>CM048657.1:24440267-25734017 GCA_026401315.1 Dysphania ambrosioides
GTGCAATATTACCTTTTTTAAGCACCCTTATACATTTGCAAGACCTTACCACTTTTGAATTTGGGTTTAATGGGTATATCTTTAAAAGTTCTAAAACCATAAAGGGGAAGGATAAGGAAGATAAAACTAACATCAACAACCCTAATACTGTCTTTCTTGTTGTCGTTTAAGTTTGTTTGTAGTCATGCCAATCCATCCTTTCTGTCAAGCTAGCTTTATCAAAAGCAATAAGTGTTTACTATTATGCTTGTCTATATGCAATGGCAGATCTAAGATTTTTCGCTTGATGAGTCATAATCGATAATCAAACTAGTAATAAATTTGTTTTACCAAACAACCAAATAATAATATTAAAAAATACGTCGAAATGTTTAAAGAGTATAAAATACAAGCAAATGTTCAAATAATACTTTTTATAAATTAAAGAAACAATGGTATTCCATAGTAAGAAACTATGCATTGAACTTGTATAGTTATAGTAGCAGTAACCACAAACGCCAAAACTAGCCAATAAAAACCCTCAATTGACTTATTTTTGGGATGTTGGATTCACAACCCTATTGAAATATTTGTTGGCTATGTACTTCTCAACTAAGCACAAAGCGTGTTTGAATGGAACATTATGTTCTCGATCATATCACTTCTAAAGGCTCCTAATCACAGGTCCTTTCTTAAGACATAATAATGACCTACTTCAAACTAGGAATTGTGACCACCTCTTAATTAAACTTGCCAATATAGTCCTACAGACTTTTAATGGCTTCTTACTTAACAAACATCATTTCAAATATCAAATTTGTACTATATTAATGACAAAGTTACTCTTGAACTAATCTTCCTGTTGGGTGAAATTATAGATTGATCCTTAAAGAAAACACTGAAACCAATCTTAGGCTACCCTAATTAGAGTAGTGGTGAAATACTTACACCATATGGCGTTTATATATTTCATAAGGAAAAAGTTAACCTTCAAAAGTTGCTCTACATTCTCTTGAAGGTCTCCTTTTCAATCATACTTAACATGGATAAGCGAATTCACCAATGCTACATGCTCATTAAATAACTCCTCACAAAATGAAGCCTTTGTTGGTAGCTTGACAACTTTGGCTATTTCTTCTTAATGGAGGAGGGTTTAGCTAGTTTTAGGACCTATCCTATTAAACACCCCAGTTAGAAGATTTCTTATTTTCCTTTCACATACCTGACGAGTCTATTTTACATTTAGAAGACTTAAGTGTAACACCCCCGTAGTACTCCATAGAAAATACCAATTTATTATAAGAGAATACCTAGATAAATTTAAGGATGTTACTACCACATGATAACGTGAGACAATAATTATTACTCCACTAAAAATATGTAGCGAATTAACTAGGAGTGAACTCTCTTTACACAATTTCCATGATTAAGTTGTCCACTTTATTGACTCCATCCAACATGTCCAATTATTCATTTTATTGAATAGAGCAAAGCCAAAACACAACCAAGTATGAATCAGTATAAAACTAAGTACATTCATGTGTATGGTAATTAAAACATTTAGTTTCTAAGTATTTAAATTCAACTACAAA
Organism: Dysphania ambrosioides; assembly: GCA_026401315.1. Lineage (NCBI taxonomy): Eukaryota > Viridiplantae > Streptophyta > Magnoliopsida > Caryophyllales > Amaranthaceae > Dysphania > Dysphania ambrosioides. The sequence goes on from CM048657.1 coordinate 24,441,839, forward strand.
TCAATTATAATATACTTCACAAATTAAAAGTCATTCCAAAGTTCTTGAAACATTAAAAGAACACAAATTTAAATCCAAATTAGGTCATAGACCAAATCCAAATGATTCAAACTTAATAAGTGAGCATAACATAGTGAAATAGTAAATTTGTTTTTGAAGTTCTTTTAAGTGTACACACCCTTCAAGCTAGTAGCTCCTTTACATAGTCTATATTTGAGGCAAGACTAGGTCATACACATTCTATAGTCTTAGGAAAACTAACACCAATATAGTGAGGAGTAAATATTCCACTAGATATATTAAATTTAAATCCAAAATTACGAATATTGCTTATTATTATTATAAGATGAGTTCAACTCCTAGCAATTTTTTTATATAAATCCAATAAATAATTATAAGTCACGTGAGTATTGCTCAAAATCTATTCAAGACCATTATAATAGTTCTAAAGACATAAAAATATTTCTCAAAGTTTCATAAATTTTAGAATAATTATCATATTTTTAGTTAATTAAATCTTAAATCTGTCCAGTTTTAAAAATACCAATTAATTCAAATAAATAACTTTTAAAAATTATTATAGGTCCTTAAATCATTAAATATATCAAATAAATTAATGTGATCATTATTAAAATATGTAAATTAATTTATAATAATGAAAAAATTATATCAAAATTAATACATTAAAACAAAATTTCAATAAGTTGGAATAAAATATTTATTAAAATGTTCAATTCACCTCTTGAAGCATGAAATTATTAGCATGTATTTACCAAATACTTCATCCGTTCTTTTTCGTTCTTACCGTATTCCCCAATTGAAAAAATTCTCCAAAAGATCTTTTTTCATATAGATACATTTTATATTAGTCTAATTCACTATAAAAAAAAATAACCTCAATTGAATAAAGTTGTTGAAGAAAATAACCACAACGTCCACCTAAACTATCGGAAATACCCCCTAACCCTAAAAGTTTCTATCAATATTTACTCATAAACAATTCAATTATAAATTTTCATGAATATCTAATTCATGCCCCTACTTATAGCTTCTTATCAAGGAAATATTATTTTCTTCTTAGTTTAAATTTATTTTAAGGAATTTTACTCATATTTACTCATGTCTTAGTTTCTTCCCTGATTCTAAATGGAAAGAACAAAAAAGATCAGAGGGAGTATATAAGAACACTATAAATTTTTTAAAACATAATTCAAATGATTAATCATCATGGTACTATTCATTCAACATAAAATAATCTTTAAATTTATTTCTTTTTTAAACACTCTAATTTCTAAAATCACCTTAAAATATTCTTTTCTCAAGATATAAATTTATATGAAAGTACCTTAAATAAAAATAGAAAATAAATACTCTATAGAGTAAAGCCTCCTAGATAAAATAATATGTATACTTAAATAAATAATAAATATGCATCAAAAATAAGAATTCCAATAAAAATACATATAAAACTAGTTTTAAAAATTATCACTTTAAATCTAAAAATCATAAAGTATATACATTAATAGAATTTTTTGTGCTTTTGAGAGAGGATGAATGAATGTTTTTGAGTTTTTGTGAGTAATTAAGTAAAATAAAGAATAATTAATGTTTGGGGGGGGGGGGGGGGGGGGGGGGGGGGGTTATAAAAATTATAAAATAATTAGGATTTACTTTGATCATACCAAGGAGTTTGAGTTAAGTTGGAAAATATTAGTTGATGACCAAGTAAATAAAATTAATTAATCTATAATTAAATTAATTATCTTTTGAAAATGTCAAAAATGGATTTTTAAAAGAAAATATCCTTCAAAAAATTGGATCAATATAGTTTAAAACAATAATTTAATTAAAATATATTTTAAAATTTTCACATAATTAAAAATTATTTTAAAAAAATTTATGAGATAAAATAAGCAATTAATTTATTAAATTAAATACTTTAATTACATAAAATTATTAAAATTCAATATAGTTAATTTTGAAAATTATTTAAATTATTTAGTTTAAAAAACCATTTAATTATTAAAATATATTAATAAATATGCTAAAAGTAATTTTTTAAATACTTTAAAAATATAGGGTATTACATTAAGTTACATAAAAAATTTCTCCATTTGTAACATGATTTTTGATACGAAATTTTCAATTAGAACTATTTAGGTAAATAGACGATTAATTCATAATTAAATGATTCATTTAGTTTCTCTTATGTGTTCCTTAAAAAGTGGTATAAATGGAAAAAAGTATATATTGTGTTCTCTTTCAATAATCAATTAAGAAAGTATAAATCACCGTCGTCACCACCACTTGAGTTTTCAAATGTCTTCCTTAGATAATAACATTCTTCCTTTTATTTTTCTTAAAATATTTTTACTTCTCGTATTTATTCATTCTCTTCTTGTGGATTATAAAAATAAATGTGAATGAATTCATCAAAATATAATTCTTATTATATAAAGATATCTTCATACTCTTAATCATTATTAAAATAATATGTTATTTATAATACTCAAATTTATGAAATTATTAAATTATATATTTACATTCTTCTCAAAGTATTTGATGTAAAAAGCTTAACAACCCATGATATTCTCAACTTCCCAACTTCCCAACTTCCTTACCAAATAGTGCAATAAATTTACTACTTTTATCTTACCAATTATTGTAGTGACTTTAAATATAAAGAAATTATGAAGTTGTTATTTGTTCAAAAAACTATGTACCATGGCATGATGTGAGTGCAAGATAAGCGGCATTTCAAGCACCTATTGACCCTCAAAAGTATTGTTTGCACAAATCAAGGCAAATCGACAACTTTGTGTTAGTTGTTAACATTGTTGTACAAATCCTAAAATATTTTATTCATTCACAAAGATAACACTTATAACGTTATTACTAGTGTAAATTAATATGATAAAATGTCTAAATTTTTTTTTCTTATTTTAGGCATCACTGAATACCAATCTAAATAAATCCTTTTGGCTAGAGATAATATTTCTATTTTGAAGAAGTTATTAGTTCTTGATTAAGTTAATATAGTATGATTTTAGATATAACCATCATTATAAGTAATTGTAATATGAAATTATTTACCACTTTTATTTAGTAGTATAATATTATATAATCTCCTAGTATACATATAATATTTTTATTATTTTGATTTATTTATGATATCTATATGACTATATTAGTACTATGTATTTAAAATTCAGATTGATTAATGATTTTCTCAAACTTAATTTATTAGTAGCGTTATAGTTTGTCCAAAATTGAATATAAGTGTAACCATTATATAACTATTTTTTATCAAAGTTTTTACATTGTAACTGATTTTGATCATACTTTTATCAACTTACAGTGCAATGATTCGGACACATACTAATAAAAAAATTAAGAAGGATGTGTTTCAATGTAATTTGAGAGATTAAGTTAAATTTTCCTATTGAAAAATAATAAATAAATTATTAATTCCTAAAATACCATGTTGAAATGAATGGAGAGATTATTTATTTTTAAAAAAATTAAAATTCAAATTAAAATAAGGAATTACCACATTAACTTTTACTCTTAAATAATAATATAAGATTGATTGTCCGAACATTAACCGGTTATGATGTCGGGAGTAACTACCGCAAAAAAGAGCGGTCCCATCGAAGAAAATAGTACTACGTAACAAATATCTCAAGCCATGTTGCACATTTATTTTTCTTTAAGAATTAAAATAAAAGGGATCATGACGAACATGTGTTGCATACTTGCTTACTAGCGTCCCCTAACATTTTATTCCTTTCCAAGAAGTTTCTTATTCATTTAATTACAGGACTTTCTTACATATAAAACCCCCGCTTAGTCGTGAATAAAAAGTCTCTTTCTGCTGTGGTAGAGACAAACCTAAGCGGACTTTTTCTTGCACCGCTAGCTACTTCGCGTCGCTGCTCTCTCACCCTTTGCGTCATTCTGATGTCCACTGAATGTCCACTGAATGACTAAAATGTTTACTCCTTATAATTGTTGGTCTCTCACTGCACCCGAAGTTGATAGTCAGTCTCTCATCCCAAATGATAGCCATACTGATAGTGTGATTTGGACAAAATAATAACGCTCTATCACTATTTCATGACATTATATGAACTGTAACTAAATTTAAATTGCTTATAATACATGCTAATGCCCAACATTGTTAATATTACATTGATTAAGATCCATATATTATAATTCTTAAATATCATATTATATACAAAGTTCAAAAATATGTAATCTACGACCAACAGACCACTGAAGAAGAGAAGAAAACTAAATACTTACTGATCTTAGTTGTGATCACGTATACAATAGTTTGTTCTTGATAACAAAGCATCAAGAAAACTAATAAAATTTGTATCTATATCTAATCCATCAATGATGATTAATTGAATATCCCAAATCCAAAAAAAAAAATTAAGAAAAAATCTCTCAACATTTAATGACAAATGTTGACTTGCTTTTGCGCACTTCTATGAATTTCTATCAGAGACAGATAATTACTATAGAAATCATTTTTTAAAAAAATTCGAAAGAAAAAAAAAAACGGCTTTACATTAGTAGTGGCAATCCACCAATGCAGGTGAGGAGAAAACAAGCTGCTGTTGCTGTGGTGGTGACGGCGGCGATGGCGAAGTTGGTGTTTGTTGCTCATCCGGTGGTGTCTTAGACTCGAAAATGAACTTAGATTGATAATCATCTACATTGTCCTCCTGTGGTGCAGGAAGGTTGAGGTCCAAATCAAGTGACAACACACTTGAACTAGTATTATTTCGAACAGGTGGAATCTTCATTGCAAGAATCATTATATCCTCAGACATATCAGTAGCAGGTGCTGCCTGCTCGACTGTTAAGGGAACTGCGCGTATAACCGGTGCAGCGGCACCTCCTACAGCAGTAGACACTGGACCTCTATGACGTCTCATATGACCACCTAAGGCCTGCCCTGACGAAAACTCAGCCCCACAAATGGAGCACTCATGTACTCTACCCTTGCTGCTATTGTGGTTGTTTATACCGTTGTACAACGCTCGATTCGTCAGCTGAAGTGATAGCGAAGTGGATGAATTCATGTTGTTGGAATTGGAATGCCTTGTGACTTTAAAAGGTGTCTCCTCTTCATCTGATGAAAGCAGCAGATTACTGCTGTTATTAAAGCTGGTTCTGTTGTTTTTTGGCGGAGTAATGACGTTGGAAAAAATATTGCTGGATCTAGTCTTATTGCTGTAATCCTCATCTTTGTTCTTAGGTTTCTTGTGGCTAGCACGGTGGCCTCCGAGTGCTTGGAACGACGAAAACGTCTTGCCACAAGTCTTGCACTCGTATACATAGTACCCGGACTTGCCCGTTGTTGAAGAGGCATCCATGAATTTCCTGCTTATGAACTTGATATTACTCCCACTAGCGGGGACAGTATCGTTATTGGTTTTGTGAGACCGATCGTCTACAAAAGATAGGGGAGGTTGATATTGTGGTGCAAATTCCCGAGAGTGGCCTTGCGCCAAGAGGATGAGGCAGTTCGCCATGTCTTCCTCTTCCTCGGTTGTGCTCGCAGCAGTGCCGACCCCGTTGAAATAGTTATCATCTTCGTCTGATACTATGGTGGTGGTAGTAGTAGCGGCTGTTGTCATGATCTCCTCTACGGCATTGTCGTTGCTGCAGATGTCGCTGCCCTCGTCGCTTTTGTATGATGCATTAGTTGTGGTGATCATGCGGAATGGTATAGGGGATTGTGGCCTTTGCCTCTTAGTCCTCTTGCCCTTCAGGATAGATCGCCCGGCTCCTATCTTAGTGATGCTGCTGCTGTTGTTAGCATTGTTATCGTTGTTGTTGTTGATGATGGAGGTGCTGATGACTTCATCTTGGCCGTCCATACCTTGTGCATGTAGGTGTACACCTCCTTCACCGGAACAACCACAACCACAACCACTCAAGGGAGGAGATGTTGGAGGAAGAATATAATGAGACTATATAATAGGAACAATGTTATAATTAATAGTATGAATATAGAGACATATATCTAGTGAGACAGAGAGGGTGGGAGAGATTGTTGGAGGATATAACTAAGTGATTGATGGTGGTGGAGAAAGGAGTGGAGAAGGTATGATTTATTTATAGATAATAAAGAAGAGAAAAAATTGGGAAAGATGAGAGGATGAGGAGTGGGCTAAGGATCGTCAAATGAGACGAGTATGTGCTACATATGATTGGAGTGCAAGCCTGGAATCCCACGGAATCTGCGGTTCCCCACTGGCTCTTTCCTTATTTCCTCAACTATTATTCTTTCTGTTTTCCTTTCACCAAAAGATTTTGTTACCTAATATTGTACACAAAACCATAGGCCCATAGGTATGTACCATATGGAAGCTCTAGTTCTGACAATCTGTTCAGATTAGATACGTACATGTAAACTGAAAAAATGTGGTCCATGGTGAAACCAATTACAAGATTTTGGGTTAGGATGGTATTGTTGAACTGTTTAAAATGATCATGAAACCCTAGCAAAAGACTTAAATGGCTATAACAAGTTTTGCATGGAAAAAAGTTTCAAGATGATAATTCAAATTACTAGTAATGAAAAAAAGTTAGCTTAACGATTGTCTTGCGAACCAAGGTGAAACAACCATTTATATTAATTTTTATATATTGAGCTTATTTTGTAACTAAGTACCAAGTTAATAGGTCATGGATATGAAAAGCCAACCTATTAACTATTGTAGGTTCGTTTCACCTTTTTTTTTAATTGAATAGAGCTTATGTTTTTAATTTACTTGTCAAAACTTATTCTTACCAGAATTATTTTTTTACTAATTATTAATCAAACTAATCTTTACTAAATAAAAGTTACTTTAAACTAGTGTTTTTTTTGAGGAATTTTACTAGTTTACTAGTGTTTTTTATATATAGTGTACGAAATTAGATTACTAATTTTCACTTATTAAAACATTTTTTTATATTATTGATAGAAATCAAACTAGCTTATTTTACTGATACTAATTTTAATTGATAAATTATTTTTAATGTGAAGTGAAAATGACCTGAAAATGAATAAAAGTTATAGACATTTTATACATACAAAGCATTTGTTTAGTTTAATAATAAGTTATTAAGGTTATAAAAATTCTTAAAACACTCCGATATTTTTGTAAGATCAATATACAACAAACTTTAGGTTGTTTTTCCACCAAAAATAACTTAAGGTTGCCTGCTTTTAAGGCCATATTACTATATGAGAAAGCTTTTTGCACAAAAAATAATGTTTAAAAGGAATGTATTAACCAATATTACAAGTGTGCTAAAATTTCTTGTATGCTACAGCCATGGCACTTAAGCACAACTGAACTGTAAGTGTAAGAATATAAACATATAAAGCAGAATTTCAAGAAACGATTTCTTGTATCTACAACAAGATCTCATGCACATTTCAATACGAATTATAGAAAAAGAATTTCATACCCTTGAAGTGTGATTCCATAAAGATCAATGCACTTTACACCTCTATATAAAAATCCTTAGAACACTAAATGTTTCTCCTCTAGTGTTGGTCCACAAGCAACAATTGAATCCCCACGTATGCTAGTATGGAATAAGGAACAATTCCTTATTACTTTTCTTGGTGATTGCAAATTGAGAGAGAAAGAGCTTTTGAGAATATGGATGAGTATGAGTGGTGTACATACTTTCCCATAACCTTGTTTCTTTATAAGTAACATCCATATGTTATAAATAAACCCCTTAGTCCATACTTCACATAAGCATGACCATTTAACTACTTAACCTCTTTTGCACTTTAATCCAATCATATACTTATATGTGTGACCTCATAGGATCGGTTTATTATTAGTCGTGCACTAATCAAATTAGTTTATAAATCATTGTCGGTTTATAGAAAAACACTATGATTACCTAAAATAACATATTACAGTTATCTCCATAAATTATCCATGTTATATTTTCAATTGTTACACTTGATCAAATAACATTTTCCTTTAGTAAGATCATTCTCGGGTCTCTTAGAATGGACTGGAAGTTCATAATTAACTCATAATAATAAAAAAATTCATGGTAGCGGTCTCAAGTTCGTAAATAATCAACTATGTCAAAGATCATAAAATCCATCAGATCATTAATCATTATGTGTGGATCAACCCATCTGATATGGACTATAGGCTAGGTGGGTCTCAATGGTAGCCCACACTATATAGGTCATAGAAGTCGGCAACCCAATAGCTTTTGGTACTTAAAACTTGTTGATCTAGACTCAACCTATTGATCCATGGCCGTCAATAGAGGCACATGTAAGCCCACCAGTCCACTTCACCCTTAGTACAATAAAAATTCAATTATTGGATTAGGACAAAGGAATTCAATTATGACACAAAAATACACAATATAATTTAAAGCATTTATTGAGATCCATTTAAAACAAACACAAATTTTGAGGCAGACACTCGATCCTAAGGTTAGTTTACTTGTCTCTTTTGTTGATTGTCCATTGTTGTAGCTCAAAGATTAGCTCTATCAATTGGTTTGCCAACAATCTCGACTTAGCTACTTCCTTAATTGTTACTTAACTAATGGTTAACCCATTTTTGTCTCCGACAAAAATAATTTTGATGTTAAAAGAAGGGCCTCTTGAAAACAAAGCCCCCAATATACTATGCTCGTAACATTATGGTGAATAGTGTGCACTCTACAAAGACTAGATCTTATTAAGGATAACAAAATCATGCTTTTTGCAACCCAAAGAATGTTGGAATGGCCAAAAGCACTCCACTTGTTATGAACCCTACTCCTCATCTAATAAGGGAACCATTCAATAAAGAAAGGACATGTTTGATGGTTGAGAGATCTAAGGTCACTCCACTCATTGTGGGAGGAGAGATGGGTTAGTTCCTAATTATACTTACTTAGCGGGACAATCATAACCCTATTTAGGGGAAAAGAGCTTTTAGCAGCGGCTAAGACACATTCATAGACAAGTTATGCCCAGGCCAACATAATGGTTACTACAAAGATTCAAAGATGGCTTGACCTCTACTAAGAGAGGTCTAGTAGAGGTATAGGTCATTAGAACAAATAATCGGGTGGTAAATTCTCAAATACCTTTAGAATTCAAACTAAGAAGAGTCAATGTTGGACATTAGTGTGCAAAAGCTAGAGGAAACTTCCTTAACATTTTCATGAGACCTCCTGGGTGTGATGAGGCTTATTATCAGAGTAGGGAGTCAGCATACCAAGATTAACTACATTAAACATGACATTCACAATGTTTTAATGCTCATGGAATCTACTTTCATGATTGACACTCACATCTTAACCTATGGTTCTAAATTAGATTATATGAACCGACTTTTGGCATTGAATTTAATCCATATCATTAATCAACTATGTCTAGTCTTTGAATGAATTTAAAACCAATCATAGATTAAAGGAATTGAATAACAAATTGAGGTTTCAGGTTTCGGGGTTATCTATGCCGAACCTATATTAGGATTCATCGAAATCCTAGATTATGGAAATAATCACACATGTTGAACATAAAAACAAAGCATATGATTAATGAAGAAATAATTAAAAACATAAATTAAACTAGAGAATAGAGAGAAAAACAAATATTTGATTAGCTACAAGAAAACAAAACAAGAATTGTAGATTACAAAACTTAGAATGTTGAATCTTCAAACGTGCTTTAAAATATGGCTAAAACTAAGAGAGAACTACTGTAGAATAAGAGTTTGGTGCTTCCTTCAAACCTATAAAAACTAGCTAGAATAAATAGGCTTACACGGGCTTAAATAAGGAAAGCAATAAAAAAATCGGCCCGATAAAATATACTCGGGCGAATGCTCTACACACTTATCCGAGTCTCCTCCTGTTTAGTTAGAAACGAGGAAACAAAAGCAATTTGACATTTCTAGCACAAACTTGGGCGAGTGCTCTACACACTCGTTAGAGTCCCTTCTATTTCTTCTATTTTTCATCTCGAGCCTTGGTTTTCCATTTCGTGCCCTTGAATTCGGATGAGTGCTCTATAAGGGCTCTTATGAGTGTCCTTACTTCAAGCTCATGTAACCTTAATGCTCAACTCCTTTGCTTTGTGGTAGCTTAGCCATTAATCATCAACTCTGAATGGCATTGCGTTGCTCCATAATGACTCTCGAGGCATCGTGGATTGCTTTAAGACATGTTAAACTCGTATCAACACCTTAAGATTGCTCTAGTATTCCTGAATAAAGATCAAAAATACTACAAACACCCATGAACGTATCAAATGAAAGAAAAGGAGCTAAAATCAACTAAACTAATCTAAAATGCAACTAAACTATATGCAAATGAACCTAAAGCACCCCTCATTCATAGATTCAAATGGGACTTATCAATGGCCTGCACCTATATAGATTTTGGGTCTGTTGTCATCCTAATGTCGCAGTCGGTACATGGGAGAGGGGCAAAGGGAACTCCCATTAATGTTGTTAGTGGCCTTCACATTGGTGAATTGCATCTAAGCCACCCGCTCAAAATCAATTAATTTACCAGGAAGGACTGTGGCTAAACACCTGGATTCACTCAAATTAAGGGGTAACTAAAATTAAATCAATTTATCGTAAATATTATTAAACCTAGTGCTCCTAAAATATCGGGACTAGTGCTGGCTAGTGGGCTACTCTCTATATCAATCACCACATAACTATGCATGAGTCTTATTTTAATAATTTTATTAGGGATACAGTATATATGTAATAATTTGATAACCTTACTCGAAATATTCAACCATATATCGGGTGGCTAAATACCAGAGTCCTTAGTTACTGGTAACAATCATGAGACTCAAAAATCGACTCAAACCGACCTGAAGTTAACCCGAAACCGATTTGACCCAATATTCAAAGACCCGAACCCGATCCGTGTTCGACCCATTACATACCCGACCCGTTATAGACCCGACTCGTTATGGACCCGACCCGTTAAAGACCCGACCCGTTACAAACTCAACCCATTACGGACCCGACCTGAAAAGAACCTGAAACCAATTGAAACCGACACATAATCGATATAACCCGATCTATTTTTTTTTATCTAATATCTACTAACTTTGAAACCAAATTTGTCATTGTCGATTCAAACTAAACATATTACAAGTTCTTATGTATTAACATCGTATGTTATAGACTAGTTTGATAGGATAATACACATTTAATAATCATTACCTCATAAATATTTTGTTTTTAAATGACTTATTGACATCATCATTGTCCAATTTATGAATTAACCATCATCATTGTCCGATTTTATCAAAACTAACCTTGATCCGAAATAAACCGTTCAGGAATCGATCTGATTTTACCAGAACCAACCTTGACCCGAACCCGGAATAACCTCGCTATAACCCGTTTAGGAACCACACGATTTTGCCAGAACCGACCTTGACCCAAATACGAAATAACCCGATATAACCCATTTAGGAACCGACCTGATTATACTAGAACCGACCTTAATCCGAACCGAATACAACCCGAACCGACCTTGACCCGAACCGAATACAACCCGAACCGACATTGACCCGAACCGAACCCGACCAAGCAAATAACCGATTTAACTCGACCCGATAATGACCCGACCCAAACTGAAACCGACCCGATAGGCGATATTGACCCGATAAGAATAGACCCGCGATGGGTCAATCCAGAACCGACCCGTTGACCCAATTTGACACCCCTACTTTTCAGCAACACTTACCGAGTATTTCAAATGTTTGGAGAATGTTTTTATTGAATCTAATGATCCGTAACTAATATATAGTCCTTTGTAATATGTTAACGTGCCATTTTAATTCTGTTTTTTCAAGAAGAATGGCGCATGCATGTCATTAACCAATCAAAATGTGCCATGTCATTAAGCAATTACATATATTTAAATATACTCCTGTTGTTATGACTTAGATAATTTTAGCTGTAATTTATGCAAACCTTGTTATTGGAAAGAAAATAATTAGCTTAAAAAGTGCTACATAAATTTTTTACTCATTGATCCAAAAAAACCAAGTTAAAATTAGTACTTACGACTTAGTTTACGGGACCATGAACCATGTCAGACATATTGCCATATAACGTGGAACCGAAATAATTGGTCGCTCAATAATGCTATAACAATCAAGATAATAAAATTAAGACTGTGAGAGTTTCTAAATTAGGCAACTTAGTGGCGTACTACTCAGTAGTCAGTACTAGTTCAAGTGGTGCTACTGCGCACTCTATTGCCCGATTCTTTTCCTACTTAGCTGTTCAGTGATTGGTGCAGTGTACACTTGTCTGATACTCGATGATACATTCAACTATACGCACTGCATGCCCTAATTAAATGTATTTATGGTCAATTATTCATAGAATAAATATTGGATTGTAATTCGGATTTCTAGCAATCATCGATTTTATCCTATGGAATGTAGTACGACAATGAATGCATGTCTTCTGATCGACCAATTACATGGTCTTTTTGATGATATAGTTAGTCTTCTTAGCCATGGCTAAATGAATGGATCATGCTCTTATATTTTTACTATAAGGGTCTCAGTTTACGAAGTATCATGTCTAGAGTTGAGCGTGAGCCAAGCTAGCGTGTTTTAACACAAGCTCATCCCATAACCGCAACACGAATGGAGATGCAGTTGGTAACACGGCATATGAGGCATCTTGATGAGTTTTGAGACATCTATGAAATTATTGTAGAAAATAGCCATCTGTGAACAAAACATGCCAACATAATCTATTCTAACCAGATAAAAAAAAGTAATAAGGGACTTGTTACTCAGTAGGCTAGACATTTAAATTAGGTCGTGCAAAGAACAAGTCCACCTTATGGAAATGCCAACAAGCCATAACAACACAAAATCATGAGGACATACCTTGGTTAACTCTGTCATATATTTTTGGCCTATTAGCAATTTGGGAAAGACGCATACCCAATTTTGCTTATGGCTTTTTTTTTTTATAGAAAATCATAAATAATTAATTACATTAATAACATACTTGAAATGAGAGTATATATTACTTGGATAACAAAAGTCAAATATAAGAAAATGAATGTAAATACAAAGAAAAATATAATATATTATTAGAGTAACAAAAGTCAAAGATAACTTTTCGTGCAATGATATAACTAACTAACGTAAAACAATATTAAAGTGAATTGGGTCATAGACTTGTGATTCCCCGGGGGCCTTAAGGCAATATGACTAATTTTTATTGATCAAACTCAAATAGAATCTTAGTAAGTAATGAGCAATTTTGTTATAGCCGGCCAATGAAATATGCCCCCTTGCTTAACGGATCATTAATAATAGTATATATGAAAGATTTCTGCAGATTATGGATCACATCGATCAGCACCAATGAGTGAAAGATAGTTGACCAAAAAATTGGTGCAGTAGTAGTTCTATTGGCATGCGTGTAGTATTGCTCCACTAGTCCACTCTATAGACTTGACAAAAGCTTTGGTTAAACAATTACTAGTAGAAAATTATTGGATAGTATACGAGTTGTGTGAGCCACGTAAATAAAACATGCATGATCAAATTAACAAGATCACCTTAGGGGGCAAAAGGGCACATCTCAATCATGGGTCCCTCTCCTTCCTGTCCCAACTTCATCCTCAACCTCTTACAACGCCCCACCTGTCCATCCATGTCAGCAAATAATATTCATGGTTTACGAGTGACAACTGGTTAATATTGTGTGGGGCAACTAGTAGAGTGATCCCAGAGGAGATTTGTGAGAGCAAGTAATTGAGATGAGTGTCCATTGAATTTAACCACTCATATAATATAAAGTTGATCATTATTTATACAAGTTTATTTATGTACCCTTTATTCTTCTCAACTCACGATTTTCTTAACACCTTCTGGGGGTACTGAAGATTGTCTACCAGTCGTCAGTTATTTTGCTGAGTCTTTATGTGTACGTTATTGTTTGGGCCTAAATATCCTAATCTATCATGGTGGAAAATGATAAACTGCCTGGCTTCCTTTGGGCTCAACTTAAGCAAGGTTAATACCTATTATAAAAGCCCAACGTCCAATGCTGGCTCAACAACCTTGGCTAGATTCAGCTTGTCCTGGGGTGGGCGAGTCGGGTAGTTGTCCAAGGCCCATGGAAAAAAGCTCAATGTTTTAAAAGTTAAAACAAAAATAAAAGGATATAACTGTAATAAATGCAAGTTATATAATATTAGTTAAAGTAAATCAATAGTAACGAGTCTTGTTTGAATGAAATTTTAAATGTAATTTGAGGCATGGGCTTTGATTCTCTTTAGCAGTCCAAATGCATATATTATTATTATTATTATTATTATTATTATTATTATTATTATTATTATTATTATTATTATTATTATTATTATTATTTTTCACTTTCTTTTTTCTCAATCTCATGCGATATATATACTTTACATAAATAAAAATTTAAGCAACTACCTATTAAAATTAGATGCGATATGCAAAATATTATTTTCACTATACTTATCCAATTATGAACCATAAGCAAAAATACCTATTTCACTAAATATTCCACCAATAAGAAATGTACGTAAGAGACTTAATCAATTATTTTGTGTATTAATTGTGCACATTTATCATTGTTTATCATTTTGTTAATACAATAACACCTTATTTATTCATTATATTTAGAATATGGAGTAATATTTTGGATTTTGACAATAATTATTATTAATTTATGAAGAGGACTATTCATAACATTGTGAAGTGAAATGATCATGATAATACAATAATTCTGTAAATAAAAATTTATGTGAAGTGGATTGCTCATGACACTTGTTAAATTAAAATTTTTATTAATGATTTTTATTTTATTAATATTATTAACGATTAATAATAATAATATTATTATTATATATAGTATTATTTTTAATTAAATTTTTTAAAATTTTATTTATTTTGTAAATCACCACTTATTATTTATTTGTAAAACAAGCCAATAAAATTATGTAAAATATACTATTAAATTATAGGGCTTAAATTTCTTATTTCGCCTTAAACCTCTATAATACAAAGATTGGACCTCGCTAGATTGCATAGGAAAGTACAAATGTACAATTATAGCAGATGACATCATGAACATTACCACTTCGTGTTATCATTATAAAAGAAAATTATGTGACTGCGTAATTATTGTTTTGGCTTGAGATGACATTAATAAAAGCTTGATTTATCAAACGCTAAGTCATACAATTAAAACACTTTTTACTCTGATCATAACCCTTACTCAGATCTTTTTATGGTGAAGACATCAGACATGATCATTAAGGCTTCGTTTAGTAGGGCATAAAACGTTTTCAACTTAAAATAGATTTTCATGAAAAATCTTTTACGATGGAAAACTCATTTTCATGTAACTTTTTCATTATTTTATTTCATGGAAAATGATTTTACATTTAGCTTCCGTTTAGTAGGGTGTAAAACGTTTTTTCATTTTACGTTGTTTGTTTTGAAGTAAAATATAGGATGTAAAACTTGTAATGTAAATTCATTTTGCACCCTATTGAAAACATTTTCCTCCAAAATTGGGAGTAAAACAATTTTACATCTATTCACTAAAAAAAATAACAACTAACAAACAACTCACGCATTACTAACTCATGCATAAAGGTAGGCACGAGTCGTGCCGTGCCCATATGGACTGTGTCAGCTCGTCCCTTGCCTCTTATAGTGTCATGTCGTGTCATGCCTAATTGTGGTCGTGTCGTGCTGTATCGTGCTACTTTTCCCTAAAACGGTCAATGGCTGGCCCACGTGCTTGGCGTGTCGTGTTGTGTCTCATGCTAGCTGAATTTTTTTAACAAAAAATAAAAATAAAGTATACAATAGAATTGAAACAAATTAATTTTAGATAATACAAATTATATTATAAGAATATAATAATATTAAAAATAATAGTAATATTAGTTGTATACAATAATACTAAATATTAGCGTGCTTCGGGTCGTGCCTCGTGCCAAATTGGCATGCCACTCACGTGCTAGGGCCTAATTTTTTTGCTGTCTGCGGCCCACTCCATGGACAACGTATTGTGCCATGTCACGACCATGCTTGTGTCGTATTGTGCCAAAAGCGTGTCTGTTCAGCCCATGCTCAACTCTACTCACGCATTCTTTATTTCTCATCTTCTTGGTAGCCTATCTATCTGCTCCACACTTTCTCTCACTTAAAAATTGGGGAAAATTCCACAATTTCTTGTCATCTTCTTCGAATATCATCAATTCAATATGTTTCTTTGAATCTCATATCTTGATTATTAAATTATCATATTATATCATGAATTTGAACTAATTTTATCCATTTTAGTAAAAAAAAATTAGATTTACCTCCGATTCAATTGAATCATGATAGTTTATCATGGAATGTGGGCAATCAACAGTTTACTTGAAATTACAGTATAAATTTTCTTTCTATTAGAATTTAAAATGTAAAAGTACAAACTATTACATTACAACTAGCTGATTGGTTTACCTGTTTGATTGGTTTGGTTATTCAATTGTGAATACTCTTTTATAGTTAGCTTAAGGTATTTTCGTAATGTTGAACCAGATTTTTTAGGGTTCTCTAGTTTTATTGTGATATTTTGTATAATATAATATGTTATTAATAAATCAGAGAAATATATAGTAGATTTTATAAAAAAAATATTGGTTTTAGCATAACTAATTTAGCTACTAACAAACAACTAGAAAACATCACATTTTTCGTTGTTTGGTTGAATTGAAAATCAATAACTCCTATTAACTTTTCTAATTGTATTCTCTTGTCATTTTTTAACTCTTTTTCCGTTATATTTTTGAGTTGTTTGTCATTAGCTAAATTTGTTATGCTATAAAAAATATTTATTTTTTATAAAATCTATATTATAGTTCTATAATCTATAAATAACATATTATATTATATAGAATATAGCCATAGTACTAGAGAACCTTGAAAAATCTGGTTCAACATTATAAATAGACCTTAAGCTAACTATAAAGGAATATTCGCAATCAAATAAGCAAACAAATCAAACAAGTAAACAAATCAACCAGTTGTAATGTAATAGTTTATACTTTCATGATAAACTTTCAAATTTCAAATAAACTGTTGATTGTCCACATTTCATGAGAAACTTTCATGATTCAATTGAATCGGGGAAATCTAGGTTCTTTTTTTTATTTTCGACTAAAATGGATAAAATTATTTCAAATTCATGATATAGGATGATAATTTAATAATCAAGATATGAGATTCGAAGAAAACGTACTAAATTGATGATATTTGAAGAAGATGAAAAGAAATCGAAAATTTTTTTCCCCAATTTTTAAGAGAGAGAAAGTATGGAGCAGAGAGAGAGACTACTAAGAAGATGAAAAATGAAGAATACGTGAGTAGAGCTGAACATGGGCTGGGCCAACACGCGGGGCGAGCAGGCATGCTTTTGGCACAATACAACATGAGCACTGTTATGGCACGACATGACACGTTGTCCGTAAATATAGGCCGCATGTCAAGTCGCGGACAGCAAAAAAAATTGAGGCTCTAGCACGCAAGCGGCACGCCAATTTGGCACAAGAAACGGCTCAAAGAACGCTAATATTTAGTATTATTTAATACAATTAACATTACTATAATTTTTAATATTATTAGATTCTTGTAATATAATTTATATTGTCCAAAATTATTTTTTTCATTTCTATTGTATACTTTTATTTTCATTTTTTGCTAAAAAAATTAGGCCAGCACGAGTTACGACATGATAAGACATGCAAAGCACGAAGGTCGTGCTAGGCCATTGGCCAAGTTTTTGGGAAAGGTAGCACAACACATCACAGCACGACCACAATTAGGCACGAGCTGACATGGTCCATGATGGGTACGGCATGGCCCGTGCCCACTTCTATGCATGAGTTGGTAATGCGTGAGCTGTTTGTTACTTGGTAATTTTTTTGGAGTGAATGGACGTAAAATTATTTTACTCCCTGTTTGGAGGAAAATGTTTTCAATAGGGTATAAAATTAATTAACATTCCAAGTTTTACATCCTATATTTTACTCCAAACCAAACAATGTAAAGTGAAAAAATAGTTTTTAGGGAAAACGTTATACACCATAGATAACGAGATTAAATGGTCATTGGGATGTAAAAAAAAAAGTAAAAAGAAAAAAGAAATAGAAGAGATTAAACGATTAATAGAAGTATCTTATTATAACAATGGAAATTATGTTTTCATCTTAATTCTGGTGGGTAGTGCAAGCTATATATGTTATATGAAATAGTCACTAATAGATAGTGATAGGGTAAAAATCCAGTTATATGACACATGTCTAGGAGACATGACATCAGACGATTACCTAGGCATCTAGATAGCATCTAAATACATTGATCTTGGACAACCCTTAATGAGTTCTATACGGTTACTAAATGCTTCAAGGCAGAGCATTTAGACCAAGTCAGCATCACAAGCCTAAATAAAGGGAAGGTAGTTGCATAGAAGATAGAGCTACCGTAGAAATAGGAGGAAGTTGGATAACTAAAGATTCCATCTAAAAAAGACCCGTTGCATCTAGGAAAAGTACAATATAAAATGAGATTCAACCTAATGCAGAAAGACAACTCAACCAAGCTACAAGCCATCAATTACTTATCAAGCATTATTTTTCCTACACTTATTTATCTATTATTTCTACTCAACTACTTGTAATATATCACTTAAGATGTTTAACCCTTCCTATAGTGAAACGATGGCCTAATAAGCTCCCATGATTTTTCCTAAGATTGGGTTTTTTTCACATCACCAATTTATTGTGTTGTTTATATTTTCTTTTATTTATTTCGTTTAGGACGCATACATTCAACCTACACGTAGCTTGACTAGCTATTAACATCCCTAACCTTAAATTGTCACTTATTTGATAATTTTTTGCAAAAATAGTTGGCGCCTACTATGGGACAACAACTGGTTTAATCAATCAAATCTCTTATCTATGCCATAGAACGTGAAACTTCAATAACATAACTCAAGAAGACTTGATAGCTATATTCATGAGAGCTTAACCTGAACTAGAAAACTCCCAAAAGAAGGTAGAAGATCTCCTGCAGGATTTAAAAAACCACAACAAAGAATTCCATGGAGATCATGCAGAAAGAGCTAGAATCTGTCAAGAGCACCTTGAAATTCAGGAGCCTCAAGAGAAACCTTATTCCAATTCTCTACCCAAAAGAATCTAGCACGGATGACGAGTGCGAGCATGAAGAGGATATCTATAAACCCCAAGTGAAGGTATAAGTGACACAAACTCTAGGACCTTAAGCGGATCGTAGAACATGTAGAACGGTACTGTTGGAAGCCCAAAACGCTTGCATACTCAAGATGCTCAAGAGAATCCTCGGGTCCCCAACCCCGTTAATTATGAGAAGGAAGATGGATACAAAGCTTTCGTGTTCATGCCAGAGATCGATGGCGTAGTCATCGCCAAATGGCTTGCCTTCCCATTATAGAAACCCCCTCTATGACAGTACCCCATATCTGTATGAACATGTAAAGGCTTACAAAGCTCGCAGCACCAATATGTGCTATCCCAAAATTTGCGGTCAAGTTCTCATGTGAAATTTTTTTGGAAACACCTTACAAGGCTAACCTTATCTTAGTTGATAAGATTAAAACCATTATTTAATAATAGCTTTCATGTTTTAGTTAACAAGTTCTATGCTCAGTTTACAACTAGCAGACAATTGGAGAAGCAAGCAAGCGACCTCTATCGTATCATCTAGAAGCCAAGGGATACGGTTAGGGAATACTTCACCAAATTCAACCACAAAGATGATAAACATTAAGCATTGCAACCTAAGGACTCCTATCATAGCCTTCAAGAGAGATCTAATCCCTCACTCTAAGTTGTATATCAAGCTGACCCAATATCCTTGCACAACCTTCGAGGACGTGAGAAATCGAGCGCTAGCACAAGTGCGTCTAGTGGATTAGAGAGATCTAGAGGTTTACTCGGAATCAGATACCAGGAAAGAAAGTTTGGAGCTAATGGCGAACAAAAGACAATTACGCCAAGGAAAAATGACTTCTGGTTCAAACCATACAACATAAAGGGGAACATAAATGCAATACAAACATCATACTTAAAGGAACATGGTTTTGACACTGACATATTTGGTGTAGTAAGTGCACTATAGGAACTAGGGGCAGCCGTTAGATGCCCAAGAAAGAGCAATATGCTTGACAATTAGAAAGACAAGTTGCTTTGGTGCGAGTTCTACCAAGACCAAGGGCACTAAACAGCGAGCTATATAGCGCTTAAAAAGGAGGTGGCCTTCCTGCTAAAGAAGGGACATTTAAAAGAATTGCAGGAGAGTAAATAACTCCAAGCCCCTCCTAAAGGACTAGACGAAAAAGTTACACCCCTGCTAGAGCCGAAGCATTCTAAGGTGGTCAACTTCACAAGAGGAAAATCAAATGTATGTGGGTTAACGTATTCAACCTCCAAAAAGATGTTTTAAAAGGTCACAAAAACCATTGAAGATGTCCCGAATGAAGAAATAGAAGAGGCTCCAAGTGACAATCCCATCACGTTTGATGACCATGATTTGGGGGAGGCAAATTAAGCACCATCATGATGGACTAGTAATATCCTTATGGTCGGCAACTTCTTGTTCAAGAGAACTCAAGTAGAAAAAGGAGGTTCCGCCAATATCCTCTTTCTAAACGCATTGAAAAGCATGAGCTTGATCATGGAAGATATCGTAAGAAAGTCGACAGTCTTGGTCGACTTTAGTGGAGAGTCCTTGCACACTTTAATAGAAATCCAACTACCTATTTTCGTGAAGGGTGTGAATAAGAGAGTAAAGTTCAAAGTGGTTGATGTACTATCTATGTACAACCTCATCATGGGAAGAACGTGGATACACTCGATGAAGGGTATTCCCTCCACTTTCCACCAATACTTGAAGTTCCCAGTGAAGTAGGGAGTCATAGAGATAAAAGGAAAGCAAGACGTCATGAGAAGATGTTATAGCACAACATTAAAGCCTTCTCGAATAGCCATATAGCAATTACAACAAGGTTTAGTGCCACTAATCCCTGATGAACAAATGCTAGATAAAGTAGCCTTGGATCCATCCAAGCCTGACAGGTGAGCTTCACTAACTGGAAAAATAGAAAAAATGTGATAGCTTGTTTGCATGAAAATGCCGAGTGCTTCACTTGGGAGCACAAGGAAAATATAGGAATAGACCTAGAAGTCATTTTCCATCAATTGAAAGTTGACCCCAACTATCTGCTAGTTAAACAGAAGATAAGAAAATTCGTGCCAGAAAGAAACCAGATCATTTATGAAGAGGTCCAAAAGCTGATTAAAACAAGAAAAAATTGATAAGCCAAATACCTAAAATGGTTGGCCAATGTGGTAGTAGTCAGCAAGAAAAATAGGAAGTGGAGAGTTTGTGTCAACTTAACTAACTTGGATAAGGCGCGTCCTAAAGACTCATTGTTCATTCTACATATCAACACGATGGTAGACACGACAACTGGACACGAGTTACTAGCCTATATGGATGCTTATTCTAGATACAATCAAATATTAATGCACACAAATGATCAAGAGAAGATCACTTTCATTATGGATAAGGGGATATACTATTACAAAGTGATGCTATTTGGGCTTAGGAGTGATGGGGAAACCAACCAATGACTAGTCAGTAAGATGTTCAAGGGCTTAATGGGCTGTACCATAGAAATATACATTAGTGACATGTTGGTTAAGTCAAAGAAGCCATTCTTCCTATGGAACACCTATGACAAACGTTTGAAGTATTAAAAGAGTATATCATGAAACTTAATCCTACTAAGTATTCTTTAGGTGTATCAGCAGGCAAATTCCAAGGCTATGTCATGACGCATAGGGGGATAAAAGCCAACCTTGACCAAATAAAGGAAATCATAGGCATACAATCTCTAAGGAACCTAAAGGAGGTGCAAACACTAATAGGTAGAATCATAGTAATTAACCATTTTATATCAAAATCTTCAAAAAGGTGCAGGTTGTTCTACAACACGTTGCAAAAAAACAAAGGGTTTGAGTGGATAAATCACCATGAAGAAGTGTTACAACAACTATAAAGCACTGCCTAGCAAACCTATTGTTGTGTTGAAGCCACATAAAAGAAATGACTTACAATTGTATCTAGTCGTTAGCATTAGCTCTATAAGAGTTGACTTGACCAGAGACGACAGGGGGAAGCAACTACCCAAATACTACACAACAAGTCTCTACTAGAGACAATGTATTATAACCTTGAGAAATTAATCTTAGCTTTAGTAGTGGCTTATAAGAAGCTGCGATATTATTTTGAAATACATATAGTGATTACAATGACCAATTTCCCTATAAAGAATGTTATGAGCAAGACAGAGTTGTAAGGTAGAATAAGTGGACCATATTTATAAGTGGCTCTAACATTAAGTACCGTCCCCAAACAGCTTATAACATCACAAGCGTTAGCAGATTTTATGGCTAATTTTAGTCCGGACTTCGAACCACTCGCAGAACAAGAGATAGTGCTAGTAGGGGTAATCCAATAAGGTGGGCACTTGGGAACTATTCGTGGATAAATCCTCAAATTTCAAGGGTATTGGCCTAGGCGTCCTCCTAAAATTGCCACAAAGGGACACGATAATACTTGCTATATGTTGTGACTTTAAAGTAACAAATAATGAAACTGAGTATGAAGCATGAATACCAGGGTTGAGGCTTGCTGGTGACCTAGGCTCAAGATCAATAAAAATTTTCAATGATTCTCTCCTCGTGGTAATCCAAGTTAATGGGGATTTTGCTACAAAGGACTCTAAGATGGTTTCCTACTTGGCCGTAGTTAAGAACATGGATAGGATGTTTGATTCTTTCTTCTCCAACAACTCCTAAGAGACCAAAATAAGCATGCTGATGCACAAGCCAATGTCAGATCCATACTAAGCTCTACCCCATACAAGTATGTGCCCATAGTGCTCCTGTAAGAATCCTCCATATGTCAAGCCTAGCTATTACAGGAATATTCTATATGCGTCAAAAATACTAGAGAGTTGGATCAAACCAATCATCAACTACTTGAAAGGGATTAAAACCCTAGACGATAAGCTTGAGGTATAATGGTATGATTCAAGGCTTCTCGTTTTTTTATTAATGACGTGTCATTTCAAATATCTATAGCAGTTCCATGCTTGAGATGCCTAGAGACAAGCTAATAACAACATGTTTTAATTGATTTACATGATAGTGAATGTGGGAATCATGCTAGTGGTAGAAGCCTTGCTTATAAAGCCTTTCAAATGGGGTACTCCCTTGGCCCATGTGATAGAACGCGATAGAATATGTGGACAAATGAGACAACTATCAATGTCATGCACCCGTCACTCACAAAACCTTAAAGTTCTTACACTCTCAATTGTCACCATGGACATTCATAAAGTGTGGGATTGATATCATTGGGAAGCTACCCGCATCACCGGGATAGAAGGTGTTTATGCTAGTGCTAATTGACAATTTTTCAAAATGGATGAAAGTCGAAGAGTTCTAGCACATGAGGGATAAAAAAGTGGTATCATTCCTTTGGACCAATATAATATGTAGATTTGGAATACCTTCTAAAATAGTATGCGACAATGGGTCCTAATTTATTAGCCGTAAAACTATGTGGTTTTGTGATAAATGGAACATCAAACTAAGGTTCTCGATGCCTCTATAGCCACAAGACAATGGAAAAGCTGAGTCCATCAATAAGGTAATCATTCGATCACTAAAGAAGAGGCTAGAGCATGCTAAAGTAAAATAGGCAGAGAAGCTCTCGAAAATCTTATGGGCCAATAGAGCAACACAAAGGGAAGCGGCAAGAAAAACTTCTTTTTCTCTTATTTATGGGTGTGAAGCAGTTTTCCCAACCAAAGTTCATGTTCTAATAGCAAGGTAAAGACTCCAAACAAGTGATGAAAACAACAAAAGCCTTACCTAAGAAGTGAATGCAGTAGAAGAGAAATGGGAAATTGCTTTGATAAGGACGGCATCCCAACATCAAGTTGTCGCTAGGTGTTACAACAAAAATGTTAAGGCAAAGTACTTCAACCAAGGATATTGGATTTTATGAAAGACATTTCAAAATAATTGTAATCTAGCAGAAGGGAAGCTATCACTAGTTTGGGAAGGTCCATATTAGATAGACAAAGTCGTGGGAAAAGGAGCATATTGCTTAAAATTATCGGATGGAAAGATTGTGCCTAGAAATTGGAACGCAACCCATCTAGAGCAATACCATTTTTAACACTATGCATTTGTTTTCTTTCACTTTTCTTACTATTTATTATTTCTATTGTGTAAACGTTTATTTCCTAAAGCATTGGAGGGCCGTTGGAAAACCAACGGCCTCCCCCCTAGTCACCATTGTTGTAATCTTGTAGTCAATTTTTGTTAAATTGCAAAGTCATGCTACTTGTTGCGACCAAATCACAAAGGAATGGCTAGATCCCTGAACGTCGCCAACTAAGTGCCTTTAGCTAAGAAACAATTGTTGGTTAGATCGTCAAATGACTGGCACCAACTCATATGCGAGCTAAAACATTGAGGTGCACCAAATGTTAAATTCCTAAACAACGCTTGTTGAAGACTCCACCTTGATTACTAATGTTTTTATGTTTAATGATGGAAGTCAAAATGCAAAGTCAAATAGAGTTGAAAACTTGATGGAAACCAAAATGCATAGAGTTGACAATGTGTTGGAAATAATGGAAGCTATAATACAAAGCTTTATGCATTCTGTCAAAGGACGAGAATAACTCTTGAACCACGTCTTCAAAAGCTTGAGCCACGTCTTCAAAAGCTTGAGCCACGTCTCAAAACAGTCAGCAAAGTTTAAACACTTTGTCAAAGGATAAGAATATTCTAATTGCCTATCTTGTGTTTTATCCTTTCCCTATTTCACTTATTTTATGCTCTAACCTAACTTATTTATACATGATTTTACTGTCAAAGATATATCTTATTTTCAGCAAATAAGTGATGCTCATATTTGTTGAAGATTGTTCAAGTTAATTTTGGTAAATACCAAAATTCAAGCATTGTGGTTATGGAAGACGAATTCTGTTTTGAAGCTTCAAAGTGCAGCAAATAAAGTGGAAATATTCTTGCTGTAATATATTCAATGATATCAATCTTCTACAGCCAAAATGAATTATTCTCTACAGCCATATTGGAGGAAATATTGCTGAAAGTATTGAAGGCAAATCAGATTTTCAGCAGCCTATTTTGAGCCTCCTTTCAACGGCCTGAAATCAAGTTCAGTATATATTCAAAGCTTTAAAGCTGAAGAAAGCAAGAGAGACAACGTAAGACACAACGAAACAAAAAGAAAAGAGCAGAAGCTTTAATCGTGAATTTCAGTCACAAGCACATCAACAAAGCTTCATTATTTTCTCTCTAGTTCCATAAACTTTTCTTGTATTTAGATTGAGAGAAAATCAAAGTATAATCTCTTGAGCGTTTAAAAGAATTTTTTTTAGAGAGTGTTATACTAAGAGTATACCCATAATACTCAAACGTATAGAAAAAGAGAGAGCTTTTTATTACTAGGATCTGAGATGCTAAAGTGTAGCTGGGGTGCTATGGAGTAGAAGATGGGGATTAAGATCTTCTAGGGTACTTTAGGTCTCTAAGGGAAGTAATAAAAGAGCGAGTTAAATCCTAAGGGTTGAACAACCCTAGGCGGAGACGTAGGCAAATTAGTTGCCGAACTTCGTATCAAATCTTCGTGTTTTGTCTCATCTCATTTCTGCCTTCATTGCTTAAGTTTTATGTTTGCTTCGCTCATCAATCAAAGCAGCGAACAGTCAAAGCCTGAGCAAAAGCCTTTGAAACCCATTTCAAGGCTTTGACGTCCAGTTTCAAAGATAAGCCTTAACGCTTATATTCCGCCTTTGAAAGTCAGTTCAATACCTTGAGACCCTGAACGCGAAAATCGGTTATACTCTATTCATCCCCCCTCTAGAGTATAATTAATCATATTCCATCTCCCTATTGATTCTTCAATTGGTATCAGAGCTAGACTCACAAGGAAAAGATTTAATCGTCTGTGAGGAAAAATGAATTCAATAGGTGATGGTGGTTTTGCTCAAGAAAGGTCTACCAATCGCCCTCCTCTATTTTGTGGTAATAATTTTGCCCATTGGCGTTCATTGATGCAAATGTTTGTTATTGATCAAGATTTGGAACTCTGGGACATTATCAAGAAAGGTCCTAGGGTGCCAATGAAGACTAATGAAAGCGGCACAATGGTTCCTAAAGAAGATGATGATTTTACGCAATCAGATTTGGAAAGTGTTGCTAAAAACTATCGAGCCATGAACCTTCTCTATTGTGGTTTAGATGCAAATGAATTCAATAGAGTTTCTGCATGCAAAAGTTCTAAAGAGATATGGGATAAATTGGTGGTCACATATGAAGGAACGAGTCAAGTCAAAGAAAGCAAGATAAGCATCTTCCTTCGACAATATGAGTTGTTCAAAATGACGCCTAATGAAACCGTGAAAGAGATGTTCACAAGATTTACCAAAATAGTGAACAATTTGGATTCTCTTGGTAAGGTATTCACAAATGAAGAAAAGGTGAGAAAGATTCTACGGTGTCTTCCAAAATCAAAGTGGGGTCCGAAGGTAACCGCGATAGAAGAAGCTCAAAATTTGAGAACCTTGCCTTTGGATGATCTTCTTGGAAAATTGATCACACATGAGATGTCTCTTAATGAAGAAGATGGTGAACCAGCATCTTCAACCAAAAATTTAGCACTCAAAGCAAAGAGAGAAGAAGCTACAATGGAAAATGAAGATAGTGATGATAGTGATGATGAAGATCCATTTGCTCTCATCGCTAGAAGTCTTGCCAAGATTCTGAAAATGAAGAAGGATTACTCAAGAGGCAGAGACTATCATTCAAATAAATATAAGGGTAAGTCATCCAACTCAATGAATAAAGTTAATACACTAACATGCTATGAGTGTGGTGAAACAGATCACTTAGTGAAAGATTGCCCTCAACGAAAGAAGAAGCCTTTCCACAAAAAGGATTATAAGAAGAAAGCTATGGTTGCTTCATGGAGTGATTCAGATTCATCTAGTGACTCAGAAGATGAACAAGCAAACCTATGTCTTATGACTAATCATGATGATGCAAAGAAAGAACATCTTGAGGTAATGGTGAAAAATTTAATCTCAAGTCCAATTGATGTTCTATCCGAATTCTTGCAAAATATGATTATAAATGAAGAGAGTTTGATTCTTGAATCCAAGATTCTTAAGGAGAAGCTAAACCAACAGGTAAGTATTTCTGAAAGTCTCGCTAAGGAACTAACTGATCTCAAAGCCTCTCAGTCAGCTTTTGAACTCAGGGTTCAAGCCTCGGAGTCATCCTTTGACACCCAGGTCAAGACCTTGAAAACTGAAAACACTGTTTTAAAACGAAAGCTCGCCTCTTTGAGTTATTGTAATGATAACTTGGAGAAGGAAAAGAAGCTACTGGCTGGGAAGTGTAGAGAGCAACATAATTCCTTGGTTAGATTTACTTACTCCGAATCTACTCTTGAAAAAATGCTAGGTGAGCACCAATCATCCTTGAATAAAAGCGGTCTTGGTTACAACAAAAATTTTCCAAATAAAACCATGACCGCGTTTGTAAAAGCAAAGGATAATTGGCGAACACCTACATGTTTTTACTGTTGCAAAAAGGGTTCCTAAAGGGACTAGACCACCTAACATGGTCCATCCCGATTATGAATCTAAATTTGCAATTTGGTCTAGTCGAAAGGTTTGATGTTTTGTTCTTTTGTAGGAAATCACCAAGAGCAAAGATTATAAGTGGATTCTAGATAGTGGATGCTCACGGCACATGAGTGGGAAGTCCTCTTTATTTTCAATGATCAAAGAGCAATTTGCTGGAACAATTACACTTGGTGATAAAGGAAAGTGTAGAATAATTGGTATTGGAAAAGTTGGAGATAATGCATCAAACACCATTGATGATGTGTACCTAGTTGAAGGTCTTAAATACAACTTGCTTAGCATCTCTCAATTATGCGATAAAGGTAATAAAGTCATCTTTGATGAAGAAAAATGCGAGGTACAAAGAAAGGTGGACGGTAAAATTATTTTAATTGCTCCTCGTTGCAATAATGTTTATGCTTTTCATACTAACCAAGTTGCAAGTACTAGCTTAAAATGTCTTAAGGCCTTGACCAGCGACTCAAGGCTTTGGCACAGAAGGTTAGGTCATATTAATATGCATACCATGAAGAAGCTTTTCTCAAAGGACTTAGTACGTGGACTACCAAAGTTAGATTTCAAAGAAAAAGAGCTTTGCAAAGCATGTGCAAGAGGTAAACAAACAAAAGGATCCTTCAAAGCCAAAAAGGTTGTAAGTATCTCTCGCCCAATAGAGCTTTTACACATAGATTTATGTGGTCCTATGCGTGTTAAATCACCTAAAGGTAAACAATACATCCTTGTTGTTGTTGATGATTTTTCCCGTTTTACTTGGATTTCATTTTTGCGTGAAAAATCAGAGGCTTTACTAGAGTTTTCAAAAATTTGCAAAGAATTACAAACATTAAAAAACCTACCCATAGTTGCTGTGAGAAGAGATCATGGTAGAGAGTTTGATCAACTAAAGTTTGATAACTTTTGTGCTAAATATGGGATTTCTCACAATTTTTCAGCTCCTAGGACACCTCAACAAAATGGAGTTGTGGAACGAAAGAACCGCACTCTTGAGGTTATGTCTAGGACAATGCTTTTGGAAAATGATTTGCCAAAATATTTTTGGGCAGAAGCTGTTAATACAGCAAACTATATTTTAAACCGTTGTTTGATTCGCCCTATTTTAAAGAAAACTCCTTATGAATTGTTTAAAGGTAAAAAGCCTAATATTTCCTATTTCAAACCTTTTGGATGTATGTGCTTTGTTCATAATAATGGCAAAGATAAACTTGGTAAATTTGATGCACGTAGTGATGAAGCAATTCTGTTAGGTTACTCCTTGAATTCTAAAGCTTATAGAGTTTTCAATAAGCGTACTAAAGTTGTTGAAGAAAGTGTACATGTGATCTTTGATGAAACCGAGAACGGTATCTTGAGTGATGGTTTTACAGGTTTAAACTTGAATAAGCATGAAGGATATTCATTTGAGACAGAAGGAGAAGAAAGTTCGTTAGATAATGAAATGGAGAAATCTGCCCAGAATATGCAAGAGCCAATTTTAGACGCAGATGAATTAGATCAAAGTCTTAACCAGCAGCCTCAAGATCTTGAAACTCCATCTCAAAGTCTTGAGCAGACGAACAATATTATATCAGAAGTCACTCCAGGGCCTTCAGAACCATCTCAAGGCCTTGAAAGGATACTTCAGGAAACTACATCAGTTCCTTTGATGCTGCCACGAAAGTTCAAATACTCCTCATCTCATCCAACAAACAATATAATTTCAGATCCAAAAGCTGGTATACAAACACGCTCTAATGTTAAAAATTTGTGTGCATTTCACGCTTTTGTTTCTCTTGTAGAACCGAAGAATATCAATGAAGCACTTCAAGAGCCCGATTGGATTTTAGCTATGCAAAGTGAGCTAAATGAATTCGAAAGAAATAAAGTGTGGACACTCACACCAAGACCAAAGGATCATTCAATTATTGGAACAAGGTGGGTGTTCAGAAATAAGCTTGATGAAAATGGAAAGATAGTGAGGAACAAAGCAAGATTAGTAGCCCAAGGTTATAATCAAGAAGAAGGGATAGATTATGAAGAGACATTCGCTCCCGTGGCTAGAATGGAGGCTATTCGAATACTCCTTGCCTTTGCTTCCTTTATGCGAATTAAGTTATTTCAAATGGATGTTAAATGTGCATTCTTAAATGGTTATTTACAAGAAGAAGTATATGTTGCTCAACCCCCCGGTTTCGAAAATGAGAAATTTCCAAATCATGTGTTTAAACTTGACAAAGCGCTCTATGGTTTGAAACAAGCTCCAAGGGCTTGGTATGAGCGTCTTTCAAAATATCTTTTAGAAAATAATTTCAAAAGAGGGTTGATTGACAAAACTCTTTTTGTGAAAACGAAAGGTAAAGATTTATTAATAGTTCAAGTTTATGTTGATGATATTCTTTTCGGTGCTACTAACGATTCCCTTTGCAAATAATTTTCTGAGATTATGCGTAGGGAATTTGAGATGAGTTTAATGGGTGAGTTGAACTTCTTCCTTGGATTGCAAGTTAAACAAGAGAAAGGAGGTATATTTATAAATCAAAGCAAATACGCAAGAGATCTCCTTAAGAAGTACAATATGACTCAATCTAAAGAGGCTAAGACTCCTATGAGTTCTTCATTACTTTTAGATCAAGATGAAAATGGTAAGTTAGTAAATCAAAAGGAATATCGAGGTATGATTGGATCTCTTCTCTATCTCACGGCAAGTAGGCCAGATATTATGTTTAGTGTGTGTATGTGTGCTCGTTTTCAAGCTAACCCCAAAGAATCTCATTTGAGTGCAGTTAAGAGGATTTTACGCTATCTCAATGGGACAAATGATTTCGGTCTTTGGTACCCTTGTAATAGTAACTTTGAACTTGTTGGATATTCAGATGCTGATTTTGCAGGTTATAAAGTAGATAGAAAGAGTACTTCAGGTTGCTGTCAATTCTTGGGATCATCTCTCATTAGTTGGCATTCAAAGAAACAAAATTCGGTGGCACTCTCTACTACCGAAGCCGAATACATTGCAGCTGGTGCTTGTTGTTCACAAATTTTGTGGATATCTCAACAATTAAGAGACCTTGGGTTAGACTTCAAAGGCATACCTATTAAGTGTGACAACACGAGTGCAATTTCCATAACGAAGAATCCAGTTCAGCACTCTCGCACTAAACATATTGATGTTAGACATCACTTCATACGTGATCATGTGGAGAAAGGAGACGTATCTATATCTTTTATTTCTACTGATTTGCAACTCGCTGACATCTTCACCAAGCCTTTGAGTGAAGAACGATTTAACTTTATTCGTCTTGAGCTTGGAATGTTAAATGGGGAAGCATCCTCGTAGGGGGAGCTATTTGAGTAAGTTATATATGTTTATTTTTGCATGTGTATGTCAAAGTCTTGACACTCTTTTCATTGCCTTGACGTACTGTCACTTTTTAATATTAATATTGGATCAAAATGTTTGGTACTTATCCTATAGATAATTATCAAATATTTATTAAATGATTTTTGAAATGTTTTGGATACAAAAATTACGGATGGATCTGTTTATTTTGCTTTCAATGTTTTTAGAATCTCATTCCATTCGTTTTAAAATTCTCATGGCCTTGAAGCTGTTTTCAAAGTTTTCCGCGTGTTTTATTTTTAGCTTTCAAAGCCTTGACTGATTGATTTTTTTTTTACAACGCCTTTTTGTTGTCATGTCTTTAAAGGTTTCACTGTGTTATATCTTTTCGTTATTTTGAACAAGTCTTCTTGTGATCCAACATTTATATTTTCCAACCTTGTCGGAAGACAAAAAGGGGGAGAGTATTTATGTATTATCTATTTAAAGGGGAGAATATTTTTGGTCATGCATTTTATTCTTTGACATTTGCATATAATGTTTTGTCTTCCATCAAGGGGGAGATTGAAGACTCCACCTTGATTACTAATGTTTTTATGTTTAATAATGGAAGTCAAAATGCAAAGTCAAATAGAGTTGAAAACTTGATGGAAACCAAAATGCATAGAGTTGACAATGTGTTGGAAATAATGGAAGCTATAATACAAAGCTTTATGCATTCTGTCAAAGGACGAGAATAACTCTTGAACCACGTCTTCAAAAGCTTGAGCCACGTCTTCAAAAGCTTGAGCCACGTCTCAAAACAGTCAGCAAAGTTTAAACACTTTGTCAAAGGATAAGAATATTCTAATTGCCTATCTTGTGTTTTATCCTTTCCCTATTTCACTTATTTTATGCTCTAACCTAACTTATTTATACATGATTTTACTGTCAAAGATATATCTTATTTTCAGCAAATAAGTGATGCTCATATTTGTTGAAGATTGTTCAAGTTAATTTTGGTAAATACCAAAATTCAAGCATTGTGGTTATGGAAGACGAATTCTGTTTTGAAGCTTCAAAGTGCAGCAAATAAAGTGGAAATATTCTTGCTGTAATATATTCAATGATATCAATCTTCTACAGCCAAAATGAATTATTCTCTACAGCCATATTGGAGGAAATATTGCTGAAAGTATTGAAGGCAAATCAGATTTTCAGCAGCCTATTTTGAGCCTCCTTTCAACGGCCTGAAATCAAGTTCAGTATATATTCAAAGCTTTGAAGCTGAAGAAAGCAAGAGAGACAACGTAAGACACAACGAAACAAAAAGAAAAGAGCAGAAGCTTTAATCGTGAATTTCAGTCACAAGCCATCAACAAAGCTTCATTATTTTCTCTCTAGTTCCATAAACTTTTCTTGTATTTAGATTGAGAGAAAATCAAAGTATAATCTCTTGAGCGTTTAAAAGAATTTTTTTTTAGAGAGTGTTATACTAAGAGTATACCCATAATACTCAAACGTATAGAAAAAGAGAGAGCTTTTTATTACTAGGATCTGAGATGCTAAAGTGTAGCTGGGGTGCTATGGAGTAGAAGATGGGGATTAAGATCTTCTAGGGTGCTTTAGGTCTCTAAGGGAAGTAATAAAAGAGCGAGTTAAATCCTAAGGGTTGAACAACCCTAGGCGGAGACGTAGGCAAATTAGTTGCCGAACTTCGTATCAAATCTTCGTGTTTTGTCTCATCTCATTTCTGCCTTCATTGCTTAAGTTTTATGTTTGCTTCGCTCATCAATCAAAGCAGCGAACAGTCAAAGCCTGAGCAAAAGCCTTTGAAACCCATTTCAAGGCTTTGACGTCCAGTTTCAAAGATAAGCCTTAACGCTTATATTCCGCCTTTGAAAGTCAGTTCAATACCTTGAGACCCTGAACGCGAAAATCGGTTATACTCTATTCACCCCCCCTCTAGAGTATAATTAATCATATTCCATCTCCCTATTGATTCTTCACTTGTGTTGGGGATAATAACAAATCACAAAAGCATACATGCACAAGTAACAAGAGATCCACAATTAAAACAAGAAAAGGAGTGATAAAGAGCATAAAACAGTTAGGATCACAAGCATATGTAATAAAATAAATGATTGTATTATAGCTAAGAAATTAAGTATAAGATTGTACGAATAATACTATACAACCATAAATCTAGGCGACATAAATTGTTTAATAATTAAATAAATTTAACTATTTGAGAAAAACAATCGAAATAAGTTTAATCAACATTAGTAGGGGCATCCATTGCAACATCAACAAGGGCATCCTAAGCAACAACGCACAACTAAAGAGGTAGTATCCACTTGGTCCTCGAGTATTCCCCTAACTTTTACAGACTCTAAGTTAGCCAGATCGCCCCATAATTCCACATACTTGTTAACCGTCTCAAGAGCCTCCTTCTTTATTAGCCTCTCATCAAGAAAGTGCTTTGTGAGCTTGCATTTAAATTTTAGGGTCACCTCAATAAGTTAGAACTTAAGGGATTCCACTTACCCCCCTAGTTCTTCATTATGAGTAGACGACTAACCCACTAATTCCTTTAGTAAAGCAAGCTCATATGCTCGAAAAACAAGTTCTAGAACTTGCCCTTGGCTTTAAATCTCAATTCTCAATGCTTCTTTAAAGTCCTTAAGGTCCTTGGCTAGTGTATTCTTCAAGTGACCCTTTGGTAGCTCGACGACATTCAAGAATTCTTCAAGATCCTTGACATGACCCTTTAATGCCTTGACCAGCTCTTGCCTAATAGCAAGATCTTACTCCTACACATTGTTGCATTCCTCCAGCCTTGCTATATGAATCCAGAGGATCTATGTGTCCTAGAAGGCCTACATTCATGGGAGTAGACAAATTATAACAAGAATTAGTAATAACTTAAAGAACAAAGAGAAAGAATGCATCAACTATAGGTACACTTACATTAAAGTTTTGGAAAGAAGCATTGTTGACCATATTTTTGCCAAGGGCTCCCTCCCGATGAAAAATAGAGGCATGAAGCAAAAATTGGTCCCCCACCAAGAACATTAAAGTACCCTTCATCCATAAAGGTAAAGGGAAGTATAATCTACTAGTGGGTAACCCTAATGGCTGCCTAACTCGAAAAGAATTCCTCTAAAGTAGTCGCTCTTAAAGATGCATGTGCAATGGAAGAATAGGGCAAGAGCCTTGATGATAGGAATAGGGTAAATAGGAGAAGGTGAAGATGTCGTCTTGGGTGTTGGCATGGAGGTCGTAGGATGGTTATTGGCAATGAAAGGGGGAGGTTCACTTGGACAAGTGGGAGTGGAGCCCCCACTCTATAAGCTCACCTTCCTCTTCTTAGCTATAAGAAATTACCACATTTCAAATTTAGACATTTTAGGAACAGAAGCACAAGTGCTTCTTGAATACAAATGGAAAACAACAATTCGTTTACTATAATCATCTATATGATACAAGCACTTAATGACACCAAAATGCAAACTTAACACCTACTTATAGGGATCGACATATTGGATGTGGGAGAGTGGTATGAAGATCTAATCTTAAAGATTATGATCTTTTACTTAGAGGAATCTCCTTTCTCAACTAGGAGGTCTACCCTATAGGCAAACTTGGAGGCAACTGCTTAGAAACGTCTTCTATTCTTGCCAATCCCCAAGAAGGAAACCGTGTGGACGGTCGAACTTGGTCTCAGTTTGATGGGCCTGATATCCGAGGCTGCATTATACGATATGTAAGATATAGGTTAATCAAACTACTAATTAAAAGCAATACATTTACAAGTAGCATATTTGGGATAGGAGGGCCTCCAACAGCAATTCAGGTATAGTTGGGTCATAAATTGGACTTAGGGAAAAAAATGTAAGGCTTAACTCATCCTTATCCTTTACCCCTTAGTTAGTTACTAGCGCCTACCTACCCAGGTTGAAGAACAAAGTATATTTTTTCTCCTTAACAACCTTTAGAGAGTAGGAGAAAAGCAAGGTAGGCTACACTTAAAGGGACAACCCATCCCTTGGTTAAAACTTTGATTACCTTGAAAATTTGCCATGTCCCTGGTGTAATTTGTTAAGGTTTAAGACCATTTGTTAACATAAACTCTTTGATAAGTGGAGAAAAGGGACACTTATAACCTAACAGAAAGGGGTATTCATAGATAGCTATACAATCATCAAGGCAATCACTAATTAATCGATCGCTAGTCGTGAAGACTTTTACCCCTGACAAACCAACCATAAGTTTAAAAGACTCTAAGTCTTCATAGGGTTGAATCGTACTAA
Organism: Dysphania ambrosioides; assembly: GCA_026401315.1. NCBI lineage: Eukaryota > Viridiplantae > Streptophyta > Magnoliopsida > Caryophyllales > Amaranthaceae > Dysphania > Dysphania ambrosioides. The sequence continues at coordinate 24,477,325 of CM048657.1, forward strand.
CATCTGGAGCCATCGGACTAGGAAGGTTTTGCTTATCTCACCGAACCTGAGTTATTTTTTTAGATTTTGCGGCATCCACTCTAAGTGAACTTCTAGTTATAATAGTTTTCTTGCCCATGAGCAATTAAAAGGAGAGATAAATGGATTATGAAGAAAGGAAGCAACTTTACCTGACACAAGGATGGGATGTGAGGAGAGAATCAAGGAGACAGAAAATTTTGCTGGCGTGGAAAAGTGAAATCGGGTCGACTTGATGTTTCAGGCAGAAGATTTAAGGAGACATGAGGCACAAGGATAGTTTAAAAAATTAGTAGTTTAAAATTCCAAATTCATAGGAGTTGGTGTCTCTTAAACTTTTCATTTTTAAAGGGCAAAATGTTAGGGAAAAAATTGGGTTACATGACACTTTTTTAAGCGACATGACATTATACGGTTATCTAGGCGACGAGAGAAGATAGTAGTTACAACTACGCGTTCTAAGGATATCATCTAGATACATTGATCTTGGACATGCTCTCAATGAACTCCCTACAATTACTAAATACTTCAAGGTAGAGTAGTTAGACCAAGTTAGCATCATAAGCCTAAATAAATGGAAGGCAGTTGCACGGAAGATAGAGCTACCACAGAAATAGGAGGAAGTTGGATAACTGAAGATTCTATCCAAAAAAAAGACCCATTGCATCTAGGAAAAGTACAATATGAAAAGAGATTCAGCCTAATGCAGAAAAACCACTCAACCAAGCTACAAACCATCAATTACTTATCAAGCATCATTTTCCGTACACCTATTCATCTATATTTTCTGCTCAACTACTTGTAATATATAATTGGAAACACTAGTGGAAAAAATGGCATATACTAATGTTTATATGCTCTAGTTATTTATAAATATGGAGTATATGTTATTGGATTATTTTTATAAATTTTTTTTATAAAAACAAAATACTTTATGCTCTGTTTTATTAAGAACCGGAGCATATGTCCACTTTAGGCTCTGGTTTATTAGGAACCTAAGCATATACCTCCTCTCCATTAAATATAAATGGGTAATATATAGCTTCAAATCCCTTTTTGCCTCCTTCTTCAACCAGCAGCAGCCCACATTCCTATTCTCCCACGAAACCTCACTTCCTATTCCCATTCTCCCACTTCACATCTACAACTCTCATTCATTCAACTGCAATATTTATTTGTGTAGAATGCAAATTCAATCCCCACTATTAGCGTTTTCGAACAATGCAAATTCAAAGGTATATTCAATTTTATGTCTTTAATTTATTTTTTTATTCCCCCAATCAATTTTTAAACGAGTGCATGATATAGTTTGTCTTTAATTTTTATATGAATTTTACTATTGTTAGGAAGTTGGATAGTTTACTTGCTTTTTTCTGTTAATATTTGAGATTTTTAGCAGAATAAAATAAAATGTTTAATGGGATTTTCTACTGTTTGTTTACTTGAGATGAGTGACTTGAAATGCCCTATTATTGATTTCTCATTCTCGGTGGAGTCCTTGAAATTGAGCCTTGATTACCATTTTGATAATATGTTTTTGGCTACTGAAATTTCTATAACGTTATAGACAAGCAAGAGGTTTCAAAGAAACTAGCTCTTGGACAGTGTCAAACATCTATTTAGTTGGAGCTCAAACTAATAGTATTTTATTGCTTACAAAAATTAAACTATGGATTTTCTTCTATTACAGTACACAGTGCGAGTAATGTACATACTAGCTCAATTGGTTTTGATGGATTGAATTCCAATTATAATGTTACCATTCATAATGGCTATTTAGTCATAATTAGTAAACAAGTATTGCAACAAATAATGAATGCTCAAAATATGTGAGATATCCACTCATTGACTATATTTGAGATATTATATGTTTTTAATATGAGATTGAGGTTTGGAGATACCTCCATTAGACATATTCTTGTTTGTGAATCCTATACATGATGTCATTATGTTATGTTCAATCTAGTTAGAACCGAACTTCCAAACTCATGGTTTGAAGGTAGGACTATGAGTTATACCAATGAGCTCTTTTTTACTATCAATATGGATAGCATGTATGTTGGCTAACATAGTGGGTTTCAAAACTTTGTAGGTATGGGGTCTTTATAGTAGGGATGACTTTGGTATGTGATGTATATATAATTAAAGATTAGTTGGTAAAATATTTTGGTTCCAAGAAGTTTGATTTTGCTAAAATTCACTTCCACGGGAAAGTGTTCATGAGTTGAAGAGTTCTCTATAGCTACAGTTTGCTAGAATTTAATAGTCACTTTGATCATTAAATCATGGACAAGTCTTGACTTCAAACTCATTTGTCTATATTGAACTTGATATCTTACAATAAGTTTAGTGTGCGCTTCATACAATCCGCCTATTTTCTAGATGTTGTTATGTGCCATTTGACAGATTTTGAATTAAAATGAGAGGTAGGATTAGGTTCTAGGGTTGTGGTAAGGGTTTTTCCATCCCAGATTCTTATTTTTCCTATGTCTCTATTTGTGTTTCAGGAATGGGTCATAGCAAGGGAGTGACACCTTGTTATGTGCTGTGTATAAGTGTCAGGTTGGTCTTGACATCATACTAACAATTTAAGTATGCAAATTCATAAATAATTTTGAATAGTAACTTTGTTAGTGTAAGGAGATAATAAATAGGAAGAGTGAATTTACTCAATGAAGAACCGGAATAATAATCAATGGTAGTACGTGGTTAAGAACGAAAACAGAATATTCTTCTTACTTTATGCTGCAAAAGTTGACCTAATCAACTTTTAGGGTAGGCATAGATGGGGGGGTTGGGACTGATTTTTGTGCAGTTTTGGTCATCAATCTATTGAGAGACAGTGGAGGCTACGTATATTTGATCCTCTCTAATTACTGAACAATGGTAGGTGATTGATGAACAATTTAAGGTGATTGTTTGTTTAGAGATGAATCAGCTCAGAACCTTATGACTACTGTTTTAGTGGCATTCTTTGCTATGACTGTTGTTTTTAAGTGGCTATCACCAAGTCAAATAAGTGAACAACCAATAGCTTAACAACAAAGTATCAAAATTTCATACTAGATGGTGGTATTTCAGCCCTAGTAAAAGTTGGTATTATACCATGTAAGCTATCATTGAAAGGTACTGGTGTAACCAAGGTCTAACTAGATGCTATTGCAAACTATCAAGCTATCATAGACTTGTAGTGTTCCTTTTTCTCTCTAAATCTATCATAGTGTTCACATGATAGATTAAAAAAAATTGCGTAAGGGAAATAAGCTCTTACTATTATAATCCCTTACCCTGATTAGTTACTAAATATTAACTGGTATAATGTACTGTACAAGATTTTGATAACTTGTAACAGGAGCTTTTGTGTGGACAAATTGTTGTTTATATGTCATTCTTGTAAAACAGAAGAATTAACAGAAGAAGGAAACAGAATCACAACACAAAGGCAAGCGTATCAATCAAGTGAATCAAATCAAATAAAGAATCAGAATATGGAAGATTAACATAGTTAGGCTTAACATATTATGGCAAGTAAACATGTATATAATGACATTATATGTAGCTTGATTAATATATGAAAAACCAGAAAAACAGTTCTCTAAATTCTTCATGGTATCAGAGCGGGCACGATCCTAGCTCATCATTTACTAGAACTCATCTGAATATGGAGAGTGATGATGCCCAATATCTACCACAAATCTACTCGAACCCACATACACAATGGAGCAAGTTATGCAACTTTTTCAAAAGTTTAACCCCACAAAGCTAACTCTAGAAAATACTAACAAACAACCTGTGAATCTGGCTGATAAACTCAACCATTATAATTACACAAAATGGTCGAATTTTATGCACCTAGCCATTGATGGGCGAGGAAGGCTCAAGCACATCACTGCCAGTCCTCCAGCCCACGACGATCCAGGATACATGAAATGAGTTCAGGATGACTCGATTGTAGTGTCCTGGATTCTCGAAAACATTGACCCAGATTTGGTGAATCAATTTCTTGATTACCCAAATGCAAGGGATCTATGATAGGGTCTCGAAACACTGTTTAACAGTGAGAGAGACGAATTACAGGTCTATGACCTTATGACAAAAGCCAGCCAACTCAGACAAGGGACAAACTCCATTGAAGTCTTTTATGGCAAAATTGTAGCAATATGGAAAGAAATTGATAGAAGAGTACCAAACCCGATGGAATGCCCAAAAGATAAAACAATCTATAATGAACTTAATCAAAGGAATAGAGTATACCAGGTCTTGGCCAAGCTGAGTGATACCTTTGATAAGGACCGACGTGACTTAATCAACAGAGAGAGCTTACCAACCGTAGAGGAGGTATACGCATCAATTAGAAGGCAAATAGCAAGGCATGGGATAATGGCAGCCGAGGATACCTCATCAAAGCCACCACAAATAGGGATTAGGTGAGGCTTCTAGGCATCTAAGATCCGGTCAGAACGAACATCATACCGGAGGGAGGAAGATAAAACAAACTTAAAATGTAGTCATTGCGGCGGAACATGTCATACATGTGATGGATGCTTCAAGATCATAGGCTAACCAGAATTGTGGCCCTCAAAGAAGCAAGGACAGAAGATAGGGGGTGATGTGAAGAGGACAAACGAAGAGACCTAGATCGAAGAGAAGAAAGAGGAGTAGAAGGGAAATTGAGCCATGGCTGCGGGAGAACATACAAAACAAGGTGAGAAATTAGGGTTAGAAAACCCTAACCCTTTTGCTCCACTTAAATGGACCAAGTGAAAAGGGGAATTGAGGGCCTCCCCTTATTCACTCCTTAAATGGGCCGAATGTGGTGAGGAGTTGAGGCCCCAGAAAACTCCAACCCAACATGACATTACAAGTCATGCAACTTTGGTTCCAAGTTTCGGGTTTTCTTCACAGGTGAAAAATAGGAGGTGGATCTTCGATTGCCGAGCTACGGATACTATGTCCTTTGATCCATCTGATTTCTCAGAAATTAATAAAACAGAAAAATTACAAATACAAACTGTAAATGGCGATTTTTCAACAGTAGAAGGAGAAGGAAGAATTGAAATATCTCCTAATATCTCATTAACTAAATGTCTTTATGTTCCGAATTTATCACATAAACTGCTCTCAGTTAGTAAGTTAACAAAGGGGCTAAACTGTAAAATGGAAACTTACCCCGGTTTTTGCGTAATATAGGATATCCAGACTGGGAAGGTGATTGCGCGTGGCACTGAACACAACGGGTTGTACTATGTCGATGATATAACTCTATAAAGGAAAGCAATGCATACTCATGAAGCGGTTGATCAACATGTCTGGTTATGGCATCGGCATTTAGGACATCCCTCCCCTGGGTATTTATATCATCTATTCCCCTCTATATCTAAGAATAAGGATTTTTCATGTGAAGCATGTATTAAGGCTAAGAGTCATAAACAATCATATAAACCTAGTAAGACAAAATCAGATGTACCTTTTCAATTAATTCATTCAGACTTATGGGGGCCTGCACCACCAATCGGTAATGGTTTTGCCTAATTTGTTCTCTTTATAGATGACTGCACACGTATGACATGGATATATTTCTTGAAAAAGAAAAGTGAAGTTTTTGACAAATTTATCCTCTTTCACACCTTAATCCAAAATCAATACTATACTAGAATTCAAATTCTTAGATCGGATAATGGGGGTGAATACATCAATACCCAAATGACTAACTTTTGTTCAAATCATGGAATAATACATAAAACTACCTGCCCTTATACTCCTCAACAAAACGGGGTTTCTGAAAGGAAAAATAGAACTCTTCTCACCATTAGCAGGGCCCTAATGCTTGATTCTAATGTTCCTGTAAATTACTGGCCAGAAGCCTTAGTAACAACCACATACCTAACTAATCCCCTACCCACAAAAATCCTAAAATTCCAAACCCCTCTTAACACTCTAAACCATGTAAAATCCACACCATATACCCTCTCACTTGAGCCTCGAGTTTTTGGGTGTTCTATTTATGTTCATATTCCTAAATAAAATAGGATAAAATTTGAGTCCTGTGCTCTTAAATATGTTTTCTTGGGTATGGAATAAACCAAAAAGGGTATAGGTGCTTTGATCCAAAACATAACCAACTCTATACTACTCTAGACTGTACTTTTTTGGAAACAGAAATGTACTTTGATCACCAGCTTCAGTGTCAAGGGGAGAACCAATATGACACTCTAAGCTGGTTGCTTAATCCACTTTTGAATGATTCTACTTCAAAAGAGTATGTAGGCAGACCTATCGAGCCAATATCTGAAAATAAAGTACAGCCACAAAGTGCAGCAACTCCCCAGTTACCAACTCAATATGAGGTATCACCTGAAATCCCAGAGGTAATAATTCCTCCTTTACCTCCTTTACCTCCTTTTGTTAATAATAATGATGGTTAAGTTTGTGAAATAGAACAGGAAGAAAAACAGCCTAAGATAGAAGTAAAGGCGACTCAGGAAGAACAGTACAAGCTACCTCCAAGGAGTACCAGGGGAGTTCCACCAAAAAGATATGAACCTGAATATGAACCTCGACACTCTAGATATCCAGTGGAAAATATCTCTAGAGAAAAGCGACTGAAAAAAAATTCTAAAACCTTTAATACTGCTCTCTATACCAAAAGAATTCCCAGAAACACAGATGAAGCATTGAGAAGTAAAATCTGGAAAAGGCAATGAACGATGAAATTAACTTCGATCAGAAAAACGTTCAGTAGGATGCAAGTGGGTGTTTACAATTAAATACAAAGCAGATGGAACAGTTGAAAGATACAAGGCAAGGTTAGTTACTAAGGGATATACTCAGACTAATGGGATCGATTACTCCGAGGAATTCTCTCCAGTTGCAAAATTTGATACCATACGATTCTTATTCTCTGTAGCCGCTAATAAAGAATGGCCATTGTATCAGTTTGATGTAAAGAATGCCTTTTTACATGGAGAACTCCAAGAAGAGGTCTATATGGAGGCCCCTCCAGGTTTTTCAGAAGACTTTGGTATAAGAGAAGGGTGTAGATTACGAAGAGCTCTGTATGGGGTAAAATAGTCACCAAGAGCGTGGTTAGGGAGATTTACACTAGCTATGAAGAAGTACGGATACCACTAGAGTAACTCAGACCATACTTTGTTCCTAAAAAGAGAAGGAGATTACATAACGTGTTTGATCATCTATATAGATGATATGATCCTCACTGGAAATAACAATGAAGGAATTTTAAGAATCAGAAGAGAGTTGCTCAAAGAGTTTGAAATGAAGGACCTAGGAATGCTCAAATACTTCCTAGGAATAGAAGTGCTAAGATCCAAAGAAGGGATCTTTATATCACAGAGAAAATATATCCTTGATCTTTTGGCCGAAATAAGGATATTAGACTGTAAACCAGTAGATACCCCATGATAACAAATCATGGTCTTGGAATCAGGGAAGAAGCAAAAGTGATTGATCAGGGCAAGTTTCAAAGAATGGTGGGAAAACTTATCTACTTATCTCATACTAGACCTGGTATTGCATATGCAGTAGGGGTTGTAAGTCAATTTATGCATAAACCTTAAACTGATCACATGGAGGCGGTTTTAAGGATCATCAGGTACTTAAAAGGAACGTCAAGTACCGGAACCCTATTTAGAAAAAATGCTCATCTGAAAATGAAAGCATATACTGATGCAGACTGGGGAGGAGATAAGTTACAGAGATGGTCTACCTCAGGATACTTCACCTTAATTGGAGGTAACTTGGTTACTTGGAGAAGCAAGAAGCAAAAAGTAGTGGCTCTTTCAAGTGCAGAAGCAGAATTTAGGGGAATAGCTAAAGGAATCATAGAGATACTCTGGATACAAAAGCTACTAGGAGAAATCGGTTTTCCATTGACGGAGGGCTGTGAACTAATGTGTGATAACAAGGCTGCTATAAGCATATCAGAAAATCCTGTTCAACATGACCGAACAAAACATGTGGAAATAGACAGACATTTTATCAAAGAGAAGTTGGAGTCTAAGGTCGTAACCATTCCATATGTTCGATTAGAAGACCAACTAGCAGACACCCTCACTAAAGATGTTCCACTAAAACCTTTTTTAGAGACTCTGAGCAAGTTAGGTATTGGAGATCCCATTACCTATGTTGAGGGGGAGTGTAAAACATAAGAATTAATAGAAGAAGGAAACAGAATCACAACACAAAGGCAAGCGTATCAATCAAGTGAATCAAATTAAATAAAGAGTCAGAATATGGAAGATTAACATAATTTGGCTTAACACATTATGGCAAGTAAACATGTATATAATGACATTATATGTAGCTTGATTAATATATGAAAAACCAGAAAAACAGTTCTCTAAATTCTTCAATTCTGAGATCAATATTTGGTTGCAATTATAGTTGCAGACTTCAAATGTTTGCATAGTTGTTGTTGTATTATCTGTGAGTGCACGCTTATAGAAGTCACAATTAATTATAACACTAATTAATATCTCTTTTGAAAACTTTACAACAACAGCATCCTGGCTTGAATAGTCAAACAACAGAAGCACAACAATTCAACCACTACTAGTAAGCACAGCTAGTAGCACATAATTTCTGCACCAGTAGCACAACAATTTAGCCAATACCAGTAGTACAGCCAATAGCAACATCAATTTCTGTATATATATCTATAAATATACATATGTAGTTGTTATATTTAATTTAGTTTGTAACTCAAATTATGCACAATTATATTTGAAACGTAGTTTTATATAGAGAGTATTGAAAGACTTTGAGCTTGCTTTGTTCTAATATTCGCATTGAATAATATTTCCAATAAAATTAATTAGCATTTGCAAAAAAAAAAATAGACTTTATGCTCGGGTTCTTGGAAAACCGAAGCATAAAATGCCATTATATGCTTCGGTTTTCCAAGAACAAGAGCATAAAGTCTATTTCTTTTTTAAAAAATGGAGACTTTATGCTCGAGTTCTTGGAAAACCGGAGCATATAATAGCATTATATGCTCCGGTTTTCTAAGAACTGGAGCATAAAGTCTCCATTATACTCCAATTCGAACCGGAGCATAAAGTCATTTGCAATTTGCTCCGGTAAAATCTACTTCGAGTCAAAATCAAAACATAAAGCCTTAAAAAAATCGGAGCATATGAGGTTTTTTTTGCTAGTGAGAGGTTTACCCCTTGACATAATGAAGCGGCGGCCTAATAAGCCCCTACGATTTTTCCCGAGTTTGGGTTTTCTGCGTTATTAATTTGTCGTGTCATTTATATAGTCTTTTGTTCATTTCACTTATCATGCATACATTAAACCTGCACATAGCCCGACTAGCTGTTAACGTCCATAACCTTAAATTTTCACTTAGTTGGTATTTTTTGACAGAAACAGATATAAACTTGACAAACAAAGCAAAATCGAATAAAGAAAGTTGCATGGATTGAAACCAAATATAAATAAAAGAGAGAGCATGCAATATGTAGGAATGACAAATTTGGATAATAATCAGTGTTTATTAATTGGAGAAATGATGTTCAACAAGCTGTATAATTCAAATCAAGTAGTCAAGAATTATGATTTTTTTTTATTGTTATCTTGGTTTTCCTCCATTTTAGAGGAGTATGAGCACATTACATGCTTTTCATTTCCTAACAATAGTGCTAGCAACTGCATATACATTGGCAACAAGTCAATAAAATACTGCTGCTATAGTATTATGTACAGAATTCTATATGTCTGCGAGCGCAAGCCACAGTGAAACAAATCTTTTTCAATAAAGTTGTCAACGACATTAAGTCTACAAGACTCATTGCCAAAAAAAAAAATTCTAGCTAGAAGACTAACCAAAAGTTTTTAAGAAAGTGTTCCGCACCGAACCCACCTGCGTTTGCATTTCTTTAACTTGTCTTGACCGAATGAGTTGAAGAGTCATCATCAATAAGCATTCTTCCAGTGAACCTCTGCGTGCAATCCTTAAAAAACACAAGAAAAATGAAGCCGTTACACATGGTATTGAACACCCACGCTCCAATACCATTACACCCTCCTTTATTACCACTTAAAACATGCAACAACAACACTCCCACGTGACAAACTAAGTTGCAAACCAACAACACAACTTGGCAGTTTACAACAACAAACGGAAACTCAGGCTTTGGGAAACCAGCATCGACGTAAAATTTGTACCCATAAACGATGCCGTACAGCAAAGTCAAGAGAATTATAGCCAGCACTTGAAAAGATTGAGAGAATTCTAGCCATAGAAAGGACATGAGCAAGTGAGAAGCTTGGTTCAATACGTGGAAGAACGTAACACGACGACGTTTTAAGATTTTGAGGAAGGTACGAGGGAGGTGTATGAAGATACGAGAGAGGTAGAATGCGTACGACCAGAAGAAGACGCGGCCGGTGGGACGAGTCCCGGGTGGGAAGCATAGGAGCCACTTGACCGGGGTGGTGCGTAGGTGGGTGGATCGCCAAAGCCAACGGGTGTTGTCATGGATCTCAGCAGTTGCGGAAAGGAGAGTCCCAGCAAAGATGGTGATAGATAGGAGTGACACGAGGAGGTTGTGGATGGCGGGGATGGGACCGAGGGGGACGTAGAAGCGGCGGCGATTTGGGAGGAGGATGGCGAGTGTATGGTGAAGGAAGAGGGAGAGAAAGATGTAGGACGTTAGGGTGGCGGCTAGGAAATACCATGTTGAGAACCATGTTTGTGTAGGACTCCAACGGAAGTTTGTTATTGTTGGGTGTTGAGAGAGGTAATATTGAATGGTTAGCATGGTGGATAACAGAAGACTATGTATCCCTACAACCTTATTCAGTTGTTTGTAGAAATAATGGGATATTGTATTAAATTTATTCAACGCCGGATTTAATGAGTTAGGAATAATCTTGGGGTTTGTTCATATAGTCAATGCTCTATGGTAGTATGGTACTATTTCTTCTAGATATAATTTGAAACTATTTTGCGTTACAAACATGACTTTTCCAAGCTAGCTTTCTAAGTTGAACTATGAAATTTCATGTTTTAATCTGTACAACTGCATGTACTTCCAGAAATATGTTGGGGTGATAGATCAGCTTACTTAGCCCTTTACCTTATTTTACTTGTCACTTCGTATTATTTTCATATAGCGTCGGGATTAAGCATCACTGCTTGGATTGGTTTACGTAACGTTATACACTTTCCTTATACAAATGGAGTAAACCTTCTTTATTGATGAGAAGCATGTTTTCACTGATAGGTAGGGGTGTCAATTCGGGTCCATAAGTCAATTTTGGATTAATCCATTAGAACTTATTGATTTGAGTTAAATCTGGTCAGTTTGACTTATTTGGCCGAGTCAGGTCATTATTGTATTGGGTCAAATTGATTAATTGTTTGCTCGGATTTTGTTTAGGTTGGTGTTAGGTCGTATTTTGTTCGGCTCAAGATTGATTTTGGTCAAATCGAGCCAGTTTCTAAATGGGTTATAGCGGATTATTTCAAGTTTGGGTAGATTTCGAGTCAACTCAATTATGGTAATGGGTTACCTCACTTTCGGTTGAAATTTGGGTTGGACTTTATGGGATCGCATCGGGTCATTAATGACATGTTATTATCGATGTATGACTCGATATTTGACTATTTCGCTATATTCGTCAGAGGTCATATGGGGTAATTTTGAGTTAGCTCATGTGATATCTTATTTGTATATGATGTACTTAGTTCATAAATTAGACAATGACTATGTCGATAAGTTATTACAAAATAAAATATTTATGAGATAATGATTATTAAATGCGTATTATTGTATAAAACGAGTATAGGATGTGTATCTTTAGTATTTCAATGTATCATTGTATTATCTATATTGTTATTTAGATGGACACTTATAAGAGGGGGATGAATTGGAAGTGAGGGAAATTTTAAACATTTGCAGAATTAGTTCAATTGGAACAAAGAAACAGAATGGAATAACAAGGTTTTTTTCACGTGGAAACTCTTGCGCCCATCCCAAGAGATAAAACCACGACCTAGCCATGAGATTTTCTACTCTTCACTATTGGGGAATACCTAATACATTCTATTAGGATTTCTCCCTCTCTCTCACACATTTGTTCCACTCTAAATAATGTGTTCCACTCTTTCTCTCTTCTCTTAACTCCCTTTTGACTTAGCTCTTAGTCACTCACTCTTCTCTTCTCTTGAACTTAACTCTAAGTTCTACATCTCACTATAACTATTGCATGACTCTATACAATAAGCTTACATAAAGAAAATTATAACTTGAACTCTAAGGCACGCAGGATGAGAAGTGAATGGAACAGTCTTAGCTCAAGAGTACTATTGACACTTAGAAATATTTTTGTCTATCTAAATTTTTTTGATATACATATTTTTTAAATAATAAATTTTTGATTCCCATGTTATCTGTGCTTCTTCTCTCATTAAATATGGAATCAATTAATTGTCAGTGAAGTACGTTTAAGAGGTGAGGGGTGAGGTACTTTATATATAGATATATATATAGGGGAGGGATCCAATGAGAAGGGTACTTAAAATAAGAAGGATGAGAAGGGATCTTGACCTTTTAAGTGGTAAGGTCCAACGTATGAGATTTCACGTAAAAGTGGTCACTATAATAATAAAAATAGTCACTATAACGATAAATATGGTCACTATACGTGAAAAAATATCTTAGTTACTATGAGTTAAGAAAAGGTCACTATATGTACGTAAAATAAAATACGTTGGATCTATAAGATGAAGGGCCAAGATGTCTTCTCATCCTTCTCATTTTAAGGACCCTTCTCTTTTTAGCTTTTACTTATATATTTATATATATATATATATATATATATATATATATATATATATATTAATTCATAAGTACAACACTCCTACATTTTTACATAAAACAAGGAAGTTGGAAAGTACAAGTTAGTTACCCATTGTATTATAAATACGATTGGGCTAACTACTTTTTATATCTAAATTCCTTTTGCCTTGGTGTCTGAAAGTCTTTCATGTGCATGGGAGAAAACAAAGAAAAGTTATGGAAAGCTTTGTAGAAATTGTTCTAAATTTAATAAAACCAAGATTGCTTAAGATTTTGCTTTGTAACCTTCCAAGACAAGAACCCTTTTGAAAACATATTTTAATAAGAGATAATTTGAGCTAATCTTGAGCCATGAAATCCCCATTGTACGTATTACATTAACCCTAAAAGAAAACACATGCTTGGGCTTCATTTTGCTCCATGAAGCTTGGGCTTCACTTGAAGTCCAACAAGCTACTCGTGTTTGGAACAGCCACCGTGGCAGATTGGAACTCCTCATCAAGCTCCAACAAAAGGGATGTATTGTTCCTGCATTGCTTTGAGTGCTTCCTTCTCCTTATGGGTACATCATGTAGAGTTGTTGTAGCTCATCATGCGTTTGCTCCTACTCTAGAACACATACAATGGTCTACACACAATTAGACAAAGAACCTATTAGGAACAGAGTTTGTCATTGCTAAAACACTTAGAAGGATCAACAATGTTTTCCCTTTTTGGTGATGACAAACTCTTGCAAGCTATGATCAAGAAGAAATACTTATTTAAAAAGATGAGAGATTAACGTGAGATATTACAGAAACATAATGATAAAAGACTAAAAAATAAAACTTACCTACTATCAAAATAAGAGTTTGAAAGAAAAAATACTAAAATTAAATTAAAACTTACTAACTATCAAAATAAGAGCTTGATAGACTAAAGTAAAAAATTAAAATCTAAACAGAAAAAAAAAAAAGTAAAATCTTGAAAGTACCTTACTAGTCATCAAAATAAGAGAAATTGGAATAGGTAAAAATCACGAAAAGTTTGGAACTCTCACTTAGGAGTTTGCTTCTTCATAGGTTACTACTTGTTTTCCCCCTTTTGGCATCAACAAAAAATAATTTGTAAGAAACAAGCTAAGCTATCTCACTAAGTAGTGAGATAAACCAAAGCACAATACCAAGCAAATATTAAAATAGAAGTAACCCACAAAGACACATAAAATACTAGATAAAATAGAATAGTTCCAAACATCCATCCACAACAGAAGCAAAAGAAAATATCTAATCAATACATAGACCAAAATATAGTAATGTAGCAGGAGATTGCACAAACTATCAAATAAAGTGGCATGAGCATGTTTAAATATGTTGTCTTAAGGAAGGATAAATTAGTTCAAATCCAAGGGAACTGAAGGGATAGTAGGTTCAGTGGGAGCATCATTAGATGGAACATCAGTTGGAGCTGTAGAGGGGCCTTCATCTTCCTCAATTGATTCAAAGGCTATTTTCTCAATGCATTAGAGAATGGAATTGACACCATTAGAGCAGTCGATTATGTGTTCCTTCACTGTCTGTTCCAGCTTACCAACAATGGACATCAAAGTAGACAAAGTCGATTGAAGATGATTCATATGAAAATCCTGTATTTCAACTATGATAGAGATTGAATTTATTGCATTACCCAGATCCTGTAATACATGCTCTACCCCAGTAGGTACATTTTTCCTGAACTAAGAAAACCCAGTTCATCTAGAATGTCTACTACCTCCTCAGGAACAACTTCATGTTCACCTTCAACAACTTCTACTCTATGCTCCTTGAATCCCTCATCATTTTTCTTTTCTTCTTTCTTGGGTTCATCATCATCATCACTCATCATATCCACAAAAATTGGAGTACTTTTGACTACATTGCTAAACACATAGTCCTTTTTGTAGGCTCCCCTGATTTAACCATTTTGGAAGAAAAACATCATGTGGTTTTCTCATCCTAACCTTCTTCTCCATAGGCCTCAGGTTATTTTTTTCCTCTTTGACTACTTCCTGAATAACTACTCCTTCTTGGTCTACACTAGCTATAGTACCATCCACAACTTTGAGTTTCTAATTGCTTATTAAATAAAAACTAGCGTCCCACTTATTCTGTGTCTAAGGAATGACACCTTTCCGCACAATGTTAAATAAGAGCTTCACTTTAGGAGAAAATTTGTTAATCTTAGTAGAAGTCGAAAGACTACAGTCTCCACCAACGAATTGAATTTTGTTCTTATCTTCCTCAATTTCCAAAGTAGATTTATGTTTTAAATACATATCAAAACCATTTGACACCTTAAAGAGTGATCCCAATAATTTCGCAATGAAATTTAAACTTAACCCCACTCACAATACTTGGGCATGACCCATTTTTACACATAAATTTCTCAATAACTTTGGTCGTTGCACTAGGATAAATAGGCTTACTTGCATGCACAGAAAATAACTTGATCCAACCTTGAAATTCCAAAATATACAAATTTATGTGTACTTACATTCTCTACACTAGTCAATTTTGATTACAAAGCATGGAGTCAGTCGTTTCACACAAATTTCTTCAACACTGACCTGGGTGACTTAGTTCCCCCTGGATTCAGACTCCACCTTTTCCTTCTTTTTGGTTGATTTTTCTTCCAAAACTGCATTTACCTTTTTCTTTGATTGATTTGGTATAGGCTCCAACATAATTATGGCCAAAGGTAGAGGTGGAACAATAGCCAAAGGTAAATCTTTCAATGGGTGATATGATTCTTGGCGTTGGGCTTTTTAAGTGCGACAGCTTTTGGGAATCATTGGAGTGTTGAAACTTGTCTTCATTATTTTTTGATTTTGAGCTGAAAAGGAACGTGTGAGAAAAGAGGGTTTGTAGAAGCTGAAATTTTAGAGTGGTGGAAGGCAGTAAGATTGCGATAGAGTGGCACGGTTAAATGGTTGAGTAAACTGGGTAGTGTGAGTATACAAAGAGTGAAATGATTGGTTTGGTCTTTAAATCAAGAAGCATGCATGATCACAATATAATTTTGTTTAATCACACTAGTGGGTCTTGCAAAGTGTACTTGCTAGTAAAATCACATGATGTGAAGAATGTTATTCATGTTAAGCCTACTCATTTTAGTTTATTATGGAGGAAAATAAGGCATGGGTTTGTGAATCACTATTCATAAAGAAATATATTATAATAGAATAATGTTGATATATATGATATAGTTTTATTCAACTTTTGAAGATGAGAAAGTGAATGGATACTAACAAAGGTTTGTGAAAAAGGATAGATAATTTACTAATTTATAAAACCATTTACAATATAGATGGAATAAGAAAAAATTGTTTGGAACACATCAATTACTCATGCATTCTACACTTCAAATAAGGCACACATATGAATAATATTTGCTAAGCAATACTTTAGCTATGCATTTAAGCACGAAAATTTGTGTGAGGCTTGCAGCAAGAATATTGTTTAAGATTATACCTTTGTGTAGATTTCAAGAGAAACTAATGAATTCACATCATCCCTAGTTCCAGTCTCATCTTTTCATGTTTTTGCCTATTCAATGGCTTAGTTAAAATATCGATAATTTGGTTTTTAGTTTGAAAAAACTCTAATTTTATAAAGCCTTTTCCAACATTATCCTTAAGAAAATGATGTCTAATATGAATGTGCTTGACTCTAGAATGACACACATGGTCCTTGGATACACATATGAATGTGCTTGACTCTAGAATGACACACATGGTCCTTGGATACACATATGGCACTAGTGCTTTCACAATAAATAGGAACATAATTTAAAATCATACCAAAGTCTCTTAACTATTATTTTATCCACAATATTTGGGAACAACATGTTGTAGCAGCTACATACTCAACTTCTGCTGTGGATAGGCAAAAATGTTTTGCTTTTTGGAACTCCAAGATACTAAACAAGGATCAAGATATTGTAATATACTTGAGGTACTTTTCCTATATACCAAATCACCTTCATAATCTAAAATAGCATATCCTTTAAGATATAGGTTAACACAAGCACAAGTTATCTTTTCCTTTCAAGATTCTTAAAATAATTTTCACTCCAGTCAGATGAGATTCTTTTGGGTTTGATTGGAACCTAACACAAAGAGCCATACTAAAGGAGTATGATTTACTTTTGTCGTTTTGTAGCTCATGCCTTTTAAAAAGGTCTTTGATGTATTTTTGTTGGTGAATCATCGTTTCTTTCTTAGTTTGCTTGATTTGCAACCCAAGAAAGAAGTTGAGCTCTCCCATCATACTCATCTCAAATTTGCTTCCCATGAGATCCGCAAAATACTTGCATAGAGACTCATTAGTGGCACAAAAAATAATATCATTAACATATATTTTCACAACCAAAAGATGAGTTCCTTTTGTCTTCAAAAACAAAGTTTTGTCAATCTTGCCTCTTTTAAATCATTTTTCAAAATAAATTTTGACAACCTTTCATACCATGCTCTAGGAGCTTGCTCTGTCCCATATAGAGTTTGTCAAGCATTTAAACATGGTTGGGGAAACTTTGATTTTTGAAACCATGTGGTTGTTCCACAAAACTTCTTTGTTAAAATATCCATGTAGAAAAGAACATTTTACATCCATTTGATACAATTT
The DNA here is from genome assembly GCA_026401315.1 of Dysphania ambrosioides. NCBI lineage: Eukaryota > Viridiplantae > Streptophyta > Magnoliopsida > Caryophyllales > Amaranthaceae > Dysphania > Dysphania ambrosioides. Next base: position 24,494,810 of record CM048657.1, read on the forward strand.
GAAATCCATGTAAGTAGCAAATGCAACAAGAATTCTAATAGCTTCAAGTCTAGAAACAACAACAAAAGTTTCTTCAAAGTCAATTAACGACCAATCTTGCTTTGTTCCGATGATGGTTCCGTGATCTTCTAGCTTGTTCCGGAACACCCATTTGTGGCTAATAAGCTTTCATGTGTTGGTTTGGCTTGAGATGCCAAACTTTTTTCCATTCAAACTCATTTTTCTCTTGTTGCATGGGAACTCTGATGTTTTTAAGGTTTGGGTTTGAAGTTTTCGACTGGAACTTGTTGAATGCCTTCTCAACTAGCAGCTATTCCATCTACTTCAATATGATCTGGAACATCATCAGGTGCATGTTGTTCTAGATTTTCTCTATCTTTAATAGTTTGATGTTTCTCTTCTTTGACTTCTTCTTCATATGGGTCTGTACGACGCACCATTCCTATCTTAAAACCATCGTATTCCTGTCTAAGATTTAGTAAGGAAGTTTCATAAAAAATAATATGCACAAACTCTTCCATGCACAAAGTTTTTAAATTGTAACCCTATAAGAGTTACTATTTGTAGTTTTTCCTAGGAATACAGCTTCATCATTCCTCTCATCCAATTTTTCTAAATTCTTTTTATCATTATTATAAACAAAGCATTTACACCCAAATGCCCTAAATTCAGAAATATAGGGTTTTCTACCTTTTAACAATTAATAAGAAGTTTTATTCATAATTGGTCCAATTATCACCCTGTTGATTGCATAACAAGCCGTGTTGATTGCTTCTACCCAAAAATTCAACGTAGACCACTTGCAATCAATATTGTTCTTGCCATGTCTTATAAAGTTTGATTCTTTCTTTCCATAACCCATTTTGTTGTGGTGTTTTTAGGGCTAAGAAATTGTGACTTATACTATGTTCCCTACAAAAATCATCAAATTTGTAGTTTTAGAACTCGGTTCCTTGGTTAGTCCTCATATGAAGAAATTTGTTTGTTGTAGACCTTTGGGTTTGCTTACCCATGCATTGAATTCATCAAAGGTTAGTTTCATCTTTGCTATTGAAAAATATTACCCAATTAAAACGTGAGTAATCATCAATAATAACAAGTACACGCTGCTTTCCATTTCTACTTTGCACACTCATAGGACCACAGAAATACATATGGATAAGTTCCAATGGCTTTGATGTGCTCATTATATTTTAGTATTTGAAAGAAATTCTAACATGATTTCCTTCCACACATGTGTTATAAACTTGATCAATTTGAAACTTGATTGTGGGTATGCCTACAACCAAGTCTTTTGAATTTAGCTTGTTGAGGAGTTAAAGGCTAGCATGTCTAAATCTTCTATGCCAAAGTAGTGGATTATTTACTAAAACACTTAGACAAGTCAAGTTGTCCCTGGGAATCTCATCAAGGTTCATGGTGTATGTGTTTCCTTTACAAGTTCCTTCCCAATCACTTCTCCAATATCATTATTAAATGTAGTACATTTTTCAGAAGTAAAACTTACATAGTTTCCTTTTCACAAAATTGTGATATGCTAAGTAAATTATGCATCAAACCTTGTACAAGAAATACATTATCTACAAAGGGGGAACTGGACCTTCTAACCTTTCCTATGCCAACAATCTCGCCATTCTTGTTGTCGCCAAAAGGTTACAGTCTCACCATTTAAGGTTACTAGTGAGAGCAATTTAGATTTGTCTCTATTCATGGGCTTGGAATAACCGCTATCGAGATACCACGAGTTCTTCCCCTTCACTAGAACCTGCAAAATTGATTAGTGGTTAGGCACAGAAACCCAATATCCTGTGGGTTCCTCTTCTTTCTCAGTGACATAAGATATTTTCATATATTCAACGTTTTTGGTAACAATGTTCCCTTTGAACACAAGTTCCAAATAGATGTTCAATTTTTTCATAGAAGATGCAAATTTTACTACTAGATAAATCTACATATTTGTTCCTTTTAATCTTCTTTTTGTTATATGTAAGTCGCACACCCTATATTCTTTACATATTTTCTATGCATTAATATAATACATAGACTTTACATATATACATATATGTACAAACATATTTCAAAAATAAATAGCAAATTATGTTTATTATTTAATTAAATCCTAAAAATTAAAATTCTTTTTCTATAAAATATATTTTATTTTCCTAAGAACCCACTAAAACCAAAATACACTAAACCTAGTACTTCCTAACTTCCTAAACCTAATTACCTAAACCTAAGAAAAGTCTACCAAATGTTAAATACTTCAAAACAAACCCAAAACCCCTAAAACTCCTTTTCACATGAAAATGCTTCTTTGCTCCCACTAGTGCCGCCGCCACCCTCTCTTGCCGTGAGACTCTCGCCGCCCTTCCCAGCCACCATGCCGCCGCTAGTGAGCCATGGCCAGCCAGCCGATCCCTTTCCCCTTCTTCTTCAATTTTCTCTTCTTTTCTCCCTTAATTATTATGCCCTATACATATTTATTATGTTTTTATATGATTTTTATATTAATTTTATTATGGGTTAAATATATATTAAAAGTGTATAAATTTTTATGTTCTATAATTTATTTTATGCATACTACAAATTTTCATAAATTTTTATGCATAAATATTAATATTTAGGCGTGCTAGTATCATGAATTAGGGTTTTGATACAAGGCTTTTGAGTTTTAAATAAAATTATAAATATTTTTTGAATTATCTATGTAAATTTTTATGTGGTTGTAGTTTAAATCAATTTTTAGATTTTATAATCTTATGTTTTAGTATAAAAATGTTAGTTTTCATGATTTAAGGATTAAATTCTTATTCTAGTTTTGGTTCCATGAAATTCTGACTATAGTATAATGTATTTTGATAAAAATTTAATATTATAGTATTTGGAATAATATTTTAGAATATTATACATGATCACGGTTTAATTGTTGAGATTTAATGTTTTAAAGCTTGAAATTATATACTATTAGTACATACATTAAATTAAAACTATTTGATGATACAATTGGGAGTAAATTGAGAATACTATATTAAATACAAATTTTTAGATTTGAAGGGTTATAAAAATAGAGTTTTATGATATGTATTTTAATGAGTTTTCAACTAATTAATACTTGTAGGATTGTGTTTGGAATACTAGATTATGTTTTGGGAGACTTAAAAATATGTTTTGGAATTGTTTTAAAATCTTAGAAAGCTTAGTATGATTGATGCAAATTTTTGAAATTGGTGTATTGATATAGGCTGTATTATTTGATGTAGGAAATCAATTATTAGAAGGTGCATAACTATAGAGAAGGTGGCCACCCGTTTATTTTACTTAAGGTACATACAAGTTGCAAAAAACATTACCTCTAGGAGCATAATATAGGGTGAAATGCAAACTTAGTATCATGTTTAGGAAATTTTTTGGGTGAGATTATTTGGTTATTATTTGAAAGAATTCATGTTCTTTATATTAGGGGCATAATTTGGTATTGGTGGTGAGTTATAAGTATGATTTGTCAATATTAATCGGGAAAGAATTATATATGGTGAAAAATCTTGATTTATTAAACTGATATTAATTAGTTAATTAATCCATGAGGTTGTTTATTATTACTCTTTCAATACTGATAGTAAAAATTGAGTTAACGTGAATTTCAAGTCTAAATGACGAGGGTAGTTGACGTTGTTCAACATGTTTAAAATTTGAGATGGAAATAACAAGGTTAAAAATTACAGTATAACATAGATTAATTGTATAACTGTAATGTTATGTGTGTTGTGGTGATGAACAATCAGGGGTCGGAGTTTCACGGGGTACTATTCGTGGCTATTATTGGAGGCCGTGTGATCTATGAGTCTCTCTTATATAAATTGGGGTTAGTTGAGATCTATTCTAGCTATGGTGACGGAGTCACACCCGTTTACCAATTAATTTATACTGTAATTTTATGCCCTGCGATATAAGTGTTGGGTTATTTATCCATTTGATGTCATAATTAGGACATGGAGGAGACAAACTTGTTTATTGCTTAATCTAAGTAATTAATTAATTTGTCACGTTAATTGAGTAAAATGTTGCATAATATATCCTTTTCTGCTGTACTTATTCTCTAATTAAATGTTATTTCAATTGGTATACTTTGTAATCTATATGTACTAAGCTTGCTGATTATCTGCTTTGTATGTGATTTTGGTCATGGCCTTTGCCGTTCAATGGCACTATAATGATCTAATATTACACTTGTATTATTGGGGAGCAGATTTCTGACAAGTATCCAGTTGAGCATTCGTGCATGGGTAGGTTTAGTGGAGTGCCGCTTTAGTTTAGTTTTCAAAATTATTAAGTTTTCTATGGATGATTTTACACTTTTGGTTTGGATTTTAGTTGAATGTTACTTTGGTAATCTACAGTAAGCGTCTTAACGGTTCCATCTTGTAGTATGTTAGGAGTTTATTTTGATGAATGATTTTATTTCAAAAAGTCTTTTATTTTCCGCTGCAAAATTCTTTTTATAGCCTTAACTTTTGAACATGTGACGGTAGCACACTGGTAGTTTCCTAAAGGTTTGGTTTTCGGAAAATGAGAATTACTGGGGTGTTAAAATTTTGGAACTCTCACTATTGTGAGTTCCAAAATGGAGTTCATGAGTCATGAGTGATCGAGCAAGCTGCTCCACATTAAATTTTATGAAGTCCTTGATCTCTTAAAGTGATGTAACCTTGGCTCTCCATCTTTCATCTTAAGGGAGACTTCTCAAGAGCTTTCTAACATGTTCATTTGTGGGAATACTTCTACTAAGAGAAACTAACTCATTTGTAATGTTAGTAAAGATGGTAAACATATCTTGAATAGCTTCCCTAGGCATCCTTTCAAATCTTTCTTATTTAGACATAAGCAAATCAATTTTGAAACGCTTTACTTCACTTATTCGTTAATGAGTAATTTGCAATAAATCCCATATTTGTTTAGCCGTTTTACAACCCATTACTCTATTGTGCTCATGAGGTCCTAAGCCATAGCAAAGTATTTTTATAGCCTTACCATTTAATTTCATTTTCTCAAAGTTTTCGATATCAAAATTAAATATGGATTTTGGAACAACCTCATTGTTTTCATTAGTTTTAGTCACTTTGAAATCTCCTACTTCTATCACACGCCATAACAAGTAATTTTCTACCTTAATAAAGAATTCCATTCTATTTTTTCAATAAGTATAGAATTTACCATTGCACATGGGTGGACTTATTTAAATTAGTTTACTTATTTGCTTCGGTTATGGTAAAAAAAAACCACCACAAATAAAACTAGGGAAATTATTTTATTTATTTTCTTCGATTATTGTCAAACAACATTCGTAATAAACTAAAATTAGTCGAATTATATTCTTAGTTGCTTCGGTTGCTCTATTATGACACTTGCAAATTACTTGGTTTTTTTTGCTTATTTGCTTCGGGTATGACATTTTGACGCTGGTAATACTTTTTTTTTGTTTTCACTAGTATAATGATTTAAAACTATATGAATATATTTTTTGAGGTTTCCCTAGTTCATACCTGTTATTAAATTACTGTGCATATATCAATGATTATTTTTGTAATTTCATTTCCATACATGATATTGTTATTTCTATACGTGATATTGTTATATTTATACATGAGATCATTATTTCTATACTTGAGATTGTTTTTCTATACTTGAGATTGTTATTTCTATACTTGAGATGACCATTTATATACCTTAAATGGTTATTTTTATACCTAAGATAAATGTTTCAATACCCAAGATAATTATTTCTATACTTAATATAGTTATTTCTATACATGAGATCATTATTTTATACCTAAAATAATATCACTTATATCTATGATAATACCACCTATATATGAGGTAATAATAATACCTCTACTTGTTATAATACATACATCTGGATATCAATAAAGTATTTTTTATTCTTTTGTTTTAAATACTGTGAGATAAGTTGTCAAATTTATATCAGGTAATAAATTATGATTTTCTCTATTTTTTTAAACATTCAATAAAATAATTAATCGAATGAATAGAATATAATAAAATTTGGAAAATATAATGTCATTAGTGCCATAAGTTTACAACATAAATCACTACATAAAACTGAAAGTTCCTAAAGCACTACATAAAAAGGATCACAGCAAAGTCTGTGCAGCTGCTGCTGTATAATCTTCTGTCTATCTGAATCATTGACTTTGCTTCAATATCTTAGAAAAACAAGAATCTAGAAGTGTACTTATGCACAGCCATGCTGTCAAAGTCACACGCAGGTGAGCCGGAAGCAAAGAGAGGAGTGGGGAACAAATTAAATCCAGTTCATATATCAACATGAGTGTGCAAACAGATTAATTTCAATAAATTATATTATGGTTATTTTATGTAAGGAGAGCCACATGCCGCAAGATAGTAACTTTTATTGATAGGATATGATCCCAAATTTGGATACCGTCTTCTAAAATTTTAACCAACTTAACTATTTGACATTCACGATAAATGATAAATTGTAATCTGTAACATGGATGCAAAGGAAATTTTTTTTGAAGAGGGCCTTAAGCACAAGGTGAGATGCCATTTTCATTTAACAAAAGTTAAGCTGATGACTCATTCATTTCATAATCTTTTGTCATAACCTTAAGTAGTGTCCAATCAATCCTCAATTAGTGATGTAAAATGTTAACTGAGTGAGCCATTTGCTCCTTTTTTCCCTGTGTCAAAAATGAGAAATGAGAGAATGATTTCAACATTTACCTTAGCTAGTTTCCAGTATTACTGTGAAGAATATCTAGATCCACACTCTAAAAAAACTACACGTTTTCTTTTACGGTGGATAAATCATTGCTTCAGAAAATACTGGTAGAGACTAGAGAATAAGAGAAAAAGTTTTTCTACACATTGTAGTTTTATTTTACTGTATTGCATTTTCATTATTAGCCTCTAATTTCTTAAATAAATTTTAACTATTGTAAGGTACTTCTATGAATATCTAGAGAAAAATTCTCCTGTCCATTGTTCTTGGAATTTTGTCACGCCATTGATAATCTAAACAATAAACATTAAACACAACCTCAAGTTTCACTAATCTTGTCCTCTAAGCATTTTTTTAAAACCTTTCTAAATATATGCTCCATAACAAAATAATTTCAAAAATAAAATTCTCTAAGTTCATAATATAATTGTTGTTAAGAGCAGTGATTTAGTCAATATCGTTGTTTTACCTGAATTAGACTAGCCCAAATATTTTTATTATTTTTTCATGTACCAAAATCACTGTCACAAACATCGATTTTGGTTGGGCTAGCTGTTGAGGATTAGGTTGGGTTGGGATAGGCAAAGGAAAATTGCTATCAAAGGCATCGATTTTTCTATGAATAATTTTTTTTTATCATTTTTCTGGTTTTTGGTTTGGGATTGTTAGAAAAAAGGAAATTGCTGCCTAGGACAACGGTTTCCTAAAAAAAATTAATTTTTTCCCTACAACACCAACTAATACAAAACCTATTTTACAAATATAAAAATATTCCTCCAACCCTTAAATCTAACCCATAAATATTCTAATATCGAAACCAATATCATTCGATCTCTTCTCCAATTGAAAGCAATTTCAGTCTAGCCAAGTCAATATAGTCAAAAATTCATAATCAACAAATGAACGTAAACACTAATACCTTGTAAATAGAGATTGAATTATACATAAAAATTTTGAAAATATTTTTAGAATTACACACCTTATAGATAATGCTTACATATGAATATGTTGTTACCATTAAGAATTTTGGTAATGATAAACTTATTATACTTGATGGGCTACTTTATCTTAAGTATGTGAAGGACAAGAAACCGAGTTACGAAGAGGGATTTTTTTGGAGAATTGTTGTACCAACCTAAGCTAAGTCACCTACAACATGTTCAAGCCATTGGAGGAAGCAAAAAAGCAAAGCATGTTTTCGTGAAGCTTTAATTAAAGTTCTAGTATGCCTAGTTAATATGTTTCATTGCAAGAATTGATGTTAGGCCTCAAGGTGGAAGCCCGATTTCAAAGAAGGCAAAAGGTCTTTTGCATGAGCATGTTTTAGGTTTTTTGTAAGTACTTAAGATTTTATTAAATTGTTCCAACTAAGATCCAAATAAAGCCTTTAAGCTTTCAATATTTCTCAAGGAAATTTATCTTGAAAAGCTAGTTTCTAACTTGTTCAAATTGGAGATTTGATGTCAAACCAAAAACTCTTGAAGTCAAACCCTTATATTTTTTAGCAAAAAGCATTTACTTTTTATCTTGTCTCTTTATTTGATTTTCATAAATGCTCCTTGTAACAGGAAATAACTTAGCTTTTGTAAGTTTTTGTGCAATTTAATACAAACTATAAAAACTAATTGTACTTGGCTAGTATAATTACAATACAAACTATGTATTTTTACCCATCTTTGGTACAACGTTTTAGGTGAGACTCTCAAGGCTTTAATTGGTATATATAAAGACACTCATCTTCACCGTCACAAATAGGGGACTTACTAGCTTTTAAAGAGTTTTTGCAAGAAAACATTTTTAAGTTAGTTGCTACAATGCTATATGTTTGAGCTAGATTATTCCTTAGAACATAACATTGGTTGTAATCATTTGAGCTTGTTATACTAAATCGGAAAAGAGTAATAGTGAATTGTAGGTATAAGACTTTGAATTAAGTCCAAGAGAGAAAAGGCAGACTTAGAGTTAAGTCAATGGAAGAGAGTAGGAGTAAAAACAGAAGGGAACTCAATGTTCAGTTTGGAGCATGAGTGAGAAAGAGATTATAATAGTGTGCATATAGTTGAGAATTGCAAAATCACATAGTTAGGTCGAGGTTTTCCTTTGAAATGGGCGTATATATTACCACACCAAAAATTTCATGGTTTCCATTATGCTTGTTCCAATCTTCTTCCACCTTTAATAACACAAAGATTAAAATATTCCCACTCCTTACAATTTACCCTTCCTATTATAAGTATTCATCTAAACAACTGAATACACATAAAAATATTTTTAAAAAAGTTCTAGGGGCTAGCCCGATTCAAGTAAACCAATTGGGGCAACATTTTTCTTATTTAAAAAAAAATTATATGAACTAACTCAGTTCATGTAACCTAAAGTTGCTATAACTTCTAAATCTCTACCCTAAACAAGAATTTTATTTCAAAACTAAAAAAACTTATTTTTAAAATTATTTTACTACAAAGCTTATATTTAAAAATATATTTTTAAAAAATTCCACTAAATCCCTACTGCCTCCACTCAAAATGTGATTACTAGTAACTTTGGAGGTAATGAGCTAAAAACATTCGAACCAGACACTTGTCATTCACTTCAAATTTACATCCTATATCCAACACTTACTTTAATAAAGACATACTGACATCTATAGAAATTCAATCATGAATCGCTGAAGAAACACCACATCTGATTCTGGTCGTTGTAAAATACTCTATACGGAATAGTATATTTTACTTTAATATCCCAGATGTATTAAGAATAGGAGCAAAGAACTGCAACCACATTCCATGGCTTTAGGTAGGACGCCAAGGTGTGTACGGGATAATATGCATTATCTTTTCATACAACAGTTTTATAAAATTAAGTGATACGAATGTTACCTTAGAAATAACCCCGAGTCTAAACTATTTCGAAATATAATCCTAGGGCTAGGTTCGGGTAAAAGTCATTGTCCAAGACAATGATTTTAGGGTGGGACAGGGCCAGGAATAGGGTAGATTTGGGTCAGAGGATACTCAAATGAAAGTTGCTATCTTGGACAGTGACTTTTAGATAAGCAAGAATTTAGCTAGGAATTTCGGGTCAATTGCATAGTCAGCTCAAAGTCGTTATCTTGGATAGCGACTTTGAACTGACTATGAATCAGGCTAGCATCCCCAAAAATAGATCTGCCTCGTCTTCACTCGTCGCTACACTCTCTTTCTCTCCCTCACCACACTTACTCACCCCCGGCACACCTAAGCTTTGGTCGGATTTCTACAGGTTTGTAATTTTTTTATTTCTACCCTAATTTTATTTACCCTAAGTTCTACCCTAAATCTCTATGCTAATCTACCCTAATCTTCTCTCACGCACTCAATTCAAGTGGTTCCCATTTTTCGACGCATCATATTTCGGCATCCCCATCCCCATCCCCATCTCCATCTCTTGTTTGGAAATAACTTCATTAAAAGCATTCTTTTCCTCAATAGCATACATTAGACGAATTAAGTTTAGAACAAACGATTAAATATTTTGAACAATAGGATACCAAATACGAACAACTGCACATAACTCTAGAACATTAAACAACTTAACTAGAATAAACATAGATTAAAATAACCATCGAACAAAGGGCCTTATATTTAAAATAACTACATATAACTTTCGAACAGTAGGCCAGCATATTATGTACAGCTATATATTTATACAAGGCTTCCAGAAAATAACGATATTCAGGATTAGATTAAGGAGTATGGAAAGATGAAGTTGCCACAATGATGCAAATAATGATTACCTATAATTAGTAGTTAGACCACTTGCAAATGTTGCCTGGCTCAGTTGAAAGAGAGAGAAACATACCAGCTCGGGATTTGTTTAAATGACTGGCGCTTTGTAAGCACCTAGTTTATAATGGGGAAGCTGACCGTACGTTGTTAGAAAACTATATAAGAGAGTTTGAAAAGATCTTTAATGCGGTCAACTGCCTAGAAGTGTCTATGGTTAATAGTTTTGTGTTATTCCTTAGGGTAAAGCCGATCTATAGTGGCAAAGGCACAAGGAGACCACCATAGTTCAACAGAAATTCAATTGGATTATACTAAAAAAGAGTATTACGTACAAGTTTTACCCTACATACTTAAGGAAATTAAAGGTCCAAGAGTTCAACAACCTAGAGACGGGATATATGACTATGACAACGTATTATACTTGGCTTATAGGAATTTTGAGATTTGATTCGAAGACAGTGTCCACTAAAGGGCTTAGGATGAGTAAATTTGAGCAAAGGTTATCCTTGCAACATCAAGAAAAGTTGTTGAGAAATGTGTTTACCAACTTGGATGTTCTCTATGGTACGGAAATGCACCATTAGGGGTTGTAAAGCAAGTGGTTCAACATTAAACAAAAATTTCTTTTTTCTGTTTATAAAGTAAAGACTCCCTAAACCAACATTGTTTAGCCCATTTTCTTTCCTTAGGTAAGCCTTTCTTTGATTGACTTTACTATTTTCCTAAGCCTCTCCATTGATGGGATAATAGGCGACCCCTAAGCTCTGGTCGCCCGGAGAGATTTGATTCTGATAAAGATTAAGACCAAGAGTCATTTGGTTTGTCTATAGAGCAATTAAGTTTTTATCATATGTAAAAGTCTCTCAAATCCTCAAAAATTATGGTTGCCAAATTTGAAAATTGGTGCTTTTAACCTATGCAAGATCTTAATGCTTCTCGCACACCTATGCTTCAACACATTCATACCTTGAAGACTACTACCCCTCTTATATGCGAAAATTTTGCGAAAGCTTCCTCTAAATTTTCCAATGTTTCTTTTTCTAAATTCCATGCATACATGCATCATATTTTCACAAGGGGTTCATGTACTAGGTACTAAAATCTTAAATTATGCATCATTAATTATGAGTCAAATAATAGTTCATAACCAAATATCAAAAGCTACATAAATTTGAGCTATGGTTAAATCTTCTAACCCTGAAGTCTAGGCAAAACTAGGAACCCAACCTTCTAAGACAATTAGCACACTACAAGAATCAACCAAATTTCCGATGAAAAATACGTCTGTCGACAAATTCAGTCGGAAAAAGGCATATTTTCCGAGGGAAAGGGATCCGTCGGAAAATTGGGGAATTTCCGATGGATTTCTACAATTTCCGACGGAAATATCCGCCGGGAAATTTCCGACGGTTTCAAACCATCGGAAATAGCAAATTGCGACGGAAAATTCTGTCGGAAAATGGTTTGACCTTGGATACCATTTTCCGATGGATTTCCGATGGAAAATTCTGTCGGAAAATGGTTTGGACCTTGGATACCATTTTTCGACGGAATTTGCGACGGAAAAGTTCGTCGGACGGTTTTCGGATCTAAATTCCGAGCTGCATCGTCTTCGTCATTTCGTTTCTTCATTTCGTCTTCGTCATTTCGTTTCTTCATTTTGTCTTCTCCACCCCACCACATTTGCTTCTCCCTACTTCCACACCACCCTCAACCCACAGGCCGCCGTCATCCCACCACCCTAAATCCGATTAGTTTTGTTAATGTTAATGTTTATGTTTTTGTTAATTTATTAGTTTAATTTTTAATATGTAATGTTAATATTAATGTTAATGTAATGTTTATGTTAGTTTATTAGTTTAATTTTTAATATAATATAGGTTGGTTATTGATATGTTAATTATGTTTTATGTTAGTTTAATTAGTTTAGTTTATTAGTATAATGTATATGTTAGTTTAGTTTAGTTTAGTTTAGTATAATGTATATGTAAGTTTAATTTAGTATAATTTAGTATAATGTATATGTTTAGTTTTTATGTATATGTTAGTTTAGTATAATGTATGTTAGTTTAGTTTAGTTTAGTTTATATTAGTATAATGTATGTTCTTAGTTTAGTATAATGTACGTTAGTTTAGTTTAGTTTAGTTTAGTTTAGTGTAATGTATGTTAGTTTAGTTTGGTATAATGTATATATGTATGTTAGTTTAGTTTAGTTTAGTATAATATATGTTAGTTGAGTTTGGTATAATGTATGTATGTTAGTTTAGTTTCATTTAGTTTAGTATAATGTATGTTAGTTTAGTTTAGTTTAGTATAATATATGTTAGCTTAGTTTAGTATAATGTATGTATGTTAGTTTAGTTTAGTATAATGTATATATGTTAGTTTAGTATTTCAATCTTCTAAAAATGTTTGAAATGAATAGTTTTCATAATCATACGCTTAGATGTATACCCGTTGAAGTTAGAATCATGAAACAAAGAGAGCGGAGTTGGATGTATGATAGATTGGATGGGCGTTCTATTAAGCCTGAGTTCTTGAAAGGGGTAAAGGAATTCATACAGTTTTGCGAAGATCATCGTGAGACTGCAAAGAATGAATATAGGTGTCCTTGTACAGCAAGGGATTCACTCCTTATTATTGGGAGTGGCTGTGTCAAGGGGAAGGGTTACCTGAATCCTTAGTAGAAGGCCAATCAAATGAATATCGTGATATGGTTATGGATGTTGTTGGTCATAATTATGATCGATCGGGTATTGAAGCTACAGAGGAGGAGCCTAACGCTAAAGCAAAGTGCTTTCTTGATTTGTTGAAGGCGTCTGAAAATCCATTATATGAAGGGAGTTCGATGTCGGTTTTGGAGATGGCGGCAAGAATTACTAGCTTAAAGTGTGAGTACAATTTGCCACACAAGTGTGTTGATGGGTTCGTTTCATTATTGACAGAAGCGATCCCTGGCAACAGCCGTTTGGGTGAAACATTCTACGATGTTAAGAAGGTTGTTAAGGGGTTGGAGCTCCTGCATGAAAAGATTCATGCATGCCTCAACAGATGTATGTTGTTTTGGAAAGAAGATGCTGAGCTTCCTACATGTAGAGTGTGTGGTAGTGATTAATACAAAAGAACTTTTAAAGGAAGCTTGGTTCCAAAGAATGCGAACTATTTTATTTCTCGATCACACCTAGGTTGCAAAGGATGTTTGCAACGAAGAATATTTCAGAGGAAATGAGTTGGCATGAAAATAATCCTCGTGTCAAAGGCACGATGGTACACTCTAGTGACACTGAAGCTTGGAGACAGCTTGATACCTGCTTCCTAGAGTTTGCCTCGGATTCGTGGAATGTTCGACTAGGGCTGTGTACAGATGGTTTTGCTCCTCATGGTATGTTTGGGGGTCAATACTCTTGTTCGCCTGTGATTTTGACACCCATACAATTTGCCTCCCTCAATGTGTATGAAAAGGCAGTTCATGTTCTTGTCACTGATAGTCCCTGGTCCCAAAAACCCGAAGGGAAATTTAGATGTGTACATACAAACACTGATACAAGAGCTGAAACAGTTATGGGAAGTTGGCGCAAGTACCTATGATATATCAAGGAAACAAAATTTCAACCGTAGAACAGGCATCTTATGGACCATTAGTGACTTCCCTGCATATGGTATGTTGTCTGGATGGACTACAGCTGGTAAGAAGGCTTGCCCGTACTGCATGGAAAAAAGCAAGGCATTTTGGTTGCAGCATGGCAGAAAAGTTTTGTGGTTTGATTGTCATCGTCAATTTCTTCCTGCAGATCATCCTTTTCGAAGAAGTAAAACAACATTTTATCAGAAACAGAGTTGAAAAAGGCTCACCGCCGCACATCATGTGAGGGGAAAAACTTTGGGAATGTATGAAAGACCTTCCGAGGGCCACCGATGGGCCTGAATCACTGCAAAAGTTGAAAAGGAAGAGAAAGGGTGGTTCAAGCAAAGTTTCCTGTGGTAACTTCCGTATTGGAAGCATTTGCTGATTCGTAACAACTTAGATGTCATGCACATTGAAAAAACCTTCTTTGATCAAATATTTCATACTTTAATGGATGTGAGAAGACAAAATTCTTACAAACCTTTGGCTAGAAAAGACATTTGCAAATATTGTAGGCGACCTCAACTTCATCTACAGGCTGGTGACAGAGGGAATGAGGTCATGCCAAAGGCCCCATTCTGCCTCGATAAGGGTCAAAGGAAGGTTTTGTGTGAGTGGGTTCGTGACATGCGATTTCCTAACGGTTACGCCTCCAATTTGAGTAGATGTGTGGATATGCAAGCATGTAGAATACATGGAATGAAAAGTCATGATTGTCACGTGTTCATGGAGAGGTTATTACCTGTCGAGGTGGAACCCTTTTCGGCCCCCTTTCCCTTGAAAATAACGAACATCGTCCCAAAACTTAGTGAAATGCTTCTAAGGTTCGTTTTCAATGCATGAACACTT
Organism: Dysphania ambrosioides; assembly: GCA_026401315.1. Classification (NCBI taxonomy): domain Eukaryota; kingdom Viridiplantae; phylum Streptophyta; class Magnoliopsida; order Caryophyllales; family Amaranthaceae; genus Dysphania; species Dysphania ambrosioides. The sequence continues at coordinate 24,509,812 of CM048657.1, forward strand.
GTAACTAGGCTATATAGGTATGTTAGTGTAAGTTATAGGTTAGTTTGATAAGAAATGTGAAAAATAGGCGAGGTAGAACCCTTTTCAGCTCCTTTTCCCTTGAAAATCACGAACATCGTCCCAAAACTTAGTGAAATTCTTCTAAGTTTCGTTTATAATGCATGAACACTTGTAACTAGGCTATATAGGTATGTAAGTGTAAGTTATAGGTTAATTTGATAAGAAATGTGAAAAATAGGCGAGGTAGAACCCTTTTCGGCCCCTTTTCCCTTGAAAATCACGAATATCGTTCCAAAACTTAGTGAAATGCTTCTAAGGTTCGTTTTCAATACATGAACATTTGTAATAGGCTATATAGGTATGTTAGTGTAAGTTATAGGTTAGTTTGATAAGAAATGTGAAAAATAGGCGAGGTAAAACCCTTTTTAACCCCTTTTCCCTTGAAAATCACGAATATCATACCAAAACTTAGTGAAATGCTTCTAAGGTTCGTTTTCAATGCATGAACACTAGTAAATAGGCTATATAGGTATGTTAGTGTAAGTTATAGGTTAATTTGATAAGAAATGTGAAAAATAGGCGAGGTAGAACCCTTTTCGGCCCCCTTCCCTTGAAAATCACGAACATCGTCCCAAAACTTAGTGAAATGCTTCTAAGTTATAGGTTAATCACAAACACTTACTGTGCTGCCCTCTTCAATCATAAGAAGATCGTAAAAAAAGCTATCATTCAAAAGAACAGCAAGTGTCAAATTGCTATAGGCATGACACTGGCTCTAAAAGCATAAAATAAGGCCTCCAAGCCTCTTCTTTTGGTTCTGTGACCCACTACCCTCAAGGGTTATTATAATAAAATACCAAATGCACATATTCCAAATGTAAATGGGCTACAATTCTCATGTTCTAGACAAATAACCAAAGTTCACATACTTTGTCATCCAAGATACAGTCAAAATTCACAGATTTTGACTACTAGAGCAATTGGAATTCATAGATTCCATAATCAGACATTGTAAAATTTGGAATCTAATGTTGAACAATTAGTACTCCATGAATCATTCATAAAATTCGAGTAATTTTAACATTTCGTCTCATCATTCAACATGAAAAAAACCATGGACTCACCACTCTTGCTCATTCACTTCAAAAAAATGGCAAAAAGACTAGTTTGTCTGTGAAACTCCAAAAGGCACTTTAGATGCTATTTTTTGAAATCTTAAAATTTGAGTTATCCATCCATATTGCAAACACAATTTATCCCCTTATTTGGCTCATCATCATCAACTTTAATTTGGGACTGTCCTAAGGTTTCCTAAATTATGGAAAAATACTACTTTGCCCCTAAATTTTAAAAAACACACTCTAAGTATCGTTTTTGAAATCCAAACAAGCCAGGTTAACCCTACATGGTTGCAAATGATGTTTCTCTATCCTAAAACCCTAAAATTGAAAAAATCGAGATAAGTCCCCTAAATTCATAGAGTAGGGAAATATCCATGGAAACCATCACTTATTTGGGGCGCGAGGTAATTTCAAGGGCCCCAAATTAAGTCCCTACCGAAAATTCTGAAATTCACTTAAACTCCTTAATTGGGATTACCTTGGAAAATTCTCCAAGGGGCTAGGGCTCACCCTTAAGAGCTCATCAAGACCAAATATCCCCAGCTAAGGATCCTAGAAAGCTTTTCCCCAAAAGTGACTTAGCTCCTAAGTGAGTCATGATAAAGGCTACATGTAGAAGCCATCACAATAGAGTGTTTTAGAAAGTCTCCCCAAAATATTTTCTTCTTAGCAAGTTAAACCAATTGTTCAAATCCCTAGTGGATTTAAGAATAGAAAATTCCCAATAGGGGGTGCCTAACATAAATTCCTAATGAAAAATTCATTAGATCCCCTAGCCTAGTTAATCGGGAATAAAAAAAAGGTCATCAAGTTATAAGTCAGCTAGAGAGAAGGACTAACATGAAAAACTCCTTAGCAGAGTTGGTTGCCACCACTAGATATAACAAAGGCTTTCTTAATAGGTCATATAGGCATAAGTAATGAAAGCATTAGTCCTAATTTTTCGAACTACGCCACCTTAACATCAACTTCCCTTTGGCATTATATGTCAAACCATCGAGTTGTGCCACCCTAATAGTGATTACCCTTTGGCACTCTAGGCCAATCCACCAAGTTGTGACACCCTGATTGTGCCTCCTATTTGAGTCCATGCCAATCTATAGAGCCGCACCATCCAAATAGCGGCTCCTTCTAGGCATACTAGGCCATCCTTCACAAGCCTTGATATACAGTTAACACCCTAATATACAAAGCACCCCCAAAATCGCTTCTGATTTATTGTAGCCTCAGAAGCAATTGAGCAAAAGATGCCTTCTATTTGACGCTCAGCCTAGGTGCTGGAAGACAATGCCTATCATTTGACGCTGGTACTCAACATCTGCTACTAAGATAATGATATTTTTTCCCTATAAATACTCTAAAATATTATGAGAAAAGGGTGGGAAAATTTCATAAATTTTTAGCACTGTTACTTTGCCCAAATACTCACTCAAACACTCTTAAAGCTCCCTTAATTCTCACCAAGGTCTAATCTAAGACAAACCTTTGCCTCTTAACCCAAGAAAACATAACTCCTTTAATTACTCATCCAAGTCTCAATCAAATGACTCATCCTTAATGTAAACTAATCGAGGACCCTCTTAAATCTACATTTATTTTTCTTTACTTTGACTACTTTGTAGTGGAAAATATAAAACTTTCAAATTACTCAACTCTCTATCAACCATACAATTCGATACCATTAAGGCCCTTGTTAAAAAAATTTGAAACACCCATCATATAATATCTAAATTGATTTTCAAATTTTTAGAAAAACATTAAACCAGCAAAGAAAAAGAAATGAGTTCTCTCTACTCATCCCAACAATGCATACACATGCAAGCAATACTTGTCAGAAATTTACTCCCTAAAATTATAAGTGTAAAAGTTGAATCATTACAGGTTCATTATATTGAACGGCAAAGGCCATGACCAAAAGATTATACACAAAGCACGTAACCATCAAAGATGCGTACATAAAAGTTACAAAAACATAATGAAATATAATGACTTCATAAAAAGTAAAATGCATGGCATATCTATTCGTATAACACAACCCTTTATTCAATTTAACTCTTAATTTTTTTAATTAATAAGTTTGATTAAGCAACAGACAAGGTTTACTTCCCATCTCCCAATTAGGAACATCAAAATAAATGAGTAAACCCCACGCTCTCCCGTCATAGGGCATAAAAAAAATCTTTGCATCTAAATGGTAAACAGGCAAGACTATGTTACCATATCTAGAAGAGATCTCAACTAACCCCAATTTAAGTTTAAAAATTTACAAAAGAGAGACTTATAGATCACATAACCTCTAAGTAAAAAGCCACAGATAAAACCCTTTGAAGCCCTAATACTTAATTGTCAATACTCTAGACGTGCACTAGCCCAAAGTTTTATTACTTAGTCATCTTTCACTTTACGTGATTACAATTAATTTCTTTAGTTCTAACTCTTCAAAGAACATTCATATAATGTATCACAAATATACAAACAACCTCTTTTATATTATAATTTAACCCTTTAATTATTTCCTCAAAATTTTACCTATTAAACAAAGTCAACTAATATCATCATTAAGACTTAAACATCGCCTTTTACTCAATCCACACCATTAGTTGTCAAAGAGTAATAATAAACAGCCTTATAAATTAATTAGCAAATTAATTCCACTTAAATCAACCAAAATTCCTCAACCATACATAATCACTTCATGAGTAGTATTAAACATCACCCTCCATAATTCACACAACAATACCAAATCCTGCTTCTAAAGTAAAAGAACACAAATTCAACAATGCATAACCAAACAATTCAACCTAAGAGGTTTCCTAAGCATAAAACTAAGTTTTATTCCATCCTATATCATGCTCCTAGAGTCAAGGTTTTCATAACCTGTACGTACCTTGAATAGAACAGACGGTTGGCCACTTTGACAATTATGAATCACCTTTTACAAATCATTTTCCTAAACCAAATAACTAAACCTTAAACAATACCCAAACAAGGAAATTTATAGCAAGTGTACCCATTTTCAAAAGGCTTTAAAAATTATTTAAAACACATTTTTAAGTCACTCAAAAACATATGTTAGTAGTTTAAATATAGTACTATTAGTGTTGATTGAAAATTCATCAAAATACACATCCCATTAATCGTTTTCAACTTGATTAAAAACTCACAACATGCTGGGAAATCCTTTCATCACTAGTTTTTGCAAAATATATAATTCAAACTTATAGCATTGCACTAGTAATCACTTAAAATGTGTAAATACACTTTAATCCTTTGTTTTTAACACTTAAATCCAAGAAATACCAAGGAAACCAAATTCATAAAATTCTGGAAAATCCCCAAGCATGCAAAATATTAATTGTAATGTTCTAAACATGTAGTATATTGATTAGGATAGTATGTTACACATAAAACCAAAAATATCCTTTAAATACACATCATCAAACCCAATTTTCATAACTTCAAAAATATAAAAATTCATTTTAATTATAACATCATCAAATTTTTCATAATTTAATCATAAAATAATCATAGTTTCATGACATAATTAGTAGTATCAGATTTTAAACACTAAAACATGAAACTACATCATTTAAACTATAATTTCATGTATAATAATTCCGAAAATTTGCAGAGCATATTAAGATTCATAAATTTATGATTTTAAAAAATTTTAACATAAAATTAACCTATTGAAAAATCAATGCAATCATTAAAACAATTTTTCCAAATCTTGAATTCTAAGGAAAAAGAGGAAGGGGGAGAACCGGTTGGCGGTGCTGGCAACGGGGCAATAGTTATAGCAGGGTTGCTGCATAGGCAATGACAACAAGGCGACAGGTAAAGGGAAGCAAGGGTGTCGACTTTCTCCTCTTTTTTAGTGTGTTTTGATTTGTGTGAAAGTTGTGATTAGGGTTTAAGGAAAAATGATGGTTTACTAATAAAATAATAAGGTTAATGGATTAGATATATTTTGGGCTTTACGGGTTTGATGGCTTAAAAATTATCCTTTCTTGAAAATAATTTTATGATCATTTAAAACAAACGATGAAACATATATTTCGTAAAAATAAATCTTGTTTAGTTTAAGCTATATATATATATATATATATATATATATATATATATATATATATATATATATATATATATATATATATATATATATATATATATATATATATATATATATATATATATTTCCAAGTACTTTGAATGAAAATGTAAATAAAATCTTGGGAATTTATGGGGGATTACATACTTCTACTCCCTTCACCACTCCTCTTGATCCTTAGTGCTCTCCTTCCATTCAAGGGTACAAGTTGAGTTTATTTTTTGTGATCATTGTAGGGAATGCAAAACTCCTCTATATGAACTCCTTATTTACTTTTTGAGCCCTTTGATAAGCCTTGATCAAACAAAAAGACATCACCATTGATGAACTCTTGTTATCAACTAACATACTTTCAATTTTAAGTCTCTTTTAAGCACATATGATGTGATTGTTAAGGACCAACTCCTTTCACTAGGTTTAGCCTCATAGACTTTCTTTTAGTACCCTATTTAAGAATATACTATTATGTGATAAACTACTCTTAAACCTAATATGACCCCTTCCCCTTGCATCTTTACTTCTTACAATGAATTTTATTTTATGAATCTTTTTGTCTTCCTCAACTCATAATGATAAGGATAAAACATCTTCAGCCTCAATAAGATCATTTCAATGTCACTTTTACATGAGAAAAACCATAGATTTTCATCACACTTAAATAAATGTTTAGGTATTGAGCACAAAGCTCATGGGAGCCCCTAAAAGCTAGACTCCTCACTTGATTGAAGTATGTCATAAGGAATAGCTTTCTTAAACTTTATTCCTTATTTGATGAGAAAAACTTTAATCCATGTGCAAGCATAATCCACTTTGCATATTTAATCTATTTATTTCAAATTCACACTTTTATTTTACATTTTAATTACCTGTTCCTTGCAATGTCGTAATTATGTGATTACAATTATTTTATGCTCTTAAATCAAGACTTGTTAATTTATTCTCACGTCTAATAAGATAATATGGATAATCGGTCTAGGATCCATTAATCTTGAGGACTTTAAGATGTGGTCACCTTAACATTTGCGTAAATCCTAACTTGCTTACCAACTTAATCTAGAGGTGTGACCTCCTTGATTGTGTATGAACTCATAGGAACTAACAAATCTTACTTGTTCCATCTTAATGAACTTGTTCCATCTTAATAAACTATCAAACTCAAGACCCCTTTGGTTCATAAACTGCTTACGTGCATCATTTTGGGATTTTAATCCAATTGGGTATCCAACTGCCCTTAAAGGTTTGGTGATGAATCCTCTTGACCCTTCGGACCCGATTTATACAAGAATAACAAAAGTCGTGTAGCCGATCCTTAACAATGCACACAATTTATAGGGCACTAGTAGGGGATGGCCCCTTTCCCTTTTTTACTTCACTAAGAAAAAAAATCTTGGGTTGTAAAAAATCAGACCCTCTAGTGATGGCTTACTCATCGAGCAGTCTATCCGAAATCTAGTTGGGTTCACCGACCCATAAAATTTGCGATGAGAAAGCCCTTGCAAAGACATTAATGTTTTTTCCAAATTATTATGATTGATATTTAATTATGTTTTACATTAATTTTATCAAGATAAATTCATAAATTGCATTTTTACTAAGTAAAACAAATATTAGGAGTTTCGATTACCATAGTTACAAAATCAAAAATAGTGGATTATACATGTTTAAATTGAGGTTTGAAGGTGAGTTCCAAATTGATCAAAACTAAGTATTCACCATAGCTTATTAGTATGTCCTATCCTTTGTGACTCTTTGTTAAGGACTAGTATTGATGTTGCTTCTTCTACCCAGCTTGCTCATATCCTTTTATTTCTAAATTAATATCTTTACTTTTATGCTGTAGTGCTCGTTCTTTCTTTATTTTTCCAACTTAAACCCATTCTTTCTTATCGAAGTACCTGGATATAACTATAATATGTAGAAATAGTGAGTGACTAAAAGTTCATTTTTCTTTAATCTTTTCAATTTAGTTTTGCTTTTCTCCACTTTAATATGGGCTTTAATATGTATAATTTAGGAGTTCATTTAGGAGACTTCTAGACGAGGATAGAGATTATCTAGGTGGTGAGGATGAATATAATAATGATAATGATTTAGACGTAGGCTCATCTAAAGTCATTTTAGGGCGCCATTAAGGAACCTTTAAGACTTGCTATGTTTGTATTTTTGTACTTTATGTTTTGGTTATGTGATTTGTGTGTTGGTATAAGTACATATTTTATAAGTACTTTTCCCTCTACTGGTATCAAGTGACAAATTATACTTCTTGTTGTTTACTAATACACCTATTATATGAGTATTTTGTTGTTTTGACTACAAAACATATCTAAAAATAGTCATTTCAATTTTGGCACTTTTGGAGGACTAAGTGATGAGGCTGTTGCTACCCTATCTAAAGTAATGTATCCATCTATACTAATGTAGTTTAGGTAAGTAGGTCAAAATCCCAAGAGACTATCGAGGTTCTTATGTTTTCATTGTACTAATTTCTACTAGGAAGGTCACAATCTAAGGAGATTTCTATTCTAAACTAGGAACTAAACTAAGCTATGCTAAGACACAAATTATGACTAGGAATGATATCAATATATAAGACAAACATCTAGGACAAAAAATCCTCACTAATATGACTAGATATAGATTTCTATCTCGATAGGAGCTTTCTTTGTGTTTCTGTCTTATTTTCCTTGATTTCCCATTATCTTTTCTAATTTTATCCATTTTACATGGATTAATGCATGTATCTAGTGAGATTGTGCATAAGAACCAAAGAATAGAGACGCATAGTATAAAAGCCAAGAAGAGAAGCTAATAGGTCGCTCAAGAATTGAATAAAGAGGCTTCTTAAGGCATTAAGAACTTAGAGGGTGCTCAAAAGGATTCCAAGCGGCCACCTATTTCAATGAATATTAGAGACATAAACTTTTAAGAGGGCAATGGGAGGGTAATGGAAGGGCACTGAGAAGGAAAATTTTTCTTCTGAGTGGCCTCTCAGGTTATTCGAGGGTCTGAAATCCTTCTGAGCAAGCGCTTAAAATTCAATTGAGTGGTTGCTCATTTTAATATGTAGCCTCAATACCTTCTTTGAGCGGGCACTCATAAGTTATACTAAGTGCTCGCTCAAGCCTAATCTGAGTGATTATGTTGAACTCAAACTCTTCTACGGGGGATATGCAAGGGGTAGCAAGGCACGATCATTCATTCGTTCATTATTCATTAGTTTAGCCTAGTTTAGTCTTTGGATGATAAAGTTTAGTGTTTTCCTTTTCTATCACAAAATTTCTTAGATTAGTTGAAGAATTATTCTCAATTTTTGTTGTTATCAATATATTCACATCAAAGCTTATTGGACATTAGAATTTCATCTATATATCAATATTTCTTTCACTTTATCTCGCTTTATATTTCATAGTTTTCATCTATTTTTTGTTTTGTTTGGTATTATGCTTATTGATTTCAGGTTTATTGCATAATAGTTAACCGTTATTTGTGAATTCGGTAGTATGTCTTGTTTATTCAATTTTACGATGTCTTCTAGTATTAGATATGAGTAATTAGATTAGTTAGGGAATAGGGTAAAACCCAATCCCGACCATGGATGATTTTTAAATCTTAGAGTTGGTTTCTTGATTTATAATGTCTAATTTGATGTCTAGTTTTGGTTGGAGCCTAGATTGGCTATATAAGTTACTTACATTTGCGTTCCTAGTTTAGGTAGTGACCTAATATTATATATTATTGACTTTTGTGCTATTGGTTGTTGTTTTGAATCTATTGTGTTGCTTGGATGCTTTAAAATATGATTAGGCGAAAAATGCCAATCGTATTTCTTCTTCCTTGATGATGACCGAGAGGTTAGTTCCTAGTTGAATCCTTTTCCCTGCAGTATGTTTTAGGTTCAACACATAGATCGATAGTGAGTCTATGAGCCTTACATTATCTCATTTTGAATCTAAATTTCAGCTTTAGCTTATTTATGTTAGGAATTAGCGTTGAATCCCCTTAGCGCTTTTATCCCTTATAATATACCTTTTAGAACCTCGCTTTAGCTCTTAGTTGGATTTAAATCCTTTCCTTACCTTTGTTAGAGCTAGCTTCTAGTTGAATTGCTAGAGTTCGGTAACTATTAATATCCTTTCCCTGTGTATTCGACCCTTACTTTCCCATTACTTATAATAGGTATCGAGGTTTTATTGATAGTATGTATCTTGACGACTGATATCTAGCCCTATTAAATGGCGTCGTTGTTGGGAATGGCATTTAGTATTGAGTCTTTAAAGGTTTTTATGAGTCTAGTTTGCTTTTATTTAGTTGAGTATGTAAATATAAGTTTTCTTTTGTTTGTGTCTTCCTTGTGCAGTATTCTGATTTCATAGACCCATATTATCATAATGGGTATGATTATTCTAATGGGTTTTATCATGCTAACGATTTCGATGCGTCTTCATATCTATATTATTCTAACGATTTCTACATGGATTTCTATGATATTTCACATTTTTCCTACGATGAGTTTCATGATTAAAAATGTTACCCTTCTCAATTTGATTCACAAAAGCCTTTTACACCTTAATCATGTACTTCTAGATTGGAGTTTCTTACGGAAAAATTTATTATTAAAATAAAACAAGAAAGCCAAAGGATTGAGGAAAGTTGACAAGAGATATAGGATGATTTCAAAAGGATGAATGCTCATCTTGATTATATTTTGTGTGATCTTGATGCTTATGAGACATGCACGAATATTAATATTGCTTTTTACAACGTAGATGATGATGATGGTTCTGGGTATGTTAAGAACCAAACCCGATTTGAGGAAGATAATTAATTTTCTAAGAATTTAGATAATGGAAATAAAGAAGATTGTAAGGCTAAAGATGAAGAGCCCTTAGTTAAGAAATGTATAGCAGAGAGAGTTGAGTAGTGAGGATTTGCCTTTTAATGTCTTAATTTTTGAGTTTCATTCTCCTTTCTCAAGGAGAGTTGACATTATTCCTTCTTCTCCACCCTTGCACCTCCTATCCTACTTAATTTTATTCATTTCAAGTACTCCATGAATCTTTTAAAAACAAGGAAACCTGATTAGAAGTTCTTGATGTAAATTTTGATGTTCCTTTTTCCAATGGGTTGTTTAGAGTCATAAATAATATTTCTTTTTCTTTTGAGTCTAGCTTTTCTTTTGATTTTTATTTTGTGTGTAAAAGAGTCCTTTCCTTTTTGTACATTCTTTATCAATTAATGTCCTATTTAATCTTTTATGAGATGCACATAGGTGCATTTGACAAGCTGCTGAGGGCTTTGATAAGCTATAATGGGAGGATCATTCAATTTACTAACTTTTTCTTTTAATTATTTTTTCTATTAGTTTGATTGATTATAGCTTATATTTTGATTTTTCATGGATTTGTGTGTTTAAACTAGAGCCAATTCTAGCTAGTCATACCCTGAATGATTAACCCTCCCCTTATATTTCACGATTTTCTATATAATCCATGTATAGTTTTCTCTTTTTTGTTTTTTTTATGTATTTTTAACTAGAGTAGGAACTATTATTCTCATGTTCCTCTTGTTTTGATAACCATTGTTTGTTCATGAGTATTAGTAAAAATACAAAGCTAGAGGCCAAGGTATAATCTTTTCTACTTCCCTTTTTTATTGCTTTCTTTGGTGTAATTGTTTTTCATTTAGTCTAGGGAAGTTGATTGTTCAAGGATGTATAGAACTTTATTGTTGAAGGCGTTTAGCCTATTTTTGATGATCGATTTGTTAGAAACCATTAGTTTTGATGACCATGTTTAGTTGGTTTTGTTGATTTGCTTAGATAGCCTTTCCCATATCATACTCCCGTGCAAGCTTCTTCCTATTTTTCTTTCTCTTTGTTTTCCTTTTACAAAATCAAAATTTCTAAAAAGATTTTGAACTTTCAAAGGCAAGTAGTTTGTTTTTTTTTTATTTGTTTTTCTTGCATTGAGCTAGGCATGAATATAACACTCATCTAGTAGAATATTTCCTTCCTAAACCTTAAGAGCTCATATGGTTTAGATTTAAATTTCATTTGAAAGAGTTTAGGATATACTTTTGCTAAAGTAGATGAAACTGTTGTGATTATGACCCTTAGCTAAGCACACCACCTTCTCTCTAGCTGAGTAAAGTCCTTAGAATTAGTTTTTGCAAAGCCCATGGTGAGGAAATCTTTTGAAGCCTTCAACATGACTTGCATTGAGTGTCAAGGATCCTTAATTTGTCAAGATTTGATCAAGAAATTATTCTATACCTATCTAAGATCGTGACCGATTTTCATAGGGAAAGACAAAGTAAGGCACTCTTGAACCCATTTATTTTCTCCTTAGCCATTGAGATTTCCTCATTTCTTGTAAATTCTTTCTCTCCCATAAATTGTTACCATCTTGAGCTTATATTTCTCCAAAAATTACCAATTGATAACCATTTACCTAATATGAACCTTAACTACCTCATTTTTTATTAGATTCTTTGGCAAGAAAGTTGTATGGATGTATTGATGGTGGTTTAGAGTTATGAAGCTTTAAAGGATAACAGTAGTTTTGTTTTCAAATAACATCTATTAAGAGCTACTCCTCTATTGTAAACTCTTTTATTAATCAATAGAAAAAAAAAGAGAAAAAAAAATCAAAAAAAATCAAAAAAGTTGTATAAAAAATGGGGGAAAATGAGATGAGAATGATTTATGGGGTTTATTGGGAATCTGAGAATGAGAAACTCAGATATGTTCTTTAGCCAGCTCAGGGAAGGAGACTAGTTAGTATTCCATTGAATAAGAGGGCTCAAGGCCTTGAAATAAGGTGAAGGTAAATATCATAAGAATTCCATTGTTCATGAGTGGAGGTTATGATCATAAGAATTCAATTGCTGATAAAGCTAAGCCTCACACCATTACCAAACCTTTCCTTATTTTGTTCTAGTCCTTTCCTAATTTTACCTATATTCTATCCCAAAGTCCTTTTGAATCTAGGAAGTTGATTCATTGTTGATGTATGGAGGTAAAGGTCAAGCATATTTAGCGAGCATGACAAGTAAGATGTTGAGTCATAAGTTGTTACCCTTATTGTTTATTTGTTCAACTCCTTCAATGAGTAATGCGAAGCTGATTCTTTAAGGATGGAAATTAAGCTTGAGGATAGTGTGGTTGTGTTTCAGTTTAGGTGCATGAAAGCTATAGTTTCCTACTCTTTCTTGGTTATCCTTTATTCATTTTTATGAATTCTTTAGCATGTTTTCTCTTACTATTTAGAAAGTTAAATATCCATCACGATGGTGTCTTATGAAGGCCCACTCGTTGAATCTTCTTTTTACTTCTTTTCATTTCTTTTAGTTTCTCTCTTTTTAGTCCTTGACATTCTTGCCTTGTTCTTTATTATTTTTTTGAGAGTTATGGGTTAACAACTAAGAAACCCTTACGAGAGCACACTCATCCTCCTAAGCATATAGAGGGTTTAAAGGGATTATTAATTGTTGCTAAAATCAATCGTGATTCCTACGAAACTGAGTTAGGTTTATTATTTTCCTTAGTTAGTGTTGTTAATGTTTGATCTCTTCTATCCTTTGTCGTAGAGTCTTGCTCAAGGACGAGTAAGAGCCAAACTTGGGGGGAATTTGATAAGTGACATTTATGTAACTCATTTGCATCTTCTTATCAGAGTTTTGTACTCTTTTTGGCCCAAGTTTGTCCCATTTTATCCCATTTTGCATCACTTTTCATGGTCTAGGCTTAGGAGCTTTCTTCCTATGTTTGTCTTATTTTCCTTGATTTACCATTATCTTTTCTAATTTTATGTGTGTTTTTGTGGCTTAATGCAGGTATCTAGTGAGCTCTAGCACGAGAACCAAAGAATGGAGATGCATAGTAGAAAAGCTGAGAAGAGAAGTCAAGAGGTTGCTCAAGAATTGAACAAAGAGGCCTCTTAAGGCGTGAAGAACTTTGCGGATGCTCAAAAGAATTAGAATCGTCCGCCCAGTTCAATAAAGATTAGAGATTAAAACTTTTGAGAAGGCACTAAGAGGGCAATGGGAGGGTGCTTAGAAGGAAAAGTTTTCTTCTAAGAGGGCGCTTAGATTATAACTAAGCGGCCTCTTAGTTCATTCGAGGGTCTAAAATCCTTCTGAGCATGCACTTACAAATTCAACGGAGCGGCCGCTCAAGTCAATCTATAGCCTCAATACCTTCAATGAGAGAGCACTCATAAGGTTAACTAAGCGCCCACACAAGCCTGTTCTGGGCGATTTCATGCTGAAATGAAATTCTTCCATGGAGGATATTCAAAGGGCAGCAAGGCATAATCAATCATTCATTCATCATTCACTAGTTTACCCTAGTTTAGTTTTTGGATAGGAGAGTTATGGTTTTACTTTTCCATCACAAAATTTCTTATATTAGTTGAAAAATTATTATCAATTTTTGCTGTTATTAACATATTCACATCAAAGCTTGTTTGACATTAAAATTTCATCTATATATATGTATTTCTTTCACTTTCTCTTTCTTTATATTTCGTAGTTTTCATCTATTTTTTGTTTTGTTTAGTTTTATTCTTAATGATTTCAGGTTTATTGCATAATATTTAATCATTATTCCTGAATTTGGTAGTATGTCTTGTTTATTCAATTTTGCGATGTCTACTAGTATTAGATATCAGTAGCTAGACTAGTTAAGGGATAGGGTGAAAACTTGTTCCCAAGCATGGATGATGTTTAAAGCTTAGAGTTGGTTTCTTGATTAATAATGTGTGATTTGATGTCGGGTTTTAGTTGGAGCCTAGATTTTCCATATAGGTTACTTCCATTTATGTTCCTAGTTCAAAGACTTTGAGAAATGCTAATTTAGGTAGTGACCCGATATTAAATGTTGTTGACTTTCAAGCTATTAGTTGTTATTTTGAATCTATTGTGTTGCTTGGATTCTTTAGAATATGATTAAGTAAGAAATTCCAATTTCATTGCTCCTTCCTTGAAGATGACCAAGAGGTTGATTCATGGTTGAGTCTATGAGCATGTTTTAGGTTCGATGCCTAGATCGGTGAGCCTGTGAGCCTCGCATTATCTCATTTTAAATCCAATTTCCAGCTTTAGCTTGTTTATGTTAGGAATCGGTGTTGAATCCCGAATCCCTAGCACTTTTCTCCCATAGAAAAAACCTTTTTAGTTGGATTTAAACCATTTCCTTACCTTAGTTAGAGCTAGCTTGTAGTCAAATTGCTAGAGTTTGGTAAGTATTAAGAGCCTTTCTCCATGGTTTCGACCATTACGTGCCCGTTACATGTAATAGGTTAAGTAGAGGTTTTGTTGATAGTATGTGTCATGACAACCGATATCTAGCCCTTTTATAACCTACATGCAAAAGGACATAAAATACCTTACATTTAATAGTATACTTGGGACTCATCACCAAGCACCTTCACCTTACACCTAATGCATAGCGCTTTAGGCACCTCTCACTTTTTAAAACTAAATGTATTAGGTAAGGAGTAGAAGAAATTGTTAATTATGTGAGTGGATTAAGAGCTTGAATTCCTTAATCAATATGCATATACTTTTTAATAAAGGTGTGTAGTCATTTGTTAGATGTTGATTCACAGACCCAAATTTATAATAGATTTTTGAATTTATATGCATCATAGTTGATCATTTCTTAGTTCCTATTACATTCTATGTAAAATCTCATAGATCATTATGTTCATGTATTATTTAATTGATTCATCTGAGTATCATATGCAGTACTCAGTTAACATGGTCACGATGTTAAACCTCTTCTAAAAGGTCTTAGGATCAAAGTTTAGCAATTGCATTGGTGTACATAGTAGATGTGGCGTAGTAGGGACCAAATTATGGGGTTTTTTTAAATGCAAACCTGTTTGCGGAGGTTCTTGGATAAAAACCTCCGCATATTAATAGAAATTTTGGATTTTTTAATTAAAATTTACAAATAAAATGTGGCTTATTTATGTTAGAACCAACGTTTATTAATTCAATAATTTGCGATGTATATTGTATGACCCGCCACATATTGATTTATTTTAGTGGTATATTTTTCACACCGCAAATTAAATAGATTAATTTACTGCTATCTCAATTGTTGCCAACCTTTTGACGCTGCATATAGTACGAAAAAACCACCGCATATTTAATAATTTCTCTTAGTGAAGTCATGGGCCTAGGTTCCCTTAACATTGGGTCTAAAAATGGGCTTGAGCCAAAAATTAGGCTTAGGCCTACATGGGATTGGGCTTAGACTTAGGCTTTGAACCATTGACTTGTGCTTTGACTTAGACTTGGTCAAATTTAGATTTAACCTTAGAGTTGACTTTCATGGGTTGGACCATGACTTTGACTTTCATGGGTTGGACCTTGAATTGGATTTTGACATCCTTGAGGTTGGGCTATAAATATAAGGGGGCTATGCATGGACTCAAGGGAAGGCCAAGAGTTTTGGGCTTAAGAAGCATGGGAGATCAAGGAAATAAGAGCAAAAGAAGTGGGTTAATCCAACGAGCAAGTGGCATTAAAAGGGCCGATGGATGAACGTAATTTTAAACCCTTAGAGAGTCCTAAGTGCAACCAATAACCAAGATTCCAAAGGCTTCATGTTTCTTTATTTATTTTCTAGTCCACTTTGGCAAGTGAATGGTGTTCTTGGAACCCTGGAATCTTAAGTGGTGAATATGTATCTTAAAAATTTAAGGGAGTCCAAAGGTAAGCATAAAACTTGGTGAAATTCTGTAGAGTTTTTGTCCGTTTGAGCTATTGGTTCTTGTTTTATTTTTTGTTGATTTTTGTTCGTATTTTCTTGGTAATCACTTGATAAATTGTTCCCAAAATCTTGTAGCTTTAACCTACTATTTATCATCAAATTTTGCATGAACTTGGTGAAGGAATGTCCTCAACAAGTGTAACAAACTATATACAATTAGGATAAATTATTGAGATAATGAAATTCAGTTATTTTAGGTGATTATAGTGTTTTATTAGAAACCAACTATAATATGTATATTAATTAGATTAATATACTACTACCTATAACCGAGTCCTATGAAGTCACACAAATAAGAAAGTGATTGGATAAATCTAAGATACTTATGTGAGAGTTGTAAGTTGAGCAAATTAGGTAATTGAGTCACTTTGAGTTACTTAATTATTGTATATATATAGATATATGCAGTTGAAAACCCTAGACCTAATTTTAATATACTAGGTTTTGCTTTCTCTCTCACATAACTCAAAAACCCTAAAAAGCAATCAAGAATTGTTCTTGATTCCGTACTAGTATACGTGGGTTATCCAATCTTGCTTGTGGATCAATACTAGAGGAACGACATTTGACGTTATAGATTCTTCGAAAAACGTGCCCTTTTACTTTGAGGAATTCGCGCATTAAGGGTATGTTATACTATTCTGATAATTCGTATTATTATATGCATGAGATCCTGTTTTAGATGCTAAGAAATCATTTTTTTAAATTCTGCTAATCGCATCTAAATTACTACAAAGGTATCAGTTAGCCTCTTGCATATTTTAATATGATTATGTATAAAAAATAGTTATTTTGATTCAATTAGGGGAGGTTTAATAAGTGGATTAAAATTGCATGATTAAAATTGGTTTTGATTTATTTTAATGCGTGCATTTGATGCGGGAATTAATCATAATTAGCACGTTCTTAATTGAAATTATTTCTTTTATTTTTCATTGTTCCTCACATCAAGGGGTCGCAAGCCCTAAATTCGAATTCAGGGTCGCAAGCCCTCAATTTGAATTCATCAAGCACAAAACTATGAATTTTGGCATGATTAAGACTCGAATTTTGCTTCATTCTTGTGTTGAATAACATGTATTGACAATTAGATTGTTGTTATTCTAAGAAATTCGAACGAATTAAAGCAATAAGATTTTTGATCTTAAGAACCCTAAGTTTTTGTCCCAAATTGATTAATTCACATGAAACTTATGAAGTTTCAAAATTAATCAATCCCAATATGTTATTTTATGATAATAAACCATTTTTCCCTTAATTTGAAGACCAATCTTGATCAAATAATGCTTGATTCTCCCAAAAACCTTGCGCAAATTGCAGCTCGCGTGCAGTGGCATTGGCTGGGCCACAGTTGTCGAAGGGTTGATGGGGATGGACTATTTAGATTCGCCGATTTCCGAGAGTAGATTGGTGGGTCTGGTTTTGGGTGGGGATGTGTGTGTCGCCGAAAAGGTGTTGGATGGAGAGGGTCGTGCCTGATGCGTTCGTTGCTGCTGGGCGTTTGTCCTCGGGTCACGACGGGTCTGACGGGTTAAGAGCCTGGTCTCCCAAATAACCCTCTTTTATATTTTTTTTTTGGAATTTTATTTCCTAATTAATTTGATATTAATTACCACCTTTTAAATTTTAATTGAATCAAAATAACTAGGTCAAATTAATAAAAGTTATTGATGGGTAATTGTTTAATTTATTAGTTTGATTAATAAAATTAAATAATTTGTTTTAATTTAATTAATTTGATTAGTAAAATTAAAAATGTTTTGTTAATGCCATATTTTGTTTATTATTTAAATTTATTAATATGATTAATGTATTTAAATAGTGTATTTTATTTTGGCATTTTTTATTGGTTGGATTATTTTTTAATTTATTAATGTGATTAATAAATTGCTTTTAATTGTTAATAGCATGATGTTTATTTTCTAATATAATGATATTAGTAGTAGTTTCTTTTATTAATGTTTGATTTAATTAATTTTATTAATTGAATCAGACTTAATATGTCCTTTTAATAGTTTTAATGGCATATTTAATGTTTGATAATTGTTATTATGCATTTTGTTTAATAATATGTGATATTATTATTAAATTTTATGCACTTAATAATATATGATATTATTATTGTTATTATTAATTTTATGCATGTTATAATATTTGATATTGTGATTGCATGAGGTGACTAGTATGGTCCAAATTAGGATAGAAAATATGATCTGCGTATCGTTTGTATTTTTGTATCCTAAATACGATCTGCGTATCGTTTGTATTTTTGTATCCTAAATACGATCTGCGTATCATTTGTATTTTTGTATCCTAAATACGATCTGCGTATCGTTTGTATTTTTGTAATTTATTTTAAGGTTGTTATTTAAATTTCAAAAATATTATGTATTCAATATAGATGGAGATCCAAGGAGTCAAGGTCCAATGATGATCAAGGATGGTGATCCATGATGGTTTAAGGACAAAACCCGTGAAGAGTAGTGAGTTTAGGGGTCATACTAGGATCACATTTATTTTTTGCATTTTATATTAATTTAAATATTCTTTCTAAGTTTATATTGTTTTATTTATATTATGAGTTTTCTTTTAAATAAAATCAACATGACTTAGGTCCCTATTTAATATTGAGTTAATATGATTTTCCAAACAAATAACTATTAAAGCCTTCGATTATTAGTGATAGGTTCTGCCTAAGCAGGGTGTTGCTAATGGTTTTAGGATAAATAGGGTAAATTTAGAAAATTTACAAGTCTTGTTTGGTTATACTCAACAAAATCATCAAAAGGGTTTTGGGTTTTGAAGTATAGGGATAGGAATAAGATAAGGAGTTATGACCTATCAACCAAGAATTACAAGTGTTGTAATTAGTAAAAAGTTTACTTACATTGATAAAATAACTTAAAGAGTAGGGCCTAAGTCCGCTTAAATTTATTTTAGATAGGATCTTGGAATCACTTAATTCAAAAAGGGACATGTTAAATGAATTGAGTGCATGTAGCTTTTATTATTTAAAAAGTTTAAATACCTAAAGCTCATTTTGATAAACATAATTAATTTTTCATTTTAGATATCATGTCTAGTAACAACAACAACAATTTATTGTTTTTCAATTTGCATAAGTTGAATGAGATACTCATAACCGCTGAGTAAAACATCCATTTTGTGCGAAAGAAAGGTGTTCTTATGGTTAAAAACGGAAAATGTTTTAAGTAGGTTGGGGTTGGCAAAGAGAAGTTTAAAACTGGTAAATAAAGAGTTGTTTCCAAATCTTCTGAAAAGCCAAATGCTACAGCAAAGCCAAGGGTGACTACTGAAAGAAAATGCTTCCACTGTGACATAATTGGTCATTGTAAGAGGAATTGCCCCGAATACTTGGAGGACAAGAAATTGGTGCTTCTAATTCAAGTATCTATGTTATAGAAGTTAATTTAGCAACTTCTATTTCTTCTTGGATATTTGATACCGGTTGTGCTTCTCACATTTGTTCAAATGTGGAGGGACTCAAAAGGAGTAGAAAGCTGGCTCTTTGCTGGTTGTTGCCTCTTTGCTCTCTCCCCTGCTCTCTGTTGTCTTTTGTTTATCTATTTGAAGTGTTGCCCTTGTATTCTACGCGAAAACTCTTTGTTTTTGTCAAAAATCAAAGTTGATGCCCGTAGATACTTGTTGGTATTGCTTTAATAGTTTACACAATTGACAACCAAGTCCTCTCCCCTGCTCTCTGTTGTCTTTTGTTTATCTATTTGAAGTGTTGCCCATGTATTCTACACGGGAACTCTTTGTTTTTGTCAAAAATCAAAGTTGATGCCCATAGATACTTGTTGGTATTGCTTTAATAGTTTACATAATCGACAACCAAGTGCTTGATGATGATCATTATTATAAGATCTGAGAGCCCTATTTTGCAAATAAAAACTTAACCTGTGAGAATGTATTGGTGAAGAGCTCCAACGAGTATGCTGACTACGAGGATGGTAACTGTGAGATTTGTATTGGTGAAGAGCCCCAATGACCCGTGCAATGAGATCTCTCAACTTTCAAGATGTCTATGCCAAGCGAGCTAACTAATCATTTGATTTAAGAGTACTCTTTTTTTTATTTGAAAACATTCAACCATTATAAGAATGACATTTATACAAAAAAATGTGGAGTCTTCCCTTGTAATGTGGGTTTCTTGTTTTTTGTTGCTCCCTTTTGTAATTGGCATTGAGTTTTATATATGGAATATCTTTGGGAGTAAGCTTTTATTATATCTTTGTTTTACCTTTTTTAATTAATTTGACAGTTGAAATATTCCTAAAAAATTTACCTCCATACATTGATTAAAATAGTGTATATAATAAGCCTAAATACTCACTATTTAGTTGTCAAATATCTTAAAATAATAAAAGATTATATGTAAACGATCATATATTCACATATAGATTATATGTTTAGCAACTTAACATATAAACGATCATATATTCACATTGGTATAAATAGAGGAATTATAAGAAAACTATATATTAGTTTTTTATTTAATGTTATATTATAAATAAATGTACTTATTAAATAATTAAATTAATTAAAATGTTTGGTTGTAAAGTTATTACATATTAGGTAAAAAACATGTCTGTCAAGATTAGGTATTCAAGTATATTCAGATTATTAACACATTCAGTGAACTCAGGTAACAGATTGTTATAAATAGGGTTATATCGATTATGTGTCGGTTCCAATCGGTGTCGGGATCTTAACGGGTCGGGTCCGTAACAGGTCAGGTCTGTAACGGGTCGGGTTCCTAACGGGTCAGACATGGATCGGGTTTGGGTCTATGAATGTCGGGTCAAATCGGTTACGGGTTAACTTCAGGTCGGCTTGGGTCGGTTTTCAGGTCTCACTTTTCGAGTCATAATCAGGTCGGGTCCGGGTCGGTTTCGGGTAATTTATCAGGTCGGTTCTGATTCTGACAGCTTTAGTTGCAGCTAGTTTAGTTCTGTAGGCTGTGGACTTAAGACCTAACTTCCTTGTGATTTATATATACACTCCCTCTATTACATTCTATTCTTGCACAATATTGGACAATTACATTCAATCCTAGTTCCTTCTTCACCCCTCTGTTTTCACGGCTTTTCTAACACTCACTACATCTGTCCATCTCATTAACCATGGCTCTCTGCTTCTCTTGCTGTAAATCGCACAAAAATCAAAGGGAGATTAGGATTTTGAACATCATTTTCTGCAGCAATCTACTAAAGAAACTAAATGGTAGAGTAGGCACTAGTTCTTTAATAAATACCAAAGACTTTCATATACGAAATAAATCAAAAGATAGATATAAGTCAAACAAAAGTACTGTCCATTTCAACAATTTAGTTATGTAAATCATCTGAGATACCAATATTTTCAAAATCAAATATCACACTAAATGAGTACACCCAGAAATGAAAGTCTTAGCAGTTTAGTAAACTTGAACATCTGATCAAAGGTAAATTTGATTGCTTTGTAGTACGTATTAAACAAACTTAGATATTCTAGTTAAAAAATGCTCTGTAGGAGTGCTGGTTTAATCATTGTTTGATTTTATTCTGGCAGGTGCATGAGAGAGATGTTATCAGAGTGACGCACCATCCTCACATTAATCTTATCACACTACCTATGGTGAAGAGTGAAGACTGTAGCACGAAATTGTGGAAGCCTTAAGATTTTTGAGTATTAGTTATTTAGAAGACTACATTATTTTTCTGTGCTGTTTCTAGTGTAAAAATATAATTTTGTTACTTTTATATCATGATTGATGAATATAATTATGATTCTAGTAACTTGCTATATCTTAGTTTTAGAAACTAATCCATTGATTTTTTTTTAAATGAAAAAATATTACCTTGGTTTCAAAATAATTTCACAATTTCTATTTAGTCCACTGTTAAAGTGACATGAATACATCTTTTTATAAATTTTTAATATAAAAATATTATGTATCATAATACATTTTTAATTTTTATTAATTTATGTTTTTATTTTGAGATTGGAAATCAATTGTGTTAGGAGAAATAAGATTATAATGAGTGTATGATGTTGTAATGGGCCTTGAAAAGGACTTTTGAACTTGGGTTGATGAGAGCTTTAGGGGTGGTATTTTCAGAAACCTTATTTTGATACTTTAGGTAATTAGTGCAATTTTGAAAATAGTGAGATTTTCATATAAAGTGTATATATATTCTATTTTTTTAATTTTGTTTAGAGAGTATTAATGGATTTATATGTGCTATCAAATTGGACCTTTTGTGACTCAAGATTATTGATCAGCCTACTCATGTTTCTCATGCTCTAGAGTTTGGACCCATATAGTAAATAGGTGGCTTGTTGTTTTGCTGACTATATGATTATAAGCAAGCCAAAATGGCTCGTAGCCTATGGTCCAGTAAGAGGGCCATACGGTTTTATGGTGTATTTTTAAATATTAATTATTTTATCTATAATAATGGAATAATATAATATAGGGGTGCTTAATCAACGAGCTGATCTAGAATAGTAGTGGGCTCGGCTTGAGATTGATAAGGATATGCTTGGCTCAAGCTTGAAACTCGACAAGCTTTTGATATCGGGCTTGAGCTCGATAATTAAATAGGAGCTCAACTCGAAGCTCGGTTTGAATTGGCTCGAAACTAGGCTCGAAGATTGGCTCGACAAAAAGTATTTTAAAATTTTGATTTTTTCAAAATAAAATATAAAAAAATTAATTCATATATATATATATTAAATTTAAAAAATTTCTATTAAAAATTTTAAAAATATTTATAAATTAAATTTTATCGAGCTTAGTAACGAGCTTTCGAGCTGGGCTAAACCTTGCTCAGCTTGATTCGTTTAAATCTAGAGCCAAGCCAAAACTCAAGTTGAGCTCTATTTTTCCGGTCTTTGACCAAGCCAAGCCCGAGCATAACTCAAGTAGCTTGATTCGTTAAGTACCCCTAACTCTAACGCATGGTCTTGAACTAAAGTGAATTCAAGAATGAGATATGTGTTAGGCCTTAAACTAATCCACCCATAAATGACTCTACTCCAATTTGATCATATATACAATATTTCAAGACTTACACACAAGGAACTCTTTTAAATTCCATATTTTAGACATAGCGGAAAACTATTAAAAAATAGGTTAATTTAGAGCATATAAAAAGACTAATGATTGTGATAACTACTAGAGAATCATATTAAAAGGGTATATAGACCGATTGTCCGTAATTATCTTACTTATAGTTATATTCAAGTACAAGTCTAATTTAGCACATTAAAAGTTGAATCATGTAAACAATAATATCTAATAAAAATATAAGAAACACATAATTGTCATGGTCTTTTACAAATTGAAAAATAAGTATCAAGATTGCTTGTGAGTTGTTAAAAATAAAGACTCTACTTCGGCTTGTAAATAAAGCTCTTAGAATTTTTTAGGGTTTTTTTCCTTTGAGTTTATGAGGAAGTGCATGGGTTTATATAGTGATTATGGAAGATTTTGGTGCATTAGGGTAGCCGTGAAGAAAGAATTCGGATGGATTGTGCATCACCACAGAGACTTTGCACATGCGCAAATTAAATTACAACTATTTAATAAATTTTGCTATATATCATTGTACATTTGTACATAGTCCATAACATACCAACAAAAATGAAACCTAATGAGCTATTTTTTTAGGATCGAGTCATTTTGAAAAGAATTGAATGATTTAGAGCCCACATACTAACTGTTATCCAAATGGAACCCAATTTTAATAAAACAATCATAACTCTTTTGTTTTAAATCCGAATTAGGCTTATAATATATCGTTCAAAATCTTGTAAGAAGGGTTATCCAACCAAATACAATTCATGGATATATGGTTAATGAAATATTATTGGCTTTTTAGTTCTTTTGGGCATAGTTTGGAATTAAAGAACCTTAAAACCATTAATATTAATATTTAAGAAATAATTAAGATTGTCCATAGACTAAGTGAATATAGTCGTGAATTTAAATAATTTTTCAACCCATTCTCCTAGTTTATTTTTAAAAAAATCAAGCAAATATAACATTAAACCAAATCAGCCTTCGCTAGGGAGACTATCCGACTAGGAAATATTCCATTACATACAAGTTCCAAAGCACCTTTGGTATCAAGCCTAGCAACTAAGTGTGCTATATTATGTCCTACTCTGCGAACATGGGAACAAGATATATATTCAAACTCACGGCTAAGCATATCAATATCTTCATAAAACACGAACATTGGGCTTAATCCATACGTTCCTTTTTGGATCATTTCCATCACTTAAGAGCATCACTTTCCACAACATGTAACTTGAAAAAATCCGTGTCTTGCAGCAATGCTTAACCCAAAGCTTACAGCCACAGTCTTTGTCGTTGGAGCTTGCCAAAAGATCTCCATCCTATGAGTAGTATACATCAAGAGTCTTCCAAACTTGTCCCTAACAACTACCCCCATACTACAGTTCTTCCATCCATAACCTAGGCATCTACATTCACTTTCACGAGATCACTACATGGATTAGTCCATTTGTCTACTAAGCACTCAATACGTCCTACACCAATCTCATGCACCCTTGACAAATGTCTGTAATCAGCCATAAGTGTTGTGTACCCTGCCGCAGACCTTACTGGATCAACACCTAGTTCTTTGTTTCTGTAACCCCATGCTGCCCAAGCTAGAGCGCTAACATGTAGCAGCTTTTCACTCACGCATTTCTTCTTTAGCCATCTCCACATTCCATTAAAATCTACTCACTGCGCATCTTGGACCTTCTACCAAGCCATACTGCTACTCCATATAGCAAGGTTATTCGGGCAATTGAAGATAGCGTGGATACAACACTCTTGGGCTTGTTGGCATCTCATATAACTATCATCCTCCATCATTCTCCTCTTAACCAAATTGGACCTTGTAGCAAGGGCTCCCTTTACACCCTCTCCATAGAAAGTGCTTAAGTTTGGGAGGACCATCCAAGCTCCAATTTTTGGTCCATAACCTCTACCTTGTCATTATCAGATTCCTTGACTCCCAGCACAGTCCATCCTTTCTACACATCCAATAGACCTTCTCCTTTACCATTAGTGATAAAGGCATTTGACAAATCAAATCTAGATTTGCATCCTCCTTGGTGAACAATCTATACACACCTTCCCTATTCCAGCTAGGGTTGTCAATTCGAGTTCTCGATACGAGTTCTGTTTAGTACTAACAGATTCGATATTATCGGGTCGGGTTGAAACGAGTTGTTAATTATTTTTGGATCAATTCGGTTTGATTTCAAGTTAATAATCTGATTGAATTTAATCGATTATTTACTTAATCATTTTTGTTCAGATTCGATTCGGGTTTCACCCGTCTGGCTTTGGTCAGTTCGGGCTTGACCGGGTTACGACAGTTTATTTCGAATTTGGCTCGACTTTGGGCCGAGTCTAAAATCCAAATCAGATGGGTTAAGATAGTTTATTCCGGACCATTTTGAGACAATTTGGTTTGATTCATGATTATTTTACAATTATGCTCTAAATCGCATTTTACAAGTTAGCTTAAATTTATGACTATTTAGTTTCTATTATAAACTTGTCAATTCTTTGACAATAAACAATATTGTTAAGATTATGATTTTATTTTGATATGGCGGACCGGACATGATCTTATCAAAATGCATAATTGTGTGATCCTACATAATAAAGTATTTACACTTATAACTCTCAACCTTTATCAACAATATTCCTAATTTGTTTATTATTTTGAAGAAAAAAGACAATTTATAAAACTAAAAATGGTTAAAAATCATAATCATCAACTTATTGGAAATCAATACACATAAAGTATAAAGGTATGGATTTGTTATATCGATAGAAAAATCAATCATCATATCCAAAAATCGTAATCTTGTTCAAGATCGTTAAAATTAAGGGTGTGCTAAATAAACGTTACCGTGTTTAATCAGTTCATATTAATAACTATTTTACCGAACCATTAAAAATTAACGGTTACGATAATAAAAATTTTATAATGGTTAACCGATTTTATTATTTAAAAAAATAAACCTAGAAGGCTAAAACATAAATTAATATCACAAGTTTTTTTATGCATGATCAAACCTTGTATAAATATGTATTATTACTGTTGTAGAAGATTCACACAAGTAGGTAATTTGTATAGTTGAATCACTAGATCATAAAAGAGGAGACTCAATTTAAGTTTCAAGAAGGTGAGGACCTACCTTGAGGAAAACTGTTTGGACTAATCATAATTATCATGCATTCATGGAATGTATGTTGCAAGACACTTTGAAAGTAATGCATTTGCTTAATACATTATTGAAGATTATCATAGAGATTGTCACATTTCCATGGATGCAAGTTCATCAAATTAGAAAATTAATAGTATGATCACATACTTTTGATTAAAGAAAATTTTTCTTAAGAACATTAAAATTTTCTTGAAAAACATTTGTTGCCTATTTACTTGCCACATTGATTAGGATTTTGAGGACTTGTCTGAAATAGAAGGTTATACCCTTTTGCAAAATGTTATATGAATAAAATTAATTTTTTTATGGAAATCATTATCATAAGATAAGAAAAATAGGCAACAAAGCTCAAGCATAATTTTCCATATGCAAATCATATGTGTAAGGTTGTACCGGCTAACACATTATTAACATAAAATAAAATAAAAAGTAAGTTGAAATTTTTTTTTGAACTACCTCTACTTCCAAAAGTTTTAATTTTCAATAAGTGTTCAAAAACATTAATTACTCTATACAAACTTTAAAAATATCTTAAAATAATACTTACTAAAAACTCATTTGCATTTATGTTATACTTATGACTACGCTCGTTCCTGATATTTTAGAGGCTTAGAGTGAAATAAGAAATATGAGCCTTAAAATTAAATAGTATACTTTGTATAATTTTATTTTCTTGTTTTACAAATAAAAAAATTTAAGTTTTGGTTTCATAATGTAAATAAACTATTAAAAAATTTGAATTAACATTATAATACTATGCATTATAATCACATAGATAATTAATAGTGTTAAAAATAAAAATCTTTAATAAAAATTTTAATTTAAACAATATCATGAGCAATCCATTTCATAAAATTTTATATTTACCAAGGTATCTCAATATTATGAACTTCATAATATTATGAATAGTTCTCTTCACAAATTAATAAATATAGTCAAAATGCAAATTATTAGTCCACATTCTAAATATACCGAGTTAATAAGATGTCATTACATTAACAAAATAAAGAACAATGATGCCCAACTAATATATGAAATAATTTGTTAAATTTCTTACATTTCTTATTGGTGATATATGTAGTTATTTTAGGTAAAGGTTAATAATTGGATAAGTGTGATGAAAATAATATCTTGTATGTCGTATTTAGTTTTAATAGGTTGTTGTTAGTTTTTTTTTATTCATGTGAAGTGTCTATATATAGCACTTGGTTAAGAAAAAAAAAGAATTGAACAAACAATCATAAAATATGCATTTGGACTAAATTTTCTTAGGAAAATAGGAATAACCACTCTTTAAAAAAACAATAATCATGGAGGCCATTAAAAACATCACACAAGTAAGGCCATTTACCATTAAGCTACTTTAGTTAATATGATAAAATTTGTACACATTACATTTATACCCTTTTTATTTTTATCTTAACATTAAAATAACTAAACGTTTTTCCATAGACCCTAGGCTACGACTTCGCTCGCCCCACCCCAAGGATGGGCCTGATTATGACATGCAAACTAAACTAAATTACTTCTTGAAAGACAATATGGTAAAATTTAATACTCTTAACGTCTAATAGAGAATAATTAGCAACCCGTTACTACAACAGCTAATAACAGAAGAGGGCCATAAAAAAATCTCTCTTAATTCCGCATGGCGAGACCTACCTGCCATCGACCTTATCACCCCTGTGGGTTCCATCGTGGGACCCATTATGCCTAATCACCCTCCTATTTGCTCTACCGAGTAACTTCTTACTCCCTATACTCAGCGCCCGTTTGGCATGAGAAATTGAAATGGAATGAAATGAGGATGAAAACTCATTACGGACTAAAAACTATTTGGTTTTGAAAAAAAAAGTGTTTCAAACATTCGCAAAATCTAGTTTTTGATTCCTTTGGTTTTACTCAGTGTTCATCCCCGTGTTCTTTCAAACCCTGCCGCCATGCTCCTGGTTTTGGTTATCTCATTATTATAATACTTAGAATTATTATTATTATTATTAATGGTAACCATTTTTATTCTATTTATTATATTTATTAAATTTATTAAATTTATTAATATTATCATTATTATTAATATATTTATAAAGTTTTATTATTACTATTATTATTAGTACTTTTTATAATATATATTTATTATAGTTATTTTAATTTAGAACTGTGAAAATCTTAACCGACCTAATAAACTATCTAAAACCAACTTGGACCCGACCTGATTATGACCCAAAAAGTAAGACATGTAAACCGACCCAACCTGACCTGAAATCAACTCGAAATCGATTAGACTTGATATTCGAAGACACGAACCTGATATGTGTCTAAGACGTTATAATTCCGACCCAAAGACAACCCAAAATCGATTGAACCCGACAAATATTCCGTAGTTGACTTAACCTAAAACCCGCTATAACCGTCTAGGAACCTACTCGGATTAACTTGAACTGACATTGAGCCAAACTGAATACGCCCTAACCCAAACCCGAGCAAGTAAATAACTGATTTGACCTAACCCAATCTGACCCGACCTAATAGGCCAAATTGACATGATTTAACCCAAATTGATAAGCACTGACCCACGATAACTCAACCCAAAACTGTCCCATGGACCCGACTTGACAACTCTAATTTTAAGATCGTGAAAATATGAAAATAAAAAAATTATTGTTAATATCAAGATTACAGTTATTCATATTTGAACCAAATAACAATTAAGGACTAAATCCCATTCTTGTGTTAAACCAAATAATTCAAAAGGGTTTAAAACTCATTTTTGTACTTAACCAAACTACTCTCTAAAACTAATTCCATTTTTCCTAGGGTATCATTCATGATTCTATTGTATTCCTTCAATCCATGTAGAGCCTTAGGGTGTCAATTGAGGTTGTCAAAATAGGTTATATAGTTTAAAATTGATTTCATATCGATTCAATTCGGGTCGGTCAGTAATTGGTTTGGGTTAAATCAATTATTTGCTTGTTTTTGTTCGGATTGGATTTAGTTCGAATCAGATTCAATTTGTCTTATGAGCTATTTGAACTCATATATGTTAGGTTTGGTTGAATTCCATGTTGAGTTAATTTGGGTTATTTTCGACAAGTCTAGTACGGGTTTGAACGGGTTCGTTTAATTTATTTGGGGTTAGATAAATTTTGAGACATTTATCAGGACAAATTATATTATGAGCTCTTTACAATTGATAATTATGAACTCTTCACCTAATAAAAGGTGTAACATTTAAGTCAAAATTATGAGTATTGTTTAGTTGCCATTCGACAATTTCTCATCATTGATCAACTTCTTACTTACTTTAAGTACTATTCTAATACATTGTATCTATCGTGAAGCAAACTATGTAGTAAACAAACGTGAAGCAAACTATGTAGTAAACAAACTCTCTAAGTCAATCAACCTTGATATAGTGATAATAATATTGTTACGTTTCTCCATTGCTTATGAAAAAGCGGCTTATTGCCTTTATTTACTCATATAGGGCACAAAACTATAGAAGGTAGTAGTGTGTACACTAATTTTTCGAAAAGGCATCCTAATAGTAGTAGGAACATTGCCTTTATGAACATTATATAACTCTTGAATTAATCCAAAAAGCTCAAGTCAGGATAAAACATTAAAAGATAGAGAAAATTACCAGGTTTATTGTCAATTAGATAAATTTTTGTTATTTATGGGTCAATTTAGCAACATAGTAATCATTATTTGTGGGTGAAATCTACTCTCAGATTTTTAATATTTTAGTCTTGAAGAAGTCCGCTTAATTCGGGTTACGGGTTGCCGAGTTGAATCGCTTTCAGGATGTTATATGTCAATTGACTATTAGGTTGGATTGTTAAATAATCGGGTCAAATTCGAATTCTTTTGATTGAGACTAGGTTGTGTTCTACGTCCCAGGTCAATTTTATGTTAAATTAGTTTTAGGATAGTGATCGGGTTGTCGCTACCCTATCAAAAGTTTCACCTAAAGTAATATAACTCGGGTAAGTAGGGTCGAAAACCCAAGAGACTATCATATTATAATATTATCTATGTTAGTTCTAATTTGTATTAGGAATGTCATAAAACTAAAGGAGTCTATTCTAACTACTAACTAGGCTAAAATAAGCTAAAACACAAATTATAGCTATCCTAGATTACCGATATAAGACAAACATCTAGGACAACGAATCCTCACTAGTATGACTTAGATATAGTTTTTTATCCTAATCTCGCGAATTCAATACATAAAGTAATTCCTAGGATGACTGTATCCTAAACAATACTAAGGATCTCTCTCGAATATCAATAGCTTCCACCTAAAGCAATCCTATCTACTTTTGTGGAATCATGCAATAGCAAGATGTTAAACACAATATTTTATAGGTCCTAATAGTAATGATGTTTACTTTCGTGATCATCAATCATACCTTAACCAGTGATTCTAATGTAGATTTCAGTTTTAATGGGGGTAGGGTCCTTTTGCCTCTTAGATTTTATTCTCTTAAAGAGAGACATAACTATCTAATGTTCAAAACACTAAGTGGTTCTAAATTACAAGGGAAGGATGGTTCCTAAAGGAGTCTAGTACTACCTAGGGTTTTTGCTCAAAAATTTCCCAAATTTTCTATGTTCAACAACAATCCTAAAGAAAACCAAGCCAAATCAGACACATAACAACATATAACATAATTTAAACAAATGAGTAGGATTTCAAGCAAATGAGAGTGAGATTTGAGATAATGATAAAAAAGGAGGAAAAATATAATTTAAAAGAGGCAGATCGAGGGGCACTCGATCATGTGCGAAAGGCACTCTATCGAGTCCCTTGTAAAAATCGCATTTTCCTTCATACTGCCAATCAGTTCAAGTTTGCTAAAATAGAGGGCACTCAACCGAGTGCTCTACACACTTGATTGAGTGTCTTTGTTTAAGCAAAATTTCTCCTATTCTACCAGCAGGTCTGTTTGAGCACTTCCACAAGGCACTCGATCGAGTGCTCTATACACTCGATCGATAATCTAAGAAAAAATGTTTTTCACATCTGATCTTCTACATGGCTTATTCACTTGGGTTCAAAGTCTTCCCCAAGACTCCAAACACAATTCTAAGCACTATAAACACCGAACGAAAAATCAGAAACTATCAGCATGACCTAAAACCTATAAAACAAACACAAAAAACACACACAAAACTAAAAGTCACCTACCAAAACTAAGAAAAATATGAAAATTAAAAGGAAAATAGAAAAAAGTTAGAAAATGGGTCGCCTCCTATTAACACTTGTTCTTTAGGTCATAAGCTCAACCCCTTGATTTTCTGCTTGTTGATGATGTAGGATAAAAAACGTTCATGCTATCCTTCCCTTGAGTAGGGTCACCCATGTGATAGTATTTCAAATGTGACCTTTTTTTCTAAATACACCTAGATATGATGTCTTCTCCTCATATAACGAACCATGATTAAACAAAGGCGTAAAAGACATAGACTCTGGGTTGCCTTGTATTCCCAGATCACTCAAAACCTTCCCTTTTCCATCCTTCTTCACTTGCTTGAGTTTTCAGCTCTTGATTTCACTTTTTTAGGTATAGGTTGATCTTTCTTTGGGTTCTTACAGTAATCTTTGCAGGGATATATTTAAGTTAAACACTAGAAATAGTCATAAAAGTTCTTTCCACAAGGCTGGGTAGGGCAAACATTACCTTTGCATTTCCCACATCAAATGTAATCCTACTATTCTTCATATCATTTATAGCTCTAACTGTAGCTAAGAATGGTCTTTCCAAAATGATGGGCACTCACTCATTCTCTTCCATCTCCATCATAATGAAATCAAAAGGTATATAGAACTTCCCTAAGAAAATAGGGACATCTTCTAGGATACCCATAGGCGACTTCCTATTTTATCTGCTAATTATAGAGTGACACGAATAGGTTTTAGATCACCCAATCTGAGTTTCCTATATAAAGATGTAGGCATAAGGTTCACTCTAGATCCTAGATCACACAATGCATTTGGATCTTGATATCACCCAAAGTGACTGAAATAGAGTAGCTACCCGGATCACCTTGCTTCATAGGAAGTGTTTTATGAATCACTACACTATACTCCACAGTAGACCTATTTAAATGGGTGGGGGCTCGTTAAGGGCCCTTGACTGTCTCGTTTGTAAAAGGGTCTAATCAATAATGGGTTTAATGGGTCGATCTCTTAAAGGGTCATGTTTTATTGGGTTTTTAATGGGTCAAGTTGGGTCAATAATGGGCCTATAGTTTCCAAAACTTTTAAACAGTATAAGGTAACGAATTATTTCCACTAATTTTTCGATGATTTACTACCAAAGATTGGAGGTGATACACGTAAATTATCCCTCTCTATATATAAAAATTATACTCTCTTCGGACGGCCCAGCCTGACTTGGTTAGTTACATGTCTCCTTTGGCCCGACCTAGCCCATTTTGCATCTTCTTTGACCCGCCCCCATCCGGCCTGTTTTTTCTTGTGACCTATCTCGGCCTTGACCCACCTCAATGCACAAGTCTACTCCATAGTGAGAGGCAATTTCCATCTTCCTCGACTTTCCTCTTCTTTGACAATATTTCCCTCAAATACTTATCATATGAAGGCATCTCAAAGAAAACGTCAAGAAACAGAATATTCATACATAGCTTCTTTAGAATATCAATGAACTTCCCGTACTTCTTCTCAAGCCTCGCATGTGCCAATCTTTGAGGGAAATGGACAAGTAGCCTATATGGTTTGACTATAGTGCAGGGAGGTTCTTTACTCACATCCTCAACCTTCTCAGCCACTTCTTCCTCAACCTTGACTTCTTTTGTAACTTCCATCACTCTTATTGGTTGATTCACTTACTAAGCTAACTGATCAAGATAGGTTTTCACAATCTTTTGTGAGCCATGAGCTCTGCAAATTGCTTTTAATATTCTCATTTCACCTAGTCTATTGAGTCACAAAAGCCTTGAATACGACTTCTAAGTTGGATTTCTAATAGGCTTGAAGTTTTTGAAAGGGTTGTGGTGGATTATACGGGGACCTCCCGTTAAATCTAGGCGGTCCTTATGGTTGGTTCAAGTTGTTACAATGCAGAGCTAGGTTTTAGATCGGGTTTAACACATTTTGGGTATTCTTGTTGGAGAAGTTCTGGTGCTTCTTCTAACCTTTATTATAGGTGCTCCAAAATGGTTTGAACGATCACTTTAGGTTGTAGATGGAATTGACTTTCTCACCACCCAAATCACCTATAGTTCACATTGGCTCACGCAATGGCCTATAATACCACAAACCTCACAAGACGCTACCAAAGTGGGTTTTCCATGTATCTTTCCTAGACTTTAACTAAGAGCTTGTATGGAAGATACCATCTTTAAGATATCTAAATTATCTTATGAAGAAGATGACTCCTTTCTATAATCTACCATTAAAGAACATGAAGTATCAGTAGCAACCATTTTTTTCAATAAGTGCTAGAGTTTCCTATAAATCATTCATCTAGATGTTACCCCCTAAAGCTACAATGATGTACAACTTAGTATCATGGTTCAAACCATAGTATAACTTTTGAAGTAATATCCAATCCAATAACCCATGGTGAGGACAACATTTCAGCATCCTCTAAAATAGTCTCCATGTCTCATGGAGTAATTCATCATACAAGTTATAAGGCTCTCAGCTTAGCCGTCTTATCCTGATCTAAAAACTTCATGAGAAAACCTTTAAGCAATCTTATCCCATGTATCGAATATACCCAACCTTCATCTCTAAGCCCTTCACATACTATATCCCTCAAAAAGAATGGAAACAACCTCAACTTTATATCATCTTCAAAACAATCCTTCATATTCATTGTGTCACACTTCTCTAAAAAGTTGTCAATGTGTGAAATGAGACATTTCGTAGGGCGTGCTGCAAATGCATCGCTAAAGATGAACTGAATAAACGCCAACTTCAATTTAAATTACACAGCTATAACCTATGTCTGAGAAATGCTTGACATCATCTGAGGATTAGGGATGCCATACTCAAACAAACTTGTCTAAGGCGGGGTTTTTGCCATGTTGTTCTGTTTCTTTTCTTTCTTTTACCGCTTCTTTTTCTTCCTTCTTGAGTTCTCAATCTCAAAATCTGGAGAAATAAGCTCTTTAAAACATGTACTATAAGTGTGCATATAAAGAAAACTATAGAAAGGAAAAATATTAAACCAACAAACACGATAGCCAAAGAAACTACCTAATCCTAATAGAAATATAGACTAAAAACAATCAAAGAAATCTCCGTTAGTCCCCAATAATGACGCAAAATTTTCATCGGGATGTCACTATGCTATCAAAAGTAACCTATTCCCCTAAACTAATGTAGCTCGGTTAAGTAGGATCAAAATCCCAAGAGCCAATCATACTCTAATGTTGTCTACACTAGTTCTAAGTTTTATTAGGAGTGCCACAAACTAAACGAGTCTATTCTAACTACTGACTAGGCTAAAACACGAATTATAGCTAAACTAGATTATTGATATAAGACAAACATATAGGACAACAAATCCCCACTAGTATGACTTAGATGTAGATTTGTATTCTAATCCCGCAAATTCAATACATAAGTCATTTCCAGGACGAATGCACCCAAAACAATACTAAGGATATCTCTTGAGTATCAATAGCTTCCTCATATAGCAATCCTATCTACTTTTATTGATTCATGCAATAGCAATACATTTAAAATAATATTATATAATTCCTAATGGTCATGACATCTACTTTCATGATCATCAATCACTCCTTAATCAGTGATTCTAATGTAGATTATGAACCGACACTCGCTGCGAACCTAATCCATACCATTAATCAACTATATTAAGCCTTTTAATGGAATTAAAGCCAACCAAAGATTAAAAGAATCATCTTTATGCATTTATATTCGGCTTTCGGGTTTTATTAATACCCAATCCATACTAAGGTTCATCAGGATCCTAGATTAATAGGCTACTCCCGCTTATTGAATGTAAAACCAACACAAACAATGATAAAATCCATAATCTTAGCTAGAACAATATGAAAACAATGATAGGAAAGTAATACTAGAATAAGAACAGGAATTAAAATACAAAAATACTAAATAAAACAAACCAAAATTATGTCCACAATGCTAGAGTAGAATTCTGACATCTTTAATGTGAAACCAATAACAAGGTAGCAAAATCTAAGAGAATATGAGAAATCTAAAATAATGAGTACTTGTTGCTTAAAAGTAATGAAAAACCCTAAAAAAAGATTAACATAATCTAAGATTTCTTCACTTTTTCAACTCGAAGCCACTTTCTGCCAGAATTTTCCCTTCCACTCGATTTAGTCCTCTACATACTCGATTGAGTCTTCTTGATTTAACTCCAATTCTGCTCCTTTGTTTCATTCTATGTCCAAGTTCTTCTAGAGATGCATTCTTCACTTAGCTGGAACTATGTTCCTTAGGTCTTGAACTCGTCCAATGACAATAAGTTTATAGGAAACTTGAAAACATCATAAACACTACAAAAACCCATGAACGCATCATCCAAGTTGGCAAGAAACGATTGACATCTTTTGGTGTGATTTTTCATGCCACTAGTCCCATTAGCAGATGTGTGTGTAATTAGTTTCTTACATATTTGCACCTTACCTTAGTTGGATCATCTATTTTCTCATAATGATCCCAAACTACAGATGTCTTTTTCCTCTCAAACTGCCCCTCCTCTTTTTTCTTTGCTGCCCTTCTCCTCTTCCTTTTACCTATAAATTCTTCTTCTTCATCTAGTGGTTCAAGTGTACGAAGTGATTCATCCTCTAAGTCATTGCTTACGTTTATTGAATTATAGTTTACTATACTCTCCATTTCTGCAAAAATAATGATCAAAGCCCATTAAAGTAGTAACTCTTGTATTATTTAGTATTCGTTTTATTCAATTTTTATATCTTGTGTTCATTATTATTCATTAGCAATTGATGTAATTATTAACCTCACAATTGATTCCGGACGATATTTGAGGGTATATATTTGGTACTTACAATCTTAATTGATGTACTAATGCAATTAATTAATAAAGATTAACAATGCCGATAATAATGTACAACTTCATTGAAAAATGTCAAGAAATGATTGCAATTCAAAAGGTCAAAAATGGGAACTTTATAACTAAACCCAAATCAAAGTACAGATGAACTAGCATAAAAAATCAACCATACTAGCAATTATGTATAATTCATTCTTCCATATGTAATGAGAAGTAGCAAAATTAATCAAGATAAATTACAGCAATATTACAAAGAAGGCAGTTTAAAATTCAATAAGATAAATCTTATTAAATAAATGGAGCATCATACACTAAATTCCAGAAAATATAGGTTGAAATATCAATAGATGTTACGGCATACAACAAATAGACCAAAAAGTAACCGGCTATGCGACATCTAGCAGACTAGCATTCATACCAATTACGGAGTATTTGTAAAATACCAATTAATCTGTTATATATGCTCCGTATTCTATACCAAAATTATTTTCTCAACTTTATATTGTTTATTAATTAGATTTGTTAAATTCGATAAAAAAATCAAAGAAACAATGTCGTGAATTGACTGCCGGTTTACTGCAACATGGGATTAACAAGATATTGCAGGCTAGCAATTTAGAGTTTCAGTACTGTAATCGTTTTGAAAGATGCACAGTAATCTACTAATTTACCCGAAAATTCATCGCCACAATCAAAGAAACAAAGAAACAAACACCAACCTCTAAGACGAGCGTCGAGCAGACGAGCAGTACAAAACTACCAACTCACCAAACGAACGTCGAGCAGCACCGCCAGTCCGCCACCAACGTTCGTGATATATGTGTGAAATTGTGAAAATGGAAGAAAATGTTTATTGTTGGGAAGAAGATGTCGCCGACTCTGGCCTTTGAGTTTTAGGTTTTAGTTTTTAATAATATTACCGGTTACCGACGGTTAACCGTTAAAGAAATTTTATAACCGTAACCGTTAATGTTAACAGTACGGTAACCGTTAATGTTAACGGTTCAGTGAAAAAAATCGTTGACACGACCCAGTTATTTACGGTTAATGGTTACGGTTTTTTTGCACACTCCTAGTGCGCGCGCGCGTTGGTTGGATTCCTAAGACTTTCCTCCTAAAAAAGTGGGTAACCCTTGGGTCACACCCAAGTAAGTGAACAACCCTCTATTTAAAGAGGTCATATTTCTCTTATCCGACCAATGTGGGACTCTTGGTTTTTATAAACTTCAACTTTCAACATAACAAGTTCCAACATGTTTGTATAACCATCGTTTATAATACTAGAAAAATATTGTATCCAATCTGGAAAATTTGATTTTACTCTGCTCTA
This sequence comes from Dysphania ambrosioides, assembly GCA_026401315.1. NCBI lineage: Eukaryota > Viridiplantae > Streptophyta > Magnoliopsida > Caryophyllales > Amaranthaceae > Dysphania > Dysphania ambrosioides. The sequence goes on from CM048657.1 coordinate 24,547,469, forward strand.
CTCAATGCATGAATGATTCCAGAATAAGAAACCAAAATAAGCTACAAACTAGGAATAATGAATACTAGCTCTAAAATTTTCGAAATACATTCTTAGTACTTGTATAATTTGGCAGAATGCATATGACTATATGTTTCTATTCCTGTACCAAGTAAATTGTAGGTCAACTAAAGCATGTAATTGAAGATAACAGAAAATGGGAAGAACTAAATGTAATACAACTCCTTGGGCACAAGAAACTATTGGGCATATACTTCACAATCAATGCTTAGCCTCAAGAACTGACACAAGTCCTTCCCCCACATTTTTCCCTAACTCATGCAGCAAGTGTAGTAAGTAGTAACCGTGGAGCATCATAACATTTATATTTCAAAAAAGCAAGGCAATCACATTGGTATATTGAAGAACTCTTTCCATTAGTACCTTGTGTTACAGTACACTAAAATGGATTTGGTGATTATGTCTCTCAAATATACTCCTTTTTTATTCCAGAGAGACTTATCAGAATATGAGAGACTAGATGGCTTTATATACTTGGATACAAAAACCCTAGTTTCCTTAAATCACGTAAACTTGATGAGCAAGTAATAGCGTGATTTTAGGAAAGTATTTATCTTATTTAATTTAATCATAAAGATAGAATCAGATAAGATAGATACTCCTAGTTTTTAGGTAACCACAATATTATCATCTAATCTCCAGCTGCTTAGGATATTTTTAGAATAATTCTTTAAAAAGGTATTTTTACAAAATCTTTTATTTTTTCTCAAAACATGCAGCTCGGATATTCTGTACAGTGAACCTGGTTCCTCAACCTGGTTCCCTGAATTAAGTATGTTATGAATTCTGTTCTAGCTTTGTACCAGAATTCATAATATGACTCAATACACTTATAAGCACTTATTTTACCCAAACATGCAAGTCATACTACGGAGCACATTACATGATTTAAGCATTAAAGTACAAATCTTTTTTTCTTCATGTAATCTTCAAGACTTGAATCTTCCTTGAATACTTTCATTTTGAACAATGTATCTTTCTTCGAATGTCTTCGAAAGGCCTCCATGCTCCAAGTCTTGGAATCAACTTAACTACTGCACATGTAACATGGTTAATGTACAATAAAGAGTATGTGACTGCTTTTCAGCATAGTAGTCCAGGAAATAGTTCCTATTGGTTTCCCACCAGTACATGGATCAATTTTCATCCAACCATTTCCTACATATAGACAAGTTAGTTAAATGAATAACATAAATAAGTAATAACTTATCTAGGAAAACAATGTTCAATTTCAGCTGGTTTCCAGCCAACTATTCGCAATGCTTATTGTAACCTGTTTTCATTTGTCATCATTCAAAACCTAAGGGACTCAACAAATTCCCCCTTTTTAATGATGACAAACTAATTGAAGTTCCTGCAACCAATCAAGTTAGAAACATAGAAAAACTCCAATTAAGTACTCAAATAGATTTGAGTACAACCAACAGACTCAAGACTCAAATGAACAAGTTAGTGAAGCTAACTAGTTCCAAAGACTAACTATCACACTGACTCCCCTAAACTATCAAACTAAGCTACTTGACACAATCTAAACTATCTTAGGGTTTGGTACACTACTTCCCCCTTTTGGCATCATTAAAAACTACTCTTAAGTAGAAGTAATGTGCACAAATTATTAAATGTGCTCATCCATACAGTGGCATCAACCACCATTCAAGTAGTATGCTGCAAGAAGAGATTAGTCAAACAGTTCATACCATAGTAGAATTAATGGTCCATACAAGCCAACAAAGTTCAACAAAAGGAACCCAAATCCATATCAAAAGGAAAGTTCATGGATTGGATGAGAGATATATAAAACAGAATCATTTATTTTGGAATAGAAATAAAGGGGAGGGGAAACAAGAGCGGGAACCAGCATCACTCCTCATCATTATTCTCTTCCTCTTCTTCCTCCTCGGACTTAGCATCATCGTCTGCATCAGCAACTTGTTCCTCTTCATCCTCCTCATCTTCTTCACCAGGCTCTTCTTCCTCGGGCTGAGTCTGTGGAGTACCCAAAACTATACCCGGAGCCATCTGAGCTTGAGTGTCAGCTAGCGTTTTTTCCATCTGCTCCATCTTGGTACTGAAAGAAGATGACACGCTTTGAACCAAATTGATTATCTTTCTCAGCATATCCTCCTGATTCTCCAACCATTTCAGAATCATTTCCTGACCTGCTGGTTCCTCTACCTTCTTCTTCTTCTTTGATGGGGGCCTCATCTCCTCTGCTGGTTCCTCAAGCTTAAAACTTAACATATCACCACTAATGTCAAGACCCTTTAGCTTCAGGATTGCTTTTGTGAACACCGTGACAGGCACGGTAGACCCACTCATAGTAACATTGTTATCCGTAAGCAATTGAGTAATGACAGAACCATAAGGCAGAGAATGGTGAGATGAACCATAACAATTCATAATGTGATCCAGCATCAAGGAGGGGAGATTAATCTTAATTCTCTTCATCATGAGATACATCAGAACCATCTCCATGATGCGTATTGTTCCCCTTCCTTGAGCCCGTGGGATCAAGACCTTGTTGCACAACGAATGCAGAACCAGCATCACTAGTTCCTTCAAATTAGCAGATTTAAAGACACTCGGTTTCTTGGACATCTTTCCTCCAAACAAATGCTCATAAATCTCATCAGGAGTGACCCCTACCAACACGGGCCACCAATCACTAGAATACTTATCAAATCCATCCTTGGGAACCCTCAACATGCTAGACAAAGTGGCAACAGACAAGCTCACATCCACATCATTCACACGAGAACCAACAGACATATCAGGCAACTGTTTCAAATTCACATAAAAGTTTCAAACTCCAGACACATTAGCAGTACTATAATCAAACAATGGCATCCATCCTTGATACTCAATCAAACTTTTAAACTTAGACAGAGCAGGCACATCAAAATATCCCTTCTCAACCTGACAACCAGAAAGAACCAATCGAGCATTTAAATCAGTAGAACCAGTAGTTAGAGATTCTACAGATGTACCTTTTGTAGTGCGTGGGGTTCTTGCTGGTACCCGTTTCCTCTTGGTTCCCTGAATAGAACCAGTGGATTGATCCTCCGGAACTTCCTCAATAATCTTCTTTACTAAAGACCGAGTTACCCTACCATGTACCAGGACTTCTTTAGTGAATGTCCCCTCCTTGTGACCAGTGATCTCTACTTCATCATCTCCTACACTCTAACTGATATCTTCCAACTCCTGGCTAAGAGCTCTTCGGGCTTCATGTTGATGTTACCCCTGAGACTGAGGTGGTTCCTTGATGATGGAACCATCAGCTTTTGAAGGATCAGTAACAAGCACGGTTTGTTGTGATTTTGGTTGGGTTGATTTTGGTGGTGAGGTAGATTCTTGTGGTGGATCGAGGATAGTGGATGGTAATTTTGTGGGTGATGAAGTTATGGAAGTGAAATTGGGTGGTGGTTTGGTCAGATTTTGATCGAGGTGAGGAGAGTGAGGAGTCACATCAGTGTTTCCCTGAGATTATGAGGAATCACTTGTATGTCCCCTTCCCTTGCCTCTTTTGGATGTGCTTGAACTCTTACCCATGGCGATTATGCAGTTGAAGAGCAAGGATTGAAGATGATGCTGATGAACAGTAACCATTGTGAACAGAGAATTTTGAATAGAGCACAAGAAAGAGAGAGAATTTCGAATGATGATGAGAGTTGTGAGCTGCACAAGGGGTTAGAGATCATATATTTATAGCACAGAAAGAGGAGAGAAGAGAGGAAAAAAAATAAGTCGGTTAAGCCAAGAAGAGTAATGGCACAAAATTTAAAAATTAAAATCAATTTTGGCAATGATTCTTTGCCTTGAATATCTCAACCGACCTAAAATTTAGGCATGTGATATATTGCCTTGATCAATAGGTCAAATAGCTGAAATAAGATTATTTCCTTCCAAGAGGAAAAGATCTTATAGTAATCTTCCAAAAAATATAAAAATATTAATTGGATGACATATCTGAGCTGATCTGCTGGTACCTATACAGAACCACGTCACCCTATTTTTGGTAACTTAGCCTGATTTTACCTGTTTCTTGCACCAATAATTCTCAACCCTTTTGGGATCTTGAACCATTTACAAAAAACTTGAAGGATTTCGACATAGGTGTATACACATACTATACAAAAGAATACCATTCTAGCCAATCATTGAGGGAAGTAATTGAAGCCAAAGACCTAAAATCTAACTAGACCTAATAAGACTCTTAACTTACAAAAAGACTCTAGACACAAAGGTTTTGTGAAGATATCAGCAATATGATCTTCACTTTTACAAAACAACAATTTCACCAAACCTTTCTCCACATTGTCTCTTAAGAAGTGATGTCTTATCTCAATGTGTTTGGTTTTGGAATGTTGGACACAATAGATAGGAACACTATCATAAACAACACCAAAATCCTTCAGCTGGTTCCTTATCCACAGTAACTGGGAACAGCATGAAGCTGCAGCAATATACTCTGACTCTGCTGTGGATAAAGCCACTGAATTTTTCTTTTTAGAATCCCAAGAAATTAGGCAAGAGCCAAGAAAGTGTGCCATACCTGAAGTGTTCTTCCTATCAACAAGAAAGCCAGCATAATTTGCATCCATGTACCCAATAAGATCAATTGAACTACCTTTGGGGTACCACAAGCACAGATCTGTTGTTCCCATAAGATATCTAAGTATCCTTCTAACAGCCTTCAAATGAGACTCTTTTGGATTGCTTTGAAACTCAGCACATAATCCAACAGAGAATACAAGGTCAGGCCTACTTGCTGTTAGATAAAGGAGGGACCCAATCATCCCTCTATATAGTGAGGCTTCAACATCTTTTCCCTTTAGATCAGAATCTAATTTAGTGGATGTGGGAACAGTTGTATCATAAGCCTTGCTATTCTCCATGCCAAATTTCTTTAGTAACTCTTTTAAGTACTTTTGCTGATGAATCATGATTCCATTTTCCATTTGCTTAATCTGCAATCCTAGAAAGAATCCTAATTCTCCCATCATGCTCATCTCAAACTCACTCTGAATAAGATTAGCAAACTCATCACATAGTACCTGATTAGTAGCACCAAATAAAATATCATCAACATAAATTTGTACTATAATCAAGTGGTTCCTTCTGGTTTTAATGAACAAAGTCTTATCCACTGTTCCCCTCTTATATTCATTCTCCATCAAAAATGTAGACAACCTTTCATACCAAGCTCTTGGAGCTTGTTTCAATCCATATAACACTTTGTTCAGCTTGTATACATGATGGGGGAACAACTTATCATCAAAACCAGGTGGCCGCTCTACATATACCTCTTCCTTCAAGTAGCCATTCAGGAAGGCAGTCTTTACATTCATCTGAAACAATTTCATATTCATGTGAGCAGCATAAGCAATCAAAATTCTAATGGCCTCTAGTCTTGCTACAGGTGCAAAAGTCTCATCATAGTCAATTCCTTCTTGTTGATTGTAACCTTGCACCACTAGCCTTGCTTTATTTCTGACTATTGTACCTAGGTCATCCAATTTGTTTCTGAAGACCCATTTTGTACCAATAACTGACCTGTCCTTTGGTCTAGGTACAAGATGCCAAACCTGGTTCCTATGAAACTGATTTAATTTATCTTGCGTTGCTAGAACCCAATCAGGATCGGTCAAAGCCATTTTGTAGTCAGTTGGCTCTACACTAGACAGAAAAGAATGAAAAGCACAAAAGTTTTGAAAAACATTTCTTCTCGTTTGAATTCCCCTGTTAATGTTACTAATGATCTGATCTGGGGGGTGACAGGATAGGTACTTATAACTTTTAAAAGTGAAATCATTTTGTGCTTCTTCATTAGGTTGGGAACCAGCATGATCGTGAATCACTTCTTCTTCTGTGGAACCAGAAGAATTCATGTTCACAATGTTTCTATTTACATCACTTACCTCAGGTTCAAAGGAGGCCTCTTTATCCATTCCCCTGAACTTCTTACATGTCTGTCACTTGGGAAGCCATTAGGTCTTGGTTCCCCTTCTGAGATCTCGTTGTTCACATTTTCTTCACTAGGCTATTCACCATTATCATCTGGTGAAGCATTAGGAGAGCCTAGATCTGCTTGTACTTCACTTAGAGAACCATCGTCATGGTTCCCCGTAAACTCCATCAGTCCAATCATTTCATCAGGTTGTACTTGCGCAATCTCAGAAGACATGTTAAATTCATCAAAAATGACATGGACACTCTCCTCAATACACAAAGTCCCCTTATTAAATACTCTATATGCTTTCCTTTGAGTAGAGTATCCAAGAAAGATTCCTTCATCACTCCTAGGATCAAATTTATCTAGCTGGTTCTTCCCATTGTTATGTACATAACATTTTCATCCAAAGACACAAAAGTATGCAATATTAGGCTTTCCACCTTTAAGGAGTTCATAGGGAGTCTTATTTAACTTTGGTCTAATGAGACCTCTATTTAGTATAACAAGCAGTGTCAACAACTTCACCCCAGAAACTCTTGGGGAGACCACTCTCAATGAGTATTGTCCTCGCCATTTCCTCAAGAGTTCTATTCTTTCTTTCAACAACACCATTTTGTTGTGGTGTTCTGGGGGCTGAGAAGTTGTGACTAACTCCTTGTTTCCTGCAATAATCAACAAAGTTAGCATTATCAAATTCAGTACCATGGTCTAATCTTACCGAGACTAGCTTGTGAGAAAGCTGGTTCTCAATCTGCTTCACCAATGCTACCCATTCGTCAAATGTTTCATCTTTTGAGTGTAGCATTTTCACCCAAGTGTACCTGGAATAATCATCAACCATAACACAGACATATCTATGACCTCTTCGACTTTGTACTCTCATGGGACCACATAAATCAATGTGTACAAGTTCGAAGGGTCTGCTGGACTTAAAACTGTTTTAGGCTTAAAAGAGATCTTGACCTGTTTCCCTTTGACACATTCTGAACACACTTTATCTGCCTCGTACGTGATGTTAGGGAGTCCTACCACCAAGTTGCGAGATTTTAGTTTATTCAATAGTGTTAAGCTAGCATGTCCAAATCTCTTATGCTAAATCCATTGATTATTGTTAGACACAGCTCTCAAACAGACAGACTTGTCTTAAGGAATTTTATCCAGAAAGGTAATGTAAACATCATGTTTCCTGATTCCCTTACATACAAGTTCTCCTGTTAGAGAGTTAATTATATGACAAAAATTACCTTGGAACTCAACTTTATTACCTTTGTCACATAATTGAGAAATACTCAAAAGATTATGTTGTAAGCCTTCAACATAATACACATCATCAATTGCATTTAAAAGTGTCTTACCTACTTTACCTAAACCAGTGATGGTTCCCTTGCTGTTATCTCCATAGGTGACACTTCCACCATCAAAGGCTACTAGTGAAAGGAATTGCTTCTTATCCCCGGACATGTGTCTTGAGCACCCACTGTCCAAATACCAATAGGTACTTTCCTTCACTTTAGCCTGCAAGAACAAATTAAACATTAGATTTAGGAACCCAAACATCCTTGGGTTCCTTTTCAACAACAATAAGCTCTTGTTGATCTTTTCTTCTCCAGACTAATTCTATATGTTTATTGTTCTTATTCACACTATTCCTCCTAGATGGATATTCATGAATCTTATGTCCATTCATACCACAATGATAACAGACAAACATCTCTCTAGTCATAACATACTTACCTCTTTTGAATTCTTTAATCCATGTGGTTTCTCTGGGGGACCAATTAGTCCTGGTTCTCTGTCTGGTATATCCAAGACCAACCTTCCCCTTGTTACCTTTTGATGAGGTTAAAAAACTCAAAGTTTCCTGTGTAGTCAATAATTTTTCAACATGTCTATGACTATCATGAAGTTCCTTTTCTCTGGTTTCAAGAGTCTTAGTCAGCAACTCGTTTTTCTCTTTTAGAAAATCAAAATTACTTTTAAAGGTTTTAAGTTGTAAATTAAGCTTTGAAACCATAGAATTAATAGTCATGTCAACAACTACTGGCTGCTTGCCCTTTTTCAATTGATAGATATCAGCATGCAATTCACAAATAGTATTTTCATATTTATCTATCACATCACTAATATCTACGCTGGTACCTGAAGAGGAGACAGTGAACTGAGCAGCTTTAAGTGAAGTAATTTCCTTGTGAGAATCTTCCAAATTGCGAGCCAATATCTCAAAGGTTTTCAACAAAGAAGTTCTACTACAGGAATTTGCTTTACCCCTAGCTACTGAAAAATAAAAAGATTCACTAGTGCTTGATAAGTCTCTGGGGAACCAAGAGGTCAGATCTTCTTCACCATCACTAGGATAGTTAGGTTTAGAGGATCTTGCCCTTTCCAATTCCACTTTACACTTGTCCAATTCAACTTCTAGCTCTTCCACTTGAATTTTCAGATCATGGAAAACTTCTTCTAGGTAGTCACAACTAGCAATAGCAATTTCACATTCAACACGTTTTTCTTTAAGCTTTCTTTTGCCAGTGATGTAGGTTTCACCCAATTTATAGCATTCATCTAATAAAGAGTCAATACAAGAAATCATATTATCTCTATCATATTCATGCATATCTTCTCTAACTTGTTCTAAGTTTACCTTGTGTTCATGTAGTACATCCTTCTTTGCCATCAAGCATTCTTTGAATGTACTGGTTCCCCCCTTTGGTTCCTAGATTAGTGTTGTTTCCCTTAGTGTTTGCAAAGGCGGTCAAGCAAACATCAGAGTTAGGTGATTCTTCATCCTCATCAGACCCTGAATCAGAATCACCCCACATGGATGCTATCATAGCATTCTTGAAGGCTCGTTTATCTCCAGATTGGGACTGTTTGTCCTTCCACCTAGGACAATCTCGAATAAGATGTCCCTTATCACCACACTAAAATGGATTTGGTGATTATGAAGGTTTTAGAGCACTCAAGAGGGGGGGGGGGGGGGTGAATTGAGTGTTAAGTAGCCTTGGCCTATTTTTCTTTCTTTTCGATCTATGAGAGGAACCAGTTGGGCTGGTTCCTGTAAGCAGCGGAATGTACGAAAAGCAATAAAGAAAACACAAGATTTAACGAGGTTCAGCCAACTATGGCCTACGTCCTCCTATCCTATGCTCTTCTATTAATCTACTCCGAAAAATAAAGAACACAGACACTCTACTGTTTCCCTACTCCGGGAGGCAGTATACCCCACACTCTACTCTGAATGTGCGCTCGACTTACACTAGTAAGCCCCTTGTGTTTGAACTCACAAACACTCACCCAGCCTTTCAACCCCTCTGTTGAAGGCTTTGACAAAATCAAATGTTCTCTTTTAATCTCACTTCTAAAAGCTAATTAAGAGAAAATGTTTAAGCTCTAAGAGTGCTCTTGTATATGACTCGATGAATAGGCTTTTGTGCTTAAGTGTATATGTCTCTCAAATATACTCCTTTTTATTCCAGAGAGACTTATCAGAATATGAGAGACTAGATGGCTTTATATACTTGGATACAAAAACCCTAGTTTCCTTAAATCACGTAAACTTGATGAGCAAGTAATAGCGTGATTTTAGGAAAGTATTTATCTTATTTGATTTAATCATAAAGATAGAATCAAATAAGATAGATACTCCTAGTTTTTAGGTAACCATAATATTATCATCTAATCTCCAGCTGCTTAGGATATTTTTAGAATAATTCTTTAAAAAGGTATTTTTACAAAATCTTTTATTTTTCTCAAAACATGCAGCTTGGATATTCTGTACAGTGAACCTAGTTCCTCAACCTGGTTCCCTGAATTGAGTATGTTATGAATTCTGTTCCAGCTTTATACCAGAATTCATAATATGACTCAATACACTTATAAGCACTTATTTTACCCAAACATGCAAGTCATACTACGGAGCACATTACATGATTTAAGCATTAAAGTACAAATCTTCTTTTCTTCATGTAATCTTCAAGACTTGAATCTTCCTTGAATACTTCCATTTTGAGCAATGTATCTTTCTTCGAATGTCTTCGAAAGGCCTCCATGCTTCAAGTCTTGGAATCAACTTAACTACTGCACATGTAACATGGTTAATGTACAATAAAGAGTATGTGACTGCTTTTCAGCATAGCAGTCCAGGAAACAGTTCCTACTGGTTTCCCACCAGTACATGGATCAATTTTCATCCAACCATTTCCTACATATAGACAAGTTAGTTAAATGAATAACATAAATAAGTATTAACTTGTCTAGGAAAACAGTGTTCAATTCCAGCTGGTTCCCAGCCAACTATTCGCAATGCTTATTGTAACCTGTTTCCGTTTGTCATCACTCAAAACCTAAGGGACTCAACAGATTATATTTGGAAAAAAAAAAAACACCACTAGCTAAAAGACTTATTTCTTAACCTTGAAAATAATGCATAAGCCATAATAAAACATTGATACTAGATTGTTGTTGTTTCAGTTTATGTATTTACCAGAATAAACCAATAAAAGTTTCTGCTCCCTCTCTCCCCATTAGTGGAATAAAAAAGAATCTAGATATATTAAATAATTAGCAAATAAGTAGCTGAATAATATTCGAATATAATAATAAGAAATGGAGCAATATTTTAATAGAATGAATAAGTAGTGGAGTAATACTTAAATGCATTTGCTTTCTTTCTCGAGCAAAAAAAGGAATTTTCGTTCTCCTAGGAAAGGAAGAATAGGATAACAAGCAAATACAATAAAAAAATTTGATCGAGAAAAAATATCAGCAGATATAAGAAATTTTCAGATATACTTCAAGTCACGACATATAGTTTGTGAAAAAAACCAAATACCACATCCTCAAGTTTCATATGAATATGATATTTCTACACATATATTGTCCAAGCAAACTGGAATTATATTTTCTTTAGCTCAACAGTTAGTCCTCCAATGATAAGGACTTCTAAACATAGGACCGACCCTGAGCATTGTTTGACTGGACAATCTCCCAGAGGCCGAAACTGGAAAGTTCCTAAGGTATAAAAAGGGTTAAGCACACCAACCTGAAATAATGAACAGAGAGAAAATATCGATAATCTCACATTTGAACAACTGATGGTTCACCCTTATCAATTTTATTTTAACATATTTACCTATGAATTATTTTCTTTTTCAGAATTCTTGATTATTTATCCTACATTATATGGCTAACACACAGATAGTACCTTTTTCTAAAGAATTTATGAACGGTCCCTCAGGTTACATTATACTTTGAAGGCAATAAAATGTTAAGGTAACTTCTGTCCAAACACAATAGCTTGGAAGATATACAGTCCATATGTAAGACATCACATCCTTAAGTTAAATCCAACATCTTTAACTTTCCTCGTGTATGTTTTGTGCTGTAGTGATGCCTTAAAAATCTGTTATTCAAGGAGATCAAAGAAAAAGGCCAAGAAATGATGGAAAAACCAATTCCTCTAGTGTACTCACAAAAAACTAGTAAGATTCCTAATGGAAACATGACATCCAGCCATGCAGGCCTTAGGAACATATCAATTTCTAAATTTCTTGGGCTATAAAACTATTTTGTGAAAGTTCATATTGTACGGGCATATATCATTTCGGACATATATATGGAACCCCATCTTAATATTTGAGGTATTTGGCTACATACTTGAAGGTTAAATATCAATAAATAACCCAGGTTAAACATGAATGTTTAAGAGATCTAATTACTCTCTAGCAAATCGATCTATCAGGAGTATCGTTTCTACTTTTCTTTTTGTTGGATAGTGATTAATGCATTAAAAGGAAATAGTATTAGCGAGTAAACCCGATAAAGTTTTAGAGGCAGATGGATTGGGAAACTTTCACAAGGGGTTTGGGTGGGTCTACTTTATCTGGTATCATCAATCTGTGAAGTAACTTATCATGATTACATCCAATTACTTGCATTAGAAAAATAATTGCCTTCCAAAATTAACGTGAACAAATATCTAACTATAGCACCCTGCCTAGACAACACTAGTGGCACTATTAATAATAGCAAAGTTCAAATTACCGAAAATGTCTTCCCTATTTACTCTCTAATAGAAAATGTAGAATGTACATCCAAAATACAAAATAAATTTCATAAGTAACTTGATTCCCATAGATAACTCTAGCTCTTTAATAGACGTAAGAAGTCTAGAGGAGCTGGTAGTTCCTCTCATGTAACGTAATGGATTTGAATAATCTACTTCTTCCACATATGTGCTCTTTCAGCGGCTATTAAACCCTACTTTGATAGAAACAACATTGGATGCAGCCTTCTAAAAAGACCTTGCTCTCCCAACATTCTCAGATTTTAAAGGAAGGACTTGGAGTTTTGAAGGAGTTCGAATGAGAGGAAGGGTTGCGTTGTAAGGTGAAGGAAATCGGTTCAAATGGGGGAGGTCAGCTGCACTGCAAAGCATAGGTTTAAAACACAGTAAGTGCTTTGGTTTAATAAATAGCTGAAGCACTTAATCCCATAAGTGCTTCGGTATTTTATTAAATCAAAGCACTTAATCCCATAAGTGCTTTGGTTTTTTATATCATCGAAGCACTTATGGGATTAAGTGCTTTAGTTATAAATTAAATCGAAGCACATTAAGGTTGATATATCTCTTTTCTTAAATTGCATCATATAATATAAAAATTGAAGCAATTAAGGAGAAGCAATTAAGATAATTTCTACTAGTGGTATGATATTAAATTGCTCGCATACGATATTCATTGAACGGGTTCATTTGATTCGACTATACTGTATAACATAAATATATAAAATAAACATTAATATTGAGTATTTTGTACATTAAATATTTTGCTACACTTTTTTAGAGAGAAATTGTTGGCATATGAAATTTAGATCAAATATTCATTATGTACATTTATTTCAAAGGTAAAGATCATTGATAATGTGAGTAATGTACATTATTGGTTAATTTTTTGTACATTGAATATATTGTGGCACATAGTGAGAAACTGATGAATTTAAATATTCCATGTACATTTGATTCGATTATTATGAATATTAGAAATGTGAAAAATAAACATTAGAATTGAGTTATATGTACATTAAATATCTCGGTACACATTAGGTGAGAAATTGCTGGCATTTGGAATTTAGATGCATTTATTTCGAATGCAATGTTGTTGTGAAATGTGAGTAATGTTCATTGTAGGTCAATACTTTATACATTAAACATCTTGCTGCACATTTTCAGAGAGATATAGCGTCGTTAATGCTTAACAATGTACATCAGAAATGTAATTAATATTGATGCACATTTGATTCAAAGAATGTACATCAAAAATCTAAATAATATACATTAGAGGTGAATATGTTATACATAAAATATTTTGATCACATAGCGACAAAACTGCTGCATATAATTGTACATGTACATTAGATATGTGAGAAATGTACATTACAAATGTGAACAATGTACATTTGAAATTTAAAAATGTACATGCTAGACCACACATCTAATTATTTTTGTGCGGTGGGTTTTATAAAGTCTACCAAGTCCAAGCTAATGTAGAAAGAAGTAAATTCTGATGAGAAAGCTTACAAATTATATAATAGTTATTCATTCAAACATGGGTTTGGTATACATAATGGAAAGATGGAGATTAGGGCCAATAAATAAAACTATACGGCAACGAATCTTTGTATGATCTCATGTGAGGTTTAAGAAAAGTTTTGAGTCAGCAGTTTACCCAAAAAGGGACGTTCAAACTGGCTGCAATGCCTTTATTCAGTTTGACGTGGATAAGGATTCGAGTTTATTTATAGTAACAAAATAAAGCATCATATGGCTCATAATCACAATAGGGTCCCTGTGTCAAAACGAAATTTAATAAGGTCCGATAGGAAGGTTTCTAATCACTAGATTGCGATGCTCAACAATTTTACTGTGAGTGGAATACCTATTGATGATGTTGTTCTTGTTTTGAAGAACTAGGTAGGAGGTGAAGCTAATCTTGGATTTCTTACTAGAGATGATTATTACGATGCATTAAAAGGACAGAAAAATATGAAATTTGATGAGTGTGATGCTAAAGGATTAATTAATTACTTTAAGGAAATGAGGTTGACTTTTTCTAAGTTTTTGATGTGGACGATGAAGGTCATATTGAGTCTTTCTTTTTTAGGGATGGTCATATGAAAGTAGTTAATGATGTATTTGGGGATTTATTACATCATGACATGACTTACCACATGAATAAATATGATATGAATTATGGTCCTTTTGTTGGAATGAACCACCAAAACAAAAATGTGATGTTTGACATTAGATTCGTACATAATGAGAAGTCGGAGTCTTTTGAGTGGTTATTCGGCGACGATTATGACCGATCACACACAATCAATTGTTAGAGAAATAAATATTGTGTTTTCTAACACCCGTCATCATTTATGTACATGACATACTGGGGAGAATGCTAAAAAGAATATAAAGGGATTATGGTCTATGGAGGGTTTCAATGATATATTTAACATTGTGTTAAAATACACTAATACATTAACTGAATTTGAGCACTACTAGTCAAGGTATTATTGAACACATTTCTGAAGAACATTTCTTTACACCATAGTTATTGCCCATGCACCGCAAGTTTTATGTTTGTCATATATAATTTTAATGTACATCATATATGACTTCAATGTACATTATGTACAATTTCAATGTACATCATATAACCCATTGTAGATAATTGCTGTGATCTTCATATATAAATTAGGAAAACATTGTTTTACATTAAAAATTGAATATCATGTACATTGAGAAATAATGTAATGTTCTTTGATTTTTTAGCATGGTTACGAAGTTTTTTTCCTCCAACAAATGGATTCAAAATTTGTATCTTATCAAGGAGTTATGGTATCCTGCCTACTCCAAGGGGTATTTCAGTGATGGAGTACTATCATCTCAAATAAGTGAAACTACTAATAGATATGTTTCAAGGAGGTTGCATAAAACTCATGGTCTTTGTGATTTTTGTAAGTGTTTCATTGGCATAGTAGATGTGGGGATGAGCAATGAGAACAACGATGACTATGACAACATTACTAGTAATAGGCACTTAGTTTGGAAAGATGTGGGGATATTGGAGCACACGAAGCAGGTTCACACTAAATTTAAATGCTTTATGATGTACTTTAATATTGTGAATAATGATCATTCCTGTAAAATGGGATGTATATCACAGGATTAACGCGAACAATATTCATTGTTGTATATGTTTTTTTTGCTATACCTAACTCAGTCTACGACTTGCATACACAGAATTACTTTGATGTTCCTAAAGGTGAAACCCAGGCTCATCCATTGTTTAGTGAACAAGAACATCAAAGTTTCCAACCCGATGAACTTTTTGATGTCAATGTCACCCCATTTTAGTCAATGTCACCCCAAGCATGGGCAACAAGATATTTAATGTACAAAAGACTCAACTATATTGTATATTATTCACATTTATAATATTGATTACATTCGAATCAATTGTACATATAAAATTTTTGTTCTAAACATCATAGGCCAATAATTTTTTAATATCGATGCATGGGCAAGGTATGTTAAATGTACAAAATATTTAACTATAATGTACATCATACATATTTTTGATGTTCATTACAATCAAAACAAATAAAATTATAAACTATTTGAACTAAATATCACATGTCAACAATTTCAGCGAGCATTTTTCATATTCAACACTAATATAAATTATTCATATTTATATTGTTCATTATAATTAAATCAAATATATATGTACAATAAATATTGAATACCAACAAATTTAGATTGAGCATGTGCACTAAGTTATTTAATAAATAAAATACTCCATATTAATGAATATTTTAAATATTTATGATATTCATTACTATTGAATCAAATGTGCATGTTAAAGTAATATCGTATGCCAACATTTATTCACTTAAGATGTGCACGAAGAATGTATATTATGTAATTATTGGATGATCATGTGTAGTGTTTTGGGCTACTTTGTACGCCAAGTAGTGTACATCCATGTATATTATGTGTTTATTGGATGTACATTAGGGGTTACTTTGTATGTCAATTAGTGTACACGCATGTTAAAGAAAATGCATTTTATTTTATGCGAAAAGAAATGATTACATGTTAAGTAGTGTTGTAATTACATTCACATACGTATCAAACTATAATGTATTGTAGCAATTAAGAAATTTACCTACCTATAATGTTCTTAAAATAAGTACATTGTTCTAGATACTAAATAAATTGTTTTTTCCACTAAATTTTCATCTAAATATCCTTTTCAATGCTAAGTGCCCAACCTCGACCCTTTTCTTGTTCAATGCATCATTAAGGATATCACATGTATAGCGCACACGTAAACCTTTCAATGCCTAGAACTGTGATATAATAAATATAGTGAATATAGTGTAAGGATTTGGAAAATGGACAATGGAAAATTTCAAATATGGAGCAAATGGGAGCTACTCACATTATTAGGACTCAGTCCACATTCCCACTTGTACTTTCCTTCGTAGGTTTTCATGTGTCGTATAACGTATATACCGCAGTCAACCTTGTTTTTATTTGATCTCCACGGCATCTCAATTGTCATACCCTTGAAAGTCTTGTAATGCTTCTTACTTCCCTTATTTTTCATGTATATTACAAAAACTTCCAATTATCGGTGAACAAATATGACAACCATGATGTTAGTATACGAAATATTATTGTGTCTATTATTAAATATGTTGTAGTGGGAGAAAAGTAACCACTCTGTGTGGATGATCATGGTACTTGTTTTCGAATGACACCCCTTCCGAAAGTATTATGTTGTCGAGAAGATCGACAAACTTGCTCTTGACGTTGGCGGAATACAAGTAAAAGTAACCTAAAGGATATGTTGGGAATAAGATCTAAAACATTCCACAAATTAAATTTGGAATAATAAATACATTTTCATGAAGTGGATGTTATTGTATATTAAAACCTTAAATATATATTACTTATAACAGTAATGTACATTTCATCTAACAGCGAACATTGTTATTATTCCGACTGAACATGCAATTATTTTCAAATGTATATTAAGAATATTATATAGGTCTTACCTGTTAAAAAGTCTTGATCGGGCGTAGATTGTTATCGAACATATAGTAGTCAATGCTTTTCGAGAATTGTGCAATTCTCAATTCATCTGTCGCGGCTTGGCTAGTTTCATCATAGGTGTCGTTCATACAAATCATATTTTGATAAAAAAAAGAAGCTTGAGTTAGGAAAATTCTATAATTTTTCTAATATATCTGGGCTTACAAATGGATTGTTTAGGAAGAAAAACCTCTTCTCTTTGTTTTTGCTGTTTCGGGCGTTGAGTACATCGGCCCATGCTTTGATGATTTCCGTGAAGATGTTTGTATCAAGGCACGTTGACCTGCATTGCTCCATTGAGATGAATGTCTGTCCATCGTCATACAATACGGGTAGGGTAATGGAAATTATTGACGAGTAGCATACAATATGTAAGATAGTTTATGCAATGACTTATTTAGGACACTTACTCGTTATCAAGATCATCGACAAAGGCATAATTACAAACTGCTTGTGCTTCATCTCCATTATCTTTGATCAAACTTGAGTATTGTAGTAAGAACGGAGATGACAGCGTTGCAGGAATTTTCCCGTCTTTTCCTACCATACTGCGCAACAGAACTGCAAAGAATTTTGATGATCACACCTTAATAGTCAATGGTACCTTTCCCAAACGGCAATCTTTAGAGTTTCTTCCTCTTCATGTGTCTGCTCATCCATACTTTGGACATGATCTCTATATGACCACCAAATATAAAATGAATTAATAGATGATAATATATCAATGTACATACAAAATAGACTGAATGTATATCTGCTTACATGTAAATGTAAATTAATATTTTGCTTAGCTCAACAAATGTAGTTACTTTTATAATAATAAGATTGTATCTTTTATAAGCACTTTCCCCTTGTGGTAACACATGAACGTGTTCATTAGTATGCTCATCTTGCTCCAGGACATGATCTCTATATGACCGCCAATTAAAACAAATGAACATATATTATTATATCAATGTTACATATAATGTTATATTATAAAGTTTTTTTGCATGAGACTTGAAGATCACTATGAGCTAAAGAATGTACATCCCCATTAGGATGGATGTATATTTACTTACATATAAATGTACACGCACTAATAGGATGTATATCTTCTTACATATGCCAATTATCATGAAAGTACTACTAATGTACCTTTTAAAAATATACAATGTTCATTGTTTATAAATAAATAAATAAATATTTACTTGTAAATTAGTATACAATGCCTAATTTATTATCACATACATTGATATTTTGAATAGCTCAATGCTTTTCCCTTGTGGTGGCACTTGAACGTGTTCGTCAACATGCTCACTAACCATGTCAACACACATATTAGGTTATGTCTTAAGAAGGACCTTGTAATGATAAAATTTACATTGTACCTTTGATTGTGGTGATCATTCACCATGTCCTGGTCGTGGTGATCAGTTTCCTTTGCAACAAGTTGTGTTGCACTGGCTACATAAAATAGATTATAAGCATATACAAATTGTAAGTAGCCCAAAGTCATACGTATGTAGGTCATGAATCTGGGATGTCTTTGTACATCCAACATCCACCATCACCTTCCTAACAGCGTCATCAACCGTTTCTCCAAATCACGCAGCACTATATGTCTTCCTCCTGGCTAATGGAGAGGACATCTATTCTCCTTTGACTCAATTGATGTAGGTCAGATGGTAAAATGGTTCCGGAACATCTATACCACATCAACGGGACGTTGTACATGGAGTTGTCGTTTAATTAGCCTTTTGGGGTAAAACCTTTCCCCTAATCTCAAAATGTCAATGAGATTGACAAAGTCAGCTATTAGCTTCTCTGTCAATGATCTCACCAAGTTGTTATATTCCTGTACATTAAGCCAAACGTGATATACTAAAAAAATGAATTTCTTTGGAATGCTTTCAACTAAGAAGATAAGTACTCATACCTAAATGGAGTGGGGGTTGGTGTGATCAATTTTTTGTTGGTGGTGGTGGTGTTGTTGTCGCTACCGTTGTTGTTCTTACTGCTGCTATTGTTCTGGTTGTTGTTGTTGTGTATCGTCTAGTAGGCAGTCTGGTATATGTACATCTGCAATTTGTATTGCTGTCATTCTGCTCAGCACACCGCCCATACCAAATCTATGCTTCAACTCGATGGCTATCCTTTCTCTCACTAAAGGATCTTTCCAAATAGACGTCAGTGGAAAAGGCCATAGGTGAAGTGTTTTTAAATCTCGATGTAGCCTATCAAAGTAAAATATCTGCACACAACAGTAGTCCTTAACAATACATTCTTAATGTACATTGCGTACACGCTAAATGTACATTCATAACATTCATAATGTACATTCTTTATTAAGTTGATGTTCATTTATTACATAATGACTAAACTGTTATCCTGGTTGTACATATAGAGTTAAATAATGAACATAAATCTGTATTCTAATGCATATGTATTCATCCAGGAGTTGTATATGAATGCATTACTAGGCAAGGGTTTCTAATATATTTAACCATATAATGAACATTATACACAACTACTTGTTAAGTAATGTACTTAACCATATTATCTTAATGTACATTATATCTTATTTGAATGATCACATGTAATGTACATAATAATGTACTCTAGTAATGAACATTTCTAATTAAATAATAAACATAATTGAGCATGTGCACAAACATGTTATATATATCTAATGTTCATTCCAATCGAATCAAATGTACATGCTCATAAATATCATAGGCCAGTAATGAACATATGCGTATATTCTAATGCACATATATGCATCCATGATTTATATAAGTATGCAATACTAGATTGGTATATATCCACAAATTAAACATGTTATTTATGTTTGTTAATGTGCACTATTTAGAAAATTACTGTCAAGAATGGTACGGGATCATTGTAAAACCGCTAAGGTTTATTCTTCCAAGCCAATGAGCACTTTGCCAAGCTTCTCATTGTGTAGTTTCCCCAATTGTATTCAAATATGGGGGTTGTGTCGTAGGCAATGGTGAGAAACCTAATGAAGACCTAGGCGTTTGAACTTGACTTGATGCAGGTGTTCATTGTAAGGACTAACAAGCTTCTCTTCTAGTTGTTCTAGTTGTCGTCCAGCGGAACGTCATCCATCATCAGTTTTTTTTCAACGTCTTTCAAAGTTGGCATGCCACCTCCATAATTTGACTTGAATTCATCAACAAGTTGTGAGAACTGCTCCTCGTGGATATTAGCTTCCACAACCTTCTTTTTAGTCATTGATACCCAAACACCAAGTGTATGTCCACATCCTCAATCTCAATTGACTTGTTCCTATCAATTACACATTCCATTTAACTCAAATTTGAGAATGAGGTTAGCTAAAAACTCTGGATTATTCAATGAAAAATCCAAGTGAATTATCCCTTTAAAGTCCATGTTCTTTATTGCTTGCAGTTTCTCAAGCTTGTGAGTAAGAGACTTAACTACGTTCTAGAGAGGTTTTAGCGTCTGCTTGAGATTGAGTTGGACTGTGGTTGTTGGGGCACTCTCTACTTTATCAGCGCTTGACTTTTTCATCCTCTTTACGTTTAATCTGCTTTGAGCATCCTTCACCCTTTTCTTTTTTGTTGTTTGACAGTTGTTGTTTTGGTTGTTCAACTTCATCTTGCGTGGATGGTCCTGCTTGCTCACTTCACATAAACAAACAGGTTTAATGTATCAATACACAACTTTAATTTATATTACTTATATTTCTAATATTCATTATGATAAAGTCAAATGTACATGTAAACTTCCATATGTAGCAGTTATTCACATAACTTTTTATTTAAGTTTCATATGCCGCCAGTTTTTCACCAAGCATATGCACCAAACTTTCTAATGTACAATATACTTAACTTAAATGTACATTATCTATATTTCTAATGAATATTATTCACATTTCAAATGTACATGTACAAATCCATGTGCATTTCGAATTTACATTACTCAACTAAAATGTGCAACAAGATATTAATGTATAACGTACATTAGTTACATTTCTAATGTACACTATTTACATTTCTAATGAATATAACATTCGATCATATATATAATGAACAATATACTTGATAACCGGTTTTCTAGGTCGTTAACTAAAAGACAGGTTATGCAAACTATATTTATTCCAACCTACAAACTATACGAGTATAGTGGAGTAGGGGGTCGAACCACGAAGACAAGGGATATCAAGACTTCAACTTTTAACACAACCAGACTAGTTGGGGTTGGAAATTCAATTAAGACTAATAAGCAAAAAATAGATGACAATAAATCACGAAGTAAAGCAAGTAGAGAAAAACGGGGACAAGATTGGATTCACCCTAGGAATGAAGCTTTCAAAACCGAACATGATAGACTACAGAAAATATGTTAATAACTAGCATGGACATCCAAGAGTACGAGAGGAAGTTGGTGACCTTATAAATCACACGAATGACCTATAATCGCCCTATGTCTCCAAAGGAGTGGCAGGACAAGATTCGCATCGGAATCCAAAACTACTTATTAACATCGTTTCTACAATCTTAAGCAATAAAGATCATAGCTTTCCTAGGGTTTCACCAATCAAAACCCCTAAAGGAATTACTCACTAATATTCATGCTTAAAGACATAAAGATATTAAAAGATGCAGCAGAAACGAACATGGAATGAAATTGCGAGAATGAAAACACAATCAGAATTAATAAACGAATAACTTAGAACTAAACATGCAATGAAATAAAGCAATGAATTAAGATTTAAGGAAGGAATTAAACTTACAAAAAGCTTCAAATCGATATCCACGAAAAGAATTCGAACTACAAAGCGTTGAAGAAAAACTGAAAATCGAAAGCTAAAACTAAAAGAATTTGGAGGCTAAGAAATCTAAAAGTGCATAAAAGTATTAAACCTAGCTCTCCCTTTCCTCATCAGAGGAAAGGGGTATTTATAACAAAATAAGAAAAACCTACGAAAAACCCTAAAATGCATAGGAGCCGGCCCTAAAAAGAAGTAGTTGATCCGGAGGAAAACATTGTCATTCGCCCGAATATAGGTATCATTCGGCCGAATGTGATCCCATTCGCCCGAATTGTCTTCCATTCGCCCATTCCAGAGGCTTCGGGGAATCGATCTCTGTCAAGCATCCGCCCGAATGTATAGGTTGATTTGGCCGAATGGAAGCTCATTCGCCCGAATGAGCTCCATTCGGCCTTTCCAGTAGCAAGGCTCGAGAACTCTGAAGACTGCCTCTCATTCGACCGAATGAGTCTCAGATTCGGTCGAATCTGCAGCCATTCGGTCGAATGTCTCTCAGATTCGGTCGAATCTGAGAGCATTCTTTCCTCTTTTCACTTCCCTCTTTTCTGAACTCCGTGAAATCTTCATGAGTGACTTCAAACACTTGCCCAAGCTAAGATACGTGTGTCAAAGGCTCGAATGTATCGCCTTTCACCTTGAAATCATCAAAAGTGCCTGAAATGAACTTAAGACAACTCAAAAACAAGACCAAGGTAAAATCAAGCATAATGTACATAAAACCAATACAAAACTATGAGACTTGACACTAAAATGAGTTAATAAATGTGCTCTAAAACGAGCACATCAATACTCAATACTAATGAACATGTTATATATATATATATTTAATGTTCATAACAATCGAATCAAATATAAATGCTAAATAAATGTCATACACCAGCAATTTCTCATTCAACATGTGTACACAGATGCTTAATGTACAAAATACTTAACAATAATGTACATTATTCATAATTATAATCATTACATTGGAATACAAATATATTCAATACTCATTAAAATGGAATCAAATATACTTAAATATATTCATTGACACCGAATATGTATAATAAATAATATACACAATAATAATGAAAATTTTATATATTTTTAATGTTTATTACAAACGAATCAAATGTACATGCTAAATAAAAAACATACACTAGCAATTTTTCATTGAGCATATGCACAAAGATGTTTAATGAACAATACTTAACAATAATGTACATTATTCACAATTATGATGATCATTACATTAGAATGAAATTTATATTCAATATTCATTACATTGGAATCAAATATATACTCATTGAGCATGTGCACGAATATGTATACTGAACAATATACTCAATAGTAATGAACATTTTATATATTTGTAATATTCATTACTAGTGAATCAAATGTACATGCTTAAAAAATAACATATGCCAGTAATTTCTCATTGAGCATGTGCACAAAGATGATTAATGTATACAATACTTAACAATAATGTACATTAATCATAATTATAATGGTCAATACATTGGAATCGAAGGTACATGTAGAATTTTTATATGAATATTGTAATCCAACAATTTCCATGAATGTATTAGCCAAAACCAAAAGGGAAACTTCTTTAATTACTTTGAGAATGTACATGCTTCTTCTGTAATTTCGGCTAGCAATAATAGATTCACAATGGGGTCCCCCTTCTTCTTTGTTTTCCTTGAATGGACCATGTTGATGATTGGTTCGTCCTCGGTGGGATCAACAAGAACCCTTCAATTTTTTTTCAACAAATTACAATAAAGAACTTGAAGATGGAGGAAGAAACTTGAAGATGGAGAAACTCAAATTACTTACTTTTTCTTAGAGATGGAGATGAAGAAACTTGAAGATAGAGATGAGGCCGAGAGAGGCCGAAAATTCAATACTTGAAGATGATGAAGATGGAAGAATCTTGAAGATGAGGGTTTCGGTTTCACAGGAGTTTTTTTTGTTTCAAATTTGAAAAAAATGGAAAATGAAGAGTCACACACTAGATTTTGTGCTAATAATGAGTGTGTGGGAAACTTTAAAAGAATGAATGTGAAAATGAGAAAATAAGATGGAAGGTATGAAGTACACAAAAGGCATTATTATTAATTGTCATTAAAATTATATTATACTACTTGAGGTCATGAACCATGTTTGATTTTTAGTAAAAGTATCACTTGATTAAGTTATGTATAAAATTATATATATAAGATGAAAAACTAAGTTGAAAAGGGAAAAGTTAAGTAAGTTCGCATATCGATGCTTAAGAAAAGGATATAGAAGGAAAAAGATGTTAAAAACAAGGTCTTATGAAAGAAATTTTTATCAAATTAAAGCCTATGGCCCTTTTTGTAATTAAAAAAATTTAACAAAATGGAAAACACTATTAATAAAAATTTGTAATCAATTAATATTTTTTCATATAAATAATAAATATGAAAATATTAAATATAAACTGAATTTTCTTCGGGTCGGACATGGATTATATTCAGTCGAATACAATATAAGATTCGAGTCTGATCCTTCTCCTATTTGGATTCGCACTTTTTTATCGAATTTAAACTCGACATTTTTTAAACAGGTTTAGATCAGACTTTTAACTTCGAATTGAATGTAATTGTCATTCCAAAACCCAAAAATTAAAGTATCTTTTCTTCACCACCCTCACATCTCTCTCTCCCCTGTGGCGAGGAAGAGTTTGGAAAGATACATCATCTGATCATCATCATCATCATCATCATATAACGTTGGCTGTTCAACAAAACAGGTACGTTCGATCCAAACTCTCAAACACAACACAAACCCAGCACATTTGTCTAATCTTTCATTTCACCAAAAAAAAAAAGAAATTAAAATCCATTTCTCAGAACCAAGAAAAAAAGGTGGGGTTTTTCACAAAACCCCTCTCTTCACTGTAAGTGAACAAAAAAAAAAAAAACACATTAAAAAACCGAAATCAGCAAATCTTAATCTAGGTTTCTTTTTATTTCTTCGGAAACTCAACTTTAAATCAGAAAGATTAATTCTTTATTCTAAATAATATATATTAAAGAAACGTTTTTTAATGGTTTTTTTTTATTTGTTTATTATTTGCAGTAAATTTCTGGGTTGTTCTTTGTTTTTCAGATCCTTCATAGAATATTTCTCTTGCTCTGATTAAAGAGTTTTTCTATTTTGCTTCATTTTTCTGGGTTTTTTTTTTTTTTTTTTTTTGTAATTTTTCTGGGGGTTTTTTTTTTTATTGCTGTTGTTTTTATAGATGCTTGCATGATTTTTATTTGGTTTTTGTAAATATATTAATTTTGTGCCGCATGTTGGGTTTTGCCAAATTTCTTGTTTTGTAATTGTTTGTATTTTTTTTTTCTTGTTTTAGGTAATGGGGAAACCTGATAATTCTAGGTTCTTGCGTGAGCATTGGGTTTGAAATTATTACCAACTTTCCCAGTATTTTTTTTGGGGCTGAGTTTGATATTATTGTTTGCTGGGGTTAAGAGAGAAGGGAGATGGGGGGTAGTGTTGAGTCAACTATGGAAGAAGGCAGAAAAACGCTGTTGGATGCAACAGCTGGAGAGTTAGTTTGGATTCAAAGGAAAAACGGGTGCTGGTGGCCGGGTCAAATATTGGGTGTGGATGAGTTAACTGAGAACGGTGCGGGTTCGCCAAGATCCGGTACACCTATCAAGCTATTGGGTCGAGATGACTCAAGTGTGTGAGTCCCTCTTACTTTTAACTTTGTTAAATTGAATGTTCCATTTGGTTTTGTGTTTGGCACTTGTGTGTGTTCCTGCATTGCAATTTTTGCGTTATTGTTAATAGTTTCAAAGTTTGGTTTGTGTTGGTTCATTGTGGTTATAGGTTTGTATACAAGTATTTGCTCGGAATTATTTTTCGCTTGTCGTTGGGATGTGTATGTTTGATTCACTCTTTGTTACTCATTGGTATTTCTTGAGGCTATTTTTGCATGGAAAAGGTTGCAAGTAACTTTTTTTTGTTGGAAATATATTTAGCTTTCTTTGACTATATACTTATGTGCATCGATCTTAAATGTCTATATTGGCTCTAGAAAACTCTGTTGAGCGCTGAATGGTAAAGTGTAAGCTATCACGGAGACTGAGATTGAAATTATTTATAACTTTTGAAAGTGCAAAGGTGGCCAGTTCAGAATTTCAGATAACTGGTTATGCTCTTTGTAGAAGGTAATATACTCGTTAGTATCATTGCTTACACAGCCCATCCAATGAGGATTTGGCATTTGAGCTTCCTTTCCTGTATACAACGTCTCTGAAATGTTATGATTGTTTGTTGATGAAAAATAGTTTTGTCCTAGTGCCTTTTACATTGTTTGTGTGGTTTGATAAACAAACTGGATACTTGGTCAGACAAATATGACCTGTAACCTTAGAGCACAAGGCTGCAGGGGGCTTCTAGTTGGTAAACATGTCATAGATGTAGTATAAAGCTTGCTTTAACAATATTTGAGCAGTATTTCTGCGTTCTTTGTTGATGTCTTGAAAGAGGTCAAAATATTGGTAATATATCTGTACCTCTACCTGAATGGAAATAAGATTGAATAAAAATTCTACCTTTTGGTGCTTGATACTTTGATGTCTTTTCTGCTTGTTATGGGGAATATTGTTCAGATGCCCATATTGTTGAGTCTAATGAACAACCACAATGGTTATAGTAGATCTGTATTGACAAGGCTATTCTACGTGTGTGTTTGGGGGGGAGGGGGTGTGGGCTAGATTCCTAGATATGTATGTATTTGTTGTTGTTGGGATGGATCTAGTTTCATTGAATCTGACAAGTTGATGAGATTGGCAGAATACTTATGGAATATGTTTGAGTCTTGCTTTATCATTTCCATTCTTAAAATGATTGAAACTTCTGCATATAACTTTAGTTGTTTTATAGTAAATCTGCTTTAATTTTGATAACATTCAACTGTGATTTACCTATGTTGACTTCCTTTTTGCTAGTAATGAAACTTAAAGCAGTAGGCGAATTGGCTTCTAAAGGTTACTAGCTGTGCTGCTTGGTATTCGAAAGCTGAGCATAGCAATTGATTCAAATCTTTATGTGATCAGATAAATCTTAGATTCTTGTGGACTATGTCACTTACACTCTGTTAGAAGTGTCAGGTATGGGTTCATGTTCAAGTTTTAGACACCACCATTTGTGAAACTGTTGCAAGATTTTGGTCTAAAATGAAGTGTGCCCTCGTGTTAAGTATCCGACTTGGTTAATTGAGGTGAAATGAAGATTTGGTAGTTATACTTTATGGTAGGAGTGAGTTAGATTAAGTTGTAAATAAATCCCATCGAATTTCACATTGAGGATTCCTCAGTTTAAAGTAAGTGTAACCTCTCAGCCAGAAGCAAAATAATACGGAACAGTAGAGATAGTGGTCTCTCATAACTTGGCAAGGTGAGGAAATAATAATTGTAAGATTGTAACGTGAAAGACTGCAATGCTGGATATAATATGAAAAAAGAAAAGAAGGATCAGGAAGGGTGACAATTGGCATTGCCAATGTGAACATTAATATCATTTGGTGATCTTTTGCCTTTATCTTTCAGAAGAATTTGAGCCTTGAAGTCCTTAGATTGGACACATTGTTCTTTCGGACCCTTATGTGTGCTCGTTGGCATAAGTATCAGAACAGTAAGAGAGAGAGCTGGTCAATTTACTCTTGTTGCTATTTTCCCGGCACCTTCTCATTCTGTTGCGAGGATAAGACAGAGATATGTAATGCTTTGGCATCAGCATGCAGAATCATCTTATATTATTGCAGTTCTGGAATTTGGATTACAGGTGCTAATTTGAGTTTCTTTCTCTGATAGTTTCTGTTGAGCTTTTAGCTGTAGAGGGGAGTTTTTAGGTTGCTCAAATGGTCAAACCTCATTCTGATTTTGTTCAAGATAGATGTATGCTCTTTGTGCCTAGGCTAGAAGCTCTAACTGCAGAGTGCTTAGGTTCTTATCCTATTCATTTGAAGTTTGTGCTATTTTTGAAGGAGATATATTCTGTTTGCAAGCCAGGAAATTCATGCTTTTTTTTAAATTTTTTTGTGTAATTACCATATATAGGACTCTCTTTGGACCGTTGATCCATCCTGGTCCGTACTTCTAAATGTTCATTTTGTCTTTTGCGCTTTCCAGGGATTGGTATGATTTGGAGACAGCTAGAATCAAGGCATTTCGTTGTGGAGAATATGACACCTGCATTGAGAAAGCAAAGGTTTCTGCTCCTCAATTTTTAAAGAGATCATTGAGATATCCTCGGAGAGAAATTGCAATTTTTTATGCTCTCGAAATTGAGAAAAAAAGCCTGGATGGCTCAAACCTTAGCCATAATTCTGACACTGAAGCTCTTGTCAATTGTGCCAATGGTTCTGCACCTGCTACCAAAGACAGTGAATGTTCATCTGAAGAAACAAAGCCAGGAGAAACAAGTACTTGTGAAGGGAATTCGAATTCTACACAAGAGTTGTCTCACTCAGGTATATCTTATGAAGGGACTAATGGGTCCACCTGCCTGGAGGGGAAGCAATTCAGAAGAAAAAGGAGGAAGACCCCAAATGATTCAGAAGATGATGGTAATGAAGGGTTCAAACGTATGAAAGGACTCAATGACCTGGGTGTAAGCTCAGAGCGAAAAATTCGAGTTCTGGCATTGGCTAATCCAGGTCAACCGAGTAGTGTATCACTTAATGGTACTCTTGCTGTTGAGTGTACGACAGTGGGAACAGCGGCTAATGGGGGTACTTTACCTACTTTTAAGAAAAAGCGATCTCAAGTGGTACATATTAACGAGCTCTTGAAAAGGACAAATCACCGGCGTCCATTAACGAAGGTTTTGGAGAATACAACAATGGTTCCTGTTCAAATAATTTGTGATGAATCTGCAAACCCTTTTGAGAGATCTGATGCTATATCTCCTTGTGAATTTAAAAATGGTAAAAAGGATACTGAGCTGTTGAATGTATATCTTCCTGAGGTTGATTCTTCAGACTCATTATTTGATGCCCCGTTTATCGACGAGGAATTCCACCCTTTTGGTGCGTTTATTGTTTAGCTATATTTACCGTTTCATTTTATCATTATTGTTCGACAAGTAGATTACTGCCTGCTTAACAATTTCCCCTGAATAAGAAAGTCATTCTCTATGTCCCAATTGCCTGTCCGACCAGTGATAGAGTTTGTTGTGTTTAATAGCTCTGGCCAAGTATGCTCCTCATTGCTTTGCTCATTGTGCTGCCTTAAAATACTTGTAGGAAGTCCAGTATCTTTGATTTTTATGATGACAACTTAAAGGTTTAGATTTTGCTCATTTATTTTGTTGGTGTATGTTTCCAAGTTCAGAACTGCATCTTGGGACCCTTTGTCTATCAATCACTATATGTTCATATATCTCTGGCCATGCATGCTTCTCTTGGCTTGGCTTAGTGTGTAACCTTAAAATACATGTAGGAAGTTCAGTGTAGAACTGCTTCTTTGGACCCTTTGTCTATCACTCACAAGTCACGATATGTTCATCTTAATTATGTGCTTTCTTTACAGGTTTATCTCCAGTTTGGCAACCCTCTTCCCCCATAAAGCCTCATGTTGGTGCCTTCAAAGGGATTTCCAGTCACCATTTTCGAGCCTCTTCCCGAGAGCACGAGGCACTTGATGAGCCTAGTCCTATCCACTATGCTCGCCGTGTCAATCAGGTGGAGAACAGTTCTTCCAAGTGGCAGTCAAAAGGAATCAGGAAGGCAAGATTTTTGGGCAAAAATGATGATACAAATACCCCAAAGAAGTCAGATATTGGTCACGAGAAGTCAGATACTTATGTCATGGGCCTGGAGAGTCCAGGTCAATTCCCGAGTTCAAACAGCTTAATCAATGGGTTTTCAAGTCTGAGAAAACACATTTCTGGGTCGGCTTCTTCTCCGAGATCATTCTCGTATCATCAGCCCCGTTATTTAGCTCACTCCAGCTTGGAGTCGCCTGAAATATCTATGTATGAGGTTGAAGTGACAGTAGAAGCAACCAGGCCTCAGGTGCAACATGTTCCTTATATCTCTCTTATGAGCAAGTTGAGTGGTAAACCTATCACTGGTCATCCAGTTGCAGTTGAGGCTCTTGAAGACGGGTTTTGTGATCTTCAGACTTCAAATTACCCTGCGAGTGGAAGCTGTGAATTAGATGAAGGTACAGAAAGGGGTTACGTAGTTGAGCCAAGAATGCGTAAGACCAAGAAGACGAAACTCCGTTGTCATTTCTCTCGCCGTAAACGTAAAAGTAAATCTTCCAGGTCAAAAAGGAGACATGGGTCTTCGTCGAAGAAGACAAGGACGTTGTCTTCACTAACTGGTCTGCACAAGCAAAACTCAGGGAAAAGGAAATCTATGGTTCAGAGTACTCAGGGTCCAACACTGGCTTGTGTTCCCTTGAAGATAGTTTTCAGTAGGATCAACGAGGCACTAAATGGGTCATCACGATCAGCTCACCGTGCTGTGGCATTGAATGGCTCATAACAATATACCCCCCAGATTCGATTAACAACAGGCTGGGGGTGAAGATTTTACTCTTTAATCTGAGATTTACCTCTGGTTTAAAATTTTTTTTATAGAGATTGTAGGATCTACGAGGTAGTCTAATTTCTGCTTTAGCAGTTCAAAATGTGACAAGGATGATTCCGGATTACAGTTTCTTGCTTTACTTAGCTTTTTGTATCCTTTCTTTTTCAATAGTCCTTTGTTACTGAACAATATGTATGCCCCCAAATTGTAAATGTATCGAGGTTTTACCTGTAGTCCTGGAGTTTAGTCAATCTAGTGTCATTTATTAGGTAATAATTTCGTAGATTTGTGGTGTTGGCTGTCACTGAATCACCTTTTCTATGGTTATTGTCCTTGTAGGTAAGAAAAGATAGAATACACTCCGTAAAACAGGAAGTAATCAATAATAAGAATTGTATTACTTCCATGAATCTAGAAGAGGTAGTTATGACAATATGATTCCCTCCGTTTTTCAAAGATTATCCTATTTTTATTTATAGAGTTAAAGTTCGAAAATTTTGACTATGAATTCTCATCATGTTATAAGAAATAATACATTTATATGAGATTTTGTTGTCAATGTAAATTTTTAAAATATTAAGTTTCATAATTTTTGTCCTATGGATTTGGAGATAAAAACGTTTAAAGTTGTATCTTAGAGACTGCAAAAAGGCAAATGGGGAAATCATTTGGGGATGAAGGGAGTATATACAAACATGTATAGAATATGACACATGCAATAATAACAAAATATGTTATCGATTTTAGCTTGGTATCAGAACCGATCCTGACAAACCTAATCGGTTTCCTGCAAAGAGGCTTTATTATATACCACAAACCCTGAAACCATGAGCTCACCACCAAAACACCCAATTATTACCACATAACAACCAATGACTATAACTCAGTTGTTGTAATTGTTGTAATAGTTAAAACACCAACCAACTAAGTCTTGGTCGCCACAGCACATTCGTGAACATCTCAGAAAAATTTAACAATCAAAACTATATTAAATGGGACCGGTTGATGCACTTGGCAATCGAAGGAAGAGGTCGGCTCAGCCACATCACGACTGATCCTCCTTCCAAGGATGCTCAAGAGTACAACCAATGGACCAATAGAGATTTTGCCGTCATTTTTTGGATAGTTGAAAAATAGATTTCGAAGTGGTCAACTAATTTTTGATTTTCCCACAGTAAGAGAATTACGAAGGGGAATCGAGGCCATGTATAGTACTGAAAGGGACGGTCTACAAATCTTTGACCTTACCGTGAAACAAAACACTATCAAATAAGAACACAAGTCGATCGAGGCATATTATGGCAAGTTAGTACCAATTTGAAACGAAATCGATTGGAGAATGCCAAACCCAATAAAAAAATCGGGATGATACCATCCCATACAATTAAATAATCTAACAAAACCGATTGTACCAATTTTGGTCGGGTAGGAGAGCAAATGAACCGTGTAAATCAAGACCCTCTTCCATCAATGGAGATAGCATAAAGTACATGAAGGAGAGCTTGCTAGAAGGGAAATTATGACGGACTCACCCAACCTTCACCGTCAATCGGAATTGGAAGTGGGCTAAGTATGAAGATCTAATCTGACTGAACATCACATCGGAAAGATGACAACAAAGCCCACTTGAAGTTTTCGTACTGTGGACAAACCCCCCATACTAAGGGCAGGTGCTTGAAGTTAGTAGGGTACCCGTATTGGTGGTCGGACACTAAACCAAAAGAAAGGGAGATAGAGGAATAGGAAGACATGAAGAACCAAATAAGAAAGGGGTAAGTTCAATTGGATAAGGGACGAAGCAAGGAGAAGCCACAAAGGAAGAAGACTAGGAAGCAGAAGGTATGGAATCCTGAATGGGGAGAGAAGGGGGATGTTTTAACCCTAAAAAATTTGCTCCACCTTTTTATACAAACAACCCAAAACACTAATGTACTTAAATTGTCTATCTTGAAGCTAGAATCTTATAAACCTAGTGCACCAGATTTTTTTTATTGACCCACAGACTCATTAACTTTCTTTGTTGATCCAAAATTGTGTGGCCCAAATAAAGTACCCTAACTCTCTAGTACTTCCTTAGCCGAGTGCAATAGCACAAAATTAACACATAAACAAGATTTGTCCCATGATGAGTGTACGAGAATTACGTGTCATACAAGTCCGGAAATGCGGTGGATTTTTTATTGTGAGACCTCCATAAAACCTAAAAAATCCCTCATATAGAAAGAGAATGGGGAATCCATGAATGTTAAGGGTGTTGGAAATGTTAAACTAGAGAATCATCTCTCCTAACATAAATGTCTTTACATTCCAAAACTTTTGTACAAAATTACTGTCCATTAGTCAACTTAAGAAAGAATTGAAATTTGTTGTTCTAATGAGTTCTGATTGTTGTGTAGTCTAGCATGCTCGGATCAGATAAATCATTGGGCATGGTACTAAAAAAGATGGATTCTAATATATGAACGAGATTCTTCAAAAGGGCGGCGCAATAGCACTTGGTCATGGATCAGTAGAAACTCAACTCCGGATATGGCATCGTCGTTTAGGTTAACCTTCATTAAGGTATTTGGAATGTCTATTTCCTTCTCTCGTCGGTTCAAATTTAGTTTTTAATTGTGAAGAATGTTTTCTTGCTAAAAGTCATAAAAAATGTTACCCTACAAGTATGAACCATGCTAATAAACCTTTTTATTTAAGTCATTTTGATGTATAGGGGCCTACCCTAGATCTTGGCAACCATAATTTTTATACTATATTCTATTTGTTGTTGATTGCACCTGAATAAGTTGGATTTATTTCATGAAATAAGAATCAGATATGTATCTAATCTTTGTTGACTTTTATCAATTAATCCTTACCCAATTTCAAACAAAGATCAACATAATTCAATCTGATAATGGCATGGAATACATAAACCATGATATGAAAATCAATTTTTTATACCCTTGACGTCCTTCACCAAACCACATGCCTAGATACCCCAAAACAAAGTGGGGTTGCAGAACGAAAATACAATACTCTTCTTGAGATGACCTGAGTTATGATGAGTGAATCATTAGTCCCTAAATTCTTTGGCCCAATGCTACTGACACATCAAACTACCTTTCCAATTGCCTTCCTACCAAAAAGCTCCACCACCAAACCCCATTGAATGTTTTGTGTACTTCAGTAAGTGTTCCATCTTTCCATTTTCAACCCCTTAGGTTTTTGAGTGTGCCGAGTATATCCACTTTTCAAAGAGAAGTCGTCATAAATTAGAAACAAGGGCAGTTAAGTGTGTTTTTATTGGATATGGTATGAACCAGAAGGGTTATAAGTGTCACGACTTTGTCTCAAACCATTTATACACTACTATGGATTGTGACTTTGTGGAGAACACATTTTTTAAACCCAACTTCGATGTCAGGGGAGAATTTTAGAGACGATCTAAGTTGTTAACATATTTAATCCTAGATTAGGTTATTCTAGAGCAAGTTTACAGTACTGCATAAATAGTCTATGAACATATAGTCCAGTCCTCTTCCATACCACTACCATCGTCATATTCCATATCCAAGGTAAGGATTCTTGTCACGAACTTGTTAGACTATGAAAATATGATTTATGTAGAGAATGTTGAGTGGTGCAGGAGGATATGGTTGTTGAAGAGCGTATAAGGAAATACCAATTACCCCCTAAAAGCACAATAGGAGTTGCACAAAAATAGTATGATCTTGAATTTGAAGCCAAGAGGTCAAGATACCTTGTGAGAGATCCAACTAATGGTGAATTATCCAACACTCTTCCACCTTTCACTACTCTTGTATATTCAAAAGAAATTCCCTCAGCTCTATAGTGGAGGAAGCACTTAGAAGTGAGTATTGGAGGAGAGCGATGATCTTACTAAATATGAGACTTGGGAAAAGTGCACTATTCCCAAGGGTAAGAAAGCTATAGGTTGTAGGTGAGTTTTCACTATCAAATACAAGGTTGATAGAACTATTGAGAGATACAAGGCGAGACTGGTGACAGACTAAAGTCGTATCACCTAATCAAAAGTAATTCATAAAACCACTTACCAAAAAAGACAGGGAAATAGGGTCAAATCCATAGGGAAAAGAGTCTTTCTATTCCTAATCAACCTATATAGTCTAAATTATCAAGTAGCCAAATTAATTTTAATGGAAGAATTAAACTAAGGGAAACAAATAAACTAAAGTGAATTGCATTAACTAAGGAGGAAATAAAGGAACCAAAGCCTAGGGTATAGGTTTACCAATCAATAATATTCCAGGGTAAAATACAATAATCAATCATCAATGCATCAATTAATCAGATCATAAAGGGCCTTCGTTATGTATTACAATTACAAAATTAATCTATGAATTTTAAATCGCATCTTTCGAATCTTGATTTAACCATTTATAAATTAACCTGCCTATTGAAACTAAGCCTAAACATCAATTATCATCTCTCGAATCTCAAATCAATATTGCTTGACTCATACAATTATACCTGGCCAAATCTAATTACATAGCATTTAATCAATCAATAGAAAATCAATTAAGCATTGACAATCAACAATAATAAACTACCCCTTCATATTATTTATGGATCCCCAAAACCCTAGAAATAAAACTACTCACACATAATTAAATTTAATCTAAGCAAAGAAAACAAATATGGCATGATTAATCAAAGCAATTAAAATACTGAAGATAAAAAGAAAATAAATCATTAACAAAATACACGAAAATAGTGAATTGCATAAAACCCAAAAAAAGTAAAGAGATAGATAAGAGTATTCACCGAATGCTAAAACTAAGAAATATAGAAATTAACCTGATGAAGAGACCAAAGGAAAAGAATCCCATCCTTTTGCTTAACACGTTGCTTTTATACCTAAACCTAAATCCCCAATTAAAAAATGTAAAAAAAAAAACTACACAAACCCTCCTAAAAAGCACGCGCCCAATAGGGCATATGTTCTCCCAGTCGGGCACGTCTTCAGGGTAAGGCTTTCCTTAACAATGTGCTTCACCTGGCCGGGCGTGCTTGAGGGCGAGGGATACCTGGTCAGGCAAGCTCCTAGGAAGGTTGACGTCTCTATTGGGTTCCTAACTAGCCCAATCCGAGTTTCCTCTTGGATCTTTAAGAATCGATCCAATGCCCCAAACTCTTCTTTTTCACCGAGCCCTTAATCACCAATTTGATGACTCTAACTGGTCTTGGGCTACAAACTATTGTCGTAATAATGCGATCCTACTCCAATGCTTGTAGTGGCTCAAATAAACCCGGGAAAAATGCTCCAAATCTGTAATTTCCTATAAAATAATACCAAATCTACGAGAACACTAGAAAATGCATATTAGGTAAAGAGAGGTGAATTGGTGACGTGCCTCATCATATATGAAATTGTTAAGGAGATGATAAGGAGAAGATTAGTTGTCTAGGGAGAAATTGTTTTAGGAATTTGAAATGAAAGATCTAGGAAGACTCAAATATTTCTTAGGGATTGAAGTGCTTAGGTCTAAAGTGGGAATATTTATTTCTCGGAAGAAATACAACCTTGATCTTTTGATGGAAACTGGCATGATAGATTGCAAACCTGCGAAAACTCCCATCGTAGTGAACCATGGATTACGTATTGATGAGAATGCAAAGTCTACATACCAAAATTAGTACTAGAGGTTGGTGAGAAGTTAATCTATCACATACTCGCCCTTATATTGCATATGCAATTGGAGTCCTGAGTAGAATTATGCACAAGCCCCATGTATAGCATATTGAGGCCGCCTACATAATCTTAAGGTATCTCAAAGGAACTCCTAGTAAAGGGGTAGGGTTTAAAAGGAATGGTCATTCCGATCTTCGGGCTTATATTGATGTAGATTAGGTAGGAGACCGAGATAGTAGGAAGTCTACCTCGGCGTACTTTGCCTTAGTCGAAGGGAACTTGGTGACTTGGAGAAGTAAGAAGCAAAAGGTTGCTGCAATGTCGAGTGTAGAGGACAAGTTTCAAGGGATTGCAAAAGGGGTCACAGAGATTCTTTGCTTATAAAGCTTCTTTCTGAGCTTGGGTTTCCTCTAGAAAGGAGATGTGAACATTTTTGCAATAATAAGGTAGCAATCAACATTTCTTAAAATTCATTGCAACATGATTGAACAAAATATGTAGAGATTGAAAGATATTTTAAACAAGATAACTTAGAGGCCAAGGTTATCATTCTACTATTTGTACGATCAAGTGATTAGATGGCCGACATTTTGACTAAAGCCGTTGGGGTTCACGTGTTCAAAGATGAATTTTGCAAGTTGAGCGTTGAAAATCCCACTATCTTGTTGGAAGGTAGATACATAAAGTGGAATTTCAAGAAATAATTTCTTACATCTACAAAAGGATCTCATACACATTTCAATACGAATTATAGGATTAGAAATCCATACCCTTGAAGCGTGATTTCCACAAAGCAAAGAACGATTCACACTTCTATATGGAGATCCTTAGAACACCAAATGTTGTTCCTCTAGTGTTGGTCCACAAGCAACGATTAAATCACCACATATGCTAGTACAGAATAAGGAATAATTCCTTATTGCTTTTCTTGGTGATGGAAACGAGAAGGGAAAGAGAGCTTTTAGAATATGGCTAAGTATGAGTATCTCTTTATTGCTTATGACCATGCTTATTTATAAGTAACATCCATATGTTACAAAATAATCCCTTTAGTCCATACTTCACATAAGCATGACCATTTAGCTTCTTAACCTCTTTTGCATTTTAATTCAATCATATACTTATATGTATGACCTCATAGGACCGGTTTATTATTAGCCATGTACTTATCAAATTAGTACACAAATCATAGTCGGTTTCTAGCAAAACACTATGATCACCTAAAATAACCGATTAAAGTTATCTCCATAAATGTGTCTATGTTATAATTAATCGTTACACTTAATCAAAGGACATTTTCCTTCAATCTCCCGCTTGTCCTAGAATAAGTGTGTAACCACAAATTCCTTAAGTCTCTTAGTGTCGAATTTGATAATATGATAACATCCCATGATATCCATATTAATATTCAAATCATTTCTCGAAATATGAGCTTGAATTGTCAAAACAAATGATTAACTCTTAATCCATTTGAGCACGGCCATGCATTTTTCAGTTCGTACTCTTCAAGAGGCCTAAGACACCAATCCTAACATTTAGGAGGACTTATTTAATCTTGCACAACCAAAACTCCCACTTAAGTTTTAGTAGACCCGAATATTCCCTTTATAACCTCCTTTTACGGCACTGCATTTGAGAATGTCAAAGACATACTAATCACTAAATGAGACTAGTGTTGCACTCATGTCAAGGAATCCATTAAGTATAACAAAAGAAATTCTTGAAACATTTTGAAGAATATCAGGTAGGTCTATCCAATATGTATCTATATACATATCCAAGCAAGTGACTAGACATCTCTATGTCCCCATAGCCCATGAAACTGCGCTATCAATCAACTTACAAACTAGTCTTTGAATGAATCATTTATGTCCATATTAATGATTCAGATCAGGGACTAATAGTATTTATAACTTTGGTTTACTTAATAGGGTTTCATTCATCAAATCACACATTTGACAAACCTATCGAATGTTATACAATACTTTGGACATTTTATTTAACACCAAACCACAATTAAATAAGAACAAAACTTTATTGATAAACATAAATATACATATCTAAGTTTTTTATGTCTGTGACTAATTTTATAATAAAATATTACACAACTAAAGCCACTCTCCAATATGCTTAAGCCCTAAACCCCTAATATGACTTTCATGCTTAGGTTGAGGCAACAATTTAGTTAACGGATCGGCGTTGTTATCGTCCGTATGAATCATGCAAACTATCACATCCTTCCGTTCCACTATTTCACGAATGATGTGAAACTTCCTAAGTACATGTTTAGACTTCTAATGTTATCTTGGTTCCTTGCTCTGAGCAATGACACCATTATTGTCACAATATAAGACAATACCATTTCCAATACTAGGTACTACTCCTAGTTCATAAATGAATTTCTTCATCCAAACTGCTTCCTTTGTTGCATCAGCTGCAGTAATGTACTCAGCCTCTGTTGTAGAATCAGCTATGGTGCTTTGCTTTGAACTCTTCCAGCTCACTGCCCCTCCATTTAGACAAAAGATGAACCTAGATTGAGATCGGAAATCACCTTTGTCTGTTTGGAAGCTCGCATCCGTGTAACCTTCAACAACCAACTCACTTTCACCTCCATACACTAAGAAATGATCCTTAGTTCTTCTCAAGTACTTAAGGATATTCTTAGCTGCATTCCAGTGCGCGTCACCTGGATTTGATTGGTATCTGCTACACATATTCAAAGCATATGAGACATCTAGTCGAGTACAAATCATGGCATACATAATGGACCCTATAGCCGAAGCATAAGGTACATTAATCATTCACCTAATCTCATCAATGTTTGAAGGACATTGAGTCTTGCTTAGCAACAAACCATGTTGCATAGGGAGGAAACTGCTTTTTGAGTTTTCCATATTGAACCTAATAAGAACCTTATCAATATAAGTTTTCTTACTAAGTCCAATTAATTGTTTAGATCTATATTTATAGATCTTGATCCCCAAAATGTACTCAGCCTCTCCAAGGTCTTTCATACAAAAACAATTCTTTATCCATTCCTTGACAGAGTCAATCATGGGAATATCATTTCCTATGAGTAATATGTCATCTACATATAAAACCAAGAAGACAATGCTACTCCCACTAAAATTCTTATATACATAAGATTCTTCTTCATTTTTGAGACAATCAAACTGTTTGATAGCCTCATCAAATCAAAGATTCCAACTCTGAGATGCTTGCTTCAGTCCATAAATAGACTTTTGAATCTTGTACACCATCCTAGGATTATTAGGATCCACTAAACCCTTAGGTTGTGTCATATACACATCCTCTTTCAAGAACCCATTCAAGAAAGCGGTTTTGAAATCCATTTGCCAAATTTTATGATCAAAGAAGGCAATAATCGCTAGGATTATCCAAATGGGTTTAAGCATCGCAACTGGTGAAAAGGTCTCATCATAGTCAATACCATGAATCTTCATGAACCTTTTTACAACCAATCTAGCTTTGAAAACATCAATGTTTCTATCCTTGTCTGTTTTCAATTTGAAAATCCATTTGCAACAAATAGGTGTAACCCCATTAGGCAAATCAACCAAGTCCCGTACTTGATTCAAAGACATGGATTCCATTTCAGATTTCATGGCTCCAAGCTATTTTTTGGAGTCTTGACTTACCAAGAAATCTTTGTAGCTAGTAGGTTCTTCATGTTCTAAAATCATTTTTTCATAACTTTTAGTTAAAAAGAAGTCCACAAACCTCTTTGGTGGATTTCTTGGTCTACTAGATCTACGAGGGGCAACAACAGGAGAAATTTCCTTCTCAACAATTTGAGAATTTTCACTCAAATTAGATTCGAGTGGGGTAGTAGGTGGTTCAACTATTGAATGCTCTTCCTCCAGCACAATGTCATGCATAGGAGAGGGTTTATGCATTGGATATACTACCTCTACCGCAGGCAATGACACAAGTACCTCTACTTCTGACATGGATTGAACACTTTGTTTTCATGATGGTTGTAAAAGTAATAGCCCCTTGTTTCTTTAGGATAACTTACGAAGAAATATTTGTCGGCTTTGGGAGCGAGCTTGTCAGGCTGTAAACGTTTTACATAAGCCTCGCAGCCCCAAATGCATAAATAAGACAGGCTAAGAACTCTTCCTCTCCATATATAACTTATATGGTGTCTTATCGACTGCCTTGGACAGAGTCCTATTTAGTGTAAAAGCAATATTTTTGAGAGCATGTCCCAAAAAGGATAATGGAAGGTCAGCAAGACTCATCATAGATCAAACCATATCCAATAGAGTTTGATTTCTACTCTCAGACACACCATTCATTTGAGGTGTTCCAGGTGGAGTCCATTGTGAAAGAATCCCACAACTCTTCAAATGATCACTGAATTCTTCGCTCAAATATTCTCCATTACGATCTGATCGTTGTGATTTTATTGTCTTACCAAGTTGGTTCTCTACTTCATTCTGTAACTCTTTGAACTTTTCAAAGGATTCTGACTTATGTTTCATATAGTAAATATAGCCATACCTACTTAAATCATTATTAAAAGTTATGAAGTAGCTATAACCTCTCCTAACTTTTGTGCTCATTGGTCAACACATCAGTATGTATGAGGCCCAATAATTCGTTGGCTCTTTCACCTTTTCTAGAAAAAGATGATCTTGTCATTTTGCCCATCAAACATGACTTGCATATATCAAATGATTCAAAATCAAAATATGTTAGAAGCCCATCTTTATGTAACTTTTGAATGCGATTTCTGTTTATATGACCCAACCACAATGCCATAGATAGGTGGGGTTTATATCATTTGATTTATGTTTCTTGCATTCTATGTCAAGGATGGGCTTATCTTGGTTAAATAGATATAACCCATTAGTATTGTTAGCACTGGCATAAAACATATCATCCTTAGAGATAGAGAAATAACCTTTCTTTATCGTAAAAGAGTACCCTTCATGATCTAATACATGAATTGAAACAATGTTTTTATCAATACTAATCCAAAAGGTAAAGGTAGATAATAAGTTCCAACTGTTGTGGCAGAAATATTCACTCCATTAGCTACACGTATTTCTACCTCACCTTTTACCAGCTTTCTACTCCTTTTAAGTCCCTAAACATTTGAACAAATGTGAGAAACACAACCGGTATCAAATACCTAAGAAGAAGTAGAAGTTGCTAAATTAACTTCTATAAGATAGATACCTGAAGTAGAAGCACCAGACTTCTTGTCCTTCAAGTACTTGGGGTAATTCCTCTTCCAATGACCAATCACATCACAATAGAAGCATTTGCTCTTAGCAGCCACCCTTGGCTTCGTTATAGCCTTTGGCTTTACAGAAGCTTTGGTAACAACTCCTTGTTTGCCCTTCTTTTTTGCCAGCCCTAACCTTCTTAAACCCTTTCCCTTTTTTAATCATAAGAACATCCTTCTTAGGTTCAAATTAGATGTTTTTCTCAGCAGTAATGAGCATCCCATGTAACTCAGCAAGGGTTTTCTCCACTCCATTCATATGGAAATTTAATCTAAAGTTTTTAAATCCATTATGAAGTGAGTGGAGTACGATGTCAGTAGCCAACTCTTGGCTATAAGGAAAGCCCAGTCTTTCCATGTTTTCAAAATGACCTATCATCTTGAAGACATATTCTCCCACTAGCTTGCCCATTTCTAACTAACACTCAAGGATAGCCTTGTGAGTCTCATATCTCTCAACTCTAGCTTGCAGTGGAAACATAATTTTCAACTGCTAGATGATGCTATATGCATCCATTTTCTCAAACATCTTTTGAAGGGAAGAGTCCATGGAGGCCATCATGAGGCAGGTAACAATTACCGACCTCTCTAAGACAGCCTTGTGAAAAGCTATCTCAGCATCCGTAGGAGTTGAGCTTAGCATTGGGATAGGGGTTTCAAGAACATCCTCTCTTCATTCGGACCTTAGAATGATTCTAAGGTTCCATTCCCAATCAAGGAAGTTGTTGCCATTCAATTTATCCTTCTCAAGGATTGAACATAAGTTGAAAAGTGATGGACTTTTGTTGTTGTTACTAGACATGATATCTACAATATAAAAATATAAAATTCAATATGTTTATCATAATAAGATTTAAGTATTTAAATAATTTAAATAATAAAAGCCATGCACACTCAATTCAAGTTAAAAATTGTCCCTTTTGAATTAAATGATTCCAAGATCCCTTTTAAAATAATTCTAAGCGAACTTGGGCCCTACTCTTAAAATTGTTTTATCGGGGTAAGTAAACTCTTTTCCTAATTACAACTTTTGTAATTCTTAGTCAATAGGTGGTAACTACTTACCCAATACCCATCTCTATGCTTTAAAATCCAAAAACATTTTGATGATTTTGTTGAGTATAACCATCAAACATGTAAATTTACCAAAGTTACCCTATTTAATCCTATATCAATTAGTGACACCCTACTTAGGCAGAACCTACCACTAATGATTAAGGCTTCCATTGGTATTTGTATTGGAAAAGAAAATTAACTCAATATTATATTAGGGACTTAAGTTATATGTTGGTTTATTTAATAAGTAAACACATGCAATAAATAAACAACATAAACTTAATAAAGCATATTAAAGCAATAAAAAGTTGAAATATAAATGTGATCCTAGTATGGCCCCTAAAACATTAAGACTACTCTCACTAGTAAGGAAATAGCCTTTTGCGACGCTAATTTTTGGCCTATTGCGGCGCTTTTTAGCGCCGCTACACCCTTTAACGACGCTCTCAAAAGCGCTGGCTTTTCCTATGCCTCTAACCCCTATTACGGCGCTTTCAAAAAGCGTCGGTATACGTCAAAAGTGTCGTAAGGTTAACTGAGGTACTTTTGAGTGCATATTGGAGCACTTCAATAGCATCGCAAACTCAATAGTATCGAGTGCCTATTGGGGCACTTCAATAGAATCGCAAACTTTAATTAAAAGCGTCGTTACCTTTTAGCAACTAATTTTTCTTATATTAGACCTATAATTTTTTTCACAATAACTTATAAAAACTTAAGAACCATAAGTCATTAATAAGAACAATGAATTATAAAAATAAAGTTTCATTAATGACAATCAAATACGAATGACAATAAGATCTCAAAATACAAAATGATGTCCTAATGACTACTCAAAACATTCTAAATAATTCAAAGTACATATAATTTTAAAAGTGAAGAAAACTAAATATTTAATTATGAAATGGCTGAGTAATTAACATTTACTCTATATGAAAATAGAGCATATCTCCATTTATCATTTCAAGTCTGCCTTCCAGTTTCGTACATGCTTCAAAATATAATCTGCATATAAAAAAGAGCAAACTTAATTTGAGGGAGGTACATAATAGTCATTTGCATACAATCAATAATAAACACGAAATCTAAAACAGCAAAAGAAAATTGGTAGTTAAAGTTTCATCACACATGAATATTGCTTGATGTATCTACTCTAAAGTCACAAAGTTTTAGAAATAGGTTGATAAGGTTAATATTTTCTATACAACACAACACCTAACTTGTACAAGCTATTGGTGAAGCCAATCAATTGCTAAGCATGCATCCATTATCTCAATTTTCTCAATTTGCCATTATATCAATTTGTCATTATATCATACTTTCAACTATTACAATATAAATAATTGTACTCCCAAAATATAAATAATGAAGGATGACACAATGAGAGAAATCATCTTACCTTAAAGGCTTAAAAAGAAATTCCATAGCTAATTTGTTGATTGATTCAAAGGAGGATCATGGGCTGAAGCATTATGAGCCTACACCAAAAGGGCGGATATTAGCATTATATCAACACATTCTTAGTAATAAATCAAAATAGTAATCCATAACAAAAATCAATAATAAAAAATACATTATCGGTATGAGGGATATCTTCTTGTTGTTCTTCTGAACTTGAATCATCACTATTAGAGTCACTTAAGTCAGAATTATCGGAGTCAGAATCATTAAAGTCTGAAGCATAATGATCATAAAGCTTCCTCTTCAACTTCAATATGGTTTTTCCTTGATTTTTGACACGCTTCCTTAATCTTTGAGTCAAACCCTTTAATTTGCGTAAATAATACAACACCGATGTTTCATCTTTAGTGGACATGCTTAGGC
Organism: Dysphania ambrosioides; assembly: GCA_026401315.1. NCBI lineage: Eukaryota > Viridiplantae > Streptophyta > Magnoliopsida > Caryophyllales > Amaranthaceae > Dysphania > Dysphania ambrosioides. Next base: position 24,591,797 of record CM048657.1, read on the forward strand.
CTTTACAATATGAGGGAACAGGAGCATCTGCTACATCTAATGGCTTTACACCTAATAGTCCTAAACCGCGAACAAGACCATGTTGATCTTTACCAAATACCTTTGAAACAGGATCATTGTCTAAATTTACTTCTTGGTCCCCTTGTTCAGCAACAAGGCTCTTAATATGATTCTATAAAGATTAAAAAAGAAAATAGTTAATGTAGTAAAATCCAAATTTCATATTAACTAACAAATTAATTTTAATGTCAAAAGCTATAAATACACACCGTAATATCTGCTTCTTTCTCGTGTGGATGACATTCTAAATAAAGCTCTATTCTTGTTGGGCTTCTATTCAACATTTTTTTCTTAATAAAACACCAAATTTTACATTAAAATAGGGTAGAATAGGAAAAGATTAAACAATAAATTGACAATGACCAATTATAAAAACCTACCAGTTCTTCACGAATGCGTGCATGACTTTTAGTGCCAGTTGTAGAATTAGGCTTCACTTTAGCCTTTTTAAGTGATTCTTTACTTTGTTTGCTTCTTTTCTGTAACAACACCAACAATAAACTCAAGATTCAAATTTGGATTGTTACAAATTCCACCACTCTCTATATTACTCATGTTTCAGACAACAATTACTAAGTAAGAGCATAACAAATAAACATACCTGTCCTTCGAGTGATCTCCAAAAATTAATAAGGTTAATCCACTAATTTTTATCAACATGTTCAGGAACTGCCTCATATAAATCATTAATGTTCTTATTCTCATCATAATACTTTCCTTTCAACCAGAAATTATAATCTCTCTATTTATGATTAAGTTATTTTAATATCCAATATTCACAAGCTTTGGGATACAGAAACCTAGGTTGTAAAATATAATGAGTATTGAGGGTGTCTTTAAAAAGTAATTAGTATCATATCATACTTAGCTTAAAACAAAAAATTGAGATCAAAAGTTGATTACCTGATAAGTCGAAAACCGCATATAAACACCACAAGCTAATCTTTTCATGTATACAGATTCTATGGTCATTACTCAATTCGCACAAGATAAGTTCATGCTTAACCAAGAAAAGAACATGAACTTCCCTTCTTATTTACATTAGATTAGATTTACATGCTATATGTTAGGTTCATGGAGAAAATGACCCTTAAAAATTGAATTTCATGGATTATAGTGTTAGAGGCCTTTTTTGGAGAAAAGAAGTGGAAAAATTCCCTATAAGGGGATTTGATCCTGTAGATCTCTCAAAAATACACAAGTTAGACATATTATAAGACCCATTTGGAGTCTCGTAGCCAATTTTATGACTTCTCAAAGTTTGTTTTTCAATATCTCAAATAATACATCACCGAGGAAGCTAAAGGGTAACATAGTTATGTAGTGCCTCTAAAAATAGGGGGTTTAAAAAAAATTACACCATTCAGACTACAGGGATAAGAAATATGCCTCTCCGAACTTTCCGAAACCTCAGAATAGCACCTGAAATCTATGAAGAATGAATTGGTTATTTTTTTAGTGTAAAATATTGTAGATCACGATTTTGCGTGCCAAAATGAGTGGTCATAATAGAATTTTGGATTTATATGCTTCACGGTTGATCATTTCTTAGCTTTTCTTATCTTTTATGACATATAATTTCTAACACAATATGTGATATGTGATGTCGGAATCCTAGCTCAAACTAACTTCAGATATGTTTAGACTACAACATGTTTGAAGTCTATTCTCCTAGCATGAAAGCAACTACAACATGTTTGAAGTCTATTTTCCTAGCATGTTTAAACAACATATCATAGCAAGGAGCAATTAACAGAAAATATAATGCTGAGCATAACTGAACAAGCTTGACCTAACCTCTAGTGTAAAACTAAAAAATTGCTTAAATTACCTTTCTTTTGTAATAACCTTGCAGTAAATAGGAGCAATCAGTGTAAGTATCTCTTTACACCTGCAAAAGAAGCAAACACAAAAAATATAATACAAGATGTAAAGCAATCATTAAGGTGAGAAAAGTCGTTACATTCCTATGTCTTCAAACACAGTTTGAGCACAATAGCTACCCCAAATTGCAGCCATAAATGAAGTGTTAAACAAGTACTAGCACTAAACGAAAAAGAAAAACACAGAAAACACAGAAACAGAAAAAAGAAACAGAAATAGAAAAAGAAAAAAGAAAAAGAAACAAAAACAAAGAACAAGAATAGAAACAAAGAACCAAAACAAAGAATAGAAATAGAAACAAAAAACAGAAAACATTGAAAAACGGAAACAAAGAACAAAAAACCAAAAACATTGAAACATTAAAAAATAGAAACAAAGAATAGAAAAACAAACAGAAACAAAGAATAGAAAAACAAACAGACACAAAGAATAGAAAAACAAACAGAAACAAAGAATAGAAAAACAAACAGACACAAAGAATAGAAAAACAAACAGAAACAAAGAATAGAAAAACAAAAACAAAAAATAGAAAAGACTTAACCAGAACAAAAAACAAAAAACCATAAACATGAAAAAACTAAAACGCTTAACGAGAAACAAAAAATAGAAAAACAGCAACACAGATTGTGATATATCAATATTAAGAAATTGACATTTTAATTACCCATTCAGAGTTTCCTAAAAAACTAAATCATATCATACATTGAATCATAACGGAGTTAATAGCTAGAAATCATATAAAACTAATTTGGGGGAAAAACAAAATCATATCGGAGTTAACAACCTTGAAATCATATCAAACTGAATTGGGGAAGAATTAGGGATTAGGGAGAAATTGAAGAAACATATAAACATGATAATTAAGGGGAAAAACGAGTTGATAAATGGATGGTTGAACATGATAAAGTGACGAACATTATAATTAAGGTTATGAATTTTGGAAAAAAAATGAATTAAATTGATAGTTGAACAAAGGAATTACCTAAGATAGAGAGATTAGTTGTTGGAGATTAGTTGCTGGAGATTACTATTGAGAGTGATTGAGAGTGGACGGATTAGAGGGCTGTTGAGAGTAAGTGAGAGTGGAGGGATGTTGAGGGCTGTTAAGAGTGGAGGGCTGTTGAGAGTGGAAAGGGTTGTTGAGGGCTGTTGAGAGTGGACGGACTGAGTGGAGGGAGTGGAGAGGGCTGTTACGAGTACAAGGTTAATTTGGGAGTTTTGAAAATTTTGGAAACTTAATACCACAATTATGTATGGCGATGCAATTGAGCAACTATTTTCCAAAGCGCCTCAAAGTTTACTAAATGTATCATTAATCAGCACTTTTATTGGTTAGTGCCTCTACAAAAGTGTCGTAGAAGGTCATTTTTCTATTAGTGTCTTCATGGGCTTTATCCTTGAACTATCATGGATCTCCATCCTTGATCATTATTGGATCTTCACTCCATGGATCTCCATCCATAGAGAATACATAATATTTTTGAAATTTAAAATAACAAATTAAAATAAATTACAAAAATACAAACGATACGCAGACCGTATTTAAGATATAAAAAAAATTTAACGATTCACATATCATATTTTCTATCCTAATTTGGGTCATACCAGTCACCTCATGCAATCACAATATCAAATATTATAAATTGTATAAAAATAATAACAATAATAATATCATATATTATTAAATGCATAAAATTAAGTACTAATATCACATATTATTAACCATAATGCATAATAACAATTATTAAACATTAAATAATTTAACATGTCATAAAAAACTATTAAAAAAGGATATGTTAATACTAATTTAATTAATCAAATTAATTAAAATAAACATTAATATAAGCAATTACTAATAATGTCATTATTTAACTTTATTAATCATATTAATAAAATAAAATAATGACAATATTAAAAGAAAATCTAAACTACCCAATTCATTAATCACATTAAAAGGGTAATTAAAAGGTAAATAATAACTTCCAATTTTATTAATCAAATTAATAAAAACCTATTAGTAATTGCCTTCAATAAATCAGTCAAAGGATTAATAACGCTTAATAAACCAAAAAATAAATTATGTTGATTCAATATAGCATAAATGTGGTATTAACTAAATTAATAAGGAAAATTAAAGTCCATAACCGGCCAAAGAGGAAACGCATGGTTTGACTAGGCTTGGAGCCCGCCAGTGGCCCGTCGTGGCTCGCGGTAGTTGCCCAGCAGCTTCCTTCACTCACGCGCAAAACCACCCCCAATTTCCTCGTCGTCGGCAACAATTACCGGTGACCCAGACTAAGAACTCCCTACCCCTATGACCCCCAGTCGCCGCGCGAGTCTACTAGAGCGGACTCCATCGCCGACCAATCACCGGAGCTCCGCCACGATGGCCGAAAAGAGCCGATGAGAAGACGACATTTTGGAGTGAAAAACAAGCAACTTTTGCTTGAATTTCGGACCAAAATTAAGGGGGAACTATATAACTATCATATAATTATAGATTGGCATGGATAAATTGAGAAAATTCTCCAATTACAAGCAATTCAATCAAATTGGGGCAAAATCTAGGGTTCTTCATTTCGAAATTCTAATTGCTTAATTGTTGAACGTTGATGAAAAACCCAATCAAATTGTGTATTCATACAATTCAAACATGAAGGTTTTAGAGCACTCAAGAGGGGGGGGGGGGGGGGGGTAATCAACATATACTAATTCACTGTCTTTCTTGGGAACCGGGTTTCCCTCAGCATCTGTCTTGAGGATGATGTTGGGACCATTCTTGACAACTAGCCAACATTCATAATCAATTCCCATGATTACATTCTTAATCCTATTCTACCACCAAGCATAGTTATTTCCGTTGAACTTTGGTGTCTTGTTGTCATAGCCCATAGCATTTAGATCTTGAGTACTCATGCTTGACTCCTCTAGATGTTACTCTTGTGAGAAGCCTAGGCTCTGATACTAATTGAAGGTTTTAGAGCACTCAAGAGGGAGGGGGGGGGGGGGGGGGGGGTGAATTGAGTGTTAAGTAGCCTTGACCTATTTTTCTTTCTTTTCGATCTATGAGAGGAACCAATTGGGCTGGTTCTTATAAGCAGCGGAATGTACGAAAGGCAATAAAGAAAACACAAGATTTAACGAGGTTCAGCCAACTATGGCCTACGTCCTCCTACCCTATGCTCTTCTATTAATCTACTCTGAAAAATAAAAAACACAAACACTCTACTGTTTTCCTACTCCGGGAACTAGTATACCCCACACTCTACTCTGAATGTGCGCTCGACTTACACTAGTAAGCCCCTTGTGTGTGAACTCATAAACACTAACCAAGCCTTTCAACCCCTCTGTTGAAGGCTTTGCCAAAATCAAATGTTCTCTTTTAATCTCACTTCTAAAAGCTAATTAAGAGAAAATGTTTAAGCTCTAAGAATGCTCTTGTATATGACTCGATGAATAGGCTTTTGTGCTTAAGTGTATATGGCTCTCAAAATTTACTCCTTTTTAATTCCAGAGAGACTTACTTGAATATGAGAGACTAGATGAGTTTATATACTTGGATACAAAAACCCTAGTTTCCTTAAATCACGTAATCTTGATGAACAAGTAATAGCGTGATTTTAGGAAAGTATTTATCTTCTTTGATTTAATCATAAAGATAAGATCAAATAAGATAGATACTCCTAGTTTTTAGGTAACCACGATATTATCATCTAATCTCCAACTGCTTAGGATATTCTCAAAATAATTCTTTGAAAAAGTATTTTTACAAAATCTTTTATTTTTCTCAAAACACGCAGCTCGGATATTCCATACAGTGAACCTGGTTCCTCAACCAGGTTCCCTGAATTGAGTATGTTATGAATTCTGTTCCAGCTTTGTACCAGAATTCATAATATGACTCAATACACTTATAAGCACTTATTTTACCCAAACATGCAAGTCATACTACGGAGCACATTACATGATAAAACTAGATTAAGCATTAAAGTACAAATCTTCTTTTCTTCATGTAATCTTCAAGACTTGAATCTTGAATACTTCCATTATGAGCAATGTATATTTCTTCGAATGTCTTCGAAAGGCCTCCATGCTCCAAGTCTTGGAATCAACTTAACTACTGCACATGTAACATGGTTAATGTACAATAAAGAGTATGTGACTGCTTTTCAGCATAGCAGTCTAGGAAACAGTTCCTACTGGTTTCCTACCAATACATGGAACAATTTATATCTAACCATTTCCTATATATAGACAAGTTAGTTAAATGAATAACGAAAATAAGTAATAACTTGTCTAGGAAAACAGTATTCAATTCCAGCTGGTTTTCAGCCAACTATTCGCAATGCTTAGTATAACCTATTTCCTGTAATCGTTTGTCATCACTCAAAACCTAAGGGACTCAACAAAACAATAATGCACAAGAATTTGAACATCAATCATGCCAAAATTCACAATTTCATGCATAATAGATTCAAAATTGGGGTTATGCCTTAAACACGAAATTAATAAGATAAGTTCTTATTAAAATCGTGCTTAATATGATTAATCCAAGCACCAAAATGCATTAAACTAATCAATACTAATTGATCAAAATCCAATTTTAATCAAGCATTTTTAATACCACATATAAAACCTCCCATAATTGAATCAATATAATCAATCATAATCATATCAAAATATGCAAGAGGCTAACTGATACCACTGTTGGAATGTAGATACATAAAGCGAAATTTCCAGAAACAATTTCTTGCATCTACAACAGGATCTCATGCACATTTCTATATGAATTATAGGATTAGAAATCCATATCCTTGAAGCGTGATTTTCACAAAGCAAAGAACGATTCACACTTCTATATGGAGATCCTTAGAACACTAAATGTTGTTCCTCTAGTGTTGGTCCACAAGCAACGATTGAATCACCACGTATGCTAGTACGGAATAAGAAACAATTCCTTATTGCTTTTCTTGGTGATGGCAAAGAGAAGGGAAAGAGAGCTTTTAGAATATGGCCAAGTATGAGTATCTCTTTGTTGCTCATGGCCATGCTTATTTATAAGTAACATCCATGTTACAAAATAATCCCTTTAGTCCATACTTCACGTAAGTATGACCATTTAGCTTCTTAACCTCTTTTGTATTTTAATTCAATCATATACTTATATGCGTGACCTCATAGGACCTGTTTATTATTAGCCGTGTACTAATCAAATTAGTACACAAATCATAGTCGGTTTCTAGCAAAACACTATGATCACCTAAAATAACCGATTATAGTTATTTCCAAAAATTTGTCCATGTTATAGTTAATCGTTACACTTGATCAAAGGACATTTTCCTTCGATCCAACATAAGAGAGAGTGTAGGAAAAGCAAAAATAGAATATCATTAGTAAAATCATCATTATTTTTGGGATTCAAGGAGAGGTCGTTACAACAATGTGCTATATATACAAACACGTACAAAATATGATACATACAATCACTTTTAGCTATCATTTTACCACGGGGTAACTTTACTTAAAGAGTGTAATCAAATATGGCAAAGCCAATCTAATGGTGATTTGCGTTGATCGTTCTATTATGTTGGAAATCAAATCTGCTAATCGCTATCTTATTATTCTCAAATAGTTATTGCTATGAATAATACGGTAGTATCTCATTGTTAAGATTTTATTTTTATTACCTTTCTAAAAAAAAAAAAATTCATTAGCAAATGTCAATATCAAAGAGTGGATGGATGACTAGAGTAGATGGGATTGATGTTTGAGAACTTCTCCATACATTGGAAGATCATGACAACCCATTATGCTCAAAATCTTACAAGGCAACCAACATTTAAAATGTATCATGTGTCTGTCAAACTTACCCATGTCAGTAATCATCCCTGATCACGTTTAATAAGCATAATTGTAATATCGTGATAATTTGTCTTACGCATAACACCCGTTATATCGTGACTATATCGATCATCCCAGGCTAATGTTAGCTTAGAGAGGATGTTGCGACTATCGATCTAACTCACACCTTATGCCAATCTATTATCATTCGAAAAATTCTTAAGTATGTCATGACTAATTATTCTTATAATTATGATATAACACATATAGGATAATCTTATCTTATATCATTTATACACACTTAAATATATATATATATATATATACACACACTTGAATATATATACACACACTTGAATATATATATATATATATATACACACACTTGAATATATATATATATATACACACCACAGAGTTTCACATATTTACAACTACCAACATACTTCGCACCGCCTGTTGTAAAAAGGTGTAAAAAAAAGTCATAAAACGTTTTTTTTAAATGAGCCATAAAACGTTTTCAAACAAAAGAAAGTTAGAAACTGAACAAACCAACAACAAAAAAGAATCTGTTACGAGTTGTTCCTTCCCCTCCATCTTCATGCGTCTCTCTCTTCATTTGCTTCATAAATAGTGGCTACTCGCATTTCTAGCGTTCTCACTCTTCAACGTACTCACATTCCATCTGGAAAAAACATAAAAAAAAAAAGAAATACATTGGTAAAAGAAAAATCTTCAACTGAAATTCACCTGTTTTTTTTACCAACTTTCAGATATTCTCAATTCTTTCCTTTTTTTTAGGTTCAAGATAATATATTAAACATTCAATCAACCATTTAATTAAATTTAGATTGATTGATGTATTATAATTATTTTTTAACAGTGCTTGTTGTAGTTTTAAAATAATGGAGTTCTTCTTAGATTTTTGAGCTTAAATATATATATTTTTTGAGTTCTGGGGATGCTTTGATGAGGTCCCACCCAGACCAGAAATTCTTCTTCATATTTTAATTGTTTTTTTTTGGGTATTCTTGTCCTTGAAAACTTTAGTTTTGTTGGATTTCTGGTCTGGGTTTTCACTTACCCATTTCGTTTATATTTTCCATTTTAATCTTTGAATTATTCAATTTAATTAATGGATTATTTTCTCAAATCTTAATCAGAGTACATAAATTTCAAATCATCCCCATAAAATTGATTTTATATATATATATATATATATTATTTTATCATTTCATTAAAATCTAGCAATGATATATTTTTGATCAATTTCATTGGTTTTCATAATCATTACCATCTGGGTTAGATTACATTGCTTTTGACTTTCTCTTTTTCATTCAAATTTTTTTTGCCAACATTGCCATTTTGGCGAGTCAAACATATTCCATTCTCAAATTTTCTGGATTACTTGCAAAATTTTTGAGATAAACATGATATTCATCTAGGGGGGTTTTCTACGTTTTGGGTTGTTGATTGAGTTCTTCTCATGTTGTATGAAGAACCCAATTGACAAACCCGATCAAAATTTGATACATTGTGATATTTGACCAATTTTAAGGGTACCCTTATTGGTTTAAAGGTCATTGGACGGTTTAAGGCTGGGTTTTAATGCCAAGACATTTTAAAAAGGCGGTAATCCTGTTCGAGGAATTTCGGTACACAATCTGTTTGTAGAAAGGTGTCTTAGAAGGGAGGGGGGGGAGAGGCTGTTATTATGGGCTGTATTTGTTCAAAAGAGTCATCTTCAAATAATGATGAAAGAGAGGTGAATAAGTCTCAAGTGCATTTGCTTCCTTCAACAAAGAGGGAGGAGGTGAATGGGTTTGGTGAGGGGTCTACTAGGAGCAGGCTGCCGTCAAGGGTGACATCTGCAACCAATCTTTCAGGGTCCCTAAGTGGGTCTAGCCAGCCTCCTTCGAAGGTCAATTCGGGTACCCTTTCGAATGGCTTGTTGAGTTCTTTGTCTAACAAACAAGCGGATGATCATGTGGGGGAGAAACCTAAGACTATTATTGTAGAAAGACCATCATCAAGAGGGTCTCATCATAGGAGGGCAACTGTGGATTTAGGGGTGAAAGGAGGTCAAAAACCGGTACTTAGTTTGCCTCGTGGCATTCATGGGGATCAGGTTGTTGCTGGCTGGCCATCTTGGTTGAGTTCTGTTGCTGAAGAGGCTATTCAAGGGTGGATGCCTCGAAGGGCAGACTCATTTGAGAAGTTGGACAAAGTTAGTTGTTTTTCCTTTTCCTCTTTAGATTTTTGTGCTTATATCTTGTTTATTTTTCAGTTTTTGTTACCAAAATCATTGACTTGTTTACGTTCATTTCCTGCATCATCTTTATTAAAGTTAAAATTCATGTCCATTTCTTGCGTCATAGCGTGCAGCGTGCTTTGTATCTCATATTTTTGGTAATTCTGTCATCCTTCTTTTTCCTCAAATAAAGTCTAACTATTTGCTTGCAGTTTTAGGAGCGCAAGAATGTATTATTGATGCCACATGCTGTTGGATTATTGATTTAAAGCAATGCCATATTATTAAGAGCATGTGATGTTTGTTATTCCTAGGATTCCATAAAAAATAATTTTCTTCCTGAATGTTGGAATTAATGGTTGGTATGAGGAACTTGCACCATCGCTAGACATCTCCCATACATGCATGGTTAGAAATCGCAATTTTTAGAATATCTATAATGTGAAACCCCAAGAATATCCCTTGTGTTCAGTTCTTCAAGGGGAACACTTTACTCTTGTAGTCTATATATTTTTAAATTAAAAAACTTCTTGAAAATTGATTTTGGATTTTAAGACAGTTTGCGCAGTATCAAATCTCTGCATGGTTGTTAGATTGTTCATTCAGAGCTAAGGTTCTTACATTGTAGAAGAGTTAGAGAAATGGTACATCATTTGAAAAGTGCAGTTGGAAATCAGCAAATGTTATAATACTTCGCTTGACTTGATTTTTAATCTCCTTGCCGGTTATAAATTTTTATGGTGGAAAATATGTTCATCTTGTGTCTTCTGTCAGTATGAATGTGATATTTTGTTTATGATCTTCCTCTGGGATAGTTCTCGTAGTAACTTGCCTTTTGTTGTATGGTTGCTTGATTGTTGATGGAGTTGCTCTGCACTAATTTCTTTAGCTAAGTGCTAACTGTTAAAATTTCGATTCATGATTCTTATCTTTCTGTTATTTGTGCAAAGATTGGACAAGGAACTTACAGCAGCGTGTACAAGGCTCGTGACCTTGAAACTGGGAAACTAGTTGCTATGAAAAAAGTGAGGTTTGTCAACATGGATCCAGAAAGTGTTCGTTTCATGGCTAGGGAAATACTTATTTTACGTAAATTAGACCATCCAAATATCATGAAGCTTGAGGGTCTAGTCACATCAAATATGTCAGGAAGCTTGTACCTTGTGTTTGAGTACATGGAGCATGATCTAGCTGGGCTTGAAGCAAGGCCTGGCCATAAATTCACTGAACCACAGGTACTTTCTGTCAAATTATTCGAGATTTTTGTATTCGATTAAGGGAAAATTTCATTTTCGAATTTGCTAAAATCATTCCTTTTTTCCTTCCCTTAATAGTGATTTGATGTTCTTTCAGATCAAATGCTTCATGCAACAGCTTCTCTCTGGATTAGTTCATTGCCATAGTCGTGGAGTTCTTCACCGAGACATAAAAGGTTCCAATCTTCTCATTAACAACGATGGTGTGCTCAAAATTGGAGATTTTGGTCTGGCGACTTGCTTCAAACCTGGCCAAAGGCAGCCTTTAACAAGTCGTGTTGTAACTTTGTGGTATAGGGCACCAGAACTTTTACTGGGTTCAACTAACTACGGCATTGCTGTAGATATGTGGAGCGTGGGTTGCATTATTGCGGAACTATTTGCAGGGAAGCCAATCATGCCAGGAAGAACAGAGGTAATCTGAAGCGAAACAAAAAACTAGTTGTTCCCCCAGTGAACCTTATATATTTTCAAATCGTAGAGTCATGGCCTCATGGGTGTATATGAAAAAAGAGGGGTGAGGCACCCCATTTCTCATCTAACGTCTTTCTTCTGGAAAAAGGTCACTCATTTGTCACTTCTGGAAATGCGGTCTGCAAAAGCTTAAAAAATCCTCCCTTTCTTACTGTATGACATACCTGTATTATTCTTTGACTCGAGTATTCATTTTAAATCTCAAGTGTTGAAAAGCTTCAATGAAAATTGAATTAAACTGATAAAGATATGATTACTTGAATAAAATTATCTATCTTGTTCCTTACAAGCTATTGATGTTCTTCTTATCGGTAATAACAGTGACAATTCCATTCTCTATTACTTGGAATTTTTAGCCAGAGATTGTAGTAATTCGTTGAAAACAAATTCAAATTCTAGCCAAAAATTTTCCTGCATTAGCTTAATGTTTATGCATAAATTCATGAGTTGTTTAGTTCACCGTAGCATTATATTGTGTTTCACCATGCATTATACAAATGTTAATAGTTTATGGATCATCTGTAAAATTATAGGTGGAACAAATGCACAAGATTTTCAAGCTTTGTGGTTCACCGTCTGAATCATACTGGAAGAAAACAAAATTTCCACATGCAACTAGTTTCAAACCCACACAACCCTATAAGTGCCGTCTAATGGAGACATTCAAAGATTTTCCTCCTTCTGCTCTAGTGCTTGTTGATGCCCTTCTATCTCTTGAACCAGAGAAAAGAGGAACTGCTTCAGCTGCATTAAAGAGTGAGGTATATCATAATTATTTTTTTCAATTTTCTTTCATATCACTATTGATGAAAGAAAGTAGACATATTGAGCCTGTTTTTGGATATGAATCATATGCGGCTTAGCTTTTGCAGCCATTTCTAAAATTACGTATGGACTTTTCTTCAGCTTAGGCAGTGCTTGAAGGAGAAAGTAACTGTAAAAATAATTTTATTCATGTTTGCTTCATGTTTAAGATTCAAGACAAGACAACTTATATTTTGTAGACTGCAAATCTATATAGATATAGCTAGATCTATTTGCTCGTTATTGTCTTATTTCTCCAATGTCTATACTATTTTGATATAATTTTTCTCATCCAGTTTTTCACAACACACCCACTTCCTTGCGATCCATCGTGCTTGCCAAAATTTCCTCCGACTAAGGAGTTTGATGTAAAACTCCGTGATGAGGAAGCCAAAAGGTATGTATACACATTCAGTTGTACAGGAGTTATTTATGAAATGTTTCATTAGTAGTAGTAATTGGTGCCTCGATATATATCTGTAAAATTTATGAAATGTTGATCAATAGCTTTTCTATAATTGTGGGTGGGAATCAGGGGGTTCAATGGTTTCATTTATTAAATTTTTCAAGATGCAAATTAGTTATTCTGCCTCTAAATTGCTCGATGTTTTAAACATTCAAGTATAATAGACTACAAAAGTTTCTCATCTGCCTTTGAACCTCTTGAAGAATAGCACGCGGAATTATATTATTTGAATAAATAACATATAAAGTTAGCTAGGTTGATAGAATTTATGAAGAATTTTCATGTGTGATAACTGATAAGTAACACAAGTCAATCATTGGATTCTTGTTTCTGAAAGAATACCGGAAGTTAGTCTCAAACTGAAAATGGCAAAAATGTTAGGTAGACTAGAAGAAATGTCCTAAATGTAAAATTGTGATGCCACAATTCGTAACACTGTGATTGTAGACAGTTACAAATTGTGATTGTTAACATCTTTTCAATTTGATATCACTTTTAGATTACAAAACCTACTAACTAGCACCCACTATTTCAAATACTTAAAGCCCGGCGGACTATTAGATTTTACTAGACTACCTAGGCTTTGCCCTTACCAAGAAATCAAGAGCAAGAGGTTGAATTTCAAGGCAAGGTACATAATCTTTTTCACATAGCTCAAAAGTTGCAGTTTCTTTCGGCCCAGTTCCTAGTCTTCTGATGCTTGTTAGTGTATGTACCATACTTTGATTGTAACTGAATAAAACTCATCTTGCAAGTAAATTCTCTGTAACTTGATTCCAGGTTGAAGGCAGAGACTGTAAAAGGACGAGGGCCTCAATCTGTTAGGAGAGGTACAAGAGAGTTCAAGCCTTCCGCCGAGTATGATGCTGATGCCTCTTTACAGGTATTTTTCTACCCTCAAACATTAGATGATGATGAATCCATTTGCTGCGTTACCTTGATTTACTGGACAATATTTGATTGCAGGGAGAAAAAGATGTGATAAATTATAATGCTCAAAGAAAGGGAAGGACTGCATTAACAGATGATGCACCAAGACGAGACACATCTAATAGTCTATCTCATTGTAGTACAATGATTCACCCAAGTTCAGGTTCGACATGGAATAGGATGGTGAAGGATGAAAATGATATACACCGAGCTTCTGGAAAGACTTATAACTCTTCGAAAGACGGACCTGATCCAAGGTCTCAAAAACAAGCCGTGACACCAGTAAGAGCAGACTTTACTAGGGATGATTCGCCATCTGGCAAAGATAATGTATGCATCCTCTCAAACTCACTTTTATATTTGGGCATCCAAATTTTTTGCGTTATTTGTTTATTTAGTGCAAGTATGGGGTTGTTTTACTCATTTAATCTTCTTTTTCTCAATGAAAAAGAGTTACATGCCACAGAAGAAAAACAGGATACACTACTCTGGACCTCTGGTTCCTCCCGGGGGAAATATTGAAGATATGCTGAAAGAGCATGAGAGGCAAATCCAACAGGCTGTACGGAAATCACGCATGGAGAAAGCCAGAAATAAAACCAATGATGATATTGTGGAGGTTCAGTTGCAATATACTAACGGGAGAAATGGCTGGTAATTGACAGTAGTACGCAAGAGAGAATGATTTTTCTTCCTTGTGAAACTGAGAGAAACGGATATTTTTATTCCAAAATCAGTAAGCAACTCGGATTTGAGCAGAGCTCTAGCAAGTATTGGAGAAGAGTAGGATTGACAAATTCTTTTACTTGGTTTACTTCAAGTATTTGGAGTGGGGGGTTTTATTAGTAAAGAAAATGAAAAGAGTTGGGGGTGGGGGTGGTGTTGGAGTTGGAATTGTAAATCCAAGACTTATATGTATGTATACAATGTAGAGTGCCAATTCATGTCCATATTGTATTATACCTGGAAATTTCTTTTCATTGCTAAATCGATTCATGAGGGTGAGCTTCGACAATGAATTTCTTAAAGATATCTAATGATGGAAGATATTGCAATGAAATTTTTTTTCAATAAAAACCTAACCGCGTAAAATATCAATTTAAGAGCCAATCTACCACCAAAGTTACAGCATAAGAGAAAAGAACCTGACAGCTACAGAGAGGATGACGTATATCATTAAAACTTACTGACACGAAAAAAAAAAGGAATTGTTCAAGTTAACCCATAGCCTGGACGTAGGGACTCTGTGGAAACAGGAGATATACTCCCTCCCTCTGAATTAAAAGCCAGGGACAGCTAAATCCAAGCAAAGGGAGCATATGTTTTTTTTTTTTTTGGCAAGGGAGGGAAAAAATTTGACAGCTTTTCCTTGCCGTAATGGTTAGATTATAGGCCTTAGCTACATAACCTTTGCTAACTTTAATGCAAAAGAGAAAAGGAAATGATTGGGTCAAGTGAAGGATATCCCCTACAAAAGCCTGGAGTTCCGTCGACGCCGAAGCTGGATTGTGAAGTGCTTCAATCACGTGTATGCTATCTGTTCTTGTAATCCTTGCTTGACCTAGATCAGCTGCTTGATGTAAAATCCTTCCATATTGCTAGTAGTTCCGCATGCAAAGCCGACGATGCCCATATTTTGTCAGCCCCCTGTGAGCGTATAGCATTGTTCATGTATATCACCCACCCTATCCTGCCTCTACTGGTATTTTACCCTGCATTTGTTTCTTCTTCCAAGCTCCATCTGTTTCTAGGAAGTGACAAGCTAAGTCCTTCCTTCCAAATTTCCTCCGAACACATAACTCTAAGTGGGTACGATGATAAGTTCTTGAAAGCCACTTCATTTCTGTGAGTCTAGATACGCCATAGTATGTACAGAAATTCTTCTGCTTGATTTCTCGTTTCGGATTCTATCTTCAGCATCATAAACAAAGCAATCTGTGATCTACTTGGTCATGGAAAGGTTTGGTTCCATACCATTAATTCAAATACCAAAGCTAGAGGCTGCCCAAATTCGTTGTACAATTTCAGTCCCTGAACAGATGTTCAGCTGTTTCTGTCTGATGTAAACAGAATGGACATTGCAACTCCTACATACTCCTCTCTTCCATAGTGCTGCTTTGGTAGGTATAGCACCATGTGTTGCCTTCCAACCGAACAAAATACACTTCCTAGGGCATTTCATTTTCAGATAGGTTTCTAAAATGTGGTATAATCATGGGATAATTTGTTCAAAGTGTTGGGGCTGTCATTGGCGAGGAGAAAAAGACATCCCGACTTAACTGTGAATCCCCCATTGAAAGTTTCCCTCCAAACAATTGAATCTTCAATCCCAGTGTTGCTAATACGAGTGGATAGAACTGAAATTGCACAGTCTGCGTCAAAAAAGTTCCATACCTTTCTTGCATCCCATGATCCGTCTTCTTTAATCAGGTCCGAAACCCATATAGTGGCTCTTGTATTATGTAGGAGGGAATCATATTTTAACTTGATCTGCTTACCAGGGATCCATCTATCGTCCTCAATTCTGATCTTTCGCCCGTTTCCAAACCTCATTCCCAGTCCTTTCATTTTCATTGCTGCTCCTACCATGCTCCGGAAGGCAAAACAGCATCTTGATGAAGGCTTCCCTAGCAGGTACATCCTTAGATAACTCTGGCCATTAAACTTGTCAGGTTTGAATGAATACTCCATGCTTGTTTGAACACAAGTGAGAGATTCAGGTGCTCCAAATTCTTAAGACCAAGTCCTCCTTTTGCTTTTGGCTGCTCTAGCAGATGTTTCTTCCTCCAATAAATTGGTCTTTTGTCCATTGATGATGACCACCAAAATCACAATAGCAAAGACGAAATTACATCCGATTCTCTTTGGCAGAAGGTAGATAAGATGACAGATGCCATAGCAATCAGGATGGCATCGATAAGAATAAGTTTCCCTGCTTGATTTAGAGTAATAAACTTCCAGGAGGATATCTTCAGAGTTATTCTTTCTACTTGGAAGTTTAAATCAATTACTATCGCCCATCCTCTTCCATTGGGACTCCCAGGTAGGTCCCCATCTCATTTAGGGCCCGCACTCCTAACGGTTACTTGAGGAATTTTACCAAACGTCTTAGAGTGTTTGGACTGAAAATAACCGCTGACTTCTCCATACTCACCATTTCCCCCGAAAGGTTACAGAAAGTATCAATCATTTCTCTTACCAGCTTGCAAGAACTTGGGGAAGCTCTAAAAAAGAATAGAGCGTCATCCACAAAGAAAAGGTGGGAGATTTTTGATCCTCGTCGGCCCATTTTCAGTCCTTGAATCTCTTTCGTTGACTCAAGGTAAAGTAGTCTTCTTGATATAACTTCTTCTTGATATAACTTTTGTCGGAGATGTTATATTTGGTTTACTATAGTCATGTCATGTATAATTTAACTTATTTGGTTATGAAGTCATGACTTAAATAAATATATGAATAAAATAGTTGCATAATATAAACCAACGAAAAGTGATTATATATAAAAAGGTTTGGTTTAGTAAATATCATTTGGCAATATTTTCAAGTACTTAAAATATTGATTGAAAGATGTCTTTTGGAAAGAGTCCTTTAATTATTTCATACAATTATAAATATATGAGATTACTCATTTGACGAAGGATGGATAAGAGAAATTATTTTTCTTCCTTCATTTAGGCATTGATAGTTTTATTTTATCATCATCACAATTACATAACTTGTCTTCATTGCATTGTAATTTTACTACACGAAAAACAATAGCTCTTTGTTTTATCTTCTACGTAAACTTTCGTGTAACGCGAGTTGTAATTTAAATGGTCTAAATTATACTTTTGGGAAAGTGATCTCGTTCACAACTCAAAAAAATTTATCTCCTGATTACCTTTGTGACCCTAATATTTGTAAATTCCACAACAATCCAAAAGTATAATATTTTGCAAAGATAATTGTTCTTATATGTATCTATATATATTAAACAAAAGGAAGAATCTTGTGTTATGGGCAGTTATCATGTGTACAAACTTCGAAGTATTGAGGGGGATGCGGAATTGAAGAGTTATCATTTGTTATTCCATAAAAAAAACCTAATTATTGAACAAGGGTTCCGCTAGGCGCTAGCTAGGGCGAGTCGGTTATCTCTTATCCTCTTCAAGTTTCGTGCTTGCTTATTCCTTACTTCCATTAACGCCACCTCATTCTTCAAGAGTACTTTCTGTTGACATGGCTACCATTGTGGCAATGATGTCAAATTTTGAAAATTTGGAGAAATACGAAGGTGGACTTTAGAAGATGGCAAAAGAAGATGCACTTTCTGCTGACACTGTTCGGTATCGCTTATGGTCTTTCAACTCTAAAGCCATGGGGGAGGAAGATGAAAATTTGAATACTAATTTTAAGAGGAACAAATGGGAAAATGATGACTACATTTGTCGTGGTCATATTCTCAATGGTATGTCTAATGACTTATTTGAGGTTTACCAATTTTATGAGTCAGCAAAATTACTTAAGGATGATTTAGAGACTAAATATATCGCAGAAGATGCTTCAAGTAAGAAATTTCTGGTTAGCAAGTTTAATAACTTTAAGATGGTTGATAGTGGACCAATTATGGAACACTACCATGAAATTCAAAAATTTTAGGCAACTTTAGGCATGGTAACCATGAAATTATGGAACACTATCAATTATAGTTTCCAAGATTCTAGGAAAAACCTAAAACATAGGAAAGAAAACATTAGACTTAAGGAATTAGGTTCCCATATTCGAATTGAAGAAGGAATCCGAATTCAGGATGGTCAAAAGGATGTAAATCCTAGTTCTACCACCATTAATATGGTAGGGGAAGGTATGACTAATGATAGGAAGTGAAAAAATGATTCAAACACAAATAAGGGCAAAAAACCCAAATAAAAAGTGATAGTCAGAAATCACGAGGTTGTTGGGTTTGTGGAAAACCTGGACATTTTAAGAAGGCTTGTACTGTATGGAAGAAGAAATTGAGTAAGATAAAAACTCAAGGTGGGAAAGGTGAGGTAAGCCGATCCCGTGAGAAACAAGGTAATTCTTGTACACAAACTTTACTTATATTTATGAATTATGTGTGCATGATTTCTTAAATCAATTGCATACAGGATGGTTCTTCGTACGTGGTACATCGGTTCAAGAGCATTGAGGCATGTTTGCAAAGATCAATCATTGTTCAAGACCTTCATACAGGTTGATGATGGAGAATTATTCTATATGGGCAATGACTTTACCACTAAGGTGCTAGGCAAGGGTCAAGTTGAGCTAGTATTTAGTTTGGGAAAATCTCTTATTTAAGAGATGTGTTGTATATTTTGAAACTTAGGAGAAATCTTGTATTCGGTGCTATCTTGAATCGATTATGTTTTAAAATGGTGTTTGAGTCAAATATATTTGTATTGTCTAAAGCTGGTTTATTTGTAGGACTTGGTTACTTGTGTGATGGAATACTTAAACATAGTATTAGTAATACTTTAAAGGATAATGTGTATTGTTAGTGATTGCTCTTCTCTTTGGCACTTGAGACTTGGAGGTTTTAATTAAAAAAAATGCATTTTGTGTCAAATGATGCTTTGATTCAAGCTTTTGATCCAAGGATAGAGAAGTGTAGGACATGCATGTTAACAAAAATCACAAGGAAACCATCCTAATGTTGTTGAAAAGAATAGTTCATTGCTTGATTTAGTGCATAGTGATTTATGTGATTTTCATAACACAACTTCCTTGGGCAATAAGAATTATTTAGAAACTTTTATCGATATTTTTTCATGATATTATTATGTTTATTTATTCCATTCTAAGGATAAATCCCTTGACAAATTTAAAATCTACAAAAATGAGTAGAATTGCAAACTAACAGTAAAATAAAAAGACTAAGAACTGATAAAGGAGGAAAGTGTTATAATCCAAGTAATATCCAATATATAGGATTAGTATGAAACAAACACGACATATACACCACAATAAAATGGTGTAGCGAAAAGGAAGAATAGGACTTTACAAAAAATAGTTAAGTCTACGTTATCCTATTTTGGTCTATTGGGTGATAGATTTTGGGGGAAAGCCGTTTTAACGGCTTGTTATATTTTAAACCAAGTTTCTATTAAAGGAATGACATAACCCCATACAAGATATGGTACAAAAGGAAACCAAACTTGATTCATCTCAAAGTTTGAGGTTATAGGGCAATAGTAAAAGTGCTTGAGCCTAAATGTAAAAAGTTTGGTGAAAGAGGAGTAGAATGCATCTTTATAGGATATGCGTAAGATGGAAAATCCTATAGGTTCTATATAATAGAACAAATTGACTATTGGTCAGTTTATATCACCATTGAGTCAAAGGATGCATTATTTGACGAAAAAGACTTTTATCACTTCCTAGAAAAAAGGGTATCACTCCAAGTATTGTCAAAGTTTTGGATCACCAAAATCCTTTAGAGGAAGCATCTACCTCATCATCTCAACCTATGAGGAGTAAAAGGGAAAGGAAAAAAAAATCTTTTGGCTTTGTTTGCAGTTATACTTGGTTGAAGGTCCAAGGGATTCTATTTCAACAAAATTTTCATATATTTTTAATGTGGAAGATAATTCTATGACCTATAATGATGCTATAAAGTCTCATGATGTCCAATTTTGAAAGGAGGAAATTAATATTGAGATGGACTCCAACATGGAAACAATACATGGGTATTAGCTACTTTACCCCTTAAATGTAAACCTAAATGGTGTGCAAATGGATCTTTAAAAAGAAATTGAAAATTGATGGAACTATAGATAAGTTTAAAGCACGGTCGGTTGATAAGGCTTGACATAAAAGTCGGATATTGATTATTTTGATACATATGTACCTATTGTAAAAATATCAACTATAACATTCTCAATAGCTCTTGCGGATATTAAAAATCTTATAATCCATAAAATGGATGTCGAGACTGCATTCTTGAAGGGATATTTAGAAGAAGAGGTTTACATGCGACAATTAGAAAGATTTGTTGTGGAAGGCCAAGAGCATAAAGTTTGTATGTTAATTAAAATCTTTGTATGGGCTAAAACAAGCACATGTGGCATAAAAAATTTGATAATGTTTTGTTTTCTAATATTTTTAAATTGAATAATTCAGACAAGAGCATATATAGCAAATTTGATGACAATGATGAAGGTGTCATAATTAGTCTATATGAATATGACAGATTGATCTTTAGAACAAGTTTGTCACAAGTTGAAATGAATAGTCATTCCTTAGTTCAAAAGTCTCCATGAAAGACATGGACGAAGAGGATGTCATCTTGGGCATAAGAATAAAGAGAAAACAAGGAAAGTTGATTTTGATACAATTTCATTACATTAAAAAGTGCTCAAGAAGTTCAACGTTAGTGAATTTTCAACCTCGATTTACTCAACACCAATGAATCCTAACATAAAAATATTACCTAATGAAGGTTATTACAATTGGAGTATGTTAGAGCCATAGGTTATTTGATGTATGTCATGACAAGTACTAGAACAAATATTGCTTATGTGGTAGGTCAATTAAGTAGATATACTAGTAATCCTAGTATGCAACATTGGCAAGCGATTCACCGTGTGTTAAAGTACTTGAATAAATCATAGACTATGGTTTGTATTATAGTGGGTATCCTTCAGTTGTAGAAGAAGATTCCGATACAAGTTGGATCTCTAATAGAGATCATACATCCACAAGTGGATGGGGTTTCTTTTATGGGAGAGGTGCAATTTCATAGGCATCTAAGAAACAAACTTGCATTATGGACTCCAAAATAATATCAAAGTTTATTTCATTAAATTACATTCATCTAGTAAAGAAGCTAAATAGCTAAGGGATCTAATGCATGAGATACCCTTATTGCCAAAACTAATATCACCAATAGTGATACATTGTGACAACAATACAACCTTGTCTAAGGCATATAGCCAAGTGTATCATGGTTAGTCAAGGCACATTGGAGTACTAAATAACTTCGTCCAAGAACTTATCAAGGATAGTGTTATTACTATTGATTATGTTCGAACAAATGTTAATCTCGCTGATTGCTTCACAAAGGCATTGGCTAGGGATGTTAATGAGAAAATGGTGATTGGTTTAGGACTGGAGCCCTAAATAATTACAAATGAGGGAGTCTTAACTTAATGCCCAATACGACGTTGGGTCTTAAGTTCAATAAGATTAACTTTCTCTTTTGATAATTGGGAACTTGTTTTTCATCAATGTTAAGGTTTCGGTCTTTTTGTGATGTATAAGAGGTTGCTTAGATTTATATAGTGCTTTGTCCCAGAAGCATGTTTTGAAATTCTACCTATGTAAGTACGAGGTTTAGCTGCTTCAAGAAATTATTTGGGGCATAGCTTTGATGTACTTAAGAATAGATATGGACACATGCTTTAAAGTTTCTATTTAATAATGTATTCATGTATTTAACTTTGTGTGTAATATCTTCAATTGTCCAATATGTATTGAATTTGTTTCAAATAATTTACAATACCAAATGGATACGAATACTTAGAATGTGTGTTGGACTAAGTGGGAGTTCAAGTATTAGTATACTTTCCTTTGTGCGCAAGGTTGTTTTGTTATGATGATGTTGATGCAATAAATCATTTTCAATACTCTAAATGGGGGAGGATTGTAAGAGATTTAGAGTATTTGGTTGATTATATTTATATTATGTATAATTTAAGTCATTTTATTATGGTGTTATGACTAGGGATGGCAACGGACCGGATCTGGACCTGATCCTTAAGGATCTAGATCCAGATTCGTTTTTCAAGGATGGATCCAGATCTAGATCTAGATCTGCTGGGTATGAAAAGTAAGGATTCAGATCCAGATCCAATGGATCCGGGTCCATAACGGGTCCGAAACGGATCCGAAACGGATCCTACATATTTTGCCTATTTTTAGCGACAATAATGAATTTCAAATTTATAAATCTATATTTTGCATCTAGTACAACACAACAAAGTACAAATGAATAAAATCAAATGGCCCAAGAACCCACGGACCAGGTTGTGGCAAAGCAGGAGCAACGACAAAGATAGTGTTCGGTGTTCCTGTTTGTGGCGCCGAGGTGAGACCGTGAGTGTGGAGAACGGGATAATAGTGAAATGTGAGATTGTGAGAGAGAAGAGTACTAGACAAATGAGAGTGCCGCCAAGATCAAGTTAGGGATTTAGAGTTTTAATTTAGGCCTTTAAGAATAACAAATTCTTTTTTTAAAAAAAACGGGTAAACGAATCCGGGTCCGGGTATTATGGTTAGACCCATATCTGTATCTGTTTTTCAGTCATAGGACCCGAATCTGACCCGGATCCGTCGGGTCTAAATTTTGAAGACCCATATCCGCAAAAATTGATATGGATCCACGGATCTGGGTCGGGTCCAATATCCATTGCCATCCCTAGTTTTATTAGGCAAACATATGACTTAAACAAACATATGAATAAAATAGGTGTATACAATAAATCAAGGAAATGTGATTATATATAGAAAACCCTTGGTTTAGTAAATATTATTTGGCATTGTTTGAGATACTTAAAGTATTAATTGATAGGTATCTCTTGATTGTTTTCATACAATCATAATTATATGAGAACACTCATATGATAAAGGATAGATAAGAGAAAATTATTTTTCTTCTTTTAATTGGGCATTGGTAGTTTTATTTTATCATCATCATGATTAAATAACTTGTCTTCATTATATTATAATTTTACTACACGTACAATAGTTCTTCATTTTATCTCCTAAGTAAATTTTTTTGTAACCCGGATTTGTACTTTAAAGGGTCGAAATAATGCTTTTTGGGAAAGTGATCTTGTTCACGACTCGGCAAAATTTATTTCCTAATTATCTTTGTGACCCTAATTTTAGTAAATTCCCCAACAACTTCCATATATAAGATGATGTATGGTGACAGAGAGTCCCCCTTAAACCCGCTCGAAGCTTAAAGTAAGGGTTTGGCTTTCCATTAACTAGGACCGAGTAGGAGATTAAAGAATTACAAGTCATAATCCATTTGATAAAGCTTTGTGGAAACCTCATTGCAATTAAAACTTATTGCATAAACTGCAAACTAAGTTGATTAAATGCTTTATTAAGATCTAACTTTAGAATAGCATCAAAAGATTTACCTTTTTCTTACTTCTAATCCCATGAAAAATCTCATGCGTAATGATACAGTTGTTCGACATAAGTCTTCCTGGGATAAACACATTTTGGAATTCACTAACTAGAGTCTTGATATCTGGCTTGAGACCGAGCACAAGGTATTTAGTAACAATTTGTAAACAGTACTGTGGAGTCCGATTGGTCTAAATTGGCTTACTAAAATTGCCCTTGGCGTCTTTGGGATTAGAGTAATGTGTGTTTCATGCCAATTGATAGGAATGGTGCCACATCTGATATCTAAGGAAGATGTATTTGTGGATCCACCAAAGATTAAAGCACTAAGTAAATGGCCAACACCGAAGAGTGTATTAGATATTCAAAGTTTCTTGGGATAAGCATGTTATTATCGGCGATTTGTGAAGGACTTTTCGAATATATCTAGACCCATGGCCAACCTCAAGAAAAAGGAGTGTAGGTTTATGTGGACTCCGGAGTATGAAGAGGAATTTCAAACCTTAAAAGATAAGTTAACATCAGTACCAGTCTTAGTCTTACCAGAGGGGAGTAATAAATATGAGGTCTATAGTGACGCATCCAAGTTTGGGTTAGGTTGTGTATTGATGCAAAAAATGAAGGATTATAGCCTATGCCTCTAGGCAATTGAAACCGTATGAGGTTAATTATTTGACTTATGATTTGGAGCTAGCAGCAATAGTTTTTGCCTTGAAAATTTGGAGACATTATCTTTACGGAGTAACTTGTAAGATCTATATTGATCATAAGAGTTTAAAGTACATTTTAACCTATAAGGAGTTAAATATGGAGGCAAAGGAGACGGTTGGAACTTATCAAAGATTATGATTTGGAGATCCAATATCATGAAGGGAAAGCCAATGTTGTGGTAGATGAATTAAGCGGGAAATGCAATGATTTTGCCTGATCAGTTATGTATAGAATTCCAAAAAATGAACTTATAGGTAGTGGAACAAGAAGGAGTATAAGAATTTATTAATGTTATTAGAATCCAGCCATTTATTTATGATGAGATTCGAGAAAGCCAATAGAAAGATGAAAAATTGGAAAACATCAAAGAAAAAATCCGGGAAGGACATACCCTAGACTTTACGATTGCTGATTAGGAAGATTGTGTGTTCCATACAATAGAGGAGATATAAAGAATAGATTAATGGAAGAAGCGCATAGTTTTACTCTATACATCCTGGAGGAGATAAGTTGTACAAGGACATGAAGAAAATATTTTGGTGGCCAAATATGAAAAAGTAAGTAGTCGAATTTTTGGCTAGATGTCTTACTTGTCATAAGGTAAAGAATGAGCATAAGCGTTTGTAAGGTAAGGTTCAACCATTGAAAGATCCTAATTGGAAATGGGATTCAATATTGATAGATTTTGTAGAAACTCTGCCAAAAACAAAGGCCGGTAATGATACTATTTGGGTGGTTGTGGATAGACTCACAAAGACTGTCGTTTTCATACCCATGAAGAGCTTCTAGACGTTGAACCAATTAGGAAAAGCTTATATGAAATTTGTGGTAAAGTATCATAAACTTTGGAAGATATGATAAGAGCATGTATTATATCAAGGGTCGTGAACTTTTCCTACAATAACAGTTATCATGCCAGTAGTGGAATAACACCTTTCGAGGCACTTTATGGAAGAAAGTGTAGGAGTCTGGTGTGTTATAATGATATAATTGAAACTGTAGTACTTTATGAAAGAAACTTTATGATTTGGACCTGCCTATTAAACTATAGAGAGTTTACAACGTATTTCACATATCTCAATTGAGAAAATATGTACTGGATCCGAGTCATGTGTTACGTCTTAAATGAATAGAAAAGGAAGAAAATTTGACTTATGAAGAAAGACTAGTTCGAACCTTGAATAGCAAGGTAAGAAGCACTAGAAACAAAGATGTAAAAATAGTAAAAGTGCTATAGTCAAATCATGAGACCGAAGAGGCAACTTGGGAGGCAGAGGATGAAATGATGAAGAAATATAAGGACTTATTTTCTAAGGTAAGTAGTCGAGTCACGGGGACATGACTTCCTTTTAAGGGGTAGAATGTGATAGAGTTTCGCGCTTTGCCATTTTCAAGACATACAAGAGTTAATTATATAAGTTACATGAATTACTTGCATATGTCACATGCATTGCATTCAAAAATTTCATTAAATGTTTTCAAGTTTTGAGGATAAAACTTCTTCTAAGGGGGGTAGACTGTAATACCCCGTATTTTAAAAATTATATTAAAAACTTTATATGTTAAGTTTTATTTAAAATTAAATATACATTATATATTAGCATTTTAAATAAAATTATTTTAAGAGCATTTTAGTATAATTAAATAATTTAAAAAGTATTTTAGCCCAATTATAATTATGAACCGCCATTTATATGTTATATTTTATAATTTTATTAAGAAAATTATTTAATTTTATAAATAAGTATTTAATTCCTCAATTATTCCATTAAATTTCCAAAAAGCCCTCCAAAATATCTCGAAAAATATCCCAAGTATCCACTTTTATTCTAGAATATTTTAAAATATTATTCTTACAAAAAAAACCAGTTTAAGATATTTATAAATATTAATTTTAATTTAAAACCGATAATGTTAAGAATTGGATATATTTACCAAAAAAAAAATCGACCATAACTAATAATGGAAAGCTTCCATGATTAGTATTTAAAAAAATTTAATTAAAATTATTATTATATTTATTTTATCCTAATTTAAAGGATAGTTTTAATTGAAAAGATAGTTTTAATTTAAAAATAATAGATTTTAAAAAAAAATTAAAATAAAAATTAATTCTAACCTTATCATATCCTTTTTCTATGTTATTATTTCAAGAAAAAAATTATAAAATTTTATCATTTTTAACTAATTCTAATTGGTTTGTTTTGAATTAAATGATTTTAATTGGTTAAACTATTTAATAATTAAATTATTTTAAAAATAATAGATTTTTCTGAAAACTTAGAGGATAACTATCATTTTAAATTTAAACTTATCTTTTAGTATTTTTAAATCCTAAAATTTATCCTAATTTCTATTATAAATAGACCGTTAAACCTCACATAATTTTTCACACAAAAATCATTAAACTATTTTACTTTTCTCAAACTTTCTCCCTCTCTCTCTAGTCTATCTCTTCATCCCTTCGGCCACCTTGCGCCACCAACAACCACAAACAACCGTGGGCCTCCTCTTTTCTCTAACTATGTAAATTGTTTAGTTCTTAAAACTATTTCTAAATTTAATTTAAGTTTCAATATTTTATGCATATTATTGTGTTTTATTATGTTGATTAGTTCATGTTAATTGATAGGAATATCATCTTGAAATTTAGTAAGAAGTTTCTAGGAAGTACTAGAATTTAAGGTATGTATATATGTTAAATCTTTTTAAGTGCAATTAAATGTTTTGTTGAATTATATTATATTAGATATTTTTATTATGTATTTTTCTAAATAAATTATAATTTAAATGTTAGCCATGCGCCATTTTTTTATATATGTATATATATGGTTATTTATTTAAAATTATGATTTTTTTTTTTAAAAAAGTGATGATATTTATTTATCTTATTTTATTTAATATGTATCATGTTTCAAATAGGCCGAATGACATTTGAGATTTAATAATTTTCAATGAACTTTAATAATTAAAGTAAGGAATTTTTATTTAAAGGAGTTATAAAAGAAAAGTTATTATTATTATACATTACCGCTTGATTTCATAATCAAGAAGGGTTCATGCTTCAAAGTCCACTTGTTGGCAAATAAAAGGAAACTCTAAGGATAGATCCGGGATGAGATAACTAACTTGGGGGGTGTGCACACTTAAGATCAAGGAGGTGATATAAGAAGAGAAAATTATTTTTATTAAGTGTTTAATAATTCCATTTGTATTGGATTATTATAAAAGGAAGGTTTAAAGTTTATTAATATATAAGAAAGCAAGTTTGAAATAAAGAAATCTAAAAGTCAAAGTATTTCTTTGAGCATGTATACGTACACAGTATTTTTACGCTGACACGTATTTTTCTATGTGTTTTGGTTCGCCCTACTTATCATTTATGGTAAGTAGGTTTGCAAGAATAAATGTGCATGGGAGCATTACATCAAAAGGCACATACTAGTTAGAAATTTTCATAATTTTTCGTAATCAACTTTTGTATCTTTGGATAATCAAAATTACTTTTTTTTTTTATAAATAAATCAAGTTTTTCTTCCGCTGCAATATAGTAATTAGTTAGCACAGCCGAAGCGTGGAGTGGCGGTAATACCCCTAAGTTACTAAAATTACTATCATTATTATTATGTTAGTAATTTGGGGGTGTTACAACCAGTCTCATTTTCCTACACTTTCTATCCTGCATTTACTTCATGGGGGAAACATGAGAATATTCCCTACAAACTCTAGAGCTTGATTTAAAGACCTTCCTTCATGCCTGCCTAGAGTTAGCTGACTAGATCTTTCTCTTGAATCTTGATTTACACGCGCCCTTCTTCCCTAGACAGATAGAATTAAAGCACCACATTTTGGGCCCCATCTATGGAATGTCTCTTGCTTAGGTCGGTATAGGACTTATTATTTGAAGGAGGTCTTCTAGGGCTAGAGGGCCTTCCAAAGGTTCTCAGATCTCTTGCATGTCCTCCCCCCTAAAGATTGTTCTTTTCTAGACTAGGAGCTGGGTAATCATCCATATCACCATCATCATCGTCCTTCCTATCATCTCCTTTTTTTTTCCCTATTCTTACTTTCCTTAGGAGAATCAAAATCCTCTTCTTGATTGTCTGAATCATCACTACTACTAGATTGACCTTTCGCCTTATCTTGATCTTGAATTTCTAGAAATCCTGGTGCAGGTTGGAGCATATTCAGGCTCACAGAAAATGTATGAGTCCCTCTCACCCTCTATTGGAATGCTCTGCTCACTAAGTTTAAGGTTAACCCTTGAAGTTTATAGTCTTTCAACCCTCTTTAGCCCAATCAACTTATTTGTAAGGAGAGGGAGAAGATCATTGTTAGTCTAAAGCTTACTATCCAGCACATGATAAGCATGGGCAATTAAAATACCAACTACATTCACCACCTCTAATCTATAATTTTACAAAAGTCATCCTTATGCCCTATACTGCCGTACTTTTTACAGTAGACGAACACACCTTTGTAGAGGAACTCCACCCACATATAAGTGTCTTCTTCAAATTCAAAGTTAAACCCTAGAATCAACTGCCTATATACTTGAATTTTTACCAATACTCTGAAGGATTCCTTAAAGCTTAAAGATACTGATCGAGTTATCATCAAACCAAAGAATCGTTCCCAACCCTTTGATTGCTCTATTGATCACTTAAGGGAGGTTAAATTGAATTGGGACTCCTTCTATTCTGACCTAGAGAAACCGTAGACTAAAACCAAGGGTGGAAATCGCATGATGAAATAGGCAATGCTTAAGAATTAAGCATGCTCCTTTATAATTCAAAATTCTTCTATTAAGAAGATTACTAAAATCAATTTTATTATCCCATTGAAACAAAAACACATTGGCGATCTTACTGACACCGATGATACCATGGGAGTTCCAAAAGTGAAGCACCCAATCTTCTATATCTACACCTTGAAACATGTGATTTCTCCGATCACTAAATTTCCCTGCTACGAGTCAATTGTTATATTGTACTACATGTTGATTTCCTCTTTGAAAGACCTAATTATAGGACCCATTCTTCGAAGACCTCTGGTACATTGACGAATTATTTCGAACGCTGACTTATCCATAAAAGGCAGAGAAAAAGAAGGGAAAAATCCAAAATAGAGAGACAAGATAAATAGTCTTAGGGAACAAGAGAAAACACTAGAAACAATGAAAAAGGATGCTTACGAGTTATGAGATTGAGAAAGAGAAAGAAAAGGAGATTGGAAGGATTAAGAGCACAAACTAAACACAAATAATTGCGCGGGAAAAAGAAGAAAGAAATCACTTAAAAGACAAACACTTTGGGGAGGTTGAATTTTGGGGAATAGGAAGAGGTAGCACTTACATGTTCTCTTGAAGAGAAAGAATGCTCTCTTGGATGGAGTACTTGGTGGAGCATATGGTTTTTCATTCGAATCGAGACAAAAAAAAAAAATTGTCGACACTATGCTTTACATTTGCACGGAAAAGGCTAGGATTTATATTCAATATTCTAGTAAATAATGTACAAATTTGAGGTAAAAAAACAGGTACAAACTTAAGGTGATAGCACAACACCAGGTATCTGCATGGCGTGGGCTATATTTTTCCCAGTAAAAAAGAAGGCTTTTCATCATTCTGCAATTCACGTTATATAAAGCAGCAGTAAATACAAGAAATCAAACAAAGGTTAACTTAAAAGCACAATATATATAAAGAAATCCTCTAAAATTCTATGTACAAATAGTTTAACACACAAACTTTATTCCTAATTAGATTACACTATAATTTATTATTGATTATATAAGTTTCTCCATCTTATCGTGCCATGAAGATTAATACAATTACAGATCTTGCTTAGGTTTTTGACTGAGCTCTGAGTACTGGCCACCCATAAGTTGTAAAATCTCTTCCCACAAACCTTCAGGTGAACCTCCAAATAGTAAGTTTTTGCTGCATGCAGCCACATGCCAAAAGTCAGAATCAATTTCGTCCCTCAATTGATCAATTTGCCATCCAGCATATCCAACAAAGAATTGGAAATCATGGGGCTTAAGC
This sequence comes from Dysphania ambrosioides, assembly GCA_026401315.1. Lineage (NCBI taxonomy): Eukaryota > Viridiplantae > Streptophyta > Magnoliopsida > Caryophyllales > Amaranthaceae > Dysphania > Dysphania ambrosioides. The sequence goes on from CM048657.1 coordinate 24,622,678, forward strand.
ACCCCTTTTTTAACCAATCCCATTGCTTCATCCAAACTATTTCGAGCACCAAAACACAGGCCAGGGATCACTTCGTCAAAACCAGGAATCTTGGGTTTTTCCCCGGTTCTTAACAAAAACATGCTAGCTTCAAGAGGCCCACCAAAATGCAACGAGCAGTCAGCAAAGGTAGTGGCCAGATCTAGATTATTGGGCTTCATGTGCTTAATCTTTTTATGAAGAGGGCGGTTAATTACTACTCCAAAGGGTCCCTCTTGAGGATGTCGAGTCCCGGATCTCAGAAGGAGAACCACAGTTCTCTCAAAAGTACGAACGCCATCTAACTTTTCCGTGGCAACAAGAACAGATCCTGCCTCTGGCAATGAAATAGGATGAGCCCACTTCATGCCTAGGGGTTTTGATTCTGTATGTAACTCATCATGGTCATGCATGTTGGAGTCAACAGACTCTACCTAATAAGATTTAGAAACATATATAAGCAAAAAAGTTGAAATACAGAAAATTATTCCCTAGGTTACCCTTCTGTGATGAAAGTAGTAGGTTAAGGAGTAAAGCATCAAATGACACTCATTTTAAATCAATTTAAACTACTCAAATGACACTTATATTGGAATGGAGAAATAACATAATTCCGTATCAAACAGATGCATCCATATAAAAAATCCTCAAGAGGAAAATCTAGAAGAAATGATCAATAGAGGTGGGGTAGGGATAAATTAATAAACAAGCCAAACATTATATTGTAGTTAGTATTTCAAACTGGTTCATAGTACAGGAAAAAAGGCTACTCATGCCTGAAATGCAAAAATCAAATACAAACCGACAGGAAAATTCAGAAGTTATTTACACGAGCGTACTGCAATGAAGACAAAAATGAAGCTCAAGGGGAAATTGAGCTAGATATGACTCATTTTTCTTATGGCATTCAATCACCTTACCAAATGATTCTGAGTACAATACCAAGTTTAAGAATAACCCAACTAAAATTGCCATTACTTAGTTAAGTTAAGGAATTATTGCCCTTTGCTTTTGATGATCAGTTCAAATAACATGTCCCCAATCAAATTAAGGAAATATTGATTCTAATATTCAAACCACTACAAAATGTTCTTAAAACATTAATACTTCTCAATTATTAGGGAATATTGAGCCACTATTGGGGGATACCCTTTTATATTAGGCCATGGTAATCTACAACCTAAAAAGTAGGTAATATTTTTAAAAAGTAAAAATAAAAACCACCCAACCTCCACCGTCCTCTCACCCCAGCTGCCATCTGCCCACCTTCCTTCTCCCATGACCCACCATCCTCTCATACCTACTGCCAGCAATTCACGTCCTCACTTCCATAACCCGCCATCCTCTCATACGTACTGCCAACAACCCAAGTTCTCCCTTCCATGACCAGCCACCCATCTCTACCCTAGTGAACTCACCTCCACCGATAAAATCCAGCCCCCAACACAAACCCAACCCCAATACCCCACCACCTTTGAGCCCAGACAAAAACTCCAACCAACTCCTACCTTTCCTCCATAAAACCCACCAGCCCCCTCCCATTCCAACTTCCCACCACTTGGCCTACCACCCTTCCATTCCTTTTCCCCACTCTCATGAGCCCTCTTACCATCACTGCTCCTTGTATAGTCCATACCACCTCCCTAGCTTTCCAAAAGCATGATACAGTAAAAAGAAAAAGAAGTAAATTATGCACCCCGGCTCACCACTTACGCGACAACCTAAGTTCCTAAATTCTAACCCTAACCCTAACCTCTCACTCTGGTGTAGGCTCTCAACTCTCCAGCACCCTAAGTTCTATTAATGATTCTCATCCGCTAGAAAGTTTGAGATTGAACTTTGCTCGTTGTTGAGCTTTGAGCACCATTTTTTGCAATCAAGTATCTTTAACATTTTATTTGATTTGTTGTCCACAATCGGCTAATATTGGACCACAAATAATAATGTGTGATGATTCTAGTGCTAGTTTGATCAAAGGGATTGGTCATTATTCTTCGATGTATAATGGGTCATGAGTCATCCGGGTTGTCTTGTATAATAGGTGGGTGAATGATTACTATCGGTTACCAGATCCCTAAGAGGCAGAGAATAGTTTGAAGACATTTTTGACTCGTTTTTCATTTCTAAATGTCTTTTTTTAATATTAATGTATATTATAGAATAACTATCTTTATAAATGCGTGCTTTTTCTGGTGTTCGATGAAACTTCTCATTTGACAAATGAATGCTTTTTTATTCATGTTTATAAATTATGCTTTTTATTATTGTAATTGATATGCTAGTTTATGTAAAGTTATTCCGGTGACTATTCATTGGCTTAACATCACATGCTCACTCTCTCACAAAAAATCTAAATCAGTTAAGGTCACTAAGTTCCGCTCTTTTTTCGGAGTTTTGTCGATTAGTTTTGTTTAAATTATTGTTATTCTACTTGAATATTGCATTGGATTTTTAATTGAATTTAGTTGTTGTGACTTGGTTTTGACTACATGCTCATATATTGTTTTCGAGTTATTTTCCTACTTTAATTGTATATTTCATGCAAGCGCGCCTTTGTATTTGGATTGATCCTATATTATCCTGATGAGGAACTTTTTATACAAAAAATATGATTAGTTTAGTGTAATTGAATTTATTGCAAATAGAAAATGTAAATATTAATCCATATGTTTGCTTGTTATGAGACAATTGTTAGATATCTCTAGTAGTTCACAAATCATGTCATTGACACTTCATGGCTTTGCTTATTCCATACCCACATTAAAAGAGTTCAATGTACATCTAGATGATCGTGAGCCATATCAAAATGTAGAAGACAAGGGGAAGATGTTGATGTAGGTGAGCGATATAGTACCAGTCAAGCTCCCACTCCTAACGAAACACAAAATCAAGATTCCTCAAATCTTTTGATGAAGAATAGAAAAAACACGTCTCTAATTTAACTAGAGATAGAGGAGCATAAGGTTATTGAAACAAAGATAAAAACTAGGGTTAAGCATTGTTATATATATTTTAGTTCTTCAAAATTTGGTGTTGTATCTCATTTGAAACAACATATAGATTAATGTCCCCAAAAGGCTTATGTTTCACCAAACAAACAATGCTTAATCTTTTGTCATCAAATTCTAGTCTCCCCCTCAATAATTTTTAGTGCATTATTATATGATGGTAAATTTGACATCTGAACCACGACGGAGGGCAAATCACATTAGATTCACATGCATGAATGTGTTTTTTTCTATTATGGAGGAAAAAGGATTTAACTTAATGCTAAAGAGGGGAATACCACAACGGATTAGTGTGTCGCATCATAGTATAAGAAGTGATTCTTTCAAATGAGGCAACGAAATCGAAAGCCTTGTTGAAATATGCTGATAAATTTTTATTAACTAGTGATTATTAACATTTAAAACCTTAAAAAATAAAGTACATGGCTCTTACAACTCATCTTATTTATCAAAATTGGAAATCGCAAAGGGAATTATAGACTTTGTCTATCTTCCTCCTCCACGTAAAGGAAAAGGCATTACCAGTTCCATTTCCAATTGTCTGGAGGAGAGGGAAAATGATAACAATGTAAGTTATAATATTTTTCTTGTAATTGTGTGTCATTTTTAGTCTTACACTCTTCTTTATACACATGATCTAAGAAGAAAATTTATACTTTTGTAGGTATTCGCCGGATTTGTGGATAATACCACATCAAATGATGCTTTCACTAATAAAGAGGTTAATTTGTAGTGGGAAATTGTTCAATGTTCGTTGTTGTACTTGTATTTTAAACATTATGGTTCAACAAGGCCTTAAGCAAGTTAAAGTCATCATACAAAGGATGCATGACATTGGTGATTACCTTAATGGAAGTGAGCATTGATTGAAAAATTTACTGAAGTTCAACAATTCAACTTGAAAGACAACAAAATGGTTCTTAAAAGCAAGATGTGATGGAATTAAACTTTTGATAAGTAGGTTTGTGCAATGAAGTTTAAGTATTGTTCTAAACTTGCTTCAGAAGATCATGCTTATGTCTTTTGTCTAAATGCATCTGATATGATTGGGAAAAAATGGAGAAACTAATTGAAATTTTGGAAGTGCTTTATAAAGCTATTAATGTTTTTTTGGGATCAGATTATCTAACTTCCAACTTGTTTCTTGGTGAGGTTTTTCGTAATAAAGTATGTTGGACAAAAAATCTTATTATAGTGATGACTTTGGTAAGGACACATAAACAAAAATGGAAGAGAGATTTGACAAGCATTAGAGTGAATATAATTTGCTCATGTCTGCTATGTTGGATCCTCAAATAAAAATGAAAAGTGTTAATGTTGTCTTTCCTTTAATGTCTCCTCCTAATAAGGCAAGAGACAACATTCATAAAATTGGACTTATATTGGATGAACTTTATGATAAATATGAAAAATTGTAATTTCCCTTCCTGGTGAATGTGGTAGTACCACTAGTAAAATGGAACGTGATGCGATAACTATTGGATTTTTAGAGCTTTTACAACTTACTAGGCAACATATAATGTAAATAGATAATCAAAAGTTGTTAAGTATCTAGAGGAAGGTTGCTATAATAGTATTGCTGATAAGTTTAATGTCTTAGAATGGTGGAAAGGAAGAGTTAAAAAGTTTCGTGTGTTATCTAAAGTAGCAGCCATATTTTAGTTGTTCCCGACATCAAAAGCTCATTGAGCTTCGAGTCTGAGCTAGTCCAATCAAAAGCTTAACGAGCTCAAGCCGAGCCCACTACTAATAGGGCTCAGCTTAATTAAGCACCCTTATGCATTCATCAAGGATGACTAACACTAACAAATAACAACGATCACTATTCTGGAAATTGTAGTCCAAAAAATGAGAGGATTCAATCACATCGCCTTGTGTCATAATAGATTGTTGAAGTGAGCATTCTCTAGTTTCACGTCAATTAAAAACGCATTACCTAGTGACCATATATCATTATTTACTTGTTTGAAAATTGGTCACTTCCCTTTTTCGTTTGCTCTTCTCATGCTTTAATTAAAGTGTTGGAATCCTAGTGAGAAGGTTCATTCTTAAAGGATCATCTGTTGTTAATTAATTAGTGAATGAAATTTACATAGGGCTCCCAAATCACTTCATGGTATAAATTTTTAGGAATGAGAGAGCTGGAGCCATAAAGAAAAGAGTTTCAGTTATGCCAATAGTGATGGATGGTATTTAATGCAAAGGAAAAGGGGATGCTATGAGAGGAGAGAGGAGGTTTCTTTAAATAAATAATATACAACTGGTGAATCATGGAGAAACATGTGTCATACTCTACTTATAATACCGATCACAAATAGGTTAAGGACCTATATGAGAAGATATCCTCCAAAAGTGGATTATTCCCAAATAATTGAAAGGTGGGACTGTTTTAAGAAGATTGGACATAATTTGGTTATTAGAATCAATTTTTCCATAATCAACAGCTTTATAGGGATGTAATTCTTTTCACAATCAAAAAAGTTGTTTTTGGAGAGCATAAATGAAGTGATATAAAAATCAAAAAGAAATAGCAAATTTTTTGGATGTACAAAAATACTTGTGACTTTGTGAGTAATCAACTTTCAACAATTACATAAGAATAAGAGTGTAAGTGTATGCTATGATCAAGGATATTAAGAATCATACTGATGTTCCAAAATAGTAAATGAAGACATAACCATATTCCAGCATTGTTTCTAAAAGCATAACTCAATCACATTTCACATCATACAGTCAAATGCTCACAAGACCTTAAAAATTCTTGTCTAGTGTTTCTCAAGACACAGGCACAGAATGCATTCATGTATTTTTGCACAGAAACTCTAAGGGCATTATAAAAGCCAATACAGTAATTTACTAAAAAATCACATTACAGTCATATTCTGAGACAGGATGTCATTTTTCTAGCAAATGAGAACACAAATATATGTTTCGAAACATGGAAAGATTGTGTATCATTAAAAAAGAAAACTCAAGGAGCATGGCAGACTAAATATGACCAAGCAGGCATATCTTGCACCACAGACAAATGCATAGACCCACATATAAGTCAATGCTTTCTAAAATTCCCAAGACGTCACCTTAAAATCTAATCAAAGGAAATCTGGGACATGTAAAAGAACAAGACGCTTCCAACTCATCAGCAAGGATAGAACTATATAGTACAAAGCGATCTGAATACAGCCAAAAGAAAAATACCTGCTCACGAGCAAACAGTGTTGCTCTGAACTCTCTCCAGTCCTGAGTTGTGTGATGAGGCCTTTGACTACTTGATTTCTTCCCATCAGAACTATTTCCTTTGGGACCATTGCCCCCTGATTTTGGATGGTCACCATTTCCTCCTACATACAATCATATCCACAAGTTAGTATAAAAACAAAAATGATGCAGAAAAGCATCATATAAATAATTTTCAGCAGAAAACCATTGCATGTCGGATCAGAGTCGACATAAAATAAGCTGTCTATAATTACATTGCACAGCTACCTACATCCACTGTCCCCCCAATACCACCCAAGGCAAGGGCTCAATGAGATATCTTTGGATTCTTCATAAAAGGAGGAACTTTGTCGAGGACTTGAGGTCAAGGCTATGGATAAATTAAAGAGCAAGATGATATGTTCATGTAAATTGTCCTTTAAAGGGCTCTCACTGAAGAGATTAGTAACTTCCTTCTGATAAATCTATTTTGCTAACAGTAACTTTTGCATAAGAGGTTCACAAAGCATTATTTACTTTGCTTCTTTCCAACAAGTATTTCCTTAGCTGAGCAAAAGAGGCTGGATGGTCTCCCTATTTTGGCAAGGTCTGCAGCATAAAGTAAGACTTTTTTCTACAAAAGTTCCTAGGAAGAATGCCTGTAGGATCCCATAACAAAAAAAAAATTTTAGGAGGATGCATCAATGACGGACTCTTTGTAAGAAAAAATTACATTATGCAAATTCAAAATTTTTCCAGAGCACCTTAGTATCACCCATCTCTCTATATTCAAGTACTATAAGAGATTTGGAGAAATGCATGATTTCCATTAAACTAAGAAGCTAGAAGAGGGCAGATAATAATTAAAAATGGAGTTTGAAGAACGTTTGTTAACCCTATCAAGAGAAAACTTGGTGAAAATATGACTCAAACCACTCTACTAAAAAAAATCAAGCTTTCATTGAAGTAAAATGATTACAAGTAAATATAGTGTATTCTTCAAAAGAATGATAGTGCACTACCATGACTACAAAAATCTAAAGTTCCATAGTAAATCATCTTAAACAAGTAAAAATTCAATACAAAACCTTAAGTTAGAAGGTTGGGCAAGGTAGGCCTAGTTCTCATAAACAACAAGAACAAATCACGGCCTTAATAAAAAAAAGATGGGATCGATTACAAGAATCAAGAATCTAACTCTCTCAAAATGTCCTCCATTCTTCCGAACCCATTTTCTCATATATTTCCTAACTTCATCCTTCTAAGTCATCTTTGGTATGCCTCGACCGCGTTTGAGATCTCCATAACCCCAACCGCGTTTGAGATCTCCATAATCCCAACCTTCCACCTCTCTCACCAATGTATATATCGTTCGTCTGACATGCCCAAACCAACAGAGGAGATTCTGCTTAATATTTTCTTTGAATATCCACATTTCTAATTTTATCCCTCAGTATGTTCCTATATATCCACCTTAAGATACGTATCTCTACTATACTCATCTGCTTAATGTGCTCCTTCCTGGTAGCCCAACACCCCGATCCATACAATAATGTTGAACTAATTGCAGTATTATAGAATTTCTCTTTTAATCTCAAGGTAGACTAAATTTTTATGCAGCTGATCTCCATTTGAACAAACTAGATTTTATTCTACGGGTGCCATCTTAATCAATGTTTCCACTCCTTCGGAAAATCGATCCTAGATATTCGAAATATTTGCAACTCTTTGCCATCCAAAGCACGCTATTTTCACTTAACCTCTTCCCAATGCTAGAATTAAACTTCATATACTCTGTTTTACTCCTCTTAACTCCAGAACCTCTAGGTTCGAATATTTGTCTCCATTATTCACTTAACATTCACCTCCTTACTAGTTTCATCCATTACATAACAGCGGCTTCCTGTTAAAGAAGTTTCCATAATATGATACGTTCTTTTGTCAAAATTGACCAAAACAATTTGCAAGCAGATCAAACTCACACCAAAGAGAGAAGAAAGTGATGGCAACATCCATGTCAGAAAATGTATACTAGATTGTTAGTGTGCTCATTTCAAATGGAATGGGGTAATCATGCTTTTTTTTATTTGTTTGCACAGATGGATTGATAGCTTACATTGTAGTTTCAGAGAGGAATTAACATTGCACTAACTATCAAACTTACTAGTTCAAATAATAATTTCTATTTACCCTGCATACACAGTCAAGTTATAAGGGAGTATAATTCGTAAGCTAACATATGCATATATGACATTGAGCAGTAAAAACTTATAATTGTTAAGATTTTATATAAAAAAAAAAGTCACATGATGCTCACCGCTATCTGTTCTAGTATATATATTACCACAAAAATGAAGGGATACATCCCCGATTATCCATACCACAAAAATTTGCAATGAAATTTATATTTATTAACCAATTAGAATTACCATTTAGGATCTACTATTGCTTCAAAAAAGAAAAAATGGGACATTGATTCCATATCTTACATTCAATAATCATTTTATCTTCCCTCATTTAAAAAATTGCTGGTTCTCCACACCAACTATGCTCTCCTAGTACAAAGTTAAAAATCAGAACAGCAGCAACCCTGCAAATCACCTTGACCTGCACACTACCCTAACCATAGAAAAATATTAAAACGCAGTTCACTCCCAACAGCCCACACAAACTGTAATAGCACCGCAGCTTGCTGCTTATTCGAATTGCTAAAGACCACATCACCAGCAATCAATCTCAATTTTTGAATATGCATCCAAACCTTTAGCTCTTCATTTTCATACAAAAATTATAAATGAATATTTTGCTGCTTTCTCAAAAATGTACACTAATCTTTAGTTGCTTTATCTATCAAATACACTTAAAATACACTTAATAAAACCAAAATATTGGAATTACCACATAATCAGCCTCTTCAATAGAAATATTCTATAATCAGACTCCACCACCAGTTCATACATCTGTACTAGATCAGATATTCACAAAACTCAGTTAATATGTATAAGTTCAGACTTTAGACTCCAGGACGTAAAAAACATGATGGAGTCACACTGCCAACAATGGAACAGCTAGGTTACTGCATGCCACAATAAAGGGACAGTGGTGAAACATTGGGTTGTTGGGCATGAAAGGAAGCAGGCAAAGCTTTAATTTATTATCCTATCAGCGGTAGGCTACCATAGTCACCAAAAAAAGGACAAGATGAGGGTGCCTAAGATGTTTCAGTGATAATTTCCTTGTTTTCTACAATATTTGTCAATAGAAAACTTAATAAATCCTGATACATGGGAAAATAAACAAGACACGTGTTATTTCCTATAGGAAAACAACTCCTATTTTACAATAGAGAAGCTACAACACAACTAAAAGAAAAGTAGATAACCCTTTCTCACAACAAAGCAATTAAGAGATGGACAAGTGGAAGAGAAAATGAACTCAATCCCAACTCTATCTTTACCATGCTATCTTGTCTTATTCAACATTTCCCTAAAAAATCCATGCTATAAGACATCACAGAGTGCCTTATGCTGGCTTCAGATGTACCCAACATCTTTAACAACAACAAATATCAGAACAATTCATGACACGTTCACCTTACTTTCTTATCAATCAAATTCCAATTGCAATTGTAATCCACAACTCCTCAAGATCACCCATCACTTTTAGTAGACACCAAAACATACTAGTAAGTAGCCACAAATTAAGCAAACACCATTATATAGTCATTACAGTGATAAAGCACTTGAAACCCCTCCATCTCCCAAAATCCAATAGTCTAACCTTCAAAGTAATATGTAGGCAATAGTTAACCCAACCACCTATGTCCAAAAGTAGTAAGGTACAACTAGTACAATGCTGGTGTGAAGATAGAACAAAGAACTCCTAAGCACCCAATATTACAACATCAAGCTTGATATCCATCAGAAATCAATATTCAATTCAGCATCCATAACTATGCATCCAAGCTAAATCAAATGACCCAAGACTTACCGTACCAACTTTCACCATCAACAAACAACTCCTCCAACTAGAAATATACTCAACAAGATATGATCATTGCTTCTAGAATAAACATAATATATCCCCAGCTTTTGAAAAAACCTCACCCCTTCCACTAGCACGCGCGCACACACACAGTCTATTAATGTTTATTTAAAATCTAATTCAAGCACCAAAATAACATCAAGCACATCATCCATTGAAATCCACATTTGGCTAGGCATCCATTGATATAAATCCAATCCAAAACAAACAAAGATTCCAATACCCAATTCTATCATATACATGCCTTCAACCTCAACAATAAAACCTTAGTTACTCAACTAAACATAATAATTGCTTATGATATACTAATGATGAGGAAGTGTTAAGGTTTAAGTCTTTATTAGAGTATGTCCCAAGGTTTTAGGACTCACTTGAGTCTGTTTTACTTGTTTGGGCTTAGGTTAACTATGGTTAAGTAGATTAGTCACGTTTTTAGTCTTTTTAGGTTTCCTAGTTGAGTTTAGAAAAGTCTTCAACTAATCTAAATGACTTAGGCTTGTTTTTTCCTAGTTACAATAGGAGTCAAGGGTTGTTGTGCTGCCAGATAAATAAGGATTAGGTGTTTGTGTTTAAATAAACTTGAGCTAGGTACATGTCCTAGTCTAAGTAGGAGTCTACCAAGACTCCATGACCACTATAAATATAGGAGCCATGTACTCAATTTGCATTCAAAAATTCAGAAAACAACTTTGCTTGAGAACAATGTGTGCCTACGTTTTTCTTATCTTCCTCGATTCAATTCAAGGAGGTAGTATTGAAGCAAAAAGGTTAAACAATTAGTTCCTAGAGGTGGTCTAAGGAATTTAACAACTCTTTTAGTTCGTTCCAAAAGTTTGTCGAATTTCATAGTGATACCCACCCTAATTGCGTTTATTTTGAACCAAAATATCACAAATTTGATCAAACTAAACCAAAAGGTAATTCTCACGTGAACTTTATAGTTAACCCTATAGATTTCACATCATATGGTATCAGATTTCAAGTTGCTTGTTTAAGTGCAAGAACATTCCAAGAACTAATCATTTTCTCAAAATTTTGAGCTTTTTGCAATGTTTCGTCAAAGAAGGTACATTGCCAAAGGTTTTGATTAAGGAATAAATTTCAAGATCCAATCCTTTACATTCCTAGTACATCTACGCTTTGCTAGTCCTATTCCTAATTGTGCTAGGTTTTGTTCTTTAATTATCACGATTTAAAGTTTTAAGTTCCTAAGGATGTCTACGCATGATGAGATGTTTAGCCAAATCTTAAATCAACTCAAAGCTCTTGACTTGATTAAAGATTGGCTTGATATGGCCGAGGAGGATGCTAGGAGATTTAGATTGTGTTTTAATGCATTGAATCATAAGATAGATCAAAAGCTTGACCCAAACTCCATGCATTACTTCCTCCACAAGAGTGACAAGGAAGGGTTTGAAGATGAGCATAGCAATTTTGATGAGGAACCCAGCAAACCTCATGTTCCCGTTGATGATAGAGGAATTAAACTAGAAGAATTTAAGGGTTTGGAAAGCCTCGTATACTTCTTGGAGTGGGAAAGCCACGTTGACAAGGTAGTGGAGTATAAGGGGTTTGATGATGAGAAGGCTTTCAAGGTGGCTTACATACGTATAACCAAGAACGCGAGGACTTGGTTTGAAGGCTAAACAGTTAGGGCTGGAAAAGGAAAGGTTAAAACATGGACGGGTTATAAGAAGATGAGAGCTAAATATGTCCGGAAGACTTAGAACAAGAGCAACAATCTTTCTCAAGAGTCCACGCCCGTGGCTGCCTATATTGCGGAATTTGAATGTTTAACTTCAGTTTTTGAGTTAAACGAAAAAGAATCCATGAGTATAGCTTGTTTTATTTACGGGTAAATTAGACTCACTGTAAAAAGATTAAGCTCACTAAGTATAGCTCATTGCACGGAGTAATGAAGCTAGCACTCAAGATTGAAGCACATTGGACAAAGTCATGGGAAAGGCGGTTGGGAGTAGTTCCAAGGGGTTCAATTCATCCCAATATACCCATTCTAAATAGGGAACTTCTAGGCCTGATTATGCTTCATACACAGCTTCAAGAAAGGAGGGGGTAGAAAAGGATAACAAGAAGCCCATAGAGAAGCAATGCGTCTACATTTCAAAGGAAGATTTAAACACTAAAAGGAAGTGCTTTGAATGTCAAGCTAAAGGTCATATTGCTAGTGAATGCCCCATAAAGCGTGCTTTGACTCTAAAACAATATCATGGGTATGAAGAGGAGGAGAAAGGTACATGTTTTTGGTGGAGCCCAAAGGAGTAGATATGAGCTTAGAATCTAAGGAGGAAGAAGTAGCCTATGCCGAAGATCCACAACATGTCCTATTCATTAGAAGATTACTTCATTCCAACATTTCACCTATAATGGAGCAAAGGGAAAACCACAAACGGTGTAAAGTTAGATATAAAACTTGCAATGTCATAGTGGACAGTGGGTTGTGAACTAATGTGGCTTCAATGGAGTAAGTGTCAAAGTTGAATATTCTAACTCGTGATCATATTCATCCTTATATGTTGAATTGGTTAGATGATTCCAAGGGTGTGAACTGTGAAGGCGAATAAACAAGCCTTAGTGAACTTTTCTATAGGGAATTAAAAGGAGGAGTTTGGTTTCGTTGTGATTCTCATGAGCGCATGTCATTGGTACTTGGAAGATCATGGCAATCCGATCGAAAGGTGATACATGAAGGGGATACTAACGTGTATTCGACTCTAGATGGCAAGAAACGAATCAAGTTGCAACCGCTATCACCAAAGTAGTATTATGCTCATCTATGTAAACCTAATGAGGTGACTTCTAGTGCATCCAAGTTAAGCCTAGATGATTCAAAGACTCCTAGCTTATTCATTGATACATTTAGCCCTAAAGAAGTAGATAAGAAGAGTAGAAGGGCTAAGTATCAACAACGCATGTTAACAATAACTAAGGGAGCTCCATTTGATGTTGGTAACTTTGTTTGGATGTCTTTAGCCGCTGAAAAGGCCTACGGCAATCAACTTGGGGGTATAGCGCTTGAAGAAGGCCATTAAAAGGTAGTGCATAGAGAAAACTTTGTTTCTTACCAAGTGCTGCTCGGAAAAGGGACATGTGTGACACTTCAAGCTCATGATCTAGTGATGTGACAAAACTTGAGGATAAGTTTTTTTCAAGAAGGGAGGAATAATGCCATGTGTTATGGTTTAAGTCTTTATTAGAGTTTGCCCTAAGGGTAAAGTAGATTAGTCATATTTTTTAGTCTTTTTAGGTTTCCTAGTTGAGTTAGGAAAAGTCTTCTACTAATCCTAATTGACTAAGGATTTGTTTTCCTAGTTGAGTTATGAAAAGTCTTCTATTAATCCTAATTTACTTAGGATTTGTTTTTTCCTAGTTAGAATAGGAGTCAAGGGTTGTTGTATTGCTGGATAAACAAGGATTAGGTATTTGTGTTTAAATAAACATGAGCTAGGGACATGCCCTAGTCTAAGTAGGAGTCAAGCATGACCACTACAAATATATGGACCATGTACTCAATTTGCTTTTAGAAATTCAAAAAATAACTTTGCTTAAGAACAAAGTGTGCCTACATTTTTCTTAATCTTGCTTAGTTCAATTATAGGAGGTAGTATTGAAACTAAGTGGTTAAATACTTAGTCCTAGGAGGTGATCTAAGGAATTTAACAACTCTTTTAGTTTGTTCCAAAAGGTGGTCAAATTTCATAGAGATACCCACCCTAATTGCATTTATTTTGATCCAAAATATCACCAATTCGATCAAACTAAACCAAAAGGTAATTCTCACATGCACTTTATAGTTAACCCTATAGATTTCACATCAACTAAGCTCAACAAACCCAATTATATCCCGAGCTTTTGATTACCAAAAAGCACGGCCACTTAATTTTATCCATAATACTCCAAGATAAAACCTTTCCTTCCTACCATCCCATTTCAACTAATTTTGTTTAACCAACCCCAATATGTAACACCATAATCAAGGAGACATAAAAATCGTTTCGAAAACAATCACATAATCATTCCCAAAGCTTTAAATCACTGTAATAGCAAGGCTATTTAATGCTACCCATAATACAGCAAGCCACCCCTTCCTCCACCTCCCCCAACTCCCCTTTCCAGCCCACCCCATTTCCGACAGATATTGGTCCGTCAATCCTAGCATGAAAAGCCATAATCATCTAATCCAAAACAAACAACCAAGACTTAAGTTACCAAATTCCACTATTAACACAAACAAGGCCTTCAATCTAAAGAACTTTTGATACTCAAGACAGACACAACACTCTGTAATCGCTTCAAAAAGAATCATACGAACAACACCCTATCACATATCCAGCTTTTGACACTCAAAACAACACAGCTACTAGATACTAATCATGCCACCCACAATTCTGCAAGTCAAAACCCGCCCCATTTCTAGCAAATTTGTTTTGTCAATCCTAATATAGTATTGTGTAAAACCATATTATATGCAAAACTCAACCAATGCATCCATCATAAATCATAAAAAGTACCTAATAATAACCGCATTTAAAAAGATCAAACGAAGTAACACCCAAAAAGTAAAAATATTCAACATTAAAACAATCGCAACAACAAACAAACAAATTACAAAATTCAAAGCGAACCCAGAAAATTAAGGCAAAAGGGTACCTGAAGAAGACGGAATATTATCTGAATTCTTCTTCCCCATTGACTTGACAACGAAGGAGGAGTTCTTATTACACTTGCGTTTCGAAACTCTGATCTCAAAGACACGCGCAGCACCATCGTCAACTGATGAAGTCTTCACAAAATTAAACGACGCGGGTTTCTCACAATATAAGTTTCTGGCAAAAATGGGAGATGGGTTGCTGTATTTGACATGGACCGACCACAGATCCATAATATGCAATCAAATTATCAAAAAGATGGGATTTTTGGGAGGATTAATTTGTGGGGATTGTTTGATGAATTTTTTGGGTGGAATTTGAAGTAAGGTAGGGAGTGGAAGGAGGAGAGAGAAAGAGGGGTCAGAAAAAATCTGATAGTGTTAACCAATTAATTACGAGGGAAAGGAAACAGATGAGTTTATGACTCTTTGAGAGGAGAGGCGAAAAGGACGAGGGATGGATGCAGACAGAAATAGGGGAGTATAACTCTATAAGATTATAAGACTACAAGAATATACTTTTTTATTACGGAGTATGTCTGTACGTGTAACGTGGAGTTGAGTTTGAGTTGACAACTGGAGTGTCAAATCGAGTCTATGGGTCGGTTATGAGTAAGGATGGCAATGATATTAGACCAGATCCGGATCCATTGATTCATATCCGTTTTTGCAGATATGGATCTCCAAAATTTATACCTGACAGATCAACCATAATACCCGGATCTGTTACCCGTTTTATTTATTTATTTTCTGTATAATGTATTAGGCTAACTTGAGGAGTTGAGGCCCAAATTCATGTTTCGAGATAGTTGGCCCAAATTCAAATCCTAAATCCCAAGTCTCTAAATTCTCGGTGGCTGGATGGCTGCTTTGTCTCTCACATCTCACACTCTCACCTCAAACTCTTAGCCTAAATCCCCACGACCAGTTAGTCACCTCCATTCCTCACCGTTCCACCACTGCAAGCTCTCACTCTCGCGCTTTCCCTCACTGTCTCACGCTTTCCCTCGCTCGTCAGAAAGAGGTAGGAATATGTTATGATCTTTCCATCTCGTAGACCTTCACAACTAATTACGCTGTTAGTAACACATATTTTATCAACTAAAGTTATTCTAACAATGAAGTTAATTGTGTGGCTGTATGTTATTAAACAACTTCACACTTAATTTAGGACTGTTAACAAGCGATGTTAGGTTAGTTTATTCCAAGTTCGACTGGTCTTACTTCATGAAGCCAATTATCCACACATCAACCTTTCAGTTCACAACTTCACACAACTAAGACAAATTGGCACATATTTGGTTTAGAATTTAATGGAAAATTGATGCAAGTTTTGTAAAATGGATGATTAGCAAACATTTGAACAACAATATAGTAAAGTCCAAATGTTAACCGTCTTTTTCCCAACAACTCTAAAACATATACACACAAAGAACAAAATCCGCGAAGGAAGTTATACAAAAAGGGTTAAATTAAAGTAGTATATACTTGAGAATCCGCAAAGGAAGATGAGCCGGAGAAGTAGGCCGTTGTCGGAGATCAAAATGCCCATTATTATTATTATTATTATTATTATTATTATTATTATTATTATTATTATTATTATTATTATTATTATTATTATTATTATTATTATTATTATTATTATTATCGGAGCAAACTACCCGCCGGTCCACCGGGACAATTGTTCGGGTAACCGGGGTCGAGTCATTCTTCACCTGGATTTTCATACACCTGAGTCGCTTCCGGTTCCCTAGTGCAACACCAAATCAGGTGAACCCTCCCCAACAATGCTTCTCCCTAAGGGTGCTACTTGTGGTGCTAGTACTATTATTGATGTGGGAATGACGCTGTTGATTCAAATTTTTTAACATAGCTTGTAGTACTTGTGGTACTACTAATATTGATGTGGTAATAATTATTTATTATAGAATTGGGTTTTTTTTATTACGAAAAATTTATTTTTAATAATTAAAGACAAAATCATGATGTTAATTCATGTATTAAGGTTTTATTATGTATGGTGTTGATCTTCGTAACTTTCATTTTTTATGGTATTTAGTTATATATGATCCATACTTGCTATGTCGTACAAAATAATTTAACAGTTCTAAGGTGATGAATTTGTCGGTTGATAAATATTGAGCATAGTCGGGCAAGCAGTCACGGGCTAACGGGCCATTGACGAGAGGAGGTAGAACCTTTTATGAACAAGAGAATTCAATTTTTATAGTTTGTGATTTCTCCCTTTTTAGCAAGCAATTTGCATATTTATTACTACGTGCTTAATTTTATCCATTGAATATCACAATTTCATGGGCTTAATTGACTCTTAATGATGACTCGTTGAATGATCTAATTGATTAGTTATAATAAACGTTTTGTGGAATCAAAAGGATTACCTGCCTTTTTTCTCCAAGGTGGAATCGGATTACTTACCATATAAGCCATGGTTTCTTTATAAGTGTGTGGATTTCGGTGTTTCTCAACAATGTTGAGTGAATAGCTAAGCAAAAGTTTTCAAAAGTTTACTTGAAGTTGAAAAAGTAGGTAAAAGTCATCCTGATCAATGTGGTCCTGTGAGGACTTAGTAACGTGGATGAACAATATAGTATGATACATGAAATACAGTGAGAATTATTTTTATTTGAAATAGAAATATATAGAAGCATTACTTTCCATTATAATTATCTCATAATCTGTGTATATATAATTGTTCTATAATAGTAGTTTCGTGGGAATTTAATTAGCGGGATGATAGATCCATGCCTCATAAACTATGGACAGTTTAAAGATTTGAATTCACATTTTATGATGATTCGGTGATATAACGACACCTTATGTTCAAGATTGATTATATACTATAGAGTTACATTTGTGGAATTCTTCCACACAAAAATTTTAAATATATTACCATCTAAGATAACCTTTTTCGTTTGTTTTTCTTGACTTGTGATTATTTTTTTTTAATATTGATACAAGACAAATTTTTATCCTTTGTAATTTTTTCAGATTATGGATGAACAATCAAATTATAAAGAGAGTGAAGACGGTTCAAGCCACTCTAATAAAGAACCATTTGTGGTGTTCTCTGATCCAAATGAGGAAGGGGATTCAGAGGGGTTTATTGAGGTCAAGAATGGTACTAGCAAAGAAAATGAATCTAGTACTGCTAAGAAAAATAAGAAATTAACTTCTGAAGCATGGGATCATTTTGATGTGGTTAAAATAAGTAAAATACAAAAGGGTACTCTCTTACTCGGGAAGTAGTGGGACTTCCCACCTTCTCAAACATGCAAAAACTTCATGTTCGGGAAAGCATTTAAAGCTTGCGATTGATCAATCACAATTGAAGATCAACACCAAAGTTGATGGGACTAATACTTTGGCGATTAAGGAAAAGCAAAAGAAAATGATATTTGATCAAGATGTTTCAAGACAAAAGTTGGTTAAGATGGTAGTAATACATGAGTATCCTTTGTCAATTGTAGATCATGTTGGTTTTAGAAGCTTTGTAAATAGTTTAAATGATAATTTCAAGATGCTTTCAAGTAACACATTGAGGAGCGATGTGATGAAGATGTACAACAATGAGAGAATTTTTCTTAATGTTTTGTTAGATGCTAATGAGGGTAGAGTGGCAATAACAACTGATATGTGGGCTGCCTCAAACCAAAAAAAGGGATATATGTCTGTTACTTCACATTTCATTGATCAACAATGGGTTTTGCATAATCGAACATTGAGGTAATATTCCTAAAATTAATGTTTATATACAAATATTCCTTTCATATTAAACTAATTGAATTCCAACTACATGATGCTTGTGTTATGTTGTTGCTAATTATTCTAGCTTTTATATTCATGAATTTGGTATGTTTATGTGTAGGTTTTGTTTTGTGCCATGTCCACATACAAAGGGGGTTATTGCTAACATTCGAATGGATAGTTTGTCTCAATATTCTTTGGAAAAAAAAATCTCTTCTATAGTAGTTGATAATTGTACCACAAATGATGCAATGATCCATGTCTTGTTAGAAAAATTGGAAAGTAGTTGATTGGTATTAAATGGAGATTTTTTGCACATGAGGTGTAGTGCTCATATTCTGAATTTGATTGTGAAAGATGGTTTACAAGTGATTGATTATGTAATTGTCAAAGTAAGAGAGTGCATGGCCTTTTGGATGTCCACTCCTAAAAGAAATGAAAAATTTGAGGAAGTTTGTCGTCTTTTGAATGTGAGTAAACCTAAAAGGGTGGGTCTTGATTGTAAAACTAGGTGGAATTCTACTTACTTAATGTTAGAATCAAGTTTTCCTTTTAAAGATAATTTTAATAAGTTGAAACATCTAAGTAAAAGGCTTAAGTTTTTTGTTCCTAGTGACCATGATTGGACTATGGCTACTATTGTTTGTCAAAAGTTAGAAATATCCTACAAGGCAACCGAGGTTTTTTCTATAAGAAATTGTCCAACTACTAATATGTTTTTTTGAACTGTTTATGAGATCAGACTTGCTTTGAATCGTTGAGTACAAACTAATGATAATGAGATTATTAGGATAATGGCTAAGAGTATGGTTGAAAAGTTTGACAAATATTGGTCACATATCAATGGGAGTTTGGCTATTGCTGTCATTTTAGATCCTAGAAATAAAATGAATTATATGGCTCATTATTTTGGCAAATTATATGGAGATTATACAAATGATGTAATAACAAGAGTAAAAAAGACCCTTGATAGTCTTGTCCATGAGTTCCAAACTAAGAATAAGGTAATAAATGATCAATCATCGTTAGAGAGAGGGTTTAATGAGTGTGGTGATGAAGATAATTTTGCTAGATCAAAGAGATAAAAAGTAAAAATCACACCTTTGAGAAGTGAGGTTGATCAGTATTTAGAGAGTGCCACTATGCCAGAAGATAATGAATTTGATGTTCTAAAGTGGTGGAGTAGAGATCAAAATTATCCAACTTTGAAAAAAATTGCCAAAGATATTCTTGCAATCCCCGTCTCTTCGGTTGCTTCGGAAAGTGCATTTAGTATGGGTGGAAGAGTGGTTATGTCCATCGTTCTCTACTTCATTTTCAAACCGTGGAGGCTTTGATGTGCTTGCAAAGTTGGATGGTTGATGATGTGAAAGGTAATGTTTACTTCGTTATATATCTTTCCCTACTTTTATTATATTTTTGTCACCTAATAAAATGTAACTATGTAACTAATGTAAGAAAATTTTGAAGGATCACATTCATGTTCCACTTTTACTGATGATTGTGAGGGTGATATTGATGCACAAGAGGTGGATATCATTGATATGGTAATATTTAACAATTATTATTAATAGTTAAGACACATAATTTCTATTCTTTGTCGATCAGTAATATTTTTCTTTGGTTGGTTGTTTCTTTGTTGTAGGATGTTGATGATGTTAGTAGTGATGATGATGAAGATTAGCCCTCTTGGTTCTTTTGAGAGATGGACTTTAGGTGTTATGATGCTTACATTAATGTTTCTTTATTTACTCATTTATACTTGTTTGTATTGTTATTCTAAAGACTTGTAAAAATTTGATTTTATTCATTTGTACTTTGTTGTTTTGTAATATTTGAGTAGTTATATGAATTGTATTTAAGTATTGAACTTATATCATTCGTTGGACTATTGTAGTAGATGCAAAATGCAGATTTATAAATTTGAAATTTATTATCGTCACAAAAAAATAGGCAAAATATGTAGGATTTGTTTTGGACTCGTTTTGGACTTGCATCCATTGGATCTGGATCCTTACTTTTCATACCCAGCGGATCTAGATTTGGATCCATCTTTGAAAAACAGATCTGGATCTGGATCCATAAGGACCCGGTCTAGATCCAATTTGTTGCCATCTCTAGTTCTAAATTGACTTAGCACGGGTTGGTTCTTATCGGTTCGGATTAAATCAGGTCAATTTGGTCTATCGGATCTAGTTTGGTCATTATCCGGTCAGATTAAATTGGCTATTTGCTTGCTCGGGTTCGGGTCAAGTTGTATTTTGTTCGGGTCAAGGTCGGTTCAGGTAAAATTGGGTCAGTTCCTGAATAGGTTATAGTGGGTTATTTCGGTTCGGGTAGATTTCGGATCAAGTCAATTATGGTAACGGGTTGCCTTGCATCAGGTCATTAGTGAAGATGTTTGGTTTCAAGGTTAATAAAAATTTAATAAAAATAGATCGGGTAAAATTATGTCACATTCACATATATTAAAATTGTTAATATATCGAGTTAGTCCGGGTTATTATAAATTGGGTCATATCGGTTATGTGTTGGGTTCAATCGATTTTGGGTTCTCTTCGAGTCAAGTCTGTAACGGGTTGGTTCTGTAATGGGTAGGACACAGATCGAGTTCGAGTCTTTAAATATTGGGTCAAATTGGTTTCGGGTTGACTTCAGGTTGAGTTGGCTTAATTTTTGGATCTCACTTTTCGGGTCATAATCAGGTCGGGTCCGGGTCGATTTCGGGTAACTTATCGGGTCGGGTCTGATTTTGACAGCTTCATTGACGACTTGGTCTATGGGGGTGTTGTTTTGGATGAACTCCTTGTAGGGTGAACAAAAATCCGATGTCCCATATTTTTATAAATTTGAGTGTGTCCTATGATGAAATTGAGGTTTTGATTTTTCAGGTGTATAGTTTATTGGATTTTGGAATTCGAATGGATGGAAATAATTTGTGATAAATTGAAAGGAAAAATACAGCTTTTGATCCATTTCATTTATAAAGGTCAGCCTTCATTTTATTTCTGAAAATTCTCACATTTCCACGTTTTGTATTTTAAAGGGTTAAATGAAAAAGTGACTGATTGGTTTAAAGGTAAATGAGATGATGTGGCGGTTGCTTTTGATAAATGATTGTTTCTTTTGAATCTCCCTTACCCTTACCTTCATATTCATCCCCTACATCATCATCCTCCCCTTTGTTTCATACCCAGCCCCTCCCTCACCTCTTTTTCTTCAAATCTTCAAAATCAAAATGAGCGGAGCATAGACCAACCACTCCCTCGCATTCCATGTAATGCGACTGTGCCGCCCTTTTCTTCACATCGAAACTCCTTTCCTCATTGATCCCGTCGATCTCCTCATTGGCGAAGATGATCCTCTTCCTATCTTCCAGCCGATTTTGGTTCCTCGAATATCAATTTGTCTTTAATCTATCGTTATCTCCTCTCTAATCCCTCATCTGCCTCGGGCCTCTCCGAACTCCTTGTCCTCCGCCAATCCTAATTTTATTGTTTTCGTTCCTTTTAATATATTTTAGATTGGGTTCGGTTACAGTTTAGATATTATAGTAAAATATAATAGTGTTATTGATTGTATAGGTTGTCTATAGGAAATACACTTTCAATTTACTAATTTTTTTTATTATACATGTTATTTTTGTCTATAGGAATTGCACTTTCTTAATTGATATATTAATTTATGACGAAATCAAGTGTGGATTGGTGTTATTCATGTCTGATTATGCTAACCCGTAGCTCCTTATATGTGTGATTTTCCATTAATTAATTTGTTTTGTTGTTTGATTTCTTGGCCAGGCGATATATTTGGGAGAGACGTTTTGTAGCTGTATTAGTATTAAAAATAGTTCTAGCTTCAAGGTTCAAGGAATCGTTATAAAGGTAAGTTCTTTGTGTCCAATTGTCAATAAACATATGAATGTTGTAGTGATTTGTTTAGGAGATGGGGAGTGGAGATATAAGAGAAATATAGATGAATGCTTATAGTTGGCCTATGATGGTTGTCATTAGTGAGAAAATTAGGGTAATGTTTTTCTAAGAACCATATGATAGAAACAAGAAAGTGATTCGTTCTTCTGTATTAGCCTAGCTATATGGTTTGTGGAGTCTTATTGTCCATATTCTGTTAATAAATCATGTCTGATCTCAGTTAGGGCTGGAAACGAGTCGAGCCGAGCCCGAGCTCACAAATCTCGTGACTCGGCTCGCCTGAGACTCATAAAGCTCAGGCTCGGGCTCGTGACTCGGTGAGTTTTAAAATTTGAGCTTAGGCTCGGCTCAACAAAAGCTCGTGGCTCGGTATAAGATCGTCACTTAGCTAAGATTTGTCGAATGCTTATTTGACTAATTAAGCTCGATTCTATTTAAAGATTGGTTTCAACTACACCCTTAATTAACCTCGGCTCGGGCTTGGCTCGGGCTTGCCTAACTTTGAGCTCGAGCCGAGCTTTAGGCGATCCGATCCCGAGTAGCTCGCGAGCTAGCTCGACTCATATCCAGCCTTAATCTCAGTCACTGGTTGTAGGTAGAAATTCAAATTGAAAGGCAGAGGATATTGTTATTGGATACATCCAAATCACCATTTGAAACAATACGTGCTAGGGGATGTTATGACTTTATTGTTGAATATGATGTGAAGTAACTGGGGCACGCACGTTAGTTGGATTACCTCTATTTCCTTACTATAATTTGTTGTTCTTAATGTTGAACATGATGTGAAGGAATTTGCTCCGGTGCCGGTGATGGAAAAAATTAAGGGGGGAGGTCTCACTTTCGCGAGGAATGGAGGTTACTTTTGCTGGGTATAGAGGTCACAAATGCTCTATGCGTGGAACATGAAGAAATGAAGGGGAGTTACCATTCAAAAGGTAACCAGTAAATGATCCTTTTAAAATACAAAACATGAAAAGGTGAAATTTTTCATAAATAAAAGGAAGGTTGGCCTTTGTAGACAAGATGAGTCAAATGTTGTCTTTTTCATTTCAATTTTTCCTATAATTTATGTACATATTAAGTAATCTTTGATATATGGTCAATTTTAAAAAGTATCTTATAAAATGTTAAATGAGAAAGATATTAGATACTTAAATATTAAATAATGCAATCTTTAAGAATTTAATCATGAACATGCTTATATTATAAATAAATCTCATTTAGGGGTGAGCAAAATTGGGTATTATTTTTTTTATTCCCTTTGATATGGTTTTTTTAGATAAAATTACAAATTTGTTTCATTATATGTGAATAGGAGATATCACCTTGTGAGTCATGTAAGTTACCTCCAAGAGCTCCTTAAAACTTACACATAATGTATTTGCCAAACCATTTGGGAGGATTTTACCACCTCCAAAGCATAAGATGGAAAAATTTTAGAGAGAAAAACTCATTTTCTTGGGATTTATACTTATATTGGAATGTGTGGTGCTTCATTTATGAGAGTATTTGTAAGGTCATGAGAAGAAATGCTTTCATGGTATTAGTTCTTCAATTTTGAATGGTTGTCTCTTTTATGATATATTCCCTTCACGCATGTGTTTTCCTTTGTAGGCTTTTAGACAATAAGTGTGTTGTTTATTAAACTTGACCTCTTTCATCTTAAATTTGTATTCCACTAGTTGAAAGAATAGCAAGGAAGTGCACATGTGTTGTTTTTTCATTGGTCAATGACTTGTGAATATTTTATGCCC
This sequence comes from Dysphania ambrosioides, assembly GCA_026401315.1. Classification (NCBI taxonomy): domain Eukaryota; kingdom Viridiplantae; phylum Streptophyta; class Magnoliopsida; order Caryophyllales; family Amaranthaceae; genus Dysphania; species Dysphania ambrosioides. The sequence goes on from CM048657.1 coordinate 24,647,069, forward strand.
CGACAATGTTTTGAAGAAAATTGTTCTACCATTTTAACCCATATATGCACGACTAATTTTTAAAGGTGCATTACTATAGGTACTTATATAATACAACCTAAGAGGGTTTATTTCACACTTTATTCTCAACAAATTTTCTTTTTTTTCAAGCTTTTAGAGCACAAACTAAGTTACGAGTATTTACACAAATAATCTTTCTTTGGAACTCAAGTTAAAGGGATGTTAATATAATTGATAATGCAAGACAATAACCATCATTTTCAATAAAACGTATAACCATAAAAAGATAACAGAATTACTAACTTTTAATAACTCAAACTAAATATAGTAATAAATAAGAATAATATTATTTTCAAAATTTAATAAATGAAACCAATATCCAAGACATCAATGAATGTGAACTCTCTCCACACAATCTCCTTTTGTAAAGATATCCACTTATTTGGAATGCAATTTAACTTGTCACTATATACATGTAAATGAATAGCCAAAATAAAAAGGACATACATATTAGTATAAAACTAAGTATATTCATGCGAGATAAATAAAAAAAATTGATTCATATTCAATTGTTCTAACTTGCTTTATTCTATAAACTTTTAGTTTTCTTTCAATATGGTAATAAAGATTCTTGAAATATTTCAATAAACACAGTTAAATAATCCAATATCTGGTTATAGTCCAAATCTAGTAAGAATTCAATCTCAACAAAGTGATTAATAAAAACATGTGGAAAATAAATAATTTAATTTATTTTTGGCACCAATTAAGTGTGCACACCCCCAAACTAGTAATATTAGCGAACAAACAATATTTGCTTCGAGTTTTTAAGCCCTTATGATCCAATTTTGACCCATAGCACATGCCAATTGAGCATATTTCAATTATTTTCTAAAAAAAAATAGAGACTTTACCATCCAATTATTGAAAAAGGTTTTTTAAGAATCAAAGCATAAAGTCTTTATTTTATATTTTTTTTGTAAATACTAATTTTTTTTAGAAATATAATTCAATGCAACTATTACCATATATTATCATACATATAATAATTATGTGAAATAAGGCAATGTCAAAGGCTTTCAATAATATTTATAAAACTAAGTTTCATGTTCATATATATGTAAAATTCTATAAATTATGGATAATTTGATTTATAAACTAAATTAAACATAATAATTAAATATATAAATATATATACATACATATACATATATATATACAAACACACACATATATATACATATATACATACATACATACATACATACATATATATATATATATGTGTGTGTGTGTGTGTGTGTGTGTGTGTGTGTGTGTGTGTGTGTGTGTGTGTGTATGTATGTATATATATATATACATATATATATACATATATATATATATATATACTATATATATATATATATATATGTATATATATATATATATATATATAGTATATATATATATATATATATATATATATATATGTATATATATATATATATATATATATATATATATATATATATATATATATATATATATATATATGGGTATACAAGAAACTAACTACCAAATGTAGTTATTGGAAATAAACCATGCAAATTTATCTCTTATTTCTTTGATTTAGTCACTGGTGAAAGGCTCCTCCTTGGTTGTGTTGAAAACCTAAATTGAGCCACCATAAACATAATAAGAATCAATTTTCATACATATATAATTAATTATATATTTATAAACATGTTTAACAAATTTCGGTTATCCATGAAAGTTTTTCAAAAATTTTGGTAGAGTTTCTTCTGTATTATCAAAATTTTCCAAATTTTTTTAATAAAAAACATTGTTTACGATAATTTCAACAATTCAACACACAATAACGTAATGTTATAATGCCATACCACGTTAATCTTTTGATTGACTCCATCCACATAATTCCATCCTCCATTGTCACACACCTACTTAACTAAGATATGACTTGCTTAAATAATCTTTCAATTGAGGTGTGGAGTTTATCACAAACGACCTGCCCTTCGGCATGCCTACCCGGGTGATGCAAAAGGTGTGTTTGGGTGAACCTATAGAGGTATTGGATGTATGGACACTGATAACCATGGCTTAGATCTTTCACGTGCTTGAGAAGAGAGGACCTCCTTCTAGCGCTAAATTTTTTCCGTCTGAGGGATCAAGAAACCTTACTTGGGGATTAAGTATGAAGTAAGAGGAAAATGCTAGGGGTTTCCTTAAGTAGACATGCTTCAAATATCTATGATTAATAGCCTGCACAAAGAGGGGGCCTCGGGTGTAATCCCCTAAAATTCTACAAATTATTTATTTATTTTCCTAAGTAACCCACTAAGCCTAAACTACCAAAACTCTATCCTACTCAAAATTATATCCTACCCAAACTCTATCATACCCAAACCCAATAACCATACTACCTAAATAAATAACCTAAACCTACCCTCACTCTCTTTACACTTTACAAAACACCTTAATACTAAACAAAATAAGAGAAAAAAGGGAAACCCCACCCCATAGAACCCCACCCCAAACTGCCGCTAAGTGCTACCCCTTCCCCGTGGAGCTGCTCCCTGCTGTGTAACCCACTGCCACCACCGCCACTGCCCCAGCCCCTGTTGTCCATGTCTGTCGGCTGCCGCGACTGCCTCCTTGCCGTGCCCTCTATCGACCGGTGAGCAGACCACCACCAGCCCTCCCTGTTCCTCCTCCTTTCCTCTTTGCTTCCCCTTAATTCTTATGTATTATGTGTTATTAGATAATGAAATGGTACTTATCTTTGATGGTTGGGTTGTGATTTAATGTTGTTAATTTATGATTTGATTATGTTATACTTGGTGATTTTGTGAATGTTTGTATAGTTGATGCATAAGTCTTGTATTTAGGGAATGTAGGTTGATGCTACTTGGACTTTGTAGAAACGTGAGATCCCACTAAGGTATTTGCTGTTTAGTATGGGCATTCTATACTGCTATGTTTTGGCACAACATTTCTAGGACCAAATTTAAGTGCCCTTATATGTTTGAGTTGTCAAATGCATGTCTTCCATGGAATCATCAAGGCAAAGCAGGAGGTGGGGTTAACTGAGGTGTATTGTAAGGATCATAAGCTTATTGAGAGCAATTAGAATTATTTGGAGGGTTAGTATTCTGGGAGAATTATTTTGTTTCTTGGTTCTATAACAATACCGTAATTTTGTGGCAAAGTACCTTTAATAAGCTAGTTCTTGCATGAGATTATGGGCATGTGGATTGGAATTTCCATTTATTAGAATTGGGCCGTGACCCCTACACTTGATGTCTACCAAATGGAAATGTTAAGCTACACTATTTTATGTCTTCTCTTTGAAATTTTGATCAACATGTTATAGTGTTAAGAATGATTATTGGATTTGAGTGGGCATATGCCAATTTTGCATGCTTTGTGGCGTAAAGGATATTTTGATGTTGGCCTACTGGATTAATGTTAGTATTAGTTGTCTAGCATAATGTGGTATTGATAATTAGATGCCATGTATTTATGTATTTGAAATCAAGGGAGTACACATTTCTGTTGATTGGAGTCTTCAAAAATTTAATACGCTGGTTGTAAATTTGATTGTTGGTATATTGATTTAGATTATATTATTTGGTTTAGGAGCACACTTTGTAGAAGGTGCTTGATAATAGGGAAAGTAGCCACCTATGTATTTTACTCTAGGTACGTTTAAATTACGAAGAACATTACCTTTAATTAGGAGCATGATTTAGGGTAAAATATAAATTTAGTATCATGTTTAGGGTACCTTTTGGATGAGATTTTTTGGTTATCCATTTGAAAGAATTTATGTTCTTTATATTAGGGGCATGTTTTCGTATTATTTATGAGAAATCTTGATTTATTAAATTGGTATTAGTTAATTAATCTAGGAAGTTGTTTATTATTACTCCTTCCTTACTAATAGTATGATTGGAGTAAGGTGAATTTTTATTAAGTCTTAGTGATGAGGGTAGTTGACTTTGTTCAATAGGTTTAACAGTTGAGATTGAAATTAAAAGGTTAAAAATTACAGTATAATAAAGATTGACTGTATAACCGTAATGTTTGCATGTGTTTGCTGTGGTGATTGTGTAAATTGAGCTTAAACAGTAAATCACATAAAGGGAAATAGGTTAAGCAATAAAACTTTAGGCTAGTGCACGTCTAGAGTATTGACAATCAGGGGTTGGAGTTTCATGGGGTATTATCTGTGGCTTTTATTTGAGGCCGTATGATCTACGAGTCTTTCTTTTATAAAGTTTTAAACTTAAAATTGGGGTTAGTTTAGATCTCATCGAGCTAAGGTGATGGAGTCGCGCCCGTTTACCATCTGGATTTTTATACTATACTTTGATGCTCTCTGACAGGAGTGCATGGGTTATTTACTTATTTGATGTCCTAATTAGGACATGGGGGAGACAACTTAGTCTATTGCTTAATCCAAGTCATTAATTAATTTATCGTATCAGATGAGTAAAATGTTGCATGGTACGTTCTTACATTTTGTAATTATTCTTATTTAAGTATTATTTCAACTGTTATACTTTGCAATTTGTATGTACTCGACTTACTGATTACGTGCTTTGTGTGTTTTGGTCATGGCTTTTGCCTATAATTGACACTGTGGTGATCCAATACTTACATTTGTATTATTGGGGAGAATATTATTAACAGGTATCTAAACGAGTATTCATGCATGGGCGCGTTAAGAGGAACATTATTTTAATGTAGATTTCAGAATAAATTATGTTAGTTTGACTTGGTTTTAAACTGTTGGATTTGAATTAGAGGTGAACGTTATTTGGTACATTGTAGTAAGGGCTGTAGTGATTCCAGTTTGTTATGTTAGGATTTGTTGTACGATTAATGTTATTTCAAAAATCTTTTGGTTTTTCGCTGCAAAACTTTGCTTTATAGCCTTAACGTTTGAACACGTGGTGGTAGCACACTGGTAGTTTCCTAAAGGTTTGACTTTCAGAAAATGGGAATTACCAGAGTGTTACAAAGTGGTATTTGGGAGCATTAGGTTAGATTTTTATGTCACAAAATGATTTTATTAGGCGCCTAAACTTTTAAACGGTTTGGAAATGATTTACAAATCAAATAATATGAGTATTAGTTTTATAAAGTTAAACATTGATTTAAACCTCAAATGTTCGAAAATGAGTGAGATTTGGGGTAGTTAAGAAGGCATGCATATAATTAGCATTCTCTTTATGTTTTGTACTTATGCGTTAGTTCGCTTATGTGTTCGTATGTGATTATCTTATTCGCTTTATTTTATTGGGATACTGTAGAGAGATGAATACCGAGTTCGTTCGTGAGAGTAATCACGGCCCAAAATCAATCAGTGGAAAAATCATAAAAGTAATGGAGGATATTCTATGCCCAAAGAAAGACCAATTAGAAGAAATGTACCAAGATTGGTTTAAATTCAAAACAACTAGAAAGAAAGATAAGTTGAAAACGTATAAAAGAATTTTCCACCAGTACACCCTAAATTTTTATTCTGATGAGGATGATTTAGAATGGATGGAGGTGGAACTAGTGGACCTTCATGCTGGTAAACGGGCCACTAGGAACAGGGAGCCTATATACAAAGCTATTACTATTGAAGACTCGGAGGATGAAAAGGATCTCGACTTTAGTTTGGAGAATTATAATGAAAAGGAGGACCACAAATCAAATGTAGTTCCTTAAATAGCTTAATATGTTTTAGAAATCTAGGTAGGTAGTTACGATTACAATAAATATTTCATTATATTAGATGATGATGATGATTCCTTTTTATACAGGATGAAGCCTGGGCTAGGAGATTGCTAGGTTTTTTATGAAGGGGTTGTTGAGGTTTGGTGGTTGACCAAAAAAAGCTACAAAGCGCAAGATGAGGATTGTCAGGTGAAATCGTATGGGGGTTACGACTAATAGTAACCCTACAATTCCATACATTAGTATTATTAGTAAGAAACATTTATGTGATATAATATATTTGTGTGAAAAAAAAGTCGTAGTAAGGAACTAGGCAAGAATTTTGCAAACTTGGGTTTTCTCTACTCGGAGGGGGAAGATCCAATGAGATGATTGGCAAGGGGTCTAATTGTCTGTTAGAGATCCCCTGCCAACCTGGTTGTGTTAATCTCTTCTTGTAACTTCATTTTCTGCCGTGTTATTGAAGCTACATGCGATTTATATTATTTAATGTTTTTTTAAGGGTCACCATATGCTTAGTCTAGAGGGAATGTATGGGATAATCTCTCCACTTTGCACTCTCAATATTAGGGTGATCATTGCATTATGGGAGATTTTAATCAAATTGAATCATTTGACAAAAAATTGGATGATTTGCTAACTATTAGGGGATATAATCACTTCTTAAATAGGAAGGTTGAATATAAACTTATGCTTTTTCCTTCATTAGGGGTCAAATTTACATGGACAGATAATAGATGGGGTAATGATGCTATTTTTGAAGTGTTGGATCGAGCATACTATGATGAGTGATGGAGAATTAGGTTCCCTAATGAGCGAGTTATAAACATCCTAATAGCATTATCTGATCATAGCCCAATTATGGTGGATACTGATCTCTAGTTGCAAAGAGTCAAGAGGCCATATAAGCTTGAAGCATGGGCTTTGGTTAATCTTGAAGTAAGAGGTTTAGTGGAAGAAAAATGGGGAAAATCTTGCTTAGAACCTTATATGATTACAATATCTAAGAAGTGTACTAAGGTTAGGCAGATATTGAAGGAATGGTGTCTCAATTTTACAAAGTAGAAAGGGATCTATTGGTCTCAACTATCTTAAAAACTTGTCTACTCTTCTAGCCAATCCATTATCAGCTGAAGATGTAGTTCAAGCCATGAAGGACTCCAAAAATTATTGTTCAGATTGCAAAAATAAAGTGACTTTTCTAGAGGTAGAGAGTGAAGAGAAAATGGGAAAAATATGGAGATTAGTCCCCTTCTTTCTTCTTTAAGTTAGTTAAATAAAGAAAAGTGAGGAACGAGATTTCTTGGTTGCAAAAGGAGGATAATAGTGGGATCAATGATCAGTAAAGTATCAAAGACGCTTTTCTCAAACACTTTTAAAACATTTATATGTCTAATAGTAGTTTGGGTAGGGATAGATTCACCAATGAAGGAACATGGGAGGAATGGTTTGGGCTTCTTCAAAAGATGATAAATAAGCATAGACAACATCTTGGGGCTAGATGGAATTCCTCCATGCTTCTTCCAAAAGTGTTGGAAGCAATGTGGGATGGATGTCACTTCGGCAGTTCTTGATTTCTTTAGGTTTTCATTCCTCCCTTAGTGTTGGAATAAGAATTTTCTTTCTTTAATTCCTAAAGTTCTAAGACCAAAATTTACCAACCAATTTAGAACAATTGGGCTATGTAATACTCTTTATAAGATTATTTCCAAATGTTTGGTTTAAAGACTAAAACCAGTTATAAAAACTCTTGTTGGGGAATTTCAAAAAGATTTTATGCCGTCGGATAATTCCTTCATTGCACACGAGATCTTGCATACGTTGAGAAGTAGGAGGAAAGGAAAGTTCTTTTATGGGGCCTTAAAAATATACCTTAATAAGGCCTATGGTAGGGTTAGTTGGGATTTTATTGAAGAGGTTCTTAGAGTCATGCATTTTCCTCCTTGGTATGTCAACTTGATTATAACTTGCATTACTTGAGTGTCTTATTCGATTCTAGTTAATGGTGAACCTACTAAAGTTTTCTGTCCAAGAGCTTGACTTTGACAAGGAGACCCCCTTTCAGCTTACATTTTCATTCTATAGTTTTATCTAGAAGATTAATTAGTCTTGAATCACAAGGCAAGTTGAATGATATTTCTCTTAGAAGAAGATCCCCAAAGATTTCTCACTTTTTTTGCGGATGACACTTTATTGTTTTTTAGAGCTACTCCGGACACCTACACTTTACTTTGAGATATGATTGATAAATTTTGCACCTTGTCAGAAGAGATTGTTAGTGTCCAAGAATCAGCTGTCTTCTTCAGTCCAAATACACCAAGGAGATTCATTAAATTTCTTAAAAAACCTCTAGGAATTCATCCAACAACCAAGTTGGGGAACTTTCTTGGTGGGCGGACGATCCTTTTCTAAACTTCACTTCATTGTAGACAAGACTAATTACAAAATCTTTGCGTGGAAGTTCCTTAGTCTTAATCAAGCGGGAAAGTTGGTTCTTATAAATGTTATTTTGGCAATGATAGCACCTCATATTTTATCAATCTACTTACTTCTGAAATTTATTTTGAAAAAGATTTCTTCAATCCTACTAAGATTTTGGTGGGCAGCTTCACATGATAGAAAACCTTTCTATTTGAAAAAGAAAACTATTTTTCATCTACCCATAGATGGCTGGGGCTTTGTAATGTGGAGCATATGAACACTTGTTTGGTATTTAAAAAGCATGGCAAATTCATCATAACCCTCTCTTCTAGTGTTGAAAATTATGCCGGGGAAATATAAAGAATCTCCTATGATTAGGGCTTCCCAAAACGCTAATACTCCTAAATGCTCTTATGTAATTAGAAGTATGATCAAAGCAACTTAGAAACTTAAGGAAGGTGTTCTTATGCGTATAGGTAATGGGAAGAGAATCAAGATTGAAGAAGGGGGTCAAACGAATGTAAACTATAATGAAACGACACTCAACTGCATAAGAAAGTAGTGATAAACCTTTTGGATTGCTGATTTGTTGACAATAGATAAAACTTGGGATGCGAAAAAAATATAGAATTTCTTCAACAGAGAACAAGCGATGAATATCTTCTTTATGCATTTTCCTATGTATAAGGAAGAGGACTCTATAAGCGAGCGTTTTATGAGGAATGGAGAATTCATAGTTGAATTTGGTTGTTTTATGTTAGCATAAGAGGATCTACAGCCTCAAGAAGATCAAGAAAGTGTCATAGGAGGTATCTTCTAGAAGAAATTCTAGAAATGTAACTCTTTGAATAAAATTTTAATGTTTACTTAGAAATTGATGAATGATGCATTGCTAAAGAAATATAGATTATGGAAAAGGGAAATTATTAGGATCCCATATGTAGTTTCTATGGAAAGGAAAAGGAATCGATTTCTCACCTCTTTAGAGACTGTGATTTTTCATGAAGAATCTAGGCGACCATGAATTTTGGAATACAAATTATTAGTTTTGAACCACCCATTCAGATTTGGCTTTCAGATTTCTTGTAGCTATTTTGGAAGACAAACTCTCAAGAGGCTAGGTAACTAGAAATCTTTTTGGCAATTTTATGAAACATTTGGTTGCATAGAAATAATATAGAATTTAGCAATGCTACCTTCAATCTTGATAGAATTCTACAAAATACAAGTACCTGTCCAACTAAGGGAAATAATCAGCCGTATGAGTTTGTTAAAGGTGATAAAGATTGTCAAGGTGATAGGCCTCCATGAATCATATTCTGGAAGAAGGGAAATTTGATTGGAAATAAACATGGGATTTCGGTTGTTGATGGAGGGTGGAAGAGGAAGTTTCTTAAAAATGGAAAATGGCTTGTTGAAGTAGGCATTAGCTAGTTGAGTTATCTTAAGAGAAGCGTTCAAGGATATGGATCCCAGAAGATTTGGGCGGGGGATGCTCTTCAAACTGAAATGCAAGATATCTTTTTTCGGTCTCTAATAGGTGATGCCAATGGGTCTTGCATGGGTTGTTAGGACTAATTATGTTCTAAGGATTAAAGAAATCGCCAATGTGGAAAATGATCTTGTGAAAGTTTAAGATCTGGCTTGTGATATCCTGTCTAATTGAAAATCTCCATTTTATTTTCTTTCTTATTAAGGAAAGAAAAGGGTATGTTATGTAATATTTTTTCCTTCCCACTGCCAAACAAAAAGATGTGTTCAAAAGTGATAACTCTTTGATTGATCTAAGCTCAAGAAAAAATTGCGTAAAATCTTAAATAATTATTCATGTAAAAGGGATTTTCATCTTACACAATCCTCACTATAATAGGCTAGATTAAGACTCTAGAAGGGTTCTCGATGTTTATCGTTGAGGATAGTTCCTTTGATTGAGACTTGCTTGAGTGTTTCTTGAAGGATTTATGATTTCTTGATGTTTTAGGAAAATGGTATGCCTTAAATCATAGGATTTGTGTTTGGGAGTGTTTGAGGGTGTATTTTGACAGAGTTACGGTACTCTAAAATTCTTAAAATGATGTCGCTTTGCTCAGAAAATGAGGAGGTATTTATAGGCAAAAAAAGTTGATTTCTTGAGAGTTGAACATCAACACTAGGCGTCAGATGCACAACCTGCGCATTGGGTGCTTAGAAAACAAATTGTGTTGCTCGGATGAAAAGAAGCTCAAAACGAGACAAGAGCACTATTGGAGTGGCACACAAAGGTGGGCATCTAACGTTAAGGTTGTGTGTTAGACACTTGAACTGACAATTGATTTGATTTAAATTTAGTTCTTGCATTGGAGGCAAAGCATGCATTTGATGCTGGTATTGTAAGTTAAACGCCTGGTGCTCATTGGATGCCTTTAGTTGGCATTGGACGACCGAAACTGATTGAGATTTAGTTTTAGCGCATTTGACACCTACTTTGAGCACCATGTATTTATGCTCTGCACATTCAACTTTTGCACGACTTTGAAGGTTTATTTTTGATAATTTTTGTTTACTTTTTGGGTAATGTGTTTGGGCCAATTGTGTTTTGGCTCGGGTTTGTATTTGGGACTTTTTAAGGTTTATATTTGAGGTGATTTGGGGTTTACATACACTTAAACTTGACCCAAGCAAACTCCACCTGCAAGGGTTGGTTTGTCAACGGACCGCTACACGGGAAGACAAGATTTTGTTTTTACAATATGATTATTTTAAGATGAGCTAAAGTTGGACTAGAGGAGACTAGAATAAGTATGAAATGGACTTTCTTGAGTGTGCATAGCACTCGCTAGAGTACGTGCTAGAAAGCTGCTTTTGCTTTTATCTCTTGTTTCTGGCTAAGGGGGAGAGGACTCGAACGAGTGCGGAGAGCACTCATTTGAGTGTCCTATTCTAGATTGTTTTTTTGCGATTTCCTAAATTAAGCTCGTTGTAATTAATTGTTATTTGAGTTAACATTTCTAGGTAATCTAAGGGATGAAACGTCATAGAATAAGCTTTTTCCTTAGTTTTAAGCACTACTTTGAAGCACCTATTGAGATTTGATGGTTTTATGCTGTTATAATCGACAATTCTAGGTAAATTCCTGTTTATTCACAAGTATTTGATTATTTCTTTAAATCTCTTGTTTATTTATGTTATTTAACGATGTTCTCTCTATTTTTATTTATTTCTTTCATGATTAATATGAGTTAGTAGTCTCAAAATCTAGGCTATTGATGAACCCTAATTTGGAATGATTATAGATGATTTTTGTACACCAAAATCTCTAATATTTATGCAAATCCTTTAATCTAGGTTGGTTTTATCTCATTAAAAGACTAAAAGTAGTTGATTAATGATATGAATTAAGTTCACAGCAAAAGTTGGTCCATAATATACTTTAGAATCCTGGTTTAAGATGTAAGTGTCATCACAAAAGTAGATGTCATGAACATTAAGTCTTCAGAATACAATGTTTAATGTCTTTCTATGCATGATTCCATGAAAGTAGGCTTAATTGCATTAGAAGGAAGCTATTGGTTTTTGGAAGACATCCTTAGTAATATTTAGGGAGGATTTGTCTTTGGAATAGATTAATCAATTGAGTTAGAGGGGTCGAAAGCATAAATCTATGGTGGTCCATATTGGTGGGGATTCACTATCGTAGGTGTCTTACCTATTTGCTTAAAATATACCTTAATTTTTGTTTTTTAGAATTATTTTTAGAACATAGCTCATTCAACATATTGTTTGACTTAACTCAACCTATTAGATTTATAGCGATTAAATATATTGTCCCTCCTTCTTTGTGGAATTAAACCCTTGCTACATAGTAATAGGAATTATTAGGTATTTTTGATGGCCTGGTTTGCGACATCCTCGTCAAACTATGGCACCGTTGCCAGGGAAGGTAACAGATTATGGTTGGATTGCTTATGATCAATTAGTTGAGTTTGAAAATTTGATTTTACATTTTCTTTTGTTTTGTTTTGTGTATATCTTGTGCATAATATACTTATTTTATGGAGTCAATATTCTTAGTGGAAAGTATTCATATGATCAATTTGGAGGGTAAACTTATTATAATGGGTATTATCATGTTAATAATTTTGGTAAATCTTCTTATCAAAATTATTCAAACACTTTTCATGAAGTCTTATGACATTTCACCTGTTTCCTATGGTATCATGATTATGAATGTTACCCCTTTTCCTTAACTTGATTCACAAACTCCATTTATGCCTCAAACATCTACTTCTAGCTTGGAGCTTCTCATGGAGCATTTTATTAATGAAAAAAATAGAGACCCCAAGAGATTCATAAGAGTTGGCAAGAGATATATGATAATTTCAAAAGGATGGAAGCTTACTTGCATTTGTGCAATGTGATTTTAATGCTTATGAGACTCATATGAAGGCTAATCTTATTTTTGGCTGTATATATGATGATGATAATTCGGTTTATGTTCAGAATGAAAGACAATTTGAGGAAGATGATGAATATGTTGAGAATTTAGAGAAAGGTAAGGAAGAAGACCATAAAAATGAAGATGAGGAGGCCTTTGTTAAGGGGTGTATAATAGAGAGAGACATGAGTAGTGAGGCTTTAACTTTTAAGGCATTATTTCTTGATATGTTCCTTTCTCAATGAGACTTGAAATTATTCTTTCCTCTCTACCTTTGCATATCCTATCTTACCTCTATTCATTCTTATTACTTCATGAATACTTTGAAAACAAGGAAACCCGTTTAGATGTGATTGATGCAAATTTCAAACTTTATTTTCCAATGGGTCATATAGAGCTGTAAATATTTTTTCTTTTAATTTTGAGTTTATTGCCTTTTAGTATATTCTTTATCTATTGATGCCTTATTTGATCTTTTGTGAGATGCATGTAAATGTATTCGACAAGCTACTAAGGGCTTTAATGAGATATAATTGAAAGATCACTCAATTTACTAACTTTTTCTTTTTTACTTCTAAAGAATATTGTGTGTTTTTAATACCATGAACTAATTTATAGATTACTTGCAAGCATCAGCCCACACTACGTAATAATAATATGTCATTAAGATCTATATTTAACTACTTGATCGTTGGAAAAGGTTCAATTATGGGCTTTTCACCCACCACATCATTGGTATACTCTTACCTATATCTTACTTTTCAAACTTGGAGACTCTTTCTCTTTTTTCTAATAATTTTTGTTTGACTTAATGACTGTATGATTGAGGAATTTATGTTCCCACCTTCACTAGTAGAAAACTATTTAATTGCTTTGATACAAATGCAGGGGTTATATGGAATTCGAAACACTGAATGGTTTGAAATATACCTTAATACCAAGTGTTGTGATTTAAAAAAAACACAACACTTAAAACCACAAATGTTGCGGTTATTTGAAAAATCGCAATATTAGTACCAAATGCTACAGTTTTTTTTTAAATAACCGCAGCACTTGCGAGTTACATATCCCACGGTTATTTGAAAAACCACATCACTTGTGATTTAAAAGTGATGCTGTTATTTAAAAAACCGTAGCACTTATGACTCACTATATATACTCTTTTTCTGGTGCTTCTAGTATCATTTCAAATACGAAAAACACGCATTTTCCTTCTTCTCTTACCTTCAACTTCCCTAACCCTAAATACCCATAATACTTAGACCTCTCACTCCTAATTCTTCATATTTTATACCTACGACCCTAACTTCTTTCTAAAGTACCCATAATTCGTTCTCCCTCACGCATTTTGAAGCCCACTCTTCTCTCCCACTCATATATCCATGGATATGGTGTAGTGAAGTATTTTGAAGCCTACTCTTCTATCTTATTTTGATTTGAAGAAGTCTACATACTCCAAAGTTCGGAATTTAAAGGTTTGTATATACCTTGAACCCTAGTATATGTTTTTTTAATTTTTATTTTTCGTAATTTGTTATATATTAATGTAAACATAAAAAACTCTAGTGCGTTTAGACTTGCATGTTATATGTTGTGTTTATGTAATTAACCCTTAAAAATCAAATTTCATGACTTTTCAAAGATTTTTTTCATTATGGTGTTAGAGACTTTTTTTTGGAGAAAATAAGTGGACGATTTAGACATATTCAGATTCTCATAGCCAATTTCATGACTTATCAAATATTTTTTTCAATATCTCAAATAAGGCTCCATCAAGGCCACTAAGGGGAAACATGGTTGTGTAGTGCCTTTAAAAATAGGGGGTTTCAAACAAAATTATGTCGTTTAGACTATCAGGCTAAGAAAAATGCCTCTTTGAATTTTTTGAAACCTGAAAATGCACCCAAAATCTTTGAATAATTGATTGGTTTTTTGTTTTTAGTGTAAAATCTTGTAGATTGCAATTTTGCGTTCCGAAACGAGTGGTCATAATAGAATTTTGGATTTATATGCTTCATGGTTGATCATTTTTTAACTTTTCTCATCTTTTAGGACAACACATTAAATGACCTACTTAAAGCTTAGATTATATTTCTATGATCTACTTAGCTTAATTAGCACATAAATGATCTATTAAATATTTTTTTGATCTATAACCATTAATTGCTACAGTTCTGGAAAAACCAAGCATTTGAACCATCAAGTGCTGCGGTTTTTCTAGAAAACAACAGGAAGTAATGGTTCTAGATAAAAAACAAAATATTTTTTGTAAAAAAAAAAAACTATATAAGTGCTATGGTTTTTCTAGAAAACCGTATCATTTGGACTATTCTAGAAAAATTATAGCACTTGTGAGTTTTATTGTTGCGTTAAATAACCACAACATTTGCATATATCCCAAGTGCTTCGTCTATATGTGCTTCTCCTCAATATTTAAGCGTAGAAAATCACAATATTTGAACGTTTCTCTACTATTGCTTGTGGTTATCTTGATTTTTGAGGTCTGTATGTAATTTGCATGATAGCATATAGAGTCATATGTAGGGCGTATTTTAGGATTTGACTTTTATGTTTAGGTTGCATCCATGTAGTTTTCATTAAGGACAACCCTCTTGATGAAGTTTGTATAAACCAATCTATGATTCAAGTGACTTTTAATGAAATAATTTCGATGGTTTTTGACATTATTTTTTTTTTGTATTGGATTGAGTAGTTCGGTATCATGGCATAAATAATCTATTCTTGGCAATGGCTTATGGTAAGATGGTTTCACTTTCTCCTTGTGCGATGAGGCCTTAGAGGAGGGTATGAATCCTTGTAAGTCTCTTTTTCACCTTTTCCTCCTTGTTCACTTGAATTAAGACTTGCACTTTAGGTTTCCAAGATCGATGACCAAACTACTAATGTAACATGATTGAGGCATTTCTTCTTAATACTTAGAGCTTCCATAATCCATCTTTAGGGTTTTTACTTCTACATTTACATATAACTAGCCATGTTAAGCCTATACCATTTTTCTTTCTATCTTATGTTACAAGCCAATGACCTATGACCGTGAGTCAAGTTTGATAAGTGGACTATTGTTGATTTTTTATAGCACTATGATATATAATAGAAAGCTATTAAAGCAAAAGAGTTTTAAGAAAAGAAGACAACAAAATACTGAAAGTGGTATAGAAATGAAAAAGGCGTGGGTTAGTTAAGACGATTGAATGGGGAATTTGAAAATTGGAAGTAGATTTTTCCTAGTGTTGATGAATGTCATCATGGCTCATAACTAAAGAATTTGGACCCACCCTTGAAAAAAGTAAAAGAAAAAAAAATACGGGCGAATGACATTGTTAGAGTTGATAAGGAATAATGCTCTCTATTTTTGTTTAGAACTATGTATATGACATCAATGTTTGTAGAATTTTTGTAGCATTTATGTCTCACTGTAGGATAGGTAGATTGTTATTTTCTCTACAAGTTTGATTATAAGCACCACTCTCCCAAATTATATTTTTTGACCTTATCACAAGAATACGTTTAATGTCGGGGAGAGGTTTAGTTTTTCATCTAAAATCATATACTTGCATATTAGATTGTATTTTCATATAAAATAATAATAATGTCATTTTTTTCCATTGCATTTGCATATTTGTCTTTGTAGGTTTGCCTTCTTATAAACCTTCACGAGACCAAACTCATCCACTAGGGAAGCCTAGGGGTTTAAAGGTCTTGTTGCTCATGCTAATTGAAACCATAATTCCTACAAATGTGAGTACTAGGATTTATTGCTTTCTTAAATCAGTTATTTTAGCTAAGTTTACTCGAGGACGTGTAAAGGTTAAGTGTGTGGGACTTTAAATAGTGAAATTAATTGCGTTTTATTGGAGTGTTTTTAGGGGTATTTGAATGTATATTAGACGCATTTAGTGTTGTTGGATAGGATTTTAGTTCACTTTCCTTCATTTGGTGCGTTCTCGGGTATTTTTGATGGATTTCAATAATAATAGAGCAATCCCATAGTTTAGTACAAGCTCAAGCTATCGAGTAGGGATAGGATTCAATCTAAATCCGTACCGAGTCTGATTCGATCCGAAGGAAAAATTCCGATTCAAATCTGTTTAAAAAAGCTCTGACTCTGAATCCGATAAATAACTCTAACTCTGAATAGGAGATGGGTCAGATTCAGATATTGTATTATATCTCACCCAATTGTGATACGAGTCCAATAGTTTGATCCGAATGATTAGTATCAAGGCTAGTTAATAAAGCCTAACTATAATAACCCAAATTAAAAAAAATTAAATAAATAAAGAAAAAAAACATGGTATTTTCTTGTATTGTATATTTTTTTTAAAATTTAATTTATAAATTATAAATGAATTATAGTAGTAGTAATGAAATTAACAAAAAAAAGGTAAGATAATATTAAATTTTTTTATCAAACTCGAAGGTCCAATGGATCAGATTCGGAGTTCCAACAAATCGAATTCATAGGTCTGACGAATCAAATCAGATTCAGAGGTTCGACGGATTAGAGTTGGAGTTGGAGTTTGCGGATTCAGATACAAAATTAAGGTCCGCTAACTTGTCGGATCAGATTCGAATTTTGTTGGATCCGCTTCGACTTCGATCCATTGCTATTCTTACTATCGTGGATCGCTCCATGAGACTTTGAGAGTTCTTATGATGAAACACCAGTATTTGGAGCATAGAGAATTGAAGGTTTGACCATTTAAGGGACAAAGTTGCGTTTTATAGGCGAAAACAAGCATAAACAAGGGAAACTCAAACGTGCTTGCAGAGTACTCGTTTGAGTTCTAGTGCCCGAAAGATTAAAAACATATAGTGCTTCACTATTTTAAATATATCTCAAGATCATAAATGATATTGATTTAATATGATTTATGTTGGGTGGGAAACTAGACTTCTATAGCTTCCAACGATATATAACATGCCTCAAACAAAGGTTTATATCTTGCCATATGTTTGTTTTAAGATGACCTAAAGTTGACTTGGAGGACACTCGGATGACTGTGGGAGGAGTTGCCCAAGTGTGAAGAGAGTCAAACGAGTGTGCAGAGCACTAGCCCAAGTCTGTGTTAGAAAGATGCTTTTGCTTCATATGTCTTTTTTTTGGCTAAACGGGAAAGGACTCGAACGAGTGTGTAGTTTTGGTTTGGTTTTTCATGGTTTCTTTAATTATGTCCGTTGTAAATATTAGTTATTTAATTCATTTTTTCTAGATTTTTTAGGGGAAGAAACATCAGAGAATAAGCCTTTTCCTTAGTTTTATGCACTACTTTAAAGCTACTAATAAGATTTGAAGGTTTTATGCTATTGTAATCAACGACTCTCATTAAATTCTCGTTTATTCATAAGTATTTTATTATTTCTTTAAATCTCATATTTATTTCTATTATTTAATTATGTTTCCTCTATTTTTATGTGTTGCTTTCATGATTAATATGAGTGAGTACTTCCCTAATCTAGGATATTAATGAACCCTAATATGGAATAGTTATAGATGGTTCTCGTACCTCAAAATAATTCCTAGGAAAATAAGATTTAGTTCTTAGGCAAACATGTATATATAAGAGATAGCACACTCTAATTTAGTGGATTGAGCAAGTTAAGATTTATGCGTACATTAGGAAAATTAGGTGAACACTTATATTAATGTCCAAAGTTTAGGGTTCCTATGGCCTGTTGTCTAAGATTATCTTATTAAGTGTGATTACAAACAAAAGGTCTTGTTTATAAGCATAAGATAAAGGGGTGGAAATATAATTACAAAATGAGAGTTATGTAATAAAGGATACACAATTGAAAAGAGATAAAGAGACTTTTCACCATGATAATGATCAAACTTTAAGAATTCTGCATGATGAGTTAGAGATGATTGCTTATTCAAATGAAGAAATTAGTTTAGAGAGACTTTTCACCATGATAATGATCAAACTTTAAGAAATGGGTCTATTTCAAATGACAAGTGTGATTTAGTCATAAAACATCATTAACATTACATATGTAAATACACTAGTGGAAAAAACGTCATATACTCCTGTTTTTTGAAGGCTTTATGCTCTAGTTTTGACCCGAAGTAGATTTTATCGGAGCATATTGCAAATGAATTAATGCTCCGGTTCTAACTAGAGTAGAAAGGAAACTTTATGCTCTGGTTCTTAGAAAACTGGAGCATATAATAGCATTATATAATAGCATTATATGCTTCGATTTTCTAAGAATCGGTGCCTAAAGTCTCTATTTTTTTTAAAACAATAGACTTTATGCTCCGGTTCTTGGAAAACTGAAGCATATAATGGTATTTTATGCTCCTGTTTTCCAAGAATCCAAGCATAAAGTCTAGTTTTGAAATTTAAAAAATTATGCAAATGCTTATTATTATTATTTGAAATATTATTGGAAATAGTATTTTAGATTCTCTACTTTGTTAGTGGATGATAATCCTTTATAAATTGTTTTTATTCATGCCACTATCTATGTAACTATATTAATAATGCATGGTCAAGCTTAGTTCTCTCTTGTGTGCCACTTCGGTATTTGATAACGTCAACCACAAATAAGTTTTAACACCTAGGAAATCATGAAAAGACAAGGAAAAGTACACTCTAATTTAGTTGGGTTGACAAGTTAAGAATTATGCATACAAGTCTAAATTAGATGAATAATTTGTTAATAGTCAATAAGATTAAGGGTCCCTATAGCCGGGTGTCCAATTTTATCTTACTAGGAGTGATTCATTTCATTAGGTCTTGAGTTAATGCATAAGATAAAATTAGTCATACAAAATTATTACAAGGTAAGGTTCATGAAATAAAGGTGCAAAATTATAAGGAAAGAATTACGAGAAAATATGCAAAGTATGAATTATGAATGATGACAAGTTGAAGAATTAATAATCTAAGGAAGATTTAAGCTTAAAGAGACCCTTCTTCATGGCATACTATAACCAAGTAAGGGTCTTGTTCATAAAGACTCTTGTGTTTTAACCTTTGATCATCAGCACAAAAATGAAAGAAGATCATGATACGCTTTATGATTCTTAACATAAAATGAGCTTTAGGATAATACCTTAATGTACATTAAAGTATGATGCACACTTAGGTTTAAGTTTTCTCATTAAAAAGGTCAAAGATTGATTAAGTCTAGAGAAAACAGAGATGTCTAAATCTCTTTATTATAGAAAAAAGGAAAAGAAATAAAAAGAAGCTTGCATAATGTAAAATAATTACAATAAATAAAATGAAATGGAGAGGGGTTACTTGATAAGGTAAGAGGAGACCAATCTATGAAGGTGGTTCCTTAATTAAGGTGGTATAAGTTAAGGTTTTGAGGCGTGACCTAGTTAAGTCAGGAGTTGCTCTTAGTTCATCACATCATAGTAAAAGAGACATGAAAATAAAAGTTTAGGGTTCGTTATAATCTTATTAAAAGACTAAATGTTGTTAATTAATGATATGGATTAAGTTAGAACAAAAGTTGGTCCATAATCTACTCAAGAATCCTAGTTTAATATGTAAGTGCAATCACAAAAGCAGATGTCATGAATATTAAGACTTATGAATGTCCTATTTAATGGCTTTTTATGCAAGATTCCACTAAAATAAGCTTAATTGCATTAAAAAGAAGCTATTGATATTAAAAAAAGGTCCTTAGTAATATTAGAGAGCATTTGTCTTAGGAATTATTTAATTAATTGAATTTGAGGGGTTGGTAGCATAAATTAATGTTAGTCTATATTAGTGGGGGATCACTATCCTAGACGTCTTATCTATTTGATTACAATCTGCCTTGATTTTTGTTATCAAGAATTAGTTTTAGAACTTACACATTGTTTTACTTAACTTAACTTATTGAAGTGATAGCGATTTAATACATTATCCCACCTTCTCTGTGGAATTTGACACTTGCTTGCCCCATTACATAGTTATAGGAATAGTTATGTATTTTTGATGAGTTTGTGACAACCTCATTAAAACACCCCAAAACTTTATGAGAAACAGGTCCAAAAACTACGTAATTCCAAAGGGTTGTTACTCTTACAAAATACTATCTTAAAATTCCTCAAAGCCTCACACACCTCACTCAATTACATTTAAGTGCATGCATTCAAGGCATACTTTTCCTTCATTCATCAAGGAACCATAACTCATTCAACATATACTCAATCAAGACTTAAGTAAAGAAATTTCACTCAATCGTATTCACCGAGGAACATTCTAAATTCAATATATTTTCTTTTGTTTTAGTGTACTTCTATTCCATTCACCATCCATTTTAGGTTCTAGTGGTTTTCATCCACTTAAGAGCCTTAGATTGGACTCTTTTTTTATAATGATTTTAAAGGATGTGAATCTCTTCTACATGAAAATTTTATTTCAGCTGTTATGCAACTTTGGTGAACCTTGATCAACCAAAGAGACATCACTCCTGATGCTCTCTTGTGATCAACTCCTAAATTTTATTTTCATGTCTTTTTTACCTATGATGTGATGAACTAAGAGAAACTCCTTACTTCACTAGGTCAAGCCTCAAAACCCTAAATTTTAGCACCTTAATCAAGAAACCATGTTCATAGGTATAGGAATAGTTATGTATTTTTGATGAGTTTGTGACAACCTCATTAAAACACCCCAAAACTTTATGAGAAACAGGTCCAAAAACTACGTAATTCCAAAGGGTTGTTACTCTTACAAAATACTATCTTAAAATTCCTCAAAGCCTCACACACCTCACTCAATTACATTTAAGTGCATGCATTCAAGGCATACTTTTCCTTCATTCATCAAGGAACCATAACTCATTCAACATATACTCAATCAAGACTTAAGTAAAGAAATTTCACTCAATCGTATTCACCGAGGAACATTCTAAATTCAATATATTTTCTTTTGTTTTAGTGTACTTCTATTCCATTCACCATCCATTTTAGGTTCTAGTGGTTTTCATCCACTTAAGAGCCTTAGATTGGACTCTTTTTTTATAATGATTTTAAAGGATGTGAATCTCTTCTACATGAAAATTTTATTTCAGCTGTTATGCAACTTTGGTGAACCTTGATCAACCAAAGAGACATCACTCCTGATGCTCTCTTGTGATCAACTCCTAAATTTTATTTTCATGTCTTTTTTACCTATGATGTGATGAACTAAGAGAAACTCCTTACTTCACTAGGTCAAGCCTCAAAACCCTAAATTTTAGCACCTTAATCAAGAAACCATGTTCATAGGTATAGGAATAGTTATGTATTTTTGATGAGTTTGTGACAACCTCATTAAAACACCCCAAAACTTTATGAGAAACAGGTCCAAAAACTACGTAATTCCAAAGGGTTGTTACTCTTACAAAATACTATCTTAAAATTCCTCAAAGCCTCACACACCTCACTCAATTACATTTAAGTGCATGCATTCAAGGCATACTTTTCCTTCATTCATCAAGGAACCATAACTCATTCAACATATACTCAATCAAGACTTAAGTAAAGAAATTTCACTCAATCGTATTCACCGAGGAACATTCTAAATTCAATATATTTTCTTTTGTTTTAGTGTACTTCTATTCCATTCACCATCCATTTTAGGTTCTAGTGGTTTTCATCCACTTAAGAGCCTTAGATTGGACTCTTTTTTTATAATGATTTTAAAGGATGTGAATCTCTTCTACATGAAAATTTTATTTCAGCTGTTATGCAACTTTGGTGAACCTTGATCAACCAAAGAGACATCACTCCTGATGCTCTCTTGTGATCAACTCCTAAATTTTATTTTCATGTCTTTTTTACCTATGATGTGATGAACTAAGAGAAACTCCTTACTTCACTAGGTCAAGCCTCAAAACCCTAAATTTTAGCACCTTAATCAAGAAACCATGTTCATAGGTATAGGAATAGTTATGTATTTTTGATGAGTTTGTGACAACCTCATTAAAACACCCCAAAACTTTATGAGAAACAGGTCCAAAAACTACGTAATTCCAAAGGGTTGTTACTCTTACAAAATACTATCTTAAAATTCCTCAAAGCCTCACACACCTCACTCAATTACATTTAAGTGCATGCATTCAAGGCATACTTTTCCTTCATTCATCAAGGAACCATAACTCATTCAACATATACTCAATCAAGACTTAAGTAAAGAAATTTCACTCAATCGTATTCACCGAGGAACATTCTAAATTCAATATATTTTCTTTTGTTTTAGTGTACTTCTATTCCATTCACCATCCATTTTAGGTTCTAGTGGTTTTCATCCACTTAAGAGCCTTAGATTGGACTCTTTTTTTATAATGATTTTAAAGGATGTGAATCTCTTCTACATGAAAATTTTATTTCAGCTGTTATGCAACTTTGGTGAACCTTGATCAACCAAAGAGACATCACTCCTGATGCTCTCTTGTGATCAACTCCTAAATTTTATTTTCATGTCTTTTTTACCTATGATGTGATGAACTAAGAGAAACTCCTTACTTCACTAGGTCAAGCCTCAAAACCCTAAATTTTAGCACCTTAATCAAGAAACCATGTTCATAGGTTTGTCTCCTCATATCTTCATAGATATGGATCAATGAAACACACTAACCTTATCTCAAAGTCTTCTTATTCCTATTTATGGGTTAGTGTTTTTGTTTCATATAAAAAATAATATGTATAACTTATTTAACATATATTTTTTGTTTATTATAAAATTTATATGCTTTGCTACCAAATTCTTAACAAAGAAAAATATCCTTATCAGTTCTAGCATCAAACTTACCTAAGTTCCTTTTATCATTGTTATATATTACATATATACAATCAAAAGCCCAAAAGTATGCAATGTTCATCTTTCTTCCTTTGAGGAGCTCATGGGGTGTCTTGTTCACCTAAGTCCTAACCATGATATGGTTAATGATGTAACATGAAGTGTTGATGGCTTCGGCCGAAAAGTTCCTAGGTAGTCCACTTGCAATAATGTTCTAGCAATATCCTCTAATGTCTTATTCTTCATCTCCACCACCCCATTTTGTTGAGCGATATGAGAGGATAAGAAAATTATGACTTATCTCTTTTTTTTTTTTTGCAAAAAAAATAATCAAACTTGTAGTTATGGGACTTAGTTCTATGGTTAGTCCTCAAGTGTATCAATTGATAACTTATAAACTTTTGCCGTTTGTTAACATCCGATAAACTAATTAAAAGTATCATCTTTGTTATTAAAGAATAAAACCCAAGTATATCTTACTATGTCATAATTATAACCAAGATAAAATCGATTACCACTTCTACTATGAACACGCATATGACGACACAAATCCTTATGAACAAGGTCTTATGGTTTTGATGTGCTCATATGTTTTAGATTGCCTTAGTCATAATCTTAATTCCATGAGATTCAAAAAATGGCATATAGGACAGCGATGATGAGGACATATACCTTGATGAAACGTGGCAGTCCCTACAAAAAGTATCGACCCAAATTGGTGCGAAAAAGGGATCAATGCAATGACTTAGTCTAGAAGGACTTAAAATCTTGTTTAGAATCTCATTCCAAATGCTCAAGTCTCAGTGACTCTACGCCTTAGGAAAGCCCCTTGATCAAGCAGCTTAGTAAGACATGAGCTGAGGTCAACATTTGGGAATTTATCACTACTTCCTTCGAACATAAAAATGTGCTCCTTAATGCATTTAAAAGACAACACTTCTTTAGGGACATCTATAGATGCGTTGGTCAGCCTCCTTACCACAGAAAAGGAGAAGTCACAAATATCATTCTTAGATGATGATTTGCCTATTGAAGGGAACACTCACAATAAGACCCTTTATTTAACCATTATAGCTTGAAATAAGAACATACCGATGACCTTAATCCACAATGGCTCTGCAATCAAATGTATGTCCTCTCTGCACAGTAGAAAGGTTTCTTTGAGAAGGACTTTATGCCCTCAGCTCAAGGGGTCCGAGCGTATCAAAATATTTGTAGAAAAGAAGGTTACGTTCTTAGTTCTCAACATCAAAGCTAGCTTTAACCTCCTACTTAGATACCCTTGAATTCTTGAGTTTGGGGTCGTCCCTTCATCCTCCACCAGAAGATTAAGCTACCCTTTAAGTGCACATCAATAATAATTTAGGCCTTAATCATCAAAGTACAAATTGCACATAAACTCCTCATCAACATTGAGCATGATGATGAAGATAAAGAAATCTTTGGCTTTAGTGACGAAGTTACTATGCTCAAACCAAATAATAGCTTGTCTTTCATCCTTCACCCTATGGTTCACATTATGATAAAGAACCAATGGTACTTCTTGAGCCTGACTCTAGGTCGTAAGCCAACTCTCGTCGTACCTTTCAAGGATCCAAAGGGGAAATAGAATCTCTTTAGGTTGGGTTATAAGCCAAGAACAAAAGGACTCTGAGAATATGATCTTAAGGAAGTGGCCCATAAAATGGCCAAGAATTAAGGCCAGGTCAAGCACGCATTAAAGCTATAACTCTCAACTCTATATGGGTGGTTTGTCAAAGAGGGCGAGGAAGACATCTACAATGATTTTCTAGAGCCTCTCTTAAAACATGATCATGGAAAGTTCTACTAAGGCATAGAAACCTTCCATAATTTATACATTTTGAACGATGACGAACCTAAAGTGTTATCTAATTCCCCTGAATGCATCAATTAGTAAGTTATATCCTTATTGTTTAGTTTCGAGAAAACTGAGCAAGAAGTCCAAGCTACTCTCCAAAGCTACAACTTTGATCCTTCCGAGCTGATAGTGCTTGTTCTAGAAATAGCGTAGGGATGAAGAAAGTCTTTAGAGATAACAACCCCTGGTGGTAGCAAGCTAAAGATGGTTTCCAAACAAGGCCTAAGAATGGATGAGGAAGAATCACCGGAGTTAGAGTATGAGTCTTAGTCTAGATTTTTTGAGTCTGAATGTATAGAGTTTAGGCGCCTAATGGTTACTTCATTAAAGGAAAACCCCAACAAACCCCTTGATGTAACCACCTCTAAATTTAATAGCATTTCTATTTTTTCTTCCTTTTCTTCTTTCGCCCAATCCTTACCACTAATTACTTTATCTTAAATGAATCTAACTTTGAAATTATTAAAGCAATGGAAGAACTTTAAAATAAATCTCCTATAATTAAAGAAACTAAAAAGATTAACTTAGGTGTCAAACAAGAGCAAAAATTTGTGCAAGTTGGGCTAACGCTATCCCTAGACGAATGTGAAGAGGTGACATTATTGCTTAAAGAATTCATTGATGTCTTCGTTTGGTCTTACAAAGACATGCCATGGATAGATAGAGATATTATACAATACACCATTGTAATCCTCGTGGGATCTAAGTTGGTAAAGCAGAAGTTATAAAGAATTAAACTAGACGTAAGTATAAAAATATAAGAGGAAGTGGGAAAATAGTTGGAAGCCGAGTTCATCAAAGTTGCAAACTACCCTGACAGGATAGCAAATATTATTCCCGTTTTAAAAAAGGACAGTAGGGTCCGAATGTGTGTGGACAACTGAGATCTTAATTGGGATAAACCTAAAGACGAGTTTTCTTTACCCTACATCAATATTGTGGTTGATAACAAAATAAATCACGCCTTGGTTTTGTTTGTGGATATGTATGCAAGCTATAACTAGATCTTAATGGGAGAAGAGGATATGGACAAAAACTACCTTCATAACTCAACGGGGCACCTATTGATATACGATTGTGTTTTTTGGTCTCAAAAAATCTAGTGCCACTTATCAAAGAAATACAATAAGACTAATCCATGATTACCTAATTTATACTTATGTGCATAAAGCTAAATTTGCTCAACCAACTAAATTAGAGTGTGCTATCTCTTATTTATGCATGTTTTCCTAGGAATAAAATCTAATATTTTCTCCATTTCTATGCCTCTTGTTTGCACACATCCTTGGATTAAAATAAGTTTCTCATTCCTGGACCTTCTCATGGTTCGAAGACCACTAATCTGAGTCATACTAGGATTTAAACCAAACGGGGTCATAATAGCCCATGAAATGTTTGACGGCGACTCCTTAACCCTTTTATTATCTCTAAAGCTGCATACCTGATCCTTATTGATGTGCAAAAATAGTAGGGCACTAGTGTGGGAGAGTCCCTTCCTCTTTTCATCACTGAAAAGGGAAAATTAGGTAGTAAAAAATCAAGCTCTCTAGCGGCAATGCACTCATTGAATTTTCCATGTGAAACTTGTTGAGTTCCCAACCTTTTAAATTATACCAAAAAAGCCCTTACAAATTTGGAGAATTAACTAAAGAGTTGTAAGCCTAAACCTTACATGGCTAGAGATTATGTTAGGCATACTTTCATTCATGCATGAAACTCTTAGTGTGTAGAAGTTACACCCTAGGTCTATGTCTCATACGAATATGTTCTAAATTCAAGACACATTAAGAGTGGAAGAATAGATAAAAACAATTAAGGCTCCTATCCCAACCTTTGTCTTTTCCAAAAACTTACCAAACTATGGCGCTTGGCACGCTCTCTTAGTGTTGTGATTAGGGGGTTATCCTCTTACCTTGGCCTCTTTAAAATAGTGGCTCATAGTAAATGGATCTTGCTCAAAGTCATGGAACCTTTGACTCATGTATCAAACCTTAGTTCATGATAAAACATAGAACCTTGACTGGTTGAAGGCTTGTATTTGTCGCATTCAACCAAAGGTGCTAGTTTGACTACGTGATCTTGCGTACTATTGCCATGTTTTTTGCACTAACTTTGGATTCTAGATTTACAAAAACCTAGGGAAACCTAAACCCCTAAAACATGAATTACATGCATCCTAACTTCCGGTAAAAATCCTACCTTACCTTCAAAATGTCCAAAGCAATAGTAAAAACCTATTTTACCTCCAAAATGCCTCATGACCCCAATAAAACCCAAATTTTACCTATGAAATGTCCCATGCCCTTATTAAATCCTAACTCTACTCCTAAAATGCCGCGTGATAAAAACCTTCCCACATTACCAGTATGGTTCTGACCTTCCCACAGAAACCCTATTAAGGTAAAAACCTGAAATTGTCCCAATAAATAGTATGGCTCCAACTTTTCCACTAAAATCCTATTAGGGTAAAAACCTGAAATCACCCCATCAACCGGTAAGACTTTGACCTTTACACCAAAATCCTATTAGGGTTAAAATCCAAAATTGTCCTGTCTAATTGGTAAGAAGTTGACCATTCCACCAAAACCTTAGATGGGGTAGAATCCTAAAACTCCTCCTCACTAACATGAATCCAAAATTTCGTAGCAAGGTTAAATTTTAAAATTACCCCCAAGCACCCCAAAAATCCTTAATCCAGATGTGGGCATTACGTATTGAGTCCTTGCATATCGAGTCTGTCTCATGCATATGGAATTATTGTGTAACAGAGACTGACTCCCTAAACCAAGACATACATTAAAGGTGATCATGTAGTTACATTATACTTATAATTGCATCTTGCATGAGTATCATCTCTCCTAATGTAGAACCAAAACACTTACCCCTAACCATGTCAAGTCTTAGTGTCCCATGTGTAAAGTCATGAAGATTCAACCTTTTTTAGGAGTTTGTCTATTTGGGTTAAAAGGATTGTTCGACGGTTAAAGAGGAAGTCTCCACGACAACTATTGTCAGTTTTCAAGCTGGCATCTCCCAGTTCTCCCCTTACTCCTCTCTAAAATATATCAACATTTGAGCAAATGCATAAATTAGATAATACACTAGGTTGCATGGGTGGTAATGCGTAATTTTCCTATGTGACAAAGGAGTCACATGCAAACCGAAAGAAGTGGCATCGGGGAAATGGAAAGTTTGAGATGACCAAGGGAGAATATGGTAGCATGCTCAGAAACACAAGGCTCAGCAAACAAGAAATCAGACATAGGGTAATGATTACAAAAAAATTCGAATTTGAATCAACATTTCACTTATTTGAAAAGAATTCCACTTATTTGAACCCTATTTATTTTCCTGTCAATAATTTTATGAAGTTGCTGGTTGAAGGGCGATTTTTTACAAGAGGGAAGAACAATGAAGGTAGCACATAGTTTTGAGCAGCTTTATAATGTGGAGAAAGTGGTGAGCTCTAAATTGGTCTGTGATGTGGATGAAGAATGCTTCGAAAATAGTGGAGGTAAGTATTGTAGGGTTAATTGATACTTGAGGTTCATGGTTAATGCATTTTAGATAGGTATTTACACCTATTTGAGTAGTCATGGGGGCATGGTAGTATTGAATGTTCATGAGGCATGATACCAATGTACGTAATGTATTTAAAAAATATACTTTTGTGATTTATGTGGTATAGTTTGCAATTGCAACGCCGGTACATGTTATTTGGAATGGATTTGAGTAGTCATGGGGCATGGTAGTATTGAATGTTCAATGGGCTTGAGATTAATGTACGTGATGTATTAGAAAAATGTACATTGCATGATTTGTGTGTTAGTTTGCAATTGTAATGCTGGTACATGAGATTTGGTATAAGCTGCTTGAGAATGATTTATAGTAATGCTCATTATCTTTGTTATAAATGTACTCTGTTTCTACAGTGTATCTTAAGATGTATATGACTTTACTGATTATTGAATGTATATGGGGCATGATTTTAATGTACAAGAGACATGTGATAAATGTACATGATGTATTAAAGAAATGTGTATAATACATTGACTTTATTGAATGTACATGGGGCATGGTTGTAATGTACATAGTGCTTTAAAAATGTATACATTGCATGAAATGTTTGGTTTAGTTTCCAATTGCAAAACTAGTACATCAAATTGGTGATATTTTTAGATGATAAATTACTAGGTATATTGTGTGTATAAAATTTATGTGTTGTATACACTTTTTTTAATATTGTTTTTAGTACGTTTAATTATGAATAATATATATGGTCTATAATGAATATTTGTAAAAATGGATTTTCATTTTTTATATGCTTTTACAAATACTATATTTGCAGTTTATTGAATGTAGATGGGGCATGTTGTAATGTACATAATGTATTAAAATTATGCACATTGTGATGGCATTATTTAAGTTAAAAATGTACATAACCTTTGAAAAAATTATGAATTTTGAAGTAATGATCATTATAGTACTAAAACATATACATTATATTGTAATGCAATGTACATTACCATGTATGTAGTGGTTGTGTCTGAGCTTATGTACAAAGTTTTTTATCTATGTTATTTTGTGCAATAGGTTTCATAGAGGCTCCTAAGTCTGAGCTTATTTATAAAAAAGTAAAGTTTGATGATGAAGCTTATGAATTATATAATAGTTATGCGTTCAAGCATGGGTTCGACATAAGTAAAGAGAATCTAGAGATGAGGGCTAACAAGAAACAATATGGCATCAGATAGTTGTATGTGCTTATGTAGGGATTAAGAGAAGTTTTGTGTTTTAGGTTTATTAGAAAAGGGAAGGGCAAAATGGTTACAAGGCCTTTATTTAGTTTGACATGGATAAGGAATCGAGTTTACTTATATTAACAAAGCATGATGTGACTCATAATAACAATAGGATCTATGTGTTAAAATGACATCTAATAAGATCTCATAGGAAGATTTCTAAGGATTAGATGGCGATGTTGAACAATCTAACTAAGAATGGAATACCTATTGTTGATGCAGTTTGTTTTTTGAAGAAGCAAGTAGGAGGTGAAGTGAGTCTTAGATTTCTTAAGAGAGATGCATATGATGCATTGGATGGACAACCGAAGTTGATGTTTGATAGGTGTGATGCTATAATCAATTACTTTAAGGAAAGGAAAACAAATGAGATTGCTTTTTCTATGATTTTGAAGTTGACTAAGAAGGTCATCATGAAGCTTTCTTTTTTAGGGATAGTCTTATGAAAATAGACTATGATATATTTGGGGATTTATTACGTCATGATAAGACATACAACATAAACAAGCATGATATGATTTATGGTCCCTATGTTAGAATGAACCACCAAAACAAAAACGTGATGTTTGGCATTAAATTTGTACTTAGAAAGAAGGTGGAGTCTTTTGAGTGGTTATTCAACACCTTTTTAAGGTCCATGGGTGGAAAGCATCTAGTAACGATTATGGCTGATCAAGCACAGTCAATGACAAGAGCAATAAAAAACGTGTTCCCTAACACCCGTCACCGTGTATGTACATGACATATTGGGGAGAATGCTAAAAAGAATATATAGCGATTGAGGTCTATGGAGGGTTTTAATGGTATATTTAACATTATTTTATAGTATACAATACCATAACCAAATTTGTGTACTACTAGTCAACGTATCATGGGATATCAATTAATTAAAATATGTACATTTCATGAAATCATAATTGTTGTCCTATGTAATTGGTATATTGTTATAATATAATGTACATTACATTGAAATATAATGTACATTGTAGATAAATTTAATGTACTATAATTTAAGATGTGTGGACTTCAAATGAATATCATTTCATAATATCATAATTATTGTCATGTGTCATATGTAAATATAATGTACATTACATTAAACTATAATGTACATTGTAGAGAAATGTAATGTAGGATATTGTAAGATGCGTGGACTTCAAATGAATATCATATACATTGTTATATCTGAAGTAACATTTTTGTTATATAAAATGTGCATTGTTTAAATCTAAAATGAGCACTAAGTACATTAAAGGTATACATTGTTTGCATATCATATACATAGTTATCACATAAGCATAATGTGTTTCATTAAAATTTACATAGTCAACACATTAAATGATCATGGGGTACATTGAAGATATACATTGGACGTGTTTTACAATTATCATGTACTCAAATTCTAATGGTTTTCCTATTGTATTTTTCATAATGGTCATGAAGTTTGATTCTTCATCCAACGAATGGATTAAAAACTTGTATCTTATAAAGGAGTTATGGAGTCATGGTCTGTGTAATTTTTATAAGTATGTTGTTGATATAGTTGAGGAGTGGAAGAGCAATGAGATTTCGATTGATTATGAAAGCCTTAATGATAATCGACATTTGGTTTAGGCACACGTGGGGTTAGTGGAGCACGCAAGGTAGGTTTATATGATTCCTTTATACCTTCATTTTAAGGGTAATTTTGTGAATATTGTCCCTTGTATTGCTAAGGTTTTCAAAATAAAACCTCCAACATATGAGTATCATGTAGGTCATCTAAAAAAGGACATTATAAATCATACAGTTACATTTGATGAGTCTTCAGCTACAATTAGTTGCACCTGCAAGTATTTTAGCGAGGTTGAGCTTATTTGTAGTCATCCTCTTCATGTTCTTAATCTTAGTAATGTTATGTTTATGCAATAGAGATATATTTTGAAAAGATAGACCAAGTCTGATATGTGCACTAAGGTGGATGACAATAATGTTAATGGGTCATGTGTTACACGTTTCAGTATTTGGAGGTTATATAACATATAGTCTTCTGTAAGGTTGGTTGATGTTGGGCAACATGATTTTGCTGCACGGAATGTCATCGAGAATCGCTTAATTGAATGTAAAGAGAAGATTGATTTCAATATGATGATGAAATCAATAATTTTGGAGACTGAAGAGGGTACCCACAAGAATACTATATTGGTTGAAGGATTGGAAGTTAACAACCCGGTGAAAAGAAAAAAAGGGGGGGGGGGGGGGGGGGAGGGGGGTGGGGGCCGGAATATTCGGCTTCAATTTACGCACGAGAAGATATTTAAGAGGCTTAAGGGAAAGAAATTGAAATCATGGGAAAAAAGGTTACAAAGGTTGTTGATAAGATGAAGCTGAGGGCTAATAGTTATGTAAAGGTAATACATGTTTTATTCTCTTTCCATGTTCTATTTAAATTTGGTAAATTGTTCTTTTGTCGTATAGAAAGTCCACTATATGATTGGTAAAACAATGTTCATTGGTGGGTGTGTGTTATATTATGTTACCGAACTATATAGGACTATTGTATATCTTAAATGTACATTACCTAATATAGGAATGTACATTTATGACTTAAAGAATGTATATTTGTGAATATCTACGACTGCCATATACATATTACATTATATTATTATAATCATTTCACACAGAAAGTATGTACATTACATACATTCATAATCTCATGTTGGATGTTAGCTTTTATAGAAATGCATATTATCTGATTAAAATATATACATTTTTAATAAATAATATGTATATTAGAAGTTTAGTTTATATGTACATTACATACGTAAATACATGCAAGTCTTGAATTATGTATATTAGTTATTAGTGAAATGTACGTCAAATAATATGGTGATGGAAAGTGCATAGTAGGGGCATACAAAAAATGCACGTTGACATGTTAAGTAGTGTTTTGCAAAGGTAAATGAAATATATGGTAGCAAGGCTAACACACCTAAATGTCATTTAAGTAATGAGATTGTTATAGAATAATTATATCATTCTACATGGTAAATTCTTATCCTAGGAGCCTTTTCGTTGCCAAGTGCTGAATCACCGCCTTCTTCTTGTTTGTTCGATTGTTGAGGATCTCATATGTATACCGCACATGAAATCCTTTCAATGACTCAAACTATAATCAAATAAGTGTGGAGTGGGGGATGGGAATTGTGAGATTTAAAGTTTAGATGAAATGGAAACAACTCACATTATCAGAATGGAGTCAACATTCCCACTTTATTCTTCCTTTGTAGGTTTCTATGTGGCGCATAGTGTATATGCCACAATCAAATTTGTTATCATATGATCTCCATGGCATCTAGACGACCCTATACGTAAAATTTTGGTATTGCACCTTACTCCCCTTATCTTCCATGTACAATTGAAAGGTATGCAGTTGGTGAGGATTAAATATTACAACCATGGGGTTAGTAAATAAAATTGATTTCTATTAAAAGATATTATGTACTGGATGTATACTAACATCCTAAAGGGATGATCATGGTACTTGTTTTCTAGCGATACGCCTTCCGCAAGTATTTTGTTGTCGAGGAGATCTATGGACCTGTACTTGTAATTAATGCAGTACAAGTAAAAGTATTGTGATGTGTATGCTGGGAAGCAAACCTTAAACATTCAACAAATAACATGTAGAACTTTAATACACATTAGTTGAAAAAATTGTATATTTTTTTAAACCTTCAATGTACATTGCTATTGTATATGATTTACATCTTCTAAACCTGTAATGAATATTTTTAGTTCATATTTCCTTTATGTCCATTGACTTTTTATATAATGTACATTATCAGTGAATAAAATGTACATTTTCTAAACCTATAATGTACATTTTTGAAACCTTTAATGTACATTTTCAGTGTACATTGCATTTATGTACATGATATTAATTCCAAATGTAATATCAGCTATATTTGAATACCTTACCAGTGGGTAACCCTTGATTGCACGAATACTGTTATCAGCCATCTAGTTTTCAATGGATTCCACAAAGTTTGTAGACCTCATCTCCAAGGTCACTACTTGTCTTCTTTTATTATAGGCTTCATTCATACAAACTACATTCTAGTAAAGGGAAGCATGTGTTAGGCACAATTTTAGTTAGTGACAGTTCAATTATGTGTTAAAAAAATATGGGCTTATGAATGGGTTGTTAGGGAATAAAAACTTCTTATCCTTGCTCATTGTGTTTCACTTGTTGAGTAGGGTCACCCATGCATCAATGATTTCGGTGTATATATTTTCAGCAAGGCCTATTAGCTTAACCTTTTCCCTTGTGAGAAATGTATGTCCAACATTATAAAGTAGATCACTAAAATAGGTGTTATATAATTAAAATTAGTGATGATTAGTATATGATTACTAGATTATATAAGTATAGGACACTTACTAGAGATCGAGATCATCAACAAACCCGTAATCACAAATTCCTTGTGCCTTGTCTGTTTCTTCTTCTATCAAATGCAAATACTTTTCCAAGAATGGAAAAGATAACACGGGAGGCAATTTTCTCTTTCTCTTGGCATACACTTGTCCAAAAGAACTGGGAAAATATTAGACGAGTAGAAGTTAATTCATGTTAGATTAAATGCATTTACTAGTAGTTAATTCATATCACCTTTCCTCAATGGGTTTTCATTTGTGAATTTCCCTCATTTTCCGTATGGTTTTCTTACTATGGGGCTTGTTCTGATTCGCTAAATATAAATGAATGTAGAAAGTTGTATTCAATAATGTTCATCATATAAGAAATAAAAGAACAAAATAATTATAATGGCTAATTAATGAACACTTACATCTCCTAGTTATTAGCGCATATGATGCCCTTTCCTTCTCGAGGCATATCAATGGGCTCATTTGGATGGTCACTGTAATACATAAATTTATATTGTAATAAAAAATATATTATAATATTAAGAAATGTACATCATCATATAAAGAAATATACATTGGACAATTAAGAAATACATTATAATATTGAGAAATGTACATTCCAATCAAAGTAAACGTATAATGTAATATTATAAAATGTACATTGTAACATTAAGAAATGTACATTACAATACAAAGAAATGCACATTGTAATATTATGAAATGTAAATTGTAAATATTAAGAAATGTACATTGTATTAAAAAATGTACATTATAAAATTAAAAAAATACATTCTCATCAAAGTAAATGTACATTGTAATATTAAGAAATGTACATTCTAATCATAGTAAAACGAATTATATGTAGTTAGTTATCTGAAATTGTACCTTTTATCTGTACATTCACTTTCTTTCTCTCTATCTTAGGGCACGCCAACCTGGTCATCAGCATAGTCACTAAACATGTTAACACATATAAGGTTAGGTCCTTAAAAAGAGACATTGATATGTACATTGTTTGATAATAAGATATACATTTTAAACTAATACCGTTTACATAACTTACATGAAGGTGACTAAAAGTTCATTTGAAATTACGATGCATATTAAATCTAATATATACATTACTTTTTATAGATATGTATGTTTCCCACTTGTAGAATGTACATTTTATATATACATGCAACTTAACATTATACCTTTGATTTTCTTCATGGTGTTCAGTATGGTATTCCTCTTTGGCATTTTCTTCATAATTTTCCTCTTCAACATTAGGTTGAAAATGGTATTTAGCCCTGCGAGCAATCAAGTTAGTCTATCCAATATGTTAAAGCGATGAAAAATAGCGAATATTTAGTTTAGCCCAAGGTCATACATGTTTGGGTGATGCGTTTGGGGTGTCCTTAAACTTCCATCACCCACCGTAGCCTTTGTTGTCCTTTGGCTTTATCAATCATATCCCTAAACCAAGAAGCACCATATATGTTCTCATCCTGGCTTTTGGGGAGGACATTTTTTTCCTTTGGCTCAAGTTATGCATGTTTCTCAATATGTTTGTGAGGTCGATGAAGTTAGCTGCAATTTTCTCTATTAGGGACCTCAACATGTTATATTCTTGTTCTTAATGGTAAAATCAATATGCATAAACATTGGAATATACATTAATTGATATATAAATATACATTTCACGTATAAAGTATGTACATTTTCTATTAGTAGTATATACGCTATATATATAATGCTTTTCAATGTACATAGTATGCAAACTCAATGAACATTATATATAACCTTAATGAACATAAGTATACTATCCAAATTTGTGTGCCATGCTTTATAGTGAGAATAGATGTTCTCATACCTGAATGTTTTGGGGGCTGGTGGGATGAAGTTGGTGTTTATTTTCCTGCTACTGTTAGGGTTGTTGCTGTTGCTGGGGTTGATGTTATTGTAGTTGTTCTTGTTGCTATTGCTGCTGTAGTTGTTCTTGTTGCTATTGCTGCTGCTATGAACTATCTATCAAGTATACGAATATGGGGATATCTAGAATTTGTGGGGATAAAATTATGCATAGCTCAACAACAATTCTTTCTTTCACCAAATTACCTTTCCAGACAGAAATCCATGGGAAGGCCCTAGGTATAGTATTTGTAAACCTCTGTAACTGATCAAAATAAAATATCTGGAATCCAAATTATTCATTCTTAAACTATACATTCCACTAAAATTGAATGCATATTATGCATTATGCGCAAAACTAAATTAGGTTGTGCACTCCAACAAAGTATAATGCGCATTATGAATTTGTGCCACATATGGGTAAGCACACTATATGATGTGGGTATGTGATGTTGATTACTGTAAGATGTAATACACATTATGGATTTATGAAATGATGACACATAATACTAGCAAACATGTATAATATAACTAGTTTAGAATAATACCGTTAAGAATGAGAGGACCACAAAAAAATCGAGAAGATTTCTCTTCTCAATCTAAAGAGCACTCCGCCAAGCTGCTCAGTGTGTAGTGGCTCCAATTATAATAGATAGGTGGGTTGTGTCATAAGTAGTGGTTAGAAACTTGATAAAGGGATGGGAGTTTGTACTTGATTTGATGCAAGTGTTCACTACATGGATTAGAAAATTTCTCTTCCAATTATTGTCCAATAGAACCTCATTCTCCATTAGTTTCTTTCTATGTTCTCTAGGGTTGGCATTCTACCCCCATAATAGGCCTTGAATTCTCTAACAACCTTAGAAAAACTGCTCACTATGTCCCTTTGGTTCCCCAACCTTTTCTCCATTTAATGGTACCCCATACACTAAGTTTACGTTAATGTCCTTAATTTCAAGTGACCCATTGCTGTCAATTAGACTGCACATTTCAATTGACTCAAAGTTTACAATGAAGCCAGCTGCAAACAAGACATTATTTACAAAAAACTCCAAGTAGAGAAGGCCAGCAAATCTCATGTCTTTAATGCCTTGTAGTTTGTCAAGCTTGTAAGGAAGAGAGTTGACAACATTTTTAACTACTTTCAATGTTTTTTTTAAAGATTGAGACAAAATAAGGTTTTAGGGGTACTATCTTCTAGGGTTCTAGTGGTAGGCCTTTTAAGCCTCTTAGTGGGTTATGGTTCTTCAAGTTATGTTGGTGTCTCTTTGGCTTCATTTTGTTTTAAAGCTTGTGCAGCCTCACTACATTACTGTACATAAAAGAAATATATTCTAATAATGTACACTCAAATTTGAATTATATTCCAATAATGTATATATTATACACATTCGGTGTACATTAAATGTAACCTCAATAACATAACATTAATATATTTCATGTACATTGCATGTAAATAAATTATGTACATTACTATATAGTTATATGTATATTACTATATAAAAATATGTACATTACATACGCATAATGCAATAAGGTTTACAAGTGTAATATCAAGAACCAATTTGAGTACTATCCCAATGTACATTATATATACAATGGATGTACATAGTGATTATAAGCTTTTAGATCCATATTTTGCATTTACATTTTAGTATTGATATATGTACATTTCTTACGAGTTATATGTAAATTAGTAATGGATCTATGTATATTGCATACATGTACGCATATTAATGTACATTTAATACATGGAAAATGTACATGGTATTCCATCATAATGAACATTATATGCAAGTTGTCCAATAATTATAAAACATTTCAATTATATGTAGATGTGTTGTGTTCATAACAAAAGTATTCAGTTACAAAAATTATTTTCCAAATAAATTCAACAATGGAATTCAATGAATCATATATTTCCACAAAGTGTTTTGTAATCTGATTTCAGAAGTGCATAACAATAGAAAAAGGGAATTACTTAGAGAATGTAGATGCTTCTTCTACAATATAAGAAAGCAAGGATGGGTCCACAATCGGTTCTTTTGTCTTCTTTTTCCCTTTTGTTCTTATTTCATGGATCATTTGAGCAATTGGTTTGTCCTCTATGGGATCAACCACAATCCTACAACCAAGATTAGCAAAATATACACAGAAACCCAAAATTCAAGTGTTTTGAAAAATATTAAGTTGCTTCCATGGTGGATAATTATAGCAGAGTAATTGAAAAAGCCCATAATTGTAGTAGAGTAATTGAAGAAGAAAAATCTGATTTTGAGATAAATGGATGACTTCAATGGACTTTGGGTGGAATGCTTTGGGTGTGGTTCTTTTTTTTTGGTTTGAACTTTGAGTACAATGGAGGGAAGGAGAAGAATATGCATTCTGAAAATGGGGAATGATTGTCTATGGATAAAGGCTACTTATAGGGTAGGGTCATAATAACTTACCTTCCTCGTTATAATAGAGTGGTAGTTGCAGTGTGACAGGCGCTACAGTATGGTTTATTTCCCAACTGACGGTTATGTGGGGACACTTGCATTTGGTTTTATGTTGTAACATATATTTACTCTATACATTTTATGTGCAAGTAATATACATTTTCCTCTTTGTTTCATTCTTTGCAACCTGCGTTTTAGAGTGGGTGTACCTTGCTCATGGTATACCTGGATGCACTGTCCATTGATTGGAGCAAATAACCTAGATCTTGGCTAGAGTCAATGATTTAGCTAAGTCTCTAGAGGCTATTAATATCCATATAGGGAGAATCGAGAGTATCCACTTCCTAGAGAATCGGGTACTGGCAATGGAAAGTATAGTTAATCAATTCACCAATGGGGGGTAGTACTCTGACATAGCCTTTGATAAAATGAAAGGGAAACTCATCTATCCTAAGCAATTATCCACTAAAGATATTCCAAGGTTCAAGTTAACATATGATCCAACATATCATCTTCGTAATTTCAAGGATACCATGGCCATCAAGGTGATAGTTATTGAATTATTCCCGGAATTTTTTCCTATATCCCTAGACTTAACCTATCAAGAAAGGTTCTACTAACTTAAGGATAAGGAAACCAAGGTGTGTGAGGATATCATTAGTGCATTCTTGAATTAGTATGGACCAAATATGCAATGGCTAATAACTCTTAGAGAGCTAGAAGATCTTCGATAAGGCACCATTAAAGGGTTCAAAAATTATAGGAACCATTGGAAAAAGTAAGCCTCTCATGTGGGTCCTAGACCATCTCAAGACAAACTTGATAGAACCTTCTTCTTAACTTTTCTACCTAAGTATAAGAATCGTATAAGGAACTTATGGCTCAAATCTTTCAAGAATACTTACAATATTGGCATCGATCTAGAGGATGAACTAACTAAGAATCTCACCGCTTTAAGTGATGAGGAATGGATGGGGAGTGAAATTGACTCTCTCTCTGAATATGATGAAATCAATATTCTTAAAGCTTTATCATTTTTAGAAGATACCAATAGCAATGACTTTATCAATTATCGATCCACTTGCGATTCTACTTATATAGGAGGATGGTTTTGCTAGCTAGCCATCTTCCTTTATCACCTCTAGGGGGATCCCATCACTAAATGAGAAGATCATGTTATGGTGCTCTAAATAATCAAAGTTATATGAATGTGTTAACCATATAATCTTCTCCTTAGTCTTGAAAGATGAAAAGGAAGTCCAAATGTCTATATTAAGTCATGAAGTTTATCCGAAAAAGCTAATTATGCTAGTTCTAGACATAACACAGTGATAGAGAAAATCTCTGAAGATAGCTACCCTTGGGCAACAAGCTGAAGATTATCACTAGAGACGGCTAGAAAACGAATGAGATAAAATCGTTAGAGTCTGAGTCCAAGTCTAGATATGTCGAGTCTGAATATATAGAGTTTAGGCCCTTAATGGTTACACTACCAAAGGAAAACCCTTACAAAATCCCTAGATGTAACCACCTCTGAATTCAATAATATTTCTAATTTTGCTTACTCCTCTTCTTCCACCCTAATCCCTACCACTAATTTCTTTGTCTCAAAAAAATGTCTTTGAATATTAAATAAATGGAAGAACATGAAAACAAATAACCTATAATTGAAGAACCTAAAAAATAATTATAGGTACCAAACAGGGGCAGAAATTTGTGCAAATTAGGCTAACACTATCCCTAGACAAACAATTGCTCAAGGATTTTATCGATGTTTTCACTTGGTCTTATAGAGACATGCCAAGGATAAACAAAGATATTTCACATCACACTATTTCAATCCTCTTGGGGTCAAAACCAATAGAGAAAAAGTTGTAGAGAATGAAATTAGACGTAACTTGAATATCAAGGAGGAGGTCAAAAAGAAATTAGAATTCAGGCTCATCAGAGTTGCAAACTACCCAGACTTGATCGCAAATATTTTTCCTGTTCCCAAAAAGGATGGAAGGGTTTGATTATGCATGGAATATCGATATCTAAACCGAGCTAGTCCTAAAGACAACTTTCCTCTACCATACATTAACATACTAATTGATAATACAACTAATTGTGCCTTACTTTTGTTCATGGACGGGTATGCAAGCTACAACCAAATATGTATGGTTGAAGAGGATATGGAAAAACCACCTTCATAACTTAGTAGGGGCACCTATTGCTATATGGTTATGCCAATTGGCCTAAAAAATGTTGCTGCCACCTATCAAATCCAGAGATCATCGAGGGCATTGAATAACCTTTCAGAAATTCTTTTCACGACTTAAACAATTCAATATGAGGTTGAATCCTCAATAAAGTGCATTCAGGGTCATATTTGGCAAACTATTAGGGTACGTCATCAACTTTTGAGGATTTATGGTTAATCTTAGAAAAATTAGAGCTATCTTAGATATGAAACCATCTTAGAGTGAAAAGGAGATCAATGGTTTCCAGGCTGCCTCTAATATACCAGTAACTTCATATCTAAATTTATAATGATATGTGAGCTAGTGTTTTGAAAACTGAAAAAGAACACTCCTAAGGATTGGGATGAAAACTACCAGAAAGGTTTCAACCAAATCAAAAGTATCTCCTAAATCCACCTATGCTTTCGCCAGCATTATTGAGAATTCCTCTTTGCCTTTATCTTACAGTCATTGCCTTAATAGGCTAGGCAATGGTTGCTCAAGAGGTACAGGTAATGGAATTCTCAATTTACTACATCAACATATGGTACATACCATATTAGTCTAGGCCACTAAGAAGCTTAAGCATTATATTCTCTCGCACATGGTACGTACTATATCAAAGATGGATCCTCTCAAATATATATTTAAGAAGCCTACTCTCAGTGGATGCCTTTTGAGATGGCTAGTCCTCCTTATCAAATTCAATCTCAAATATGTCCCTTAGAAGGTAATCAAAGGATCCACAGTCTCAGTACTCTTGGCGGAACCGTTGACAAATGATTTCAAGGAAAACTATGATCTCCTAAACGAAGATCTCCTCATAATAAAAAATGACATAGGTCATTATATTGATTAGCCTTTAACCAGTAGGGATGCGGTGCGGGGATACTCCTGGTATATCCAAAGGATGAGAACACTCCCATATTAGTCAAGCTAGACTTTAATTTGGGGTACGAATAATGTTGCTGAGTATAAAGCATGCAATTTGGGTGTAAACCATCAAACCTAATCAGAATGCCACTTGTCATAGAGAGGAGATCTGAAGAGGTGCATGCCAATTATCTGGACGCTAACACAACAGATGGTGAACCTTGGTACGCCAACATCTTGATTTTGTGCATTGTCTAAGCTTATTGACATTTCTCGTGTTTTTGTCTTATTTTCCTTGATTTCCCATTATCTTTTCTACTTTTATGCGTGTTTTTATGGCTTGACACATGTATCTAATGAGCTTGAGCAAGAGAACCAAAGAATGGAAATGTATAGTAGAAATGGAAATAAGAGAAGCCAAGAGGCCGCTCAGACTTTAAACCAAGCGGCCTCTCAAGAGAAAAAGGCCTGAGTAGGCGCTCACTTTGTCACAAGCGACCACTTAGTTTAATGGGAGTGGATAAGCAAAGAACTTTGAGTGGACATCAAGCGATCTACAAGAGTTTTTTAGGAGTCTAAGAGACCGCTTAAAGTTATTCTGAGCAACCGCTCAGTTTACTGGAACCAAGAATTTCAGCTTATAAGCGAGTGCTTAACTTTATACTAAGCGCCTCCTCAGTTGTTTTTTGGCAGTTCTGTGGCTAGCTCCAACTCTTTTAGGGGAATTGAGGAAAGCTAAAAAGGCACAAAGGAAGTCATATTGAGTGACATAGAATATTAGTAGTTTTTAGACTAAGATAATTAGCTTAGGGTTTATTTATTGTTCTTCCATATCAATTCCTTATTAATATATTAGTATTTTATTTCACTTTCTCCTACTTTATATTTTGTAATTTCAATGTATTTTCTATTTTTGTTAATTTATGTTTGATTATTCTTAGTTTCTTGCATGGTTTGCTAAACTCTATTCATTAATTTGCTAAAATGGCTTGTTATTTTTATTATTTGAAGTTTTCTATTACTAGTTAAGAGCACACATATTAGTAAGGGGATAGGGTGAAAACCCAATCCCAAGCATGGATGATGTTTGAAGTATGGAGTTGGTTTCTTGATGATATGTGTGTGATTTATTTTTGGGTTTTTGGTTGGAGTCTAGATTGACAATATAGATTTCTTTAATTACTTTCCTAGGTAAAAGACATTGAGAAATGTATATTTAGGTAGTGACTCGATGTTAAGTGTTGCTAACTTGCATGCTTTTAATTATCGATTTGAAGATATTGTGTTTCTTGGATGCATTAGAATACAATTATGCAAGAAATACCTATTGTGTTGCCCTTCCATGAAGATGACTGAGAGGTTGGTTCCTAGTTGAAATCCCTTCCTTGCAGCATGTTTAGGTTTGATTCATAGGTTAAGAGCAAATTAGTGAGCCTTATATTATCTCATTTCAAGTCCAACTCCCAACTTTAGCTTATTAATGCTTGGAATTGGTGTTGAATCTTGAAACCCTAGCGCTTTTACCTTCATATGAAAAATCTTTTAGAACCTCAAACTAGATTTTAGTTAGATCTAATCTTAATCCCTTCTTTAGTTGAGCCCTAGCTTACAGTCGAGCTACTATAATTTGGTAGCTATTTGAAGCAATTCCTTATGGATTTGACCCTTACTTGCCTATTACTCTTAATAGGTGAGTTCAAGGTTTAGTTGATAGTAGGTGTCGTGACAATCGATACCTAATCTATCAAATTATTTAGTCCCGTGTTTTTAGTAGTTTTTATGAGTCTAGTTCATTTTTGTTTACTTAATTTCTTTTCCCTTCTTATTTTTGTTGATTTTACACTGTGATTGTTATTGTCAACCCTTTGCTTAGCTTTGATTTGTATGCCATCAAACAAGAGCAGCAGAGCACAACCTTTAGCTCAATTGAATCCTGAAATCGAGCGTACAATTAGAGATATAAGAAGAGGGTTGAGATCAAGAAATAGCTCACTATGAATAGCCCTATTCCTATAAAATTAAAGTTCAAAAGAAGACTTATATTCAACTCACTCAAATCTCAAATTTATTTTTGGTGTTGGTATATATAGACCCTTGAGGTAGTATGGAGCTCTTGGAGCTTACCAAGTCTAGAAGAGGGCCATCCTTTTAGAGGAGAGAAACATGAGTCACCTTATGCCCATCTAAGTAGTTCATAAGATACTATGATACAGTGAAGGCAAATGGTATGACTCAGGGATTATATCAAATTTAATTTATTCGAGTTCTCTCTGACAAGCAATGCTAAATGGCTTAAGAAGATGTAGCTTAATTCTCTAAGGACATGGGAAGAAGTAACTAGAGCATTCCTTAATAAGTTCTTTCCACCTTCAAATACTACTGAAAATGAGGACAAAAATTGCAACGTTTTGCGAAAAAGGAGATAAAACTATATTTGAAGAATAAAAATGTTTCAAGGGTTTGATATAGGCATGCCCACACCATGTAAAGGATAAGTAGTTACGTCTTTATAGCTTTTATAATGGTCTGTTATAGCAGAATAAGACTAGCCTTGATGCAGAAGCTGGTAGAGCCATAATGGGATTGAGCCCAACCAAAGCATTCAAAGTTATTGAGTAGGCAATCAAACGTTTTACTAAATAGAATG
The DNA here is from genome assembly GCA_026401315.1 of Dysphania ambrosioides. Taxonomy (NCBI): domain Eukaryota; kingdom Viridiplantae; phylum Streptophyta; class Magnoliopsida; order Caryophyllales; family Amaranthaceae; genus Dysphania; species Dysphania ambrosioides. Next base: position 24,691,552 of record CM048657.1, read on the forward strand.
AAGGCTAGAGAGTACAGACCAAATGAAGAGGAAGGTATGAAGTGGATTCTATTAATGTACTTCCTTCAAAGTTAGACGCTCTAAGTAATAAATTTAATGAATTTGTTTTAAACATTCCTACATGTGGCATGCAATCCCTACAAACATCTAGTTCTAATGCTCCTATATAAGTGTTATTTTGTGATGTTTGTGGTGATTATGATCATAACCCTATGCAATGTCATTTACTAACCTCTATAGGGAATGTACTATGTGGAATGGAACAAGTTAATGCCATAGATAATATGGCCCCTAACCCTAAATTAGATCCATACTCTAACATCATTAACCTAGGGTGGAGAACTCACCCTGATTTTGGTTGGAGAAATTAGCAAAACCAAGGGAATGGGAACTTTAATGGGCTTAACGAGGGAAACTTTCAAAACTAGGGGATTAGGAATTTTAGTTGTCAAAATCAAGGGAATTTTCAAGGCAATAGGAACTACGAGAACCATGGTCAAGGTAGTTTTAAAGGATATGGGAACTATGGGCCAAATCAAAATCACAATAGGTTTCAAAACCCAAATCAAGGCCAGTTCCAAAATCCTAACAAACATAACCCACCTAGATTCAATTCAAGACCTAGGCCTAACCCCCTTAACTTAAATTCTACCTTCAAAGTCTAATTTAGAGTCATTAATTAAGAGCATTGTGGCCACCCAAAAAAAAAGAATAATAACACTAAGGAAAGCTTGAGGCAAAAGCAAACCCATAATAAAATGCTTGAGAATCAGATTGCCCAGCTTGCTAATTCCCTTAAGAAGGGCCTAATACCTTCATTCCCTAGCCAAGGCATAGATCCCACTGAACATGCTAATGCCATTGTGACCAAGAATGGTAAGGCTCTAAGAGAAGTATCTAAGAGAACAGTTGAGGAGGTGAGTCAAAGTCAACTCAATAGTTGTGAGGATATGAATATGAAGGAGACTAGTAAAGATAAGGGTGAGATATAAAAGAGCAAGGAAGGGAACTACCAAACGGGTGTTACTCACTTTTATGAGAAGTTTCCCTACCTAGTTAGGTTTTCATTGTTTAAAATAGATGAGAAGTTTACAAAATTCTTAGAGGTCAAGGGTTTTGCTAAAGTCAAAAATCCTAAGATGAGACGCCTATAGAATCCTGCATGTCCAAGAAAGGACCGTACTCCTATAACCGAGGTAGGTACAGGATGATTCCTTATAACATCAATTTTAGCAGGATCTACCTCTATGCCTTTGAAAGACACTTTGTGGCCTAGGACAATGCCTTCTTGCACTAAAAAGTGACACTTTTCCAAGTTTAGCACAAGATTTGTTTCTTGACACCTTAATAAAACTTTCTCAAGATGTGTCAAACAAGTGTCAAGAGAAGACCCTCCAACTGAAAAATCATCCATGAACACTTCCATGAAGTCCTCTAACATATCAGCAAATATAGCCGACATGCACCTCTGGAAAGTGGATGGAGAATTGCATAAACCGAAGGGCATTCTCCTATAGGAAAAATTCCTAAAAGGACAAGTGAAAGTTGTTTTCTGTTAATCCTCGGGGTGGATTGGGATTTGAAAGAAACCCGAGTAACCATTTAGAAAACAATAGTACTTGTGCGTTGCCAATCTTTCAAGTATCTCGTCGATGAAGGGTAAAGGGAAGTGATCCTTTCTTGTGGCCTTGTTGATTTTACGATAATCAATGCAAACTCGCCATCCTATGGTGGCTCTAGTGGGGATTATCTCTCCTCTATCATTTTTGACAATGGTTATTCCTCCCTTTTTTGGAACAACATGAACAGGACTAACCCATCTACTATCTGAAATTGAGTAGATGATGCCAACTTTGAGTAGTTTGAGGATTTCATCCTTAACTATCTCTTTCATGTTAGGGTTCATCCTTCTTTGTGGCTCAATGGAGGAAAAATGCTCATCGTCAAGATGAATCCGGTGTATAACAAGGGATGGACCAATCCCTTTCAAATCACCTAGTGAGTACCCTATGGCATCTCGATATTTCCTTAATAAAACAAGTAGATTTTTCCAACAAAATGTCATCGAGCTCAAAATTCACTATGAAAGGACTGCCTTCATCATCATCAAGATAGGCATATTTTAGGCTAAGAGGTAAAGGTTTCAAACTTACTTGGGGAGAATGCTTAGGAATTTCCCCCTTATGGATAGTACCTTCCTAAACCTCACAAAGTTGCTCATACTCTTCTTCTTCTCTCTCATAATCCTGGGCCTTATCTAATTAGCCTTCCAACCGCTCATCTATTGTAAGGGTATCCTCATCATTCATTTGATACCCAACTTCTATTTCTCTTTCCCTATGAGAATCCTCACTCTCCCTATCATCTACTTTAAGGCGACAAACATATTCAACCATAGGTTTCTTTAAGAGAGGGGAGATTTTGAAGACTACCTTCACTTAGGCTACTTCTACCGTTATGGTGTCATCATGGCAATTAATAACTGCCCGAAGTGTTTTTAGAATGGCTCTGCCCAAGATAAGTGGAGAATAAGGGTCCTCTTCCATTTCCATCACTACGAAATTGCAAGGGACCACTAGTTCTCCTACTTGAATAGGTATATCGTCAAGTTCTCTACATGGCACTTTTATACTCCTATCTGCTAGTTGGATCATTTTCCTTAAAGGTCTGAGGTTAAAGGGGAGCTTTTTGGTGATTAATAGAGGCATAAGACTAATCAAAGCCCCTAGATCGGCAAGCGCCCCTTTAGGATCAAGATTTCCCAACTTTACAGGGAGGTTATAAGGACCGGGATCTCTCTCCTTAATAGGCATTTTCCCTTATAGTATGGAGCTAACCTGATGGGGGAGACTGATTACCTCTTCCTCAAGATTTTTCTTGTTGCACAATAAGTCCTTCAAGAACTTAGCATACTTTGGAATCTCTGCCATAGCATCAAGGAATGGAATTTTCATCTCCATCTTCTGCAAATGTTCAAGAAACTTCTTGAACTTATCATCAAGTTGCTTCTTAACTTTCCTATAGGGAAAAGGAAGTGGGGTGCATATAAGCGTTCTAAACTCTTTCTCTCCTCAATCCTCTTTTTCTTCTCTTCCTCACTCTCTACCAACTTCCCACTTCTTATCCTATCATCCTCGTCATTCCCATTTCTTTCATTTTAAACAACTGACCCCTTACCTTACTCCTCTTCTTTTTCATTTTTATCAACTCTCGTCTCATCCCTCACCCGTACCAAAGATGCATCAACTGGATATGAAGGACCGTCATACTGAGTCCTTGATCTCAGGTGGATAGCTTTAGCCGTGTGTTAGTTTGGGTGCTGAGGTGGAGGCTGTGTAGAGGGGTTAGGTTGAGGGTGAGATGGGAATAGAGGTGGGGCAGGAGGATTAGCCATTTGGGCAAGTTGAGTTTCAAATAACTTTTGGTGAGCTTGAAGTTATTTCATTTTTTGGATTAGAGTCTGATTAATCTGAGTAAGACTTTGGTTTTGTTGAGCAAGAGTTGTTACTTGGGAGGTTAAATGGTCATTGGTTGAGGTATAACCTTGTTATGGTTGAGAAGCCATATGATGAGGTTGATTAGGTGGGTAAGGTAGGTTTGAACCATTTCTAGGTCCTTGGTTGAACCCTGGGGGTCTATAGACATTAGGCCTCGGTACATTCCCATTAGATTGGTTCCCTTGGAAACCTTGGTTGTTAAACCCACCTTGAGCATTTCTGTTGTATCTTGGGTGGAAGTTTCCCTGGTTTTGGTTTGAGTTGAAGGGAGGCTTGTAAGGTTGATTCATAAAAGGTTGTTTTCCATACCCTACTCCTTGTCCCTGTCCACCATAGTTAAGGGCTGCTACATGATCAGGGTTATACCCATAACCGTCATAATTCATCACCTGCGGTTCTGGGTTATACCCTCCATAGTCAACTGCAGCAACGTGCTTGGAGTGCAAACCATCAAAATAGGATGTATCATGGTTGGTACCCCCATATGTGGCACATGCAAAGTGCTTTTCACGCACTGGGGGGTGTTTGAACTACCGGCTAGACTTAATTTGGACATCTTTTTATCGATAACTGCTTCTATCTTAGCGCTAATGGTGTCCAAATTGGTTGTGTCTATCATCCCTCTAGGTAAACCCTGACTCCTAGTTCCTCCCCATACACTATTCTTAGCAACTTCCTAGGGTGTCTATCATCCCTCTAGGTAAGCCCTAACTTCCTAGGAATGAAGCTTTCAAAACCAAACACGATAGGTTAGAGAAAATCTAATAATAACTAGCATGGACATCCAAGAATACGAGCGGAAGTTGTTGATTCCACAAATCACAATGAACGACCTATAATCGGCCTATGTCTCCAAAGGAGTGGCAAGACAAGATTCACATCGGACTCCGAAACTACTTATTATCATCATTCCTAAAACCTTAGGCAATAAAGATCATAGCTTTTCCTAGGGTTTCACAATCAAAACCCCTAAAAGAACTACTCACACATATTCATGCTCAACGACATAACGATATTAAATAAAGCAAACAAAACGATCATGAAAAGAAATTAACGAGAATGAAAGCAAATCAGAAACTATTCTAGTAAACGATAAACATAGAATTAAACATGGAATGAAATAAAGTGATTGAATTCAAAAGTAAGGAATAGATTAATACTCATAAAAGCTTCAATTTATTATCCCACGATCAGAATTTGAATGACAAAATCCAGTACTCGAAGTACAAATGTTGAGAAAAATGAAAACCGAAAGCTAGAACTAAAAGAATTTGGAGGCTAAACAAAACTAAAAGTGCATAAAATATAAAAACCTAGCTGCCCTCCCTCTCACCAGAGGGAGGGGTATTTATAAAAAAAGCATAAAATAATTACGAAAACCCTAAAATGCCTATGGGCCGGCCCTAAAAAGAAGTAGTTTTTGTGGAGTTCACACTGTCATTCAACTGAATTCAAGTCCCATTCGGCCGAATAAAGCTCTATTCGCCCAAATGCACTTCCATTCGCCCATTTTAGAGGCTCCGAAGAATTGCTCTTTGTCCACCATTCGCCCGAATATAGGGTCTGATTTGGCTAAATGGAAGCTCATTTTCCCGAATGAGTTCCATTCGACCTTCCCAGAGACCATGGAAAATGTTTCTGAGGATTGTCCCTCATTCGACCGAATCTATCTCAGATTCGGTCAAATCTGCACCATTCGGGCGAATGTGTCTTAGATTTGGTCGAATTTGAGACCATGCATTCCTCTTTTCACTTCTATCCTTTCTGAACTCCGTGGGATCTTCATAAGTGACTTGAAACATTTGCCCAAGCTATGATACACATGTCTAAGGCTCGAATGCATCGCATTTCACCTCGAAATCATCAAAAATACCTAAAATGATCTTAAGACAACTCGGAGACAAGATCAAGGTGAAATCAAGCATAATATGCATAAAATAAATATGAAACTATGAGACTTGACACTAAAATGAGGTAGTAAACGTGCTCTAAAATAAGCACATTAATGCCAAGTTCCCCAGGGATATCCTAAGCAATAAGTGTGAGGTAGGTGCTGTGGAGACTATTAGCTTGTCAAAACTTTATAGTGTCATCATCCAAAAAATGTTTCTTAAAAAATTAAAGGATCCTTGTAGTTTTTCCATACCTTATGTGATACATGAGATGTTTATCAATAAAACGCTTTGTAATATGGGGGCTAGCATAAGCATAATGCCATATTCCTTGTGCAAGAAGCTAAACTTAGGGGAAATAAGACTCACCAATATTTCTCTTTAGCTTGTAGACCATTCAGTGAAGTTTCCTTTAGGGAAAGTAGAAGATGTCCCTCTTAGAGTAGGCAAATTCTATATCCCCGTTGACTTTGTTGTGCTAGATATGGAGGAAGACCCGGATGGGCTTATTATCTTAGGAAGACCTTTTCTCGTAACTGTAGGAGTTGTAGTCGATGTGAAGAATGGTAAGTTGACCCTTAAAGTTGCTAATGAAATGTCCATCTAACATGAAATATTTCATGCAAATTGATCTTATTGAGAATGTTATAATTGACACTTCGCATGAACATTTGTATGTAACTAATAATCTTTGTGAGTTAGTTTTTTTGAATGAAGACAAGATATCCATGGATGAAGAAGAGATGGAGGAGGTGAGGAAACATTTTGATTCTATCCCCTCACTAACAAACTAGAAAACCTATATCTTGTGATTGGATTTTAGGGCAAAGAAGGAGCTAAATGAGGCTAAGGCAGCCCCCAAAGTGGAAATGAAAACTCTACCATCAAGCCTCATATATGATTTTCTTGGTTCTTTGTCCACTTACCCAGTCATAGTGAGTTCTTCCTTAGCAAAAGAGGAAACATCAAGTTTACTTGATGTATTGAGATTACATAAAAAGGCATTGGGGTACACCCTTGATGATATCAAGGGAATAAACCCTACCCTATGCATGCACCATATATCATTGGATGATAGAGCTAAGCCTTTCATTCAAAAGTAGAAAAAACTCAATCCTCCAATGATATAGGTGGTAAAGAAAGAAATTCTCAAACTCCTCACTGTATGGTTTATTTACCCTATCTTTAATAGTAACGAGGAATGACTATGGTCGTGAATGATAAAGGTGAACAGAGCTCTATGAGAACTATAATCGGTTGGAGGATGTGCATAGATTATACGAAAGTGAACATCTCCATAAAAAAGGACCATTTCCCCTTCCCTTGTATTGATCAGATTTTGGAAAGGTAAGCAAGCATAAGTATCTTTGTTATCTTAATGAGTTCTCGGTAATCTTTCAAATTCCTGTCTATCCTAAATATTAGGAAAAGATGACATTTAAATGCCCATATGGTACTTATGCCTATCGTAGGATGCCTTTTGGATTTTGTAATCCTTTTCTACCTTTCAGTGTTACATGATGTCAATTTTTACTGATATGATTTAAAAAGAAGTAAAGGTATTTACGGAAGATTTTTCAGTAGGTGGTATCACTTTTAATTTGTCTCGTGAACTTAACTCGATGTTTGAAAATGTGCATGGATGCCAACCTAGTTCTTATCTAGGATAAGTGCCACTTTATGGTACATGAAAATTATTCTTGGCCATAAGGTGTCGCATTGAGGCATATAAGTGGACCCAGCTAAGATTGAAGTTATCCTTGGTCTTCTCCCTTCAACTACGGTGAAGGTGGTGAGGTCTTTCGTAGGACACAAAGGCTTCTATCATTGATTCATTGAATTATTCTCAATAAAAGTTAAGCGTCTCACCACACTACTTCAAAAGGAGAGTGAGTTCGTGTTTGATGAATCTTCCTTAAATGCATTTAATAAGGTAAAGGAGGCACTTACTTCATCTTTAGTAGTACAGCCACCAGATTGGAGTTCACCAATTAAGCTCACATGTAATGCTAGTGATATTGTTGTGGGAGTTGTATTGGGGAAAAGAAAAAATAGGAAGTCTCATGTTATTTGTTATACAAGAAAGACATTAAATAAGGCACAAAGAAATTACACTACTACTAGAAAAGAGTTCCTAGGTGTGGTTTATGCTTTCGATAAGTTCTGCTCATATCTGGTAGGATCGAGGACACTTGTGTACACTAATCACTCAGGAATAAATTCTTTGATGTCTAAGAAGTATGACAAACAAAGGTTAATCAGGTGGATTTTACTTATTTAGGAATTATATATTGAGATTAAGGATAAAAAGGGGTCTAAGAACTTAGGTGCAGATCATTTGTCCCATTTAGAGAGATATAACGACAATCTTAAAGATTTTCCCATTGATGATTGTCTAAGGGATGACATTCTTTATGCATTAGAGTCTAAGAGCCTACCATGGTATGCTTATTTAGTGAATTATTTAGATAAAAGCATGATTCCACCCCTATTTTAAAACGTGGGAATGTAGGGAATTGATTGCTGAGGCCAAGAGGTATATTTGGGATGAGCCTATTCTATTTAAGAGGTGTGTTGATGGTTTAGTAAGACGTTGTGTTCCTAATGATGAAATTCCTAGTCTCTTAAGTATGTGTCATTCCTCACCTTGTGGAGGACACATGAGTATAAGGAAAACAACGACAAAAGTGTTGCAATATTGTTTATATTAACTAACCTTATTCAAGGATTCTTTGGAATTTGTAAAGAGATGTGATCGATGCTAGAGAATGGGGAATTTCTCAAAAAGGGATGAAATGCCACAAAACCTAATCCTAGAATTAGAGATCTTTGATGTGTGGGCTATTAACTTCATGGGACCATTCCCATCTTCTTCTGGGAATAATATCTTAGTGGCAGTTGACTATGTGAAAAAGTGAGTAGAAGCAGTCGCATCCTCTACAGCTAACCATAAGGTAGTTATTCGGATTTTGAAGAAAGTAACTTTCCTGAGATTTGGAGTCTCTTAAGCCATCATTAGTGATGGTGGTTCGCATTTTGCTAAGGATTTCCTTCAAAGACTCCTTAGGAAGTACGAAGTTCAGCACAAGGGAGGATTAACCCTCAAACAAGTGGCCAAGTAGATATATCTAATCGGGAAAGCAAGCTTATCCTAGAGAAGAGTAATGAGAGAAACATAAAAGATTGGTCTCTTAAGCTTGATGATGCATTGTGGGATTACAAGATAGCTTTCAAGACTCTTATAGGCATCACCCCATATAAACTTGTTTATGGTAAAATTTATCATCTTCTAGTGGAAATGGAATACACATCAATGTGGGCTTTTAAGCACATTAACTTAGATCTCAAAAGTGCTGGTGAAAAGAGACTCCTTGACTTTCACGAGTTGGAGGAACTTCGAATGAACTCATATAATAGTGCAAGCATCTACAAAGCAAGAGCTAGAGAATTGCACGATAAGCATATTGTGAAGAAGGAGTTTTAACTAGGAAACAAGGTGTTATTGTACAACTCAAGATTAAAGTTATTCCCCGGGAAGCTATAATCTAAATGGAGTGGCCTGTTTGAGGTATTAAAGGTATTTCCATATGGTTCAATGGAAATTTAGAGTGAAACATCTAGAGCATTAAAGGTCAATGGACAAAGGCAAAAGGTTTACTACCATGGTGATGAAATCGAGAATATCTCATCAATAAAGGTGCCAAAGTTTTTAGCCACCTCCACAAGCTAACTTTCACGCATAATGTCAAGCTAGTGACATTAAAAGAGAGCTGGTAGGAAGCAACCTGAGTTTTCTATCCTTTGTTTTCATTTCTTATTATTTTATCCTTAGAAATAATTTTGCAAGGATTTATGCATTTTAGGTATAATTCAGCAAGGGAAAAGAAGCCTTGAATGAGGAAGTGGTGAGTTAGAAATGCTTAACAGGAATGATGAAAGTTTGGATCGAAAATAATGCATAACAAGAAGTTTAGCAGAAAACTCAGAAAAAGCTTCTAAAATGTCAAAAATTAAACTAAGCAGGCACTTGACCTGTCATGAGCGCCCACTCAAGTAAAAAGTAAGGACCAGATAGAGAGCTTTGAGCGGGCAACAAGCAGCCAATAAGTGCCCACTCAAGAGGAAAAAGGCTAGAAAAATTTGAACTAAGTGACCACTCAAATTCCTTCTAAGCGGTTGCTTAGAAGAAAAAAAGGGAGAAGTCAGAGGAATTTAAGCGGGTACTAAGCGTGGAGCAAATGCCTGTTTAAAATAAAAATGGGGTTTATAATTGAACTATGAGGACGCTCATATTTGTTTTGAGTGGTCGCTTAGAAGGGTGAAATCAAGAGATTAGGGGTTATGAGTGGGCGCTAAACTTTCTTTAGAGTGCCCGCTTAAACTGTGTTTGTGCTGATTTTGGCTTTCTTAAACACGATTTCAGCAACATTTTCCACTTCACTCATTTCAACCTCACAAAATTGACTATCTCTCTCTAAAACACCATTTTTCCTTACACTTTATTTCCCCCCAAAACTCAATGAATTCTCATCCTTTTTACTCCAAATCACCACCTTTATACTCCTCTCTTCCCGATCTATAATTTTATACCAAAATCTTTCATTATCATCAACATTTTTAAGGTTTATTGTTTTAGGCTTGTATTTTGCATACAAGGAATTAATTGGAGGAAAGATTTGCTTGGAAACTTCGGTATTCCTTACACCCTTCTTCTCTTTCAATTCTTATTTCACATTTTCATACTTAATGTTGAATTTTTGAATTTTTGTTGGTAATTTGTATTATTTAGTGGATCGTGGTGTTTTTTGTGCTTAATTTATGTGTTTTGGAGTATTTTCTTAGGGTGAACATAGCGATTTAGGTTGAACTCAGAAAATTATAGGATAGTCACCATAGTTAGGAGATTTGGTTGCTAGTATTGGTGTAAAAATTTTGTTTTGCATAGTTGGTTGTGTATTAAATCTTAAGGAATTAGGTTTTTGATCTTTGGTTATACCATTACTTGAGGAAGATGTTTTCAAGGAAGAAATCTAAGACCTCAAAAGATCCTAGTGCTTCCCATTCCTCCCAATCTTAACAACTTACCATTCTCGTGTTGAAATTTGTCAACCTGAACCACAAACCATTCTCAAAAAGATTAAAAATAAAAAAATCCTTAGCACTAAATTTTATGAGCCTAACTCCTTAAAGAAACTAGGAATAGAGGAGGACTTATTTGGGTTCCTTAATTCCATAGGTTGGGGTGAATTTTCTGAGCATAAAAATTTCACCTAAGATAGGCTCACCCTAGAATTATTAGCTTCTCTATAACGTACTTTAATAGGTGAAAAAGACTATCAAATTACCATTTAATTGTTCAACCGACCCCAAACCATCACCTTAGAAAGGTTGAACCATATATTTAAATGGGACTCCCCCAACACCATTCACGCACTAGACATGGGTCGATTTATAGAGTGAGACTCGATGGTGGAGTGAGAATATTGATGACAGGGAATACCAATCTAATATTTTCCCCACCTCCCACATCATTCACCCCTACCCAAGAATCCAAAAGAGAATTTGGGGGTATACGATATTTGACAAGAAAGATTTGGGAAAGACAGCTAGGGATGAGGTAGAGCTGCTCTAGATGGAGATATAAGGGAAACAGTAGCTAGGGGTTATGCTGAACTTTGAGGGTATGTTCTTAGCCTAGGGCATTCAACACAAAAGTGGCGATTTGACTGGTGACATTCACATCTGGGGAATGGTCACCATTATTTCACATGCTTTAGGTTTTGTACGAAACGCAAGATGCTTACCCCAATTGATGCACACATTATCTACATTAACATTGATGTGATGAAGAGCATAGAGTTCCTCTAGTTCACCCCTAATCATTAGGTATTTGGGTGGAAGGTGAGGAGTGTATAGTGCACTGCAATCTTGCAAACCCAGTCACTAACATCGAGCGGGAAAAGGTTAAACTCATGAAGATTCTCGCTTATCAGGGGCCACAGCCATAGGCCCCTAACACTCACCAAAGACATCCTTCCCAAACCTCAGGAGGTACCTCTTCATCCTATGTCCCCTCCCCCTCTTTTAACTTAAAAGAGGAATTTAAGAAGCTAATTAAGATGATGCAAGGACAAGGTGAGGCTTATAGGGGTAGTATGATTCACGAGAATTAAATCTATGACTTTCATATCCAACGTGGGGACTTTACACCCTACATTAACTACCCCTATGATCGTCCATAGATTGGCCCTATCCCTTCTTGGTCCAAGGATGGCAACCCCACTTACCCCTATTTGATGGGTCCTACCATCCCTAGTGTCACTCCCTCCTTTTTTACCCTTATGATTATACCCAGATGGGGGGGAGTGATTACCGGGGTGATCCCGCCTACTCGTATGATGGATTGGGCTGCCCCCAGGTTATACAGGTGGGTGGGATGGCCTAGCTAGTATGCCTTCTTTCGAGAACTATCTTGATGAACCGCAGTATGACTGGTCGCCCTACACTGATGCATCAGGTCCCTATGTCAACCCAACCTACAACTTCTCTTCCCATAACGATGAGGAGAGGCGTAGGAAGGGTAATGGCCCTAGTACTAGCTAGTCTTATTTCTATTGATTGACCTTCCCCTTTTATATCTCAGTTTTTGTGCTGAAGATTGCGCTTCACTTAAGCTTGGGGCATTTGTTCCCAAAAAGGGTCGGGTCTTAGCTTCCTTTCTCTTCTTCCTTAGTTAAATCCACGTATAATTTTGTTTTCTTTGCTTTTCTTTGTGTGTTTTTAACTAGAGTAGAAACTATTATTCTTATGATCACTTGTTTTCCTAATCGTTGTTTATTAATAAGTATTAGTGGAAATACAAAGCAAGAGGCCAAGGTATAATCTCTCCTACCCCCCTTTTATAGTTTTCTTTGGTGTGTTTTTCTTTTGTTTTTAGTTTAGGGAAGTTGATTATTCAATGATGTATGTTACTTTATTATGAAATGTGTTAAGCTTGTTTTTTAGGATTGTCTCGTTAGAAACTATTGGTTTTGATAACCATGGTTAGTTGTTTGTGTTTAATTGCGTAGATAACCTTTTCCCTATAATACTCTCGTGCATGCTTCTTCTTCTTATTCTTTATCTTTGCTTTTCTTTTACAAAATTTGAAAATTTCCAAAAGTTTTTGAGTTTTTTTTAACAAGGCAAGTAGTTTTCTTTTGAATTGTTTTTCATGCATTAAGCTAGGCATGAGTAGAACACTCGTCTTGTTGAATGTTTTCCTTTCTAAATTTAAGAGCTTACATGATAATCAACCAAATATAACATAATCAAGTAATTTAACTAATCTAAGAAAAATAATCACTTTACCTTTAACATTATCAACGAATATAGCATAACTAATCTTAACATAACATAATCAACTAATATAACTAACCTAATCAATTTAACTTCAACATTATCAACTACTTAAAGATCAACAACTGAATCTAACATAATCAAACAATCTAACATAACTAATCAAATAAACTAATTAAACTAAATATTTTCATATTAACATTAATTAATTATAAGTTTAAGAGTTACCTTGAGGAGTAGAAGGAGGCGGATGCATTAGCGAAGTTGGAGTTTGAGGAACTTGAGCAACCGGAGTACCGAAAAGTTATTGCTCCAAGTTTTGAGAAAGCTCTGTTGTATCATCGAAGGAGCTGTTCACGCTGAGTCTACCTCTTGAAGCCATTTCTTTTAGGAAATGTAGTAGTAAACAAGTAACTTAAGAATAATAAACCAAGTAATTAAGATAACTAATGAAGATTAAGAGAGTAATTAAGAAGATTAGTATTAATAAGTAAGCTAATTGTATTTATTAGTAATTGAGAGATTGTGTGAGTGAATTTGTGAGGATTGGAATCCGAATTGAGGGAATTATATAGGGTTTACTCCAACAGCTACAAATGGTTACATTCCAACGACTATTTTCGACCAAACCAACGAATCGGGCCGAGCCAGACTGCCGGCCGGTCCGGTTCGAATACTTGGGCTGAATCGAGCTTCTTCACGAAGAACTGAATAGGGTCAAGGTTGAAAATTCGGGATTCATATTCAGTCCACTAAAGAATTGGGCCAAATTGGCTTTGGCCCAGTCCTCCAGCGGGCCGGTCAGGGTCGGGCTTCTAGGGGGCCGTGTTGGGGTTGGGCCGGGCAGACCGGCCCACTGACCACCTCTGACTCTGAGGTTGCCCTTATATGTGCTTAGCTAAGTTCAAAGTGCTCCACCTGATGGATGGTGGCTTTTCGTTAAATATAAATTCCATGAACTTAAATTATATAGATTTTGGTCCACAACAAGTTTCAACATCCTTTTAGATCCGTGGCGATGAATTTCATTAATATAGTGGATAATGGTCTACGATATTAGTTTATTTTAAAAAAAAAATTTGTCAATTATATAATCGATAATATGGATAAATGAGTTTTCTAGGATTGTTTATATTGTTTTGGGGGGAATTACAATAATTTTTAAATTAATATTAATTTTTTATCAATAATATTATTATTAGATGATCCAAGCAATTATTACATATTAGTATCATAATCACCACTAGACTTATTTAAATAGTGTGAGCTCGTTAAGGGCCCTTAACCGACTCATTTGAAATAAGGCCTAAACAATAATTGGCTTAATGGATCGATCTTTTAAAAACTCATGTTTTATTGAGTTTTTACTTTTTAATTGGTCAATAATATTATGGACCCGATCCATTTTAGATCTTTTTTGACCCGATCCGACCCATTTTTCTTGTGACCCATCCTGGCCCTTACCCGACCCAATGCACAGGTTTTAACACCATCATACATTTTTAGTCATATTTCGTATTTTCTATTTAGGTTTATTTTATTATGGCCGGTATTATTGTTATAATACCCCTTCCTTGCTTTATACTCCGTATTTCTCTACAAGGAAAACAAATACCACCTCCAACTTAACATATTGTAATTCTCTTGACTTTTACATGTGTTGGCAAAAGTAAAAGATAAAATGGTAGAATTATAGTGAAACAGAGATACTGAAGTGGTTTGTCACCCAAGTACGAGACCACAGGAACTATTTTTTTTATACTTAAAGTATCATGTCTCTAATCGAGTTTCGCGTTTCTATCTAAAAATTCTAAAAAAGACCAACTTTCTAATGAGTCTCTTTTATCCTTGGATTCCCTGATTTAATAAATTGGTAGATTAATAAAGGTTAATTCTTATTGATAATCTTCTACTTTTTAAAGTTATATATATTATGTTAACTGAAATAAATAATCTTTATCATTGGTAACCCTTTCTTTTTTTTTTGAAATTATTGTGCATGACCTTATTGGCATGTTTTAACAGTATTAAAACTTTTTAAAGTGATATTTAACCATAATTAGACATAGTTAGGTATTATCACTTAATTCAATTAAAGGGAAAGCACTATAAAGTTATGACATTTTAATTTTGGTAAAGTTTTTATGAAATTATTTCATAATTCACATTATTATTCAATTTAGGTATAGGTATTCAATAAGGCGAATGATGGTGTGAGAGAGAATAGAATGATAATTTAGTGGAAATACCTAATTATGTCTAACCATAGTTAGATGACACTTAAAAAAATTCAATCTTATTTAAACATGTCATTAAGGTCATACACAATAGCTTTAAAATAGAGAGGGCTGCCGATGATAAAAAAAATTTAGTTGACCAAAAATACAATTTAAAAAAATAGAGGGTTATCGATGAGAACTACCAATTAATAAAGCATAAAGAAAGTAACATCATTACTATCTGATTTCATTCAATGATTTTCAACTTCTAACTTTATTATTATTAATTACTCTTTAGGTACCAAAAAACTACATTGTAATTACTAATCTTGGGGATTTCAGTTCTATCATAAGAAGCTACAAGTGCCTACAGCCCTACGTGCGTACTGCGTAGTACAAGTATATTTTAGTAACGTTGTCCGAAATATATAAGATTATTTTAGGTAAACAAAATTGTAAGGAGTACTAAAATGGAGTCACTATAAAAATAATGATATACTCTTGATCTGAAAATCATATACTCATGAGCTAGTGGAAACAGTACAATGGAGTCTCGTGATTTAGGCCATAAACTTAAGTTGTGGTAGGCAAACAACTTCGATATTTTGGATGGATATTCTTCCTTTTTGAGTTTACACCTCTCAATTCTGACGAAATGTCATTATTTTGTTGCTATTTTATTGGATTATTTGTTGTTTTCAATAATTATTTCTCTGTATGTAATATAGGTGATCAGCGTAATTTATATGAATGGATAAGAATTACATGGTTGTACTAGAGATATCTTTGAGTTTAATGAACTTCAGTTTAATAGATTTATGATGTAACTCGACAATTTGGGCCATAACTAAACCAAAGTAGAGAAAATATCACCACCATATAAATGTGAAGTAGATAATAACGTCCATCAATATGATTTAGCACTGTCAATTCAGGCCATGGATTAGTTCTGTGTTGACCCTTTGTGGGTCTGTATTTAATAGTTTGGGTAAAATTGGGTCAATTTTACCTATTAGGTTTGGTTAGGTTGGGTCCTATCATTACCAAATCAAGTCAAAAGGGTTATTTGCTTATTTGGGTTCAGGTTAGGTCATATTCGGTTCAAAACAAGGTTGGATCAAGTCAACTCGGGTTAGTTCCTAAATGAATTATAACAGGTTATTTTGTGTTTAGGTAGATTTCGGGTCAAATTATTTTTGGTAATTGGTTGCTACGATTTTGGTTGAATTCTGAGTTGGGCTTTATCGAGTTTGCATCGGGTCATCAATGACATGTTAATAACGATTTATGACTCGGTATTTGACTATTTTGTTGTGTTCGTCTCGGGTCATATCAGGTAATATCGGATCAGGTCATGCAATAACTTGTGTGTTTATATAATGATTAATTCCTTATTAATGCTTATCATTTAAATATATATTCAATTTGATGATTGAATTATTCTATCAAATACGAACAAGTATCAAATATAAACATATATATTAAACAAACTCAAATTCGGATAATCAATTGAGCATGATAGATTTACTCAAATCTAATCAATAGTGAACACTAAGTACTTGATATATTTATAATTGCATAATTTTTCTGGAAAACTTGATTAGTAAAAGGCACAATCTTTAGAAGTGTTATTTGACATTAGCGACGCTTATAATGTGCTTGAATATGACAGTTAAAGGCACTTCACAATTTGCAATGCTTTTTGTGATGTTATACCGACACTTATAAAGTGTGCGGCACAACTCTTATTAATGTTGAAAGAATAAAGATCACATCAAGATTAGAAGATAAAATTAGACTAAAAGATAAGATTAAATAAAGATTAGATTAGGGTAAGAATTGAGTATATCTCAAATACTGAGAACAAGGTTGTATAAATATCCGATTAACTTGCATCAAATGGAATCATCAAGCAATACAATCAAAACCCTAATTTACTCAAAGCCCGGTTTTAGTACTCAAATCTAAGTTGGTATCAGAGCCGGCGTGTTTTCCGGTGATTTTTCCGGCGGCACAGGAGTCATCACACACCAACATCTTACCTGATGATGAGTGAGCCACCGAAGGAGATGATTGAAGCTTCCACCATTACTGTTGCTCAACTAATGGAATTCTTTGATAAATTCCAAGTTAGAAGCATCGATATTGGGGCAACAAACTCAGCCAATATCTTAGATAAATTAAACACACAGAATTACATCACGTGGTCAAAGCTGATGTATCTTGCAATTGAGGGGAGGGGAAGGCTCAACCATATCATTGCCAAAACCCCACCCTCAGACGCACTAGACTACGAAAAATGGACCCAAAGAGACTTAACCGTAAAATCATGAATTATAGAAACTATAGGTCCTGAATTGGTTAACCAATTCTTGGACTTTCCCACAGCCAGAGAGTTATGGAAGAGTATCGAATCTACGTTTAGTAGTGGTGGAGATGGACTCCAGATTTTTGATCTTGCAGTAAGGGCAAATAATATCAAACAGGGAATCGATTCCCTTGAGATATATTACGGAAAATTGACCGTAATTTGGAAAGAAATGGACCGAAGAAGGCCAAATCCAATGACATGTGCAAAGGACATGGAAATACACAACAACATCACCCAACAAAATCGGTTATACCAGTTTCTAGCCGGTCTAAACGAAGATTATGACAAAGACCGGAGAGATCTGGTCAACCAAGACCCTCTACCCACAGTAGAGGTTGCATATAACACCATCAAGAGAGAAATAGCGAGAAGGGAGATATTGAAGACGCACTTACCTAACGCACTGGCGGCGCGTGGAATAGGGAGTGGGCTAAACTCAAACTCCCGAGCAACCCGGCCATCCTCACGCAAAGAAGATAACAAGATCCACCTTAGATGCTCACACTGCGGTGGATCTAGGCACACAAAGGAGGGGTGCTTCAAGATCATTAGCACCCTGATTGGTGGTCAGATTCACGCAAGAAAGGAGAGAAAAGCACGGGACAGAGGCGAGAGGATCGGAGGAAGAAGGGAGTGAGCTCAGTCGCAAATGGAGAACCAAAGGAGGAGGGAGACACAAAAGAAGAAGTGAAAGAAGGTAAAGCATGCTTTCAACCTAACCCTAAAAACATGCGTGTTTATGAGGATCAGGGAGGAGGTGCGCTAGAAGATAAAGAGCCAAACCCTACATCCTACGGTGTAGATCAGTCCAAAGTCACCTATATTTATATGGGGCAGGGCAAATGTGGACCGCAGGATTTATTCTCAAACCCTACATCCTACGGCTCACACCTCATGCAATATAATCCCATTTTGGCCCAAAGTAGCGTAGCCTAATGCTATGGACTAAAATCCACAAATAAATCTGGGTCCAACACACGTTGGATTTTTTAGTGCGGTGCCACAGACACCATGTCATATGATGAGCGGGATTTTTTAACGTGTGAAAAACCTGAGAAAACTCTTGTTTAATTGGCAAACGGAGACTGTACGGATGTAGTGAAAGGAGGAAGAATTAGAATAGGATCCCGAATCTCCTTAAATAACTGTCTTTTTATTCCTAAACTTTCGTATAAATTGTTGTCTATTAGTCAACTTACGAAGGAATTAAACTGTACAGTACTTATGAGATCCGACTGTTGCATTGTGCAGGATGCTCTAACAGGGAAGATAATTGGGTGTGGTACTAAGAAAGATGGACTATACTTTGTCGATGAAATTACCAGTGGCGATGCGCTTATTGGACAAAGGAAGAGGAGATCGAATAACATGTCTAATCATCTATGTAGATGACATGATCATCACTAGAAATGATAGAGAAGAAATTAGACAGCTGAAGGAGAAGTTATTCCAAGTGTTCAAAATGAAAGATCTTGGAAGACTAAAATACATTTTGGGAGTAGAAGTGCTAAGATCCAATCAAGGCATCTTTATATCTCAAAGAAAGTATATTCTAGATTTTCTATCAGAAACTAGAATGCTGGATTGTAAAACAGCAGATACACCCATAATAACTAATCATGGGTTGCATATTGATGATCAAGCTAAACCCACAGACCAAACTAAATATCAGAAGTTAGTAGGGAAGCTAATTTACTTGTCTCATAGCAGACCGAATATTGCCTATGCAGTAGGAGTGGTTAGTAGATTTATGCATAAGCCTCAAGTACAATATATGGATGCTGTGTATAGAATTTTGAGATATCTTAAACATACACCTGGGAGGGGAGTACTCTTTAAGAAAAACGGTTACCTGAAGCTACATGCATACACTAATGCGGATTGGGCAGAGGATAAAGACAATAGAAAATCAACTTCAGGATATTTCACTCTAGTTGGGGGTAATCTCGTTACCTGGAAAAGCAAGAAGAAAAAGGTTGTGGCAATGTCGAGTGCCGAAGCTGAATTTCGAGGTATTGCGAAAGGAATGGTTGAATTCTATGGTTGAGAAAACTCCTATATGAACTGGGTTTTTCGCTGGAAGAAAGTTGTCAGATTTTTTGTGATAACAAGGCTGCGATTAGTATATCGGAAAACCCAGTACAGCATGACCGGACAAAACATGTTGAAGTGGATAGACACTTCATCAAAGATAATCTTGATGCTAGGGTTATAATCTTGCCATTTGTTCGATCAAAAGACCAAATAGCTGATATACTGACTAAAGGAGTAAATGGAACAATTTTTGAAAAGGTGTTATGCAAGTTGGGTGTTGAAGATCTTACAACCAACTTAAGGGGGAGTGTTGAAAGGATAAAGATCACATCAAGATTAGAAGATAAAATAAGACTAAAAGATAAGATTAAATAAAGATTAGATTAGGGTAAGAGTTGAGTATATCTCAAATACTGAGAATAAGGTTGTATAAATACCCGATTAACTTGTATCAAATGGAATCATCAAGCAATACAATCAAAACCCTAATTTACTCAAAGCCCGGTTTTAGTACTCAAATCTAAGTATATATACTAAACTTAGCTTGGCTCTTGCAAGTAGTGTATATAAAAAAAATACATATATATCATGAGGAGATGGACGACAACATTACATAGTGACATATGGACAACATTACATACTGATATATGGGCATACATAGGATTAGATATGATGTATTTAAATCAAATAATAAAGATTTGAAAACTTCAAGATGTGAAGGTAACTATCATATCTGATATAAGATCTGAATATCTTTCACTTGTTAATCTTTAATTTTTAATTTACATATCTGATATAATAATTGATATGAATCTGAATTATATATCTGAAAATATTGGTAATAATAAATCTAATACCTAAGATGATAAATTGGTAGTTGTATTTAATTGTATATTGAAAATAATAAATTCAATACTTGAAATAATAACTCGAATTCCTGAGACTTTTATTTGTATATATGAGATAATAAATGCATTTCCATTTCAGTTATACAAATAAAACATCTTAAGTATAGGTATAGATATAAAAGATCTTAGGAATTAAATCTTAGACCATTATTTATATAACTGAGATAATAAAAATACAATAACTGAGATCTTTTATGTGTATACTTGAGACCTATTTCCTTAATTGAGATCATAAATTAAATATCTGATACGTTTGATTTAATAAATTAGATAAATACTTATAAACGATCAGAACTTAAATTGAAATAAAAATTACAATACTGAGATCTTTATTTTTATAGTTGAGACATTTATTTCTATAACTAAGATAATAATTTTAATATCTGAGACGTTTGATTTTATAACTTAGATAATAAATTCAATAACTGAGATAATAAATACAATACCTAAGATCTTTGTTTGTATATCTAAGACCTTTATTTCTATAACTAAGATAATAAATTAAATATCTGAGATGTTTGATAATATAACTTATATACGATAGGAACACAAAATTGAAAAAAACTACAATACCTAAGATCTTTTTTTGTATAAATGAGACCTTTATTTTTATAACTGAGATAATAAATACAATATCTTAGACGTTTAATTATATAACTAAGATAATAACTTGTATATGATCATAACATATATTGAAATAATAAATATTATACGTCATATTTTTATTGTATAAATATGACCTTTATTTCTATAACTGAGATAATAAATACAATATCTTAGATGTTTGATTCTATAACTAAGATAATAGCTTGTATACGATCAGAACATAAATTGAAATAATAAATTCTATACCTGAGATTATTTTTTGTATAAATAATACCTTTATTTCTAAAATAGAGATAATAAATACAATATCTTAGAAGTTTGATCCTATAACTAAGATAATAACTTGTATACAATTAGAATATAAATTAAAATAATAAATACTATACCTGAGAATAAGACATTTATTTCTATAACTGAGATATTAAATATAAAATGTTAGACATTTGATTCTATAACTTAGATAATAACTTGTATACGAACAGAATATAAATTGAAATAATAAATACAATAGCTGAGAACTTTTTTTGTTTAAGTGAGACCTTTGTTTCTATAACCGAGATAATAAATTAAAAATCTTAGACGTTTGATTCTTAACTGAGATAATAAATTGTATATGATTAAAACATAATATCTGTAAACTAAATTGATAACTTTTATATTTCATATATTAATGAATATATCCTATAGATTAATTTCTATATTTGATATCATTATTACTACAAATGAATATTAACGAAAAATACCTTATTAATTTCTATACCTTCTTATTATAAATGAATATACCTGAGGTTTATGTGTATATCTATGTTTCATATGAACTGAGATAATAAAGTTATTCATATATTAAAAATACTATAACTGATATATTGATTTATAAAACTGAGATACCATTTCTATTGTAGGATTCAATATAGAAGATTACTACAAATTTGATAATATTGAAAATATTGGTGGATGTCTTTTGAGTAAAACAATGGCTAATTATGATGAAGCTTTTTTGTTGTACAAGTCTCATTCAAGATTTTTAGGATTTAGTGCTAGAAAATCAACAATTAGGAAAGTTAATAGGAAATTAGTAGAGTTCTACTTTTGATGCTCTAAAGAAGGATTTTATAAAGGAAAACAGAAGAAGAATGAAACTTATGGTGATGTTGATATACCTTTATTGGACGTTGATACCAATTCTGATTTAAAAAACAGAAAAATAAGAGTAGTAGATGATACTCGAGTAGGTTATAAAGCTTATATTAGATTCAAGAGCTCTAAGAAAGTAAAATTTTTTGTTGTTGATCATAATATAACTCATAATCATGAATTTATGGAGAAAGTAGTACGTCATCATCTAAAGTCTGAAAGATATATCAAAGAAAAGATTGGAGAAGTTATTGAGAAAATGGTTGAGAGTGGTATCAAACCTATGGATTCATATAATTATCTTTGTAATGAAGTTGGTGGAGAAGAAAATCTTAGACACACTAAGAGAGATCATTTAAATTACATTACAAGATACAAAATACAAACAGTAGAAGGAGGAGATAATCAAGTCTTGTTAGATACTTTGCAACAAAAAGCAGAAGAAGATCCTAATTTCTTTTACAGGTTAAAGTTTGGAGATTTAAATTATATAGTAGCATATTTTTGGAAAGATTCAACGATGTTGGAAGATTTTAAATGTTTTGGAGATGTTGTGATATTTGATACAACCTCTAATAAGAATAGATACAACCTGATTTATGCTCCATTTGTTGACATCAACAACCACTAGAGAACAACAATGTTTAGATTTTCTTTTATTACAAATGAGAAAACTGAAACATTTGAATGGTTTTTAGACACATTCAAGAAGTCTATGTGTGGTCTAGTCCCAACATCTATCTTTACTGATCAAGATATTGCTATGTGCAATGCAATAAAAATGGTAAAACTCTAAACATTCATACCTATTATTATATATAAAATATAATTTTTTAACAATTACTTTTTATAGGTCTTCCCAACATCAAGACATCGGTTATGCTTATTGTATCTGCAAAAGAATTTTGTATCACATTTTGGTAATTTGAAGAGTGTTGAAGATTTCAAAGAAATTTTTGATAAATGTCTAATAGAATGTGATAATGAGGAAGAATTCAATAATTTGTGATCTGAAACGATAGATAAATATGATTTGAGTGGTAATGAGTGGTTTATAAGGCTACATAGCTTGCATCAAATGTAGTGTACAACATTGAATAAAGATGTATTCTCTGCTAGCATATTATCATCTCAAAAGGTCAGAAGTAACAAATCAGGCTATCTCTTTTAAAGCTAATAGAAGTACTAGTCTTTTTGATTTTTTTTCACACATTTCAAGATCCTGTAAAAAGATGGCGATCTACTAAGAAATCTGATAACTTCAGGTGCACAACCGAAAAACCAAAAACTTCACTTCTAAACTGTAAGTTATTGAAACATGCAGCTAAAGTATATACATTAAAGATATATAATGACTTCTTATATGAGTTTAATTTTAAGTATGAGCACATATGAAAAGCGTTTATTGGAAGAAAGTGATTTTAGATTTTTTAAAGGTTCCGAGAATGAAGATATGACAAGGAGCAAAACTGTTATGACAACTCCTAATTTTTTTACAGAATTTACATGCTCATTTATGTGCTATCAAGAAACTGGTTTACTATGCTATCATATACTCAAAATAATGCATATTTATTCTGTTTTCAAGATTCCAAAAAGATATGTTAAACAGCGTTGGACCAAGTTTGCAAAATCAGTGGTTTGGGAAGGTATATTGTTTTGCAAAATAATTAATTTTTTTTACATTATTTTTTTTGTGAGACTTCTTTCAATATCATAATATTTATATTTTCTTCTAAGGTAATGATTGTGAAGATTCTTCAATAGTTAATCAATCATCTACTATTTGCACTCCTTGGAGACAAAATGTTATTCGTGTATTCTATGATCTTATAACAGCATGCCAAGGAAATAAAGAAGTAAGAAAGAAATATGACAAATTTTTATCTGATTTATATAGAGATGTGAGGCTAATAATGCAGTCTAAAGAAGTTATTGAAGAATCTGAGCAAAATGAATGAATTTCAGATCCAAAAAAGGCAAAAATAAAAGGTAGACCAAAGAAAATAAAAGAGATTGAGAGGTCATTTTGACAAGAATAAAATAAAAACTAGTCATCCTAATGAATTTGGAACAAAAACTTCAAATGAACACATCATTTGAATAATATAGTTAGTATATATGTATAGTTATTGTATATGTTTTTAATATATATATATATATATTATAATTTTTTATTTGAGTTTTTCTTAAATGAGATGAATTTTTATCCTTGGTTATCTTAGATAATATACCCTATAACTAAGATACTTAGTGTTATAACTGAGATATTAAATTACTATGACTAAGATCATAATTTTTCTTCTTTGTATTTAAATTAAACAAAAATGCCTATAATTGAGATTTATATGTCTATAGCTTAGATTCTAATCCTGAGTATGATATAAATTTCTAATCCAAATATATATAGATTTTAAAAATCTAAAATCAATTTAAAGGTTCTTATCTCAGAAAGAAATCCTAAGATAATAAATTGTATGAAATTTTAATACTATGTTATCTAAGATAATAAATCCTATACCTGAGATCCTTGTACTTATAACTGAGATCTTAATTGCTATAACTGACATCATAATATCTTTACACCTAAATTAATAACGTTTTCTTCCTCGTATATAAACTATATAAAATGTCATACATCTATATTTTAGATTTTAATCCTGACATATAAAATATCAGTAACTTTATTCATTTTCATATATAGTTAAAGAATTCCATAGATAATGACTTATTTTAAATTTAATAAATAACTCCAAATGAACACATCATTTGAATAATATCATTAGTGTTTATATATAAATATATATATAGTTATTATATATTTTTAAATTTTAACTTGTATATATGTATAGTTAGTTTATATATATGTATAATTATTATAATTCCTGAATTATTTAAGATAATAAAACTTATATCGGAGATACTTATTGTAATAACTGAGATCTTAAATTACTATAACAAAGATCATAATTTTTCTTCCTCGTATTTAAATTAAATAAAAATGCCTACAATTGATATTTATATGTCTATAACTTAGATTCTAATCCTGAGTACTGATAACCGATTTTCTAGGTCGTTAACTAAAAGACAGGTTATACAAACAATATTTATTCCAACCTACAAACTATACGAGTATAGCGGAGTAGGGGGTCGAACCACGAAGACAAGGTATATCAAGACTTAGACTTTTAACACAACCGGACTAATTGGGGTTGGAAATTCAGTTAAAACTAACAGGCGGAAAATAAATGACGATAATTCACGAAGTAAAGCAAGTAGAGAAAAACGGGGACAAGATTGGATTCACCCTAGGAATGAAGCTTCAAACCGAACATGATAGATTACAGAAAATCTGTTAATAACTAGCATAGATACCCGAGAATACGAGAGGAAGTTGGTGACCCTATAGATCACACGAACAACCTATAATCGCCCTATGTCTCCAAAGGAGTGGCAGGACAAGATTCGCATCGGAATCCGAAACTATTTATTAACATCATTTCTACAATCTTAAGCAATAAAGATCATAGCTTTCCTAGGGTTTCACCAATCAAAACCCCTAAAAGAATTACTCACTCATATTCATGCTTAAAAACATAAAGATATTAAAAGATACAGCAGAAACGAACGTGGAATGAAATCGAGAATGAAAACAAAATCAGAATTAATAAACGATAAACTTAGAACTAAACATGCAATGAAATAAAGCAATGGATTAAGATTAAAGGAAGGAATTAAACTTACAAAAGCTTCAAATTGAAATCCACGAAAAGAATCCGAACTACAAAGCGTTGAAGAAAAACTGAAAATTGAAAGCTAAAACTAAAAGAATTTGGAGGCTAAGAAATCTAAAAGTGCATAAAAGTATTTAACCTAACTCCCCCTCTCCTCATCAGAGAAAGGGGGTATTTATAACAAAATAAGAAAAACCTACGAAAAACCCTAAAGTACATAGGAGCCGGCCCTAAAAAGAAGTAGTTGATCCGGAGGAAAACACTGTCATTCGCCCGAATCTATGTATCATTCGGCCGAATGTAATCCCATTCGCCCGAATTGTCTTCCATTCGCCCATTCCAGAGGCTTCGGGGAATCGATCTCTGTCAAGCATTCGCCCGAATGTATAGTCTGATTCGGCCGAATGGAAGCTCATTCGCCCGAATGAGTTCCATTCGGCCTTTCCAGTAGAAAGGCTCGAGAACTCTGAAACTGCCTCTCATTCGACCGAATGAGTCTCAGATTCGGTCGAATCTGCAGCCATTCGGTCGAATGTCTCTCAGATTCGGTCGAATCTGAGAGCATTCTTCCCTCTTTTCACTTCCCTCTTTTCTGAACTCCGTGAAATCTTCATCGATGACTTCAAACGCTTGCCCAAGCTAAGATATGTGTGTCAAAGGCTCGAATGTATCGCCTTTCACCTTGAAATCATCAAAATTGCCTGAAATAAACTTAAGACAACTTGAAAACAAGATCAAGGTAAAATCAAGCATAATATACATAAAACCATTACAAAACTACGAGACTTGACACTAAAATGAGTTAATAAATGTGCTCTAAAACGAGCACATCAACTTCCCCCAAGCTAGACCGTTGCTAGTCCCTAGCAAACGAATTAGAAAGGTGAAATGACAGCTAAAGGCAATATGAATGAAGAAATGAATGAAGAGACTAATGAAAAACATGAGAAGTGAAGTTCAAGTCGATGCAAGCCGTGCACGTGCGAAACTCTTCCCTAGCCATGGGTGTGCAAGTACAATGGGATTTAAAAAGCATAATCAACTTTTTACACTTACTCGGGATTGCCGAGCGAGCCACATCATAATTCATTCCGCCCACTACCTAATGAGGTCGCAAGTCTACGCTCCCAAGGTTATTTCCCACGAGGTGAGGGAAATTTCCATTACGCTCATGTGTTTATGGGGTATGTGTTTCACTCGAAGTCATCCGACTAAAGGTGAGTTGGGAATTAAACACCTAAGCAGGGAGAAATCTCGTAAATCGTGTCTTATCTGCTCTCCAGCACTGATCTTACTAATCAGGTTAAGTCGAACAGGTTTGAAAAAGGGTTGTAATGTAGGTCAGGATCGAGGTATGGTAGAATTTGGGAATGTGGAGTTGAAATAGAGGATAGTAAATGATCCAAGGAAGTAAAACCGAGGAAGATTATGCCTTCCGACAACCATGTCAATCCCAAAATTCCCAATAGTAGACTAATACACTATGTCAACTTTATTCTCAACTTCTTCTCTAATTTCTTTTGTTTTTTTCTTTTTTTTTTCTTTTTTTTTCTTTTTTTCCTTTTTTTTTTCTTTTTTTTTTTTTCTTTTGTGCTTTTCAAGCTTTTTCTGAGCTTTCTATGTGCATACTTCTTTGAAATGCACTAAGACTAGTGTATGTAGTCAAATCATCTAATGATCATTTCCCCAAACCGAAATCCTATATTACAATGCTACAAACATCAACTTCACTATGATCACATGACTATCCTCTAGGTAAAAAGAGGGAGTATTTGGTTCATGTGGAGTTAGATAGCGTGGCTACAAAAGAAGGTAAAGGCACAAATTTGGCTCAACCTAGAGTAAATTGATTTTCATGGTAGGCACTTTGGCTATGTAGCTTTTAACTACAAACGTGTTATCATCCCTAACCTTTAGAAAAGTAGACCATGCTGGAGGAGAACAGACACAATTCTTAAGATTCCCTGACTAACACTCATCAATATAGGACTCATGATAGAGTCCTAAAGGCTCAATCCTTACTAGGTTAGTCGAAATGCGCCTCAATAGGTAGTCATCCAAACCACATACCAAGCAAGCTCAGATCCCCCCAAGCTAAGTGAAAAACAGTTGATAAACTCATACCCAAAACAGGCACAGGGCTACGGGAATACGAGTTTGTATAAAGTCAGTGCACAACAGAGGCTTGCATGTTTGTTTGGGATATAGGATGGGGAAGGGGGGCATGCGATGCAAAGAAGGGTAAAAAAAAAAACAAATATAAAAATAACTAAAATACATAAATTTGGATTTTCACATAAGAGATCATACCAGTACTGGGTGCAGCGGCATATGGAACTTCTTGTATATATCCCTGAAAACAACACCAAAAAGCAAAGCGCAAAGCACAAAATAACACCTAGAAATAAAATACGAAGCAACGAAACGCTACACAACACTAAACTGACAACCGAGACCAAAGGACACGCGAAAGAATGAGTAGTGGACTATGGATATCCCCCCAAGCTAGGATGAAGCCGTCCTCGGCGCTAAGGGAGGCCGTTAGGTCCACCACTACTCATCCCCCATAAATTCCTCATCATCCCCCTGGTCATCCTCCTCATTAACCTCCTCTTCCCCACCCGTGTAGTCCATCCCATAGTCGTCCGAGGCTCTTCTAGGAGCCGGCGGAGTGAAGTTATTGAACCTACGCCTACCCACCCTCAACCGGTCAAACCCATGACTTAGTGATATCTCGTTATAGTTGTCATGGCGAGGGTACCAGGAAGGGGTGGCCATGCTTTCGCCGACCATGTGGGAGCGGTAGGCCATATCATACCATGGGTAGTTCGCCCGCTCGAAGTTTTGTTCAAGGTGTTCGAGCCGGGCGGTGTGATGGGCTTGGGTGGTGAGGACCTGATCAAGCCTTCTCTCTATGCGTCCTAGGGAGGACATAATGTCAGATTCAGACTCATCGTCTGAATCGTCATGGTCCGGTAAGACCGAGGTAGAGGCTCTAGGTCGGTCACGCATAGAGAGGGTGTGAGGGCGAGGAGGTGGTACAAGTGGGGGCTTGACAGCGTATCTCGGCACGTCGCCTTCTAAGAGATACGAGGCCCCAAACTGGACTAGGGGAGGTAAATGAGGGCAGGGGAGGGGGATGGTGCGGTCTTTCAAGTACCGCCATCGCATGGGGTCCACAAAGATGAAGCCAGCCCGTACGAGGCATTGCTCGTGAAGGGTAGTGGAACTGGCATATCTTTCGCTGAATTCCACAGGATTCATGACGTTCAGGAATTCAGCAATGCGGAATACGTGTCCCCCTAAACATAAGTCAGTAGTAGCGTTTAGGGTGGCTGTGTTGTTTAGAAACTTCCACAGCGTCATTGGCAAGCTTAGTGCAGTGTCGTCGTGCGGTGCAAGATAGCGGTGCAAGATGTGCACCTCGTGCGTTCGTACTAGGTGAGGGCTAGGAGAAGGGAACAGAGTCTCCCTAGCAAATTTAAAGAACATGCGCAAAACTGGGTGTTGCACATCAGAGGCATATATGTTCCTATTCGGATAAACAAGCCGGCCAGCTATTTTAGGCCATAGCTCGGAAACCCGAGAGTTGTCCGGTTGTTTATCCGGAATAGGCTCGTTATTGAAACCAAATACGGCACAAAATGCAGCATAATCAAGAAAATAGGTTGCATTCCTTAGCCTAAAAGATAAATGCAACCTACCATCTCTTTGGCACGGGGTTAGGGAACTAAGAAACTCATAAGTTAAGAGCTTATGAGTTGGGTGCCACATGTTTATCCAATTTTCTAACCCACATGCAGTTAATAATGCAACAAATTGCTCGTATATACCCATTCTTTGCAAAATTGATAGGTCTAAATAACGAGTAGAGTTGATTTTTCGTACCTTAAGTCGTTGGAAACGCTCATATTGCTCCAAAGATACGAAAATAACCGTAGGGTGGTCCTCATCGAACCATAGTTCCTGGCCAGGAAGCCTTTGTGGACCCTCCGGTTGTTGAGAACCGGTATGTTGTGCTTCCTGAGCCGCACCCGAAGAGGAACCCTCTCCATGCTTCTTGGATCTTTTGAAGGGGTTCCTTAAAGTTCTCCTTGGACCCATGATAATTGAAGATGATTTGGAGGGGAGTAGAAGGATTTGAGAGAGAGCAAGAGTGTTGGGGGGGAGTCGGCCGAATGAGAGGAGTGAAATGTTCGGTGTGATTTTTCGTGGAATGAGCTGATATTTATAGAACTGACCTCCATTCGGTCGAATGGGGCTTCCATTCGGTCGAATGGTGTCCTATTCGACCGAATATATAACCTGTTCGGTCGAATGGATAATTGTTACGAAGAATCTTCGCTCCCATTCGACCGAATAGGTCTCTTCATTCGGTCGAAAGTAACTTCATTCGACCGAATGTTGGCTTCATTCGGCATTATCAGCAACCTTGTAAAATACTCCCATAAGATCTATTCGACCGAATGGATTACTACATTCGGTCGAATGAGATTCATTCGGCCGAATTGAAACTGCATTCGGCATTATCAAGAACTTGGCCAAAATTGGGTTTAGCTCCATCTTCGATTTCATTCGGCCGAATGGACCTATCATTCGGCCGAATGGGCAGCAATTTCATCAAAACACTTGTGCCCTCTCAAAATCAATCAATATATTATGATTAAGTTGTTTGAAAATCCAAATAAACCGGGTTACCTCTCGTAAGTGCTTTGTTTAACGTCGTTTAGCTCGACGTAGCTCGGGTAATTAAACAAAGACAAAAGGGAGACTAAGCAATTAAAATCTAAAAAAAAGAAAACGGTAAAGGACGATGATTCAAAGTAGGGATACTCGATAAGGGTCAATGATTATACCAATCATTCGACTTTGACATCATCTAACTTTATAAGCTCAACGGTGTTGACATTGTGAAGGCTGCTCTCATGGAAGAGTTTTAACCGATGTCCATTAACAACGAAACGTCCTCCATGATGGTCTTTCAGCTCTACCGTTCCATACGGGAAAACTTGTGAAATCTCGAATGGCCCAGACCACCGTGATTTTAACTTTCCGGGGAATAACTTAGCCTTTGAATTAAAGAGCAGCACTTTATCTCCTACAAGGAACTCTCGTTGGATGATACGTTGGTCGTGCCAACGCTTAGTACGTTCCTTGTAGATGTGCATGTTATGGATTGCATCGAGCCGTAGTTCTTCCAATTCTCGTAATTGGGCGGCTCGCTTCTCGCAGAATAAGGTGGGGTCCAAATTTAGAGTTTGGATCGCCCACCAAGATTTGCATTCCAGTTCCACCGGTAGGTGACAGGATTTCCCATATAAAAGCCGGAACGGGGTGGTACCAATAGGGGTTTTGTAACACGTCCAGTGGGCCCAAAGAGCGTCATCTAGCTTTAGAGACCAATCTTTCCTATTTGGGTTTACCACCTTCTCGAGAATCCTCTTGATTTCCCTATTAGCTACTTCCACCTGTCCTTGAGTTTGGGGATGGTAGGGTGATCCAACTTTGTGCACGACTCCATAATTTTTCAATAATTTATTTAGTTCGTGCTTAGCAAAGTGTGATCCCCCATCACTTATGACTATTTTGGGAACACCGAATCGAGGAAAGATTATGCTTTTAAAAAGCTTAATAACCACTTTGTGATCATTCGTAGGTGAGGCGATGGCTTCCACCCACTTAGACACATAATCAATTCCTACTAAAATATATTGGTTCCCATGAGATAAAACAAATGGGCCCATAAAGTCGATTCCCCAACAGTCGAACACTTCACACTCAAGGATGTAGTTTTGAGGCATCTCATTTCGCATTGAGATGTTGCCAACTTTTTGGCACCTCTCACAGCTTTTCACAAACGTTTCAACATCCTTGTGTAACGTTGGCCAATAGAAACCTGCGGTGGCAACCTTAGCAGCAGTGTTCATTATACCATGGTGGCCGCCACACGCGTAGGAATGACAATGAGTTAGGATTTTTGGAACTTCTTCTTCAGTGACGCAGCGGCGGATTATGCCGTCTGCGCAAGCATGAAATAAGTAGGGATCGTCCCAAAAGAAGTTCCCGACTTTACCAAAGAAAGCCTTTTTCATGGCCCTTGATTCGAACTCTGGAAGTTCTCCACAAGCTAAATAATTCGCAATATCTGCGAACCAAGGGGCTTTCCCAACTACTATTGCTGTCATTAGGGTTTCTTCGACCATTTCGTCATGGATAGGTACGGCGTCGTTATTAAGCTCGGGTAGCCTAGACAAATGGTCAGCTACCACATTTTCGCTACCTTTCCTATCCCTCAACTCAAAGTCAAACTCCTGTAATAGGAGCACCCAACGGATCAACCTCGGCTTAGCATCTCTCTTGGTCATTAAAAACTTCAGAGCCGAGTGATCAGTGAATACTACAACTTTTGAACACATGAGATATTGGCGCAGTCTCTCAAAAGCATAGACGACTGCTAGCATTTCTTTTTCAGTTGTAGTGTAGTTGCGTTGTGCATGGTCCAGTGTTTTACTGATATAACATATAACATGGTGCTTTCCCTCCTTTTTCTGCCCAAGGACAGCACCAACAGAAATATCACTGGCATCGCACATCAATTCAAATGGCAAACTCCAATCCGGAGCTTGCACGATGGGCGCAGAAATTAGAGCCTCTTTTAGCCTGTTAAAGGCATTCATACACCTCTCATCAAAGTGAAATTCAACATCTTTCTGAAGAAGTTCATTCAAGGGTTTTGCTAGAGTCGAAAATCCTAGGATGAGACGCCTATAGAATCCTGCGTGTCCAAGAAAGGATCGTACTCCTGTAACTGAGGTAGGTACAGGAAGATTCCTTATCACGTCAATTTTGGCAGGATCCACCTCTATGCCTTTGTAAGACACTTTGTGGCCTAGGACGATGCCTTCTTGAACTAAAAAGTGACATTTCTCCCAATTTAGTACAAGATTCGTTTCTTGACACCTTAATAGTACTTTCTCAAGATGTGTCAAGCACGTGTCAAGAGAGGACCCTCCAATAGAAAAATCATCCATGAACACTTCCATAAAGTCCTCTAACATATCGGCGAATATAGCCGACATGCACCTCTGGAAGGTGGATGGAGCATTGCATAAACCGAAGGGCATTCTCCTGTAGGCAAAAGTCCCAAAAGGGCAGGTGAAAGTTGTTTTCTGTTGGTCCTCGGGGTGGATCGGGATTTGAAAGAAACCCGAGTAACCATCTAGAAAACAATAGTACCTGTGCCTGGCAAGTCTTTCAAGCATCTCATCGATGAAGGGTAAGGGAAAGTGATCTTTTCTGGTTGCTTTATTGAGTTTGCGATAGTCAATGCAAACTCGCCATCCCGTGGTGGCTCTTGTGGGGATCATCTCTCCTCGGTCATTTTCGACGATGGTTATTCCTCTCTTTTTAGGAACAACATGAACTGGGCTAACCCATCTACTATCTGAAATTGAGTAGATGATGCCGGCCTGGAGGAGTTTGAGGATTTCATCCTTAACAACCTCTTTCATGTTGGGATTGAGCCGTCTTTGAGGCTCAATGGAGGAAAATTGTTCATCATCAAGATGAATCCGGTGCATAACAAGGGATGGACTAATCCCTTTTAAATCACCTAGTGAATACCCTATGACATCTCGATATTTCCTTAATAAAACAAGTAACTTTTCCAAAGAAATGTCATCGAGTTCAGAATTCACTATGACCGGGCTTCCTTCATCTTCATCGAGATAGGCATACTTTAAGCTGGGAGGTAGAGGTTTTAAAGTCACTTTGGGGAAAGATTTAGGACTTTCCCTTTTATGCGTAATACTTTCCTCTACCTCGTAAAGATGCTCATATTCTGCTTCTTTTTCAGAATCCTGGGCCGTATCTAACCGGCCTTCCAACAGCTCATTTATAGTAGGGGTATCCTCATCAATCATTTGACACCCAACCTCTACTTCCTTGTCCTCACAACTAACCTCACTCTCCCTTTCACCTTCTTCAAGGCGACAGATCTGCTCAACCATAGGCTTCTTTAAAAGGGGAGAGATTTTGAAAACTACCTTTACTTGGGCAACTTCTACCGTTATGGTATCATCATGGCAATTAATAACTGCCCGAAGCGTTTTCAGAACGGCTCTGCCTAAGATAAGTGGAGTATAAGGGTCCTCTTCCATTTCCATTACCACAAAATCACAAGGGACCACTAGTTCTCCTACTTGTATAGGTATGTCGTCGAGCTCTCCACATGGCACTTTAATGCTCCTATCAGCCAGTTGGATTGTTTTCCTTGAAGGTCGGAGGGCAAAGGGGAGCTTTTTGGCGATCGATAGGGGCATAAGACTAATCGAAGCCCCTAAATCGGCGAGCGCCCCTTTAGGATCAAGGTTTCCCAACTTCACAGGGAGGTTATAAGGACCGGGATCTCGCTCTTTCATAGGCATTTTCCCTTACAGTATAGAGCTAACTTGATGAGGGAGACTGATTACCTCTTCCTCAAGCTTTTTCTTGTTGGACAGTAAGTCTTTCAAGAACTTAGCATACTTTGGCATTTATGCCATAGCATCGAGGAATGGGATTTTCATCTCCATCTTCTAAAGATGTTCAAGAAACTTCTTGAACTTATCATCAAGTTGCTTCTCAACTTTCCTATAGGGAAAAGGAAGCGGTGGTGCATATAACCGGTCTAACCTCTTTCTTTCCTCAGCTTTCTTCCTCCTCTCCTCCTCACTCTCTACTGGCTTCTCACTCCCTGCCTTAGCATTGATGTCCTCCCTACCACTTTCATCTTCAACCTCTGGCATTTTACCATGTTCCTCCTCTTTTTCATCATTGTGTACTCTCGTCTCATCACTCACCTGCACCAAAGGTGTATCAACCGGATATGAGGGACTGTTATACTGAGTCCCTGATCTCAGGTGGATAGCCTTAGCAGTGTGTTGGTTTGGGTTCGTTTGCTGAGGTGGAGGTTGTATAGAGGGGTTAGGTTGAGGGTGAGATGGGAATAGCGGTGGTGCAGGAGGATTAGCCATTTGGGCCAGTTGAGTTTCAAACAACTTTTGCTGAGCTTGAAGTTGCTGCATTTGTTGGATGAGGGTCTGATTAATTTGCGTCAGACTCTGGTTCTGTTGAGCAAGAGTTGTTACTTGGGAGGCTAAATGGTCATTGGTTGAAGTGTGACCATGTTGTGGTTGAGGAGCCACATGATGAGGCTAACTAGGGGGAAAAGGCAGGTTTGAACTATTTCTAGGTCCTTGGTGAAACCCTGGGGGTCTATACACATTGGCCCTAGGTACATTCCCATTAGTCTGGTTCCCCTGGAAACTTTGGTTATTAAATCCACCTTGACCATTTCTGTTGTACTGTTGGTTGGAGTTAAAGGGAGGTTTGTACTGTTGGTTGTTTGGGAAAGGTTGCTGCCCATACCCTACTCCTTGGCCCTGTCCACTATAGTTAAGGGCTGCCACATGATCAGGGTTATACCCATAGCCGTCATAGTTCATCACCTGCGGTTCTGGGTTATACCCCCCATAGTCAACTGCAGCTACATGCTCGGAGTGCGAACCACCACAATAAGATGTATCATGGTTAGTACCCCCACATATGGCACATGCAAAGTGCTTTTCACGCATTGGGGGGTTGTTCGAACTACCGGCTAGGCTTAGTTTGGACAACTTTTTATCAATAACGACTTCTATTTTGGCGCTAATGTTGTCCAAGTTAGTTGTGTCTAGCATCCCTCTAGGTAATCCCTGACTCCTAGTTCCTCCCCAGGCACTATTCTTAGCAACTTCCTCTATTCTGGCCTTTACCTGGGTGCAAGGAATTTTGGAAAGCTGGCCACCTAAAGTTGAGTCTAGAAGTGCTTTAGTGGAGTCATTAAGACCATCGTAAAAGAATGTGTTGAGATGGTTCTCCCCGTACTCATGGTGGGGACATGCTCTAATCATTCTTTTAAACCTACTCCATGTAGCACTAAGGTTCTCATCATCCTCTTGGGTGAATGACGCAATTTTCTTACGCCAATCCTGCGTTCAAACCGTAGGATAGAACCTTTCTAGAAATGCGGTTTTTAGTTGAGCCCAATTGACAATTGAATTGGGTTCTAAGCATTTATACCAATCCTTGGCATCTCCCGCTAGACTCAGATGGAAAAGGTGCATTCGCACATAATCAGGGCTATTAGGACAAGGAGGGATAAGTCCACAAATATCTGAGAATGCCTCTAGGTGTTGAAGAGGACATTCTTTTCTTAAGCCACTGAATGGTGTTTCCTTAACCATTCTTGTGAACTGAGGATGAATTTGGTAAGGTGTAGTAGCAACAGGAAGTACTACACCCCCTTGGAACTCTTGTGAGCCAGGAGTTCCGAATTGGCCAAACAATTGATGTTCTTCGGCCATTATGGATATGGTAGGGTTTTGGACAGATTGTGAGGTATACTTTGAAGAGCGTTGTCTAGTAACACGTTGGATTTCAGGATTTAAGGGTGTAATTGGCTGGTTTGACCTACGCGTGCTATGGGGCATGCAAACACCTAAGTCAAAGACAACCACACACAGAAATGGAAACAAAAAAAAATGGAAATAAAATAAATAAGGTTATGCTAAAACAAGTTAAGTCTAAATATTACGCCTTGTCCCCGGCAACGGCGCCATTTTGATAACTGATTTTCTAGGTCGTTAACTAAAAGACAGGTTATGCAAACAATATTTATTCCAACCTACAAACTATACGAGTATAGCGGAGTAGGGGGTCGAACCACGAAGACAAGGTATATCAAGACTTAGACTTTTAACACAACCGGACTAATTGGGGTTGGAAATTCAGTTAAAACTAACAGGCGGAAAATAAATGACGACAATTCACGAAGTAAAGCAAGTAGAGAAAAACGGGGACAAGATTGGATTCACCCTAGGAATGAAGCTTCAAACCGAACATGATAGATTACAGAAAATCTGTTAATAACTAGCATGGATACCCGAGAATACGAGAGGAAGTTGGTGACCCTATAGATCACACGAACAACCTATAATCGCCCTATGTCTCCAAAGGAGTGGCAGGACAAGATTCGCATCGGAATCCGAAACTATTTATTAACATCATTTCTACAATCTTAAGCAATAAAGATCATAGCTTTCCTAGGGTTTCACCAATCAAAACCCCTAAAAGAATTACTCACTCATATTCATGCTTAAAAACATAAAGATATTAAAAGATACAGCAGAAACGAACGTGGAATGAAATCGAGAATGAAAACAAAATCAGAATTAATAAACGATAAACTTAGAACTAAACATGCAATGAAATAAAGAAATGGATTAAGATTAAAGGAAGGAATTAAACTTACAAAAGCTTCAAATTGAAATCCACGAAAAGAATCCGAACTACAAAGCGTTGAAGAAAAACTGAAAATTGAAAGCTAAAACTAAAAGAATTTGGAGGCTAAGAAATCTAAAAGTGCATAAAAGTATTTAACCTAGCTCCCCCTCTCCTCATCAGAGAAAGGGGGTATTTATAACAAAATAAGAAAAACCTACGAAAAACCCTAAAGTACATAGGAGCCGGCCCTAAAAAGAAGTAGTTGATCCGGAGGAAAACACTGTCATTCGCCCGAATCTATGTATCATTCGGCCGAATGTAATCCCATTCGCCCGAATTGTCTTCCATTCGCCCATTCCAGAGGCTTCGGGGAATCGATCTCTGTCAAGCATTCGCCCGAATGTATAGTCTGATTCGGCCGAATGGAAGCTCATTCGCCCGAATGAGTTCCATTCGGCCTTTCCAGTAGAAAGGCTCGAGAACTCTGAAACTGCCTCTCATTCGACCGAATGAGTCTCAGATTCGGTCGAATCTGCAGCCATTCGGTCGAATGTCTCTCAGATTCGGTCGAATCTGAGAGCATTCTTCCCTCTTTTCTGAACTCCGTGAAATCTTCATCGATGACTTCAAACGCTTGCCCAAGCTAAGATATGTGTGTCAAAGGCTCGAATGTATCGCCTTTCACCTTGAAATCATCAAAATTGCATGAAATAAACTTAAGACAACTTGAAAACAAGATCAAGGTAAAATCAAGCATAATATACATAAAACCATTACAAAACTACGAGACTTGACACTAAAATGAGTTAATAAATGTGCTCTAAAACGAGCACATCAAGTACTTACTAATCCAAATATATATACAATCTAAAAAACTAAAATCAATTTAAAGGTTATTATATCAAAAAGAAAATCCTAAGACAATAACATGTATTAAATTTTAATACTGAGTTGTCTAAGATAATAAATCCTATATCTGAGATCCTTATACTTAATTGAGATCTTAATAACTATAATATACATCATAATATATTTAAACTGAGTTAATAACATTTTCTTCCTTGTATATAAACTATATACAAAATGTCTAATATCTATATTTTAGATTTTAATCCTTACATACAAATATCAATATCTTTATTCATTTTCATATATAGTTAAAGAATTCCAGAGATAATAACTTGTTTAAAATTTTAATAATAAAATATCTGAGATAATAAATATTATACCTGATATCCTTACTAGTTATAACTGAGATCTTAATTACTATAACTGAGATAATAACATTTTCCTCCTCTTATTTAAATTAAACAAATCAAATTCTTAAAAGATAATAATTATTCCTAAAATCTAAGACTTATATACAAAATCTGAGTAATTGAATTCTATTCCACAAAATACAATATCTAAAATCTACAAACAATTTAATTACAAAATAAATAAACTAGTAATAAAACTATTTTCTTTTTTCTTGGAATTTTTAGCTCGTTGAGCAGCAAGATATCGTTCTCTTTCTTCTTTTTCAAATCTTTCTTTATTCCTTTGTATTTGTTACCTTTCAATATTTTTCTCCTCTTGGATTCTAATCTTCTGTTTTTCGTCGAGTAAATGCTTTGATATAGATCAAGTAAAGCACTTATCCATAACATCTCGTAAAGAACATTGTATTTATTCTTTACTAAACTTACTCCCAGTTATACTCTATAAAACAGTCTTCTTTCTCTCTAAAAATTAAATTATTATTTAAAGATTAGACACATCATAAATAATAAAATCATAAGCAAAAATAATGTATTTAAAATAAAAATGAATTATTATTAAATGCAAATCACTTTCATATATATTGGAAAAAAAAGACTCCATATGTTTCATGCAAAATACTCCACAATCTTCAGTTTCTCCACTATATCTCCAAGGAAAACCAATAATATTATGCATGAAACTGGTTATTAAATCAGCATTTGGATGTCCTATACGCTTTAAGAAAGATCTTGAATATTTAACCTGTGTTGAGAAAAAAAAAATTCAAAACTAATATTAAAATATATTAAACCCTATTAAAATATTAAACTTCTATCATCAACTTCGTTGATCCTTTGTATCTAGTTAGATTTTTTTCAACCCTATTATCCATCCATTCATTCTCGTTCTTCAAAAAATTAATTACTAAACTTGTAAAATGTTTAGCTTTATATAGAGGGGAAAAAAATCTGTTACACAACATAAAAAATTAGTTAATTATAAATTAAATAAATATTTATATCACAAGTAAAATAAAAAAGAAATAAAAATATTACCATATCCGAAGTCTTAATGTCAAAATTTGGAAAAAATTTCAACCAATTCATCTTTGTCTTCCCTAGAACTTTAATATCTGGTTTTTCTCTATTTTTTCATATTTTTCAAATCCTTCTTGTATTTGTTCAAAGAAATATGCAATAAAAAAATAAAAAACACACTTTTTAGATATTAATTTCCAATATTGAGATAAAAATTCTATATTGAGATCACTTTCTCTATATCAGAGATAATAATTTTAAATCCTAAGATAATAATATTTATATCTAAGATAATAATTTCTAATCATGAGATAATAATTTCTAATTCTAAAATAGTAATATTTATATCTGAGATAGTAATTCCCAAAATCAGAACAACTATGTCTTAAATAATAACTATTAACTTTAATATCATAACATATAATTAAAAATGAAAACAGAATCATATGATTTTATAACAAGAAAATACTTACAAAAGATTGGGTATTAAAAAAAATCTTCTTGGTCCAGAAGATTTTGACATTTCTGCCTTGTTCAAGAGGAATGTAAAGATATCAATACATCTTGAACTTATTCAATTCCTTTCATCCAAAGAATTCATATCTCCTTTGATCAGAATACTAACAAAATTATCCCCTGATAAATATTGAGCCACTAGTTCATAATTTTCATATATGAACATTTGATCTCTTTTACTCAAAACTTCTGGTAATGGATCAACTTGAATTCGATAAGTTTTCTTTGCATTATAAAAGAAAAACTAATCTGCAATAAGTCTGTCTTCAGCACTTAGAGAATAATAAATATCAGGATTAGCTTGAATAACCGTTGATAAAAACACATTGCAATTCTCTTTTGGAACATCAATGCTTCTTTCATTAGTGATTTCTTCATTATCAAATGGACTTAATGCAGGTGATTTTTCTTCTTTCATTTTGCTTCTCCTTTTCACCATCTTGGACTTTTTCCTTCTTTGTTCAATTTCCAATACCAAATCTTTCATTTTTAAAACTTTTTCCTGAGAGTCCAAAGCACAATATCTTCTGCCATAACTTTTTTTGGAGAGAATGAGTCATATATAACCTTAGGGAATTCAGATGCATGAGTTGTAGAATCTATAATTACATCATTAATAGTTGGCAAATTCTTCTTCAAATCATTCTCTATTTTATGCATAACATTATCCCAAGTGGAACCAGATGCATATTCACTTTTCGTGTAAACTTCTTGTTCCATAGACATTGGAGCTTCATCAACAAATGGTTCAGGAATAACTTCAGGAAACTTAGATGCAATAGTTGTAGAATCTAAAGGTTCTTTTGGATAATCAGTGGGATGTCCAGTATGGGATACAATCATATCACCAGTATCTGGAAAATTCTTCTTCAAATTATTCACTATATTCTCCACAATATTATCCCAAGTGGAACCAGTGCACACTCACTTTCATTAGAAACTTGTTGATCCACAAACTTTTGAACTTCTTTAATTTCATCAACAACTAGATTAGTAAGTGTAGGCACTGATAAACTTATACCCTTCATATCTACTAACACTATACTAGGTTTCCTAATTATTTTCATTTTCTCCTCATTTAGTTGATTCAAACTCATCCTCTTCCCAAATAGATTCTCATAGTTCTGAAAAATAAATATAAAAAGAAAAAATTAATAATAATTCAAAGATAAATATTTAGTAGAGAAAACCATAATAAATTTTTTGAAAATAAAAAAATTATACCTTTAATGCTATATCACCAATTAAATATTTTTCTGAATTCTGTTTTTCTTCATTCATAGAATCCTTTCTCTATTCATCCTTTTTCATATTCTA
The DNA here is from genome assembly GCA_026401315.1 of Dysphania ambrosioides. Classification (NCBI taxonomy): domain Eukaryota; kingdom Viridiplantae; phylum Streptophyta; class Magnoliopsida; order Caryophyllales; family Amaranthaceae; genus Dysphania; species Dysphania ambrosioides. Next base: position 24,732,701 of record CM048657.1, read on the forward strand.
TTACCTGAGATAATACTAAAAATAAAAAGAATTTATTTTTTACTTCTAATCCTAAGATAATAAATTCTATTACTGAGATAATAAATTCTATATATACCTGGGATAAAAATTTTAATCCTAAGATAATAGATGCTAATTCTAAGATAATAACTTTTTAATCTTGAGATAATATTTCCTATATCTGATATCATAGATGATATTTCTAACATATTAATTTCTATAAACTATATAACATTTTAACATAATATAATAAAATCTATACCAAAGATAATATATTGTTTTCCTAAGATAATAAATACTATAAGTAAGAATATAAGTGAGATCATAACTTGATAAGAACTTCAAAAACTTAGATATTAATTTCTAAATCTTAGATGGTATTTGCTTAAACTTAGATCATAACTTGAAATCCTAAGATAATATTAAAAACCTGAGATTCTATTCCTGAGATAATAATTTATAATCCTAAGATAATAAATTCTAATCCTTAAATAATAGATTCTAATCCTGAGACAATAAATTTTATTCCTGAGATAATAATTCCTATATCACTTCATATTAATTTCATATAAATAAATCAAGAATTACCTTTTGCTTCTCATGATCAAGTTCTCCTCCAATTTGCTTAATTGGATGTTCATCTTCCTTTTCACATTATGAAAAACTCAATAACTTAAAATTATCTATGACATTAAAAATCTTTTTATCATCTTCTCAAATGATACTAACTTGAGGAATATCACTCAATTAAAGAGGAAATTCATCCTAGACAAGTGATTTTTGAGACGAGTTACTCTAAAAAATACTTGAATCATTTCTATTTTTAATAGGAGTTTTTAGAGTTGGTGTAATTATATCTCTCTGTACCCAAAAAGAAACAGTATTTAAATTATGTTTCATAGTATTATAAAAAAATGAATAAATTAATAACTTATTAATGCACTTAAATCCACTTTCTTACTAAATTACTCATAAAATTTATTCACTCTTGCCACAGTTACATCAATGACTTCCAAAAGTTAGGATCATTGTATAAATCTTTTTCTTCTTGAGAAAGGGAATCATGGGATGATTTCTTCTCAACCTCTTCCTTGAAACCTTTAATTATCTTTAAATAACTTAAAGTTGCCATTGTAATTCCTGAACTAGTTTATTATTGAGTTAAGAAATAACATCGAGAGGCTGCAATGATCAAAAGCAGCAAAAGATATTATTAAAATGAACAAAATTAAATTATTATTAATATCATAATAAAAAAGTAAATCATAAAAACACAACTTACTTTACTTATTTGCAGCTCATTAATATTAGCTCTAGTTGTATCAGCTTCCATTTCTTCATCATCCATTCTTAATAACTTATTACTAACACATCTATCCTCTAAAGTGTCAACTTCATTAAATTTTCTTTTCCTCTTTTCAAATTCAATGTCTTCCTTAAATTCGACATCTTTCAGTATATTTCTAATGACATTAACTGGTTTTATAGAACTAATAAATGGGGGTATCACTACAGGAATTCCACGATAAATTTCAGATTCTAAAGATTTGACTTTAGAACTCAACTTCTTCCTATCCCAATATCAAATAAATGGAGGCTTCACAAAAAGAGGTTTACCATACTGAACCCTATGAATATATGCAATCAAAAACCCAGGCAGGCAACCATTAATAACCTTTGACTTTATAATTTTAGAACTCATCACACCACCTTTTGTTTAATCCTCCTTGATAGCCTTCATTTGCTTGGCCTCTGTTTCTTTAAAATCTTTTATAGATTCACATAGAATATCCATAATATAACCACACTACCTGTTGTGTTTGATATCATCAACATTAACCAATGATTTTACAATACTCAATGTTAATGTTTTATCAGAAGGTGAGACATGTCATTGGAAATAGTACAAACATCTTCTTAAACACTACTCCACCCTTTTCCAATTCTTTAAACTTGGACTCCCACAAACTCATAGATACATAACTATTATTACCCTTCAATCCAAAAATATCCCTCCAAAACTTTTTTGAAGGATCATAAGTATTCAGAGCATTGTTCTTCATACCACTTACTAACTCAACTCTTTGTTAGTATAAGGTATTCCTAACACAATATTCATATCAGTAGCATTTATCTGAACAATTTTGTTGTCTACTAACTTCAAATATCGACCATTTGGATTATTCCTTACCAAATAAGGATATAAAACTCTTGGCACTTCCTTAAGATCTAAATCCAACAAAGATCCAAATCCAATTTCAAAAATATCATTCTTCTGTTCTGTAGTAAGATTACTGACAATCAGCTATTAATTTGAACAAATAGACTGTGATTGAACTTCAATTTCTCCGTCACTATAATAAATTAATGAAAAATAAATCATTTTAATATAAAATTAACATTTATAAATAATAACTAAGATAATAAAATCTAACCCTTAGATAATAACTTCTATACATAAGATAAATCCTTAGATAAAAAACCTTGACATAATAAATTCTATACATAAGGATAAGATAATAACTTCTTATATATCCTTAAATAAATAGATATAATAATATAATAAATTTTATAAATTTCTAATCCTGAGATAATAAATTCTAATCCTGTGATCATAACTTGAATTCCTTCAATAAGAACTTCAAAAACTGAGATATTAATTTCTAAATCTTAGATGGTAATTACTAAAACTGAGATCATAACTGGTATAAGTAAGATCAGAAAAATAATACTTGAGATCTTAATTATTATAACTGAGATTAGAAAATCTAAATCTTAGATATTAATTTCTATAACTTAGATATTAATATCTATAACTAAGATATTAATTTCTATGTCTAAGATGTTAGTTACTATAATTGAGTTTATAATTGGTATACCTAACTTAAGTATTAATTTCTATACCTAAGATGTTAATTACTATAACTGATTTAATAACTGATATACCTAAAATATTATATATTAACATCTATATCTTATATATTAATATCTATAACTTAGATATTATTTCTATATCTAAGATGTTAATTACTATAAATGAGATCAGAACATCTATAACTTAGATATTAATTTCTAGAAATTAGTTATTTCAGAGATCATAATATCTGTAACTGCCATCATTCAGGGCACATGGGCAAAGAAAGAAAAAGCTTGAGAACCCTTTGTGCTCCCAGTTACCCTTGGAAAACTCAATTCTAAGGGAGCACTTGCTGACCTTGGGGCCTCCCTTAGCCTAATGCCAATGTCCATTGCCAAACAGCTAACCTGTGAGCTTAAGCCTTCGAAGAAAACAATCCAGCTGGCTGACCGTAGCATAAAAGTGCCATGTGGGGAGTTTGAGGACCTTCCGATCCAAGTAGGGAACATAGTGGTACCATGTGACTTCATGGTGCTTGATATGGCCGAGGATCCTTATACTCCCCTCATCTTAGGGAGGGATGCTTTGAAAAATTTGGGTGCCCTGATCGACTGTGAATCAGAAACTATAACCGTCAGGGTAGCCCAAGAGAAGGTCGTGTTTGCCTTTTCTAAGTCTTCAACGGAACCCATGGTTGAGCGGATTTGTTCCTTTGGGGTGGTCAAGAATGAAGCTGTGAAAGAGGTGGAAAGGTGTAATGCTTTTGCTGCCCCAATGATAGTTGAGGTGTCGGATGAGGAGGACGCGCAAGAGCATCTTGTTTTTGGGGTTGCGAAGGGAATTTCTCCACCAACGGAGATGTATTACAAATCTGAGGGAACTGACAAGCAAGCCCGCAAACGGAAAAGGGCTAGAAAAAGAAAATCTAAAAAGAGACCGATGGCTCCACCCTGGCTTGGGGGAGCCCCGCATTATAACCCACCTCTAGATGACCTTGGTTATCCATTGCTAACTTTCGCCCCTGCGGCTCGGTGGAGAGTTTTGACTCCCCACGCTGGAGGTGATGGTGATGCTAGGAGTGAATCCACTCCTACGGCAGGTACAATTTTGTTGTTTTCTTTTTCTGTATAAACTTGTGCCTAAATGTGTCGAACTTACCGACGTTAAACAAAAGTACTTACGAGAGATAACCCGGTGTTTGTTTTGTTTGTTTATTTTTATAGCAATAGCTTCCATAATGCTGATGTTTCTCCCTTTTGTTTCTCATCTCCCAAGTGCCGAGACGGCTCTTGAGCTGGCTTGGGGGAGGGTCCTTGTATTTTCAAAGCTTCGAAAGATCAACATTATTGAAACTATTGTCTTATTTTTTGTTTTAGTTTTACTTTGCATGTCTAAGTGTGTCAAGATTAATGTGCTTAAGTTGTGAAACTGACATGCTAGCTCCTGACGTGTACATTATAGTGGTCTTATGCATACTCATGTTTTTCCTAGCCTTGTGCCTGTTTTGGGACCAAATGATTGACTGTTTTCCACCTAACTTGGGGGATCTGGTCTTGCTTGGTTTGTGGCTTGGATGACTACCTATTAAGGCACATTTTGATTAGCCTAGTAAGGATTGAGCCTTCTAGGACTCCATTATGAGTCCTATGTTATTAAGTGCTAGTTAGAGAGTCTAAGTATTGTGTTTGTTCTCCTCCAACATAGTCTTCTTTTCTAAAGGCCAGGGATGATAACACGTTTGTAGTTACAGCTACATGGCCAAATTGCCTACCATGAATATCGATTGACTTTAGGGTAAGCCAATTTTGTGCCTTTAACTTTTCTTCGTAGCTACATCACCTAACTCCACATGAGCCAAATATTCCCTCTTCTTACCTAGAGGATAGTCAAGTGATCACAGTGAAGTGGTGCCCGTTGCATTGTGGTGAAAGATTTTGGTTTGAAAAATCATTGTCGTATGATATGACTCTTTACATTACTCTTAGTTTTTTTCAGAAACATTAGCATGAAAACAAAAACAACAAGAAAAAAAAAAGAAAAAGAAAAGAAAAGAGACAGAAAAAAATAGAAAAAGAAAAATTCGAGAATAAAGTTGGTGTAATGAGTTCATTTATGCGTATCTAGAGAATTTTGGGAAGTGGCATTGTTGTCGAAAGTCGTAGCCGTCCTTGGTTTGATTACCTTGGATTTCTTACTATCCTCTATTTGAACTCCACATCCCCAAATTTTACCCTATCTTGATCCCAGCCTACATTGCAACCGTTTCCAAACCTGTTCGACTTGACCTGATTAGCAAGTTCTGTGCTGGAGAGTAGATAGGATACAATCCCTAAGATTTCTCCTTGATTGAGTGTCTAATTCCTGACTCACCTTAAGTTGGATTATTCTGAGCGAAACACGTACCGTATTAAACACACGAGCGTACTAGAAATTTCCCATATCTTTTGGGAAATAGCATGGGGAGCGTGGAGTTGTGACCTCATTAGGTAGTGGGTGGCATGACCTATGTTGTAGCTTTTCCAGTAATCCCGAGTCTGTGGAAAACGTTGTTCATCTTGGTATTGTGCTCTTTGGAGCCCATTGTACTTTCACACCCATGGCTAGGGAAGAGTTTTGCGCGTACATGGCTGGCATTGTCTTATTTTCTGCTCACCTTGCTTTTCATGAACTTTGCTCACGGTGTTGCCTTGCTAGTTCATTTTCTAGGGACTAGCAAAGGTTTGGCTTGGGGGAATTTGATGTGCTCATTTTAGAGCACGTCTACAACCCCATTTTAGTGTCGAGTCTCGTCATTTTATATTGGTTTTATGCACATTACATTCAATTTTACCTTGATCTTTTCCTCGAGTTGTTTTTAGGTCATTTTAGGTGATTTCGAGGTAAAATGAGACGTGTTTGAGGCTTTGAAACTTTTATCAAGATTTTGGATGCGCGTATCATAGTTTGGGCATGCGTTCCAAGTCATTCTCGAAGATCCCATAAACTCTAGAAGCCATTAGACACTTTAAAGGAGCTGTTCAGCAAGGTTCATGTCTAGATTCGACCGAATCTGACATCCATTTGGTCGAATGGAAGACTGGGATTCAAGCACATAAATCAAGCTCTCGGGAATAGCCGAATGAACACTCATTCGGCCGAACCAAGACCCATTCGACCGAATGGTTGCACTCATTCGGCCGAATGGTGTATAGATCCCAGAAACTCATTGCTCCTGTTTTAGGCGAATGACATACTCATTCGGCCGAATGGCCACTCATTCGGCCGAATCCATACTCTATTCGGCTGAATGGTCTTCTCTACCGCAGTTTTTGGTTCTTTCTTTAGCCGGTGCTCGAGGGTTTTTTCTAGGGTTTTACCCCTTATGTCCCTAGGGTATAAATACCCTCTTGCTCTGTAAATAACCCTCATGCCTACTTTGAGAGCTTTTGTGCCTCAACCTAGAACATCACTTTAAAGCTTTTCATTTCATTATGCATTAGTTTAGATTTACAGCTTTCGTTGTTCTCGTTTTCAAGCTTTGTATTTCGGATTCGGATTCTCTTTCATGCACGCAATTTCATTTATTCAAGGTATTGATTCTTTTCTGTTTTATTTCATTTAATGCTTTCAAGTATTGTTTTTTTGAATTTCATTCCTCTTGCTATTATCGTTGTTTCATTTACAGTTTTGATAGAGTAGTTGTTGGTTTTGTTATAGGTCTTCGTTTTTCGTTCTCTTGTTCATTACATTCAATTAGTTCGTGCTTTCAATCATGTTCTTTTTCGTTGTTTATTCCTTAGTCTTTATTACTATGTGTGAGTAGTTTTCTTAAGGGTTTAATTGGTGAAACCCTAGGTTGGCTTGTTTTTCATGCGTAGAGTTAGGATTTGAGATTGTTGATGATTGATTGATTGATATTCGATGCGAATCTTGTCCTATCACTCCTTTGGAGACATAGGGCGATTATAGATTGTTCGTGTGATTTATAGGGTCACAAACTTCCTCTCGTCATCTTGAGTGTCATGATTCATTGTTGACGGATTTCTCCTAATTTAGCGTATTGATAGTTTGATTGTCCTTCCTAGGGTGGAACTGATCTGTCGTCGTTTTCCTTCTATAGCATATTATCGTTTTAGTTCTTGCTTTACTTTTCTGTCATTAGTTTCATTTTATCAAATCCCAAATAACTCCCTTTGCATCAAGTCTAGAGACTATCGCCCCTTGCCCTTGTGGTTCGATCCCCCACTTACCACTACACTAGTTGTAGTAGTATTAGGGTGTTTATAAATTTAGTTTGCATAACTATTCTTTTAGTTAAACGACCTAAAGGAACAGTTATTAGCAGACTACCGGGCTAGGAGGTATGTCTCTCCGAGGTTTTTGAAACCTCGGAATGTACCCAGAATCTATGAAGAATGAATTAGTTGTTTGTTTTGAGTGTAAAACGAGTGGTCATAATATAATTTTGGATTTATATGCTTCACGGTTTATCATTTCTTAACTTTTCTTATCTTTTATGACGTATTATTTCTAACCCATTATGCATGATATTCTTATCTTAGATTAGATTATGTTCTTGATTGAATGTGGTATAATACTGTATAACAATTAAATTTGCAAATATAATAATTTTGAGAGATATTAATTATTAATAATATACTTTTATATGTAATTAGCACCTAAAATGACCTATTAAATTTTTTTTGATCTCAAAACCATCAATTGCTGCAGTTTTCTAATATAACCATAGCATTTAATTTATATATGCTATGGTTATACTAGAAAATCACAGCACATATAAATTTCAGAATTAAAAAAATCAAAAAACCCATTTTATGCTGTGGTTTTTTGGAAAATCGCATCATATATAGCTAATAATTGTTGTGGTTTTTCCAAAAAATCGCAGCATATAATGATAAAAAAATTACTTTTAAAAAAAATATAAGATGTTATTTTTTAGGAAAACCGCAGCATTTGTTGTTTCTCCATGTGCTTTGCCTATATGTGCTTCATATCAATAACCGGAACATTTAAAGCTAGAAAAACCGCAGCTTATAGAGGTTTATCAACTAGTGCAACCTAATCAAAGATACCTATTCACCTATCCTAATGTAGCTTAGGCAAGTAGGGTCGAATCCCAAGAGACTATCAGATCAACTAAGTTGCTTTAAACTTTACCTCTACTAAGCAAGAACGAAGATATGGGTATTTATATTATAAAACTAATTCTAAAAAGAAAATAACAAAATAGATTGTAAACAATGAATTAAAAACACGTAGGATAACGAATCCCCACTAATATGAACTAACATAGTGTATTCACGCCACCCCTCGAATTCAGTTAATTAAGAAATTCCTAAGACGAATGATCCCACAATAATACTAGAGACCTTTTTTAGTGTCAATAGCTTCGCCCTAATGCAATTAAACTTGCTATTGTGGAATCATGTATAGAAAGACATTAAACATGGCATTCTTAAGTCTTAATGCTCATAATATCTACTTTCATGATGGTACTTTTGTGATGGCACTTACAGCTTAACATAGGATTATATGAAGATTATGAACCAACTTTCGTTATGAACTTAATCCATATCATTAACCAACTACGTCTAGTCTTTTAATGAGATTAAAACCATTCCTAGATCAAAAGAATTTCATAAAATATTGAGATTTTGGTGTGCGGGAATTACGTAAGACTAATCCATATTAGAGTTCACTAAAATCCTTGGTTAGAAAACTACTGACACATATTGATCATAGAAAGAAAAATAGAGAACACATGATTGAATACTAGACAATAAACAAGAGAATAAAGAGAGAAATAAATACATGTAGAAGAGTGGGAATAACACGAGAATTATTGATTACGATAGCATTAAACTTTCAAACCTTAATAGATGCTTCAATGTAATACTTAAACTCAGAGAAAACTATTATTGTTTCTTTCCTTAAAAAACCTAGGAAAATCAACTTAGATAATATAGATTTACATGGGCTTGAATAAGGAAAGAGCTTAAAATCGGCCCAGGACAACACACTCGGACGATTGCTCTGTACACTCGTTAGAGTCCCCTCTCATTTAGCTAGAAACTAGAGATTAGAAGCAAAATTTCATTTTTAGAATAGACTCGGGTAAGTGCTCTACACACTCGTCTGAGTCTCTTTGTTTTCTTGACTTCTGTAGCTCAAACTCCTTTTTGATCTCCAAGGGACTTACACTCGGACGAGTGCCCTACAAGGCTCATTTGAGTCTTCTTAAATTTAGCTTAAATCAACTAATGCTCCATGCCTTTTCTTGAAAATGATTAAGTGATCTATCATCAACTCCAAATAAGCTTGTGTTGCATCATAGTACGTAATTCTCGAGGCTTCGTGGATTGCGTCACGTTATCTTGAACTCATGTTAAAGCCTCGGGATTGCTCTAGTATCCCTGAAAAAAAAACAAAAATACTAAAAAAAACCCTTGAACGCATCCCTTGAAAGCAAAGGAGCCAAAACTAACTAAAACTATACTAAAATACAACTTAACTACATGTTAATGCCCCTAAAATATCCATAAATCATACACTGAAATGGGACTTATCAATCTACCTAGCTATTTTTTATTAAACAGGGGCACCAAATAATATAACATATAAATTATGTAGAATCAACTAGTTTAATTGGTTGATGTATCGGAGGCGTTCTAAGGCCTGAAATTGAGTCATGTCTACATCATTTGCTGACTTGACACTTACGACTCTCTTCACAAACAATAGTACGTAAGATATAGTCATGATCTTTGATTATGAATTGAAATAGAAGTAAATACAATACTTAGCTTATAATTTTAGTAAAGTTCAGCTCAATGATAAGAAAACTATTAAATTTTGTCATGGAATCCCAAACATGGTTCCATGCGTCACATTAGAAGAGAAGCCCATTGTCACTTTGCCTAGAGTAGTCCAAAACATTAAGGATTTAGATGAATCCATGAATTTGAGGGTTTAGAAGAGTCCAATATTTTAAATATACCTAGCATGGAAGAGGAGTCCAGCAAGTTACAACTTTCTAAGAGCCCAAGTCAAGTAAAATTCTTAGGAGTTTATTTTATTTTAAATACTTAAGGAAAATAAGAGTTGTATGTTAACTCAAAGACTTGTTTTTACGGATCTTTGCTGATGCACGTAACCTTGCTTGGACGTGTATCTTAGGTGTTTGTTTAGCTATAAAAATCTTATATGCTTGTCGTTTCGTTAAGGCTCAACCGTGAACATATTTATTAATTCAGAAATTAAGTTAAACTCAAATATTGGTTCTTGGTTGCACATTGTGTTGATCACTAAGTTTTCCTCGTTATTAATGGGTGGCTTATGTACCCTAAAGCATTAAGGGGGTGATTCATGTAAGCTATTTGATATCTCGTTGGGAGGTGATTTTAGAGACCTTGGTGTTTTGGGATGATTTATGTATCCTAAAGCATTAAGGACCGCCGAAAGGTTTCAAATACATGGTGATTTATATAAGGTATAGGAGATCTTTGATCTATCTTGATTCTTGAATAGCTTTAATCATTTCTTTCTTAGAATAGTTGGTTCTTGTTTGTTCATGAAAGTTGCGTAGTATATGAAGATTATTGAAGGTTTTAGAGCACTCAAGATGTGGATGAGGGAGGGGGGGGGGGGGGGGGGTGAATTGAGTGTTAAGTAGCCTTGGCCTATTTTTCTTCCTTTTCGATCTATGAGAGGAACCAGTTGGGCTGGTTCCTGTAAGCAGCGAAATGTATGAAAGGCAATAACGAAAACACAAGATTTAATGAGGTTCAGCCAACTATGGCCTACGTCCTCCTACCCTATGCTCTTTTACTAATCTACTCCGAAAAATAAAGAACACAGACGCTCTACTGTTTCCCTACTCCGGGAGCCAGTATACCCCACACTCTACTCCGAATATGCACTCGACTTACTCTAGTAAGTCCCTTGTGTTTGAACTCACAAACACTCACCCAGCCTTTCAACCCCTCTGTTGAAGGCTTTGACAAAATCAAATGTTCTCTTTTAATCTCACTTCTAAAAGCTAATTAAGAGAAAATGTTTAAGCTCTAATAGTGCTCTTGTATATGACTCGATGAATAGGCTTTTGTGCTTAAGTGTATATGGCTCTCAAATATACTCCTTTTTAATTCCAGAGAGACTTATCAAAATATGAGAGACTAGATGGGTTTATATACTTGGATACCAAAACCCTAGTTTCCTTAAATCACGTAAACTTGATGAGCAAGTAATAGCATGATTTTAGGAAAGTATTTATCTTATATGATTTAATTATAAAGATAGAATCAATTAAGATTGATACTCCTAGTTTTTAGGTAACCATAATATTATCATTTAATCTCCAGTTGCTTAGGATATTTTTAGAAAAATTCTTTAAAAAAGTATTTTTACGAAATCTTTTATTTTTCTCAAAACATGCAGCTCGGATATTCCGTACAGTGAACCTGGTTCCCTGAATTGAGTATGTTATGAATTCTGTTCCAGCTTTGTACCAAAATTCATAGTATGACTCAACACACTTATAAGCACTTATTTTACCCAAACATGCAAGTCATACTACGGAGCACATTACATGATTTAAGCATTAAAGTACAAATCTTCTTTTCTTCATGTAATCTTCAAGACTTGAATCTTCCTTGAATACTTCCATTTTGAGCAATGTATCTTTCTTCGAATGTCTTCGAAAGGCCTCCATGCTCCAAGTCTTGGAATCAACTTCACTACTGCACATTTAACATGATTAATGTACAATAGAGAGTATGTGACTGCTTTTTAGCATAGCAGTCCAGGAAACAGTTCCTACTGGTTTCCCACTAGTACATGGATCAATTTACATCCAACCATTTCCTATATATAGACAAGTTAGTTAAATGTAATAACATGAATAAGTAATAACTTGTCTAGGAAAACATTGTTCAATTCCAGCTGGTTTCCATCCAACTATTCGCAATGCTTATTGTAACCTGTTTCCTGTAACCGTTTGTCATCACTCAAAACCTAAGGGACTCAACAAATTCCCCCTTTTTGATGATGATAAACTAATTGAAGTTCCTGCAACCAATCAAGTTAAAAACATAGAAAAACTCCAATTAAGTACTCAAATAGATTTGAGTACAACCAACAGACTCAAGACTCAAATGAACAAGTTAGTGAAGCTAACTAGTTCCAAAGACTAACTATCAAACTGACTCCCATAAACTATCAAACTAAGCTACTTGACACAATCTAAACTATCTTAGGCTTTGGTACACTACCTCCCCCTTTTGGCATCATTAAAAAGTACCCTTAAGTAGAAGTAATGTGAATAAATTGTTAAATGTGCTCATCCATACAGTGGCATCAACCACCATTCAAGTAGTATGCTGCAAGAAGAGATTAGTCAAATAGTTCATACCATAGCAGAATTAATGGTCCATATAAGCCAACAAAGTTCAACAAAAGGAACCCAAATCCATATCAAAAGAAAAGTTCATGGATTGGGTGAGAAATATACAAACCAACAGAATCAGTTATTTTAGAATAGAAATAATGGGGAGGGGAAACAAGAGCGGGAACCAACATCACTCCTCATCATCATTCTCTTCCTCTTCCTCCTCCTCGGACTTAGCATCATCGTCTGCATCAGCAACTGATTCCTCTTCATCCTCCTCATCTTCTTCACCAGGCTCATCTTCCTCGGGCTGAGTCTGTGGAGTACCCGAACCTATACCCGGAGCCATCTTAGCTTGAGTGTCAGCTAGCGTTTTCTCCATCTACTCCATCCTGGTACTGAAAGAAGATGACAAGCTTTGAACCAAACTGATTATCTTTCTCAGCATATCCTCCTGATTCTCCAATTTTTTCAGAATCATTTCCTGATCTGCTGGTTCCTCTACCTTCTTTTTCTTCTTCTTTGATGGGGGCCTTATCTCCTCTGCTGGTTCCTCAAGCTTAAAACTTAACATATCACCACTTATGTCAAGACCCTTTAGCTTCAGGATTGCTTTTGTGAACACCGTGACATGTACGGTGGACCCACTCATAGTAACATTGTTATCCATAAGCAATTGAGTAATGACAGAACCATAAGGCAGAGAATGGTGAGATGAACCATAATAATTCATAATGTGATCCAGCATCAAGGAAGGGAGATTAATCTTAATTCTTTTCATTATGAGATACATCAGAACCATCTCCATGATGCATACTGTTCCCCTTCCTTGAGCCCGTGGGATCAAGATCTTGTTGCATAACGAATTGAGAACCAACATTACTAGTTCCTTCAAATTAGCAGATCTAAAGACACCCGATTTCTTGGACATCTTTCCTCCAAACAAATGCTCATAAATCTCATCAGGAGTGACCCCTATCAACACGGGCCACCAATCACTAGAATAATTATCAAACCCATCCATGGGCACCCTTAACATGTTAGACAAAGTGGCAACAGACAAGCTCACATCCACATCATTCACGCGAGAACCAACAGACATATCAGGTAACTGTTTCAAATTCACATAAAAGTTTCTAACTCCAGACACATTAGTAGCACTACAATCAAACAATGGCATCCATCCTTGATACTCAATCATACTTTTAAACTTAGACAGAGCAGGCACATCAAAATATCCCTTCTCAACCCGACAACTAGAAAGAACCAATCGAGCATTTAAATTAGTAGAACCAGTAGTTAGAGATTCTACAGATGTACCTTTTGTAGTGCGAGGGGTTCTTACTGGTACCCGTTTCCTCTTGGTTCCCTGAACAGAACCAGTGGATTGATCCTCCGGAACTTCCTCAATAATCTTCTTCACTGAAGACCGAGTTACTCTACTACGTACCAGGACTTCTTCAGTGAATGTTCCCTCCTTGTGACCAGTGATCTCTACTTCATCATCTCCTACACTCTGACTGATAATCTTCTAACTCCTAGCTTAGGGTTCTTCATGCTTCATGTTGATGTTCCCCCTGAGACTAAGCTGGTTCCTTGATGATGGAACCATCAGCTTCTGAAGGATCGGTAACAAGCACGGTTTGGTATGATTTTGGTTGGGTTGATTTTGGTTGTGAGGTAGATTCTTGTGGTGGATCGAGGATGGTGGTTAGTAATTTTATGGGTGATAAGTTGTGGAAGTGAAATTTGGTGGTGGTTTGGTTGGATTTTGATCGAGGAGAGGAGAGTGAGGAGTCACATCAGTGTTTCCCTAAGATTATAAGGAATCACTTGCATGTCCCCTTCCCTTGCGTCTTTTGGATGCGCTTGATTTCTTATCCATGGAGATTATGCAGTTGAAGATCAAGGATTGAAGATGATGCTGATGAACAGTAACCATTGTAAACAGAGAATTTCGAATGATGATGAGAGTTGTGAGCTGCACAAGGGGTTAGAGATCATATATTTATAGCACAGAAAGAGGAGAGAAGAGAGGAAAAGAAATAAGTCGGTTAAGCCAAGAAGAGCAACGCACAAAATTTAAAAATTGAAATCAATTTTGGCAATGATTCTTTGCCTTGAATATCTCAACCGACCTGAAATTTAGGCATGTGATATATTGCCTTGATCAATAGGTCAAATAAATGAAATAAGATTATTTCCTTTCAAAAGGAAAAGATCTTATAGTAATCTTCCAAAAAATATAAAAATATTAATCGGATGACATATCTGAGCTGATCTGCTGTTTCCCTTTGCTGGTACCTATACAGAATCATGTCACCTTGTTTTTGGTAACTTGGCCTGATTTTACCTTTTCTTGCACCAATAATTCTCAAACCTTTTGGGATCTTGAACCATTTACACAAAACTTGAAGGATTTCGACATAGGTATATACACATACTATACAAAAGAATACCATTCTAGCCAATCATTGAGGGAAGTAATTGAAGCCAAAGACCTAAAATCTAACTAGACCTAATAAGACTCTTAACTTACAAAAAGACTCTCGACACAAAGGTTTTGTGAAGATATCAACGATTTGATCTTCACTTTTACAAAACAACAATTCCACCAAACCTTTCTCCACATTGTCTCTTAAGAAGTGATGTCTTATCTCAATGTGTTTGGTTTTGGAATGTTGGACAGGATTCTTTGAAATATTAATAGCACTAGTGTTGTCACAATAGATAGGAACACTATCATAAACCACACCAAAATCCTTCAACTGGTTCCTTATCCATAGTAGCTGGGAACAGCATGAAGCTGCAACAATATACTCTGACTCTGCTGTGGATAAAGCCACTGAATTTTGCTTTTTAAAACCCCAAGAAATTAGGCAAGAGATAAGAAAGTGTGCCATACCTGAAGTGCTCTTCTTATCAATAAAAAAGCCAGTATAATTTGCATTTGTGTACCCAATAAGATCAATTGTACTACCTTTGGGGTACCACAAGCACAGATCTGTTGTTCCCACAAGATATCTAAGTATCCTTCTAACAGCCTTTAAATGAGACTCTTTTGGATTGCTTTGAAACCTAGCACATAATCCAACAGAGAACACAATGTTAGGCCTACTTGCTGTTAGATAAAGGAGGGAGCCAATCATCCCTCTATATAGTGAGGCTTCGACATCTTTTCGCTTTAGATCAGAATCTAATTTAGTGGATGTGGGAACAAGTGTATCATAAGCCTTGCTGTTCTCCATGCCAAATTTCTTCAGCAACTCTTTTAAGTACTTTTGCTGATGAATCATGATTCCATTTTCCATTTGCTTAATCTGCAATCCTAGGAAGAATCCTAATTCTCCCATTATGCTCATCTCGAACTCACTCTGCATAAGATTAGCAAACTCATCACATAGTACCTGATTAGTAGCACCAAATAAAATATCATCAACATAAATTTGTACTATAATCAAGTGGTTCCCTCTGGTTTTGATGAACAAAGTTTTATCCACTGTTCCCCTCTTATATTCATTCTTCATCAAAAATATAGACAACCCTTCATAACAAGCTCTTGGAGCTTGTTTCAATCCATATAACGCTTTGTCCAGCTTGTATACATGATGGGGGAACAACTTGTCATCAAAACCAGGTGGTTGCTCTACATATACCTCTTCCTTCAAGTAGCCATTTAGGAAGGCAGTCTTTACATCTATCTAAACAACTTCATATTCATGTGAGCAGCATAAGAAATCAAAATTCTAATGGCCTCTAGTCTAGCTACAGGTGCAAAAGTCTCATCATAGTCAATTCCTTATTGTTGATTATAACCTTGCACCACTAGCCTTGCTTTATTTCTGACTATTGTACCTAGGTCATCCAATTTGTTTCTGAAGACCCATTTTGTACCAATAACTGACCTGTCCTTTGGTCTAGGTACAAGATGCCAAACCTGGTTCCTATGAAACTGATTTAATTCATCTTGCATTGCTAGAACCCAATTAGGATCGGTCAAAGCCATTTTGTAGTCAGTTGGCTCTACACTAGACAGGAAAGAATGAAAAGCACAAAAGTTTTGAAAAACATTTCTTCTTGTTTAAATTCCCCTATTAATGTTACTAATGATCTGATCTGGGGGATGAGAGGGTAGGTATTTATAACTTTTGAAAGAGAAATCATTTTGTGCTTCTTCATTAGGTTGGGAACCAGCATGATTGTGAATCACTTCTTCTTCTGTAGAACCAGAAGAGTTCATGTTCACGCTATTTCCATTAACATCACTTACCTCAGGTTCAGGGTAGGCCTCTTCATCCATTCCCCCTGAACTACTTACCTGTCTGTCACTTGGGAAGTCATTATATCTTGGTTCTCCTTCTGAATTCTCATTGTTCTTATTTTCTTCTCTAGGATTTTCACCATCATCATCTGGTGAAGCATTAGGAGAGCCTAGAACTGCTTGTACTTCACTTAGAGAACCAGTGTCATGGTTCCCCGTAAACTCCATCAGTCCAATCATTTCATCAGGTTGTACCTGCGCAATCTCAGAAGACATGTTAAATTCATCAAAAATGACATGGACACTCTCCTCAATACACAAAGTCCTCTTATCAAAGACTCTATATGCTTTTCTTTGAGCAGAATATCCAAGAAAGATTCCTTTATCACTCCTAGGATCAAATTTATCTAGTTGGTTCTTCCCATTGTTATGTACATAGCATTTGCATCCAAAGACACGAAAGTATGCAATATTAGGCTTTGGACCTTTAAGGAGTTCATAGGGAGTCTTATTTAACTTTAGTCTAGTGAGACCTCTATTTAGTATGAAGCAAGCAGTGTCAACAGCTTCACCCTAGAAACTCTTGGGGAGACCGCTCTCAATGAGCATCATCCTCGCCATTTCCTCAAGAGTTCTATTCTTTTTTTCAACAACACCATTTTGTTGTGGTGTTCTGGGGGCTAAGAAGTTGTGACTAACTCCTTGTTCCTTGCAATAATCAACAAAGTTAGCATTATCAAATTCAGTACCATGGTCTGATCTTACCGAGACTAGCTTGTGAGAAAGCTGGTTCTCAACCTGTTTCACCAATGCTACCCACTCGTCAAATGTTTCATCTTTTGAATGTAGCATTGTCACCCAAGTGTACCTGGAATAATCATCAACCATAACACAGATATATCTATGACCTCTTCGACTTTGTACTCTCATGGGACCATATAAATCAATCTATACAAGTTCGAAGGGTCTGCTGGTACTCAAAACTGTTTTAGGCTTAAAAGATATCTTGACCTATTTCCCTTTGACACATTCTGAACACACTTTATCTGCCTCGTACTTGATGTTAGGGACCATGTCCAAATCTCTTATGCCAAATCCATTGATTATTGTTAGACACAACTCTCAAACAGACAGACTTATCTTGAGGAATTTTATCCAGAAAGGTAATGTAAACATCATATTTCCTGATTCCCTCACACACAAGCTCACCTGTTAGAGAGTTAATTATGTGATAAAAATTGGCTTGGAACTGAACTTTATTACCTTTGTCACATAATTGAGAAATACTCAAAAGATTATATTGTAAGCCTTCAACATAATACACATCATCAATTTTGTTTGAAAGTGTCTTACCTACTTTACCTAAACCAGTTATGGTTCCCTTGCGGTTATCTCCAAAGTTGATACTTCCACCATCAAAGGCTACTAGTGAAAGGAATTACTTCTTATCCCTGGACATGTGTCTTGAGCACCCACTGTCCAAATACCAATAGGTACTTCCCTTCACTTTAGCCTACAAGAACAAATTAAACATTAGATTTAGGAACCCAAACATTCTTGGGTTCCTTTTCAACAACAATAAGCTCTTGTTGATCTTTTCTTCTCCAGACTAATTCCATATGCTTATTGTTCTTATTCACACTGTTCTTTATAGCTGGACATTCATGAATCTTATGTCCATTCATACCACAGTGATAGCAGACAAACATCTCTTTAGTCATAACATACTTACCTCTTTTGAATTCTTTAATCCATGTGGTTTCTCTAGGGGACCAGTTAGTCTTGGTTCTCTGTTTAGTATATCCAAGACCAACCTTCCCCTTGTTACCTTTTGATGAGGTTAAAAAACTCAAAGTTTCCTGTGTAGTCAATAATTTTTCAACATGTCTATGACTATCATGAAGTTCCTTTTCTCTAAATTCAAGAGTCTTAGTCAACAACTCGTTTTTCTCTTTTAGAAAATTAAAATTACTTTTTAAGGTTTCAAGTTGTTAATTAAGCTTTGAAACCATAGAATCAATAGTCATGTCAACAACTACTGGCTACTTGCCCTTTTTCAATTGATAGATATCAGCATGCAATTCACAAATAGTATTTTCATATTTATCTATCACATCACTAATTTCTACGCTGGTACCTGAAGGGGAGACAGTGAACTGAGCATCTTTAAGTGAAGTAATTTCCTTGTGAGAATCTTCCAAATTGCGAGCCAATATCTCAAAGGTGTCAATAAAGAAGTTCTACTACAGGAATTTGCTTTACCCCTAGCTGCTGAAAAATCAAGAGATTCACTAGTGGTTGATAAGTCTTTGGGGAACCAGGAGGTCAGATCTTCTTCACCATCACTAGGATAGTTAGGTTTAGAGGATCTTACCCTTTCCAGTTCCACTTTACACTTGTCCAATTTAACTTCTAGCTCTTCCACTTGATTTTTCAGATCATGGCAAACTTCTTCTAGGTAGTCACAACTAGCAATAGCAATTTCACATTCAACACGTTTTTCTTTAAGCTCTCTTTTTCCAGTGATGTAAGTTTCACCCAATTTATAGCATTCATCTAATAAAGAGTCAATACAAGCAATCATATTATCTCTATCATATTCATGCATATCTTCTCTAACTTGTTCTAAGTTTACCTTGTGTTCATGTAGTACATCCTTCTTTGCCATCAAGCATTCTTTTAATGTACTGGTTCCCCTTTGGTTCCTAGATTAGTGTTGTTTCCCTTAGTGTTTGCAAAGGCGGTCAAGAAAACATCAGAGTTAGGTGATTCTTCATCGTCATCAGACCCTGAATCAGAATCACCCCACATAGATGCTATCATAGCATTCTTGAAGGCTCGTTTATCTCCAGATTGGGACTGTTTGTCCTTCCACCTAAGACAATCTTGAATAAGATGTCCCTTATCACCACACTTGAAGCAACCTACAGAAGAGAAGTTAGACTTCTTAAAATTCTTACCTTTGAAGTTCTTCCCCTGGTCTCAAAGTGATCTCTCAAATCTTTTAGGAATCATGCTAATCTCATCTTCTTCTTCTTCTACTGTTCCCTTAAGAGCCATGCCTTTGGCTGGTTCTTTCTCAGACTTAGAATCAATCAACATCTCATGAGTCATGAGGGAACCAATCAGCTGTTCCAGAAATAAGGTGGATAGATCTTTTGCTTCATAGACTGCTGTTACTTTGGATGTCCATGCATTTGTCAAGCTGCGCAAAACTTTTCTCACAAGATCCTCATCAGAAAAGTTCTTACCAAGAGATCTAAGATCATTGATAATTGTCATAAATCTACGAAAACAATCATTAATCTTTTCATTTTTATTCATAGCAAACAGCTCATACTTAGACATAAGTAAATCAATTTTGGACCTTTTTACCTCGCTGGTTCCCTCAAAACTAAGGTCGAGGGTATCCCAAATCTCTTTTGCATTGCTGCAACCTGAGATCCGTTTTATTTCATTCTTACCTATAGCCTGTTGTAGAATTGACATTGCTTTGGCATTCTTCTCTAGCAGTTTATAATCAACGGATACTAATTCACTGTCTTTCTTCGGAACCAGGTTTCCCTCAGCATCTGTCTTGAGGATGATGTTAGGAACATTCTTGACAACTAGCCAACATTCATAATCAATTTCCATGATTACATTCTTGATCCTATTCTTCCACCAAGCATAGTTATTTCCGTTGAACTTTGGTGTCTTGTTGTCAAAGCCCATAACATTTAGATCTTGAGTACTCATGCTTGACTCCTCTAGATGTTACTCTTGTGAGAAGCCTAGGCTCTGATACCAATTAAAGGTTTTAGAGCACTCAAGAGGGGGGGGGGGGGGGGGTGAATTGAGTGTTAAGTAGCCTTGGCCTATTTTTCTTTCTTTTCGATCTATGAGAGGAACCAGTTGGGCGGGTTCCTCTAAGCAGCGGAATGTACGAAAGGCAATAAAGAAAACACAAGATTCAATGAGGTTTAGCCAACTATGGCCTACGTCCTGCTACCCTATGCTCTTTTATTAATCTACTCCGAAAAATAAAGAACACAGACGCTCTACTGTTTCCCTACTCCGGGAACCAGTATACCCCACACTCTACTCCGAATGTGCGCTCATTTTACTCTAGTAAGTCCCTTGTGTTTGAACTCACAAACACTCACCCAGCCTTTCAACCTCTCTGTTGAAGGCTTTGAAAATCAAATGTTCTCTTTTAATCTCACTTCTAAAAGCTAATTAAGAGACAATGTTTAAGCTCTAATAGTGCTCTTGTATATGACTCGATGAATAGGCTTTTGTGCTTAAGTGTATATGGCTCTCAAATATACTCCTTTTTAATTCTAGAGAGACTTATCAGAATATGAGAGACTAGATGGGTTTGTATACTTGGATACAAAAACCCTAGTTTCCTTAAATCACATAAACTTGATGAGCAAGTAATAGCATATTTTTAGGAAAGTATTTATCTTATATGATTTAATCATAAAGATAGAATCAAATAAGATAGATACTCCTAGTTTTTAGGTAACTATAATATTATCATCTAATCTCTAGCTACTTAGGATATTTTTACAATAATTCTTTAAAAAAGTATTTTTACGAAATCTTTTATTTTTCTCAAAACATGTAGGTCGGATATTCTGTACAGTGAACCTGGTTCCTCAACCTGGTTCCCTGAATTGAGTATGTTATGAATTCTGTTCCAGCTTTATACCAGAATTCATAATATGACTCGATACACTTATAAGCACTTATTTTACCCAAACATGCAAGTCATACTACGGAGCACATTACATGATTTAAGCATTAAAGTACAAATCTTCTTTTCTTCATGTAATCTTCAAGACTTGAATCTTCCTTGAATACTTCCATTTTGAGCAATGTATCTTTCTGCGAATTTCTTCGAAAGGCCTCCATGCTCCAAGTCTTGGAATCAACTTCACTACTGCACATGTAACATGGTTAATGTACAATAGAGAGTATGTGACTGCTTTTTAGCATAGTAGTCCACGAAATAGTTCCTATTGGTTTCCCACCAGTACATGACTCAATTTACATCCAACCATTTCCTACGTATATACAAGTTAGTTAAATGAATAAC
Source organism: Dysphania ambrosioides (assembly GCA_026401315.1). Taxonomy (NCBI): domain Eukaryota; kingdom Viridiplantae; phylum Streptophyta; class Magnoliopsida; order Caryophyllales; family Amaranthaceae; genus Dysphania; species Dysphania ambrosioides. The sequence goes on from CM048657.1 coordinate 24,754,287, forward strand.
ATGAATAAGTAATAACTTGTCTAGGAAAACAGTGTTCAATTCCAGCTGGTTTCCAGCCAACTATTCGCAATGCTTATTGTAACCTGTGTCTTGTTTTCGTTTGTCATCACTCAAAACCTAAGGGACTCAACAATTATATTCTTGTCTTTTCTTGTATTAATCTGGTGAATATCATTCGTAAATGAAAGAGCATAAGGCTGGGAATCATCTAGGGTTTGCTGCTAAGTTTGCGTGATTTCTTTTTAGACTTGAGTATCGAATTTTTGTGGAATTGCACAGCTTGTGGAATCGTGTATTGTTGATTGGCTTCTTGATCACTAGTTTGATATTTTTTTTATAATTTGGGGTGTGGAAATCATTCATTCAAGTTCGGAATTCTTTTTGGAATAATTGTCTTTGAATGGAAATAGCTATTGCTCCTTTGCATTGTGTTTATTGCATTTGTGGTATCATGGATCATTTGTGTAAGATAATATATATGAGATAATTCTATAACAAAAACGTACTCATATATCTTATACCGAATCGCAATTTGGGTGCTTTAAGACAAGAGAAATATTTTGTAATTTTAACGGCCTATTATACTATGTCCTTCATCAAAGAAAGCTTTGTAACTAGTGGATTATATCTTTAGTATTTTACCATGATATTTTGTAATCGACTAGGCCAGGAGTATGCATGCCTTGAGCGCATTGTTTTGCTTGTATAAAAGTAATGGTTGCTCTAACTTTCTTATGATATTCCTAATTCTAACCTCAAAATATTTATTTATATTCTTATTTGTTAACTTAATCTTTACTATATGGTTCTTGTACGTATATACATACTTGAATTATATAGAGGATATAGGTTTAAATCCTAAATAAACTCACAAATGTATTTGCCCATGTACCCAATAAACAATTTTTTTTGCTTATATTCTTAATGAATTTTTTTTTCTCATTTTGTGAAATGAAGAACTCTTTTTCCCTAATTTTCAAAATAAACATTTTGTTTGCTAATTTTCCAAATGAACAATTTATGTTTTTGCTCATTTGCCAGATGAACATTTTTTTCAAAATTCGTAAATATTTAAATAAGGGCATTGCATTCAGTAAAAAATATTCTATAAAGAGAAGGAAAGGAAATGAATTTGTAAATAATCAATTTTATGATAATTACTACATTACCATTACTAATATAGATGATATCAACCATTAGATTTTGTGTAATTTTAATTATTGTACAGAGGTTGTCACCATAAGAGATGTTTTTTCATGATATGATCAAAATAAGGTAAGAATCACTATGTTATATAAGAACTCATCTATTACAGTTAATTAATTATGTATTAATGGGTGTGATTAAATTATTAATAATAGCAAAGTTGTACATAAAGAAACTTAGGGAAATTAATTGACAGCTAAGCAGTTTCCGACACCCATGACTATTTGGTAGTTTCCAATAATAACGGTTTATCTTCTTAGTGACTTCTCTGACAATTTCAACTTTCTCAATTATTTAGTAATTTCTAATATATTTCTAATTTTTTATTTTTGCAAATTTCAACCTTATCGTCAAATTTCAACCTTGACTTCAAATTTCACCGTCTATTCAATATTCATTCGAATTTTATTTTTGCAAAATATTATGATCAAACTAATAGATACTGATTTATTTTAAAATAATATTACATGTTTTTATTTCGATTTATTTATAAATTTTACCTTTGTTATTTTTTTGTTCGTCAATAACTTTCTGAATGATTTGTAAAACATTTGATGAAAGCTATTGATGAGGATAGATAAATTAAAGTATGGAATATTTATTTAATATTATTGTAATTTTTGTATAGATTTATTAAAAGTAAGGCTTAATATGCATAATGGATGATTTGTTTTATTATTTGTAATTTTAATGAGGATAGATGTATTAGAATTAAGTGTATTGTTATATTTGATAAATGTTGTAAACTAGAATAATTATTTAGAATATTAGATTAAATATGTTGGAACATTAAAACATAAGTTTAGAAAATTACATTAAATTATTATTTGGAAACTACCAAAGATAAGTGTTGTACATTAGAATAATTGTTTAGAACATTAGATGAAATATTTAGGAACATTAAAATAGACTTTTAGAACATTATGTTATATCATTATTTAGAACAATAGTTTAGAACAATATAACAAAAGACTAATATATTTGTGTAAAATATGGGAGTGTATTAATATATTGTATAATTGAAGTGACTGAATTTATTCTGTAGTTCTAAAGTTTTGTTCTACTGTACTGAAATTTATCTATACTGTTCAAAAAATGAGTTCTATTGTTCTATAGTTCTAAAGTTTATCTCTATTGTTCCAAATTATAGCTTTATTGTTCGAAAGTTTGATTCGATTATTCTAAATTTAATTTGATTGTTCTAAAGTTAAGTTCTATTTTTCTAAAGTATAATTTAATATATTCTAAAGTTTAGTTTTTTTTGTTCCAAATTTAAATTTTATAGTTCTAAAGTTATCTCTACTATTCCAAAATTAAGTTCTATTGCTTTGAAGTTTAATTTCGTTGCTTTGAATTTTCGTTCTACAATTTTGAAATTTTGTGCTATTGTTCAAAAATTTTGTTCAATTGTTCAAAAATTTACTTGTATTATTTTTTTTCTTAATTTTCTTTTGTAGGCATGAGCATTGAAGATAATTGTAGTGTTTGTAATTCAAATGTGGTTATTAACCCTAAAGTAGTACTTGTATGTACTCTTGGAGGAACAAAAGTAAGGATACCGTGTTGTTCTAGCGAGTTAAAACCTTACGTGGGTATGAAATTTTCAAGGGTTGATATGTATTTCATTTTATAAGGCATATGTATCTAAAACTGTTTTTAACACTAGAAAAAATACTACAAAAAGAAGGAAGAACGAAGCTGTTAGTTTTTAGTATTTCGTGTGTAATAAACTGGATAGAATTCTAAACGAAAGACTCATATAACTAGTAGAAATTATAAAATACATGGCAGGTATTTTTCATACTATATGCGCCATCAAAAGGCTAGCAATAATTAGGATGAAAACAAATTAATCAATATGGAATATGCCTCTTATTGGTTCACTAAAATGCTACAAACCTATTAATAGCGGTGGGTGTCTCTAAGACCCGCCTCATATAAGTTAATTTTTTTCATATACTTTCATTTGGTCCCTACTACGCCCAAAGTATATACACAACCTCATTTCCAAAACCTGTTATACAATTCTAATGGTACAAATATCTTCTATTACATTTGCCATTACTAACCAAAGTACATATATATATGATGATTTGGAATTCATTTATATATTAATAAATGAACAAAATGTATAAAAAACTACAATCTTATTAGCTTGAAAATACACAAAAATGTAAGATGCATAATCTAAAAAAAGTTATTTGTCCAATACTTGGCAAATTTGTTGCGGACGACATCGATTTCTTCGGTGGAAAAGGGCTCCTCGTTGAATCCTTTTCATACCTAAGATTAATTACCATATCATTAAAGTATATATAAAAAGCAATGTATTTTAAAAGTAAATTTCAAACACGCCATTTCCCACCCAAAGTTATATAATAAAAAAAAATTCTAGGTTTGAAGATCTTGGTAGTTTGATGAAAAACATGAGGAAACTTATGACATACATACGGTCCTAATCACGAATCCGACCTATATTGAGTCAAATTGATGTAATCTAGTGTAAAGGGCATTTTCTACCCAAAACTACTCCTATTTGACTTATTTTGACTCATATCATCCTATTCGAAGTGTTTAGGCCATGTTCTAGGGTAAATATGCTAATATCAACCCAAAACCAGCTTATTTGACCTATATTGACTCATATTGATATATTTCAAGTGTTTAGGGAATTTTCTACCCAAAGACTCTCCTCTTTGACCTATATTAACTCAAATCGATGTATTTCAAGTGTTCAAGACATGTTTAAGGGAAATACATCATTTTCAACCCAAAATTGCTCCCATTTGACCTATTTTTACTCGTATTGTCCTGTTTGAAGTGTTTGGGTCATGTTTTAGGGGAAATACGCCAATATCGACCCAAACCAACATATTTGACCTATGTTGAATCATATCAATCCATTTCAAGTGTTTAGGGAATTTTCAACCCAAAACTTCTTATATTTTACCTATATTAACTCAAAACAATGTATTTCAAGTGTTTATGATATGTTCCAGAGGAAATATGTCATTTTCAACTGAAAATCGCTCTAATTTGACCTATTTTGACTCATATCATCCTATTCAAAGTGTTTGGGCCATGTTTTGGGGTAAATATGCCAATATCAACCCGAAAAACTACCTATTTGACCTATATTGACTCATATTAATGGACTTCAAGTGTTTTGGACATTTCCTACCCAAAACGCTCTTATTTGACCTATACTGACTAAAATCGATGTATTTCAAGTGTTTATATCATGTCCTAGGGGAAATACGTTATTTTCAACAAAAAAATTGCTCCTATTTGACATATTTTCACTAATATCGTGGTATTTAAAGTGTTTGGCTCATGTTCTAGGGGAAATATGCAATATCGACCCAAAATTGGCCTATTTGACCTATATTAACCCATATCAATATATTTCAAATGTTTAGGGCATTTTCAACCCAAAAGCGCTCCTATTTGACCTATATTACCTCAAATCTATGTATTTCAAGTGTTCATGACATGTTATAGGGGAAATACGATATTTTCAACCCAAAACCGCTCCCATTTGACCCATTTTGACTTATATTGTCCTATTCAATGTGTTTGGACCATGTTTTCGGTGAAATACACTAAGATAGACCCAAAATCATCATGTTTGACCTATATTGGCTAAATTCGATGTGTTTTAACTATTTATCTCATGTTCTAGGGGAAATACATCTTTCTTAACCCAAATTTTCTCTTATTTGACATATTTTCACTCATATTGTCCTATTTAAAGTGTTTGGGCCATGATCTAGGGGAAATACGCCAATATCAACCCAAAATCGGCCTATTAGACCTATATTGACTTATATCGATATATTTTAAGTGTTTAGGGCATTTTCTATCCAAACCCGCTTCTATTTGACCTATATTGAGTCCAATAGATGTATTTTTGGTGTTCATGACATGTTCTAGGGGAAATACGTCATTCTCAACCCAAAACCACTCCCATTTGACCAGTTTTGACTTATATCATCCAACTCAAACGTGTTTTGGCCATGTTTAGGGAAAATATGCAAGTATCTAAACCACCCTATTTGACCTATATTGACTCAAATTGATGTATTTCAAGTGTTTAAGGCATTTTCTACCCAAACGACTCCTATTTGACCTATTTTGACTTAAATCAATGTATTTTAAGTGTTTATGGCATGTTCTAGGGAACATATGGCATTTTTAACCCAAAACCGCTTTTATTTGACTTATTTTGCCTTAAATCGATGTATTTTAAGTGTTCATGGCATGTTATAGGGGAAATATTTCATTTTCAACACAAAACCACTCCCATTTGACCTATTTTGAGTCATATCGTCCTATTCGAAGTGGTTTAAGCATATTTTAAGCAAAATAAGTTTTTTTCTACCCAAATCAAGATACTTTAGTCTAATTGCGTCCTATCACAACTATTTTGACTCAAAATCATGTATAAGAAGTGGTTTAGGCGTATTTTAGACAAAACATTTTCTTTCCTACCTAAATTAAGGTTATTTAGCCTAAATGCTTCCTATTTTAGCTATTTTGACTCAAAATGATGTATATAGAGCGGTTAAGGCGTATTTTAGGCAAAACATGTTCTTTTCTTCACAAGTTAAGGTTCTTTAGCCAAATTTCATTCTATTTGACCCATTTTGACTCAAAACAACATATTTGGGGTGGTTTGAGCCTAATTAGGGCAAAATATGTTCTTTTCTACCCGAATTAAGGTTCTTTAGACAAAATGCTTTCAATTAGAGCTATTTTTACTCCAAACGACGTATATGGAGTGGTTTAGGTGTATTTTAGACAAAATGTGTTCTTTTTAACCCAAATTAAGGTTCCTTAGCCTAAATATTCCCCATTCGAGCTATTTTGACTCACAATGACATAGTTATGGCGGTTTAAACCTATTTTGGGCAAACATGTTCTTTTATAACCACATTAAGGTTCCTTAGCCTAAATACTTACTATTTGAGTTATTTTGACTAAAAACGACGTTTATGGAGTGGTCTAGGAAAATTTGACTCAAAATGACGTATTTGAAGTGGTTTAGGCAAATTTGACTCAAAATGACTTATATGGAGTGGTTTAGGCATATTTTAGGCAAAAAATTTTCTTTTATGCCTAACTTAAGGTTCTTTAGCTTAATTAAATCTTATTGAAGTTTTTTTTGACTCAAAATGATGTATATGGAGTGGTTTAAGCTTATTTTAGGACAAAAATATTCTTCCTACCCAAGTTAAGGTTTGCATCCCATTTACATTATTGAGGATACCCAAAACGATGAAATTATGGGCAAAAGCTCTTACCTCGCTCTGCCATGGGCATCCCACTAATGCACCCGTTGAGGACGTCAAGCATGAAATGCATCACGAATCAGCCGCACTCTTGCTTTTAAAGTAGTACGTAAGGGATTCACACAAAGATCATTTCCGCTAATCATTTCTTCATAAACATAAAACCTGGCAATTGATTTGTTGCCAAACTTGTAAGGGTCAACTACATTACTTAATTAATTAAAGATCATTACAGCTTATGCTTTAGACTACTAGTACAAGATTTATAATGCCAAGGTGTTGTGTGTTTTTCTAGTGCTTTTATATATAGCAGTAAGTGCACAACTACCTGCATAAGTGCATAACTAATACTCCTATTTCATATTCCATATTAAATTTTTTTGGTGTAACAAAACTATTCATATGTATTCATATTTTCCCAATATATCAAAACTATTCATAGTCGTAGTGCACAAAAAAACTATTCCATACTCCTAATATATCAAAAGCTACAATTCAATTTACTCCTTTGATTTCTATAAAAAGACATTGACCATTTTGTTTAGATGCTAATATTACACTTAGAAAATCATTCTAGTGAGTTCAAAAAAACCCTTAATTGATGCAAAATTCGGTCAAGAAAAGAAAGCAAAGATCAAAGCATATATTGACGGACGGCAGTGGCCCCACACCACGATGAGGGAGAGGAGATGGCGGCATGACACCACGACGACACAAATTTGGGTAAGAAGATGAATGAAGAAAGGTGAATCGATGTAGGTACAAATTTGGGCAAGAACACAAACAAAAGAAAGGTGGGAGGTAAAATATGGGGTGGCACGAATAAAGTATTAAGTTGGGGAATTAGGGCAAGAACCAAAAATTATAGAAGGTGTACAGAAAATATGACAAGGTCGTGTATTTTTTCATGAAATAAATTTAGGGTGGATAAAACGCAGCGGGTCCTATCCTTATACAGTGCATATTAATGGGCCCTGGAATTAAAATGCGGCGGTGCACACCCTACACTAGTGGAAAAAACCACATATGCTCCGGTTTTTTGAAGGCTTTATGCTCCGATTTTGGCCCGAAGTAGATTTAACTGGAGCATATTGCAAATATCTTTATGCTTCGGTTTGAACCGGAGCATAATGGAAACTTTATGCTCTGGTTCTTGGAAAACCGGAGCATATAGTCTCCTTTTTTTTAAAAAAAAAATAGACTTTATGCTCCGGTTCTTGGAAAACCGGAGCATATAATAGCATTTTATGCTCCGGTTTTCCAAAAACCCGAGCATAAAGTCTAATTTTTTTTTTTTTTTTTTTTTTTTTTTTTTTTGCAAATGCTAATTATTGTTATTGGAAATATTATTCAATACGAATATTAGAACAAAGCAAGCTCAAAGGATTTCAATACTCTTTATATAAAACTAAGATTCAAATATAATTGTACATGATTAGAGTTACAAACTAAATTATACATAACAACTAAATATGTATATATATAGATATAAATATAGAAATTTGCTACAATGTACGAGCGCTGAACTGTCAACTGGGTTATTTGCTTTCATCGACAATATAATGCATCTTGAGCCTTTTATAGTTCAAGCGCTGAAAAAGAAAAACAGTAAAGATATGGACAAGCAGGGGCTTTAACCTTCAAGAGTGAGCACATGAACACAATCAGTGATTTCTGGTACGAGGCACTGTCTCCTGGTGCAATTGATGGTTTAAACCTTGAATGTCCATACTAACTAGGTGTCCACCCAGCCTCTCCTACAGTAACATATAACAACAAAGTCAATTATCATTCATAATGAATGTGCCCATAGTTATTTTATTAAAAAAAATTTCAAAGGAATACCCCTGAAAAAATCAGCAAGAGATTCAGCACATAAAATTCCATAGAAAATTTTCAAATCAGCACATTGGTCATGAACTTCATAGTTTAGCAGCTCAATACAAATAATATACACTTCATGGTTTTCTGATTTCTAATAAGGTTTCTTTCCCTTCCCTCCCCATTTTTGTTCATCAAAGACCAATTCAATCAATCTGACATTTACTTCAGATTTCTGGATTTAGTATTCAGATTGTTGGTTGAAACTACACTTGCATTGAAATACGACAATTAGTTTCTGACAAATGGAGTATATCTACATCCACTACCCTTATATGCCATAAGTTAAGCAACTAATCCAGCTTATTCATATGAAATACAAATAATTCGAGACTGCTCTGAAAAAAACTGCACTAACACTAAGCAAGTTTGCGAAGCATAAAGTTGACAGCATCTACCATGTGTTGCAGATAACTAGACTAAAGATACTTCAACTTTAAACCAAACTCGGTGCAATCACTTAACATATACATACTATATCAGAACATTTCAGTAGGAGAGCTCATAGAGTCCACCATCCTTATAACTTTGATCAATCAGTGCATCGCTGTCAATTCATATCCCCATCCCGAAACATATTGGAAGTATCACAACCAAACTTGAAAGCTGTCAAATAATTCAGCTGCGCTGCTACTTCATATACTTCTGACTCATTCGTACCATGAAATTGATAGCATTTTCTGTTGTAGATGCGACTTGGCTACTAGCCTTCTACTTTTGTGATGTTAGAGGGTTTCAGCTGTTTTTCATTACTAATGCACTATAAAGAACAGAATAGGAAATTTGCTGAACTCCCTCCCCTACTACACTAAAAGCATCTTCTAAAACTTGCTCCCATAACTATTTAACCCCAGATTTCTGTCAATGGGAATAATTAAAAGATGGGTTTTAACATCCACATATGAGAAAGGTGAGAAGGGACTAGTTTTATGATAGTCGTCAAGAACAAATCCTTCTTTCACCATAGCATAATTCACTGGGACTCTTTGAAATCTAATAGCATCTAAATGTTGAGTATTATATTGTATGAAGGTGGTCTAGTGCTGACATGGAAGAGGGCCGAAGTTTGATCTCCCTCTTGAAGCCTATGCACCTGGTAAACTTCAAAAATCTGGTAAACTTCAACAAAGATGACTCATTAAGAATTATGGCTGGGGAAAATGCTAGGCAGTGAACCTTGAGGATGAATTGTTTGAAAAATAAAAGTATTTATACTTTTTTTAGACGTAATCTAAATCCTAAAGCACCCCTTAGTCATTAGTCTTTATATTATTTGTATTTTATCATAAGCGACCTTTTTTTGTCTCTAAAACATTCAAATAATGTTTTAAAGTTGTAGCTGAATGTTGATAACTTTTAGTACTAGCCTTCATAAGTTAAATTATCAGTAAGGTTGCACACAAATGCTATGCTAAGTACTTCAGTGCCCAAATCAAGAACACACTAAATCTTCAGGCTACACATAGGCATACAAACAATGCTAAGAAATACTTCAAGAGGATGTCATAAACGCTGTTAAAGTGTCCAACTAAAAACCCTTTTAAGATAATTAAAAAAAGCGCAAGTATAGAGCTGAAAACTTGTCAGAATCATCACTCACCAAAGCATTCATATTTCATAAACCCCGTAAATAATGAACTTGTGAAATGCAAGTTCATATCAACCATTGCATCAAGCAAGATTGTGAAATGCAAGTTCATATCAACCATTGCATCGTATATTTTCTATTTGCTTTGTTCATCTATTATTCAACATCTAAGCTTAAAGGAATACATCAACGGGATACATGAGTTACTGGAATTCAAATTTGCGGTAAAAAGAAAACTAATAAAAATATAAACTATAAATCTCAACAACAATAAGAGTGGTGGGAATAAAATCAGAGCCACAAACAAGCATAGTAATACTTTCAAATCGAACACCTGAACAGTTTAATGGCAAATAAATGATTCTAAAACAAACAACTACATTATGAACAATTTAAGGCAATTGGGGGAATACTAAAACAAATTAAATAGAGAAAATTAAACCTACCTTTAGTTCATTTGTTATTTGAATTTGCTAATGCTCTTGAAATTATGTGGTTTGAATTTGCGTTGCCCCAATTCCCAGAAGATAATCTGTTATTTGTGGTTTAATGCTCTTGTAATTCGTTTTTTGTAATTTGTAGAAGCAATTTGATGTGTTGAATGAGAGTTTAGAAGGTGGACTAGTGTTAGGGAATTCGAATGGAGCGAGGCGCTACCTGGTTGAATGACGAAGGAGGCGGTTTGTTTTTCTATGCAATAGAAATATCAAGAAGGAGCGCATATGCTCCGGTTTATAAAGAATCGGAGCTTTAAGTTACTTTATGCTCCGGTTCTTAATAAACCGGAGCATAAAGCCTAATATTCCACGTAAAAAAATTATATAGAAAATAATCCATTTATATATACTCCGGTTTTTTGAATAACCGGAGCATATAAGCTATAGTATATGTGGTTTTTTCCACTAGTGCTATACGCCGCATATTATTATGACTATATTTAAAATGTGGCGGTTTAGCCCTTAACCAGCCGTATATTATATTAGTAGATAATATGTGATGTTTTAGCTACTACGCCGCTAGTTAGTAGCCGCAAATAAATTAAAATCTACTAGTGTATGCAAGATAAGGCAATTGGTAATGAAGGTGAAGATAAAGTTGCCATTATTAGAAGAAGATTGGTCACTCATGTTGGATGTAGGGCACAAATTGTATTGAAGGTTTATGATGATGGTGGTTATGTTCTAGCAAATTTCCAAGAAGGACATAGTCATCCTCTTTATTCTCCTAAGTTTCTACATTTTCAAAAAAGGAAGATGAAATTTGAGCATTTTACACAAGAAGATGATTGATGATAACTTTAAGGTAGTTTTTGTAGGTTTTTCTCTATTGTTGCAAAGTATTCATCTATTGATATAAATTTTAGGTTTATTGCTCTAAATGTTAGTTATATTGTTCTAAAGCATACACTTATTATTCAAAAGTATACTTATATTGTTCAAAAGTGTAATATAATGTTCAAGTTTTTTTTTTCTTTTATTGTTCTAAAGTATGGTTCTATTGTTCTATGGCTTATTTGATTATTCTTAAGCTTACTTCTACTATCTTTTTTTTATTAATTATGAGTATTATGTTTGTTCTAATAATTGTGCTTTTTTCAAGTAAATGTGGAAACTGTGAAAACATATAGAATGTTAAAAGAATATGTTGTGGGTTACGAGAATGTAGGTATCTCTAAGTGTGATTTAAAAAAATTTCATAGGGATTTGAAGGCATATATTAATTTTTCAAATGAGCAAATATTTATGGAGAATTTTAAGAGGAAAAAGTTAGTGTGGCTTTCTTTTTTCTTTGACTATCGAATAGATGTTGGTGATATGGTTTCATTTGATACTACTTATTAGACTAATAGATATTTTAACTCATTTTTGAATATTAGTTTAATATAACATGGCACAGAGTGTAAAAGTCTCTTCAGCATATGTATTATACATAGATATACCTTTATCTCACAACACCTACAAATCTTTAATAAGGGAAGCAAAATAAACATTAATGTTATTCCCAGGTTGCTTGGGCCTTGATATTAAAAGCGATAACATAACATACTTATGCTTTATGCACAACCAAGGAGGCAAGTTATATATCACTAGCAAAACTATCCATGTGCTATATTGACTATTTAAGGTGCCAAAAGGATTCATTTCATCCATACAGAGACCAAGTCTTAGGTTCTTATCTTCCTTGCCAAAAAACTAAAAGATTCACGAATTGTTTTCCACTAGGAGGAATCAATAAGATGTCGAATCATCCCATCTTTCTTCATCTTCTTTGTATTACTCTTAATAAAAAACAAATGCTTAAACTTTGGAATTATGGGAAGGTACCATAACACCTTTTCTGAAGGACCTTTAATCACCACTTTAGGTTCTACCCCATGTGGGAGTTTATAACGTGACTGCCTACTTCTAGGACATTGAATGAACTCTACATACTCATTTGAATGCAATCATTTGGATAGGAATTTATCTTCTTATACTCAAAAACCAGGGGACACATTAGCTTATTTGCATAGTACATTGATATAGGCAAATCATTTCCCTCTGGAAACATGTCTCTTAATACTTTCAACAAGGCCATGAAACTTGTATCATTCCAACCATATTTTGCTTTGAAGTTAAACAACGTTGATATGACAGAAAACTTAGTGTACTTGGAACATCTAGAATACAATGGTTTCTTAGCAGCCTTCCACAAATGCTCAAAAGTATGAGGTTGACTACCAAATTGATCCCTAACCCCTTTAAGTATTTCATCCATTCAATCTTCATCATCGGGATCATTATCCTCTAATTTATCCTCCCCATCATCTTCTTTCTCAGCTTTAACATCTTCACCATTATCATATTCCAATTGGCCATGATGCTCTAACTCAACATTATGAATAGGAATTTCATTAGAACACGACCCTATGCCATTTATATATATGCACCTAAAGGATCCTCTAGTAGCTTATTTATAATAAGGTTAAGCAAACTCCTCAATAACCCACAAACACTCACTCTATAGGTTAAGTTACTAAATCAATACAACTTCTACAAAAAATTTGGCAGAGTTTCCTTTGTAAACCCAATATTTCCCATTTTTGAAAATTGATTTCCAAACCTATTTATATGCATTTAAATACATCCACAACCAAAACACAATACCATTTTATATCTAACTTGGTAACCCAAGGAATTTCTAATAATAATTTAGTAATTTATTTCCTATTAAAATTAATTAAAATAGCACATTAAAGAGAATAGATAATTTCATACCTAAATAGAGATTCCAGCTTTGATTCTTACTATAACTAAGCTTTCAAAATCAAATTTAAGAAATGGCACTTAAATACTTTATTACATAAGAACTAACCATATCCTAAATCCTATCCTAAACCCTAAAGATTACTAGATACATAGTTACTGTTATTTTAAGTGAGATTAACACTTTAATTTGAGAAAGAAAGTGTTATCAACGATCAATACAAAGACATAAGATGTCTTATTTTTGCAAATAATATGACTCTAATACACAATGCCCCTATATTATTCCATAGTCTACTATAAAAACTCAATACCCAAAATACACAATGTTCCATAACATTATTTTTAATGATATCTCCTAATATATAATATCATGCCATTGGTAGTCCGCCCATTATAATAGCCCAAAGACCTTTAAAAATGGGATGGTATAATAGAATAATCACCTAACTGTGTTTTAAACATGCCTCACATAAATAAATTTTTAAAAAAAAGAAAACCAAAGATCGAAGCCTAACCTTGAAGAACAGTGGCACGACGGTACGGGGGAGAGACGGTACAACACCATGACACCATGGCACCACGGTGAGGGGAGAAAACAATGGCATGAACTGGGACAAGAAAACAAATTGAAGGCAAAGTAATGGGCACAAATTCAGGAAAGAACACGAATGAAGAAAGGTGAGTGAAGGAAAGATGTGGGTTGGAACGAATTAGGGTAAGAACACTTCGTGAGTGATGAACTAGAGAAAATATGCAAAGCCATGTTTTTTTTAGGCTAGGTAAAATGCGGCGGTTCTTTCCCATACCTGCCGCTTATTAATGGGCCATAAATTAAAATGCAGCGGTTTCTTCCCATACCCACCGCATATTATTATCTTCCTTATTAATATGCGGCCTTTTAGCTAATATGCCACTAATTAAAAGCTGCAAATAGTGAATGGTGGAAAAAGGCATAAATTAGTGAGGAATATGCAAAAACCTTTAGTTGGCAAAATAAGTAGAATCTCATATATTAGCAAAAACCTTTGAGGCTTCGTTCATGCCTTTGTCCCCAATGTACACATAAGGCATGTTTGGGCTTCATAGAGGCACTGCCTTGGGTAAAATTTTCCCTATTTAGTGCATCTATCAGCCAATTTTCTCTTTTTTCTTCACACACGCTATTATTTTTTTTTATCTCACTTCACACTAAATCCCCATCTCGAATCCCTATCTCTCCATAAAATCCTCATAAACACAATTCCCTATTCAAAATTCACCCTTTTACCAATACTTTAACAATAATCCTTCTTACTCCTCACCCCATTCACATTCATTTATACTAAAATCTTGATTCATCAAATTTTCTTAGGGTTTCAAAGATCTTGATGATTTAAGGCTTTTTGCTTGTTAAGATCCATTCAAGCATAATCTATAGCATAGGAGGACTAGAATTTACGAGTTCTCACTCACAGGCTTGAGTATCGTCTCTTAATCTCTTTTAATCAAGTTTATTTTGCTTCCTACTTTGAATTCTTGTTAAAATTTTTCTCTTAGAAGTTGTGTTTGCAACTTTGGTGATTTTTGTTATTCAAGAATTTTGTAGGTGTTTTATTTTCTTGTTGATTTGTGTTGGAATTTTATGTTCACTTATATTTGTGTGGGTTTTTGTGAAGCTATTGTGTTTGTTGACTTTTTGTGTGCAAATTAGGGTTCTTGATAAGATTTTCGTTGGAGTTTCTAAGCTTTTGCTGGTGTTCTTTATTTAACACTACCATGTCTCATAGGAATGCCCCCCATAACACTTCGACCGCCAACCTTACGAACCCTGCTCCTCCTCTAGTGGAACCTCCCCCATGAATACCTATGATATTAATTTTGTTGGGTATTATGAGGTCCTTACAAATTTTATAAGGATTAGCAAGCAGTATTTAGATCTAACTCATTTTATGACATTAGTGTTGTCGAGGCTTTAGGTGTTTCCCTACCCTTCTATGAACTCTTTTCTAACTTATGGTGAGAGAACTTTTTAGGGGTCAAAGCTAAGACCTATATCAAATTCACTTATGAGGCCCTTTCCACTTTCGCTATTGTTTAAGGTTAAACCATTACTCTCTTAACATAATCTCTTTTAACCCTGCCTAGGTAGGCATTTGAACTTCAGCGCACCTCAGGTGAATGAGTTGTTATATTTCCCTACGAAAGGGGAACTTGACCACTTTCATCTGAGACTATCTAACTTTGAGGAAAGTATAATATGGAGGGACCTTCTTAGTATGATCCAAGCCACTCTAAAGCCTCATGCATTATTCTTCCAGACTTTCGCATTACTTCTCTCCTAGTCTCATGGATCCTTTTGCAATGGATAACAAGGGAGATGTTTTCTCGGCCAAGGAGTTATATTTCCTTTAGCATATGGCTAAGAACCATCTTAAGGGCATAGGGCTTGGTATAGGTTTTGGCTTCGGAGAGATAGCTATTGGGGAATGATTACCTATCTTGTGCTTGGATTAACTAGTTTATCACTCTAGGCCATGAGGTTTAGAAGATGAATTCGTATTAAATGGGCTCGTGGCAACCAAGGCTATGAGTGGCTCATAAGACATCCCAACCTCCACCATTCATCTCCCTATGCATATCTCCTAAAGGAGGTACACTTTGAGTCAAATGATTAAGTGACATCTCATTTGTGAATTCCTATCACCACCTCTTACCATGGGAACACCACTTTAACTTGGTGTTGAGGCCTAGGAGGTGGTCACTATGGAGGAGGACACGTTGTAGCCTCACTTTTAGCCTCAGTGCATTCCGAGGTCTAGGTGTCAATGGGTGGGAATACCTACTTATAGAGGAGTATATAAGACTTATGCAGGCCGAGTTTGGTCTAATGCAGGATAGGTACGCCGTGATGCGCTCATCTCATGATGACATGGTCATGACATTCGGTGGCATAAAATATAACTACCAGACAATGCACATAGAGCTTCACTAGCTCTAAGAGGACATGTAATGATACTTCATGGGCAGCTACAACTTTGGGCAAAGGTATGACTCCCCCACTCTAGGTATTTTACCACCCCTATCCCCTTCTTCATTTTTTAGTTTTACGCTTGCATTGAAGACAATGCAAGATTTAGCTTAGGGGAGGATTTAAGTTTGTATTAATTTAACATGTGTTTAGTTTAGTTTTAGTTGCTTTAACTCATGATACCTACTTGTTAACGCGTGCAAATATGTTGAAATTTTGAAATTTTAGTTATAGAGTATAATCTTTAGATTTTTTGAAAATCATGCACCAATACACATAAGATAGCGATTCATAGGTTATTTTCCTTCGAATTCTCACAATGCTATTACACTTGAGTCTCACAGTGAGGATTTTTCTGGCCTCATTCTTTTCATGTGTGTTAGCTATGCCCTCTAATGAAATTTGAATTTTGGATTAAATGTGCGTCTATTTGAGACATAGCTTTAATTACTCACTGAATGAATGAATTCTCCTTTGTGATTAAATTTGCTTCATCATACATATTAGGCTTATCTTAAATTTTTTTCTTTTCTTTTCATTCACCTCTTTGAAGAACCTGCAGAAACAATATATTTCCCTTCTTGACGCCCTTCGCTTGCAAGCCCTAGATCCCTTTCCTAGGTTTGTTTTGAGGAGGATTTAGCATCATACTATGGTATTTATGCTTCCTAGTGGCTAGATTGGCATGATTTCTAACCAACCCATCTAAGCTAAAAATAATAATAAAAAAAAGAGCTAGAGTTAGTGTAAAAAACATTAGGTCAGTTCATTTTTTTCAATAAAAAATTCACTAAGAAAAAAAGAGAAAAATTCAGAAGATCTGAGCTAGAAGATGGAGAAGAGAAGTTTTGAAAATTCAAGGAAGAGTCTTGCATGGAAGGTTTAGAGGATATAAGGTGGTTTAGAACCTAAAATTTGTTTTTGTAGTGGGACTACTTTAGTTTGAGCACCATTTTCCAAAATTTCAACGTCTTACCTATTCATTTACCTAGGTTACCCATGTAAAGAATTATGACCCTTGAGGTTTTATAGAAAATATAACTGGAGAAAGGCAAAGGGGCAAGTCTTAATAGAATCCTTTCATGGAGCAAGTATTTTCTTTTAGATTTGAGAGTTCTTATATTAGCCTAAAACACATAGGTGGCTTTATTTTTCCTATGCACTCCTAACATGAGAAGTCCTTGGCATATGTACAAGTGTAGCTTGGGGGAAAATTACAATGCGTTATCTATTTTGAGTCCTTGAGGTTCATGGATTTGCAAAATACATAACGTTTTGCTTTTTGCAATCATTGCTTTTAACACTTGATTTTTACAAGTTCATGACATCTTCATTTCCTATGGGATATTTTTTCATACCCTTCTTGGCCAATTTAGGATACTTGGGGACGAGCATCGATCTAGTTTCAGGGGGTTTGATGAGTCTTATTTTATATGCATTTTAAAGTATTTTTTTTACGACTCTTTACATTTACTTTAGGTGCATTTAGGGTGATTTCTTAGTCTTTTTAGTTCTTTGGTGATCCCTTTATGTTTTGATCGGTATTTTTATAGTTTTGATATGTTTTAGGTATTTTTGGAGCCATTTGAGCGAGTTAGTGAAGAATCACACAAATTTCAAGATCTTAAAGGTCCTGAAGCAAGGTTCCAAACCTTAAACCATGCAAGCAAGCGAATGAGAGATGTTCTTCATGGTCGCTATCCATGTCATGCAAGATTTTTAGGCACTTAGAGTTAGAGAATAAGGGTCCTTAGCATAGAGGAAGAAAAAGACTTAGAAAGGAGTATGCTGAGAAGAAGCATACTCATGCCTGTGTAGGGCGCGCACACCCCATTGCTAGAAAGAGATTAGTAGCTTGTGATCACAAGGAATTAAGGAGGCATGTTTTTGCATCATAGAGGCACGCCCTTACCTTTCGAAAAAGTGAAAAGAAGCTCGACCATCCTCATTTACCGATTAAAGAATTATGATCTTGTTTTACGACAAGGCACATCCATGCCTGGACGTTGTATGCCCAAGTTTTTAGGCTTCCTATACAAAAGATTTGGAGGCTTTTGTAAGATATGATGTCATGACTCTTGATCTATATTCAAGCACTCTTAGTTTTCTCTCAAAAGCACTATTAGTTCTCTTATATTTAAGATATTTATGCTTTTTTTGATGATCAAACCAAGTAATTTGTTTCCTCTCTTAAATGTATATTACTTTATTTTTTAATATATTTTGTATTGATATTTTCATAGTAATCATATCATGTCTACAATTAGTGAGTAGTCTTTAATTCTGGGGTTCTATTGATCCCTAACAATACTTGATGCATATTTGATCCAAAGTTTTGATCTTTTGGCCTAAATTTAATTCATTTATTCTCGGGTTGGTTTTTAAATTTTTATAAAAATGCTAGACATTTATGAAAAATATTAGGTATGCGATGAAAATTGGCTCATATCTACTCTAGAATCCTAGTTTAAGGTGTAACTACCACCACGAAAGTAGGTTTTATGAGCATTAAGGTTTGAGAATATTGTGTTTAATGATTTTCTATGCATGATTCCATGAATGTATGCTTAATTGCATTGAAGAAAAGCCATTGATAATTAAAATAGGTCATTGGTATTAACTTAGGGAGCATTCGTCCTAGGAATTTGCTTTAGGTTGAAATTGAGGTGTTAAGGAGCAATTGTATATAATTAGGAGTTATTAGTGGTGATTCTTTACCTTGGATAATCTTCATTCATAGTTCAAAATATTACTTATTTTGTTGCATTATTAGTTTTCTTTTTAGCTAAATTATCAACCATTTTAGTTAAACTAGGTAGTTAGTTGAAGTCAATTTAGTTGTTAGATCCGATAGTCTCTTAGGATTTGACCTAACTTACTCACGTTACATTAGTTAAGCCATCTAGGTATTTTGATTAGGCTACAATAGCCTCATCAATCAACCTATAAGGGTATGTTTTTCTTAAGACCACTACATGGTGAGACACAATTTTGTGTTTAGAAAAAGCCCCCACTTTGATTGAGTCTTGGTTAAGATGAAGGTTAAAGTATGACTCAACATAGAGAAATACCTAAGATTCTATTCAATATCAAAAAACAATTCTAACACCAACACTTACAAACAAATAATGGTTAGTTGAAGTAAACTTGTTTGTCGACCTAGCGCGCCAAAGAGAGAAACCGTTGAGTCAACTCTGTTAGGAATATGACCTTGTGTGACTAATTGTGATTGGCCTGAATGTCAAAGAAGAAGTAGCTATTGGAGTATCACATTTTGCTTGTCTTGTTATGCCAAAGAGGAGTGACATAAAGATATACCTTCTATGCCGAAGAGGAGAAGCTATCACTGTGGCGCGATATATAAATTGTTGTGTTATGCCAAATGGGAGCTTTTATATGGATAGCATGGCTTATAGATTTTCCAATTATGCCAAAGAGGAGCCGCGATGAGGATGGTACGACTTAGAGATAGGTTTGTTTTGACTAAGGGGAGTCGATATCAAAATGACGTGGCTTAGAGATTGGCCTATTGTGCTAAGTAGGAGACGATATCATGAATTATAGATTAGCATACTATGCTAAAGGGGACGCTATTGGGATGGTGTAGTTCAAAGATTAAGCAGGGATAATGACTATTATTTTTTACGGCCATTCAAGTTACTAAGGAAGTTTTAGCGCTTTTGAAGGGTGTTAATCGATTCCACTTATGAACTTCTTTTTAATGTTCCCTTAGCTAGGGGTGATTTTAGATATTTGATGATCTGGCTTGATCTTTGATTGATTTGGATAAAGAGATTGTTATTTTTGCAAGGTTTTCAACCTTTTTCTCCCTAGGGATAGTGCTTGGGATTTTTGCTATTTGTAGCTCTGCTATGGATTTTTCTTGTTTCGGAGTTTAAGAAAGTTTCTAAGGATGTCTCCTGACTTAACCCCTTGGGGAATTTTTTACTCACTAGGGAATTTAAGATATTCTAACATGTGTTGTTTTCTAGTCAAAAACTCAACAAAAATAAGATATAATCCTTGCCGAAGGTGATTGATGGTCTAAAGAAGATATGTTTTCAACTAATGAAGAAGTTGAGTTGAAATCATACTAATATAAATAGTTCATTTCATGATTAATTCAACTTATGTTTCTTAGTGGTTTAAAATTCTGACGTGTTCTTGAAACAAGATGTGAGGCATATGCGTTTTACTAAGCCTTATCCTTATCCCTAGTCTTAGTAAGGGCCTGGAATGCCTTTGGAACTCAAGTATAGCTTCCAAATTGTAGGCCTTATAAGCCTTAATAGGAGCCTACTTGTTATTTGATGAGCAGTACTCCTAGTGCCTAATTAGGCTTTGATACCACGGGCTACATTTTTTTAATGGACCCTTTCTTACAACAGATATATATGCTTTGGAAATTGTATAACATTGATAGTATGCCCTAAATGGGTGCTAGTTATGGCTTTTACCAGATTGGAAGATGAGGCCACCATACTAAGGGATCCTTTCTCCTTATATCAGGATCAAGGAAGTTTTAAAGGAGCTAAGAATTGTGAATGCTTAAGCAGTGAACTAAAGGGATGGCACTCTAGTTAGTAACCCCTTTATGAGTGAAGAAGTAGCTCAATAGCTGGCTTAAGCATGATGTCATACGACCCTGCTGAGTTTCTCCCTAAGCATTGTGCTTTATTTAGGATACATTAGTTAGGATTTGTATTTGAATTATTTTAGGTTTGTAATTCAAGAACTGGCTTGATTTTGAAAATTGGTTTTAGATCATTTGGTTGACTTTGCAAACTTTAAATTGAACTAGGATACAAATTATACCTAGGAATGATATAAATATAAGGCAAATATCTAGGATAACGAATCCCCACTAATATTACTAGATATAGATTTCTATATTAATCCCTCGAATTTAATAAACAATGTCATTCCTAAGTTGAATGTGCCCTAAATAGTAGTAAGGATCTCTATCAAGTATCAAGAGCTTCTACCTAAAGCAATCATACCTACTGTCGTGGATTCATGTAATAAGAAGACATTAAGCATGACATTCTCAAAGACTTAATGGTCATGACGTCTACTTTTATGATCATCACTCACACCTTAAGATATTATTCTAAATAAGATTATCAACCAACTCTCGTCGTTAAACTTAATCTATGCCATTAATCAACAACATCTAGCCTAATTTTAATGGTGTCAAAGCCAATCATAGATTAAAAGAATTGATTTATGCATTGGGATATAGGTTTTGGAATTCATCTATGCCTAACCCATATTAGGGTTTATCGGGATCCTAGACTAGAAAACTACTCACACACTGACTATAAGCACAAAGGAAATAATAATAGTAATAATAATAATAAAAATAATAATAATAATAATAATAATCATGATGAACAATAGAAATTATACTAAATATATAGAGAGAACAAATACTAGAATAATAAATATAAAAACAACCCAAATTCGATGTTCACAAGGCTAGATTTTGCTGCAAGTCTAAGTGCTTCAATGGAATCTAAAAGAGTAATAATAAAGCTAGAGAGTATAGAGAGAAAACTAGAGAAAATCTAAAGAAAAACTAGAAAATAAGCTAATGAATACCTTTCCTAATAACCTAGGAAAGCAATAAATATATATACAAAGCATTTGGGATTAATTAAAACATGCACAGAAAATAGACCCAGCATAAGGCACTCGAGTGCTGGTGGCACTCAGTCGAGTGTCTTTTCTTCCTTCAATTTTCTAGGAGATGTCCTTCCTTTCTTCAGCTTTTTGCTTGGAAGCCACTTTTTTCCTGTTTTAATGCTTCCACTGAGTCGATTCCTTCACATACTCGACCGAATCTCCTTGTTTTGGACTCCTATTTTGCTTCTTTGCTTCATTCTTTGTTCGGTTTCCCTTAACTTCATGTTCTTCATCTATGTCAAGCATCGTAGGATCCTCCCATAGATCTCAAACATGTCATATGACACTAAGTCCTAAGGGATCTTAAACAATAACAAAAACACTACAAAACCCGTGAACGCATCATATGATAGCAAAGAAATAACATTTGATTAAAAGTAAAGTAAAATGAAAAAAATACATGCAAAAAAACCTAAAATACCTTACATTTATAAGTATAAATGAGACTTGTCACATGTATGATTCTGCATGACTCTAATGTATGTATGGCTTTTGTGAATAATTTAGAAAAAAATATGCCCTATTTTTAACTAATACTTGGAGAATACTGATTCTCTCCCATAAGAAATGATTAAAAATGAATGGAATTTTTATTAATATATATTCCTCGTTCTAAAACTCAAATAGAATCTAAGGCGCTTCGGTGACTAGGGCATCACATTTGGGGTTAAAACAAATTGGAAAATATGTAAGGATTAAGATAACATGAGATATAATATGTGCATTAAATGACAAGACTAATTGAACGTTAAATGATGAAATTGAGGGCTAGATGATGAATATAACATTTAAAATTTGGCTTCTAGCATTTGACACTTATGTTGTGCATGACTCTAGAAGTATATGTAGGGAACTAGGGATTTTTGTTTAAGCATTAAATGACAAGGTGTTCTTTCAATGTCATAAGCGGTCATTGAACTCTAGAGCTTGTGTTTGGCACTGACTAATGAATGATTAGGCAGGTTCTTTCCTTATCAAAGTTTGTTTTAAAAACTTTATATGATGAAAGGATACTCTTTGCGAACTAAACACTTTTCATAAGACATTAATATGGTGGGAAACTTTGACGAGTCCATGGCTTTTGGCTAAGCTCATTATCAAAGAGTGAAAAGCTTGCGCTAGACACCATGTGCTTAGGATTTCTACATAGTCTTAGGTTTGTGAAGCCACACTTAAACCTTCTCTCCATGGCGTGGGTAGGTTTTTGGATCCCATTTCTCTTTAAATTCTAGAATGACGAGAGAACACCACTTCGATTTTTTTCCTTATCATTTGAAATGTCATGAATATTGAATTAAATAATGCTTTTGCTTTGGTTTGAAGATTTTGTTGATGGAGGGGCTTACGCTTGTGGCACATTATGAGTATCTTGAATAATACAACAAGAAGGGGTACACTATAAGGAAGAAGCTCCTAAGATTTACATTTCTTAATGGTTTGATTACCTCCTTGACCATAGGTAAGTTCTTAATCAAATAGATTATCCCATAGTGGTAGATCATTGCCATTACCAATGTGATAGGATCTGCTATTATGAAAGTAACAAGCCTTAAGGTTTTTACCATCTACTCTTCAATTCGAGTTTTGAGTCAATTAGGGATGAAACAAATTATCATGGATCCTCCAATGAAGAGATGTAAGACTAAGAAGGGCCCCTAATGATTCATGATTGTTTGAGTGTAAGAGTTGTTCCACCTTCGGAGAGGCTAAGTAAAAGTGTGATGATGCTTAGAAAGCTCACTTTTGGAATAAAAAGGGCTATATAATTCTAGGATTGTGTTTAATTAGGGGTGAATGAAATTGAAAGAAATAAGTAAAATTTAATTAGGGGTGAATGAAATTGAAAGAAATAAGTACGTAGGGTAAAGTATTTTTCTTTGTCATAAATTCAACTTACAAATATAGAAGGACATTGAAAAGAATAAAGTAAAAACAGTAAAGAAATGTAATTTTTGTTAATATGGAGCTTCAAGGAAGTCAACGTTGAGCTATATCTTAGGATGTGTTGACTTTTAGAGTGTTCAAAACTAATGGCCAGTGTTAGATGTTGAAGAAACTTTTAGAAATGTTCTTAGGGATTCAAGAATTTTGATTTTATTAATAAGATCAAGCATTAGGTGAGGTTACCAACATAACCTTTGTAGAAAGTAATCCAAATGTTGCCCTTTATAATGTACGAAACAACTATTTAGTAATTTAGGTCTAGAATTTCTTCAATTGATTTAAGTTAGTTAGTGAAAGAAACAAATTTCCATCCATGCCAATGAGTAGAATGACTCTCCTAGGAAGATTTGTCTTAACAATGTTATCCTAGGTCTATCCAAATATGCCATATACTAATGAGTATATATTATCTTTAGTTGAGGTTCAAATTGATGTGTGGTATTCCCATAAAGTAAAAGGAAGCCTTTGAGGTCAATCCGTGTAATTATTGGTCATTTTCTGGATTTTGGCCCTTAGTTGGTATATTCATTACACCATTTGCCTACAGTGTACATGAAGAAGAATGATGATTCTCTTTCTAATACTGAGTGAGGAGGTCTTCATATTCACCTTGGAAGTACACTCCTTATTCACTAATGATTTCATAAGAAACATTGTATCTAAAACTGATATTTTCCTTGATGAATTAGGTGACATGTTGAGAGCCTAACACCATGTAGTATTTTTCTTATTGCTACTTAGTAAATTAGTTGATATTCATAATATAAGATTATAGCTTACGGTGTCTAAAGGTGTCACCATGTCAATGATGTTTATGCCTAATGAGAAGAAGGGCTTGGGTGATGAGTAATAGTGCTAGAATAATAGAGATATGGCTAAAAGTTAGAATATTTCTCGTATATGACACACTTTTAGACATACTAGGTATAGTCTTATTCCATGGTGGTCTAATTCATAATAGTTTTAGCTTCCTATTTCTTAATACATATGAGGTGGACTCCTATTAGGGTGAGTTTGAAGAGTTTATTGCCTAGAGCGATTGAATTGAGTAGCCTTGTGTAATTGAGCTCTTTCATCCTTTTAACATGATTTATGAGGATACTCCTTATCGTAAATTTAATCCATGAGGTCGAATTCTAAAAATAGACATTCTATATTTCAAAATTTTGGTTGATTATCAAGGAGGATTAGCTAAACACCCAAAGTTATTTATTACAGAGTACTAGAAATCCCAAAATGAATGCCTTAGACACTATTGGTTGACTCAAAGTCTAGTTTAATTTTACAAATATGGTAGATGCCAAGAGTATCTTAGTGCCACATTCTTTCCATTTAAATATGTCGTCAAGGTAGATGTGACTTACTATCATTCTTTGTAACAAAGATATCCTCGTCAAGGTTATAATAATCCACTAAATCTTATGCTAGAGATTTAGCCAAGAAGTTTATAACTGCAAATCCCTTGGTTACTTGCTGAGGAGATATTTTAAGTCAATTTTTTCTATAAAGACTAGCCATTTGAAGAGATATCCCTTGAAGATTGGTTATTCAAAAAATAACTTGATGTGGTTCATTTTTACCATAAAGTGAAACGTACGCGAGAGAATGTAAGGTCTGAGTTTCATGGTGTTCTAAACCAAAGAAATTTTTTTTTTAAACTGTGTGTATATGTTTTCACACTCAAGGAGCTTTTTGTTAAGCTAGATTGTGTTTTCCTTTTCCTCCACCTCTTGTTCTTTTATGACACCGACCATAAATTTATTTACTAGAGGTATAAGTTAAGGGGATTTCCTAGCATTGCTGGCGTGAGCATAGGAGGATTAAGAGATACATTGTAGTTTTAGACTGACTCATTTTCTAATTCCATGGGTACATCTTTTAATTTTTAGTTTAAAGAAGACCGACTCACAAACCATATTGATTTTTGAAAAGAAATGGCTTGTGTATAGGAGCCTACCCAAGAAGCCTCTAATTTCTTTTCTCATTCTTAAGGGGTGTTAGAGCCAAGATGACTATGATTTTCTTGAGATTGACCTTAATGCCCCAAGAGTTGATGACATTCCCATGTAACATCCCCAAAGTTGCTCCAAAAGTACACTTTTCAGAGTTGAGTCTCCTTTTGAACACTTAAGATTCTTTCAAAGAATTTTCTAAGGACAAGTTACCTAAAGCTATATTTGTATTTAATAATTATACCATCAACAAATATTTTTATCTCCTTACGCATTATGTCTTGGAGGGGAGTTATTACAATTTCTAATAAGTGGCGCCTTCTTTTTTCTTACAGAAGAGGATAACCATGTGAAAATAGGTGCCCCACTTAGTCATGAAGGTTATTCTCTCCACATCAACTTTAGCCATTTTATTCAAATTGTTACCTATATATTCATTAATGAATGATAGTAAGGTGTTATTTGTTGTATTGTTAACCAAAATGTTGATGTAGGTGTGACATAAACCCATCTTTTAGACTAGATTGGTTTAGATCTCGTTAGTCCACACACATTTGGACCCTGCTATCGTTGTAGAAAATAGGAAATATGTCTATCTAGCCAAGGTAGTTCATAACCTTAGTGATTCTTGCTTCCTACTATTTCTCAAACTTTTTCATGATATTCAAAGTTATGTTTGGTTTTATTCTCTATAACTTCTGTTTGAATTATGTTGATCCAATGTGATGTGTAATATATCAGTCTATCTCATGAATATCTTTGCAATTCTAGGAAAAGACATCAATGTATTCTTTGAGGAACTATATCAATTCATAACGTCGGTGTTAGCATTAGCCAAAGTTAGACATATTTAGGGTTTTTTCCTCACCTTTGTTAACATTGTAGCTTCATTAATTATTTATGATTTAGTTACATGATTTTAATGTTAGGTTCTTAAGAGAAAAAGCATTTCATGAAAGGGATAGAGGTTAAAGAGGGAGAGGATGAGGAATAGTACAAGTAAGAAGAAATTGAGTAGTTATTGAATTCAAAAATCACTACATCTAGGTGGGAATTTGGGATTCTTTGATTAGAAAAACTAACAGTGGCTCACATTTAATGCACTATAACTCAGACTTAGACCTAGAAGACATTAAAGACTCAAAATTATCATTCACTAGTCCTTCTCCTACAATAACCTTTAGTTTCTATCTATTTAGAGTGATGTCAAAAATAGGTGCAATTAGCTTGAATAGTGTCAAAAATAGGTGCAATTAGCTTGAATGGGTCAAGAGACTTTTTTCAAATTATTCAAGTCTAAAGAGAGGTGTAAAAGACTTATTGTTTACACATTTAGGAGGATTGATTAATGAGGTTTTTAGCTAGACATAGTACCTAAGGTTAGATTATGTCTAAGGAATTATTTTGAGGAAGTGACCTTGGTTTCTCATCATATAGAGTCTGCATATTGGGACTACTTAGGGTGAATGGCAATATATCATGATATAAAATGGAAACTTTAATGATGAAGGCCCATACTTCTTTGTCATCTTCATCATTCTCGACGTGGATGAGAGGCTTTTCAACAACTAAAACTTTGATGGTGGAAGCATCACTAGTGATGGTAGAGGTTTTGAAGGGAAGCTTTACCTTTTGGTATAGAAAAGAAAAGATGGTCCTTCGATCATGAATCATAGGATACCCTACTATTAAGATGAAGCTTGCCTTAATGTTAAGAACTCGAAAGCTAACCTTGTTATCAGTAGGGCGTGAAACATTCTCTCCCAAACACTTGTTGTCTAAATTGATGAATGTAATTATGTGTCTGAATTTGGTTAGTCAAATAGGTCTATAGTAAGAAGATCCATTCATAGAGTGACATCACTTGGAGAGAACCATGTGAGAGCACAACTTCTTTGCCAAAATACTTGGAGCACTTGTCAAGTGTCACAGTTTGGTAAGTTTTGGCTAAATGAGCCTAGCCAATTTGTGGCTAAACCTCTACTCCCATGATATCTCAAATGTAGAATATATTCTTATGAGATGGATATCTAGGAATTTTCACAATCATAGATAGGTTTTGAAAGTATGAAGACCAACAAACAATATAGTATCCTATCTTCTTTTGAAGGAAATTTAACCAGAAAAAAGCCAATCATCGTTTTGAAAAAACAAGAGGTTTGCTGACTTTATTCCATAAACTATTTTTTATTATTTATTTCTTTACAACACTAGTTGGATCTATTAATTTGGGGTAAAAGCTTTGATTTTTTAACTATGAGTTCAAACATTAATGTTAACTCGAAATCAATACTTGTGTTTAATGACTTGAAGTCCTATCATTTGTCAACTAATGATAATTATGTATTCATGTGAATTGATCATATGTATTCACTTAGAGTTTAATAATAATGTAGATTTTGATTAAGGATGGATAGAGCCAAATATCCATAAAGTAACCTTTATCCTTTATATAACCAAACGTTAAAAAGAAAGTAATTAAATAACTAAATTCATAAATATTGATTTAACCACCGTATGTAAAGGACCCATTACATCCACAAATGGTCTGAAACAAAGACTTAAGAGTAATTTTTTTTCTGGAACAAGAATTTAAAAGTAGATGAGCAAGTTACATTAGTTGTGATGACTTTGACAACGAACCCTAGTTAGTGGTGACTGGTAAGGCATGGGTGGTATATGAGTTTGGACTCACTAAGCATCACTGATTATGGGCTTTTTACCTAATATGATTGGTTCGATGGAAATTGTTGTAGGAATTTAATTGGGTTTGGAACGTTCAATCGCATGGTCGCATCCATCGTATACTTTTGAATAGTTTAAAAGGATTTTTTTTTTGAGCTATGGTAAACATATTTATATATTTTGCTCATATTGTGGTTGTATGTTACTCTTGTTAGTCACTCAGTACTTGAATTGCATGCATAAGTTTCAACTTGCTTGATTTTATAACGATGGATCGTATGGTGGGAAAGTAAAGTAAACACGTGTTGCATATTGATATCACATAACATTAATTTAGCACGCCTTGTTAATTCATACCTAATATAAATTATATTAGCATAATGAGATATCAGATAATTAAATTACAAAAATACAAATGGTACGCATATATTATATTTTCTATCCTGATTGGGTCGTATTAGTCACCACATGCAATTTTAACATAAAATATTATACTCCCTCCATTCTTGTTTGTTCTTCCCATTATTTTTTACACAAATCCCAAAGAAAACATAAATTATAAATATCGTCAATTGTGTATTTACAAAAATTATTATAATTTGATATTCAAAAAATATACATTGAGATGAATTTTTTAAGACCCCATATAATTATTTTTTCTTATAGATTAAGAAGAATTTATGGTCAATTGTGAAACGCCTGGGCTCCAAGCCCGCACATTAGCCCATCATGGCCCGCGACCAGCCGCATCCAACGCAACACACGCATAACCCCTTTTAGCTCCCGCTAGCAACTTTTATTGGCGGCCCACACTAAATGAAATCCACCCCCTATAATCCATGGTGACCGATGAACCTCTTAGAAGCAACCCCGTAGCCGCCCCATCCACCGTAGCTCAGCCACAAAGGCTACCAAATTCGCGCAACTATTAAACAATTTGGGTAAAATTCGAACAACAATTGTTTGAGTTGATGGTCGAATTTAATGGGAAAACGTGTAATTATCATGTAATTACAGTTTATGATGGGTTAATTGAGAAATTTTCCAAGTTTCAATCACTCCAATAAATTTGGGGAAACTCTAGGGTTTATAACTATATGTGCTTGTTAGGACAACTATTGAGTGAATTTCAATGTAAAAGTACAATCAAATTATGATTACATGCTATTCAAACCTTAATCATGGTAAAAATCACATTTTCATGCTTGATAAATTTGAATATGGGGCTTGCTAAGAAAAACTAAAAATAACGAAATAATTTCCAATTTTATTATTAGTTCCAGCATCAATATACATTATATTAAATCACCTAATTGATTAAATCCAATTTTAATCATGCAATTTCAATACCACACATCAAACCTCCCCTGATTAAACCAAAATAATCAACCATAATCATATCAAAATAAGCAAGAGACTAACTGATACCACAGTAGGAATGTAGATATGTAAAGCGGAATTTGAAGAAACAATTTCTAACATCTACAACAACATATCATTCACATTTTGATATGAATTGTAGTAATAAAATTCCATACCCTTGAAGTGTGATTTTCACAAACCAAAAAGGCACTTCACACTTCTATATTGAGATCTTTAGAACGCCAACTGTTGCTCCTCTAATATTATTCCACAAGAAATAATTTAATCTCCACGTATGCTAGTACATAATATGGGATACTTCGTTATTGCTTTTCTTGATAATGTGAGAGGACTAGCTTTCTTAGAATGATGGATGTTTGATGTACCTTTACATTTCTAAGCCTTGGTCTATATATAACATCCATATACTATAAAATAAACTCAATCATCAATACTTCATATAAGTGTAACTCTTTAGTTTCTTATCCCTTTTGCATGCCTTAATCCAATCCTATGCTTATATGTCTGACCTTATAGGAACGGTTTACAAATCATTTGGTTTCTAGTAAAACACTATGATTAATTAAATTAATCGATTATAACTATCTCCATAATTTATCAATAATTATATCTAATTGTACACTTGATCAAAGGACATTTTCCTTTACTAGGGGTGTCAATTTGGGCCCACAGAATAATTTTGTGTTAAACTACCGCAAGTCGGTGTTTATTGGTTCATGTTAAATGTGGTCAATTTGGCCTATCGGATTGGGTGAATTTGAGTCAGGTCATATTATCATGTACGTTCAAATTGGTTATTTGGTTTGGTTCAAGTTTGGGTTAGGTCATATTTGATTTGGGTTAAGGTTAGTTCAAGTAAATCTGGTTTAGTTCCTTATGGGCTAGTGCAAGATATTTTGAGTTTAGGTAAATTTTGAGTCAAGTGAATTATGGTAATTGGTCACCTCAATTCTGGTAGAAATCTGGGTTGGGCTTTATCAGGTTCGCATCGTATCATTATTGACATGTTATTATTGATTTATGACTCGTTATTTTAGTATTTTCTTGTATTCGTCTTGAGTCATATAGGGTAATTTCAGGTCAACTCATAAGATAACTTTTTTTATGATGGTTAATTCATAAATTGGACAATACTGATAAGGATAAGTCATTGCAAAATAAAATATTTAAGTGGTAATGATTATTAAATATGTATTAATGTATCAAACGAGTACAGGATGTATATCTTTAGTGTATTATTGTATTATTTATATCAAATATCTACATTAGAGCTAGCATATCATATAAATATATAAACAATTTAATGATTGAACTATTCTATCAAATATGAACAAGTATCAAATATCATATAGAGGCATATATATCAAACAAACTCATATATTCAACTTAGCATGATAGATTTAGTCGAATCAAATCAGTAGTGAACACTAAGTAATATTAATATATTTACAAATGCATAATTATTAATATATACTTACAAGTTATAACATACAATATTTTGTATATAAATATATAAGTTAAGAACTTGTAATTTGCTAATTTGAATGGGGAAGGACAATTTTGCATATGGGAAGTTTAATCATATTAATTTAATATAGATAAGTTAAAATAATTACATGGGTTGGACTCTTGTTTACTAATAAACATAAAAGCGAGGATCAATTATGATCTTGTTGATTACTAGACCTTGAATATTATAAAAATTACTACGATAATAATGAGCTTTGTATTTCACAAGTGATTCAAGTTAATGATTGATGAAAAATTAAAAAATATTGATAGAGTTATAAATGCATAATCATTTATTAGTACATACTCATGACATACAATGAGAAATTCACATAATTACTATGAAAACAACAAATTTTGTATTATTTGAATGATTTAAATTACTATAATGACAATGAATTTTGTGTTAGTTTATACCAAATTTGATTGCATTTATAAATAAAATAGTTGTAGCACTTGTAAGTCGTAATGTACACACATAGTTAGGAAAACTTTTAAAATTTTCGTTCCATAGATATACTTTTTAAATAATTATATAGTTAAATAATAAAAATATATTTAGTTTAAAGTTATCTGAAATGGATATAAAACAAACTAGGTAAGATTATGTTACAAATATTCAGGTTGTTAACATGTCAGGTGAAATTTGATCAAAGGTCTAAGTCATATCAGTCATTTATTGGGTTCAATTGATTTTAGATAGAGTTTGGGCCGGGTCTACAACAAGTCGAGTTTGCAATGGGTTGCGCACAAATCGGGTTCAGATTTTCAAACATGAAATCAAATTAGTTTCGAATTTACATCATGTTAGATTGGATCAATTTACAAGTATTACTTTTCGGATCATAAAAAAGTCAATTTTGAGCACTTTTTATCATATCGATTCAGATTTTAAAAGCTATATTTGGAACTAGTTCAATTACACAACAAAGTGGACAGTTGGTTCAATGGTTCTAAACACGTGTTGGGTTGGTGACTTAGAACCCTCTTTTTCTTTGTTTAATATAGTTTTGAAATATAATAGACTAATAATAATAGACTATTAGTGGCTCATTTGCATACAGCTCACGCTATTAGCTGCCCCCGGGAATCGGGATTGTTATTACAAACATAAACAATTGATAAATTACACTAATAATTGATTGTAGTCGAATTCTATCTTAATCACATTAATCATGGAATATGTACATACTAGATGAAGATGATCAAACTTGAGTCTTATTTAAAGATGCTTATGTGCACTTCATATTAATAATTCCAGATTAGATAAGTTACAAAGTTTGCTTATTAGATACTCCATTAGGCAGCTCTAACTCCTGGAGGGTGGGAGACGCAATAATTCAATAAAATGATGAAACATACTAATCTCTCCGTTCTTTTTTATTTGTACTGTTTAAAATATTTTATTAATGAATAAGAAATTTAAATATGATTTAAGTGATATATATAAGTTAAAACATCCATGTGATATCTTGTTAAACTTATCTTGAAATATAACTTTTTAATATGTAAATTTTATATTTTTTAAATTATGTATTTTATATATATCAAAGTTAAAATATGTACTTTGAAAATTATACAAAAAAAAACTACGACAAAAGAGAATAAAGGGAGTATACTGGTGATGACGTTTACCTTGAGACCAACTTGACCTTGAGATCAACTTAACAATATTAATTTGCACGTAAGACCAACTTGACCTTGGGATCAACTTAACAATATTGAGTTGCACGTACCCAGCTCTTTGTTTAAATTTTGCCCAATAACTTCCTACAACTCACTAATTGAAAGATTTAGCTGGGTTCTTACCATGAACGCATGGACCACCTAAATATACAAGCAAGAGAGACAAGGATAAGAACAAAGGGCTGCAGGAAACGATTCATGGTTCAAGGGATTAGGAACAGTGTTTTCATCCCTTTCTCGTGGACATTTGAATAAAAGTGTTTTCTTGTTGCAAAACTAGCTATTTATTGAACTTAGGCTGATGTCATTAATTCATTTGCTTAAACATTTATTGTCTTACATCAATATGGTGTACTCATGAATTGGATTTTGACGTAAACTAAAATTTGCTTTGAAGATTTTGTTTTTTCTGGTCAGCAATAAAAGTAGCAAGCATATCGTTTTACATCCACGTACAGAATGAGATCGAGGACGAATCCTCAATTCTAATATGATTTCAAGTTAGTCTTGCTCAGTTTTGTGATTGTTAATTAGCCTACCTAGTCGTTACTAGCAGGGGCGGATGTAGTTGTTGTTTTGATGGGTTAAATGACTTACTAGTCGATATAAAATAAAATTGGGATGTATTTTTTATTATTATTATCTGGTTGTTTGGTAAAAAAAATATTTATTACATGTTTGATTATCAATTGTTACTCAATAGACGGTAAATCTTTGATCCGCCGTTGGTTACTAGGACTATGTTTTGGACCCATGAGTTCTTGAGAGGAGGAAAGTCAATTTATTCTAGAAGTGTTAAATTGCAACACATACAATATACATTTCCTTTAGATAATTTTTTATTTATTTACTTTTTTGACAGCTTTCCTCTGCATAATTATTGTATCATAATTACAGAATTTTCACGTAAAACGCAGAAGTTCATTACGTGGGGGGTTGTGATCTGTATTATTACGGCTAAAGAACAAAAAAAAAAGTTGAGTTAGATGGCTCGTTGGAAAGTACATTGCTTTTTCGTAAATCAAGGTTTTAATTTGTCTGTATATGATATGTTCATATAATATACTATGTACGTCTTTGATGAATTCAATTATATGAAGTTAAGCAAGCTTTATACATAATAGATGCTTAGATGGCAACTTATGATCCGTCTTATCCACAATCAAAACAATAATTGTGTGATGCACGTAAACCTAACAGATCGAAGTTGGAATTCACTCATCTCTCTAATTTGATTTTTATTTTTTACAAATAACGAGTGAACGAAATGCAAAAAAAGAGTTTTACGAAGTAAATCATAGATTTGGGCTAAAACATGTCTATCATGAACTTTTTAACCCTATCACGATTTACCTTGAATATACGACATGATAAAAAGGTCTTTCCTAAACTTTAAATTCTAGAGATTGTATTATATATTTGAATGAATAAGAGTGTTATACTTGCGTAAATAGGCGATAAGCTGAGATGAAATCAGAGATAAATAGGTCTCGATTTACTTTGATTTTATAACGGCATGCATGCACACTTATAATTGCCATACCATGATCATTAAAAGTATTTTATTGAGCATCGTACAAGGTTGAATAATTGCCACGCGCCATAACCAAGAGCATGTTCGATATAGTGTTTTTAAAGAGTGAAAACGGGAATAAATAGCTAATTTTTTTAATTCAGTATTTGATATAATAAATGGAGTATTTTAATCAATTGTTTAAGGATAAGTTTTTTTTTTTTTTGTTTTTTTTGACAACCCAATTTTTTTTAGGATAGTCATTATCACCCAGTTGTAATAATAAGGTTATATAATTGCTTCAACCAGTTACGTGTACTGGACTTCATCATAGTGGTTTGCCTAATTTTTTTATTCAATGTTCAGACATAAAATTCCAAGTAATTTACACAAAAAGCATTGTTCAGCAAAACTTTAAAGACAAATCCACTAGTTTAATATACCAAATTGTGTGGTAATCTTCTTCCAGAACCCGTCCTAAAGTTTTTGTGACTCAACGAGAAAGTGCACAAATAACAATTTGATAAAGATACGTAATACCTCCATTTCTTTATTTTTACTCTATTTCTATTTATACAGTCAAAGTTTAAAAAGTATAACTGTAAATTCTCATCATATTATAAGAAATACTATATTTAATTGGAATCTTATTAAGTTCATCTCAATGTAAATTTTTGAATATCAAATTTTCTTAATTTTTTGTTTTACGAATTTGAAAATAAAACCATTTTAATTTGTACCTTAGAGACGGTAAAAAGTCAATACACAAAAGATGTGTTCCCCCAACCACACATTTCTTATTTTGGTTGATAACACAACAAATCATGCCTTGTTCTCGATCATGGACTGGTATGAAGGGTATAATCTGAATAGAATCACAGAGGTGGCCATGGAAAAAACTACCTTCACCAACTCAATGGGGCACCTATTGCTATACAGTCATGCCATTTGGCCTCAGGAATAACATAGGTGCCACATATCAGAGAATTGCCATGACACTCTTGTAGGATATGATGCATAAAGAGGTGGAGGTATTATAAGTTAACTATAGATATCATCAAGGGCTCCTTATAGCCTTGAGAAATTTTTTTGAATGACTTAGATGGTTCAACCCTAGGACATATGCCTTTGAGGTTAAATCAGGGAATTTATTAGGATAAGTCATTATCTCTTAATGCATTGAAGTTGACCCCAACAAAATCAATTAGATCTTGGCTATGACACCCCCTAAGAATGAGAACAAAATAAGAGGCTTCGTAGGTCATTTATTGTACATAACTCGCTTCATTTTAAAGCTCACCATGATACGTGAGTCGGTATTTTGCAAGCTGAAAAAGGATACCCCTAAAGAAAGGGACAAAGATTGTCAGAAAATATTTTGATAAGTTAAAAACCTATCTTCTAAATCCCCTTATGCTTCCTCCCTTATTAACAAGAGTTGATCTTTTCATATATCTTACTATCATCGACACAGCAGTTGGGGCTATGCCGGCACAAGACGTAGAGGGAAATAACAACGCAAGCTATTATCTTAGATAGAAGCTCCTTGAGTATGAAACTAGATTCACATTCTTCAAAAGGCTTTGTGTTTCTTTTGTTTGGGCCACTACGAAGCTCAGACACTACATGTTGGCATACACGATCCATATTATATCTAAAATAGATCCTATGAAATTCCTAATTAAAAACCCTCTTTAATGGATGTCTATAAGGATGGCTAGTTTATCTTACCGAGTTTGACTTGAAATAAGTTTCCCATAAAGTAATCAAGGGGTCCACTGTCTTAGAATTCTTTGTCGAATCACCAATAAATGATTCAAAGGAGAATTATGATCTTCCTGATAAATATCTCCTCATGACAGAAAGTGATAGCTAGTCACTATATTTTGACGGCGCATCCTAACTGAGGGGTGTGGTGCGGGGATACTCCAGGTATCTCCAAAAGATGAGTACACACGCATCTGTATCAAGCTCAACTTTAATCCAACCAATAATATCGCTATGTACAAAGCATGAATTCTAGGTTTGCAAACTATAATCACCCGAATATCCCAAAGCTTGGAGTTTTTGGTGAATCCTTCTTAATAATCAATCAAATCTCTAGAAATCAAAAATTTGTAGTGAAAGTCTTGCCCCTTATAAAGCCTACCTCAAATGTTTGGCCAAGAAAATTCCAAAAATTGAGTTCACATATCTACCTAGAGATGAGAACCAACTTGCCAAAGTACTAGACCTCCGTACACCAATGGTCAACCTTCCCGCCAACCTAGCCGGGATGCCTCTTATCATTGAACCCATGTTAGAAGCATCACACGTTAATATTTTTGACAATGACAAAGATGATGGTGAACCTTGATAAAAAAAAAACCTTTTGAAATATAGAAAAGGCGTACCTTAGAACCTTCTCTAAGAAGACAAAGAGTCTTAAAACTCTTTGTCGAGTAATTTATTGCTCAAGGCGATCAACTATACAAGTGCACCCAAAGGGATATTCATTTAATGTGCTATGAGAAACAAGAGGCCAAGCCCATAATATATCGTGTCTAGAGCGGTGTATGTGGTACTCACATGAATGGTTGGATATTCGCCCTATCAAGGATGGGATATTATTTGACTACCATGGAATAAGATTGCAATTGTTATTTCAAAAAAATGCAAATTTCCAATATATCCCTCCTTTATTCTTGCATCATATTTGTCACCTAATAAGGGTATGGATTGGTCACTATGACACCCACTATTAGAAAACCACGACTTTACCTATTACTAGTAATGGGAAAGTAAGGGTCGTGATCCACGGAGAATAACTACTAATAGACACCAATTTCAGCAACTTAACTACAAGATAATCCTAAGAAGACTAAGAAAAGAAACTATTTTTAACTAAGGTTACTAATGTGAGGTTTTGAAGCAACTAACATAGGATAGGTAAAATGTTAGGGATTTTAGGATTCAACACCAACTTAACACGAATAAGCTAAAGCGATAAATTGGACACAAAAATGAGATAAAATAAGGTTTACAAACCAACTATCAACTTATGATTCGAACCTAAACTACGCTGCAGGGAAGGGGTTTCATCCTAGAACAAACCTTTTTATCATCTTCAAGGATGTAAGCACTATAATCAGGATATCTCGCCTAATTATTATCTAAAGCAACCTAAGCTACTTAATAGGGATTGAACAACAAGTCAACATCTCAAACATTAACACTCCTACATTAGGCTCACTACCCAAATCATCATTTTTCAATGACTCAATCTACGAACATGAAACGGTTAAACTTATGTGTCTAATCTAGGTTCCAACATGAACCTAACATTAAAACACAATATTATAATCATTAACAAACCAAATTCACACTTTGAATAACATCCATGCTTAGGATTGGGCTTTCACCCTATCCCCTATTTAATTTAACTACTCATGGCATAAACTTAAAAGATCCATTTATTTAATCAAGGAAAAGATGTTGTTGTAATTAAAATCTAACTCAACTAGTATATGATTGAATTTTGAATAAAAATATCAAGATAACTAAACAAAAACAGAAAAACAATGAAAATTAGAATATGAGAAGTGCTAAAAATTACTTATATATTAAAGATGAATCCAAGTTGAACAATATCTAATTTGATGACTTGATATAGCAAAAATCCAAAGTAAAATCGAAGGCTAATATATCAATACAAGGAAAAACTAAATCTACTCTAAATGCTCTATAAAACTTACTTTTTTATCTCAAAAAATATCTAATGAGTTCTCCTCCTTTGGTGCCTCCCCATATAAGCCTTCAAAACCCTTGTGAAAAGATTTTGAAGAATCCACATTTCTACCAAGAACTGGCTTCAGTTGGCACTTAGTGTAAATTATGAGCGACCACTATTGAGTGACATAAATATCACTCATTTGTATCTTCCTAGTAGAGTTTTTAACTCTTTTGGCACGAGTTCGTCCCATTTTATCCTATTTTTCATCTTTTTGTGCATAATCAAGGCTTAGAAGTGTTTCATGTGTTTTTGTACTATTTTCCTTGATTTCCCATTATCTTTTCTACTTTTATTCTTGCTTTCATTGCTTAATGCAAGTATCTAATGAGCTCGAGCATGAGAACTAAAGAATGAAGATGTATAGTGGAAAAGCCAAGAAGAGAAGCCAAGAGGCAGCTCAAGATTTGAACCAATAGGCCTCTCGTGAGAAAAAGAACCAAGCGGGAGCTTGCTCTATCCTGAGTGGTCGCTTAGTTCAATGGAAAGAAGCAGAAAAAATGTCACGAGTGGGCGTCAATCGGAATCCAAGAGGGCGTTTTGAGGCCTAAGCGGCCGCTCATGGTTGAACTGAATGACTGTTCAGTTTACTAAAGTGCAAATTTTTAGCTTCTGAGCAGGTGCTTGCTCTTAAACTAGGCGCCACCTGAAAAAGATTTTGGGCGATTCATGTACTTTTGAAAACCTTTTACGGGATTAAAGAAAATAAAAAAAATGCATGGCAGGGGGTCATTAAGCAGTAGTTTTAGACTTAGAGAGATAGCAGAGGGTTTACTTTATTGTTGCTCCCTAAAACTTTAGATTTCTCATAGATTTTGCATCAGTTTTGCGTGCTTTCATCGGATTTGCGTGCTTTCACTTTCTCTTGTTTTATATTTCTTAGTTTCAATTTATTTTCCTTTTTCATTGATTTTTGTTTGATTATTGCTAGTTTCTAACATAGTTTGTTCATCATGAATTGTTATTGTGCTAAGTATGTCTCGTTATTTTGATGATTCAATGTTTTCTATTACTAGTCATGAGTAGTTAGAATAGTTAGGGGATAGGATGAAGACCCAATCCTTAGCAAGGATGATGTTTAATATAAAATTTGTTTCTTGATTATTTATGTGTGATTTAATGTCGAGTTTTAGTTGGAGTCTAGATTGGCCATTTAGATTTCATCCATTTCTTACTTAGGTCGAAGACATTGAGAAATGTAGATTTAGGTAGTGACCCGATGTTACTTGTTGTTAACTTGCATGCTATTAATTGTTGGTTCGAGTCTATTATGTTTCTTGGATGCTTTAGAATAAAATTATGCAAATCCCAATTGTAAAGCCCTTCCTTAAAGATGATCGAGAGGTTGGTTCTTGGTTGATATCCCTTCCTTACAGCATGTTAAGGTTCAATTCATAGGTTGCTAGGAAGTTAGTGA
Organism: Dysphania ambrosioides; assembly: GCA_026401315.1. Taxonomy (NCBI): domain Eukaryota; kingdom Viridiplantae; phylum Streptophyta; class Magnoliopsida; order Caryophyllales; family Amaranthaceae; genus Dysphania; species Dysphania ambrosioides. The sequence continues at coordinate 24,794,051 of CM048657.1, forward strand.
ATCTCATATTATCTCATCTTGAATCTAATTCCTAGCTTTAGCTCATTTATATTAGGAATCGGTTTTGAATCCCAATCTCCTAGCGGTATTACCTTAATAAAATAAGTCCTTTATAACCTCAAACTAAAATATAATTAGATCTAGTCTTAATCTTCTCTTTAGTTGAGCTATCTTGTACCTGAACTACTAGAGTTCGTTTTTTATTTAAAGCCATTCTCTTTGGATTCGACCCTTACTTGCCCATTACTCGTAATAGGTGAAGTCGAGGTTTATTTGATAGTAGGTGTCGTGACGACCGATATCTAACCCTATCAAATGAATTCCCCTAAGCTTGGCTCTTGCTCATCCTCGAGCAAGACTCTAGGGCAAAGGATAAAAAGCACTAAGCACTAACTACACTAAGGAAAACAATAAACCTAACTCACTTTCGTAGGAACCACGGTTTATTTTAGCAACAATCAACAAACCATTTAAACCCCCTAATCGCTTAGGAGGACGAGTATGCTCTCGTAGGGGTTTCCTAGGAGTTAACCCATAACTCTCAAAACCAGAAAAAATGAAACAAGACAAGCATTCTAAAGACTTAAAAAGAGAGAGAGAAACTAAAAGAAGCAAAAAGAAGGTGCAACAAGTGGGCATATATAAGAAACTATCGGGATGGATATTTAACTTTCTAAATGGTAAGAGAAAATATGCTAAAGAATGCATAAGAATAAATAAAGGATAACCATGAAAGAGTAGGAAACTATAACTTTCATGCACCTAAACTAATACATAACCACACTCTTCCAAAGCTTCATTTCCATTGTCAAGGAATTAGCTTCTCATTACACCTTGAGGGAGTCAAACAAATAAAAAGTACGGGTAATGACTTATGACTCGACATCTTAATTTCTATGCTCTCTTAATATGCTTGATCTTTACCTTTCTACACTGACAATGACTCAACTTCATAGAGTCGAAAGGACTTTGAGATACAACAAGGAAAGGAAAGGACTAGGACAAAAATAAGGAAATGAGAAGAAATGAATCCTCTCATTGATAACATATGGAACAAATACACATCAAAGAAACAAAGGATGAGCTAAGAAGGGATCAAGAGTCCTATAATTCTTAGCCAAGCCCAACATTTGTTTGATGAACTAGTATTCATGGTTGAGCTCAACGATGTAATGGGAACAAAGGAAATGAAATGTTAACCAAATGAAAAAGAAAATGAAATAATTGACCCTATAGATTTTAATCCTTCAACTTTTGATCTCTTCTCTAGATCACAAAGTTAACCACCTTCCCAACCACTATTTCACACACCTCCTACCTCCCCTACCCAATAAATCATACAAACACCCCTTGTTACTCCTCTTGTTCAACAAGAACATGATGTATCCTCTCCTCCTCAACAAGAACAACATGAATAAGAACAAGCATTGGACGAGCATATACAACAATTGACACATCCAATTGTTCAAAACATTGCAAAGGAAGGGTTACGTATAACTAGTTATATGTGCTAAATATTTATTCCTTTTGTTTTAAAATCTAATCAAAATGTTATATAATAGGCTGAATGAAAAAGAAGTTGAACAAAAATGAGAGAAAAGATATCCACAAAACCTTCCATTGTACTTACGCTCTCCATTCATGTTTCAAAATGAAACAGTGTATAGAAGAGGGGATGCAGCACAAAGAAGTGTTGCTGAATATGCCTTTTCAACTTGACCATAAATGTAACATTTTTATATCCCATTATTTCTAAAATTTATAAATATTGTTCTAGATTTTTACATTCTATTCAAAACTGACTTTCGATTATGCTAAAGTGTCCATCTATTTTTTGACGTTTAAATCTACTGTTATAAACTTTACTTATATTGTTTTAAACTTTCCATACATTGTTATAGAGTATATTTCCCTTATTCCTCTAATTTTCTAAAGTGTCCATCTTTTTTTCTTAAGTTTTAATCTATTGTTTTAAAACATACTTCTATTATTCTAAATTTTTCTAATTATTCTAATGTGTATATCTATTGTTCTAAACACATACTTCTATTGTTCTAAAGTTTCAATCTATTGTTCTAAAATATATTCTATTCTTCTAAATTTTATAACTAATGTTCTATAGTTTATTTCTATTGTTCTAGTATGTCTATATATTATTCTAAGCTATCCATCTATTGCTCTAAAGTATTAATCAATTGTTCTAAAACCTTACTTCTATTATTCTAACGTTTTAATCTATTGTTCAAAAGTATATTTTTATTGCTCTAAACTGTCTGACTATTGTTCTAAAACATCCATTTATTTTTCTAAATTTCAAATCTATTTTAATACATCATACTTCCATTGTTGTAAACTTTTTTTTCTAACTTTAAATTTGAAATACTTTATCTTTTTACAACAATTGTAGTATAATTTCATTTCTAACGTATTGCATATCCTCTTCTTTAGCATAAATAAAATGAGGAGCTATATAATGTCAATTGAGCTACATCATTTGGGAAGATATATTATCCCTTATAGAGAACAATTTTATAAAATTAACATTGTTGATTAATTGACACATATTCTAAGTGCTAAGAATAGAAGAAGAAGCCTTGAAGCGAAGAATAAATTTTTCTACGGCATTGGAAATTGGGTACATTATTATATTAATTTAATGGCTCAACTCCAAATATTTATTATTCTAAATATTTATTATGATATTCTAAATTTTTGAACAAATATTCTAGCAATTATAGATTATACTTTGTAGTGAAAAGTACTTCCATGAATCAGATAAATTTAAAAATAGATGCATGGCCTTTAGACCTAGAATAGAAGATGAAATGAGACACTCAAAAGTCAATACTTTTGATAAAGTTTAATTTATAAGTCAATAACAATATTTACATGATTGAATTTTTTATTTTACAGAAGAACAAAACCTCTAATACATAATGAGTGTTTACAATTTTGGTGTCTTTTCCAATAGTAGCCATTGAGCACTATTACCTTTTTTTGTTTCAAATTTATGAAGAAAACTATTGATGTGATTGACAACAGATTTCTTGAAAAGGGTGTCACCTTTATAACGAAATACAAAAACTTTTGCAAGACAATGATACCTATATTGTTCTAAAGTCGACTTATATTATTCTAATTTTTAATTCAATTGCTCCAAAGTTTACTTCTTATGTTCTAAAGTTTAAATAACTCTACTGTTTACTTCTATTGTTTTAAACTTTATTATTGTTCTAAATTATACTTCTATTCTTTTAAAGTATACTTATATTGTTCTAAAGCAAACTTTTAATATTCCATACATTAGTATTCTAAACTATAGTTCTTAACATAACTGATAAGCCCATTTAATACTCATTTTTATATGGTATTTTAGGTCATTTTATATATATATTATTGCATTTTAGATTACTTTTAGGTGAATTTTTCTCAATTGTTATCATGTGATGCATTCACATGTTTTTTGTAGTGTTTGTGTTGCTTTTCAGGTATTCTGCAGACTTAGTGTCATTGGCCGAGTTTAAGACCTAAGGAGTAGAGCTCCAACTAAGTCAAGAATGCAACCCTATAATATTACAATCAAAGGATTAAGCAAAGGAGAAAAATATTAGTTGAAAGCAAAGAGACTTGATCGAGTGTGCAAAGGAATCGATCAGTGATGGCATGAACTCTGGCAGAATGTGGCCTTGAAGTGAAAAAGAGAAGAAATAAGAGACACTCGATCGAGTGCATAGAAGCTCAATTAAGTCTCCTCTCAAGTATCCAATTCTAACATGATTCAAAATTTGCTAAACTAAGGACTCGATCGAGTGGCATTCAAACTCGATCGAGTGCCTTACTGCTAGACCATTTTTCAGCGAGTATCCTAATGAACCCTAGTAAGGATTAGTTATTAAATAAATCCCAAAACCCGAATATAAATGCATAAAGATGATTCTTTTAATCTTTGATTGACTTTAATTCCATTAAAAGGATGGACATAGTTAATTAATGACATGGATTAGGTTTCGCCACGAGAGTTGGTTCATAATCTACATAAGAATCACTGATTAAGGTGGGATTAATAATCAAGCAATTAGATTTTGTGACCATTAGGACCCATAGAATGTTGTGCCTTTCTACCGCATGAATCCACGAGAGTATGTAGGATTGCTTTAGGAGGAAGCTATTGATACTCGACAAGGATTATTAGTATTGTTTAGGGTGCATTCGTCCAAGGAATTACTTTATGTATTGCATTCACAAGATTGGGATAAAAATCAATCTCTAAGTCATTCTAGTTGGGATTCGTCATCCTAGATGCTTTTCCTATAATGGTAATCTAAGTTTAGCAATAGTTCATGTTTAGCCTAGTTTCCCATAGCCACTAGTTAGAATAGAATCCTTATAGTTTGTGACATTCCTAATAAAATTTAGCACTAGCTCAGGTAATATTAGAATATGATAGTCTCTTGGAATTTTGACCTTACTTACCTAAGCTACACTAGTTTAGGAGAATAGGTTACTTTTGATTGGGTAGTGATAACCCGGTCAAAATTTGGCGCTATTGTAGGAGACTTACGGTGATTTATTTCATTACTTTTTGTCTAGATTTCTATTAGGATTTTATTTTTCCTAGGTAGTTTCTTTGGCTATCCTGTTTCTTGATTTGATCTTTTTCCTTTGTAGTGTTGTCTTTGCATACACACTCAAATTACATGTTATGAAGAGATGATTTCTCTAGATCCCAAGGTCGAGAACTCAGCAAGAAAGCAAAAGAAACAAAAAAGAAGTCAAAGAAGCAGAGTAATACGACTGAAACACCACCTTAGAAAACCTTATCTGAGTATGGAATCCCTGATCCTCACACAATGTCAAGCATTTCTCAGCCGTAGGTTACAGCTGCACGGTTTGAACTGAAGCTAAAGTTTATTTAGTTTGTCTCTAGCGATGCATTCGTAGGACACCCTATAAAGTGCCCCATTTCACAGGTTAAGAACTTCCTACAGAAGTGTGACATAATAAAGTAAAGGATTACTCTGATGATGTTATGAAGTTGAGGTTATTCCCATTCTCTTTGAGGGATAGAGCGCATGAATGTCTTAGAGTTTAAGGTCTAAGTACTTTCAAAACATAGGAAAAAGCATGAAAAATATTTTCTCATGAAGTTCTTAAATCAAGATAAGATGGCTAAGCTGAGAGTTGAGATCAACAACTTTGAAAAATTGTATAACGAGTCACTTCATGCAACATGGAGATGATTTAAAAGGATGCTGAAACGCTATCCTCATTTTAAATTACCAGATTGGCTATTGCTTCAGACATTTTATAATGATCTGAACAACAATACCAAGCTACATATCAATACAGCTTTAGGGGATATTATCCACCTGAATGATGCACAAGGTACTCTAGCACAAATTAAAAAGATGGCTGCTACTAATACTTCATGTTCTTCAAGGGAAAATTATAGAAAGGTGTCATCTTCTTCATTAGAGAACTCATAGATCTAGATGCTAGTAGCTTCCATGCAGGCTCTTACTAAAATTTTGGGGAAATTACATGGAAAAACCACTTTGGTAACATGTTATGAACTTTGTGATCTTATAGGGCATGATGTGAGCTAGTGTTAGGACATTGCAAATTATTTGGGTAGTGAGTAAGTTAATGCCATCTATAATAACCCAAAGAGGTTATTTGACCCATTCTCGAATACCTATAATGAAGGTTGGAAGCAATACCCAAACTTCTCCTACAAGAACACCCAAAATGAGTTAAACACGATCCAAAACTAGCCCCGTAGTGCAACAACATCAACCAATTGGTAGGACCACCAGGATTTTACGAGAGACCACCGTTTAATCCTCCACAACCCTTTCAACAACCTCAAGCACCTCAGAATCAAACTTAGAAGTTGTATTCAAGGCTTTCATAACTCAACAGACTAGGTACAATGAAAATACTAAGAAGCAGTTTGCAATGCTTCAAGATTGTGGAAACTCATATTTATTAGCTAGCTTTGCAAGTGAGTCATCTCTTAAAGGTTTGAGGCAAATTCCTTAGAAATACTAAGACTCCTTCAAAGGAAAAAGTCAATATAGTTACTCTGAGTAGTGATAAAGAATTAGTGGGTCAACCGATAAAGTTGACGGAATCTGCATAATAAGCCAAGGTTGAAGAAGAAGTGGTTAAGAAGGTCAAGGATGAGAAGAAATAACCTCCCTAAACTGTAGATGAACCATATAGGCCACATGTCCCTTTCCCTCAAAGATTAGAGTATGCAAAGTTGGAGCAGAAGTATAGGAAGTTCATTGAGATTCTAAAAAAGCTATTTCTAAACATTCCATTTCTTAATGGTATCTCTAAGATGCGTTCATATGCTAATTATTTGAGGAAGATTCTTTCAAATAAAAGGAAAGTAGAAAAAGATGGAATAATGCCTCTCACTGCGAAGTGTAGTGATTCAGAATATGCTCCCTATGAACCAAGGTGATCTACGAAGCTACTCCATTCTAGTCACTTTGGGTGACATTGAGATAAAAAATGTGCAATGTAATTTAGGATATATAAACCTTATGCCTACATCTCTATATAGGAAACTCAAATTAGGTAATCTAAAACCCACTCGAGTTACCTTATAGCTAGCTAATAGAACTTTGAAGTCACCTATGGGTATCTTAAAAGATGTCCTTATCCATTTAGGGAATTTTAATATACCATACGATTTTATGGTGAAGGAGATAGAAGAGGATGAGCGAGTGCCCATCATTTTGGTAAGACTATTCTAGGTTACAGCTGGTGGTATAATAAAAATGAAGAATGGTAGGTTTACGTTTGAAGTAGAAGATGCAAAAGTGGAGTTTGCCTTATAAGTCTTGATGGAAAGAACCTCTTTGACTACTCAAGTGTGTGAGGTGGACTTCCACTAAGGTTAATGTAAAGAACCAGATAAAGATCCACCTATACCTAAAAAAGTGGAATCAAAAGTTGAAAAATTAGGAAAAGTGAAGAAGGATGGGAAGAAGAAGGTCTTGAGTGAGTTGGGATCACCAGGTGGCCAAGGTCCATGTCTACTCCGCCTTTGATCTATCCATATTCATTACCTAAGGAGAATTCACCTTTTTTGGGTATATTGAAAAAAGGCCACAGTTGCAGCATTGCTTCAGGGGTATCCTACTCACGGGAAGGCTTGCGTCAACCTTTCGGACCCTACATCACCAACAAATAGTAAGTAAAGCGGGGTTGAGATTATGACCTAAAAAAAGAACTTAATGGGAGACAACTCATTTTTCTAACTTTTTTCTAATTTTTCTTTGATTTTTCTGAATTTTCCTTGGTTTTGATGGGTGACTTTAAGTCTCGTGTGTGTTTTTGTATTTGCTTTGTAGGTTTTAGGTCATGTTAATTATTTATGGTCTGTGTTGGGGGCTTAGAATCATATTTGGAGTATTTGGGATGATTTGGGAGCAAAGTGCATATGCTAAGTGATATTTATGCTAATAAAAGGCTATTTTTCAGAGGGACTAGACCAAGTGTGCAGAGCACTCGATCAAGTTCACTCTAGAATTACTAAATCAACATTATTGACAGAATGGGTGAAATATCGAGAAATATGAGGGACTCAGCCAAGTGCATAGAGTACTTGAACGAGTGCCCTCTATATTTGGAGATTTTCGCTGATGGGCAGTATGAGCTAGAATGGCTTTTTCCTAAGGGACTCGACCAAGTGCTATTCGCACTTGATCAAGTGTTCTTCAATCCGGCTATTTTGAATAAGCTTTTCTCTTCAGTTTTTTCATTAACTCTCATCTCACTCTCAACTCTAACACACTCCTCTCTCACTCTACTCCAATCTCTACTTCAAATCCACCTAAACCAATCAATCAAAACCTTAGATCTTTCAATTTTCAACACTCCTCCATACTCTACAACCTATTTTCACCCAAAAATTTCACCAAATAACCTTCTCCAACCCAAAACCCAAACTTCAAAAAAAAATTGGGTTTGGCTACACATTTACAAATTGGTGGTTAGAGTTGGTTTCATACACGTTGTGGAGCAATTTAGAAAGGGAATTTGTGGCTACATTGCTTGGGTATACTCTTCCCTTACTCTTGCTCTTTATTCATCATTTTCAACAATTTTTCTGATTTATGTTCATATTTTTGTTGAGAATTTGTTGTGAAATGTTGTGTATGTGATTTTGTTTGGTTTCTTTCAAGATTGTTGTGAACATAGAAAAATTTGGGAATTTTTTTGGAATAAACCCTTGGTAGTACTAGACTCCCCTTTTAGGACCCTTTTTTCCTTATAATTTGGAACCCTTAGTGTTTTTAGCATTAGATTATAATGTCTTTCTTTAGGAGAACAAAGTCTAGGAGGCAAAGAGACCCATCCACTATTAGAGTCAAAGCTCCATCAATATAAATGTACGAAGTTAATCTTAGGGAAAATGAGGAGTATAGGAGAAGCTTTCTAGGGAATACCAATATAAATCTCATCTTGACTCATTTTTATGATCCGCAAGTCGTTAGTGCTTTAGGTCTCGAGGGGGGGGGGGGGGGTGTGCATGAGCTATTCTCTTGGTTAGGGTGGGAATACTTATTGAATCTTCATGCGCCAACCTGTAAAAATTTGATCCTAGAGTCCCTCTCTTCCTTCAATATTAATTAATTCCCTTATACTAGCACTACTAGGATTTATTTCAACCTTTTGGGGAATCGGTATTGCTTCTCCTTAAAAAATGTTCATTGGGCTTTATGCTAGCTAATAAATGGGGTTCTTTCTCCAGATAATCCTAGGATAACGGATTACCAAGATAGTGTCTTTTGGAGGCAAATCACTAGGGTGACCTCTTATAACTTGAGTCACTCCAAGGTGACTTGGATCATCCACCTGGTGGTGCGGGTAGCTTATAGGGTCCTAGCTTAGACCTTATTCTCCAGAGACGCTAGGGGTGGTATCTTTTGTCTCATAAGCTTTATTTCTTATGGCATTTAATTTCCAATGAGTCTAGGCCAATTCTTGGGGTAGGTAGGGCCTTTGGGACTAGAATCCTTTGTCTAGCGACCTAGTTAATGGAATACTTAGCCCAAGTTGCTAGTAGTTGGACTAAGATAGCCGTAGGAGGTCTTATTACCCTTTTAGCAATGTCTAATAATTTAAACCTCTTTAGCTACTCTCACTATGAGCTACTAGGCCTCACCGTATTACCTTGCGTAACCTTTAAAACATGAGATTGATTCGACCCTATAGAGGTTGACCATAGGGTTTTGATTGACTTGTGGGGTATTTGAATCCATAAAGACTGGCCCCCGATGGCTTCTTTCCCATTGCTTACCTCGAGTGGATCCTACCCTAAACTTCAAAGGTGATCCTCCCGTCAAGGAGGATGGAGCACTTGAGGAAGGTTAGTAGGCCTCTAATGGGATGGAGGAGGAACTTGTCCATAATTTCCCCTATTATAGGGCGCGTAATAGTCAGTCTCAGTCTTATGAGGCTCTGATAAATGCCTTACACCATGACTTTGTCTAGTTACGGACAAAATATGGGCTTATGTGGGATATCTTCACTAAGTTGAGGACCTCACACCAGTCCATGAACGGTCGCATAATGATATGGGGACTAGATATCAAGCTATGTAGGAGTCGAACAGGGCAATAAGTGCACAATTTACTTAGATGAGGACTGACTATAACACCTTACAGGCTAGTTTCTCAGCCATGGATAGTTCTTCACGCGTTATGTAGCCTTTAGACTCGACCCAGGTTATGGACCTTACACTTTTCCGGATCAGCAATAGGTTTTTCCTTTTTCTTTTTCTTAGACTCGGCCATAGACTTGTATTTACCAGTGAGGACTTGAGCCCTAGACCGATGGTATTATTTTGGTTTATTTCTTTTCATGTGTGTTATATGTATTTCTCTATGTGGTCTTACTCTTGGGTTTGCTATCTATCTTTTCAAGACTCTTTGGTGTGATTTATATGAATGATTGAAATCTCCTTAGAATTAGAATCGTTTTTCTCATACTTAGGTTCTTGATGCCTATCATTAAAAAGCCTTAGAGCCATTTTCTAGGTTTATTTTTGGAGAAGTGTGTACAGTTCTCAATGTGTCTCGTACTGAGTTGATCACATATTATAGAATAGATTTGGTTTTAATCCTCTTCTCTAGTATATATCAAAATAAAGAGAAGCGTTGTAGCAAAAAAAATAAAATAAATGATGAAAAAGAAGAAAAAAAATGTGAAAACTCAAAAAGGGAAAAAAATATATATTTAGAAAAAAAGAAAAAAACGAGAGAAAATATGAAGAAGAATAAGAATAGTGGAGAATTCCTAAGTTTGTGCTCATCATCAATGGAGCAATAAAGTAGTTTATATCCATCTTAGTTGAGGTAAAGCATCGATTTTAGTATGAAGAACGAGAGGCCATATTTAAGAAGTATAGGAGGGTATACGGTGGTTTTGAAGCCATGCATCTATGTACTAGTGGAATTTTATTTAGATTGAGCACCATTTTCATATATAACATCGCCCTACCCTATTTAACCAAACCTACCTAGTTAGAGAGTCATGATCTTAACAATTTGACACCATACTTAGTAGTGGAGAAAGCCAGAGTGCAAGTCTAAAGAGGATGATTTTACAGAGTTGACATGATTACTAGGTTGAGTGTTTACATTCTAAACCCAAAAAAACATGAGAGGCTTATTTTCCCTATGCACACCAAAAGTGAGAAGTCCATAGCATATGATCAAGACAAGCATGGGGGAGTACATAGTTTGACGTTCTTGACTATCAACTTGTTCATGGATTTTATAAACTTGTATTTGTGCTCATTTTTTTTTTTGAACTATGTTTTGACTTGGGTTTTAAAAAATTAAGGCATGTTGTATTTCTTAAGGGGGTACCATCTCATCTCTCGTTTCTCTTAAATGTTAGAGGACAAACATTCGTTTATCTTGGGGAATTTTATAAGTCCCACTTATACTTGATTTTATATGGTATTTTAGGTCATTTTAGATTTAGATTATTGCATTTTAGATTAGTTTTAAGTGAATTTTAGTCAATCGTTATTATATGATGCATTCACGAGTTTTTATAGTGTTTGTCCTTGGCTGAATTCAAGAACTAAGGAACAAAGCTCCAACTAAGTCAAGAACACAACCTTAGAAGAACCCAATCAAAGGATGAAGTGAAGGAGCAAAATTGGAGTCAAAAGCAAAGAGACTCGATTGTGTGCACAAAGGAATCGATCAAGTGGAAGCATGAAATATGGAAGAATGTGGCTTCGAAATAAAAGAGTAGAGAAATATGAGGCACTTGATCGAGTGCAAAGAGGACTCGTTCGAGTCTCCTCTCTAGCAGCCAATTCTTGCGTGATTCAAAATCTGCTAAACAAAGAAGGCCTTGATCGAGGGCAATTGTTTAGTGAGTATCCTATTGAAGCTCAAACTTATTTTTTATATATTGGGGTTAATTTAAACAATTTTAGGAGAGAGCCTAGGTTATTCAAGCATAGTATTAGGGTTTTTCATTACTTTTGCAGCAAGTACTCATTAGTTTAGCATTAGTTCTCTCAAAATTCTCTCAATTTCCTTTAGTTTTGTTGTTGTTTGTTGTTTACTTTGCACTAAACGTTCTAGGTTTCTACACTAACGCTGTGGAAAAATTTTAATTTTTTTTAATCCCATACTTTTGCACTTTAATTTATATTACTATTCTAGTACTGATATCTATTATCATTTTTATATATTTCTAGCATAGATCAAGGCTTTGTTTATTTTTTGTCTTAATTTTATTAGGAATGGCATAACTAGTTCATTAGTTTAGGATCCCGATAAACTTAAGTATGGATTAGTTATTTAATAAAGCCCAAAACCCAAAAGTAACTGCATAAAGATTATTCTTTTAATCTTTGATTGGCTTTAATTCCATTAAAAGGCTAGACATAGTTGACTAATGGAATGAATTAGGTTTGAAGCAAGAGTCAGCTCATAATCTACATTAGAATCACTGATTAAGGTGTGATAGATGATCATAAAAGTAGATTTCATGACTATTAGGACCTATAGAACATTATGCTTAATGTCTTATTGCATGAATCCACGAGAGTAGGTAGGATTGTTTAGGAGGAAGATATGGGTACTCAAAAGAGATCCTTAGTATTCTTTAGGGTGCATTCGTCCTAGGAATTTCTTTATAAATTTCATTTGTGGGATTGGGATAGAAATCAAAATCAATGTCTAGGTCATACTAGTTGGGATTCATTGGACTACAACCTAATAATGTAAGTTATTAATTTCCTTTATACAATAACCGCTTTATATTATTTACCTAATCATGTTTGTTATAAATTACTGTTTTTAGATGAGAAATTAATTATCTTTAATATTCTGTACCAGCCTGATATGATGAAGAAGTTACAGATTGGATATTGTGGAAAACTTCTGGCAAACACGGAAAATCAATTACAAGATAAAGTAATTTCTAAATCAAAAGAATGGACGAAGGAACAGTTGAAGCAGTAGGAGACATGATTAAGTACTTGAACATTATTATGCAATTTATAATCTTTTAAATGAACAATACTTGTATATATTAAATTATATAATATAATATTCAATTTTTAAATAATTTTGAAGGTACTAGGTTTCTTATAATGTTCTTATGTTTTGTTTCTAATATTCCAAGTTACATTACCACTAACCTCAAGTTTAGCTCGATTGTTATAAAGTTAAGTTCTATTGTTTTAGATCAAACTACTATTCTTCTAAAGTATATTTCTATTACTCTAAATCCTACTTCTTATATTCCAGAATTTAACCATAGATCTTTATTCTAAACTATAGATATATTGTTCAGAAAATAACTTATAATCTTTCTCATACTATTCTAAAGTTCATCTTTGTTGTTCTTAATTTAATTTCTATTTCTCTAAACAGTTCTATTATTCTAAATTTAACTTCTATTTTTTTAAAAAAATATTTAAGAAAAATGAAAAAAAAATATTAATATCCCAAACTTTACTTCTAATATTCTAAACTTCACTTCTAATGTTTTAAACTATAGTTCTATTATTCTAAAAATAACTTTTCATGTTTCTCATAATATTCTAAAGTTCACTTTTATTATTCTAAAATTAACTTGTATTGTTCTAAATTATACTACTATTATTCTAAAATGTACTTATATTGTTCTAAAGTTTACTTCTATTATTCCAGATTTCACTTCTAATGTTCTAAACTATAGTTATATTATTCTAAAAATAACATCCAATATTTCTCAAAGTATTCTAAAGTTTGCTTCAATTGTTCTAAAATTAATTTCTATTGTTAAAAAATATACTACTTTTCTTCTAAAGAATAATTCTATTGTTATAAAGCCTACTTCTAATATTCCAAAATTTTACTCCTAATGTTCCAAAATTTTCATACTATTCTAAAGTTCACTTATGTTATTATATACTTAAATTCTATTGTTCTAAACCATTAAATAAAATTTTCTAAAGTTCAATATATATGTTGTACTGGTATAAACTTCTAAACATAAGTAATAACACTTTGTTTTAATATGATTATAACCATCTAAAGTTAGAATTTTATTCAACTTTTTAAGAACAATCATACAATTTTATTTATACAGTTTCGGATATCATGATATATAAGTTCCCCACACCCTCGATATAACCTTTTTTCTCTTGGGATTGCTCGACTCCTTTCTCTTTATCACCCTTTAATCTTTTTGAATTACCAACACCAAAATGTTCATTCCCACTATCAGCTCTAGTCATTTATTTTTCAATATCGATATCTTAGGAGTTTAATTAGTATTTGGAAAGAAATACAGAATCCAATCAACATTTCAATGACTTGATCACTGGTATGATTATTCTCACTTTCATTCCCTTTAGAACTTTTGTTTTCCTCCAAACTCAACTTGAAATCTTGTAGATACTTAACAAAATCAACCAAATCTTCTTTATTTCCTTCTGCCAAACTCACAAAATTATAAATCCCAAACCACAAACCAGTTAACAAGACCTTTCTATCAACACCATTTGAACAACCATCCATCTTATTACCATCAATATTAAATGACAATTTTTGTGTAGCCAAAATAGTCCACCTATTGAGATCATATTGATGAGGAATTCTTTCTATGTTCTTTGTATTATAAATCCATGTCATAAGCCTACATGGAATTTCTTTACTATAGAACAACTTACTAGAGCAACTGGATTTATATTACTAGAATTCAAAACAACTTCATAAGGTCTTCTCATTTTACCTTCACTCACTTTTGCAATCTCTAACCCATTTTCTTTCTTGAACTCTTTTATACCATATTTATAACAAGCAGAATAAACTTCATATTGAAAATCATAGAAAATAATAATGGTATATACCTCTAAACCACATCTCCCAATCTCCATTGGTTACATTCTAGATGCTTATGTTGAAAGTCATTATCATTTTGTGCTTGAGTGTGTCTTTGTCAATCCATAGCACTTGCAAACCTCATCAAAAATTCTACAAGTGATACATGAGGATTAACAATGGATGTAATGGAATTATTCTCACTTTCTGACCTTCATATAGTTCTCATAATACCACTCATAAACAAATCTCTAAAATAGGCATAAATCCACATTCTTCTCATTTTAAATATTAGACAAAGCCAATCATAATCTTCTAAATGAAACTCACCAAGCATCTTATTCCATTTTTCTTAAAACTATTTTGATTAAATTTCTAAATTCCAAATATTATCACTTATGGTGATCAACTCTTGTGAAAGGCACAAACACCATATTGTACCTAGTAACATCATAAGAAAACTATTATAAAATATAAAATAAATAAATATTATTCAACTAAAAAAGTAAAAAGTTTGAACAAATGCTCTAAATACCTATTCGATTATTCTAAATTATTATTTTGAACACCCGAATTACAATTCAGAACACTTGAAAAAACCTTTAGAACAATAGACCTAAGCAATGGAACACCTACACAAGAGTTCCCCTGTTCCAAATTTTAGATCTATTGTTCTAAATTTTAGTTCTATTGTCATAAAGTTTTGTTTAGATGTCCTAAATTTTAGTTCTACCAATAAATTTCCAGCATATAGGAACTTGTTGGGGTATAAGGTGAAGGGAAAAAATGCTTGCCCGATTTATATGCATGATATGGGCTCAACATACTTTCCATATTATGGAAATATATGTATCTCCTGCATTAGAGGTTCTTAAATAGGTTTCATCCTTATCGCAAGAAAAATACCTCATTTGATGGTGAAGTTGAGCAACATAGAGCCCATATATCGTTGGCTGGTAGTGAGCTTTATAACCTTGTGAACGGAATATATAATGTGTTCGGGAAAACTATAAAACACAGAGATGCTCAAGGGTTATGGAAGAAACAATCAATATTTTTGAAACTTGAGTATTGGGAGTATTTACACGTTAGACATTTTCTAGATGTTATGCATATAGAAAAGAATGTTTATGATGTCATCATAGGGACACTGTTGAGTATACCTGATAAGATTAAGGATGGTCCTAATGTCAGGAGAGATATGCAGATAATGAAGATTCGATCCAAGTTGTGGCCTAAAGATAAAACACCTAAGACTAGAAAAGGTAAATCCAAATATCTTCCTCCGACTTGTTATACTTTGTCTCGAATAGAAAAAAGGATATTTTATGAGTGTCTGTATGAGATCAAGGTTCCTAGTGGGTACTCATCAAATTTTATGAACTTTGTGTCCATGAAAGATCTGAAGTTAGTGGGTATGAAGTCTCATGATTGTCATGGTGTGATGCAAGTATTTCTATCAATTGCCACCCGCCATATTTTTCCTAAGCATGTTAGGGATTCTATCACTAGACATTGTTCTTTTTTCAATATAATATGCAGCAAGGACTTGATCCGTCATGTTTGGATGAGTTATAGGCTAATGTTGTTATGACCTTATGTCAACTAGAGATGAATTTTCTACCTTCGTTCTTAATATTATGGTACATCTAATTGTTCATTTGGTTCGAGAAATCAAGTTGTGTTGTCTAGTGTTCCTAAGATGGGTTTATCCTTTTGAAAGATACATGGGTACCTTAAAGAATAAGGTGAGAAATCTAGCACATCCTAAAGATAGTATAATTTAAGGTATAACCATAGAGGAGGTTAGGTTAGTTTCTTAGTGAGTTCGTATTTAAGGGGGAGGAAATTATGTTCTAAGGAGGTCTTAATTCCATTACCAAAAGAGAGACAAACTCATTTATTTGTTTTGCACAATATCACAAGTTCATCCTTACTTAGAAACGCATATGAATGAATTGAAGGTGAAGTACCCTTCTCAAGGTATTAAAGCATTGATGCAAGAACACAACAACACCTTTATTGATTGATTTCATGAATAAGTTATGCATGAATTATCTGAAATAAGCAATAACATTTCTGATACAATCAAGTGGTTAGCTTATGGCTCTCGGACAACTGTTCGATCTTTTGAAAGGTATGATATCAATGGATATACCTTCTACACTAAACGTTGGGATAAGAAATCAAAGTCTGTTCAAAATAGTGGTGTTTTAATAGTGACTTCTTCTCGATAATATACTAGCTCAAAAGATAAATCACTAGATGATGCGATCTTGTCTTACTAAAGGATAATTTAAGAGGTTTGGAAATTTTAATACTATATCTTTAAGGTTCCCGTTTTCCAATGCAAGTGGGCATATATCACTCGACGTGGTTCGGTGAAGAAAGATAAACCAAATTGGACTTTAGTCGACATGAGTCGGATGCGTGATATGGAGGAATTGTTTATACTTGCATCACAAGCTAAATAAGTATTCTACATCAAAGACACAAATGACCCTAGATGGGTTGTTATTGTCCCAAGTAAAAGACATATCTTTGGAATTGGTGATGTCATTGATGAGGAAGACTATGATGACTTTGATGATCTCCCACCATTCTTGACGCCATGTAATGATGACATGAAATAAAACAAATTATATGAGAATGGATCACCATGAAGGAGTTACTATAGATGAGTAGTATTCATTTTCTAGGTATTATTTTGTAATTACATTAATGTTTTCTTTATTTCCTTTTTGGCCCTAATGTTGGACAATTCATAGAATTAGTTTATATTATAATATTGTTCTTTGATGCAACTTTTGTCTTACATCATGTCTATTGACGAAGATTTTAGTGTCTCTAAGGCCAACGTTGAGTACAATGTTCACCTCGAAACTGATCGAGGTGATCTAGAAGACATAGTAGTTTAGTTAGAAGCTTAGAGAATGGATATAATGTTCAACAAACATGAAAGAATTATTGAAACGACAGCAACTTTGGGGGATTATGTACACATGAACATTGTAATCCCCTCATGTTCGGGTTCCGAGAGAGGGAGGGGGAAGGGTGGTGCTCGAGGCTTAGGTTGACCTAGACGTTATGAATAGGAGACTTATAATGTCCAAGCCAATGCATTTAAAGTTCGATCATTTGCACCATCCCATTGGTAGGTGGCATCTCAAGTACGGTCAGCATATTGGCCTTCTTATTTGGAAGTTCAACATCAACTAGGAGTTGTCGGGAGTAAATGAGAAACTTTGGGAGACCTTATGGGTGGACACAATGGTAAGTATTCCTAACTTTATCTTAAATATTTGTGTAAACTACATTACTAAATGAAACTAACCCGATTTCTATATGTTAGGTTTTGTTTAACATTCCAGACAACTCCCAGCTGAAGAAGTTATTTCTATCTATAGTCGCAAATAGATTTTGAGACTTCAAACCAAAGTTGGTGACTGGTTGGATTACCAAGACCAGAAAAGTATCCAAAAATGAAGAAATCTGGAAACATATTAAGGAAGGTGATTGGGCAATCTTTGTCAAGAACAAGACGTCTAAAGCTATAGTGGTACATTAAATACATTTTTGTATTCAGTTTTGGAAAATGCTTTCTGTTTTACTTTTATCTAAAGTTAAATACCTTTATGTTGTTGACATACTAAACATGAGAAGGCGAGCAAGAATGCCAAGATGAACATTCATCCCCATTACCTTGGACAGCCAAGCAACAACGACGTAAGGCAACAATGGAAAGCAAAGGGTTTCTATCCCTCTATTATGGGACCTAATTAGATAGAATCAAGCACCACACACATAAGCCATGGGGATGACTGTTTTGTTCAAGAAATAAGAAGGATAAGAAAACTAGGGAGAGAGTCATTCCAAATGAATAAACGAAGGCTTTGGCTAAGAAATCCCAATTTTTCTAATATCTGACATTCATTTCTAATCTTTTACGTATTCTTCTCAATTCAAGTTTTGAGATAAGAAAATTCAAGGGGAATTCGTTCCCCCAAGGTCCTAAGATGCATTCGCTATGGCCATTGGGAAGCCAAATCACCTCCGACGATGCATTAGATTGGGAGGGACTAATATTGGGTACCAACATGTTTTTGGAGATCCTACACCAAAATCAAGCCAACAAAGTCAAAGTAGAGTTTCAATGAAAGATCACGAAACTTTGAAGGCTTAACTTTGAGAAGAAATTAGACAGGAGTTTGATGCCACCATGAAGGACAAGTTGTTCTTCCTACTCCAAGACAATGGTATTAGCGCCGAGCAGTTTGCATCCCAGGGTGGACAGGAGTTTACTACCCATCTATAGGTGTGTTATATTGAATTTTTAAATCTTTATGTTGAATAACGAATCTATGGATTAATAATAACCTATAATATTGACATATTATATTCAATTTTCAGGGTCCTACCAGTTGCCTTCTATTCCTTTAAAGATCCAATTACAAAAATGATCTAAGATATGGCTAGTGGTGTCGAGTACCTAGGTCAGTCAGGTTAGTAGTTTACACTAACGGCCCAAGGAATGAGGCTTGAAGGACATGAAGTGGTTAAGGTTAAGATTGTTCTTGAGTTCTTCAAAGGAGTAGCACTACCAGTCTCGATTCCACAATACGACTTGGAGACATGGAACAACACAATTGGTACTTTTGTATAATGGCCTCTACATTTGATCAAGTTCATAAGTGAGGTAGAAATTAAAGATTCAATCAAATTTAATCTATAATTATATTTTGGTATGACTATAGTTCTGCGATTTATGCCTTTTTAATTAGGTGACTTCACAAACTAAAAAGATGAAGGGGGTATTAGCTGATAAGGTTATTGGGAGCAATGAACCAGTATCAAAGAAGTCAGTGGTAAAAAATTGACCTCTTCTCAATGAAGATTTAACAACTTCTCTTATTCTCGAGTACTAGTGGCTACTTTAATGTACGACTATGATGAAGGAAGATGATACAATATATGTGACGTTAAATCGAGCCTTATTCTATTTCTCTAAAGACGTAATAGCGTGGCTTGACAAAGCTGACATCACCCAATTCTTACAAGGACCTCAATTGAACATTTCTATTATTCAATGCTTTATGAGGTATACACAATTAGGATATAGGTTAACTTATGTCGTATTGTTAACAACTTCTAAAACATTTTTATATATAATTATTTTTTATGATTATGTAGGGCCCTCTAAGATGATTACATGGCGTTCAATTTACTCTCATTAGTCGGTTGGTTGTGTCTTGAGTCCACTTTGGATGCAAGAATTGATGGCAATGTCTAGTAGGTAAAGACGTACATCCATTTTGCATTCACGAAAGCCCTACAAGCTAAGTTGAAGTTCATTTTCGCTCCTATTTTTGAATGGTACGTTTTAATCTGATGTGTGAACATAATGCTAATTACATATACATTTACTTCATAGTACGATAATGCATATATTATGTAAACATAAATGCTAAGTACTTATTTCTTATTATGTAGTGCACACTAGATCCTTTTAGTCATTTGTGTGGACAATGGAGAAATATACTTCTTCAATTTGGCTCGGTCAATGCATAATACTATGCTAAGAGAAAAATTAATTAGTAAGTGTTTATCAATAGATTTACATTATATTACAAGTTAAGGTTGGTTGAAATTGAAATTTCAAACTAATCAATGTCGTTTTTTAGTGTATTCAAAAGACTTACATTGCAAGGAGAACGAGTCGGGAAAAAGATATCGACATGGATATAAGTGACGGTAAGTTGATTAACTAATTAAAACATTGTAAAATAATACTATCATATGGCTAACATTTCTATTTCATAATTATTAGTGTGCTCAACAATGTGGGGGAACTGAGTGCGGCTACTTCGTGATGTGTTTCATGCTTGACGTTCTCCACGAGTGCAGTAGTAGGATGCCCCTAGCGGAGGTAAGAGTTTTTGCCCATAATTTCATCATTTTGAGTATCCTCAATAGTGTTTTCCATCTTAAACATACCTCAAACACTTCACATAGGATGGTTTGAGTCAATATAAGTCGAATAGGAGTGGTTTTGGGTAGAAAAAAGGCCTTCACACTTGAAAAACATCGATATGAGTCAATATAGGCAAAATAGGAGAAGTTTTGGGTCAAAATTGGGGTATTTCCCTTTAACATGCCCCAAACACTTCAAATATAATGATTTCCTTTATTTCTTTTATTTGTCCTTTCGCCTTTACCTTAATCCTATACTTTTCTATAAAATGATTTGGTTTCCTCAGCTCTGTGCTCTTTGAAACTCTTTTGAGAAAAAGATGGAGAATTTATGTATTAGAAAGAGAACCATGAATCAAAGAGCTAAAATGGTGATGGAACAAAACAAATGGGATCGTCTTGCTGTGGTTAGGAAGTGGTAGTTGATGAAAAAGACTAATGAGGGTTGTAGTATCTAAATAAAAGATAGAAATTTGAGGGTTTTGATGGATGACAATGAGGCTGTAGTGATTGATGAAGAAGAGTTTTTAAGAGGGGTTAATTTTTGTGAATCCCAAATCAAGCAAGTTGGTGTCGTGAAGTAGGAGCTTGTTGACCATGTTGATGATAAAGAGGAGCAAGAGAAGGGGGAGAGGGAGACTAGGATGAATATTGATGAGGACAAGGGAAAGGGGGTGACAAGGTTTGATGTGAATGATAATGAAATTGAAGATGATTCATTGCAAATGATTGGAAAGAGACGGAATCCATTAGGTTTTGGTTATGATCATGATTTTAATGTGGATATTGATTTTGATGATGGGCTTCACCCTCAACAATTTTATCATTATTAATGTCCACAATGAAAGGATGAAGCCCATCATTACAATCATGATCATAAAAAAAAAACTAAAGGATTCCATCTCTCTTTAATAAACTACAACGAATCATAATCACTTTCTTTACCACTCTTATCAAACCTCGTCACCCCCTTTCCCTTGTCCTCATAATTACTTATCCCCCTCTCCCTCTACCCCTTCTCCTACTCCTCTTTAACATCAACATGATTAACAAGCTCATACTTCACGATCCACTTGCTTGATTTGGGATGCACGAAATTTAACCCCTCTATAAAACTCTTCTTTATCAATCACAACAGCCTCATTTCCATCCATTAAAACCCTCAAATTTTTATCTTTTATTCGGCTACTACCACCCTCATTAGTGTCTCTCATCGACTACCACTTCATAACCACAGCAAGACGCTCCCTTCTATTTTATTGCATCAACATTTTAGCTCTTTGACTCTTGCTTCTCTTTCCAATAGATAAATTCTTCATCTTTTCATAAAAGTTCTAAAAATTAAAGACCCAAACAAAGCATTTTATAAGAGAGTAGAGAAATGAGATGTAGGCGGAAGGGCAGGTGAACGAAACAAAGGAAACGTTATAAATTACTCCATAAATAATTTGGAGACTATAGTAAGGTGAAAACATCATTTTGAGGAAAGAGAGACAATATAGGTTAAATGGGAGCAGTTTTGGGTAGAAAATGATGTATTTACCCTAGAACATGTCATAAACACTTGAAATACATCGATTTGAGTAAAAATAGGTCAAATGGGAGGGGTTTTCGGTAGAAAATGCCATAAACATTTGAAATACAATGACATTAGTCACTATAGGTCAAATAGGGCAGCTTCGGGTTGATATTGGCATATTTCCCCTAGAACATGGCCCAAACACTTCGAATAGGATGATATGAGTCATAGTAAGTCCAATGGGAGCGGTTTTGGGTAGAAAATAACGTTTTTACCCTAGAACATATCATAAACACTTGAAATACATCGATTTGAGTAAAAATTGTTCATATAGGAGGGGTTTTAGGTAGAAAATGCCAAAAACACTTGAAATACATTGATATGAGTCAATACAGGTCAAGTAATGCAGTTTTGGGTTGATATTAACATATTTCCCCTAAAACATGGTCCAAACACTTCGAATAGGATGATATGAGTCAAAATAGGTCCAATGGGATTAGTTTTGGGTAAAAAATGATGTATTTTCCTTAGAACATTTCATAAACACTTGAAATACATCGATTTGAGTAAAAATTGGTCAAATGGGAGGGGTTTAAGGTAGAAAATTCCATAAACACTTGAAATACATCAATATGAGTCATTATAGGTCTAATAGGGCGGTTTTGGGTCGATATTTGTGTATTTCCCCTAGAACATGGCCCAAACACTTTGAATAGGATGATATAAGTCAAAGTAGGTCAAATGGGAGTGGTTTTGGGTAGAAAATGACATAAGGAACTTGATTACATCAATTTGAGTTAATATAGGTCGAATTTGTAATTGGGACCATATGTCATAAGTTAGTGTCATATACAACTTTGGGTGGAAAATGGCGTATTTGAATTATACTTTTCAAATATATTGCATTTATATATACTTTAATGATCTGGTTTTCAATCTTAGGAATGCAAAGGATTCAACGAGTAGCCATTCTCCACCGAAGAAATCGATGTCATTTGCAATAAACTTGACAAGTATTGGAAAAATGAATTTTTTTAGATTATGCACATTACCTTTATGTGTATTTTAAGGATGATAACATGCATTTTGTAGTTTTTTATACATTAACTTCATTTATTGGGTCATAGTTTTGACACTCTATGGGTGATTTTACGACCCTATTAGTATATAAATGAGATATGGATCATCATATGTATATGGACGCTGGTTGGTGTAATTGCAAATGTAATAGTAGGTTTGAATTTGGAAATTTAGGCATAGTAGGGATCAAATTAAAGCGTAGAAAAAAAAACCACTTATACGCAGTGGGTGTCCCTAAGACCCGTCGCTTATTAATCATTTATAGAAACTTGAAATTCTGGGAATATAGTAATTTGCGACGTATAATACCAAATACGTTGCATATTAATGTATTAATAAGTGGCATAGTATGCTAGAAACTGCCGTAATTTAGTGTGTTAAGTGGCATATTGTTATATACCCGCCACATATTAATAATAATTTATAGCATAATTTTTACGCGACAAATTAAACTGATTAATTTGTTGCTATCCTAAATATTGCTAGCCTTTTGATGCCACATATAATACTAAAAAACCGGCCATAAATTAAATAATTTCTACTAGTGATTCTTTCTGTGTTACTGAATTAAGGCATGGGCATGCCCCTATAAGACAAGGAGGTGACTTACTCAGTTTCAGCTATTTTTTACCTCTTCTTTTAATTCTCTCGTGTCGTTAGCAAGCATTAAGATGTATTCTCTCGTTCCCCACGTCTTAGCCATCATGAACACCAAGAGCCAACAAATCACCAAAAACCAACTTATGTTAGTAAAAATCGACTTATATCTAAATTTTTATGTTTTTATATTTTATAAGTTAAAATAAAGGGGAAATTAAGAAGAAAAATGTGTTGCCTCCCATTAAGCTCTTGTTTATAAGGTCTTAAGATCAACCTCTTGCTTGAGTCAATTGCAGGATGGATCCAAAAGGCTATGGTTAGCCTTTCCAAGGATAGGGTCTCTTGCGCGGTAATGCTTTATTCTATGGCCACTCGCCTTCAATGAGCCTATGGATTCACTCTGTA
Source organism: Dysphania ambrosioides (assembly GCA_026401315.1). NCBI lineage: Eukaryota > Viridiplantae > Streptophyta > Magnoliopsida > Caryophyllales > Amaranthaceae > Dysphania > Dysphania ambrosioides. The sequence goes on from CM048657.1 coordinate 24,817,985, forward strand.
TTTCCACTGAACCATAAGGGAAAACTTTTTAAATCTGAAATGGTCCATAGCATTTTGACTTTAATTTCTTGACAAACAGCTCCAACATTAAGTGGAACAAATGTACCTACTCCTCGTCTTCAAAGTCACGCCTCGTGGTATGTTGGTCATGCCAATTCTTGGTCGATATTCTCCTTATACAACCTTCAACTCTCATAGGCTTTGAGACAAAGCTCATCTAGATCATTAAACTATAAAGCCTCTTCTCACCTACTGATTGGATATCAAAATTTATACTCTTTATAGCCTAGAAAGCTTGATACTCAAGTTCAACCAACATATGGCATGCCTTCCCATATACAAGTCTATAAGGGCTCGTTCCAATAGGTGTCTTAAAAGTTGTTTATATGCACATAATGCATCATTCAACTTTAATGCCCAATCCTTTTGAGAGTTTGAACCAACTTTTCTAATATAGTTTCGATTTCACAATTAGACACCTAAACCAAACTCCTTGTTTGAAAGAAATAAGAACAACCAATGCTATGATGCGCACTATATTTCATCAACATATATTCTAACTTCTTCCCTAAGAAATGCTTTCATCATCTCTAATGAGAATATGAGGGATACCAAATCAGGGAAAGATGTTCTTCTTAAATAATTTGCTCACCAATCAAGCATCTTTCGTTGGTGATGGAATTTCCTTAACCCACTTGGATACATAATCAACGACCAACGAAATATAGGAATTCTCATAGGAGGAAGGAATCTAGGAATTTCCTTAACCCACTTGGATACATAATCGACTCCCCAAATATCAAAGACTTTAACCTCTAGAATGATATTAAGAGGCTTCTAGTTTTTCTTAGAAATATTACTTGTGCTTTGACACGAATCACATGATTAGACAAAAGCATATAGATCCTTAAAAAGGGTCATCCACTAAAAACCACATTGCAAATGTTGGCACCCATTTTAGTGGTGCTTGCATGGCCGCTATAGGGTAAGTCGTGGCATTGGCGGAAAATTATAAAGGCAACATCACACCGAAAATGCCTTCTCACATAATGGAACAACTTTTTTTTAACTGGGAAGAGTAACCATAAGAAATAATCCATCTGGCTTAGTAGTTAGCCTTATCGCCACACCATTGGGTTTTAATTACAGACAATGCAAAGAAATGCTCATTGAGGAAGGAATCGTTAATTAGGAAATTATCATGCTTCTTTATGAAAATTATTCAGGAGAGATGATCAACAACTACGTTCTCCACAACCTTCTTGTCCAGTATCTCCAAATTGAACTCCTATAACAAAAAGTTCCACCTTATTAAACGGGGTATATTAGCTTTCTTACTCATTAAATACCTCAATGACGTATGGTCTATATGCACTATTACTATGGCCACTACAAGGAACTCCTTTGTAGTAGCATAAGTCACTTGGGATAGATCATGTGTTTTTCTTGTGTAGTAGGTGGCATGGAGCTTTCCGTTCCCTCTATGCCCCCAAAACTATTCCTATGGAAAAGTCACTTGCATTACACATGACTTTAAAGGTTAAGATCTAGTAAGGAGGCTATAATACCAGAGCCAAATTGAGAGCATCCTCAATCTGCTAGAAGGATTTAAGACAAGCATTAGTAAACATGAGAAGGGCTTATTTACTTAGAAGCTCGATTAGAGGCCTTGCAATTTTCAAGAAGTCCTCAATATAATATCAACCTAAGAAGTTCTAATGTCCTTTATTAATGTAGGAATATGTAAGCCTTTTATTACCTCAACCTTTGCTTTGTCAACTTCGATGCCCTTGTTTAACACTTTGTGACCTAACCTATACACTCTTGAACCATGAAATAACATTTTTCCTAGTTTAGGACAAGACTAACCTCTTTGCATCATTCGAACACCTTTTATAGTTTTTCTAACCAATCCTTGAAAAACGATCCATAGATCAAGAAGTCGTCTATGAAAATTTCCATTAAGTTTTGATTAAATCTAAGAAAATTTCCATAAAGAAACATAGAAAGTAAGAGGAGAATTACATAGGATGAATGGCATTCTAATATAAGCATAAGTGTCATACAGACAAGTAAGTGTAGTTTTTCTCCTAGTCGGCTGTATAAATAGGGATTTGGTAAAACCCCGAGTATCCATCTAATCAACATAAAAAATTATGATTGCTAGTCTTTTCAACATTTCATTAATAAATGAAAAAGGGAAATTATCCTTTTCAGTAACTTTATTTAGGCATCTGTAACCAATACACAATTACCATCCTATAATTGTCCTAGTCAAAATCTGTTCCTCATCGTTCTTGCCAAAGGTCATTCCTCCTTTCTTAGGGACTACTTGCATGATGCTAACCCACTTACTATCTTAGATTTAGTAGATTATACCCGCATTAAGTAATTTCCAAAAACTCTTTTGGACTAGTTTCACTATAAATGGATTTAGCCTGCTTTGAGGTTCAATGGAGGAAGCATGATCATCCTTATGATATACCTTATGAAGGAAAAAAGAGGGATTGATACCCTTGAAATCATGGACAGTGTACCCGATGGCTTTCCTTTACTTCCTGAGAATTCTTAGTAACTTCTTAGTTTTCTCTCCATTAAGTGTATTATTCACTATAACAGGTTATATCTTCTCAAATCCAAGGAATTCATACTTGAGAGTGGAAAGAAGTAGTTTTAGATTTACATAAGATGGAGCGTCATCGGATTTAGTGCCGTCAGGCGTCCTTAACTCCCTCAGTGGTTCATCCTTAACTCCCTCAGTGGTTCATCCTTCCCAATGCTTTGTGCGAGATTACTCTTTGGATCTCCTTTGTCATTTCCCACCAAGGCTACTTCTAATAGAACAATAGCCTTGCTAAAATTGATATAGTCAACAAAAGCATCATCTATCAAGTCCACCCTATAAACTGTCTTGCCCATGGATGATGTGCCTATTGAATTCATAAGGGAGTACTCAATGTTTCCTCACTGACCCCAATGGAGATCTTACCATTATTTATATCATGATAGCTCTTACAATGGCCAAGAATGATCTACCTAGAATGTTATACTTACGCATCCTCTTTCATCTCCATCACTAAAAAATCACATGGGATATAAAACAACCCAACTTGAAAAGGGGAATCTTCTAGATGCCTAAAGGGAACTTCAGATTTCTATCTGCCAATTGAAGAGAGATATGATGGGCTTTAGCTAACCCATTTAAAGCTTTTTTCATATAGACTAGGGCATGATACTCACACTAGCCTCGAGATCACGTACCTACTTTATCTAAAGGTCTCCTCGATTCACTAAAATGTTATAGCTACCCAAATCACCCATCGTTTTGGGAAGAGTATTATGAAGAATAGCACTCCCCTTAGTTGTAAAACAAAATGTTTTATTCTCCTCAAACCTCCTCTTACTAAAAAATATATCCTTTAAGAACTTGGCATATAAAGGCATTTCATATTTTGCATCCAAGAAAGGAATATTGATTGTAGCTTCTTCAAAATGTATTAGAACCTCCTTTAGTTCTTCTCCAACTTTGCCTAAGCCAACCTCTACAAAAACAAAACTTAGACTCAAGCACATTTAAAGGGGTTGGGCCCTCATTGGTAGCTCATCTGATTCCTTGTCTCTCCTCAAAGTTATAGCGTGTGTTTGTTCCTTATGTTTAAATAAGGTGTTCAAGCCTAAATTTCACCATAGCTACTGCAAATTACATGAAAAATCGTCTCCCAACAAAGACTTTATACTACAAAATACTTATTAACACTCTTTGAACACATACCTATTCATTCCACACATTATCTTTCTCCCAAGATTTTTAGTTGTACTACTTATGTCCATTTACCTCACCAAAATTTGAACAAAATTTAATCCTAAGGTATCAAATGCATTTTTATAGGCTATGGTATAAACCAGAAGGGTTAAAAGTGTCTTGACCTATTCACTAACAATATGTACAATACTATGGATTGTGATTTCTTTAAAACAACCTAATTCTATCACCACCTTAGACATTAAGGGGTTACACATATAAATGCTAAGAGTCTAAGTTGTATCACTTATCCTAGGAGAATTCCTGTAGACCTAATAAGAAAGTAGGTAATTCCATCAAGGTGACTTTTATAAATATATGCAACCACTCTCACAATTCATTCCTACTCTATTTAGGAGTCCAATAAAGGAGGTAAATACTAATAATACTTCTTTTGATTCGCCTACTAGTCACGATTCCCAAGAATGAGACACAAGTAGTTAAGTTGAAGAAGAACCTACCAAATATCAAGTACCCCGTGAATTATAAGGGCAATTCTTCAAAAGAGATATAATCTAGATTATGAAGCCCATAGATCAAAGTATCCTTTTCCAGCACCAGTATCCGAAAATCTATTTGAAACTACCTTAGTTTTTTATGAAAATTTGTATTCAACTACTTTCCCCAAACAGTCAAGGAAACCTTAAAAAGTAGTTATTGGACGATTGTAATGGCATAACATAGGAGATAATGCATTATTCCAAAAAGTAAAAAGATTGTATGCTGCAAGGGGGTATTTATAGTTAAGTACAAAGACGATGGAAGCTTAAAAAGGTATAAAACTGAGGTATAAAAGAGGGCATTAAACACTCATTATCTAGGCGTCCAATGCCTAGACTGGCTCCAGCTTAGCTCCTTTACATTTCATCTCCTACAAGCATCTAACGGCTAGTCTTAGTGTTTAACGCCTAACCCCTAAGCGTCAGCCAAAGCACTCATATTTTGTTTCAAGCCTCTTTATCTCTTTCTTGAGCGTTTGATGCACAAAGCATGCATTTGATGCTTAAGCTAGTGTCAAACGCACAAAGTTGGTGTTCAACTTTTTGGAAACTGACTCTTTTTTTTTCCTATAAATACCCATTATTTGATGATCAAAGGGTTGGATTTTCTCACATTCTCAAGGACCATCACTCTGCTAAAATACAGTCCCAAAGTACTCTCAAACATAATTTAAGCCTCTTAAACATCCTTCATACCTACCAAGGATCATACAAAGTACATTTAGCCTCAATCAAACAAGGAAATCTTACCTCTTTAATACATACTCAAGTAAAATGACTATCCTTAATGGTAAACACTAAGGACCCTCATCTCTTTCAATTATATTTAATGATTTCTCTACTTCTACTCTATTTACCTTCTAGTTTTTGGATCTAATGGTTTCCATCCACTCAAGACCCTTAGATTAGACTCTTTTTTATGATGATTATGTGAGGTGCAAACCCCACTCACATGAACACCTTTTTTAATCTTTATGCAACTTTTGACGAGCCTTGATCAACCAAAGAGACATCACCCTTGATGTTCTCTTATGATCAACTCCAAAAAAATTTATTTCAATGTCTCTTTTTCCTATGATGTGAAGAGTTAAGAGTAACTCCTATTTCACTAGGTCAATTCTCAAAACAGTAACATTAAGCATATCATTCAAGGAACCATCTCCATAGATGGGTTTCCTCTTAATCTTTCAAGCAACCCCTCTCCCTTGTCTCTTTTGCCTCTTTTTATTTATTCTATGATGTACAGATTTAGAAATCTCTAATCTTTCTAGACTTGACACTTTACTCACTTTCATAAGCAAACCCTAGGTGTACATCATACTTGAATGTATATTAAGGAGTAATCCTTAAGAATCATTTCATGTTCAAGCATCATAACTCAAACATTGATCTTGTTCATTTCTCTTTATGTCAATGATGTTCTAAGAATAAAACACATAACTATTTATGAACTAGAGCTATTTTTCTTAAGTAGAAGTATGTTATAGAGGAAGGTCTCTTTATCCCCTAGTCTTCATTTGATTAGTAAAACTTTAACTCATCATGCATCATACTTACATTGCATTCTAACTAATCTAACCTATTAACTCTTAACTCTTAACTCTTGCCTCTTATTAATTGTTTTAGTTGTTGTAATTTCATACATAATCCTTTTATGTATTACAATTGCATTACCACTTTTATGATATTCATTAATCAAGACCTATTGAAATGTAATCATGCCTAATAAGATAAACTTTGACAACCGGCCATAGGGACCCTCAATCTTATGGACTATTATTAAAGTGATCACCTAATTTGGACTTGTATGCATAATGCTTAACTTGTCAACCAACTTAATTAAAGTGTTCTCTTCACTTGATTTTACATGATTTCCAAGGACTAAAGTGGATTTATTCTCATCTCAATGACAATTGATTGTACATATTCACAAATTGAGATAAGTTTCTCATTCTCAAACCTTTTCATGGTTTATAGATTATTTACGTGAGTCATTTTGGCATTCAAACCCAAGGGTTTCTAAACAACCTTAAAATGTTTGGTGGTGACTCCTTGAGCCATTTCTATGTCTGTAAGATGTGTAGTCTATCCTTATTGACGTGCAATATAGTAGTGCACTAGTAGGGGAGAGTCCCTTCTTATTTTCTTCACTGAAAAGGGAAGATTAGTTTGTAATAAATTGGTCTCTCTAGTGACAATTCACTCATCGAATTGTCCACCCGAAACCTAGTTGGATTCCCAACTCTTTAAACTACTTTAAAGCCCCTACATCAGCACTTTCCTTATTTAAGCACTTTTCTAGGTTAAAGGAGGATGACATACATTAGTTGTTGATAGTTTTAGCTTTTCCTTTCAAGAATTTTGAAGTTTCAAGTACTCTTAGCATTTGTAATTCACAATTTGTTCCCTCTTTGTTTCTCTTATCAATTCCATCACTTGTTTTCTCTCTGTTCTTTAGTTTATTTTATGTAATCAATCATGTCTTCCTTTATTATTTATGGTATTTCTATGTCATTATGTGTGAGTAGTTTCCATAATATTGGATTTTTATGAACCCTAATATAGGTTAGGCATAGATGAACATCGAGACCTCAATTTATGATTCAATTCCTTTAATCTATGATTGGTTTTAATATCATTAAAAGACTAGATGTAGTTGATAAATAAAATGGATTATGTTTGATAGCAAAATCCGGTTCATAATCTAATTTAGAATCATAGGTTAAGATGTGAGTGTCAATCATAAAAGTAGATGTCATAAGCATTAAGACTAATGAAATGTCGTGTTTAATGTCTTTATATTGTATGATTTCACAAAATAGGCTTAATTGCATTAGAGAGAAGCTATAGTAATCAAAAGAGGTCTCTAATATTGTTTATGGCGTATTTTTCTTAGGAATTGTTATATGAACTGAATTCGAGGGATTAGGTGTGTAATACATGTATATCCATATTATTAGGGATTCATTATCTTTGGTGTTTTTAATATATTGATCACAGTTTTAGACCTAATTTGTTGTCTAGCTTAGTTTAGCTAGTAATTTTCTTATTTTCAATCTTACCTAATAGAGATAAAAACCGTAGGTAGCTTAGTCATCTGATAGTCTCTTGGGATCTCGATCCTACTTACCCAAATTGTATTATTTTAGAAATCTTGGAATTTTTTATAGGGTAGCAACAGCCCCATCAAATTTTGGTAACGTCTGTTGTTGCACTTTCCACCATTGTTTGAGCTCATTAGATGAAGAGAAGAGTATGATGAGAGTTTTAAGCAACTAAATTGAAATTAAATGAGGGTGTACTATGAAAACACCCATGGGATTACATGCGCTTTCACAATAGCATAGTCCATTCAGACGGGCGAGGGCTTCTAACTAGATCAGATTTATCCTTTCCGGCAATTTTTCGTCGTTGGTGAAGTTTTCAACCTAAATGTTGTAGATCGTTCTATGCAAGACACCAAATGGTTAGATAAACTCACAAATCCAGTGTGATCTAGTTATCCTTCATATATACGTGATGTTACTAAACTTTTGCAGCGTATGCTACACCATGATGAATTTAAGATTAGAGAACAAGAGGGTAACACTACTATAAGAGGTCAATCTCAATGTTATATAAGTGCTTAGGAGTATATGGAGAGAAATCATGGTCGTTGTCATGATTGATCATCTAGTCTTACTCATAATATGGGTCGTTTGTCATCATATGTAAATGTGTCCTTCATTGATACATACATAGACTTACATGTATTTATTTTAGCTGATAGAAATTGTGGGTTTTGATGTGTTTCTAATGGTTATTAAGGTCTATAGTTTATGGTGCAAAAGTTCATTTTCAATGAAATATCAACACAACAACACAAATACCATGATGTATACTACGATGGTTTGGATGTTGCGTTAACGGTATCAATTATGGCGGAGGGTGTTGTGGCATTGAGCATTACATAGAGATTTTCAATGATTTGTTTCCAATTGCCAATTTCTACAAGAGCGTAGTCATGTACTATGGATTGGGACATGATGGATGTTCAATATATCTGTGTATTGCTATTCTCCCTTAGAAAAAGTTATTCTAGCAATACGAGGTTATTGAGAGAATTCACAATTACATATCTGGCCAGGTATAAACATTTCATTTGCTTGGATTTGGCTCAAGGTATTCCGTTACTACCAATAGTTTCCTTATGGTTTCGAATTCGGAATGAATGTGTGGTTGGTTAGGATGAGATATATAAACAACGAATTGAACTATGATAATCGTTATGATGTATTTAGGTTGTTTTATGTACGATACATTCTTAACTTATTTATGTTGTTTCATTCACTATCTTTATTGTTGAATTATTTAATTTTATTTAAGTTTTAGAAGTTAGAAACAGAATTGAGAGTGTTAAAAGTTAATGAATGAATTTCAATAATGTTTTAAACTAAGGTTTAAATGATGATATATTGAACAAGTTAGGAAGGATTTCATGGATATCCTACGAAAAATTTGGCTAAGTTTCCTTTATAAATTGAGCTTCCAAGTGACGACAACAACTATGTTAACCTATTTCGGGATTATCTAACACTATACACGATGCACACACAATCCAAAAGAAACGTAATATCCAACTACAAAAACTTAAAAAATCCACAATGCTAATGGAAAATAAAATGAATTATGTTTTCAAGTTTCATCATCATAATCTTGCATATTCAATGAATTATTTCACATGTTGATGATAGTATTCCACCGAGCACACAAGGCCTTTGGCTTTTTGGTAGGCATCAAATCTATAACTTTCAAGAAACTGGAAGACGCTTTAATATCCATGTTCATCCACTACACACAAACATGGAGAATATGTATTTAGTCACCAAACATAGAATAAGCAACTTACAACATATGTGGCAATCCTTGGTGGCACTCATTCTCCTGTGAGTTCTGACCGGTCATTTACAACAAGGTGGGGGTTTAATTTCAAATCATCATCTCACCAAATGGGAAGTGGAAAAAGTTGGTGTAAAGCTACCAGCGCTCTACAAAAGTTGATAATAGGGTAGCATCAATATGGTTGAACATGGCCTGAGGCAGGTGGGACACTCTAGTGTTATCTAAGCATGCTAAAATAGGTGAACCATAAGCCATCCACGATTCATATCGTAACTTTGAATTCGCACACGCTCTCTCTAGTTTGGCATTTCAAAATACCCTCATAGGGTGATTATTTCCTCTCATTATCGTCCCTGATGCGCCTAGCAATGTAACCCAAAAAACTGGAAATGATACTCCCATCAACCGACCCACCAGGAACCACCTGGTTCATAATCCAGGAATCATTGACCTTTGTCCTCTTTCGGCATACTTTGACCAGAATTAGAAGAGGAGGATGTACTAGAAGTACCAACAAATTAACCACCCTTACCCTTATGAACAGTAACTTCTCAGTGGGTGCCAACAACCTCTAATCCCTCTATATAATCATCTCCCTCTTCCTCAAAGTTTTCATCATCATCCCAACTATCACCATTTTCTTCTTCTTCTCCAACTCTCCTTTTGATCCGAGTAAGACACACCACAAGTACGTGGATGCCTAGGACTGGAATAATCCTAGAAGTGATATCTCATCATGTGAGCATTTAAAGATTTTCCTTTGTAAGGTCGGTAGCTTGATTCCTAATTACACCAAGGAAAGCAAAACAAATTGTTACGTTGGAAATCCAATGTTCGACTTCAAGACATAAAATGTCCTATCAAAACATATCAATACTAACTTTCATACTTTTAATCAATACTTAACAAATATCATTACAAATTAAATATTAATCCTAATTAATAGTAGACGCAAAAAAAGTTCTTTTTATCCTCCTCTTTTGTAAAGTCTATGCAAATTTATATAATCTAAATTCAAAATTTGTACAATATTCACTGTGTGTAAAGGTTATATACATTATATCACCCTAAATATATATAATTACTTTGAATCTACTTTAAACCAATCAATTGATGAGAAGCAATTAAATAAATTTCTACTAGTGAATACTAAATACATTAACCTTACTATAATTTATTATCAAAGTAATTACAACTACATTAGTTTCTTACTTATTAATACTCAAATAAGTAATTGTTTATTTTAACATACTTTTATTTAGATTATAATTACCACACATATTAATTAAATAATAATTTTATTTACATCATACAAAAAAATAAAAAATAAAATAAATGAATATTTTTAACAATTATATATTTTCTATTCATAAATAATACACATATTAATTATATAATAATTTTATTTACATCTTACAAAAAATAAAAATAATTAAACTAAACATACATTTTTTCAAATTATATATTTTCTAATATATTTTTTCGTAATCACTATTAATAAATTGGTTGATTAACATAAGAAATATAATTAATATAACTAATTAATATAATAATCAAAATTAATAACATAATAAAAAACACTAAAACTACCAACAACAGAAGAGGGCGGCGATAAGGAGGCGTCTGCGAAGGGGCATCTGGAGAAACTGCCACTACTACAGCTGAGGCGCCTAGATCAGTGATCAAGACGCCTCAGCCGTGGCAGCAGAGCCATCCCCCATTGCCCCTAATAGACTCCTCCCAACTGTCGACCTCTGCTTTACCGCTTGGCGCCCCAACCACCACAACATAGCCATAAAACCCCAACAACCACCCAAAAATATGAAGGTTACCTCATCCACTGCCGTCGCCGTACCACCGTCGTCCATCGAGACATGATGTAAAGAGGAAGAGAGAAAAATAAAAATTTGTGAGAGTATTTTTTTTGTGGAATGTATTTAGGTGATTTAGGTTATTGAAATAGTTAAGGGTATAAAGGTCATTTCATATGAAATTTGCGGTTGATGTCAAGAAATTACGGGCGATATTTAGCGAATCAGAAGAAAAACACCTTCATTTACTTAATTGGATCCGAACGCTCAAGAACATCATCCTGAACCGAATTGGATCCGGAAGCTCAAAAACACATTCCTGAACTGATTGGCAAATAAGTCAATCATCTAAGCTAAGCGCCAAAGCACTAAGTAAAAACGCGTATGATTCATCCACGTGGTAAGTCAAGGTTTCAGAATCAAGTTAGCCTGGGCTTCTTCTCCCCTTCTTGTCATTTTAATAAATCCTATTAAATGATTGCATTTAAAATAAGCTTAAATTAAGCTCCCGTCAAACTCAAGTGACTAAAATAATTGCAGAAGCAATGACATACACTTGGCCCATACAATTTTAATTAAATCTTTAGTATTATTTTTACAATTTTCTCTCTTTCTTGGTCTATATAAGACCCCCTTTCCCCACCATTTTCCTTCCCCCCACTCCTCAGTTCTCCTCCTCTCCTTCTTGCATTATTGCAACCACAACTCTCTCTCTCCCCCCCAAATACACCTCTGATCTCCACAAGGTATGCTCTGTCCTCTTCTCATAATCATACCATGCTTCCAATTTTAACATACATTATTTTAATTTGTATGATGTGTTTCTGTAAATGTTGCCAGTTCAATGTATGGACTGCAGACATAAAACCTGTTTTTACACTGAGAAAAAAAGAATTTATTCTTAAAAATCATTTTACTATTTCGTCATTGTTAAGTATTCTTCACAAAAACTCCTCAATTTGAAATGTTTTTCAAGCCTTGTTCTTCTCATCTTCTATTTATAGGCAAATTCTTGTGTCAGATGGTCAGACTATAAAATTGTTTATTCGACTATTTAATAGTTACACAGTAGAGTGTTCATATATGACTATGTTATGAAAATTGCGGACCAAATGATCTTAAAAGAGTGACTGCATTAGCTACGATTATTTGGCCTTATTCTCTTTATTTACTTTAATTTTTCACTTTGATTAGAGACTTATCCAACCCTTAATTAAAAAAAATGCAGAAGATTTGTCCTGCCATATTACAGAAATTTTAGAAATTTATGAAGTTGCTAGATATTATTATGTGATTGTTAATATTTAATTCGTCTGTCTCCATTCCAGAGAATAAAAGTAACAATGGCATACGAGGATCGCTACGTGCAATATCCAAAATACGATTGTCTTCTGTTTGGTATGTTTTCATCGTATCGCTATAACTCAAAAAAACGATTGCCAGAAATTTTAAGTGATGACAGTTGTGTGATTGTCATCTCACGTTGTCATTGTTTTTCTGGAATAGAAATCAATGTGCTGTGTTATAGTCCGGCACGGTACTTCCCGTTATTGTATAATCCATCCGTCTCAATAATTTAGTTGCTAAATTTAATTTCTACGATTTTTAAAATATTTTTTATATAGTATTCGTTAGAGTATAATTAGAGTTTGTAATCAAAATTTTTAAATTTTAACTCTAAAAATACTTGGATTTTTTTTCATAATTTTACTTTTCAAAACAAATAATTACAAAGACATAAACATCAGGAAGTTTTAGCAATTTTGATGGTCGGTCCATTTATATTGTAAAACATAAAAAAAATAAATATATGGTGTAAGCCGTGAAACATCATATTTTCCTCTCCGAAAAATGTTTCGAGAAAATACTAATAGATGAATTATATGGTTGAATTGGCAGATCTAGATGATACGTTGTATCCTCTTAGCTCTGGGCTGGCAAAAGAAGTCCTGAAGAACATTCAAGGTTGGGTCTCCATCAAATTCGTTTTTAAGTATAATTGATAAATTTTTCTATTCGAAATCATGCTATATAAAAGAAATCTATGTGACTATTAAATTTATATAATTAGAATTTTAACCTCTTTTTAAAATTTATCATTGGCTATATATTTAATGGAATATTTCTAAGATAATATTGTTCTAATCTTTGTTTTTGCAAATCACCTAATTTAATTCCACATTTCCAGACTTTATGATAAAGAAGTTGGGCATAGACAGGAGTAAAATAGACGAGCTGTCTAACCTTTTATACAAAAACTACGGCACAACTATGGCTGGTCTTAGGGTATGTTTCTTTATTTACGTTACGTATGTGTATAGTTTGATTACACTAGACTTTTCAGGACTTTGAGATATTTAATTATGATTGATTTATTTAAATTTTTTTATTACTTTATTTGCAGGCAATAGGCTATGATTTCGATTATAATGAATATCATAGGTAAACGGATAACTTGCTCATAATTCTCTACAATTCTTTTTTGTTTTTTTTTAATGGATTTTACAGTTTGTTACTTTACTTCTTTTAAGTTTATAACGAGTAATAATCACTTTACATTTAACAAAGTTATCTAATATGGATTAAATAAGCAACAATAAAGTCAAACTTTAGTCCCAAATAAATGGGATCGACTACTTAAACCAATAATTTATCATTCGTGATATGCATATATTAAATATCTAACTAATCCACAGCAGATGAGCATTGTTTTTAATAAATTGTGGATTTTGCAGTTTTGTTCACGGAAGATTGCCTTACGAGAACCTTAAACCAGATCCGGTTCTAAGAAGCCTTTTATTGAGCTTACCTATTCGTAAAGTTGTACGTTAGTCGTTCTTTATTCGTGTCTGTCAATTAGTATTTTTAACGACTCTATCATAAGACTAACTAATTTCTCTAAAATTTTGATTGGACCATAGATATTTACAAATGCGGATGAGACTCACGCTATTACAGCGCTAAGAAGGCTCGGAGTAGAGGACTGCTTCGATGGGGTTATATGCTTCGAGACTCTTAACCCAAGTCACAAAAGTTTTGCATCAGATGATGAAGACGACATTGCATTTGTGGGATCAAGGGAGAGACTCCACAACATTTCTAAAAATAACCCACAGATTTTTGACATAATTAGTCATGTTGCCAACCAAAATGATGCAACCACATTGCCCAAGACACCAATCATTTGTAAACCTTCAGAATATGCAATTGACATAGCGTTAAAGATCGCCAGTTTGAACCCTCAGAAAACAGTAGGTTAATTTTATCAACGTGTTTCATGAAACTGTTTTTAATCTTGACATAAATTAAATTAAAACACGATGTTTAAAATTTTAAAAAACAAAATGTAGTAGTAAGATGCATTCTAATGATTTGAATATGTTTTTTGTCCATTTCAGATATTCTTTGATGACAGTGTCAGAAATATACTGGCTGGAAAACGTGTGGGTCTTGACACTGTACTGGTATGCATTTTTGTATTAAATTGTTGAAACTTGATTTGAGTAATAATTATGATAATTGTATTAAAGTTTTTCCATTTTGGGTTGTCCTTTTAATGATTTCCCGTTACATCTTAAAAAAGTTAAAATCTGTAATTGGGGCAATATTTGGGGACGAAGGAAATATATACAATTGGGTCCCACATACTTTGTTGTGATCAAATATTGATTGGGTGAAATGTGTACACACACGTAGGTGGGTACTTCTCATAGGCCAAAAGGAGCAGATTATTCACTGGAAAGCGTTCATAATCTAAGGGAGGCATTGCCTGATCTATGGGAAGCTGATGTGAAGGCTGAGATTTACTCAGAGAAAATATCACGAGAGGCTTCTGTCATAGCTTAAGATTATGTTTAATCCGGCCTCTTGACTCGAAATGAATAGTTGTGTTGATAACAAGAACTGGTAATGTAACGGCATTTTGGGATGAATGAAGTACATAGTATTCTTCTAGCTGAGCACAGAAAATGGAGGAGTTCAAGGGAAAGTGCTTCAAAATACTACTAAAAAGAGGCGTATATGATAGGATATGTCGTACCATAAAATCTCCCAAAGTTTTTGGCAAATAATGGACTAGTGATGTACAGTTTTTTCATGTCTCTATGCTCTCATCCAATTAGCATGTATCTAGTTAGAAGTCCCCACACTTGTGTTTCCTCCCTTGGCCTCTTCTTCCTGTACCACTGGATTCCATAAGCCAGCTGGCTTTTGGCATTGCATGAGTAATGAGTTTGAGAATACGGAATGCTATCCACCAAAACATTATTAATTCTTTATATTTTGTTTCAAATATATACTTTTCATGGTATCCACTACAATGCACAATTTAAAGTATTTTCTTTTCATTGATTCCAATACACAACTTAATGCATTTTTATTTTCAAATTCGCTAAACAAAAAAATATAAAAACTTGATATTTAAAAAAAATTACATTAAGATACATCTAACAAAATATTAATTAAATATATTACTTTTTATATAACATGATAAAAATTTATTGTCAAATTTTTACGCTTTGGCTCTGCAAATAGAAATTGACCAAATATAAATGTACGGAGACAATTTGAGGATATTAATAGAATATGTCATTTCCAATATCTCGTAATATACGGGGCAGTTTGAGAATGAGTAAATAATGACAACATATTTTTCCCTTAGCATGCATAAAAAGGAATGTAAGATAGTCCACAAGTATCAGATTGGTATATATTTCCTAGATCTTACAGGTAGTATATGTATTTTTTTTGGCAGCTACAAAGAGCAGATCTATATATCTAACCAAGACATTGTGCGGGCAAAGCCACTTTCACTTTTTGTATTGGAGGGAGTGGGGAAGGATAAGGATTTCCACCACCAAAAGTGCCCATATGAGAATTTAACCCCCTACAAGCACAACTCTTATACTAAACTTTGCCTGACTTTTGCAAGTAGTGTATATGAAAAAAAAAAATTAATAAGTAGATGATTGACAACATTACACAGTGTTACACATGTAGAACGGTAAAAGTTTGCCCCAAGTCCCCGAAACCAACCCGGGCCGACCTGATTATTACCCAAAAAGTGAGATCCGAAAATCAACCAACACAACTTGAAGTCAAACCTAAACCGATATGATCCGATATTCGAAGATCCGAACCCAATTTGTGTCTGGCCCATTACAGACCCGACACATTACATACTCGACCCGTAGACATCCCAAAATCGATCAAACCAACCAAATAAATAATATGACCTGACTTACAGCAACCCTTGATTCGATTTCATCCAACATGTTAACAATCTGAATATGATCTAATCTTACCCGACCTAATTTTTTTTACCCAATTTCAGATAACATTGAAACCAAATATTTTTATTAATTTAATTTTTTAATAAGTATATTTATAAAATTAAAATATTTAAATGTTTACTAAATATTTACATAAGTATTTTGTTTTTAATCAATATCTGCACTTTGTTTATTTCCATCAATGTGGATATGCTGATACACCTATTGTAATTATTCAAATCAATGTTGATTGAAATAGCAATTACTTTGTCACACTAATACACAATTTATAAGCGTTGGTATAACATCACAAAAAACATTGAAAATTATGAGGTACCTTTTATAACCATATTCAGGCACATTATAAGTGTCTCCAAATTCTAATAGCACTTCCAAAAATTGTACTCCATAATATTCTTTTACTAATCAAGTTAACCAAAAAACTTATGCTTTTATAAATATATGAAGTTACTTAGTATTCACTATTGATTTGATTCGATTAAACCTTTAATGCTCCATTAATTATCCAAATTTGAGGTTGATTGATATATATGTCTACATCTTATATTTGATACTTGTTCGTATTTAATAGAATAAATCAGCAATAATTAAATTTATTAAATATTCACATGATATGAACTATTATAGATAATTAATAAATTATATAATTATACAGTGATACACTAAAAATACACATCCTATACTTGTTTCATCATTTGGCATAATAGTACATATTCAATAATCATTATCTCGTAAATATTTTATTTTACAATGACTTCACTAGTAGAAATAATTTAATTTACGGCTATGTATTAGCGACGTATTAGCAAACTAGCCACAAAATACTAATAATATGAGGCGTATTAGCAAACTAGTTGCAAAATACTAATAATATGCGGTGTATTCTATAAGAACCGCCTCTAATTAATTAAATGCGTTTAAAATGTGGCGGGTTTAGAGAAGACCTGCCGCTAATTAATACACTGGTATATTAATTAGCAGTGAGTCTTCCCTAAACTCGCCGCATTTTAATTGGTTTAAAAAGAAAAACAAGCCTAGGTCTTTTTACTTTAGAATTTCGTCACATCCATTTTCGAACATGCCATCAGCCATTTGCCTCTCTCACAACCATTAAGGAGTCTTGCCACCATCAATAGCACCAAACCACATATGCCACCACCAACAGCACCGAACCACTGCACTTTGCAATTCCTCTCATTCGTTGTGTTCTCCACTGCATTTTAGGTGCGATTTTTTTTGGTTTTTTTGTTTTTTATTCCATTTCATACATGTTTATTTGATTGGTGTTGTTAAATATGAATGTAAATATGTTAAGTAGTTTGAAACTTCGAATTGGAGTTCATGTTAGTTTGAATTATGGGTATTTTAATTATAAGTGTTGTATTAGGTAATATATTTCAATTAGTATGTGTATTAGTAGGAATTGAATTGTATTAGTATTCATATTACTAGGAATTGAGTTAGTATATTAATAGGAATTGGATTATGTTAGAATATAGAGTATTTTGTATAATAGGAATTGAACTATAACATATTGAACATAATGTTCTAAACCTCAATAGACTAACAATTTAGAAAAATATTGTTCTAAACATCATATTCTAAACTAGTGAACTTGATGTTCAAAACCTCATCGGACTCAAATTACTAAATGTTTTATTTCCATAATTCTTGATTAATGTTCTAAACTAGTATACATAATGTTCTATAAGAATGAGCATAATGTTCTAAACTACTGAACATATAATTGTACTAATATAATTTCATAAATTCCCACATTTCAAAACCAACATAATATACTATAATGGTTAATTTAGAAAATATTTAATAATCAACATAATATACTATAATGGTTAATTTCTAATTCTAAACGCTAGTTAATTAGTTCAAAATAGTTTGGTGGGCATTTCCAAACTAGTGAGCATCATGTTCTATACTAGTGAACATCATGTTCTAAACTAGTGAACTTGATGATCTAAACTCGTGAACTTGATGTTCAAAACCTCAATGGAATGAAATTACTAAATGTTTTATTTCCGTAATTCTTGAATAATGTTCTAAACTAGTATACATAATGTTTTATAAGAGTGAGCATAATGTTCTAAACTATTTAACATATAATTGTACTCGTATAATTTCATAAATTCACACATTTCAAAACCAACATAATATGCTATAATGCTTGTTGAGTCCCTTAGGTTTTGATTGATAGTTTTGAATGATGACAAATAGCTAAGGGAAACAGGTCTTTGAAAGTGTTTAATACAGTTGGGGAACCAGCTAAAATAGAACACTGTTTCCCTAGATAAGTTATTACTTATATGAGATATTTGTTGAACTAACTTGTCTTTATACAGGGAACAACTAGATGATAAATGAGTTATGCATCTAAGTTGATTTCTATGATTGGAAGCTTGAAAGGTCTTTCGATCAACTTAAAGGAAGGTCCTTGGCCAATAATTTAGTTCATTCATGGAAGCTTTCAAGACTTAACGAATGCATGAAGGAAGACCACACTCGAAGAGTTATTTAGGATCTTCATGTAAATGCTCCGTAGTACAACTTATATAATTGAGTATATAAAGTGCTTTTAGTATATTAAATATCGTTATGAAATTTGGTACAAGGTTTGGAACAAATTTCATAACATATTCAGTTAAGGGAACCAGGTCAGGGAACCAGGTTAACTGAACAGATTATTCAAGCTGCGGTTTTTACAAAGATTTTACAAAAAGGATATTTTCTGAAATATATTGATTTCAGATATATCTAAGCAGCTAAAAGATAAGATGATGTTTTTGGTTAGCTACAAACCGGGAAGTATCTTATCCTAAGTTGATCTTATCTTATGATCAAATCAATTGGGATAAATACTTATCCTAAAATCGTATATATATCTTATATGTATGATTTGAGGGTTTAGCCGACTAGCCTATAAATACATCTTGATCTGAATAATCAAATATATAGCTCTCACGCAATTTTGATAGAGTTTGATCCTTGAGAGCTAAAAGCACTAATTCAATTATTAAGTGATACACAAGAGCATAATAGTGTTTTAACGTTTTCTCTATTTGACTTTTGAGAGTTAGATCATTAGAGAGTTCTTGATCTTGTATTAAGTCTTTGACAGAGGGGTTGAAGACTTGGTGAGTGTTTGTGAGTTCAAACACACTAGGAACTTACGAGGGTAAGTTTAAAGCACATTCGGAGTAGAGTGTGGGGTTTACTGGTTCCCGGAGTAGGGAAACAGCAGAGTGTTCTTTATCTTTATTTTTCAGAGTAGATTAATAAAGGACTTAGAATAGGAGGACGTAGGCCAGAGTTGGCTAAACCTCATTAAGACTGTGTTGTTCTTTATTGCTTTGTTTTATTCCGCTGCATAAGGGAACCAGCACAACTGGTTCCTTACACATAATCCGAAAAGAACCAAAAATTGCCAACGGTTACTTAACACTCAATTCACCCCCCCCCCCCCCCCCCCCTCTTGAGTGCCCATTGAACCTTCAATGCTTATTTTAGAAAATATTTAGTAATCAACATAATATACTATAATGGTTAATTTCTAATTCTAAACGCTAGGTAATTACTTCAAAATAGTTTGGTGGGTATTTCCAAACTATTGAACATCATGTTCTAAACTAGTGAACATCATGTTCTAAACTAGTGAACTTGATAATCTAAACTCGTGAACTTGATGTTCAAAACCTCAACGGACTGAAATTACTAAATATTTTATTTCCATAATTCTTGACTAATGTTCTAAACTAGTATACGTAATGTTCTATAATAGTGAGCATAATGTTCTAAACTATTTAACATATAATTGTACTCGTATAATTTCATAAATTCACACATTTCAAAACCAACATAATATGCTATAATGCTTATTTTAGAAAATATTTAGTAATCAACATAATATACTATAATGGTTAATTTCTAATTTTAAACGCTAGGTAATTAGTTCAAAATAGTTTGGTTTGCATTTCCAAACTACTAAACATCATGTTCTAAACTAGTGAACATCATGTTCTAATTTAGTGAACTTGATGTTCTAAACTAGTGAAATTAATGATCTAAACCTCGACGGACTGAAATTACTAAATGTTTTATTTCCATAATTCTTGACTAATGTTCTAAACTAGTATACATAATGTTCTATAAGAGTGAGCATAATGTTCTAAACTAATGAACATATAATTGTACTCATATAATTTTATAAATTCACACATTTTAAAACCAACATAATATACTATAATAGTTAATTTAGAAAATATTTAGTAATCAACATAATCTACTATAATGGTTAATTTCTAATTCTAAACGCTAGGTAATTACTTCAAAATAGTTTGGTGGGTATTTCCAAACTATTGAACATCATGTTCTAAACTAGTGAACATCATGTTCTAAACTAGTGAACTTGATAATCTAAACTCGTGAACTTGATGTTCAAAACCTCAACGGAATGAAATTACTAAATATTTTATTTCCATAATTCTTGACTAATGTTCTAAACTAGTATACGTAATGTTCTATAATAGTGAGCATAATGTTCTAAACTATTTAACATATAATTGTACTCGTATAATTTCATAAATTCACACATTTCAAAACCAACATAATATGCTATAATGCTTATTTTAGAAAATATTTAGTAATCAACATAATATACTATAATGGTTAATTTCTAATTTTAAACGCTAGGTAATTAGTTCAAAATAGTTTGGTTTGCATTTCCAAACTACTAAACATCATGTTCTAAACTAGTGAACATCATGTTCTAATTTAGTGAACTTGATGTTCTAAACTAGTGAACTTAATGATCTAAACCTCGACGGACTGAAATTACTAAATGTTTTATTTCCATAATTCTTGACTAATGTTCTAAACTAGTATACATAATGTTCTATAAGAGTGAGCATAATGTTCTAAACTAATGAACATATAATTGTACTCATATAATTTTATAAATTCACACATTTTAAAACCAACATAATATACTATAATAGTTAATTTAGAAAATATTTAGTAATCAACATAATCTACTATAATGGTTAATTTCTAATTCTAAACGCTA
Source organism: Dysphania ambrosioides (assembly GCA_026401315.1). Taxonomy (NCBI): domain Eukaryota; kingdom Viridiplantae; phylum Streptophyta; class Magnoliopsida; order Caryophyllales; family Amaranthaceae; genus Dysphania; species Dysphania ambrosioides. The sequence goes on from CM048657.1 coordinate 24,839,347, forward strand.
GGTAATTACTTCAAAATAGTTTGGTGGGTATTTCCAAACTATTGAACATCATGTTCTAAACTAGTGAACATCATGTTCTAAACTAGTGAACTTGATAATCTAAACTCGTGAACTTGATGTTCAAAACCTCAACGGAATGAAATTACTAAATATTTTATTTCCATAATTCTTGACTAATGTTCTAAACTAGTATACGTAATGTTCTATAATAGTGAGCATAATGTTCTAAACTATTTAACATATAATTGTACTCGTATAATTTCATAAATTCACACATTTCAAAACCAACATAATATGCTATAATGCTTATTTTAGAAAATATTTAGTAATCAACATAATATACTATAATGGTTAATTTCTAATTTTAAACGCTAGGTAATTAGTTCAAAATAGTTTGGTTTGCATTTCCAAACTACTAAACATCATGTTCTAAACTAGTGAACATCATGTTCTAATTTAGTGAACTTGATGTTCTAAACTAGTGAACTTAATGATCTAAACCTCGACGGACTGAAATTACTAAATGTTTTATTTCCATAATTCTTGACTAATGTTCTAAACTAGTATACATAATGTTCTATAATAGTGAGCATAATGTTCTAAACTATTTAACATATAATTGTACTCATATAATTTTATAAATTCACACATTTTAAAACCAACATAATATACTATAATAGTTAATTTAGAAAATATTTAGTAATCAACATAATCTACTATAATGGTTAATTTCTAATTCTAAACGCTAGGTAATTACTTCAAAATAGTTTGGTGGGTATTTCCAAACTATTGAACATCATGTTCTAAACTAGTGAACTTGATAATCTAAACTCGTGAACTTGATGTTCAAAACCTCAACGGAATGAAATTACTAAATATTTTATTTCCATAATTCTTGACTAATGTTCTAAACTAGTATGCATATAGTTTTATAGTAGTGAGTATAATATTCTAAACTATTGAACATATAATTGTACTCGTATAATTTCCACTCAATTCTAATCATAATTTCCACTCAATTCTAATCATAATTTCCACTCGTATACATAATTGCCACTCGTATAATTGTACTCGAATAACTAACAGTGAATGTAATACATTTTCCACTCAATTCTAATACAAAAAAAATTTAACACTTTCACAAACAAAAATAATTAACAAGAATCACAAAATTAAAAGAGATGCAAAAAAAAAAAAATTACCTTAAATGAGAGGAGAGCTCTTTCCAGGTAAAACAAATGAGAAATTGATGCACAATAATTAAGAAAAGGATGAAACTATAAAGAAATACACATTGATGAAGAAAGTACAATACTTTTGTAGAGGGAAAAGTGCCAGCAAAAGTTACTCTGCCAACAAAAAGATGAAGAAAGTACAAAACTTTGTCTAAAATAACTATGTGAGCCGAAAGAAAATAAGCCAATGTTTAGATATTTATAGATTTGTCATCCATTTCTAATGCATTTTCAGTCATAGATCCTCAAGCATCCAAGGGTCTTAGATGGGTTCTCACCAAAAAATTGTTCTCACATAAGGGGAGGGTTCTCACATGATCCCTCCCCTATATATATATATGCATAAACTGAGTGTCGATTACTGTTATTTAATCTCTTACATGTCAAATAGGGCATAACATAGCATATATTATGGATCGAAATTGGATGTATGATAATTGTGCTTCATTGGAGTTCATGAATGGAGTTGAGGAGTTTATAGAGAAGCATTGAAACACTTAAATAACATTGAAGATGATGAGGTGTGTTGCCCTTGTGTCGATTGCGATGATGTGAATATAGTTAGAAGTATAAGAGAGTTGAGGGACCATGTGATCCGATGTGGGTTTAGGTAACAATACCACGTATGGGTATGTCATGGTGAGGTTCCTGCTTCGAATGATATGGGGTTGTGTTCTAACAAAGTTCTCATTTATCATGTTGAGTTAGAGCATCATGACGTATTAGAATATGATGATGGTGAAAATTTTGATGTTGAGAAGGAAGATGATGAGGAGGACGAGTTGGAGGATAATGACCCCAATGATGAAGATTGAATAGATGAAATTCATGAAGGGGTTGGGGATCAATTTGGTAGTTAATCTTGTACTTTTGAGCGTTTGTGTGAGGCTGCTTAGAAACTGTTGTATCTTGGATGTACCAAATACACTAAGTTGTTCTCTATATCAATGTTGTTTAATTTGAAAGAAAAATATGATTAGACTGATACAAGTTTCACGACATTGTTGAAATTATTAGGGGAATGTTTTTAGAGGTAAATGATTTGCCTATATCCACGACATTGTTCAAGCATTTGTTTTTTATTAAGAGTGATGCGAGGAATTTGAGATGACATGCAATGAAGAGGAAGAAAGACGAGATGATTCGATATCCTACTGATTTCCCTTAGTGGAAAATAATTAATGAATCTTTCAAGGCTTTTGGCAGGTAAGATAGGAACCAAAGGCTTGGTCTCTACACAGATGGAATGAATCCTTTTAGTACCTTAAGTAGTGAACATAGTATATGGCCAGTTTTGTTAGAGATATATAATTTTCCTCCTTGGTTATGCATGAAACATAAGTATGTTATGTTATCCCTTCTACTATTAGGGCCCAAGCATTATGGGAATGGCATTGATGTTTATCTTGCTCCCCTTATTGAAGATTTATAGTTGCTTTGGGATGAAGGTATATTTGTGTACGTTGCATATGCTGAAGAGACTTTTAGACTTCGTATCGTGTTATTTTGTACCATTAATGACTTTCCAACATATAGAAACTTGTCGGGGTATAAGGTGAATGGAAAGAAAGCTTGCCCAATTTGTGTGAATAATATGGACTCAACATACTTGCCACATTATGGAAAACATGTGTATCTCATACATCAAAGGTTCTTGAATATGTTTCATCCTTAACGTAAGAGAAATACCTCATTTAATGGTAAAGTTGAGAAATGTAGAGCCTCTATACCATTGACTAGAAATGAGATTTATGACCATGTGAAAGGAATATATAATGTGTTTGGAAAAACTATAAAACACATGGATGCTAAGGGGTTATGGAAGAAACAACCAATAGTTGGGAAACTCGAGTATTGGAAGTATTTACCCGTTAGACATTGTCTTCATGTTATGCATATAGAAAAGAATGTTTGTGATGTCATCTTAGGGACGCTGTTGAATATACCTGGTAAGCTAACGATGGTCCTAATGTCAGGAGAAATATGCAGACAATGAAGATTCGATCCAAGTTATGGCCTAAAGACAGATAGCTTAGGAATGGAAAAAGTAAACCAATGTATCTTCCTTTGGCTTGTTACACATTATCCTAAGCAAAAAAAGGATATTTTGTAAGTTTCGGTATGGGATCAAAGTTCCTAGTGGGTACTCATCAAATTTAAAGAACTTTGTGTCCATGAAAGATCTGAAATTAGTGGGTATGAAGTCTCATGATTGTCATGTTATGATGCAAGTGTTTCTACCAATTTCTATCCACTATATTTTGCCCAAGAATGTTAGGGATTATATCACTAGACTTTGTTCTTTTTTCAATACAATATGTAGCAAAGAGCTTGATCCGTCATGTTTGGATGAGTTATGGGCTAATGTTGTTACGACCTTATGTCAACTAGAGATGTATTTTCCTCCTTCATTATTTGATATTATGGTACATCTAGTTGTTCATTTGGTTTGAGAAATCAAGTTATGTGGTCCAGTGTTCCTAAGATGGACTTATCCTTTCAAGAGATAAATAGGTACTTTAACAAAGAAGGTGAGAAACCCAACAAACCTTGAATGTAGTATAATTCAAGGTATAACCACAAAGGAGGTAGGTGAGTTTCTTAGTGAGTTCTTGTCTAATGGGGAGGCAATTGGGTTATTCAAATTGAGGCATGAAGGCAGGTTCAAATGGCACAGCTTCATGGGTTCTAAGGAGATCTTAATTCCATTGTCGAAATAGAGATAAGCTCATTTATTTATTTTGCACCATATCATAGAGGTTCATCCTTACTTAGAAAGGCATATGAATGAATTTTTAAGGTGAAGTACCTTTCTAAAGGTGAACGAGCATTGATGCAAGAATACAACAATATATTTATTGATTAGTTTCGTGAAAAATTTATGTATGAATTGTATGAAATGTGCCATAACATTTCTGATATAATCAAGTGGTTAGCTTATGGCCCTCGGACAGGGCGTGATATCAATGGATATATCTTCTACACTAAAAGTTGGGATAAGAAATCAAAGTTTGTTTAAAATAGTTTTATTTCAATAGTGGCTTCTTCTCGATAATATGCTAGCTCAAAAGATAAAGCATCGGTTGATACGACCTTGTCTTACTATGTGATAATTCAAGAGATATGGGAATTTGAATATTAATTTAGGTTCCCCTTTTTCAAAGAAAGTTGGCAGATATCAGTCAACGTGGTTTAGTGAAGAAAGATTAATCGAATTGGACATTAGTCGGATGCGAGATATCTACGAACCGTTTATATTTGCATCATAAGCTTAATAAGTATTCTACATCAAAGACACAAATAACCCTCGATGATCTATTATTGTCCCTGGTAAATGATAAATCCTTGGAATTGGTGATGTCATTGATAAGGAAGACTATGATGACTTTGATGATCTCCCACCATTCTCGATGCTCTATAATGATGACATGGATGGACCAGAAATGAAAAGAAATTATATGAAAATGGATCACCATGAAGGAGTTACTATAGATGAGTTGTATTCATTTTCTAGGTATTATTTTGAGTTACATTAATGTTTTCTTTTTTTTCTTTTTGCCCCTAATGTTAGACGATTCACTGACTCAGTTTGCAATGTACTATTGTTCTTTGATGCAATTACTGTCTTACATCATGGCTAGTAATGACAAAGATTAGTAATGACAAATATCTCAATGTCTTTGATGAGGATGTTGAGTACTAAGTTCACCTCAAAATTAATTCAGATGATCCAGAAAATATAGTTGTTGAGTTAAAAGCTCAAAGAATGGATAGAATGTTCAACGAACATGAAAGGATTGCTAAAGCAGAAACAACTTTAGGGGATGATGTACACATGAACATTGTCATCCCCTCGTGTTTAGGTTATGAGAGAGGGTAGGGGAAGGGTAGTGCCTGGGGCTTAGGTCAACCCAGAGGTTTGACTATGAGCCTTAGAGTGTTCGAGCTAATGCATTTAGAGGTAACTAGAAAATATAGACCCAAATCTTGTTAACTAGTTCCTTAATTGATTATCCTACTACACGAGATCTATGGAGGGAACTTGAATCTCTGTATAATAGTGGGAGGGATGACCTGTAGATTTTTGACATCACAACTAAAGACAACTCGCTAAAACAAGGTAAGGACTCAAATAAAGTTGTTTACAGGGAATCGATGGTAATATGTAAGGAGATAGAAAGAAGGGTTCCTAACCCCATGAAATGCCCTGAAGACATCACAATTTACAATGAAATGTTGCAAAAAAGCCGAGTGTACCAAATTCTGTCAGGGCTAACTGAGACCTTTGACAAAAAAAAAATATTTACTTACTAGAGTTGTTAAGCGAAGAACCATATGCAACCAAACGAAGGGAGGTGTCAAGAAGAGGCATCACGACCTCTGAAACCATGTCACATGAAGAGACATCATCAAGAATCATATGCGTGAGATACTAACATCTTTGTGATTGTTATAGCAGGGGCAAGGTTCCTGTCAGCTGTTGCACATGGTGAATAGATATGAAGAAATTGTTGTTGCTTTAGGAACCGTTCATCTAGCTCTAACTCGAGACCACCATTCTAACATCCTTACTGATCATGTAAAGGTTAGCGTCAATGACTATGATCAGGTATATAAAGATTTCCCTGTTCCTGCCCTTTTTGTCTTCTTCAAAAGGTTTGAGCAAGCCCAAAGGACCTTTACATAGTGGCAGAAGCACTTAGTTTTGCTCCTGGAGACCAAGGTAAATGCATGAAAACCTTTTAATTTATATTATATTATATTATACTAATGTATTTATTCTCACTGAATTCTTGAATTTGTTTGAATCATCCATGAGGTACGGATGGAAAGAAGGATGCACCTAAAGGTGTTGTCAGTAGTTCCAGCGGTCCAGAGACAACTAAGTTCATGAAGAAGGATGTTGCCCAGATCAATCTCATCAAGATGGCCTTGAGTCATCTCGGTTATAATTGTCGAAAAATGAGGGCTCAATTGTCGAGATGTTTGCCAGACAGCCTCGTCTCCTTTGTGTGTGGGAAGTCGATATTTGAGTATGCAGAGGATCAGGACATTATGGTTGTAGAAAAGGATGTCACTCAGCTTCTCACTAGAGACGAGTTAAATGTATCAGTGATCCAATTGTTTATTATGTAAGATACCTAGCCATTGCATATAGTTCCTACTATATTATGTGTTTTTGATTTGTTCTTGTGAGTAAATGGGTGTTGTTATTTGAAAAAATAATTGTAGGGCTTGCTATGAGTTGGTCTAAGAAGAAGGACTAGGATCCTTTGGTTTTGTGTGCCCTTCTATGATCTTTGTCGGCAAAGACTAGGATTTCGTTACTTCTTACTTGGTATCTTCAGTGGCCAAATACCATAACAAGAGTTTTATCTTCTACTCGTACTATGAAAGTTATGAACTTCTAAACCTTATCTTTTTCATGTATGAATATGTTCGTGTTTTAACCATTTAACAATCATTTCGTTGACGTCACTGGATACTATTAGTTTTTTCCTTAGAGAAAAGGACAGGAAACATTTTTATCCTCTCTGAAGAAAATGTAATTTAGCGATTAGGGATGTGTTAAATATGTAAGTATGAGTTAGATACATCTTTTATTTCATTTATAAGAGTTAGAATTAGAGTATAGTTATTGGCTCTACTCTTTTTTATTTCAAATCTTGTACTTTCAAGAGCTATAAAGTTCAGTCCGGCCACCGAACAGGACTAAAGTTGAATTGGATTCCAACTCAGGAATCCCTATTTTGAATTATATGACTATTTTATTGACTTAGAATTAGATTAGATTTGTTTGATTTATATTTTATCTGGTTTTCAAATACAGTGTCCTTAGTAAAAAGGAAATACGGAGTGTGGCTACTTTCTTATGCGTTTTGTGTTTGACATCCTTCACAACCATGATACTTGTGAGGATCTTTCAATAGTATGTATGATTCCTCTGTTTTGTAATTAATTTTTGACATCTAGCTATAGATAGCTCGAGTTGAGAATGGAGGGATGGATGGAGTTGGATGGAGAATAGTTGTGAATAATTGAATGGAATTGGATGCATGGGAAAGTTGTGAATGGTGAATTGTGTTGTAAATGGTAAATTGTGTTGTGAATGAATGGTGAATTGTGTTGGACTATATATAATTGTTGATTATGATAATAGGTACTTATAAAAAATGAAAATAGACCTAATTACAGAGAAAACTCTCTTGAAATTTACACTTGAAATTAAAGTTTCTGTATTGTAGATATGTTCTTGTTTTGTAATACTAAACCTATCTTTTCTCACCCTCTCAGGAAATTCAAGAACAACGCCATACTCACTTGAAGTGCTGATGGAGATTAAGGAAATATGAGCGAAATACGTCATTGGGGTCGGATAATATTTATAATTAGGTAGCTAGCTCGATCTTCTCATTTATTTTTACATATTATAGCAAGCATTAGGGTTAAATCTAATTGAATAGCATTAGGTTACGCCATTCTTTTTTGTATATAGCATTAGGTTAGGTTAGGTCATTCTTTTTTGTATATATTATAGCATTGGGTAAGGTTAAGCCTATTCTTGTTGATGTAAATTATTAGTTTATAAGACCAATTCAAGTAGCTTAGATTACATTTGTAATTAATAATTTTGTGAGAATTTAAATTGAAATAAATATTTTAGCACATTTCCATAAATAATTTGGCAGTAGTCCTCATATTGGCATCCGTTCCCTAAAGTGTTGAGAAGTGGGTTCTCATATATAAAGAAAAAAAATAGAAAAAAAACTATTACGGTTATTTAATTAAACCACATCATTTTATTTATATGTATGATTTTCTATGTTAACCGCAACATTTGAGTTATATGTGCTGTTGTTATTCAAGAAAACTGCAGCACATATAATTTTTAGAATTTAAAAAAAATTCAAAAAAAAAACAAAATATTTATTAAATGTTGCGATTTTCCAAAATCTCCCAGCCCATATACTAATAAATGCTGCAGTTTACTTAAATAACTGCATCACTTATTCATAAAAATAGATTTTTTTTTTAAAATAGCACTTACTGATAAAAAAAATATTTACTTTAATTTGTTAAAAAATATATGCTAATAAATGCTTTGGATTTTTCATAAAACCGCAGTATTTATTGATAAAAAATAATTTTTTATTTTTTAAAATATTAATGCTACGATTTTTTGGAATAGTTGCAGCATTTATGAGTTATATGTGCTGCGATTTCTTGAAAAAATCATACCATTTGGTGTTTCTATTGCTGCGTATAAAAAATCGCATCAATTGTTGTTTTTCATATGGTTCGACTACATTTGTTTCGTATCAATAACCGCGTCATTTAAACACTTGTGGAAAAAACAACATATGCCCCGCTATTTTTAGGCTTTTGTGCTCCGGTTTTATCTCGAAGCAAATGCTAGAGTAGCATATTACAATTATTTTATGCTCCAGTTTGAACCAGAGTAGAAAATTGGACTTTATGCTCCGGTTCTTGGAAAATCGGAGCATATGCTACTATATGCTCCGGTTTTCCAAGAAACGGAGCATAAAGTCCCATTTTCTACAAAAAAATATAGACTTTATGCTCTGGTTCATGGAAAACCGGAGCATGTAGTGCCATTATATGATCCGGTTTTCCATGAACCGGAGCATAAAGTCTCTAATTTTTTTTAAAATACTAATTATTATTATTATTAGGAATGTAATTCAATGCAACTATGTATAAACATGTATTACCATACATATAATAATTACGTGGCGCAAGACAAGCTAAGAGGTTTCAATACTATTTACAAAACTTAGTTATATTACCATATATATGTAAAAAAAAATCTTCAAATTATGCATGAATTGACTTAGAAACTAAATTAAACATAATAACTAAACATGTATCTTAAGAAATTTTCTACAACATAAAACAGTGTACAAGAGTTAAATATTTCTGATAAAGTAAGACCTATGCAAGAAGCTTGTTGAAAATCGAGATCAGTGATGACTGCTTCACATTGATAATTAGATGCAAGAACATTAGTAATGTGGTTCCTGTTATCTTGAAAACAGATCATCTTAATGTCCTCTTCTAGTTGGGAATTCCAGTTCACAAGATTCCTCTCATCTAATGGAGGCCTTACGTCAATATTGTAGGGAAACAATGAGGTAAGCCTATCGTCTTCTTGTTCATACTCGGTGTTTTCATCTGACATACGAGACCCAAGCACCAAGATTAAACCACTCAACTTCTTCATTAATTTGTCAAACAAAAAGTATAGCCTGTGTGACTGAAGCAACAGTCTTTCCATGTCCTTGATATATAATGATGGGACTCTTTTGTGATGTGGATGCTAACACCTGCAGCTCAAATGTGATACATACTTTTATGTTTATATTCTATAGTATTCATTGAGTTTCGAAGTATTCTCTTGAAAATGACAGATAAGAGAGTTCTTAAACCCAAAACTAACCTTGTAAAGTGATTGTAGAAACAGTTTCTCATCGAATGACTAGTTGGTTGGGCGCTTTACTAAAGCTAGAAGAAAAAATGGAAAGAACCACCAGTTAGGTTTAGAATAAAAGCATAAGTATCAGTTCAGACCAAACACTATTATGTGCAAACAGAACAGAGAAGGATCAAGCAAAATCATAGTTGTCTTTTTGGGAAATGTTTATTATTTTGCAAGCAGAAGAATAATAATGATAAATAAAATATATACGTGAACTTGTTCCAGAAGAAAGAGAAGCAAAGCTACTCGAATCCGTTGATGTTGAGGCATTTCTACGATGCTTTTGAGGGAAACTAGATCCATCTCAAGTCATAAAATTCAACCAACAAAAATCATGCACAAAAAAGATAATAAAAAAAAAAAAATAGATACAATCTTTATCCACTACTCTATCCAAAGTTCGAGTATTTTTAGTGGATGATTAAGCACAAGATGATTAACAAGAAAAATTAGGGAAAAATAACCAAGAAAAATGAAATCATTCTTCATTTTAAAAAAAAAAATATGGTGTGAATACTAAAAAAAAAAAAAAAAATATATAATAGGGAAACTCATCAAAGGAGACTTGGGTATCTTTTCCATCAACAAGCAGCCAGATCGACTCATTCTCAATCTGATCAGCAGAGATGTTACTCCAATAAACGTTTGAGCCAATCCATTTACCAACAGTTTGGCTAGAAGCCAACCTAAGCGTAATAAGCAGATATAATTTCAACAATAATGGGCTAATATGTTGCAAAAGAATCCAGCAACAGGAAAGAAAACTTGTAGCAGCATGATTTGAATCATACAAATACACAATTTTATTAGCAGAAGCAGTGAAAACAAAAATGTAGATCGATAAAATTGAACAAGTTATAATATGTCAAACATGTAGCCAACATTGGATTATAGAATATGGCCCCCGAATAGTACGTAGCCTAGCATTAAAAAGTTAAAAATTTTAAAGTATTGGGTAAGCTTAAAATATGACCACATGGTTGATACTCAGTCCCTGACCAAGAGAGGTCATATAAAAGATATGTAGAGTGACAGTAGACAGTTACAGTGATTTGTAAGCTTGTAACTGTAGGAAAGTAGATACGTAAAGCGGAATTTCAAGAAACATTTTCTTGCATCTACAACAGGATCTCATGCACGTTTCAATACGAATTATAGGATTAGAATTCCATACCCTTGAAGCGTGTTTTCCACAAAGCGAAGAACGACTCACACTTCTATATGGAGATCCTTAGAACACCAAATGTTGCTCCTCTAATGTTGGTCCACAAGCAACGATTGAAACACCACGTATGCTAGTACGGAATAAGGAACAATTCCTTATTGCTTTTGTTGGTGATGGCCAAGAGAAGGGAAGAGAGCTTTTTGGAGTATATGGCCAAGTATGGATGTTTTAGTAGTCATGCATGTCTCATACTTATTCATATTTATAAGTAACATCTTTATGTTACAAATAACCTCTTTAGTCCATACTTCACATAAGCATGACCATTTAGCTTCTTAACCTCTTTTGTATTTTAATTCAATCATATACTTATATGTGTGACCTCATAGGACCGGTTTATTATTAGCGGTGCACTAATCAAATTAGTTCACAAATCATAGTCGGTTTCTAGCAAAACACTATGATCACCTAAAATAACCGATTATATATATCTCCATAAATTTGTCCATGTTATACTTAATCGTTACACTTGATCAAAGGACATTTTCCTTCAATCTCCCACTTGTCCTAGAACAAGTGTGTAACTACAAATTCCTTAAGTCTCTTAGTGTCTAATTTGATAATATGATAGCATCCCATGTTATCCATACTAATATTCAAATTATTTCTCGAAATATGAGCTTGAACTGTCGAAACAAATGATTAACTTTTAATCCATTTGAGCACGGCCATGCATTTTAATTTCTTACTCTTCAAGAGGCCTAAGACACCAATCCTAACATTAAGGAGGACTTATTCAATCTTGCACAACCAAAACTCCCACTTAACTTTTAGCAGACCCGAACATTCCCTTTATAACCTCCTTTTACGGCACGGCGTTTGAGAATGTCAAAGACATACTAAGCACAAAGTGAGACTAGTGTTGCACTCATGTCAAGGAATCCATTAAATGTAACAAATGAAATTCTAAAAACATTTTAAAGAATATCAAGTAGGTCTATCCAATATGTATCCATATACATATCCATGCAAGTGACTAGACATCTCCATGTCCCCATAGCCCATGAAACTGCGCTATCAATCAACTTACAAACTAGTCTTAGAATGAATCATTTATGTCCATATTAATGATTCGGACCAGGGACTGATAGTATTTATAACTTCGGTTCACTTAATAGGGTTTCATTCATCAAATCACATATTTGACAAACCTAACGAACGTTATACAATACTTTGGACATTTTATTTAACACCAAACCATGGTTAAATAAGAATAATACTTTATTGATAAACATAAACATACATATCTAAGTGTTTTATGTCTGTGACTAATTTTACAATAAAATAGAACACAACTAAAGCCACTCTCAATATGCTTAAGCCCTAAACCCCTAGTATGACTTTCATGCTTGGGTTGAGGCAGCGGTTTAGTTAACGGATCGGCGATGTTATCGTCCGTATGAATCTTGCAAACTATCACATCCTTCTGTTCCACTATTTCACGAATGATGTGAAACTTCCTAAGTACATGTTTGGACTTCTGATGTGATCTTGGTTCCTTGCTCTAAGCAATGGCACCATTATTGTCACAATGTAAGACAATAACATTCCCAATACTAGGTACTACTCCTAGTTCAGAAATGAATTTCTTCATCCAAACGGCTTCCTTTGCTGCGTCAGCTGCAGCAATATACTCAGTCTCAGTTGTAGAATCAGCTATGGTGCTTTGCTTTGAACTCTTCCAGCTCACTGCCCCTCCATTTAGACGAAAGATGAACCCAGATTGAGATCGGAAATCATCTTTGTCTGTTTGGAAGCTCGCATCCGTGTAACCTTCAACAAACAGCTCACTTTCACCTCCATAAACTAAGAAATGATCCTTAGTTCTTCTCAAGTACTTAAGGATATCCTTAGTGCGCATCGCCTGGATTCGATTGGTATCTGCTACACATACTCAAAGCATATGAGACATCTGGTCGAGTACAAATCATGGCATACATAATGGACCCTATAGCTGAAGCATAAGGTACATTACTCATTCGCCTAATCTCATCAATGTTTGAAGGACATTGAGTCTTGCTTAGCGATAAACCATGTTGTATTAGGAGGAAACCTCTCTTAGAGTTTTCCATATTGAACCTAGTAAGAACCTTATCAATATAAGTTCTTTGACTAAGTCCAATTAATCGTTTAGATCTATCTCTATAGATCTTGATCCCCAAAATGTACTCAGCTTCTCCAAGGTCTTTCATAGAGAAACAATTCTTTAGCCATTCTTTGACAGAGTCAAGCATGGGAATATCGTTTCCTATGAGTAATATGTCATCTACATATAAAACCAAGAAGACAATGTTGCTCCCACTAAACTTCTTGTATACACAAGATTCTTCTTCATTTTTGAGAAAACCAAACTGTTTGATAGCCTCATCAAATCGAAGATTCCAACTCCGAGATGCTTGCTTCAGTCCATAAATGGACTTATGAAGCTTGCACACCTTCCTAGGATTCTCAGGATCCACAAAACCCTCAGGTTGTGTCATATACACATCCTCTTTCAAGAACCCATTCAAGAAAGCGGTTTTGACATCCATTTGCCAAATTTCATAATCAAAGAAGGCAGCAATCGCTAGGATTATCCGAATGGATTTAAGCATCGCAACTGGTGAAAAAGTCTCATCATAGTCAATACCATGAATCTGTCTAAACCCTTTTGCAACCAATCTAGCTTTGAAAACATCAATGTTTCCATCCTTGTCTGTTTTCAATTTGAAAATCCATTTGCAACCAATAGGTGTAACCCCATCAGGCAAATCAACCAAGTCCCATACTTGATTCACAGACATGGATTCCATTTCAGAATTCATGGCTCCAAGCCATTTTTCAGAGTCTTGAATCGCCAAGGCACCTTTGTAGCTAGTAGGTTCCTCATGTTCTAAAATCATTATTTCAGAACTTTCGGTCAACAAGAAGTCCACAAATCTCTTTGGTGGATTTCTTGGTCTACTAGATCTACGAGGGGCTGCAACAGGAGAAATTTCCTTCTCAACGATTTGAGAATTTTTGCTCGAATTAAATTTGAGTGGAGCAGTAGGAGGTTCAACTATTGAATGCTCTTCCTCCAGCATAAGGTCATGCATAGGAGATGGTTCATGCATTGGATGCACAACCTCTACCGTAGGCAATGACACAAGTACCTCTGCTTCTGATATGGGTTGAACCACATCCGTTTGTTGTGCTTCTCGAACTTCTTCGAGAAATACATTACTCCCACTTACCTTTTTGGAAATGAAATCCTTTTCAAGAAAGGTACCATCCTTAGCAACAAACTTTGTTTTCATGACGGTTGTAGAAGTAATAGCCCCTTGTTTCTTTAGGATAACCTACGAAGAAACATTTGTCGGCTTTGGGAGCGAGCTTGTCAGGCTGTAAACGTTTTACATAAGCCTCACAACCCCAAATGCGTAAATAAGACAGGCTAGGAACTCTTCCTCTCCATATTTCATATGGTGTCTTATCGACTGCCTTGGACGGAGTCCTGTTTAGCGTAAAAGCAGCAGTTTCGAGAGCATGTCCCCAAAAGGATACTGGAAGGTCAGCAAGACTCATCATAGATCGAACCATATCCAATAGAGTTCGATTTCTCCTCTCAGAAACACCATTCATTTGAGGTGTTCCAGGTGGAGTTCGTTGTGAAAGAATCCCACAACTCTTCAAATGATCAATGAACTCTTGGCTCAAATATTCTCCACCACGATCTGATCGTAGTGCTTTAATTGTCTTACCAAGTTGGTTCTCTACTTCATTTTGGAACTCTTTGAACTTTTCAAAGGATTCTGATTTATGTTTCATTAAGTAAATATACCTATATCTACTTAAATCATCAGTAAATGTTATGAAGTAGCTATAACCTCCCCTAGCTTTTGTACTCATTGGTCCACATACATCTGTATGTATTAAGCCCAATAGTTCAGTGGCTCTTTCACCTTTTCCAGAAAAAGGTGATCTTGTCATTTTGCCCATCAAACATGACTCGCATACATCAAATGATTCAAAATCAAAAGATGTTAGAAGCCCATCTTTATGTAACTTCTGAACGCGATTTTGGTTTATATGACCCAAGCGACAATGCCATAGATAGGTGGGGTTTATATCATTTGATTTATGTTTCTTGCTTTCTATGTTAAGTATGGGTTTATCTTGGTTAAGTAGATACAACCCATTAGTATTGTTAGCACTAGCATAAAACATATCATCCTTATAGATAGAGAAACAACCTTTCTTTATCGTAAAAGAGTACCCTTCATGATCTAATACATGAATTGAAACAATGTTTTTATCAATATTAGGAAGAAAATAACAATTATTTAGTTCTAATACTAATCCAGAAGGTAGAGGTAGATAATAAGTTCCAACTGCTGTGGCAGCAATCTTCGCTCCATTAGCTACACGCATTTCTACCTCCCCTTTTGCCAGTTTTCTACTCCTTTTAAGTCCCTGCACATTTGAACAAATGTGAGAAACACAACCGGTATCAAATACCCAAGAAGAAGTAGAAGTTGCTAAATTAACTTCTATAACATAGATACCTGAAGTAGAAGCACCAGACTTCTTGTCCTTCAAGTACTTGGGGCAATTCCTCTTCCAATGACCAATCATGTCACAGTAGAAGCATTTGCTCTCAGCAGCCACTCTTGGCTTAGCTGTAGCCTTTGGCTTTGCAGAAGCTTTGGCAATAACTCCTTGTTTGCCCTTCTTTTTGCCGGCCCCAACCTTCTTAAACCCTTTCCCTTTTTGAATCATAAGAACATCCTTCTTAGGTTCAAAGGGGATGTTTTGCTCAGCAGTAATGAGCATCCCATGTAACTCAGCAAGGGTTTTCTCCACTCCATTCATATGGAAATTCAACCTAAAGTTTTTAAATCCATCATGAAGTGAGTGGAGTACAATGTCAGTAGCCAACTCTTGGCTATAAGGAAAGCCCAGTCTTTCCATGTTTTCAAAATGACCTATCATCTTGAAGACATGTTCTCCCACTGGCTTGCCCATCTCAAGCTGACACTCAAGAATTGTCTTGTTAGTCTCATATCTCTCAACTCTAGCTT
Source organism: Dysphania ambrosioides (assembly GCA_026401315.1). NCBI lineage: Eukaryota > Viridiplantae > Streptophyta > Magnoliopsida > Caryophyllales > Amaranthaceae > Dysphania > Dysphania ambrosioides. Next base: position 24,855,346 of record CM048657.1, read on the forward strand.
GCAGTCGAAACATAGTTTTCAACTGCTGGATGATGTTATTTGCATCCATTTTCTCAAACCTCTTTTGGAGGGAAGAGTCCATGGAGGCTAACATGAGGCAAGTAACAATTACCGACCTCTCTAAGATAGCCTTGTGAGAAGCTATCTCAGCCTCCGTAGGAGTTGAGCTAAGCATCGGGATAGGGGTTTCAAGAACATCCTCTCTTCCTTCGGACCTTAGAACGATTCTAAGGTTCCGTTCCCAATCAAGGAAGTTTTTGCCGTTCAATTTATCCTTCTCAAGGATCGAATGTAAGTTGAAAAGCGATGCACTGTTGTTGTTGTTACTAGACATGATATCTACAATATAAAATGCAAAATTCAATATGTTTATCATAATAGGCTTTAAGTATTTAAATAATTTAAATAATAAAAGTCATGCACACTCAATTCAAGTTAAAATTATCCCTTTTGAATTAAGCGATACCAAGATCCCTTTAAAAAAATAATTCTAAGCGGACTTGGGCCCTACTCTTAAAATTGTTTTATCGGGGTAAGTAAACTCTTTTACTAATTACAACTTTTGTAATTCTTGGTCGATAGGTAGTAACTCCTTACCCAATACCCATCTCTATGCTTCAAAATCCAAAACCCTTTTGATGATTTTGTTGAGTATAACCAATCAAACGTGTAAATTTCCCAAATTTACCCTATTTATTCCTATATCATTTAGTGACACCCTGCTTAGGCAGAACCTACCACTAATGATTAAGGCTTCCATTGGTGTTTGTATTGGAAAAGCAAATTAACTCAATATTATAATAGGGACCTAAGTTCTATGTTGGTTTATTTAAAAGTGAACACATGCAATAAATAAACAAACATAAACTTAATAAAGCATATTAAAGCAATAAAGCTGAAATATAAATGTGATCCTAGTATGGCCCCTAAAACCCTAAGACTACTCTTCATGGGCTTCATCCTTGAACCATCATGGATCTCCATCCTTGATCATTATTGGATCTTCATTCCATGGATCTCCATCCATAGAGAATACATAATATTTTTGGAAAAATAAAATAACAAATTAAATTAAATTACAAAAATACAAACGATACGCAGATCGTATTTAGGATACAAAAATACTTTAACGATTCGCAGATCGTATTTTCTATCCTAATTTGGGCCATACTAGTCACCTCATGCAATCACAATATCAAATATTATAAATTGCATAAAACAATAATAATATCACATATTATTAGCCATAATGCATAATAACAATTTATTAAACATTAAAGAATTTAGCATGTCAATTATTAAAAGAACATATTAATTCTAATTTAATTAATCAAATTAATTAAATTAAGCATTAATAAAAACACTTATTAACAATGTCATTATTTAACTTTATTAATCATATTAATAAAATAAAATAATAACAATATTAAACACATAACATTAACTACCCAAAATATTAATCACATTAAAAGGGTAATTAAAAGGTAACCATTAATCATCCATTTCATTAATCAATTAATAAAGGGATAATTAAAAAAAAACCAAACATTAACTCTCTCATTTTATTAATCAAATTAATAAAACCCTAGTAATAATGGCCATCAATAGAAATTCAGCAAATGGATTAAAGAACACAATAAACCAGCAAATAAATTATATTGATTCAATTATAAGCTTAAATGTGGTATTAACTAAATTAATTAGTCCAATTAATTATGCAATAATACCCATAACCACATAATAGCTAAAAGGGGAGCAGGAAACGCCTGGGCTCGAAGCCCAGGCTGGCCCGTTGTGGCCCGCACTACCGTAGTGCAGCAGGGGCTCGCAGCCACGCCCCGCAGCCACGCATGCTCACCCCCTTGCCGGCGACCCCACTTGAAACCGAACCCACCCAACAACTCGCCGGCGACCGGCGAACCAACCCCACCCAAAACCATTCGTTTTCCGGCCACCATGGCCTGCCCAAAACCGCCGCAAAACCCACCCCAAAACTCGCCTCTAATACGCAGTTTTATGGTGAAATTCAACAGATTATTGCACAATTTTGGGGTCCGAATTATGGGCAAAAGGTTTGAGTATCAATTGAACATAGATTGGTATATATAAATTGTGAAATTTCTCAAATTTCATACACTTCAATGCAATTGGGGCAAATTCTAGGGTTCTTCATTTCGAAATTCTAATGGCTTAATTGTTGGATGAATTTTCATGAAAAACCCAATCAAATTGTGTATTCATGCAATTCAAACAATAATGCACAAGAATTCGAACATCAATCATGCCAAAATTCACAATTTCATGCATAATAGATTCGAAATTTGGGGTTTAGGCCATGAACACGAAATTAATAAGATAAAATCTAATTAAATCCGTGCTAAACATGATTAATCCAAGCATCAAAATGCATTAAACTAATCAATACCAAATGATCGAAATCCAATTTTAATCATGCATTTTCAATACCACATATAATACCTCCCTTAATCGAATCAAAATAATCAAAATAATCATATCAAAATATGCAAGAGGCTAACTGATACCACTGTAGGAAAGTAGATACGTAAAGCGGAATTTTAAGAAACATTTTCTTGCATCTACAACAGGATCTCATGCACGTTTCAATACGAATTATAGGATTAGAATTCCACACCCTTGAAGCGTGTTTTCCACAAAGCGAAGAACGACTCACACTTCTATATGGAGATCCTTAGAACACCAAATGTTGCTCCTCTAATGTTGGTCCATAAGCAACGATTGAAACACCACGTATGCTAGTACGGAATAAGGAACAATTCGTTATTGCTTTTGTTGGTGATGGCCAAGAGAAGGGAAGAGAGATTTTTGGAGTATATGGCCAAGTATGGATGTTTTAGTAGTCATGCATGTCTCATACTTATTCATATTTATAAGTAACATCTTTATGTTACAAATAACCTCTTTAGTCCATACTTCACATAAGCATGACCATTTAGCTTCTTAACCTCTTTTGTATTTTAATTCAATCATATACTTATATGTGTGACCTCATAGGACCGGTTTATTATTAGCGGTGCACTAATCAAATTAGTTCACAAATCATAGTCGGTTTCTAGCAAAACACTATGATCACCTAAAATAACCGATTATATATATCTCCATAAATTTGTCCATGTTATACTTAATCGTTACACTTGATCAAAGGACATTTTCCTTCAGTAACCCCTTCATATTACACAATTTACATCCCCACCGTCACCACTCAATTACCCATAGCTGCTAAGCTACTTGCTCCGTTAATCCCACAGACTAGCAGTATTGCTCTACATTTCTAACCCTACGTATTAGACTTACCAATATCATTCCTCACTGGAAAATGATTGATCCACAGACTCTCCTACGACAACACAAAATGAAGCATCAAACAAATCCAGTAAGGAATTTTGGATTTGCTTGAATTAAGTAAGCACGATTAATCTGCAGGTTTTCCTGTCTGACATGAATATAATCAGGCCTAGAGTTTACCCAAACATAGACATAAGATGCTAAAAGGATAGTAGTATCAAACAAATAATAGGAAAGATCACAAAAGCTAAGCAAAATCAAGACATTCTTACACACAAACTGAGGCCCCTGCATAAGTATTAGCAATATTACCCTTAATGGCATAGTCAAACCTTACTTCACCATTATATTGAAACTAAAGCAATATCATAATGATAACGCTAGCCAGCAGGCGAGCTTAACCATTCCACTATGTTATTAACCATTGTCCTCTAAAAAAAAAACTACATTAGAAATCTAAGCCAAAGGTCTCATTCTAGTGACAAATTACGTCAATCCTAAAATGCTACTTTAGGGCAAGAATCTAGAGGCTATTTCTATGGCCACTACAAAGAAAGAGACAATTCACAAATTATTAGATCTTTTCAGCACCTTGATTGCCAAAGCCTAACATTATGCAATTTCAACATAAGTCAATCCTTTGAACTCTCAACATACTAAAAGTTAGTTAAACGACTTCAGTTAATGCACCATATCATATGAGACACAAACCCCATCCTGATCATTATGGGAGAAATTATACATTGGAATAAAATCCCTCACAGCCTATTAGCTAACTTAGCTAACCATTAGCCACCAATCGAAGAGTGACTTCTGTCTGAGAACATACATGCATAACTTAAATTCCACAAAATTGGAAACAATACAGATAGACAAACTCATGTACAATATACTGTAATATAACATGAGTGATCAACATAGTAAGTTATACTCATTCGTCACTATAAAAGGCTTTAATTACATCAAAAGATTTCTGAATCTTCTCCAATTTATAGTACAAATTCATGTATATTCACATAGATGCAATGTCATACAAAGATTTTGCAAGAGTAGCCATCAAATTCACGTATAATCTAGACTTTGCAATGACATACAAAGACTTTGTCAACTAAGTGCATTGTGAGATTTTAAGCAGCCAACAAATTCATGTATAAAATTAAATGAGATTTTGCGTAACTTACCTTTCGTTTAACCAATTTTCCTATTAGCACATGCATGTTCTTGAAATTCCCAAAAAATTAGCAAAGATTCGCTGAAATTCCCAAAAAAATTCGCCAATCATCAATGAGATTTGAGAGTTCGTGAGAAACTAGAGATTTAGGTGTCGGTTTGATGTACAATGCAAACTAAGCTTCTCAGTTTTTATGTATAATGCAAACTAAGCTTCTCAGTTTTTATGTATAATGCAAACTAAGCTTCTCAGTTTTTATGTATAATGCAAACTAAAGCCTATGAGATGTAGTAGATGTCGTTTTTTCCACTAGTAAAAGCTAGAAAACCGCAGCATATAGACATTTCTTTACTAGTGAAAGTTGCATAGCCGATCCTTATCGATGCATAAAATAGTAGGGAACTAGTGGGAGAGAGTCCCTTTCTCTTTTCTTCACCAAAAAGGAAAGTTAGGTTATAAAAAATCAGGCTCTCTAGTGGCAATTGACTTATCAAATTGTCCACCTGAAACCTACATGGGTTCCCGTCCCTTTTAATTATGCTCACAAAAAAGCCCCTACAATTTGGCGACTCCACTAGGGACATGTAAGCCTAAAGATTACTTGGCTATGCATTCGAATGAGAAACCGAAAAAACCCATTTTGTGTCCGTACAATTGGCTAGAAATTGTGTTAGACATACTTGCATTCATGCATATAACTCTCCGCGTGTGAAAATTACACCCTAGGTCTCCGTCTTATACAAATGTATTCTACAGTTGAGACACCTTGGGAGTGGAAGATTAGCCAATAATGATTAAGGATCATGGCCCGACCTTTGGCTTTTCCAAAGCTTACCAAACCATGGCACTTGGCACACACTAGGGCGTTGTGTTGGGGGATGTCCTCTTACCTTGGCCTCTTCAAGTAGTGGCTCTTGGTAAATGGATCTTCCTCTAAGCCATGGACCCTATGACTCATGTATTGAACCCTAGTTTATGTTAAAACTTAGAACCTTGGGTAGATGGAGACTTGTAATTGTTGCATTCATCCAAGCATGTTAGTGTGACTATGTGAATCAGTGTGTTATTGCTATATTATTTGCACTAACATTAGAATCTAGCTTTATAAAACCCTAGGGAAACTTAAACCCTTAAAAAATAAATTACTAGAATCCTTGGTCACGATCACCAATTAGGCTCACTTTACATCATTTCATGCATCAAAACCGCATCAAAATTGCGTCATGTCCACCCCAAGTCTCATCAAGCCAAACCATGTCTCCCGAAATCCTAGGCTGATGCTACAAAATTGACCCAGTCATGGTAAAAACCTAGTCTTACCTCTCAAAAGGACTCAAACACGGTAAAAACATAACCTTACCCATTAAAATGGCTCAAATACCCACATTGCCTCCTAAATCACCTAGCATATTTCCTTAAACACAAAGAGAACCAAACCTCATCCCTCAAATGTCTTAAAGCTATCAAAACATAGTAAAATTCTTACCTTACCTCTGAAATGCCTCTAACCCCTGGTAAAAATCTTGCCTTACCTCTAAAATGTCCCAAGAAATGGTAAAAAGCCTAACTTACCCCTGAAATATCCCATGTCCCTGGTAAAACCCCGAGTTCACCTCTTAAATGCCTCTTGTCCCTGGTAAAACCCCAATTTTACCTCTGAAATGCCACATTACTTTGGTAAAATCCCAGTTTACCTCTGAATTATCGCTCCGTAAAAACCTAAATTTACCCCTGAACCATCGCACTTATAAGGCCTTTACCTTCTCATCAAAACCCTATCGGAGTAAAATTCCAAAAGTATCCCGTTCAACCGATAAGAGCCTAATCTTCCCACCGAAACCCTAGTGGGGGTGAAATCCCAAAAGTATCCCCTTCAATTGGTAAGGGCTCAACCTTACCACCAAAATCCTTGTGGGGTGAAAATTTGAGATTGCCCCATCCCATTGGTAAGAACCCAACCTTTCCACTAAAACCTTATATGGGGTAGAATCTCAAAACTACCCTCCACTGGCGAAAATTCAAAATTAACCCGCTGGGTAAAATTTCAAAATTACCCTTGAGCACCACAAAAGCCTAACCCTAAAATGGGCATTGTGTATTAAGTCCATGCATTCAGAATCATTTTGTAGCAGAGGTCGACTCCCTAAACCGAGCCATGCATTCATTTGCATTAGAGGTGATCGTTAGTTACATCATACTTGTAAATGCATCGTACATGTGTATCATCTCTCTTATGACAGACCCAAAAAACACTCAGCCCAAATTGAGTCAAGTCTTATCCCATGTCCTTTAGTAGGAGTTCACCAGCTCGGGTACAAAGACTGGGTATAAGTTGAAGAGAACATCATCACCTTCAACCAATGGCAACCCCAGAGCAAATGGCCTAGCTCCTAGCTAAATTCAATGACTTAGCTAAGTCTTTAGAGGGCATAAAAGCCTATCTAGAGCAAATCGAGAGTGCCAACTCCCTAGAAACTCTGGCACCAACAGTTGAAAGTATGGTCCATCAATTAACCAACCACTGACAATACTTTAACACAACCCCTGATAAACTGAAAAGGAAAATCATCCTCTTAGAGAATTTCTCCACTGAATACATGCCGAAGTACAAATCAACAGATGATGTAAGATATCATCTACACAACTACAAGGCCACCATGGCCATCAAGGGGATATATCCTGAATTATTCTCGATATTTTTTCCTATGTCTCTAGAGCTAACTTCTCAAAAGTGGTTCTACTCAATAAAGGAAAGGGAAACCGAGACATAGGAGGATATCACCAATACCTTCATGAACAATACGGACCTAATGTGAAATTTTAGACAACTCTTCAACAGTTAAAGGTTCTTCGACAAAACACCAACGAAGGGTTCACGACCTATCTGAATCATTGGAGGGAATCAACCTCTCAAATGGTCTTAAGGCTATCCGAAAAAAAATCTTGTGAGACCTTCTTCTTAAGTCTTCTTCCTGAGTATAAGAACCATATGAAGTACTTGGGTCTTGAATCTTTTGAGCGTGTGTACAACATTAGCACCAACATTAAAGATGATCTAACAAAGAATTATACCGCTCCTAGATATGAGCAATGGATGGGGGAATGAGACTACAACTAACTCCCTTTCCAAATCTAATGGAATCGACATTCTTGAGGCTCTAGCATCTCAAGATGTCATCCACTATAACAATAGCAATGGCTCATTTGATGACCCGTCCGCTTATAATTCTACTTGTCTATGAGGATGGCTCTACTAATAACCCATATTCCTTGATCATCTCCAGGGGATCCCATCATTGAATGGAAAAATCATCTTGTCCTCAAGACATGGCACATATAGAAACGATGATAAATCTGAAGAATCATCAAAGCCACCTGAATGCATCAACCACAAGGCTTTCTCCTTACTCTTTGGGCTTGAAAACTGAAAAAAGTCCAAATTTCTCTCGTAAGTCATCACATTCATCCATCAAAGCTTATTATGCCAGTTCCCAACATGGCGCATGGATGAAGAAAACACTGAAGGTCATAAATCTCAATGTCAAGAAGCTAAATATTTTCACTGAAAAAGACCCGAAGATGAATGAGTTGAGTTATTTGAGTCATAGTCTGAGTCAGTCAAGTCTGAATGCATTGAGCTAGGCTTTTGTCGGTTATGTTACATGGAGAAATATAGAAATCCTCCCTTACTATAACAACCCTAGAATTAAATAAAAATTGTTTTTTTATACTTATACCTTTTTCTTCTACTCTAATCCCTACTAATTGCTTTGTCTCTAAGGAACATGACTTTGAATTCATTAAAGCAATGGAATAACTCAAAATTAAAACACTTATAATCAAAGAAACTAAAAAGATTAACAGATGTCAAACAAGAACCAGAGCATATGCAAGCGAGCTAGTACTATCCCCTGAAGAACGTGTAGAGTAGATACAGTTACTTAGAGAATGCATCAGAGTTTTTTCTCGGTCATACATAGATATGCCAGTGATAGATAGATAGATAGATATATTCTTGGAATTCGGGTTCATCAGTATTGTAAACTACCCTGATTGAGTTAAAAACATTATACCTGATCTAGAAAATAACCGCAAAGTCTAAACTTGTATGGATTACCAAGATTTGAACTAGGCTAGAGTAAATGATGGGTCTCCGCTACCCCACATCAACGTTTTGGTTGACAAAAAAACTTATCTTCATTCATTGATGAGAATTCAAGCTACAATCAAATAATGGTGCAAGAGGATGTGAAGAAAACCATCTTCATGACTTAATGGGGCACCTATTGCTACATGGTCCTACCGTTTGGCATCAAAAACATGGGTGCCACATATAGTTGATACGATCCTGAAATCCAGAGATCATCTAGGACACTTTATAACTCCCTAAAAACTCTTTGAACAATTCAGACAGTTCAACATGGGACTCAAAACTCAAAAACGCATCTTTTGATATAACATCGAGCAAGTTATCATCAACTCTTGAGGCTTTGAGATTAATCCTAACAAAATCAAGGCTCTCTTGGCTATAAGACCCCCTAAAAATGAAGAGGAAATCTGAACCTTTTTAAGTTATTTGCAATCATCAATATGTGAGCCGGTATCCCAAAAATTGAAAAAGAAAACACCAAAAGAACAAAGATTGCCAGAAAGCTTTGAATCTAATAGTTAGCTATAATCTCCCGTGCTCTCTCTAACATTGCCAGGAGATTCTTCTTTGCCTATACCTCTTAGTCACCGAATTTTTAGTCAAGGTTTTCCTAATTCATAGGTTATAGAGAAAAGTAAATGCAATCTACTATGTCGACATGAAACAGTCACTCTAAAAAACTAGCATACAAACTGGGCTAGACACTTTGATTCAAGAAAATCCTTTTCAGAGGTACAATGCAGCTTATAGACATGGACAGTAATGAGTTTTGTTCACTAACCAATCTCATTTAGTTAAAGAAATTCATAGCACAATTTATCTATGGAGAGCTATGTGTGGGCCTGATTCCCTCAACAAATACATAAGCAACCTCACTTGGGGGCCCGGCACAAATCATGTGTTTCTAAATCTGAGAAGAAACTTGAAGTACAACACAAACCTGAGTTTCAAATCTGAAAGAAGCTTCTAAAATGACACAGACTCAGCCTTGCCGCTATAGAGTTATGTCTAGGTCTGAATCCCGCAGTGGATACGTAGGCAACCTTACTAGAGGCTTGGATGCCCTATGTGTTTCTATATCTGAAATGAAACATCTGAAATGCACTGTCTCAAGTTTCAAGTTTGAAAGAAACTTTTGAAAAGCAATATATCTAGTATCACCGTAGTCACGGGTTTATGAATCTAAGCAGAAACCTCTAAAGCATGCAAAAATGAGTTGTGAATACCTAAATGAGACTTTTAAAAATCATAGAGCTATGTTTTGACCTGATTCCTACAAAAGGATATGTAGGCAACCTCCCACAAGGCCCAGTCACATCAATATTAGTTAAGCTTTGCACTCAAAATATCATTCTCAGCACCTATCCAAAAGAGCTCTCATCTCAAGTTCTCCAGTTTCTTCAATCACTTGATATTACGTAACTTTGTGCTAAGTTGCAGCTTGTTCTTCCGTGATTAATTTGGCTCATTCGGTCTTAGTAATCAATTTTAAGTTTTTATATTAAATGTAATCCTTAAAATATATAATAAAACCTTGCAATTCAAACAAACTTAATTTTAAAGCTTAAAGAATGATAAGTCTAAATTAGAGGAGAAAAAGCAAATGGTTTTAAACGTGAATAAAACCTTTTTTCTTTCTTTTGTAATTTTATCCCCTAACCAATATCCAAATAGGTTAGCCACTTTCTTTCCCTTAGTGAGCCTTTCTTTGAAGAGCTTTATTGTCTTCCTAAACATCTCCATTGATGATAGAACATATGCCTCCTAGATCTAGTCGTTCAGACTTGGTCTGATTCTGATAAAGACAAAGTATAAGAACCATTCGGCTTGCTTAAATGGCAAATCAAGTCACCTCTCATGTGCAAAAGTCTCAAAAGTTTCAAAAATCATTTTCTTATCTTCAAACTCAAAAAAGGATACCTCTAACCCATGCAAGCTCTTAATGCCTCTTGTACTCTCGTGGCTCAACCCAGATATACCTTGATGACTCTTTCATCTTATTAGCCACAAAAAGCTTTGCCAAAGCCTATTCACAAAATTTCCTAAAAGCCCCCCCCCCCCCCCCCCCCTAAACAATTCCTCCTTTCCTTGTTTTAAGAGAAACTCGATACCACATTTGTGTCCATGTTCATGCAAAATCATACATGCATCATGAGTCATGCTAAGTCAGATTTGTATAAGATGTGTGCATTAGCATAACTACTAAGCTAAAAAAGCATACTTCTATAGTATAAGGTTAAAGCGAGGAAAGCTCAACTCAATCCTGCTCTTCCCGCGGAGTCTCAGGGAATGCAATTTCTTAAGAGGCGCGTAATAGCATCATTTTTAGGAAATTTTTGTGGGGTGCTTTTGTTGTGAACATGACAGCAAGGCCAGGTAGACTGTCATGCTAAACTTTATTTGAATTAGACTCATGCATCATAAGTTAAAACCTTGTCACAGTCACATTTAGCAAAGTCACCCAAGTTTCTAAAGCTACAAAAATCTGAGTTATATTCAAATATGCCATAGCCTTGAATCCTATGCAAAGCTAGAATCCTGACCTTGCAAGCAAATCTGTCATTAAGCAGTGATCAGCAATCAAGCCATCATCTTGAATATTGGCAAAATCAAAAGCAAGCATGACATTGTGGGTTGAGATCTCTCCTTTGAAGACCTCCAAGGCCTTTTTTACAGGTCCCCTGACATTTCCCTAAATAGTTATCAAAATAGAGACAAAAATTCGTGTAAGTAGGCTCAAGGCTCTCATTAGCCACATAGTGAAAAGAAAAAACGAGGTTTTCTAAACTATATTTGCCTTTGAACCTAGCAAACACAAAAACAAACCAAAAAATTTAAAACCAAAAAAGGTAATCCTTATGACCTACCCATACAACCAAAAGTTCACAGACTCTGCTACTTTCAGAGCCTAGGGGCTTACCACTCAAACTCGTTCTGCAAACACATCAAAATTGGGTGCTCATCACTCGTACCCGTCCTCTTTCAAATCAATAGGCAAAAATCATTTTGCCTGTGAAACATAAAAGTGACATTCCAAATGTTGATCAAAAATCTAGGGTGACTCCACATGACTCATAGGCACTTCAATGACCCAATGACTCTATCTTAATAGCTCGGGAGGCATCCCTATAATATGAGAATAGTCTCTTCAACTCGGGAGGCATCCCTTAAATACGCAATAGCTCGAGAGGCGTTCCTATAAGAGGCGTCCCCGTAATACGTAAGTTAGGCTAAGCAAGCCCCTAACTCGGGAGGCATCCCAAAAATATGCGATGGCATGGGAGGCATCCCAAAAATACGCGATGGCACGGGAGGAGCCCCTATAACAGGCAATGGCTCATGAGGCATCCTTAAAATATGTAATGGCTCATGAGGCGTCCCTATAATAGGCAATCGGCTTGTGGCCTGGGAGGTGTCCTTGTAATAAGCAAGTCAGCTAAAATAAGCAATATCTTGGGAGGTGTCCCTATAATATGCAAACAAGGCTAAGGAAGCACAGGCTTGGAATACGTCCTTAAAATACGCAATGGTCGGGGTGTCGTCCCCATAATACGCAGATTAGCTTAAGGCTCGGGAAGCGTCCCTACAATACGTAGATTGGGTCAAGGCTCAAGGCTCAGGAGGAGTCCCTAGAATACGCTAAGCAAGTTAGGCAACAATGGGCCCAACAAAAATCCTAAGTGGGTCATCTAAGGGTTTTAATCTATAATATAACCATCCAAAATACTTATCCCCATAGAGTTGCCCCACAAGCAAAACTCATCCGTAGCAAATAAAAATCCTAGTACATTAACATCCCCATAGGATAAGTATCCTCAGCAAGGATAAAAATGGGAATGGTACCCTCAAAAATTATTTAAAAGCCTCAAGTGGGACCTCCTTAGCAAAAACACAAACTAAAAATTTCCCCCTACGGACTTCGTCTACCCCAGTAAAGGCCAAACGTAGTAAACCCTTCAAAGTGACAATTTCAATAGCTGAATCATCCAAGAACTAAGGTAAATCATTCAAAGCTATGAATTAGCCTAAATTCAAGGACCAATATAAAGAAAACTCCCTAGTGGAGTAGGGTAGCACCCTCTCAAAGTGCTAAAGCCTCCTAAGTAAATCGCATGGGAGTAAAGAGCAACAAACTTAGTCTCTCTAGCACAACAATCCATATCTCTTTGGCATAGTAGGCCATGTCTTTTTAGCACAACATGCCATGTTTTTGGCACAGTAGGCCATGTCTCTCTAGCACATTAGGCCATGTTTCTCAGGCACAGCATGCCATGTCTCTTTAGCATATCAAGCCATATCTCTATCACAGCACGCCATGTCTCTGGTACAGTAGGTCATGTCTCTAGCACAACAAGCAATGTCTCTAAGACACACCACCCCGATAGTCGATCCCCATTTGCACAACAAGCCATATCTCTAAATTGCGCCACCCTGATAGCGGCTCCCTATCCCTAGCACAATAGGCCATGTCTCCAATTCGCGTTACCATGATAGCGGCTCCTTGTCCCTAGTGCAACAGATCATGTTTCCATGTTGCGTTACTCCAATAGCGGCTCCCTATTGGCACAGCAGGCCAATCTATAGGCTGCATCATTCCGATAGTGGATCCTAGTCAACACTAGTGTCCCTAGTGGAGCATATCGAGTCTCTAACCTCATCCATTTAGGCCAATCGACAAAATTTCCAATCTTATTTGTTTTGTAGGTACCAGCTTTAGAAGGGAGGTTTGAGGTCGCAGAACATCTCAGATCTTCCTCCGTCTCAAGCCAAACTTTGACCTTGGTCTTATCCAAGACTCGGTCAAAGTGAGGGCTTATGTAGACACGAAATCATGTCTCTCCATATAGTAGTCGATGCCAAAACAACCCTGATGAATGAACTTAGCTTAGGTTGTGTTTGAGTATGTACAAACCCAAAAACACCTTAAAATCGAACCCTCAAAAGGTCTTAAACACAAACACAAGAACAAGCCCCTTACCTTGGTCCAAATATAAATCCAACATCACAAAATCACATCACCAAAATCACCAAAATAAACCCCCTAAAACCGTAAAAAACCGAGGCTCGGAGCTCTAATGCTTGACACACAAAGCCAGCGTCAAATGCCAAAAGTGCATCAGATAACCTAGTTGGACGTCCAATGCATACATGTAGCATCAAAATCCCAACATGGGCATTCAACACACAATGTGTGCTTGATGCACAAAGTCTGGGCATCCAATGCCTAGACTAATCCTTACTCACCTCTAGCTTAGCTCCTTTCCAGCTCATTTCCTATAAGCGTCTAACGCACAACCTATAAGCTTCAGCTAAGCGCTCTTGTCCTGTTCTAAGCCTCTCTTCATCCAAGAAAAATAGTCCTTCTTGAGCGTCTAACACATGAATCGGGCATTTAACACACAGCCTGGCGTCTGACGCACAAACCCAGCATTTGACGCGCAGGCAACCGACTCTTATTTGCCTATAAATACGTTCTCAATTGATAACCAAAGGGTCGTATTTTCTCCAAATATTAAGGGTTATCACTCTGCCAATATACACTCTTAAGTACAATCAAAGCTTCTCAAAAATCCTTCATACCTACCAAGGGTCAATCCAAGCACATTTGACACAACCAAGCAAGAAAATCTTACCCCTACAACACATACTCAAGGAAAGACTCAAGCAAAAGGACTCTCCTAAAAAGTAAACATCGAGGACTCCTCTTAATCTAATCTTTTTCTTTATTCCTTTGTCTACTTCTACTCCATTCACCTTCTAGTCTTGCGACTTAGTGGTTTCCATCCACTCAAGACCCTTATATTAGACTCTTTTTTGTAATGATTGTGTGAGGTTCAAAACCCCTCTCACATGAACACCTATTTTAATCTTCATACAACTTATTTTTAATGTCTCTTATACCTATGATATAAAGAGCTAGAAGAAACTCTTATTAGACTAGGTAAAGCCTCAAAACCCTAACTTTAAGCACTACATTCAAGAAAACATCTCCATAGATTGGTCTCCTCTTAATCTTTTAAGAAAACCCCCCTCCCTTGGATTTTACTTACTACGAGTTATATTATGTCTCTTTGCCTCTTTTTACTCTAGTATATGATGAAAATATGTGGACATCTCCATTCTCTATATACTTAATCAATATTTGAACCATTTTTATGATCAAATCCTTAGTATGTATCATACTTAAATACATATTTAGGAGTTGTCCTTAAGGCTCATTTCTTGTTCAAGCATCATAAAGCACATCTTAATCTTATGCACTACTGAAGACCTATTAATTGCAACCACGCCTAATAAGATAAATTTGGACAAATGTCCATAGGGATCCTTAATCTTATGGACAACTAACACAAGTGATCACCGAATTTAGACTTATGTGCATAAAGCTTAGTTTGCTCAACCAACAAAATTAGCGTGTGCTTATCTCTTATTTATGCATGTTTTCCTAGGAACTAAATCAGATTTTCTCTCCATCTCTATGCCACTTGTTTGTACACACCCTTGAATTGAAAAAAGTTGCTCATTCCTGGACATTTTCATGGTTCTAAGATCACTAACATGATTTATATTAGGACTCAAACCCAAGGGTTTTTAAATATCTCATAAATAGTGGTGGTGAATCCTTAACACTTTCAATGTCTCTAACGCCGCAAAGTTAATCCTTACCAATGCACAAAATAGTAGGGCACTAGTGGAAGAGAGTCTCTTCCTCTTTTTTCACTAAAAAGAGAAAGTTAGGTTATAAAAAACCTAGGCTCTATAGTTGTAATTCACTCATCGAATTGTCCACCTGAAACCTAGTTGGGTTCCTGACCCTTTAAATTATGCCCGCAAAAAAAGCCCCTATAGGAATCAACACTTCAACGAGCGCCCAAAATTCAGGAGGCATCCTCAAAAATCAAAGTAGGAATTGTAGAGCTAGGAGGCGTCCATAGATGAGCAAGTGTAGAGGATTGGAAATGTGATAAGAGTCAAGTTCAATCAAACTAGATTTAGGGTGAACAACTCAATGAGTGAGCTACCACTACTAAGCCTAGGTTCTTATAAACTGACCTATCCTTCTCGGCAAAGAGAAATTGAAAGAGGCCCTCCCCCACTAGTGCCCTACTAATTGTGCATGTCATTAAGGTTTGAGTACGCAGCTTTTTCCAATCCTTTTATATATTAGGTTTGAAGGGTCAAGAGAAGTCACCACCACACCTTTAAGGCGATTTAGATACCCAATTGGAATTAACTCAAAAGTACTCACGTAAACAATATTTGAACCAAAGGTGGGTTTGAGAATGAGCAATATGCGTCATTTCTAAAATGATATGCAAGCATTTTTCATTAATATGTAACAAGTTAAGTTAGGATCATTCCTAGGTATTCATGCATAAAAATGAAAGCACACTTTTAAATAAGGTTGGTTTACAATTTAAGATTTACAAATAAATCAAAACTAAACTGATAACTTCATAGAGTCCACAAGACTAAGGGGTCCAAGAACTGATTGTCCAAATTTATCATATTAGGCATGGTAGCACTTCAATAAATCTTGATTAAGTTCAAAAGATAAATGTTGTCACACAATTATAACATAATAAGAAGCATGTTATTAAAAGTGCTGAATTAAAAATGCAAAAATTTAATTAAAGTGAATAGAGGGCAATATTTAAAGATGTAAGGTATAGATTATATGCGAAATGACTTGAAGGTTTACTTATAAATGAAGAATTGAGCTTAAAGATGCTATCACTCATAACATACTTTAACTAGGAAAGGAGTCTAGTGTTAAGAGAACTTGTATGATTTAGCCCCAAAACATCATTATCTTATTAAATAAAATAACATCTAATTATGATTTATGATGCGAGAAATAAGCCATTATGATATCTCCTAAATAGTTATTCAAATGTGATGATCATATAGGGTTTTGCTCATGTAAAGGTGAGATTTGAATGAATGTAAAGAGATTTAAGACGTTTAAAACTTTTCATCATAAACTAAGTAAAAGTAAGAGAAATGGTATTTGAGTGTCATGTCAAGCTCCCTCCACTAGTCATCTTTATTTGTAAATGATGCTATGTTGTTCTCTAGGGAAACTTAGGCTTCTGCTAGTGGTCTATGAAGATTTATAGACAATCTCTACAATATCTCAGGAAAAGAGTTGAATCTCTCAAAGTCCTTTTGTAAAATTTAACCCCAAAATGCCACAGAGTGGCAAATCTTTTAATGAAATCCCTAAGGATGAGAGAGGTGAGGACCATGGGTGTCCCCATTTATGTTACGGGGAAGAAGAGACTCCACTTTCAACCACCTATGGATAGCATTATGGGGAAGATTCTTTATTGAAGTGCCATTCTTATCTCACATTAGCTAAGTTTATTCTAATAAATAATGTTCTTGTATCAATGGCTTCAAATATCCTAAGTTGTCATCCAATTTTGAGAAGTGTAGCATATAAGATAAATGTGATTGTCGTCCATTTCTTCTATGCTAATGTAGCTTCAAGTCAGCTAAAGGGAATCCTCTAGGTGGAGCAAACAACTCTAAATCTACCAAAAGGGTTAGGCGGCCTTGGGCTCACAAATTTGTGGCCCTCAACAAGGCTCTCTTAATGAAACAACTATGGAGAATGCACCTAAACCCATAACACATAAATCTCAAAGATATATAATACCAAGCAACCTTTCTCTCTATCTACAGAGAGATCTATTAGGGGGAAGACCACTGAATTCTCTTTAGGGATGACAATAATTAGGAAGATCAAAGATTGGAAAATTGCCCAGACAGGCTCGAGCGGGACAATGCCAAAGCCTAAGCTAGTTTTGATAAGGAAGATACTAGGGGGCTATACTAGCCATGGATGTTCCTCTAATAGATGTGAGCGGAATTCTTATACTAGAGGATGTTGCCATTAGGACAATACTCTGTTAAAATAGAAAACGCCTTTATACAACAGCTAAAACAGGAGAGTAGGTTTTTCATGTTTTGTTATAAATACCCCTCCCTCTGATGAGAGGAGGGGCAGCTAGGTTTATATTTTTTTATGCATTTTTAGTTTTCTTTAGCCTCCAAATTCTTTTAGTTTTAGCTTTCGGTTTTCAGTTTTCTCAACAATTTGTCGTTCAAATTCTGATCGTGGATAATACATTAAAGCTTTTGTGAGTTTTAATCTATTCCTTTGCTCTTAATTCATTCTCTTTATTTCATTGCATGTTTAGTTCTATATTTATTTTTTATTAGGATAATTTCTTATTTTCTTTCATTCTCGTGATTTCCTTCCATGTTCGATTCATTTACGTTATTGAATATCTTTATGTTGTTAAACATGAATATGTGTGAGTAGTTCTTTTAGGGGTTTTGATTGGTGAAACCCTAGGAAAGCTATGATCTTTATTACTTAAGGTTGTAGGAATGATGATAATAAGTAGTTTTGGAATCCGATGCGAATCTTGTCCTGCTACTCCTTTGGAGACATAGGGCGATTATAGGTCGTTCGTTGTGATTTGTGGAATCACCAACTTCCTCTCATATTCTTGGATGTCCATGCTAGTTATTATCAGATTTTCTCTAACCTATCATGTTCGGTTTTGAAAGCTTCATTCCTAGGGTGAATCTAATCTTGTCCCCGTTTTTCTCTATTTGATTTATCGCTTAATTCATCGTGATCTACATTCTCGGTTTTAGTTTAGTTGTTTTTCTAAATCCAAAGAGTCCGATTATGTTAAGAGTTAAAGTCTTGATATACCTTGTCCTCGTGGTTTGACCCCCTACTCCACTATACTCGTATAGTTCGTAGGTTGGAATAAATTTTGTTTGCATAACTTGTCTTTTAGTTAACGACCTAAAATACCGGTTATCAAAATGGCGCCGTTGCTGGGGACAAGGCGTAATATTTAGACTTTTCTGTTCTTAATATAACTTTATTTTATTTCATTTTATTTCTGTTTTTGTTTTTCTTTTTGGTTGTCTTTGACTTTTCTGTTTGCATGCCCCATATCACGCGTAGGTCAAATCAGCCAATTACCCCTTATAATCCTAAAATCCAACATGTAAGTAGACAAGGCCCTTTAAAGCACACTTCATAATCTGTCCAAAACCCATCCATATCCATAATGGCTGACGAACATCAATTGTTTGGTCAATTTGGAACTCCTGGCTCACAAGAGTTCCAAGGGGGTGTATTACTTCCTTTTGCCACTACACCTTACCAAATACACCCTCAGTTCACCAGAATGGTTAACGAAACACCCTTTAGTGGCTTAAGGAATGAATGTCCTCTTCAACATTTAGAGGCATTCTCAGATATTTGTGGACTTATCCCTCCTTTCCCTAATAGCCCTGATTATGTGCGAATGCACCTGTTTCATTTGAGTCTAGCGAGAGATGCCAAAGATTGGTACAAATGCTTCTAACCCAATGCAATTGTTAATTAGGCTCAACTGAAAACCGCATTTCTAAAAAGGTTTTATCCTATGGTTCGAACGCAAGATTGGCATAAGAAAATTGCGTCATTCACTGATGTGCTCATTTTAGAGCACGTTTATCATCTCGTTTTAGTGTCAAGTCTCGCAGTTTTGTATTGGTTTTATGCATATTGTGCTTTATTTTATCTTGATCTTATTTTCGAGTTGTCTTAAGTTCATTTCAGGTACTTTTGATGATTTCAAGGTGAAATGTGATATATTTGAGCCTTTGACATACATATCATAGCTTGAGCAAGTGTTTGAAGTCACTCATGAAGATCACACGGAGTTTAGAAAAGAGAGAAGTGAAAAAGAGGAAAGAATGGTCTCAAATTCGACCGAATCTGAGAGACATTTGACCGAATGTATGCAGATTCGACCGAATCTAAGACTCATTCGGTCGAATGAGAGGGAGTCTTCAGAGCATTTGACCCTTGGTCACTGGGAATGTCGAATAGAACTCATTCGGGCGAATGAGCTTCCATTCGGCCGAATCAACATCATCAATCGGGCAAATGCTTGACAGAGATCGATCCCTCGAAGTCTTTGGAATAAGCGAATGGAAGACCATTCGGGCGAATGGGATTGTATTCGGCAGAATGAGACTTACATTCGGGCAAATGACAGTGTTTTCCTCCGGATCAACTACTTCTTTTTAGGGCCGCCTCCTATGCATTTTAGGGTTTTCATAGGTTTTTCTTATTTTGTTATAAATACCCCCTTCCTCTGATGAGAGAAGGGAGAGCTAGGTTTTATACTTTTATGCACTTTTAGATTTCTTTAGCCTCCAAATTCTTTTAGTTTTAGCTTTCGGTTTTCAGTTTCCTCAACACTTTGTAGTTCGAATTCTTTTCATGGATATCAAATTGAAGCTTTTGTAAGTCTTAATCAATTCCTTTGCTCTTAATTCATTCGTTCGTTTCTTTGCATATTTAGTTTTATGTTTATCATTTATTAGCATAATTTCTGAATTGTTTTCATTCTCGCGATTTCATTCCATGTTTGTTTCTGTTGCGTCTTTGAATATCTTTACGTCTTTAAGCATGAATATGTGTGAGTAATTCCTTTAGGAGTTTTGATAGGTGAAACCCTAAGAAAGCTATGATCTTTATTGCTTAAGGTTGTAGAAACGATGATAATAAATAGTTTCGGAATCCGATGCGAATCTTGTCCTGCCACTCCTTTGGAGACATAGGGCGATTATAGGTCGTTCATTGTGATTTGTGGAATCACCAACTTCCTCTCGTATTCTTGGATGTCCATACTAGTTATTATCAGATTTTCTCCAATATATCATGTTCGGTTTTGAAAGCTTCATTCCGAGGGTGAATCCAATCTTGTCCCCGTTTTTCTTTACTTGCTTTATTTCGTGATTTATCGTCATCCATCTTCTAGTTATTAGTTTTATTTGAATTTCCAACTCCTAATAGTCCGGTTGTGTTAAAAGTTAGAGTCTTGATATACCTTGTCTTCGTGGTTCGACCCCCTACTCCACTATACTCATATAGTTTGTAGGTTGGAATAAATATTGTTTGCATAACCTGTCTTTTAGTTAACGACCTAAAACACCGGTTATCATTCACCCAAGAGGATGATGAGAACCTTAAAGCTACTTGGAGTAGATTTACAAGAATGATTAGAGCATGCCCCCACCATGAGTACGGGGAAAACCATCTCAACATATTCTTCTACAATGGTCTTAATGACTCAACCAAAGCACTTCTAGACTCAGTTGTAGGTAGCCAACTTTCCAAAATTCCTTGCACCTAGGTAAAAGCCAAAATAGAGGAAGTCATTAAGAATAGTGCCTGGGGAGGAACTAGGATTCAGGGATTACCTAGATGGATGATAGACACAACTAACTTGGACAATATAAGCGCCAAAATAGAAGCTGTTATTGATAAAAAGTTGTCCAAACTAAGCCTAGCCGGTAGTTCGAACGCCCCTCCAGTGCGTGAAAGGCACTTTGCATGTGCCATATGTGGGGGTACCAACCATGATACATCTTATTATGGTGGTTCGCACTCCGTGCACGTAGTTGCAGTTGACTATGGAGGGTATAACCCAGAACCGCAGGTGATGAACTATGACGGTTATGGGTATAACCCTGATCATGTAGCAGCCTTTAACTATAGTGGACAGGGACAAGGAGTAGGGTATGGGCAGCAAACTTTCCCAAACCAACCGTACAAGCCTCCCTTTAACTTCCACCCGAGATACACTAGAAATGCTCAAGGTGGGTTTAACAACCAAGGTTTCCAGGGAACCAAACTAATGGGAATGTACCTAGGCCTAATGTGTATAGACCCCCCCTAGGGTTTAACCAAGGACCTAGAAATGGTTCAAACCTACCTTTCCCGCCTAATCAACCTCATCATGTGGCTTCTCAAACACAACATGGTCATACATCAACCAATGACCATTTAGCCTCCCAAGTAACAACTCTTGCTCAGCAGAACCAGAGTCTAACTCAGATTAATCAGACTCTCATCAAACAAATGCAACAACTTCAAGCTCAGCAAAATTTGTTTGAAACTCAACTAGCCCAAATGGCTAATCCTCCTACACCTCCACTATTCCCATCTCACCCTTAACCTAACCCCTCTACAAAACCTCCACCTCAGTACTCAAACCTAAATCAACACACTGCTAAAGCTATCCACCTGAGATTAGGGACTCAGTATAACGTTCCTTCATATCCGGTTGATGCACCTTTAGTACGGGTGAGTGATGAGATGAGAGTGCATAAAAATGAAAAAGAGGAGGAACAAGGTAAGGGGTCAGTAGTTGAGAATGAAAGAGGTGGAGAGGATGTTAATGTTAAGACAGGGAGTGAGAAGCCAGTAGAGAGTGAGGAAGAGAGGAGGAAGAAGATTGAGTAGAGAAAGAGGTTAGAATGGTTATATGCACCCTTGCTTCCTTTTCCTTATAGGAAAGTTGAGAAGCAACTTGATGATAACTTGAAGAAGTTTATTGAACATCTACAGAAGATGGAGATGAAAATCCCATTCCTTGATGCTATGGCACATATGCCAAAGTATGCTAAGTTCTTGAAGGACTTGTTGTCCAACAAGAAAAAGGTTGAGGAAGAGGTAATTAGTCTCCTCCATCAGGTTAGCTCTATACTGCAAGGGAAAATTCCTATGAAGGAGCATGATCCCGGTCCTTATAACCTCCCTGTGAAGTTGGGAAACCTTAATCCTAAAGGGGCGCTCGCCAATCTAGGGGCTTCGATTATTCTTATGCCTCTATCGATCGCCAAAAAGCTCCCCTTTAACCTCAGACCTTCAAGGAAAATGATCCAACTAGCTAATAGGAGCATTAAAGTGCCATGTGGAGAGCTTGACGACATACCTATTCAGGTAAGAGAAATAGTGGTCCCTTGTGATTTTGTAGTAATGGAAATGGAAGAAGACCCTTATACTCCACTTATCTTGGGCAGAGCCGTTCTAACAACACTTCGAGCAGTTATTAATTGCCATGATGATACCATAATGGTAGAAGTAGCCCAAGTGAAGGTAGTCTTCAAAATCCTCCTCTTTTAAAAAAGCCTATGGTTGAGCAGGTATGTCGCCTTGAAGTAGGCAATAGGGAGAGTGAGGATTGTTATAGGGACATGGAAATAGAGTTTGGGTATCAAATGAATGATGAGGATACCTGTTTAATAAATGAGAAGTTACAGGGCTGATTAGATAAGGCCCAGGATTATGAGAGAAAAGAAGCAGCGTATGAGCAACTTTGTGAGGTTGAGGAAGGTACTATGCATAAGGGGGAAAGTCCTAAGCTTTCCCCCTAAGTGACTTTGAAACCTTTACCTCCTAGACTAAAATATGCCTATCTTGATGAAAATGAAGGCAGCCCTGTCATAGTGAATTCTGAGCTTGATGACATTTCGTTGGAAAAACTACTTGTTTTATTAAGGAAATATCGAGATGTCATCGAGTATTCACTAAGTGATTAGAAAGGGATTAGTCCATCCCTTATTATGCACCGGATTCATCTTGACGATGAACATTTTTCCTCCATTGAGCCATAAAGAAGGCTAAATCCAAACATGAAAGAGGTAGTTAAGGATGAAATCCTCAAACTCCTCAAGGCTGGCATCATCTACTCAATTTCAAATAGTAGATGGGTTAGCCCAGTTTATGTTATTCTTAAAAAGGGAGGAATGACCATAGTCAAGAATGACAGAGGAAAGATGATCCCCACTAAAGCCACCACAGGATGGCGAGTTTGCATTGATTATCGCAAACTTAATAAGGCTACAAGAAAGGATCACTTTCCATTACCCTTCATCGACGAGATGCTTGAAAGATTGGCTAGGCACAAGTACTATTGTTTTCTAGATGGTTACTCGGGTTTCTTTCAAATCCCAATCCACCCCGAGGATCAACAGAAAACAACTTTCACTTGTCCTTTTGGGACTTTTGCCTATAGGAGAGTGCCCTTCGGTTTATGCAATGCTTCATCTACATTCCAGAGGTGCATGTCGGCTATATTTGTTGATATGTTAGAGGACTTCATGGAAGTGTTCATGGATGATTTTTTTGTTGGAGGGTCTTCTCTTGACACTTGCTTGACACTTCTCGAGAAAGTTTTATTAAGGTGTCAAGAAACGAATTTTGTACTAAATTGGGAGAAATGTCACTTTTTAGTTCAAGAAGGCATTGTCCTAGGCCACAAAGTGTCTTTCAAAGGCATAGAGGTAAAATTGATGTGATAAGGAATCTTCTTGTACCTACCTCAATAACAGGAGTACAATCCTTTCTTGGACACGTAGGATTCTATTGGCGTCTCATCTTAGGATTTTCGACTTTAGCAAAACCCTTGAATGAATTACTTCAGAAAGATTTTGATTTTAACTTTGATGAGAGATGCCTTAATGCCTTTAATAGGCTAAAGGAAGCTCTAATATTTGTGCCCATCGTGCAAGCTTCGAATTGGAGTTTTCCATTTGAACTAATGTGTGATGCCAATGATATTTCTGTTGGTGCTGTCCTTGGGCAGAAAAAGGAAGGAAAGCCCACGTTATATGTTATATCAGTAAAACACTGGATCCTCCATAGCGTAACTACTCTACAACTGAAAAGGAAATGCTGGCGGTAGTCTATGCTTTTGAGAGACTGCGCCAATATCTAATTTGTTCAAAAGTTATAGTTTTCACTGATCACTTGGCTCTAAAGTTTTTAATGACAAAGAGAGATGCAAAGCCGAGGTTGATCCATTGGGTGCTGAAGGTTCAATGGGCACTCAAGAGGGGGGTGAATTGAGTGTTAAGTAACCGTTGGCAATTTTTTGCTTCTTTTCGGATTATGTGTAAGGAACCAGTTGTGCTGGTTCCCTTATGCAGCGGAATAAAACAAAGCAATAAATAACAACACAGTCTTAACGAGGTTCAGCCAACTCTGGCCTACGTCCTCCTATTCTAAGTCCTTTATTAATCTACTCCGAAAAATAAAGATAAAGAACACTCTGCTGTTTCCCTACTCCGGGAACCAGTAAACCCCACACTCTACTCCGAATGTGCTTTGAACTTACCCTCGTAATTTCCTAGTGTGTTTGATCTCACAAACACTCACCAAGTCTTCAACCCCTTTGTCAAAGACTTAATACAAGATCAAGAACTCTCTAATGATCTAACTCTCAAAAGTCAAATAGAGAAAAACGTTAAAAACACTCTTATGCTCTTGTGTATCACTTAATAATTGAATTAGTGCTTTTAGCTCTCAAGGATCAAACTCTATTAAAATTGTGTGAAAGCTATATGTTTGATTATTCAGAGCAAGATGTATTTATAGGTTAGTTTGTTAAACCCTAAAATCATGCATATAAGATATATATACGATTTTAGGATAAGTATTTATCCTAATTGATTTGATCATAAGATAAGATCAACTTAGGATAAGATACTTCCCGGTTTTTAGCTAACCAAAAATATCATCTTATCTTTTAGCTGCTTAGATATATCTTAAATCAATATATTTCGGAAAATATCCTTTTTGTAAAATCTTTGTAAAAACCGCAGCTTGAATAATCTGTTCAGTTAACCTGGTTCCCTGACCTGGTTCCCTGAACTGAATATGTTATGAAATTTGTACCAAACCTTGTACCAAATTTCACAACGATATTTAATACACTAAAAGCACTTTATATACTCAATTATATAAGTTGTACTACGGAGCATTTACATGAAGATCCTAAATAACTCTTCGAGTGTGGTCTTCCTTCATGCATTCGTTAAGTCTTGAAAGCTTCCATGAATGAACTAAATTATTGGCCAAGGACCTTCCTTTAAGTTGATCGAAAGACCTTTCAAGCTTCCAATCAAAGAAATCAACTTAGATGCATAACTCATTTATCATCTAGTTGTTCCCTGTATAAAGACAAGTTAGTTCAACAAATATCTCATATAAGTAATAACTTATCTAGGGAAACAGTGTTCTATTTTAGCTGGTTCCCCAACTGTATTAAACACTTTCAAAGACCTGTTTCCCTTAGCTATTTGTCATCATTCAAAACTATCAATCAAAACCTAAGGGACTCAACAAATTTCCCCTTTTTGATGATGACAAACATTTGAAGTTTTTGCACCTGTGAACATACTCAAAAACAAATAGTCAAAAACTTCAAGAACTCAAAACTCAATGGAACAAGTCAGTTAAGCCAACTGGTTCCCTAAACAGAAACAGAAAATAAAGTCAAAGTAAAAGACTCAAAACGACTTAATCTAAACTAAGACTCAAAAACGACTTAATCTAAACTAGTAAAGACTCTAGGCTTCAACTTCAACTATTTTCCCCCTTTTGGCATCATTAAAAAGATATGCAAAAGTAGCATCTTATGCATAAAGTAACGTGCTAAACCATCCAATGGCATCAACCATTATACAAATAAAGTGCTGCAAAAGAAGGTCAGAATAGTCAAAGTTAAGTCATGCCGTCAATAAAGATCATAGTTTAATACAAACCAACAAAAGTGAATGATAGAGCCCAAATCCATATCAAAACAAGTTCATGGATTGGGAGGAATAAAAATAGTCCAACAAAATCAGTTATTCAGAATATAATGTAATAAAGGTAGGCTAAATGAAAAAGAGACCAGATTCAATCATCATCATCATTTTCATCATCTCCTTCCTCTTCTTCAGTGGCAGCCTCCTCAGCTGTTTCTTCCTTGTTCTCCTCCTCTTCACTGTCATCTTCCTGCTGGTCTACTTGCTGGTCCTCCTCAACTTGTTTCTTCTCATTTCCAGAACTGCCAGCAATCTGTTTCTCTAACTTGATCATCCTCATAATAAATGAAGTGGATAGACCTTCAACCAAGTTCACTAACTTGCTGAGCTGATCCCCTACAGTATCTTCTCTTCCTGACTCTCCAGCCTCTTAAGAATAACCTGCTGACCAGCTGGTTCCTCTGCCTTCTGTTTCTTCTTGGCAGGCTTAGGAGTCTCTACTCGTTCCTCCTCCCTAAACTTTAACACCCCAGCACTTATGATCAACCCCTTTTATTTCAGAATACCTTTGGTAAACACCATTGCAAGAGCAGTTGATCCACTAAGAGAAACATTATTTTCTTTAAGAAGCTTAGTTATGTAGGAGCCATAAGGAAGAGAGTGGTGGGATGAATTATAGCAATTCATCATATGGTTTATCATTAGAGAAGGAAGATTTATCTTAATCCTTTTCATCAGCAAATATATAAGCACCATTTCCATAATGCGCACAAAACCCCTACCTTGTGCTCGAGGGATAATCATCTTGTTACACACAGAGTGAAGGACCAGCATCACTGGTTCCTTCAAGCTACCAGTTTTAAACATTCCATCTTTCTTTGGAACTTTCCCTCCAAACACAAAATCATGCACTTCATCTGGACTGACCCCTATAAGTGTGGGCCATCCATCTCCAGAATACTCATCAAAACCATCTCTGGGTATATTCAACAACCCAGCCACGCTTGCAACAGACACATTTACTTCAACATCATTCACACTTGAACTTAACGATCTATCCAACATTTGTTTCAAATTCACATAAAACTTTCTAACACCATCAATATTAGCATCACAGACATCAAACAAAGGCATTCAACCCTAATATTCTAACAGCTCTTTCACATCACTTAAAGCAACTTCATCAAAATAACCAACTTTTGTTTTACACCCAGATACCACAACCCTAGAACCTAAATCACTCATACCAACGGATGGAGATTCTACTGACATACCTCTTGCAGACTTCCGCGCTGTTCTCTTTCGTTTGGAACCAGCAGAGTCCATCGACTGTTCCTCTATTACTACTTCGCCAATCCTTTTCAGGGATGACCTGGTCACTCTGCTGCGAACCAAGGGTTCTATAGTCCACTTTTTATGCCCAATCATCTGTAGATCATCTTCCTCACTTTGAACTTCCTCCTCTTCCCTTTCTCCAACAGTGTTGAAGAATTCTTCATTGCTTTTGGGCTGGTCCCCCTGAGATGAGACAGGTTCCTTGATGATGGAATCATCAGCTTCAGGGGTTTTGGGTAAAGGTGCATTTTTGGGAGGTGGAGGTGAGGGAGATTTAGAAGATGGAGATAGAGTTGGTGATGGGTTCTTTGTGGTGGTAGGAGGTGAGTTGCTCGATGAAGTTGGAGCAGGGTTTGCTTCATTGATGGAGGTCTCCTTCAATTGAGTGGACTCACTTGCTTGAGACTTCTCCTTCCTTTTCTTAGCTGGAGCCCTAGTTGATTTCCTACCCATTGTAGCAAATGAGCTTCACAGATTTGAGGGAGATGGGAACGAGTGAACAGTGATCAGGGTACCACTTTTGAACGAGAGAGAGATGAGTAGAGTGATGATGTGATGTGAAGCTATATCAAGGTGTTTATGTGTATTTATATCAATTGCACAGACATAGGATTTCCAATAATTAGCCGGTTGAGAGTCAAAGTAAATGAGAGAGATAATTTCAGAAATTGAAAATTTAAAAATTGTAGTTATCTTTTTACAAAAGAGTCAACCAACTATAAATTAGGCATTTAAATATATTTGCCTCTTTGTAGGATAGGAATAACTGAAATAAGATAATTCTTTCCAAAAAGAAATTATCTTATAGTAATCTTCTGAAAATAAGATATTTTCGGATGACATATCAGAGCTGAACTGCTGTTTCCTCTTGCTGGTACCTGTACTGAACCAGTCATTCTATTTTCAGCATGTTTCAAAATAACTTCTCCTGTTTCTATGCAACAACAATCCACTTAGGGTTATTTACACAATATTTGCAAGTAAGCAGCATAGTTATATACATAATCGATACAAAAGCATACTTATTCTAACCAATCATTGAAGGAAATAATTGAAGCCATCGCCTAAAGTCTAACTAGACCTAAAAGGACTCTTAACCTACAAAAAGACTCTCTACATAAAGGCTTTGTGAAGATATCAGCTATTTGATCTTCACTTTTACAGAACAACATCTCCACCAGTCCTTTTTCCACATTGTCTCTTAGAAAATGGTGTCTTATCTCAATGTGTTTGGTCTTGGAGTGTTGCACGGGGTTCTTTGAAATATTGATTGCACTAGTGTTATCACAAAAGATAGGAACACTTTTATAAATAACACCAAAATCTTTCAGC
The DNA here is from genome assembly GCA_026401315.1 of Dysphania ambrosioides. Taxonomy (NCBI): domain Eukaryota; kingdom Viridiplantae; phylum Streptophyta; class Magnoliopsida; order Caryophyllales; family Amaranthaceae; genus Dysphania; species Dysphania ambrosioides. The sequence continues at coordinate 24,884,061 of CM048657.1, forward strand.
TGGTTCCTTATCCACAGTAGCTGGGAACAGCATGAAGCTGCAGCTATATATTCTGACTCTGCTGTGGATAGGGCCACTAAATTTTGCTTCTTTGAACCCCATGATATAAGACAAGAGCCAAGGAAGTGTGTCATACCTGATGTGCTCTTTCTATCAACTAGGAAACCAGCATAATCTGCATCTGTATATCCAATGAGATCGATGGTACTGCCTTTGGGGTACCACAAAAACAGATCTGCTGTTCCCACAAGATACCTGAATATCCTTCTAACAGCCTTCAAGTGAGATTCCTTTAGATTGCTTTGAAACCTAGTACACAAACCAAAAGAAAACATAATGTCAGGTCTACTAGCTGTTAGGTAAAGTAGAGAACCAATCATTCCTCTATAAAGCGTAGCTTCAACATTTTTTCCTTTAAGATCAGCATCCAACTTTGTGGATGTGGGAACAGGTGTGTCATAAGCTTTGCTGTTCTCCATGCCAAACTTTTTCAGCAGCTCTTTTAAGTACTTTTGTTGATGGATCATTATACCATCATTTGTTTGCTTAATCTGCAAACATAGGAAGAACCCTAGTTCTCCCATCATACTCATTTCAAATTCACTCTGCATAAGATTTGCAAATTCGTCACACAAAGTTTGATTAGTAGCACCAAATAAAATATCATCAACATAGATTTGTACTACAATCAAGTGTTTCCCCCTGGTTCTTATGAACAAGATCTTGTCTACTGTTCCCCTCTTGTAATCATTAGCCATCAAGAAATTGGACAGTCTTTCATACCAAGCCCTTGGAGCTTGTTTCAAGCCATATAGTGCTTTATCCAACTTATATACATGCTGGGGAAATAGTGCATCTTCAAAACTAGGTGGCTGCTCCACATATACTTCTTCCTTCAAATAGCCATTAAGGAAGGCAGTCTTCACATCCATCTGAAACAGCTTAAAATTCATGTGAGCAGCATAAGCAATTAAAATCCTAATAGCCTCTAGCCTAGCTACTGGTGCAAACATCTCATCATAGTCAATTCCTTCTTGTTGATTGTACCCTTGCACCACTAGCCTTGCTTTGTTTCTGACTATAGTACCGAGGTCATCTAACTTGTTTCTAAAGACCCATCTAGTACCAATGACTGATCTTTCCTTTGGACGGGGAACCAGGTGCCAAACCTGGTTTTTCTGAAACTGATTTAATTCATCTTGCATAGCTAGTATCCAATCAGGATCAGTCAATGCTATTTTATAGTCAGTAGGCTCTACATTAGACAGGAAAGAATAGAAAGCGCAAAAGTTTTGAAAGACACTTCTTCTCGTTTGAATCCCCTTATTTATATCACTAATTATTTGATCAGTGGGATGAGAGGCTTGATATCTAAAACTTTTGACATTAATATTGTTTTGTGCTTCCTCATTACGTTGGGAACTAGCATGTTCATGAATCTCTTCTCTTTCTGCAGAACAAGGAGAATTCACATTCATGATGTTTCCTCTATCATTACTTACCTCAGGTTTAGGGGTGGTACCTTCTTCTGTTCCCCCTGAGCTCATTACCTGTCTATTATGTGAGGAACCATCAGGACTTGGTTCCCCTTCAGAATCCTCATTTTCTCCATTTTCTTCTCTAGGCACTTCATCATTATTATCTGGTGGAGTATCTGGTAGGCCTAGCTCTGCTTGCACTTCATCTGAGGGACTAGTATACTGGTTCCCCGTGAAATCCATCAAACCAATCACTTCATCAGGTTGTACCTGCGCAATCTCAGAAGACAGGTTAAATTCATCAAAAATGACATGGACACTCTCCTCAACACAGAGAGTCCTCTTATTGAAGACTCTATATGCTTTGATGTGAGAAGAGTATCCAAAAAAGATTCCCTCATCACTTCTGGGATCAAATTTATCAAGCTGGTCCTTCCCATTATTATGCACATAACATTTACATCCAAAGACACGAAAGTATGTGATGTTGGGCTTTCGACCTTTAAGAAGTTCATAGGGAGTCTTATTTAACTTTGGTCTAATGAGACCTCTATTCAGTATATAGCAAGCAGTGTCAACAGCTTCACCCCAAAAACTCTTTGGGAGACCACTCTCAATGAGCATCGTCCTCGCCATCTCCTCAAGAGTTCTGTTCTTCCTTTCTACAACACCATTTTACTGAGGTGTTCTAGGAGCTGAGAAGTTGTGATTAACTCCATGTTCCCTACAATAATCGATAAAGTTAGCATTATCAAATTCAGTACCATGGTCTGATCTTATCGAGACCAGCTTATGGGTGAGCTGGTTCTCCACTTGTTTCACCAATGTTACCCATTCTTCAAATGTTTCATCCTTTGCGTGTAACATCATTACCCAAGTGTACCTGGAATAATCATCGACCATAACACAGACATATCTATGACTTCTTCGACTTTGTACTCTCATGGGACCACACAAGTCAATGTGTACAAGTTCGAAGGGTCTACTAGTACTCAAAACAGTTTTAGGCTTAAAAGAGATTTTGATCTGTTTCCCCCTTACACATTCAGAACAAACTTTATCAACTTCGTACTTAATGTTAGGAAGACCTATCACTAAGTCACGTGCTTTAAGCTTGTTTAGAAGTGTTAGGCTAGCATGTCCAAACCTCTTATGCCAAATCCATTGATTATTTTCAGAAACAGCTCTCAAACAGATGGACTTGTCTTAAGGGATCTTATCTAAGAAGGTGATGTAGACATCATGCTTCCTAGTTCCCTCACATACCAGTTCTCCTGTTTGTGAGTTAACTATGTGACATAGGTTGGCTTGAAACTCAACTCTATTACCTTTGTCACATAATTGAGAAATACTCAAGAGATTATGTTGCAAGCCTTCAACATAATAAACATCATCTATTATGTTAGAAAGTGTCTTACCAACCTTACCTAAACCAGTGATGGTTCCCTTGTTGTTATCCCCAAAGGTGACACTTCCTCCATCAAAGGCCACTAGTGAAAGGAATTGATCTTTATCCCCGGACATGTGTCTTGAGCAACCACTGTCCAAATACCAATAGGTGTCTCCCTTCACTCTAGCCTGTAAGATTGAATCAAAAATTAGTTTTAGGAACCCAAGCACACTTAGGTCCCTTTTCAACAACATTAACATCATGTTTATCCTTTCTTCTCCACACATACATTATACTCTTGCTGTTCTTATTAGCACTAATTTTCTTAGCTGGACATTCATGTATCTTATGTCCATTCTTACCACAATGAAAACACACGTGCATCTCTTTAGTCATGACGTACTTACCTCGCTGATATTCAGTGATCCAGGTGGTCTCTCTGGGAGACCAGTTAGTCCTGGTTCTCTGTCTAGTATAACCAAGACCAAGTTTTCCTTTGTTTCCTCCTGATGAAGTCAGAAGGTTCAAAGTTCTTTGTGCATTCAGTAGCTTATCCAAATGTCTATGACTGTCATGCAATTCCCTTTCTTTTGTTTCAAGTGTTTTAACTAACAACTTGTTTTTCTCTTTCAAACACTCAAGATTACTTTCTAAAGTTGCAAGTTGTAAGTTAAGATCTAAAACCGTAAGGTCATTAGATATGTTACTAACTACTAATTGTTTTTCACCTTTTAGTTGATTGAATTCAGCATGTAACTTACAGATAGTGCTTTCATATTCATTAATCATATTGCTGACTTCAACGCTGGTTCCCGTGGGAAGACTAGGGGACTGAGCAGCTTTAAGTGAAGCAATTTCTTTGTGAGAATTTTCTAAGTTGAAAGCCAATGTTTTAAATGCCTTTAACAGAGACGTTCTATTGCAAGAATTTGCTTTACTTATGACTGTAGAAAAATCAGGGACTTCACTAGTAGTTGATAAGTCTTAGGGGAACCAGGAGATCAGATCTTCTTCACCATCACTTGGATAGTCAAGTTCAGAAGATCTTGCCCTTTCTAGTTCTACCTTGCACTTGTCCAATTCAACTTCTAGTTCAGCACTTTGATTTTTCAAGTTATGGCAAACCATCTCTAGATGATCACAACTAGCAATAGCAATTTCACATTCATTTCGTTTTTGTTTTAGTTCTCTCTTGCCGGTTATATAGGTTTCACCTAATTTATAGCATTCATCTAATAAAGAATCTATGCAAGCAAGCATATTTTCTCTATCATATTCATGCATATCTATTCTAATTTGTTCAAGGTTTACCTTATGTCTTTGTAGTACATCCTTCTTAGCCATTAAGCATTTCTTGAATGTACTGGTTCCCCCTCTGGTTCCCAGACCAGTGCTGTTCTCCTTGATGTTTGTGAAGGCAGTTAGGCAAACATCAGAACTAGTTGTATCTTCTTCTTCATCAGATCCTGAGTCAGATTCTCCCCACATAGATGCTATCATGGCATTCTTGAAGGCCCTCTTATCTCCAGATTGAGATTGCTTGTCCTTCCATTTTGGACAATCACGAATGATGTGTCCTTTCTCACCACACTTGAAGCAACCTGAAGATGAAGACGAGTTAGATTTTTTTGTGTTTTTGAAATTCCTACCTTTGAAATTCCTCTTTTGATCACGAAGAGATCTTTCAAATCTTCTTCTTCCTCTACTGTTCCCTTCAGTGCCATGCCTCTGGCTGGTTCCTTCTCAGACTTAGAGTCAATCAGCATCTCATGAGTCATAAGGGACCCAATCAGCTGTTCCAGGGACAGGGTAGATAGATCCTTTGCTTCATATACTACTGTTACCTTAGCTGTCCATGTATCTGTTAAACTACGCAAAATTTTTCTCACAAGATCCTCATCAGAAAATATTTTACCAAGTGATCTAAGATCATTAACAATAGTCATAAACCTACGAAAGCAATCATTGATTTTTTCATTTTTATTCATGGCAAACAATTCGTATTTAGACATGATTAAATCAATTTTAGACCGTTTTACCTCACTGGTTCCCTCAAACGCAAGTTCGAGGGTGTCCCATATCTCCTTAGCACTACTGCAACCAGAGATACGATTTGTTTCGTTCTCACCTATTGCTTGTTGTAGAATTGACATTGCCTTAGCATTTTTCTCCAGCAGCTTGTAATCAGCAGTGACCAATTCGATATCCTTCTTGGGAACCTATTTCCCATCAGCTTCTGTCTTGAGAATGATATTAGGACCATTTTTAACTACGAGCCAGCATTCATAATCAATACCCATGATAACATTCTGGATCCTATTCTTCCACCAGGCATAATTATTTCCATTAAACTTTGGTGTCTTGTTGTCATAACCGATTGCACTTAATTCTTGAGTACTCATTCTTAACTCCTCTAGATGTTACTCTTTCGAGAAGCTTAGGCTCTGATACCAATTGAAGGTTCAATGGGCACTCAAGAGGGGGGGGTGAATTGAGTGTTAAGTAACCGTTGGCAATTTTTTGCTTCTTTTCGGATTATGTGTAAGGAACCAGTTGTGCTGGTTCCCTTATGCAGCGGAATAAAACAAAGCAATAAATAACAACACAGTCTTAACGAGGTTCAGCCAACTCTGGCCTACGTCCTCCTATTCTAAGTCCTTTATTAATCTACTCCGAAAAATAAAGATAAAGAACACTCTGCTGTTTCCCTACTCCGGGAACCAGTAAACCCCACACTCTACTCCGAATGTGCTTTGAACTTACCCTCGTAATTTCCTAGTGTGTTTGATCTCACAAACACTCACCAAGTCTTCAACCCCTTTGTCAAAGACTTAATACAAGATCAAGAACTCTCTAATGATCTAACTCTCAAAAGTCAAATAGAGAAAAACGTTAAAAACACTCTTATGCTCTTGTGTATCACTTAATAATTGAATTAGTGCTTTTAGCTCTCAAGGATCAAACTCTATTAAAATTGTGTGAAAGCTATATGTTTGATTATTCAGAGCAAGATGTATTTATAGGTTAGTTTGTTAAACCCTAAAATCATGCATATAAGATATATATACGATTTTAGGATAAGTATTTATCCTAATTGATTTGATCATAAGATAAGATCAACTTAGGATAAGATACTTCCCGGTTTTTAGCTAACCAAAAATATCATCTTATCTTTTAGCTGCTTAGATATATCTTAAATCAATATATTTCGGAAAATATCCTTTTTGTAAAATCTTTGTAAAAATCGCAGCTTGAATAATCTGTTCAGTTAACCTGGTTCCCTGACCTGGTTCCCTGAACTGAATATGTTATGAAATTTGTACCAAACCTTGTACCAAATTTCACAACGATATTTAATACACTAAAAGCACTTTATATACTCAATTATATAAGTTGTACTACGAAGCATTTACATGAAGATCCTAAATAACTCTTCGAGTGTGGTCTTCCTTCATGCATTTGTTAAGTCTTGAAAGCTTCCATGAATGAACTCAATTATTGACCAAGGACCTTCCTTTAAGTTGATCGAAAGTCCTTTCAAGCTTCCAATCTTGGAAATCAACTTAGATGCATAGCTCATTTATCATCTAGTTGTTCCCTGTATAAAGACAAGTTAGTTCAACAAATATCTCATATAAGTAATAACTTATCTAGGGAAACAGTGTTCTATTTTAGCTGGTTCCCCAACTGTATTGAACACTTTCAAAGACCTGTTTCCCTTAGCTGTTTGTCATCATTCAAAACTATCAATCAAAACCTAAGGGACTCAATAGGTGCTCATATTACAAGAGTTCAATTTTGAGTTAAAAGATAGGAAGGGTAGAGAAAATGTGGTAGCTGACCATTTGTCTAGGTTACCCGAGCTTAATAATGACCCCTTACCTATCTAAGATGAAATAGTCAAAGAAACCCTAATGACAGCAATAGTAGTTGGGAAAGCCCCTTGGTTCGCGGATATCGTGAATTATTTAGCTTGTGGAGAACTTCCAGAGTTCGAATCAAGGGCTATGAAAAAGGCTTTCTTTGGTAAAGTCGAGAATTTCTTTTGGGATGACCCCTATTTATTTCATGCCTGCTTCAACGGCATAATCCGTCATTGTGTCACTAAAGAGGAAGTTCCCAAGATCCTAACTCACTATCATTCATATGCGTGTGGTGGCCACCATGGTATAATGAACACTGCTACTAAGGTCGCCACCGTAGGTTTCTATTGGCCAACATTACATAAGGATGTTGAAACTTTTGTGAAGAGTTGTGAGAGAAGCCAAAAAGTTGGCAACATCTCAATGCAAAATGAGATGCCTCAGAACTACATCCTTGAGTGTGAAGTGTTTGACTATTGGGGAATTGACTTTATGGGCCCATTTGTTTCTTCTCATGGGAACCAATACATTTTAGTAGGGATTGACTATGTATCTAAGTGGGTGGAGGCCATTGCCTCGCCTACGAACGATCACAAAGTAGTTATTAAGCTTTTTAAAAGCATAATCTTCCCTTGATTCGGCGTTCCCAAAATAGTCATAAGTGATGGGGGGTTCACACTTTGCTAAGCACGAACTGAATAAATTATTGAAAAATATGGAGTCGTGCACAAAGTCGGTTCACCCTACCATCCCCAAACTCAAGGATAGGTGGAAGTAGCCAATAGGGAAATTAAGAGAATTCTTAAAAAGGTGGTAAACCCAAACAGGAAAGATTGGTCTCTAAAGTTAGATGACGCTCTTTGGGCCCACTGTACAAGTTACAAAACCCCTATTGGCACCACCCCGTTCCGGCTATTGTATGGGAAATCCTATCATCTACCAGTGTAATTGGAATGCAAGTCTTGGTGGCCGATCCAAACTCTAAATTTGGACCCTACCTTATTCTGTGAGAAACGAGCCGCCCAATTATGAGAATTGAAAGAACTATGGCTCAATGCATTCCATAACATGTACATCTACAAGGAACATACTAAGCATTGGCACAACCAATGTATCATCCAACGAGAGTTCCTTGTAGGAAATAAAGTGCTGCTCTTTAATTCAAGAGCAAAGTTATTCCCCGGGAAATTGAAATCAAGGTGGTCTAGACCATTCAAGATTTTACAAGTTTTCCCTTATGGAATGGTAGAGCTGAAAGACTATCATGGAGGAAGTTTCATTGTTAATAGACATCGATTAAAACTCTTCCATGAGAGCAGCCTTCACGATGTCAACATCGTTAAGCTTATAAGGTTAGATGATGTTGATATCGAATAATTGGTATAATCATTGGCACTTATCGAATATCTTAACTTCGAATCATCGTTCTTTAATGTTTTGTTAAGATTTAAGTAGTTAGTTTAACTTTGGTCTTTGTTTCATGTTACTTTAGATTACCCGAGCTATGTCGAGCTAAATGACATTAAACAAAGCACTTACGGGAGGTAACCCGGTTTTATTTGGATTTTCGTAAAACATAATCATATACCTTGATTGATTTTGAGAAGACATGAGTGTTTTGATTACTCCTAGCTTAAAAAGTGCAAAATCGCTCTCCATTTGGCCGAATGATAGACCCATTCCGCCGAATGATAATTAACCAAGAAGTTAATCAAAATTGGAGAAGTTTCTGAAAATACCGAATGAAGAGTTAAATTCGGCTGAATAGATCTCATTCGACCGAATGGAGACCCCAATTCGGCCGAATAGATCTGTAGAGGGACAAATTAGGCACTCCTAGTAACCCCAAATAAACGCTCCATTCGAGCGAATGGTGGTCCATTTGACTGAATACATATAGGATTTGTCGAATGGGAGCGAAGAATTCTTCGTAGCTCATATCCATTCGACCTAACAGGGCATCCATTCAGGCGAATGGAGTTCCATTCGACCGAATGGAGGCTCAATTTGACCGAATGGAAACCAAGCCTATATATATCAATTCGTTCCACGGGATTTCGCACACAAAATTTCTTCAAACCTAAAGCACGCCTGAGCCCCCTCACTCACTTGCCCTCTCTCAAACTTCTCTTTTTCCTTCCCAATCCTCACCAATCACTATGGGTCTAAGGAAAACCTTGAGAAATCCCTTCAAGAGGTCCAAAAAGCATGGAGAGGGATCTTCTTCGGGTGTAGCACGGGAAGAATAGCAAACCAGCTCTCAACAACCGGAGGGCCAACGACGACTTCCCGGCCAGGAATTATGGTTCGATGAGGACCATCCGAAGGTAATTTTCATATCTTTGGAGCAATATGAATGTTTCCAAAGGCTTAAGGTACGAAAAATTAACTCCACTCGTCATTTAGACCTTTTAATTTTGCAAAGAATGGGTATATACGAGTAATTTGTTGTATTATTAACAGCATGTGGGTTAGAGAACTAGATAAACATGTGGCACCCAACTCATAAGCTCTTAACTTATAAGTTTCTTAGTTCCTTAACCCCGTGTCAATGGGATGGTAGGTTGCATTTGTCTTTTAGGCTAAGGAATGCAACTTATTTTCTTGATTATGTTGTATTTTGTGCTGTGTTTGGTTTCAATAACGAACCTATCCTGGATAAACAACCGGACAACTCTCGAGTTTCTGAGTTATGGCCTAAAATTGCTGGTCGGCTTGTTTATCCGAATAGAAATATTTATGCTTCCGATGTACAGCACCCTGTTTTGCGCATGTTTTTCAAATTTGCTAGGGAGAATTTGTTCCCTTCCCCTAGCCCTCACTTAGTACAAACACACGAAGTGCACATTTTACACCGTTACCTTGCACCACACAACGACACCGCACTAAGCCTGTCAATGACGCTGTGGAAGTTTTTAAACAACACAACCACCCTAGTTGCAAACACTGACCTATGCCTAGGGGGACACATATTCTGCATCGCTGAATTCCTTAACGTTATGAACCCTTTCGAATTCACTGAAAGATATGCCAGTTCCACCACCCTTCACGAGCAATGCCTCGTACAGGCTGGCTTTATTTTCCCTAACCCTATGCGATGGCGGTACTTGAAAGACCGCACCATCCCCCTTCCTTGTCCTCAATTACCTCCCCTAGTCCAGTTTAGGGCCTCGTATCTCTTAGACGGCAATGTGCCGAGATACACTGTCGAGCCCCCACTTGTACCCCTCCTCGTCCTCACACCCTTTCTATACATGACAGACCTAGGGCTTCCACCTCGGTCTTACCAGACCATGACAATTCAGATGATGAATCTGAATTCGATATTATGTCCTCCCTAGGACGTATATAGAGACGAATTGACTAGGTCCTCACCACCCAAGCCCACCACACCGCCCGGCTCAATCATCTCGAGCAAAACTTCAAGCGGGCACACTACCCATGGTATGACATGGCCTACCGCTCCCATATGGTCGCCGAAAGCATGGCCACCCCTTCCTGGTACCCTCGCCATAACAACTATAATGAGATATCATTAAGTCATGGGTTTGACCGGTTATGGGTGGGTAGGCGTAGGTTTAATAACTTCACCCCATCGGCTCCTAGGAGAGCCTTGGATGACTATGGGATGGACTATACGGGTGGGGAGGAGGAGGAAAATGAGGACGATGACTAGGGGATGATGAGGAATTTATAGAGGATGAGTAGTGGTAGACCTAAAGGCCTCCCTTAGCGCCGAGGACGGCTTCACTCTAGCTTAGGGGGGTATCCATAGCCCACTACTCATTATTTCACGTGTCCTTTGGTCTTGGCTGTTAGTTTTAGTGTTGTGTAGTTTTGCGTTGTTTTGTGTTCTTGTGTTCTACTTCTTGGTGTTGTTTTGTGTTTTGCGCTTTGCTTTTTGGTGTTGTTTTCAGGTGTTTATATAACAAGTTCGAGATGCCGCTGCACCTACATACTGGTATGATTGCTCATTTGAAAATCCAAATTTATTTATTTAGTTATATTTGTATTTGTTTTCCCCTTCTTTCCATCATTTTACCCCTTTTTTCCATCATATGCTCCAAACAAGCATGCAAGCTTCTGTCATGTAATTTACATTGATTTTATGCAAACTCGTATTCCCCTAGCCCTGTGCCTGTTTTGGGTCTGAGTTTATCGAATTTTTTTCACCTAGCTTGGGGGATCTGAGCTTGCTTGGTATGTGGTTTGGATGACTACCTATTAAGGCACATTTTGACTAACCTAGTGAGGATTGAGCCTTTTAGGACTTTATTATGAGTCTTATATTATTAAGGGTTAGTTAGGGAATCTTAAGAATTGTGTCTGTTCTCCTCCAGCATAGTCTACTTTTCCAAAGGTTAGGGATGATAAAACGTTTGTAGTTGAAGCTACATAGCCAAAGTGCCTACCATGGAAATCAATTTACTCTAGGTTAAGCCAATTTGTGCCTTTACCTTCTTTTTTGTAGCCACGCTATCTAACTCCATATGAGCCAAATGTTCCCTCTTTTAACCTAGAGGATAGTCATGTGATCATAGTAAAGTTGGTATTTATAGCATTGTAATATAGGATTTCGGTTTGGGGAAATGATTATTGGGTAATTTGACTATATACACTAGTCTAGGTGCATTACAAAGAATTATTCACATGGAAAGTTTAGAAATAGCTTGAAAAGCACAAAAAGAAAAAAAAATAGAGAAAAAGAAAAGAAAACAAACAAAAAGAAAATAGAGAAAAGTTTGAGAATAAAGTTGACATAGTGTATTAGAGTCCATTATTGGGAATTTTGGGATTGGCATGGTTGTCGGAAGGCGTACTCTTCCTCGGTTTTATTTCCTTGGATCACTTACTATCCTCTATTTTAACTCCACATTTCCAAATTCTACCATACCTCGATCCGAGTCTACATTGCAACCCTTTCCAAACCTGTTCGACTTAACCTGATTAGTAAGATCGGTGCTGGAGAGTAGATAAGACACGATCCCCGAGATTTCTCCCTGTTTAGGTGTTTAATTCTCGACTCATTTTCAGTCGGATGATTTTGAGCGAAAGACATACCCTATAAACACATGAGCGTAATGGAAATTTCCCACACCTCTTGGGAAATAACCTTGGGAGCGTAGACTTGCGACCTCATTAGGTAGTGGGCAGAATGAACTATGATGTAGTTTTCTTGGTGATCCTGAGTAGGTGTAAAACGTTGATTATGCTCTTTAAATCTCATTGTACTTGCACACCCATGGCTAGGGAAGAGTTTTGCACAAGCACGGCTTGCATTGTCTTGATTTTCACTTCCTGTGTTCTTCATTCGTTTCTTCATTCGTTTCTTCATTCGTTTCTATGGTTGTTTTTTCCTAAGCTATCACTTCACCTTCCTATTTCATTTGCTAGGGACTAGCAACAGTTTATCTTGGGGGAAGTTGATGTGCTCATTTTAGAGCACGTTACTACCTCGTTTTAGTGTCAAGTCTCGTAGTTTTATATTGGTTTTATGCATATTATGCTTGATTTCACCTTGATCTTGTCTTCGAGTTGTCTTAAGTTCATTTCAGGTACTTTTGATGATTTTAAGGTGAAATGCGATGCATTCGAGCCTTTGACACGCGTATCATATCTTGGGCAAATGTTTCAAGTCACTCATGAAGATCCCACGGAGTTTATAAATGAGAGAAGTGAAAAAGAGGAATGCATGGTCTCAGATTTGACCGAATCTGACACACATTCGGTCGAATGAGAGGCAGACTTCAGAGATTTATACCTTGGTCACTGAAAGGCCGAATGGAACTCATTCAGGCAAATGAGCTTCCATTCGACTGAATCAAACTCTACATTCGGGCGAATGGTGGACAGAGATCGATTCTTTGGAGCTTCTGGAATGGGCGAATGAAGTTTCATTCGGGCAAATGGTCTTGTATTCGGCCGAATGGGAGTTGAATTCGGTCGAATGACAGTGTTTTCTCCAGAACAACTACCTCTTTTTAGGGCCGACCCATATGCATTTTAGGGTTTTCGTAGGTTTTTCATGTTTTGTTATAAATACCCCTCCCTCTGATGAGATGAGGGGCAGCTAGGTTTATATTTTTTTATGCACTTTTAGTTTTCTTTAGCCTCCAAATTCTTTTAGTTTTAGCTTTCGGTTTTCAGTTTTCCCAACACTTTGTTGTTCAAATTCTAATCGTGGATAATACATTGAAGCTTTTGTGAGTTTTAATCTATTCCTTTGCTCTTAATTCATTCTCTTTATTTCATTGCATGTTTAGTTCTATATTTATCATTTATTAGCATAATTTCTGATTTGCTTTCATTCTCATGATTTCCTTCCATGTTCGTTTCATTTGCATTGTTGAATATCTTTATGTTGTTAAACATGAATATGTGTGAGTAGTTATTTTAGGGGTTTTGATTGGTGAAACCCTAGGAAAGCTATGATCTTTATTTCTTAAGGTTGTAGGAATGATGATAATAAGTAGTTTCGGAATCCGATGCGAATCTTGTCCTACCACTCCTTTGGAGACATAGGGCGATTATAGGTCATTCGTTGTGATTTCTGGAATCACCAACTTCCTCTCGTATTCTTGGATGTCCATGCTAGTTATTATCATATTTTCTCTAACCTATCATGTTCGGTTTTGAAAGCTTCATTCCTAGGGTGAATCTAATCTTGTCCCCATTTTTCTCTATTTGATTTACCACTTAATTCATCGTGATCTACATTCTCGTTGTTAGTTTAGTTGTTTTTCTAAAATCCAAATAGTCCGGTTATGTTAAGAGTTAAAGTCTTGATATACCTTGTCCTCGTATTTCGATCCCCTACTCCACTATACTCGTATAGTTCGTACGTTAGAATAAATTTTATTTGCATAACTTGTCTTTTAGTTAACGACCTAAAATACCGGTTATCAATGTTCAATGGGTAGGTGAGCATAATCTATACCCTCTAGGTTTCTATTATGCATCCATCGGGCAGTAAGAATGGAGACAAGTCTGAATCCTAGTCCAAATTGACTGTCCTGGTGCAAGAAATACGACACTGTGGGGACAAGTTGGAGTACGTGTAGGTTTGTTCCCATCCTAGAGAAAGAAGAGGGAAACCGGCTGTTGCTAGTTCTGCCTTTCATGCTTAAGCTTTGGCATGATTCAACATTATGGTCTGGGTGGTATCACATAACCTTGAGAGGGTTGGACTTCTTTTGAATTCATTGACTCTTATTAGCACTCTACGGTAAAGGGTCAAGAAGCGGATGTGTACATGGCACACCCTTGATTGCATCTTCCAATTGTGGAGATTTTTCAAGACTTGCAGCATCACCAATGTCGCAAGAGAACAAGTTCATAGGGCGCATGAGATAGCGAATATGTGTAGATAGACTACTAACACTTCCTTTAATTAGTTGCTTTTAATTTTTCTATCTTATGCTTATTGTCTAAAAAAATTGGAAATATTTTGTATGCGCCCATGATACAATAAGGTTATTGTATGGTTAACAAAAGTTACCCCTCAATACAATAAAAGTTATCCCTCGATACTTTAAAAGTCACTCCTATAGTAAAAAATATCATAATTTCAGTTGATGAAAACTAAGATATGTTCGAAAAGAAAATGTTGAGTTGTTACAAAAATTACCCTTAATAAACAAAAGTCACCCTTTAATAAACAAAAGTCACTGCTGAATATAATAAAAGCAATTTTGTAAGGATCTGTCATTAAATATAGTTTATATGTCCCCTCTTTATTTGTTTTTGTGCTTCAAATTTGGAATCACCTACATTATCAATTCTCCATTTTCACTCTTTGTTATATATTTTCATGATAAGAACTTAGGCCTTTTGTTGTCTTAACGATAGCCAATTGCAAAGACGTACTATACACTACAATTTAGAATAGAGTGACTAAGATTATAATCGATTTGACTTATTTAAGCATTATCAAAACATATATCTTCATGAAAATAATTTGAAAATTATATATTTGATTAGAGAACATAAACACGTATCGTTTGAACATATATTTTCTTATAAATTAATGTATCAATGAGGTTAAAGTTTAGATCAGACAAAACGACCACACCAGAAGAATCGAACAACTCAAAAAAATTCATGTGATGTAAACACAACCTAAATTGTGATTACACTCTGGATTTTTCCAATTAATTATTAAAGGAAAATGTTGAACACCTCCCCCAAGTTCTTCAAATCGCTCAAAAATATTCCCCTTCAGCCCTTTTTTCACTTTCCCTTCTTTCTTCCTTACTCTCTCCTTTGCCAACTCCGGCTCCCACCCACCACCACAAGCCATTGTGTACATTCGCCACTACCTTGAGGAAAGGAGTTATTGTCAATAAGAGGCCTTCGAGAAAGAAAAAAGAACTCATTGAGTTGTCACTCCAATAAGCATTAATGCTACAAGTGCTTCGGTTTAGGCAGAACCGAAGCATTTGTTCTAAACCCTTATATCTCTTCTTCAATTGCTTCTTTGTCTACAAAACTAAAGCAATAGTAGTAAAGCAAATAAATGGTTTTGTACTACTAAAAATCGGCAACAAATCACCTAGTTAAAATGGGCATGTCATTTAAAAAAAAGGCTAACCAAAGAGGGGTCGTGTAACGATTCTACCATCCTTGGGAATCACCATTTAAACAAGAAAACTGGACCTTGAGGTAGCCGTATATATCAGGCACCTACACATGGGCCAGCCACCGCAACCCCTAGGATTGGCCGGATTCTGTAAATGATTGGATAATTTTTTTTACTTTGTTAATTTGTATTATGTATGTTATAAATATCGTGTAATTTCATTTTTTTTATAATTGTTATTGTTAATTATCATTAGTGTATGTAATGAAATGTTCAATTATTGTTCATTGTTGCTTAATTGTAGAATAAAGGAAGTAGAATAGACGGTGCTCAATCATCATCACTATTTATGATGTCATAATGTTAAATAAAAATTTATCTTGGGTAATTTTTTTTTCAATTTCGTTTGGGGAAGACTTCTAAAAAAGAAGGCAAGCCCCCGAGGAAGGCCTTCTGATAAGGATAGTCAACCCTAGGAGGACCTTCTGATAAAGACGGTCAGTCCTAGGGGACTTTCTGATAAAAACAGCCATCCACAAAGCCGGTTTGTTAGACTGCCTTCGAGATGGCCCTTCCTTTTAGAAGGCTTCCTTTTCATTGTAATTTTGTAAAAAAAAACTCTCAAGGCAAAGACGTCAACATCTTATCAGGTATTGTCAAAAAATCGTTGGTGATGGTGATGATGGCGGTTGCAGTGACTGCAAATATTGTGGCGGCAATGGCGGTGGCAAAGAGGAGAGCCGATAAGAAGGAAGAATGTAAATCTAAGTTGAAGAAGCAAAATAGTAATTTTCAAGAGTGGTTTGAGGAATATGAGCGCCGTAAATAACACTCCACATCTTAATCATTTATGAAGAAAAGTCCATTGTCAGAAAAGTCAGCCAGGCTGCCAGCTTATGACTGATTCTGTCCCAGGTACGATATTCCTCTAAGCTAAACCATCGCTGAGTTGTGGGATGGTTTTTTATCATAAGATTTTGAGTTCCATTTATTTTGTGGATTACTTGTCAAGCCCATCTCCATTAAGATTCTTAACATATCACAAATTTGAACAACAGTCAATAGAATCAAATGCTTCTGGGAAAATAAACTGGATAATCAGTTCCCCAAGCAAATGTAACACTTGACGAAGGTGCCAAAACTACAAAAATGAGTAACGCACAAATGACTCATCATAGCTACTACTATAACGCTGAGTTGGCAAGATATGGTGTTGTTCAGTTGAACTGAGGCTTCTCAGGGTACGTGCAGCCTGACCTTTGGATGATGACATTTGCAGCGTAGTTACCAGCCTTAACACAGTCCTCAATGGGATTTCCCTGAACCAACTGGGACAAAAATCCTCCTACAAAAGCATCACCTGTAAAAGAAAGAGAATGTCATGAAAACTTGTAATGAAGAATTAGCTTAGATAAGAAATTCAACATTCAAGATATGAGCCTACCTGCACCATTAGTGTCGACCAATTTTTCTTTAGGCAACACTGGTACAGGGAATGACATCACTTTGCCATCCTCGGCAATAACAACAGGATCAGCACCCTGAGTAATCACAGTGATTCTCTTGTGCGTTCCAGAAGCCTTGGGCCACCGGGAAATCTTTAAGGCAATCTCTTCCACATTGTCAGTCTAAATGGGAACAAAACTAATCAGATGTATAAATTTCAACACAATGTGAAATCCTAACATAAAATTAAATTTATTTTAAAGGATGAAAAGGATGGAAACCTTACCTCCCAACCATGAACCTTTGAGAAAGCTCTTGCTTCTGTTTCGTTGCCAAAAACATAATCCATGTATCTAAAGCACATACAATTTCTATCACTACAATGCTTACAACATCCAAAATACTGCATACCAAAGCAAAAAAAAAAAAAACACTTTACGGCAATACTTTCTCCTGAGGATCCTTAAAAAATTCACAGATGAATGGAGCTGAGAGATTCATCATGAAAATCTGCACATGAAGCGTATCCTCTATCAGAAGCTATTAAAAACCCGGCAGAGTTTTAGTGTGTTGACAAATATACCTTGTCATTTGCTGCTGCATGTTCAGCTACAAGTTGAATGGATTCTGGAGATACAGTGAGGAAAAATCCAGCAATGTAGTAGAACTTGGCTTTCTCAACTACCAAATTTAGTCATATAAGCAAAAGTCAGTTTCAACATGCAAATCAACAAAAAAAAAAAACAAAAAAAATAAAGAGGACCATTGATATTGCAGGATAAAATAGGAAGCATATATACCTAATGCCCAGTTTTCAGGTTTCTTCAAGTGGTCAACCTTGTAGCAGTTTGCAGCGGATAAATTAGCAACTAATGACCTGCATAAATGGACCAAAGAGCAACCATTACAGTGAATCACCAGGAGGTCTGCTTAACTTTCTAAACTAAATTAGAAGCAAATCAAAAGTGAGAAAATTAACTTAGTTCTGCAACATGGAACCTCTACATCAAAATCTAGATGTATCTCCAATTAAAGAAGTATTATAACGCAGCTTAAACAGTTTTTTTATGGCACAAGCCCACAACACATCAGTCTAGATATCGGTCCATATCAGCTGAATGGCTTACGTATATATTCAGGGGGCATTATGGTATGGAGTATTCAGGAAAGGGTTAGAGAAGGATCATTTCCTTATTGATGTGAATCTAGGTATAAGAACCTTAATTCATACGAAGGATAGAGACTAGACTATGAACCTTAATAAGAAACGCACCAAAGGCTATGATCTAGGGCGAAAGTTTGGAGAATTGATTAAAAAAACACCCTCAATCCTTCTCACTTCCTCACGTGAACTTAAACCAAAGCACCAGCTCACAAATCTTTGCTACGCAGAAAGAATTACTTTCAAAGTTTATTGCTTAAAACAAGAAAACAAGCTCAAAATCTAATTTCCTCAGTTTGGGCACACATCTATTTATACTCTAAGCTTGAGAGTTTGAATCACATTGAAAAAAGGAATCCTACTTCTAAAAGGACTCCTAATAACCAATAGGATAATGCCACCTATTTATTACATAATCCCACCAAAACTCTAACAGTATCTTATGTTAATTAGAATTCTATCCTAGCTAAAAAGATAAAATTATAAATTGACTACTCTTAACCTATTTTATTTAAAGTAAAACACTAAATATCCAATCACATGTGTGTAGCCACGTCCATGCTATGTCACTTAAGTTGTAATAAGGCACCGACAAGATGTAATAAGCACCGTCCAATGTAATAAGCACCTCCCCTTATCTTAAAATTTGTCATCCTTGGTCAAAATTTTCAATCTTCAAGATTGAATCTTTTAATCAAGAAAACTTCCCCAATTCTCTTTTCCATGGCTTCCACATACAATACAATGGATAGGACTCCTACCGAAAATAAAAGAAACAAATCCTAATCCAAGTAGGATAAGTAAAGATATGATGAATCCTAAAGGGAATAGGATTCAACTAGCTTGTAAGAATTCCATACATGCATTTACATCACACGGCCCAACCCACCACCCTCACTAGCACCGCATAGCACCACTACCATAACCACTTGAACCAACTTCACCTTTTCATCACCAACAAATTCAACCTATCCATCACATTTACCCACCCAACCACCTACCATACAAACAAATCCACTGTTAATCCATCGCATTTGGGTAATATTACCTCTTCACACCATTGATTATGGCTTTTGATGAACAAATTTGACCATGAGTGGTCGAGGACGACGGTAAGTAAAAGATAGGTGGTCAAGGGGCATTGTTTGTGGAAAAAAAAGAGATATAGACATTTGATCCAGCAACGGAGGCACCAGGAAGGGGTTGTGGTGAGATAGGAAAAGTGGAAGAATATGATGGAGCTCTAGTGCCTAGTGAGAGAAGGAAAAGAGAGAGAATGTTAACCATACAATACTTAATATCAAAGAGCTTGGCTCTCCATTCTCCATATATCTCTTTCTTAAATCTTTCCTTTTCCCCTTCATGAACCAACTGCCCTCTAAGACTAAATTTTAGCATTGCATTCTAGCTTATCAAGCAAGATTTCAACATGGTGGTTTTTGAATTCACTTGCAAATGAAACACAGCCCCTCCAAGTTACGTATAGCTATAACATAATTAATTTCTGATATTTAAGATAACACTATTTTGCCTAGATTATTTATGAGAATTAGGGAAAGGGAAATAAATACTAAACACACGAAATGATATCAAGACATCCTCTATTATGCCCACGACCGTCTCAAATGGTATGGAGATGGTGTTCAAATTTTCAAAAATTGGCCCCTTAAAATTATTTACCCCAAATTATCTTCGTACAAATTTATTTACCCAAAAGTACTCCGTACAAATTTATTTACCCAAAAGTACTCCATACAAATTTATTTCCTCTAGTATATTTGCATCATACAAAATCAAGAATTAAAAAGTTAGATATAAAAATCCTTAGTTGTCTTTCTAAAGTTCAAATTCTTTTGTCGTTATTGTTGTTTTCTTAAAGAGTAAGGGTATTAAAACTTTTCCAAATAGGATAAAGAAATTCATGGAAGAAAAGAAGAGATTTAAATTAAGAGGTCGTAAATTGTAAAAAAAAAAGGTTTGTTTAGTAATATGAAATTTAAAAATACAAAATACAAAAGACAATATACTTGACTTACAAGAAAAATTATTCCTTTGCAAAAGAAAACAATAGGAAAGCAATAAAATATGGGGACACAAATATGTGTTTTCAAACACATGCTACTATTAGGAAAAAATAGGTTTTATCATAAAAAATTTCGTGAGCAAAAACAATACAATTTATCTTAACCAAAGGAATATTTGCAAGACAATTAAAGAAGAATTTGAACTTCACCCAAATTCCTTTTTCTAGAGCCTTATTTTCTTTCCTCATAATTAAAAAGAGAAATACATTGGAGTAGGGGGCATTAATCACACCTGAAGACTAAAGAAGAAAATTGATTTATTTTAGCTAACCCAACTATCTAATTTGGGGCCCCAAAATTTGTGAGGACATGTTCCATGTGCCACTTTGGACCTTATTCAGAGCCCGGCCTGATAATTCCAAATACCATCTACCAATGATATGACTGGGATAGGGAACTACACACGTACATTTTAAGTGATAGTATTTTGTTAGCCCCAACAGCAACCTTATCACTCCAATCTAGAGTTTACAAATGACTTCTATTCTTTAAACATACAATAAATTAGAATAGCTATGTGTGCGGCAACATTAAGTGCTAGTAAACTGTCCAATCAAGGAGAGGACATAAATAGATCCGAAGCACAGAATGGCATCAGAGGCATTAACTGGACCTCAACGGTCCAAATTAGTTAAGAAAAATTAATCATTTTCAAAATAATGGCAGCAAATACCACAAAGCCGTAGAGTAAACAAATGTAACAAATCATGCTACAAACTTGATATTACTTAAGAATAAAGGAAAGTTGTGTCTTCTTCACATCTGAGAACAAAAATGGCCTAATTTGGATAAGTATGAAGTAAAAGCATGGAAACATGAATGGTAGTTTTACATGGCATGAACATAAATATCAAAGAATCAATATCTACCCATGCCAGCATATTTTACACTTGGATTTTTATGATCACTTGTTGCAAACTACAAGTGTGAGTAAAAGATGAAATAAAGAAAACCGCATACTAGTTCGATAAAATAAATACCAGGGACATCCTACGCAAATCTAAACACAGAACCACAACTGTTTTCTCAATCTAAGAGTCAAAATCAAACAAGCCATTGGGTTATCGTTGATTGACCTTCTCCCATTGATGGTCCAAATACAATGATGAGTGATGATGAACCATTTGGCTACACATTAACTACAAAATATATTAATCACTTTTGGTAAGCATGGAGACACATACCAAAATCCCTCGGTTGGAAAAGGGGAAATTTTATTTTTTTGAGGGAAAGTCGGGGGCAACTTGATTGGTCTAGTTTGAAGAAGCATTAGAAAAATGCATGCAAGTTTTGAATAATGATTGGTGATAAGGAACACATGCGCAACCCATTTAATCAAGAAAAAGAAAATAAGCACTTCAGCAATTAGGAAAGATAGAAATGTAACGAAGCATAAGTAAACTAAAAGGCTGATACTGACCTCTCACCACCAACAATACAAACAGCACAAGTACCAGTAGGCACAGATTCATGCTCATAATATTGAACCTGATCAAATAAAATGCATAAACGTCAAAAGAAAGGCAGATGGCATCATGTGTAACACAATGTACTATATTCACAAGTCAAAAACACATGCAATATACATAATTATCTCACATTTACACCAGCCTGTGTTGCATCTCGCTTCATCACTTCTCCAAACTTGTCTTTGCCAATACAACCAATGTAACTAGTAGCACCGGGTTTTTGGAGCATCCACTGAAGAGAAAGAAACACACATTCATATATATAACACAGATAAACAGAGATAGGAGCTGTTAATTGCTGTAAAATAACCTTAGCTATACCTGGCAAACCCTTATAGAATTTTGAGTAGCACCTGCCAGAAACAAGAGAACATCCATAAAATAAAGAAACATATTAGCTCCAGGAAAAAAAAACTGTAAAAATGTCATTACACATTACCTCCAGCAATAAATTCCACCTTGAACTTCTCATCCATCTCCCCATACCTATCAAGGGTTCGAGTTTCAGTAAAAGTATTCATCATAGTCATGTACCCTTGAAAGAGTCAAAAAATCTAGCAAATACATGATCGAACCTGCTTGGTACACATCACCAAGACCACCCAACAACCCAAACGACAACAAAAAGACAAAGTCACAGCTACAAATTTAACACTAAGGGAACCCACCACTCTCTACTCAACCAACCACAGTCACAAGCTATGTTATTCAAAGTCGGTTAATATTGCGGGATACACGTGTAATCCAATGATCAAACACGGAAATTCATGAAATTTTTTTGCATGATTTTAGTATATAGTGAAGTGTTAAAAGTCGTAACCATGTCCATACTATTAAGGATCAAACATCATATTTTGAGGTGAAATGAAGGGTTAGAGTAACATAGTCACATAAGTTATTAGTGATGCAAATACTATATTCCCAATCATAAAATCTTAGCGAATATCAGTAAACTATACATCTAAACATACCAATAACTAACTATACATCTTAACAAGTGAATCACATCCCATAATATTAATTAAACAATTACACAATAATTCATCGACTTACATAGGCAGATGCTTGTCCTCAGCGAGAATGGCATTGTTCAACTTGATGTCATATCTGCACCAAAATTCCAGGTAAAATTACCCAATCAAATAAATAAACACCGTATCACACGGATCCATTTATACTTTTTACGTTTAACGAAATAAAACCTGTTAAACCGTAGAATTTGCAAGCGCAGAATGCGTCTAAAAAGAATTCACAATGATCATCAAATAATATCATAATCTAACGAAACAAATTACGCGGGACTTACTTCTGCAAAAATTCATCGTCGACGACAGCAGAGATATCCAAGAGGGGATTACCCATACCTAAGAGGATTCCATCAGATGCCATTTCGGGTTGAGATTAGGAGAGGAAATGGAAGGATGAGAAGAAGAGTGAGTGAGTGAGTGAGTGAGTGAGTGAGTGAGTGAGTGAGTGAGTAGCTCAGATTCAGATCTAAAGAGGAGGGGTGAGAGGGGTGTTTATAGGCGCGGCGTTCGGCACAAAAATCAATCACTCGCTCTCTCGCTCGCTCGCTCGCTCACCAACCCCACTTCACTTTTACGCCTTTTGGGCCTGTGAACAACACGATTTTCTTTGTAGACTATTTTGGGTTTTAATGTATTTTTTAAAAAAAGATTTGGTTCACCAACTCTTTTTCCTTTTGGAGATTTGCTAACTGTAATTTTTTTTATTTACTTAAACCCTATTATTTAAGAGTCATAGTTGATGTGAGGCCTCCAAATTCTAATACGAGGCTTTTCATTACTTTGGATGGAAAATAGTTAAAAAAAAAATAGTTTTGGATAACTAAGAAATCGTAGGTTCCGGTGGAAGTTATGTTTAGTTTGGATAGAAGATATCTTTTCAAATCTTTTATATTTTACCAAAAGTTACAACCCAAGTGACACAAAGGATAACCCTCATAAAAATTTGTGAAACTACCAACAAATTATTTTCTCCAATATAATATGGGCATTGTTAAACATCGTCTTGAAATCTCTAGGTATCGTCCGTATTTAATACATGAATTACCAAATTTGCCCTTAATTTGAATATATATACGTTAGATGTACTTTCACTTTCACCACTAAATATGAGTTCTTTTTATTTCATCTTTCACTTTGAGTTTTTCACTTCAATACAATTTCTGTCTCAGTGTTTCACTCATAGTGCTTTGATTTACTTTAGTATATTTTGTACATTTCACTCCATTGTCGGTGCAATATTTCATTTTTCATCTCATTGCATTGTAGAACCTGATTCGCGATCGACTACCGATCAATCGATATAGTCCTACAATTTTATCTTGTGTAACCAATTTTTTTACGTAAAGTCGCCACCTTATTTTTATCTGAATAAGGACGGTTTTTATATTTTTCTTATTCTTTTGCTTAACCATTTTTATGAGTTGTCTATATGAGAGTGATTCATAATATGTGCGTGCCCAATAAAGACTGGTCTAAAAAAAGTGGGTTAGGAGTCTAGGTTAAGATAATCGAACATCTAGAACTTGTCGTCTCTTTCATTTTACAAAACGGGCTCTTACTTGGACATTGTCTTTATTCATTAATTTGACTATGGCTATTTTTTATTAATAGATTTAAACACATAATTTAATGTTGTTAAACACATCATTTAATGTTGTTAAACACATCAAACGTATGAGGATTATTATACCCAAATCGTACATTACTATTGATGTGCAGTAAGTTTGAACACTGAAGTTGCATTACGTATCAAACATCATAGGATTTTGAATCCACTCACGGTTCAAAACCATCGTAGTTCAACCGAATATCATATCTCAAAATGGCCAATTTTACTGTGATTCGGGGTTGATAATGGAGTAGAGTATTATTGTTCTAATGTTATTTCTAAATTGAGGTTCTACCAATAGAGATTTCAGAAATGGTGGTGTTTTAGGTAGATACGGTAGAAGTATTTTCCCACTACCACAGCAAAGGCTAGAACAGATATTCATACTACTCTACCATTATTAATGTAATTGCAAATGGTTATGACATGATTCGATTTACCGTGCAATTGCATGGGCACATGCTAGTTATATTTGAAACTACAATTTCAAATTAATGTTAAAAGTCTTATTAGACTACTTACGTACAATATTAAGCAAAATTCTTAAAAGAGACTATGTAATAATGAATGCATGAGTATGTATACGTATGTATTGTGGTTGTATTGTATAGTTGGCGTATATAGTGCGGGGTGTACAATAGAGCTAGTGTATTTTGTTTCTTCATGCAACTGAGGAAAATAAGGAATAAATTTACATTTAATATTTTTTTTTTAAAAATTCATTTATATAATTATTTTACAAATTTTAATATATTGTATTATTATAGGTTTGTGGTTCTTTGCAAACCATACTTGCTCTTCCCTTACATCAAGGTTTTGTTTTTCTTATTTTTGACATTTTCTCTTTAAATTTGTGAGAAATGACATTAGGAAAAGACATCATGTGTCAAAGTGGCAAGAAGCGTAAGATTGGGGGGGGGGGGGGGGGGGGGGGGGGGGTAAAGGCTTCACATGTAAGTATTGTATGTAGATCACAAATACATGTAGGACCTGAATAAAGTGTGTCGATATTTTGTAATAATGAGTTTACATCATGGGAATACTATATATGACTATTTGTAGATCTATTAGTAACAATTTTAAAGATAATTAAGGGAATATATTAAAGGCAACATGGTGGGTATATTTACTTTGATAGAGTTTTGATTTAAGAAATAAATTAATCGTTCTATAATTTAAAAGAAAAAGTATTAAAGTTACGTGTCATATCTTTCATTTTTTTAACATACTACTTCACGATAGTTTTCCCCAGTGAGGATGAATGCATGATAATTGTAGAGCTGATTTTATTCATTTTACCCTATAGGATTGATCTTATGTAGTCTTAATAATGGTTGGCCATGGATTTAATTTTTATATGTTGATGATGGAAGTATCTAAGGGTACTCAGCTAAGCCATTTTTTAAGGTAAATAAACAAATCTTATTTTTTCAATTTTATGATTTAGCTAGAGTATCTGCGATCAAACATTGAGTTTTATGAATTTTTTTATTTTTCTTATATTAGCCAACTTATTATGCATACCATAAAGAAAAATTAATAAAAGTGCAAACATACCAAAACATAACTCTCAAACCTCTTCGATTCCTATAACCTCTCCAATAGGGTCGGTTTTCTAATGTAGAATAACCATAAAATTATGGTCTAATAAGCACCTAATTCTTGATTATTCCAATTGTACATCCTGCAGACAAATGAACGTAAGTAAACTAGAGTTTGAGAACCATACCTTGTACTAGAAGTAGCTATCTTATGGATGATTTTTTCGCCTTTGCAAGGGTTATTGCTAATATTTTTTATCCAACTAAATGATATTAAAATGACTTGTAATTTTTTTGGTCGGAACAATGAGAAAGTTCTAAAGATGAAATGTACGTAAATCTTTTTTATTTTTAGTTTTATGAGAAATATTAATCTTGTAGGATTTTTTTTAGAAATTCTTTCCTTAGTGTGTAGAAAATTTTGAGAGTATTGTCCTTTCTTTTTTCTCTTTTTGTCTCCCCTTTCTTTGGTCCCACAACAAGAAATTCTGAAATGAAAAATAGTTGCACAAGAGTTGCCAAACTCTTTTTTATTCCTTAGCGTTGGTTGAATACTACTATCAAAAAATTAATTTTTGAAGTAAAAAGGCAGTAGCACAGGAGTTGCCAAACTTTGGTAAGATAGTAATTCATAAGTGCTCGGCTGGTTAACTGGTCACCATATTTTTCAGTGGATCGTTTTCTTTTACCTCTACTGTCTTTTACAAATTGGTCATGTTGAATAGCACAAGCCTGATACCACTTCAACTATAGATAATGCTACTGTAGGGTGTTGCATGATTATGTTGACATTTCACATCACCTTCATGCCCGTGGGACATGGGATATAGCCAAATATGACATCAATTTTGGCTAGGATTTCATATATTTTAGTTAGATATTTTACGTACTTGTGAATGGCAATGACCCTTGTTAAATATAAAGGCATGATTAACAATCATAAAGATTTGAACGAAAGTCCATATTAATCAATCCATGCTTCCAACTTATGGGAGTTGAAAAATATGTTTTAAAACTATTTAGTGTGCCACAGAAAACGCTGTTATTTGGAATGTCATGAAGTTGTCATGCACTTTTGATGTGTGTGTACATCTTATTCTTTTTCTTTTTACTAGGTGTATGTACATTAAGGACACTAAGATCACACGTTAGGGACACTAATGATGATAGATATCTAGAGTCCTATCATCCTTGTCAAATATGTTGATAAGTAGTTTTTTAAGACTCTGATTTTGAGGACAATGTGACATTGCTTTTTGTGAGAATGTGTTGAAGTTATTAATGAACATGATACTTAATGGTTGGTCATGCCCTTTCCTCTCTAGAAGGTCGTAAAGGCTTTGCCTTAATACCTTCTACATCTTGACATCGATTTTTTTTTTTGCTCAGTAAGATAATCAGTAAAGTGGATCATCGTGTATAATAATCTTGCCAAAGATTGAATAGGTGGAAACAATATTTGATGTATTCCTAGACTACTTTAAGTCAATTAAAGGTTCTAACCCAATGCCCATAATTTATCAATGTTTTACTTTTTAGCTTTTATAACTTGCTAAAATTATTGTTGAGGGGGTTAAGAGAAATGTCGTAACACAAGGTTCACAATTACTCCCTAAGATTTTTATTAGATTATTGGAGTAAAATGAAATACTAAGATAACTCCCAAGATTAGCAATAATTTTCAACCTGTAAGGTAAAAAAAAATTAATTGTAAAAAATAAGATGGCCTATAAAGAGATTATATTTTGTGTATTTTTCTAAACAAGACTAGACGAATTAGGATAAACAATTAAAAAAATATTTAATCTTTGATATTCATCATAATTTGTATAGCTTATAAACACCATCCATTTAATTTGTAGGACCTTTAGTCAGGTAGAAAGTTGTCATAATTATATTTTTATTTTATTTTATTTTATTTTATTTTACTGTTGTTATTATTAAAAAATTTTGGCAAATTATTTTTTCTATCTTAAACTTTCTAGAACATAATTATTTTACTTTAGATCCGGATTGTTGTAAGCTATTTTGTCAAAATAAGTTTCTTTTGCAAGTGTGCCTATAAACTATAAAGGAGTACACTAGTAGGAAAATAATTTTCAGCGACGTTTTTATAGAGGCACTCACTAAAAGAAGTGCTCATAAATGTTAAATTTTATAAACTTTAAGGCACTTTAAAAAGTGCTGCTCAGCTGCGTCCCTATACACAAAAAAAATTATGTCCCAAAATGTTAAAAAAAACCTACATTATTATTTATAAAAAAAACCTACATTATTATTTATATAAAAAAAAAACCTACAATACTACTCCACTCTCTCCACAACTCTCCACAACTCACCACTCTCCACGAATCTCCTCTCCATACTCTCCCATTCCCACGCTAATTGATCAATCCATAATTTCTGAAACCTGATTCCCACCCATTCCCACGGTATCTTCATCAATTCTCCATAATTTCTAAAACCTGATTCCCACTCTCCATTCCCACGCTATCTTCATAAGTTATCCATAATTTCTGAAACCTGATTCCCACTCTCCATTCCCACGCTAATTGATCAATCCATACTACTAAATCTCTTCAATTTTCTTCCTGATTCGCAGTCCTCCATTGCCATCATTTTAAGGTAAAATTCTCAAACCTAATTTCAATTTTTTATAACGATTTATGAAGTAAAAGAAGTTATAATTGATATAATGATCTTGGCAAATTAATTATGTGTCTCTGATTGGGACATTTCACAACCTTTGTGCTATCTATATCTCAGTCATAGCTCTTAGTGTCTTTATCTCTGTGAACGTAATTGGCCTTCTTGTGTAGCTGTGTGTTTCAACTAGTTACTATGCTCATATGGGAAGTACTGGGGATTAATGAATTTTTAATGCTTGCAGGTTCCACTTAACATTGATTATTGTCTTGAATTCACTTGAGAAATAAAATAGTGAGAATAAAATCCTTATTTATTTATTGTTAAAGTGAGAATAAAATAGTGTACAATCTGACTATCTTTCGAAAATACATAAAATGTTTCATTGGGCATGTGATATTACATTTTTGATATTGTATGCTTTTGTTTTGCAATCCTGGGGAAGTTACTAACTTCTGTTGTTGAGATATCAAAATAGCTTGCCTGGGTTGCTACCTTGCTCTAACACTATTTTGAGTCTAACTTATGTTGTTCATATATCAAAATAGCTTTTCTTTTTCCTTAAAAAATCTTAGTGTTGGGGTAGACAACATCAAGAGTATGCCCATGCAGGCTTCAGCTAGGAGGGATTTTTGTTTTATGAGGAAGGAGGTCAAATAGGTAGGCATGATGATGGTAGTCATTCAAAGTTTTTTTGATTTTTTTCCTGCCTCCCTGATGGTAGTCATGCAGGAATGAGGCCAGTTTAATGTCATAGCTTTGTTGATTGAGGGTGGTATATATTAGTGCATGTGCATGCCTAGTTTTATGCAAATGTTAATGCAGAAATTCAATTTTTAAGGGTCATTTTCTCCATGAACCTAACATATGGCATGTAAATCTAATCTAATGTAAGTAAGAAGGGAAGTTCATGTTCTTTGCTTGGTTAAGCATGAACTTATCTTGTGGGAATTGAGTAATGACCATAGAATCTGCATACATGAAAAGATTAGCTTGTGGTGTTTATATGCTGTTTTTGAGTTCGCATGGAGTTATGGAGCGAAACTTCCCATGTCATCACTTGTAATAATACACAATTTGTGTTGGGATGATGCAGTTGGCAGTAGAAGTTAACCAGTCAAAGGAATTAGGAAGCTAGCTTGTACTGTTATTTCTTCTGGTTCACACAAGGCTTTGTTGAAGTTTATTTTGGACTCTCTACTAGATTGTCTACAATTATTATAAACTTAGCTCTAAAATGGGAATCTATGGAACTGGATTTATTTAGGTATGTTAAATTGTTAAAAAAGTTTAGTAAGCCATCCTAGAATCTACAATTATTTAGGTCGTTGGTTGTGTTTGATTTTGTTTGTTAACATTTATGTCATTTCTATTTTAGACATGATCCAGAAGCTGATGGGCGTATTCTTGTGGGGAAAGTAGACTGCACTGAACAAGTTGATTTGTGTAGGAGGTACTTTAATTCAAAAAAATTTTGGTAATATAAATGTGATGACTGATGAAGATATCTATAAAAACATACTAATAATAATCTCTTCATCTTCTATTGGACTGTTTTTACAAGCAGGTTCTCATGTCGTCCTTTTGTAATTATTGGATGTGTTTATGAGCAACTCTTCTATGATGATGAAATAGTTGATAGTTCAAGTCGAGTAATTTGAATTTGTTATTTGAGACAAGCATGAGATTCAGTTGAAAATTATTGCTGCAGGCTGTTAAGAATGGAAGTTTCTATAATGTGCAAGGTGAAAGAATTGATCATGAGGGGAGGGGGTTGGACACTGCAAATCATTTGTGTGATAAGTTCCTAGAATTAGTGGGTAGGTTTCGTTGTTTCATTGTCAGCTGATCAAATTTTGTTAGAATATAGGAGTTTGTGCCACCTTGATGCCCGAATATTTAAAATAATAATCCTTCTTTCTAAAATGATATGTGTGCCTCCATTGTCAATTTTTCTGAATTTTTGAGGGAAAAAATTGTTTTCTCCTTGTGCTGCCACTGCAAATCATTTGTGTGATAAGTTCCAGATAATTATACGTATAACCATCTAATCCTTACTTTTGATACTATTAAGGGTTAAGTTATATTATTCGGAACAATCACCATGTACCGAAACAATCACCACCAAATTCAAGATTTTCGATTTGAAGAGAATATTCATATGTTAAAGCTATACATGGTGCTGCTAATGACATTGGTGGTTTTATTAATGGTATTGATGCTAGCTATACTTAAGTATGGTTATAATTAATTAGTCGAAAGTTACACATGATTTGTATTTTTGGTGTATGTTGTAATAAACTCATGTGTATTAATAAAGACTATTACTTCCTTTTATTATTTTTTGTTTGTTTATTAAGAAGATTTAGTTAAAAACAAAGGACAAATTTAATTGAGAAAGATTAAGAAAGGTAGATTAGCATCTATGTGAGGTGTTTCATAATAATTTATTTTGTATGTCCTGTATTATTTGCAAGGGATAAAAAAAGAAGAGGAAATACTAAGTACAAAACATACGTAGAATGGTATATGTATCTAGTATATTATTGCGAGTTTTGATAAGGTCGTATTTGTAGTTTAACAATATTAAATGATTTATTCTTCTTTGATGGTCAACAAACTTCAAAATGGTGGAACTCCTTTCATTATTATTATAAAAATGCCCCACTCACTAGCATAATCAAAGTGAGAGGAAGTGACATCGTAAATTATTAATAGGATAAGAAGATCAAAATTTAGTGTCTACATGCATTTCACTTCAGAGTTTCCTATCCTTCTTCCTTTAGAGTTTTAGTGTTTCACTTCCATTATCGGCATTTGCATACCAGAGTTTCATATTTCATTCACCATCCTTCTTCCTTCAGATTATTTAACTTAAACCATGTCGAAGGAGGTTCAATCCTTCCTTGTTTATGCCCATTTAAGCGTATGTAGTTCATTTTTGTATATTTTTAGCTAATTTTTGTTATGTTAAGTATATTAACCTACGTAATTAGCCTTAGTATACATGCATTTATTTACGTTAATTATAGAATGGAATTTAGCTAAAATTAAGGATTTAACGATTGGACCATGGTAGAAACGTCAAAAATGGACAATTCAACCCTTTAAGAACCGTCCAAAACAGACAATTCCAATAGGAGAGGAACCGTTTGTTTTGGACGGTTCTACCCTCTATGAACCATCCAAAATAGACGATTCTTGTCCCATTGGAACCGTCTAGTTTGGATGATTCTTGGAGGGTAGAACAGTCCAAAATAGACACTTCCAATGGGAGGGGAACCGTCCGTTTTGGACGGTTCTATTTGTCTATTATTATTATTAATTAGATATTCATCGGTAATTACAATCTAAAATTATTAATATTTGTTAATAATATGAAATAATTCAATTAGATATTCATTTCTAAATGTATGTTATTAGAAATATTCATCGCTAATTAAATTTTGATTTAAATTAACATTGCTTATTGATGTTAATAATGTATTAGAGTTACATATTTAATATCAATTAACATCTCTTATAATAACATTTATAAATGAATACTTAAATATGTTACATTTCTATTCTAATTTGTATATTATTATAGTTGTAATGTCTTTAATTCGTTGGTATACAATTAAAATCCGAAATTTTTGATATTAGCGTATTAACATCAATATAATGTAATAATATAAAATAATTTAATTAGATATTCATCTCTGATTGAATGTTATTAGAAATATCCATCTCTAAAATGATTAATTAAAAGATAGTAATTTAATAAAAGTTTATTAAAATATTAAAAAAGAAACTACTATATTTAATTAAAATAATTAGATATTAAAACTAATATGAAATAATTAAAATAAATTATATTATAATAATTGTTAATATAAATGGGATAAGGTAAGAACCCCTTGGTAATATAAGAACCCACCCATTACCGTTAATCGTGGATGGATTAATGACTGTGATTAATGCAGTAATAATGACAAAGCTGTAAATATCTAAAATTTAGGATTTTACAATACCTAAAGTCTGACAGTTGAGCAATTTAATTTATAGGAGTTCCAAAATTTGGTAGTTTTCAAAGTGACGCTTTATATTCTCTCCATTAATTTTATGTTTGTGTAGTTTCCATTTTTTTCTTTTGCTTTCTTTTTATATTGTTAGTGTTTTCTTCTCGTAGGTTCCATTTTTCTAAATAGCAAATCTATTAGAATATTAGAAGAAAAGTGTATAATATTATTATAAAAGTTTAGAACATTATAGTAGAAATTTAGAATATTTGAACAGTAATTTAAAACACTAAAACATTAAACAACTACCAAATATTAAATTATATTATAATATATTTAGAATTAAGGTTAATATATTGGATAAATATAATACAATAGAATATATGTTTATAATAAGAAATTAACATATTAGAATATTAGAACACTAGTGTTAATATTGCAAAGTTTGGAACAATAGAACTAAACATTACAAAGTTTGGAATAATAGAATTAAATTTCAGAACAATTGAACACATTCTTAGAACATTAGAATTAATATTTAGAAAAATAGTATAAATTTTTAGAACAAAATAACTGATACTATTGTTCTAAATAATAAACCTATTGTTCTATGTTGTTATCTCTTATTCTAAACTTTATTCATTTTGTTATAAAATTTTGCTATGCTGTTCTAAATATTAAATGTATTATTCTAAATATTAATGATATTGTTCTAAGTAGTGATTATATATTCTAAGGTTTGATTCTATATTTTAACTTTGTTGTTTGTATGTTTAATTCTTTTGTTCTAAAAATATTCTAAAAATTTACACAATTATTCTAATATTAAGTCTATTGTTCTAAGAACATATTCTATTGTTCTGAAATTTTATTTTATTGTTCCAAACTTTTGAAATATTTATTTCTTTTGTTTTAAATATTAACACTAGTATTCTAATATTCTAACATTATAACTTATTATTCTAAACATATATTCTATTGTTATATTTATCCAATACACTAACCTTAATTCTAAATACATTGTACTACATTTAATATTTGATAGTTTCCTAATAATGTAATAATATTCAAAATTATTTTTCTAATGTTCTAAACTTTTTTTTAATTTTCTACACTTTTGTTTTATTGTTCTAATAGAGTTGCTATTTAGAACAATTAATGGAAACTACGAGAAGAAAACGATGAGAATGTTAAAAGAAAAGAATGGAAACTATACAAACATAAAATTAGTGAAGATATTATATAAAAATAAATTTGGAAACTACAAAATTTTGGAACTCCCGTAAATTGCTCAAGTGTCAGACTTTAGATATTGTAAAATTATTTACTTTAGATATTTACAGTTTTGCCATTATTACTGCTTTAATCATAACCATATCCATTCACGTTTAACCATGATAGATGAGTTTTTATATAAGTATTGTTTTTATATAACTATGGGGTTCTTACCTGATCTCATCTCTCTCTCTCTCTCTCTCTCTCTCTCTATATATATATATATATATATATATATAAACATACACACACACATAAAAGTACCCAATTCATTAGGGGATAAGTCTCCTCCGTAAAGTACCTATGCATCCTAGATGAAAAATTGACTCAATATTTGACTAAAATGAGTTTATTTTATTTTACTTTTGCAATTAGTTTACTTATATTTATTTCACATGAACCACAACAACAATAAGTTCATAAAAGTACCTAACTAGTATTTCAATGAGTTTATATACATTAGATTGGAACGAATGAAATTCACTAAAATAGGTTAGTCTTGACTCGTACCACCATTAAGCTTAGCTAAAGAATAAACTATTGTAACTGCAAATGACAAAAAAAATTTCCTAATTAAGTTGAATATAACACAACAGAAATTTGCAAAATTAGGCATGATCATCACCAGAATACAACATAAAAACTTATTAGAACCAATCCAATTCATCAACACCTTGTTGCAAATAGAGCTACTTATATAGG
Organism: Dysphania ambrosioides; assembly: GCA_026401315.1. Classification (NCBI taxonomy): domain Eukaryota; kingdom Viridiplantae; phylum Streptophyta; class Magnoliopsida; order Caryophyllales; family Amaranthaceae; genus Dysphania; species Dysphania ambrosioides. The sequence continues at coordinate 24,918,333 of CM048657.1, forward strand.
CTTCGATCTTTTCTATATCCATTGCATCTTTACTTTAGAAATATCCATCGCTAATGTAATTTCGATTTAAATGAACATTTCTTATTGATGTTAATTAAGTATTAGAGTTATATTCTAATGACATCACTTAACATCATTTAACGTATTTATAGAAGAAAACGTTATAAATACATTACATTTTTAATCTAATGATCCATATATTACAATTGTAATGTCTTAAATTCGTTGTTAGTATTAAATATAATTTATAATTAGATGGATCAAATTATTGTATAAAGTAATAGAAATTGTTTTATTACATACAAAATACGAAATTTCAAGACTTTGGCGGGGATGAAATTGATTATAGCAGGGTTTTTGCTCAAGAATAAAATTTCGGTTTATTTATGGATGCTATGATATGGGCTAAATAATAAGTAGTGAAATATAGATTTATATTGGTTTCAACAACACATAAACCTCAATCTGACGGTTGTGTAAAAAATGGTTATTTTCCGATTGATATGGGAAAAAGAAGGAGCGAGATTTTTCAAATGCGCAGAGGTTAAACGTGAAGAGAAAGGCGTGTAGTTGCAAATTAGGGCCAAGGAAATGGAGCGTCCAGAGCGTGATGGTTGGTATATTGAGAGTGTTCCGAAATGGGAGTTTCATAACCATGAGTTGGCGGTATATCCAGTGGGGCATGGACAAGTGAGTGGCCTAAGTCCAGCTACTAAAGAAGTCACCAGGGGAATAAGTCTAGCACATGTGAAACCGAAAAAGATATTGGCATCATTATTGTGCCAATTTCCAGAAGACAACCCAAATATGCGACACATTTATAATGAGAGATTTAAGATGAGGATGGAAAACTCTGAACGAAGGAACGCGATCCAGCAAATGTTTAACCAAGCGAAGAAATATGACTATGAATTCTGGTATGATGTTGACACTGAGACATTTCAACTAACTTGTGTGTTCATGATGCATCTTAAATCTAGCTTAGTGTTACGTATGTGGACATGGGATTCTAATTGATTCAACGTACAAAAAAACAAGCATAGGTATCCACAGGTTGAGATAATTGGAAAAACTTTGTAATCGGTTATGAAATCATGAAGGACGAGAAAGCAGAGAGTTATTGGTGGGTGTTTGATAAACTAAGTTGGTTTCAATGTGCACCCCAAAGTGATAGTGACTATTTGTGAGGGAGGTTTATTTCGTTCCATTTCAAAACTTACCCCTCACCCACCTCTATTTATATATTTATTTTATAATTTTATTAAGAAAATCACTTAATTTCATAAATAAATATTTAATTCTTCAATTATTTTATTTAATTCCTAAAAAGCCTTCCAAAATTACTCGAAAAATATCATGAGTATTTACTTTTATTATAGAATATTCTAGAAGATTTTAATACATTATTCTAAGAAAAATATTTAATTTAATATATTTATAAAGATTGTTTTAATTTAAAACTGATTATGTTAAAATTTGGATATATTTACATAAAAAAAGTTTCAACCTTATCTAATCATGGCTAGCTGCCATGATTAGTATTTTTTTAAAATTATTATATTATTTTATCCTAATTTAAAGGATAGTTTTAGTTGAAAAGAAAGTTTTAATTTAAAAAAAATGGATTTAAAAAAAAATATATTCTAACATTATCATATCTTTTTGCCATGATTGTTATTTCAAAAGAAAATTATTATTATTATAAAATTTTGTCTTTTTAATTAATTATAATTGGTTTGTTTTGAATTAAATGATTTTAATTTATGAAATTATTTAAAGAAATTTTTTTTCTAAATTTAGAGGATAATAATCATTTTAATTCATACTTATCATTTAGTTTTTTTTTAAATCCTAAAATTTATCCTAAATTCTACACCCTTAAACCTCACATCTTTTTTTTCACAAAAATTATTAAACTATTTCTACTTCTTTCAAACTTTCTCCCTCTCTCTCTAGCCTCTCTCTAGCCTCTCTCTCCATCCCTTCGGTCACCTTGTGCCACCAACAACCACCAACCACCGTGAGCCTCTTCTTTTCCCTATCTATTTTAATTATTTTACAAATCATTTAGTTCTTAAAACTATTTCTAAATTTAATCAAAATTTCAATATTTATGCATATTATTTTGTTGTATTATATTGATTAGTTCATGTTAATTGATAAGAAGATCATCATGAATTTTAGTAGGTTGTTGCTAGAAATCACAAGAATTTAAGGTACGTATATGTGTTCAATCTTTTTATGTGAATTATATTGTGTTAAAATATTTTTATTATGAATTTTGCTAAATAAATTGTAATTGAAATTTTAGCCATGTGCCATTTTTTTAAAATATATGTTTATATATGGTTAATTATTTGAAATTCTGATTATAAAAAAAGGATGATATATATTTACCTTATTTTATTTAATATGTATCATATTTTAAAAGGGTTGAATGACATTTGAGATTTAATAATTTTCAATGAGTTTTAATAATTAAAGCAAGGTCTTTGTATTTTAAGGAGTTATAAAAGGAGATTTATTATTATTATACATTATCGTTTGATTTTATAATAAAAGGAAACTCTAAGGATAGATCCGTGATGTAATAGTTAACTTGGGGGGTGTACACACTTAGGATAAATGAGAGAATATAAGAATAGAAAATTATTTTTATTAAGTACTTTAATAATTCCATTTGTATTGGATTATTATAAAGAAAGGTTTAAAGTTTATTGGTTATAAGAAGGCATGTTCAAAATAAAGGAATTTAAAAAGTCAAAGTATTTTTTTAGCATGTATATATATACAATGTTTTTATACTGGCACGTAATATCGTATTTGTTTTTGGTTTTCCCTACTTATCATTTATGGTGAGTATGTTTGCAAGAATAAATAAATGTCCATGGGAGCATTACATCAAGGGGCACATACTAGTTAGGAGTTTTCAGAATTTTTCTTATTCAACTTTGTACCTTTGGATTAGCAAAATTAGTTTTTAATAAATAAATCAAGTTTTACTTTCGCTGGAACATAGTAATTAGTTAGCACAGTCGAAGCGTGGTGACATGTGGCGGTTACTATTATTATTATTATTATTATTATTATTATTATTATTATTATTATTATTATTATGATGTTCATAATTTGGGGGTGTTACAATAGTGCCTTGAAGGGCAGGTTGGATTCCTCTCCAGCTCTCTAGTTACTCTTTTGGAGTGTTTCCACAAGCATTTACAAACCCACTAACAAAACATACAGTACAACTTTGAACAGTCACGATGTCATCATGGCACTTTGTACCAAGAGTTCATACATAACCAACTTTATGTTTGCATTTCACATTATTGTTTCTCCTTGATTAAGGATGAGATAAAAGAAATGAGGAGTCTTGGTGATGAAGTTGAGAGCGGTTGCGCGTGTGTTCTAATGGCTACACACAGTCTCCTTTATGCCTGTATTATATTTTAAAAGTACCTGGGAAAATCGTCACTGTTTTAGATCAAATCCACTCATTCTAGAAAATACTAACCATTGGTGTGCTACAGTTAGACCTAGATTATGTTCATCGATCCGAGCAAGAACTGGATCAATTTCAAGGTTTGTTTAGTAGAGTAACATCTTCGGCCCCGTCCCTAGTACATGATGCCTCATGCTAGAATTGTTATTATTATTATTATTATTATTATTATTATTATTATTATTATTATTATTATTATTGGAGCCTCAAGGATTGTTCCTTGAAGAACCAGAGTCGCTCGCTAAAGCGCGAGGTCAACCTTCACGATGTGACCAATGTTCATAGGAGTACGCTTATGGACGTGAGACTACATCAAATACTCATTCAAGACAATCAGGCCAATCATCTCGTCATTCATCACAATTCGTGAACATGCCTTCAATAATCAGTATGTTAATTAAACCTTATACTAATTACTTTTCTTATTGTGTAGCATTTTCAATTCTCTATGTTCAATAAGTGCTTTTGTGTAAGCTACAGGTAAAACAAACATGGAGAACTTCCCGTACAAAGACAGAGTTCCAAGCACTAAATTGAATTACGTTAAAGGATGGATTGATGTTAAGGCTGACGGAAATTATGGATTTTGATGTGTTCCTAATGCATGTCACCATGGAGAAGACAACTACCCTTTGGTACGTAAACTCATGTACAATGAAGTGGTTAGAAAACTATAACAAATACACTACTGCCTGTTTCAATGATGTGGAGCGAGCTCTTCAACATATTAACTGGGAAGGTGCATGTTACGGGGAAGAACATTGGATGGAGGTTGCATATATTTATTCACAATTTCTAATATTTACAAGTTTACAATCATGCTATTTAGAGTGGAATTGTATGAACGTGCCTTTTATCAATCCACTACAGCCCTACCTTGGCATTCTCCATTGGCGTACACTGCACCGATTGCGGAATTAACAATTGCACATTTGGGGATTTACAAGCATTTCATTAAGTTACACATATCCCCTAGTTTTTGGGTTACTCCGATAAACCAGTTATGGGAGGACATGCGCGATTCCACTGTTGACGGGTGGGACCAACTCAACGCTCAAAGAATAGAAGTTTGGAGCAATTTAGCTAATTATGTACCATGATAACGCTAATATAAGAAATTGCATTATGTTACTTTGAATTATTAAATGAATTTTTTTTATGTTCTCTTATGCTAGAGTGTGAAATTATGCTGAATTTTCTCTGTAATTTGCACATCCAAGTTATCAACGTATGATCAATAATACACCTGAAAATACATAGTAATATTCTAAACAAACTTTCACCAACTAACAGATAAAAACACAATCCAAACTTCAAATCCTAAACTATTAAGTCCACCATAAGTTCAAACATGAAATTCTACAATATAGCAATTACAAACCACTATTCCATTTCTTAATCACCTGCTTCATTTGTTTAATTTAAAACTTAGACATGTCATTAGTAAGACTTTCCTTCTCTATGATGACACCTTAAGAAGCCTGTATTAATAAGTTCATCCACTACATAGTTTCACCAGCATAAAGTGTAGTTAGTAATGTGTATATATTCGATAACAAATTAACATAATAACAATTTTTTGAGAATATATCGCATCAGCAGCTGTCCGTGGCGGCCAACCGTCTCCTACTGGACGTACACCCATATTCATAACGCAAGGGTAAGAATGCATGTAATACCAATTAATGTAATGCTTCACGTCAAGTGCTCCATGGTTTCTGGGCATAGTTGGGATCGATAAACTCAAATCAAAATGGCTCATCGAAGGAAATTGATCCCAAAACAAGCTCACTATATATTTCGTCCATTCTACCTTATACTCCTTTGATTTAGCTGATCGAAGGGCGTTTGCAGGCCACATTAGAGGGGGCGGGATATACTAAATGAAGCCAAGATGGAGAATGCATCTATGAGGCATATAAGGTTCTATCACATCTGAAGAATCAATAGGGAGATGGAATATGATTAATTATACTCTAGAGGGGGGGTGAATAGAGTATAACCGATTTTCGCATTCAGGGACTCAAGGTCTTGAACTGACTTTCAAAGGCGGAATATAAGCGTTAAGGCTTATCTTTGAAATTGAACTTCAAAGCCTTGAAATTGGTTTCAAAGGCTTTTGCGCAGGCTTTGACTGTTCGCTGCTTTGATTGATGAGCGAAGCAAACATAAAACGTAAGCAATGAAGACAGAAATGAGATGAGACAAAACACGGAGATTTGATACGAAGTTCGGCAACTAATTTGCCTACGTCTCCGCCTAGGGTTGTCCAACCCTTAGGATTTAACTCGCTCTTTTATTACTTCCCTTAGAGACCTAAAGCACCCTAGAAGATCTTAATTCCCATCTTCTACTCCATAGCACCCCAGCTACACTTTAGCATCTCAGATCCTAGTAATAAAAAGCTCTCTCTTTTTCTATACGTTTGAGTATTATGGGTATACTCTTAGTATAACACTCTCTCAAAATATTCTTTTAAACACTCAAGAGATTATACTTTGATTTTCTCTCAATCTAAATACAAGATAAAGTTTATGGAACTAGAGAGAAAATAATGAAGCTTTGTTGATGTGCTTGTGACTGAAATTCACGATTAAAGCTTCTGCTCTTTACTTTGTGTTTTGTTGTGTCTCACGTTTTTTCTCTTTTTTTTCTTCAGCTTCAAAGCCTGGAATATATACTGAACTTGATTTCAGGCCGTTGAAAGGAGGCTCAAAATAAGCTGCTGAAAATCTGATTTGCCTTCAATACTTTCAGCAATATTTCCTCCAATATGGTTGTAAAGAATAATTCATTTTGGCTGTAGAAGATTGATATCATTGAATATATGCCAGCAAGAATATTTCCACTTTATTTGCTGCACTTTGAAGCTTCAAAACAGATTTCATCTTCCATAACCACAATGCTTGAATTTTGGTATTTACCAAAATTAACTTGAACAATCTTCAACAAATATGAGCATCACTTATTTGCTGAAAATAAGATATATCTTTGACAGTAAAATCATGTATAAATAAGTTAGGTTAGAGCATAAAATAAGTGAAATAGGGAAAGGATAAAACACAAGATAGGCAATTAGAATATTCTTATCCTTTGACAAAGTGTTTAAACTTTGCTGACTGTTTTGAGACGTGGCTCAAGCTTTTGAAGACGTGGCTCAAGAGTTATTCTCGTCCTTTGACAGAATGCATAAAGCTTTGCATTATAGCTTCCATTATTTCCAACACATTGTCAACTCTATGCATTTTGGTTTCCATCATGTTTTCAACTCTATTTGACTTTGCATTTTGACTTCCATCATTAAACATAAAAACATTAGTAATCAAGGTGGAGTCTTCAATCTCCCCCTTGATGGAAGACAAAACATTATATGCAAACGTCAAAGAATAAAATGCATAAAAAAAATATTCTCCCCTTTAAATAGATAATACATAAATACTCTCCCCCTTTTTGTCTTTCGACAAGGTGGGAAAATATAAATGTTGGATCACAAGAAGACTTGTTCAAAATAACAAAAAGATATAAAATAGTAAAACCTTTAAAGACATGAAAACAAAAAGGCGTTGTAAAAAAAAATCAATCAGTCAAGGCTTTGAAAGCTAAAATTAAAATACGCGGAAAACTTTGAAAACAGCTTCAAGGCCATGAGAATCTTTAAAATGAATGGAATAAGATTTTAAAAACATTGAAAGCAAAAGCAACAAATCCATCTGTAATTTATGTATCCAAGACATTTCAAAAATCATTTAATAAATATTTGATAATTATCTATAGGATAAGTACCAAACATTTTGATCTAATATTAATATTAAAAAGTGACAGTACGTCAAGGAAATGACAAGAGTGTCAAGACTTTGACATACACATGCAAAAATAAACATATACAACTTACTCAAATAGCTCCCCCTACGAGGATGCTTCCCCATTTAACATTCCAAGCTCAAGACGAATAAAGTTAAATTGGTCATTATTGAAAATAAAGAGTACTTTACACTCATGTGCCGAGAGCATCCATTATCTAAAATCCATTTATGAACTTTGCTCTTAGCGATTTCCTACAAAAGAACAAAATGTCAAACCTTTTGACTAGACCAAATTGGAAATTTAGATTCATAATCGGGATGGACCATGTTAGGTGGTCTAGTCCCTTTAGGAATCCATACTTGCTTGACGTGGTCTCGAAGAAAAATAGGAAATGAATTTTTAAGAACTTGAGGGTCATTCCTACGAAAAGGACAAGTTAGCTTGGTATGACCCTTTTTGCAACAGTAAAATATTGTAGGTGTTCGCCAATTATCCTTTGCTTTTACAAACGTGGTCATGGTTTTATTTGGAAAATTTTTGTTGTAACCAAGACCGCTTTTATTCAAGGATGATTGGTGCTCACCTAGCATTTTTTCAAGAGTAGATTCGGAGTGAGCAAATCTAACCAAGGAATTATGTTGCTCTCTACACTTCCCAGCCAGTAGCTTCTTTTCCTTCTCCAAGTTATCATTACAATAACTCAAAGAGGCGAGCTTTTCATTTTAAAACAGTGTTTTCAGTTTTCAAGGTCTTGACCTGGGTGTCAAAGGATGACTCCGAGGCTTGAACTCTGAGTTTAAGAGCTGACTGAGAGGCTTTGAGATCAGTTAGTTCCTTAGCGAGACTTTCAGAAATACTTACCTGTTGGTTTAGCTTCTCCTTGAGAATCTTGGATTCAAGAATCAAACTCTCTTCATTTATAATCATATTTTGCAAGAATTCGGACAGAACATCAATTGGACTTGAGATTAAATTTTTCACCATTACCTCAAGATGTTCTTTCTTTGCATCATCATGATTAGCCATAAGACATAGGTTTGCTTGTTCATCTTCTGAGTCACTAGATGAATCTGAATCACTCCATGAAGCAACCATAGCTTTCTTCTTATAATCCTTTTTGTGGAAAGGCTTCTTCTTTCGTTGAGGGCAATCTTTCACTAAGTGATCTGTTTCACCACACTCATAGCATGTTAGTGTATTAACTTTATTCATTGAGTTGGATGACTTACCTTTATATTTATTTGAATGATAGTCTCTGCCTCTTGAGAAATTCTTCTTCATTTTCAGAATCTTGGCAAGACTTCTAGCGATGAGAGCAAATGGATCTTCATCATCACTATCATCACTATCTTCATTTTCCGTTGTAGCTTCTTCTCTCTTTGCTTTGAGTGCTAAATTTTTTGTTGAAGATGCTGGTTCACCATCTTCTTTATTAAGAGACATCTTATGCGTGATCAATTTTCCAAGAAGATCATCCAAAGGCAAGGTTCTCAAATTTTGAGCTTCTTCTATCGCGGTTACCTTCGGACCCCACTTTGATTTTGGAAGGCACCGTAGAATCTTTCTCACCTTTTCTTCATTTGTGAATACTTTACCAAGAGAATCCAGATTGTTCACTATTTGGGTAAATCTTGTGAACATCTCTTTCACGGTTTCATTAGGCGTCATTTTGAACAACTCATATTGTCGAAGAAAGATGCTTATCTTACTTTCTTTGACTTGACTCGTTCCTTCATATGTGACCACCAATTTATCCCATATCTCTTTAGCACTTTTGCAAGCAGAAACTCTATTGAATTCATTTGCATCTAAACCACAATAGAGAAGGTTCATGGCTCGATAGTTTTTAGCAACACTTTCCAAATCCGATTGAGTAAAATCATCATCTTCTTTAGGAACCACTGTGCCGCTTTCATTAGTCTTCATTGGCACCCTAGGACCTTTCTTGATAATATCCCAGAGTTCCAAATCTTGATCAATAACAAACATTTGCATCAATGAACGCCAATGGGCAAAATTATTACCACAAAATAGAGGAGGGCGATTGGTAGACCTTCCTTGAGCAAAACCACCATCACCTATTGAATTCATTTTTCCTCACAGATGATTAAATCTTTTCCTTGTGAGTCTAGCTCTGATACCAATTGAAGAATCAATAGGGAGATGGAATATGATTAATTATACTCTAGAGGGGGGGTGAATAGAGTATAACCGATTTTCGCATTCAGGGACTCAAGGTCTTGAACTGACTTTCAAAGGCGGAATATAAGCGTTAAGGCTTATCTTTGAAATTGAACTTCAAAGCCTTGAAATTGGTTTCAAAGGCTTTTGCGCAGGCTTTGACTGTTCGCTGCTTTGATTGATGAGCGAAGCAAACATAAAACGTAAGCAATGAAGACAGAAATGAGATGAGACAAAACACGGAGATTTGATACGAAGTTCGGCAACTAATTTGCCTACGTCTCCGCCTAGGGTTGTCCAACCCTTAGGATTTAACTCGCTCTTTTATTACTTCCCTTAGAGACCTAAAGCACCCTAAAAGATCTTAATTCCCATCTTCTACTCCATAGCACCCCAGCTACACTTTAGCATCTCAGATCCTAGTAATAAAAAGCTCTCTCTTTTTCTATACGTTTGAGTATTATGGGTATACTCTTAGTATAACACTCTCTCAAAATATTCTTTTAAACACTCAAGAGATTATACTTTGATTTTCTCTCAATCTAAATACAAGATAAAGTTTATGGAACTAGAGAGAAAATAATGAAGCTTTGTTGATGTGCTTGTGACTAAAATTCACGATTAAAGCTTCTGCTCTTTACTTTGTGTTTCGTTGTGTCTCACGTTTTTTCTCTTTTTTTTCTTCAGCTTCAAAGCCTGGAATATATACTGAACTTGATTTCAGGCCGTTGAAAGGAGGCTCAAAATAAGCTGCTGAAAATCTGATTTGCCTTCAATACTTTCAGCAATATTTCCTCCAATATGGTTGTAAAGAATAATTCATTTTGGCTGTAGAAGATTGATATCATTGAATATATGCCAGCAAGAATATTTCCACTTTATTTGCTGCACTTTGAAGCTTCAAAACAGATTTCATCTTCCATAACCACAATGCTTGAATTTTGGTATTTACCAAAATTAACTTGAACAATCTTCAACAAATATGAGCATCACTTATTTGCTGAAAATAAGATATATCTTTGACAGTAAAATCATGTATAAATAAGTTAGGTTAGAGCATAAAATAAGTGAAATAGGGAAAGGATAAAACACAAGATAGGCAATTAGAATATTCTTATCCTTTGACAAAGTGTTTAAACTTTGCTGACTGTTTTGAGACGTGGCTCAAGCTTTTGAAGACGTGGCTCAAGCTTTTGAAGACGTGGCTCAAGAGTTATTCTCGTCCTTTGACAGAATGCATAAAGCTTTGCATTATAGCTTCCATTATTTCCAACACATTGTCAACTCTATGCATTTTGGTTTCCATCATGTTTTCAACTCTATTTGACTTTGCATTTTGACTTCCATCATTAAACATAAAAACATTAGTAATCAAGGTGGAGTCTTCAACATCCTTAATTTGAATAAGTCCTATATAATATTTCCTTAGAAAATTAGCAATCGAATTAGCTAAATATGGCAACCAATCAATCTGAAAAATGTATCAAGTAATCAACCAATAAATTAAACAACCAATAAAGTATTTATGTAATACATGATGCCTTTAACAAGTACTAATACTAGTAGTAGTGTACCTCATGCACAGTCATCATGTCAAGTTGGCACTATAATTCAATCAATTGTTCCATAGTTTTCTTCTCGGCTCGACTTCCCCACAACTTGATTTTAGGAAACATAGTCATAGAGAACTTTGGGTCTCTATGGGGTCAAAAAGATAGAAAGTACTCATAAATCCAACCTTGCTACAATGTGAAGAACCCAACAATCTCCTACCAATCAATCTGTCTAGCTATTCCCAATTGGCAATATATGTTCACTAGGATTGCCGATGCCCAAGAGTATGTAGAAATAGAATAATGCTTCTTGCAAACACTACTTCTTAACCCTATCACCACTCTTATCTACGAACAAGGTGCAACCCAGTACCAGAAACAACCACACTGATAACTATGTGTCCTCTACCCTATCAGCTACGATACATCTATTAAGACATAAGCTTCACACCATCGCCATGATATATGCTCTCGGAATCTTCACCTCTGAGGATAGTAGAGTCAACACATAGAAGTTCACTTAGTGTTGTAGATGAGACATTGTTACAATCATCTACCAGTTTATAGTGAACTTTGGGTCTCTATGGGGTCAAAAAGCTGGGAAGTACTCATAAATCCAACCGTGTAACAATGTGAGGCACCCAATAATCTCCCGCCACTCAATTTGTCTAGCTATCCCCAATTAGCAATACATGTTTGCTAGGGCTGCCGATCCCTAAGAATATGTAGAAATAGAATTCGACTCCAATGCTTCTTGAAAATACTACTTCTTAACCCTATAACCACTCTTATCTACAGACAAGGTGCAACCCACGCTGGTAACTGTGTGTCCTCTACTCTATCAGCTACGATGCATCTATTGAGACATAAGCTTCACACCACCACCACGATATATGCTCTCGGGATCTTCATCTTTGAGAATTACAGGGTCAACACATATAAGTTCACTTAGTGTCGTAGATGAGACATCGGTACAATCATCTACCAGCTTACCTTTTGCATGAATACCAATAATGACCTTCATATCATGTACTAAGATAATCATTTCACTAAATGAAAAGTGGAAGGAATTCATGTCAGGTTACCAGCACTCCAGAAAAGCAGATATCATTGGCCCGTCTATATGATCAAACATAACGTTCACTAGAAGGAGAAGTCCAAAATTCAGCAATTGTTGTTGCATAGGACTTCCATCCAACTTAGCACGAGTCCATTTACTAAGAAGGAAGCACATTTTATTTCGGTTTTGACACTTTAATAAACCATTTCCTCGCTCCTTGCCAACCCAAATATTTGTGGCAATGTGACCCATAAAGCTAGGAATCATGCTCCCTTCAATTGGGCTGCCAGGAACACAATCCTTCACAACCCAAGAGTCATCTACCTTCTTCCTCTTATTACTCGGGCTAGAAAAAGTTGAAGAAGAATTCGATGTCATTACACTAGCAAATCCACCATCCGTACCTTTGTGCACTCTAATATACAATTCTTCTAATTGTTCCTCTAGCCTAGCACTAGCAGCATCCAAATCATGGTTCGAGATATCATCCTCATCCTGATCCTTGTCATCTATCACATAATTATCCAAATTGTCTTTTTAAACCTCATCAACTTCATTAACCTTATCCTCATGTAACTGCTGCAACCGCACACCATCTCTGTCTTTCCATGCAGAAACTGAGATACCATAGGATCATAGATGTCTCGAACATGAATCACCCTAGCCTTGCCTTTTGGGTATCTAATTTCGTTAATATCAATGATAAATAATAGATAACCATAAAATATTAACTAATTAATAAGTTAATGAGCCTAAATATTGACTTATAAATATAGTTAAATCGGAAAACATAAATAAACTAGTAAATCTCAACTACTAAAATTATTTTTTAACATTTAAAAATAACCTTAACTAATAAATATTTTACTAAACTGATAAATATACTTACTAAGTACAAAACTATACTTTATAACTAATATTATATACAATAATCATTATTATAAACCACTAAATATATAATTACTTACTACAAAAATATAAATAACAACTAATAAGATACACCTAACATTAACTTACCAACATTAACTTTTATTATAAATATTAACTAATTTAACGAATAATATTAACATTAACTATACACCTAATATGAACTTACCAACATTATTATAAATACTAACTAATAAAATATTTTTATTATTATTAATCTTAACTAATAAATATTAACTAATTTAATATGTAATTTTAACTAATATAAATATTATATTATTATTAAATAACCAACATATATTAATTTCTATAAAAAAAGAATTTTAATTCTTAACTATAATAATATTAACCTAATAACATTAATATTTTTAACTACATTTTTACTAATTATTGAAATAAACATAAATATTAAAGAATATTAATTAAATAATCATATTACATGATTAAACTACTAAACATGCATGATGTAACTACAAAACATAAACATAAGCATTATGAGTAATTATACATATTATTAATCTTAACTAATAAATATTAACTGATTTAATACATAATATTAACTAATAAAAATTTCTATTATTATTAACTAACCAACATATATTGACTTCTATCAAAACTGAATTTCAATTCTTAACTATAATAATATTAACTCTTTAGTAATTATTGAAATAAACATTAAATCTTATTAATTAAGTATATTATTATAAGATTTAACAACTAAACATGATTTAAAGACAACACACAAACATAAGCATATTGATTACAGAATTATGCACATATTAATTAGAATAATTATACACTCATGCAAAATAAAAAAAAGGTTATACCATGATAGAGCCGTATAAAATACATGATAGAACTGTCCAAATTGGATGGTTCTACTATGGTAGAACCGTGTATTTCACACGGTTCTCACCTTTAATTTTTTTTGTATTCTAAATTTAATCCATCTCTAACCTTTAGATTTGAAAATTGAGACTACCGAAACAATGGCGGATGAGAAACATGACACAAAATACAACACACAGATCTTTCTAAATAAACATTAAAATATAAATCTATGAAATTAACTTCAAATTATTTAGAAATAAAAATATACATACATTTGATAATGAAGAATTGGCCAATCCTTTCAAAGCTTTACTGGCAAATCTACTTAGTCTTCCACTCAAGTTTCAATAAGGTTCTTTGCGCGATCTTAACATGGTAAAATTGGTGAATTTTTGTGGAAAATATGATTTTTTTTTAGAGAGGTTAGTTGAGTTTATGAGGTTGTGTTTGAGAAATGTCAAAAGATATAAAAAGGTATAGAAAAAAGGTAGGTAAATGGATAAGGTTGGGTTTATAGGTGATAGGAAAAAATGGTTAAATTAGGTTAGTAAATGGGTTAAATTAGGTTGGTAAATTAAAATGTTAGCTAGTTAGTAAATTAAGTTAGTAAATTAAAATGTTCGATAATTAGTAGATTAGGTTATGGGTTAAATTAAGTTACTTAATTAAAATGTTATATAGATATATAAATTAAATATATAAGGGAAATATCGTGAAGAAAATGTGAAATATGTATAAAGTACAGGTGATAGGTAGATTATCACATGCAATGTTTAGCAATCCACTATAATATAGGATAGCCTATAACAAAATCGCAATTTCTATACACAAACACCAATTCGATTTTCCAACAAAAGATGATGATGAACTGTGAAACTATCGTTGGGGCATGCGTTTGTAGATGGTTTTTATTGGTATTGTTGTTTTACTCATAGGTTTACCCCCAATTCTAAAGCCAGATCGATATCTCCCGAATCGTGCTTCTACGGATCAGAGACTATGTACAGAATATATAAAAATTTATATAAGATATTAATATTTTTCAATAAATTGTTGACTTCATATTTGTTTAGCTAGATTTAGAGTACTTGTAAGAATTGGATACCTCAAAGCAACAAATTATATTGCACTATTTGGCAAAGAAGCGGATATTATAACAGGTAGGCAACTTCGTATATTAACATTTGCTAGTAATGTAACTCTATAAATTGTCAATTTCATTAAGATAAATACAAAAAATAGCAAGTATTCGTTCTATCGTAAGGTCTATGGAGACATCTTCATAGAAGAAGCACATAAGCGTTTAATGAAATAAAGGTTCCAACAATTCTTCAAAACAAATGGGAGGAAGAATTTTATTATCTAAAGAAATATATTAACAAATTATAATCATCCAATTAATTATTTGTTAAGTTTTTTTTATTCAAACTAAATTTAATGTTAAAAATAAGTCTTCTTGAGTTTCATTTACCGAATATTAATACAGTGTTATTGCACGGACACATGATAGTTGTTAATTATTACAATTTACTAAATATTGTCAGTAAATTATCAAGAATTGTCTCTATTATTTTTGCATGAAATTACCTTTTTGTATTTTACCATGATGTTTTAAAAAAATATTCTTTTGTAAATTTTTTATTTTGGTATTTATTTGAATTTTGTAAAGAGAGAGAGAGGGGAGAGGGAGTCTAGCCCACACGCCGCCACCATGGCCTAGGCATCTAGGTGGACACCTAATCTAGATGTCTGTCCGTGGTGACGTCAGCTAGGCTAGATGCCCCACCTAAGATGCCCTCTTGTCTCTTTTTTTACAAAAATATAAAAACTTAAATTAAAATTATATAATTCAAAAAATAAAATAAATTGAAAAAAATAGTATTAAATTAGTTTTGAGTGTTAAGTACATATGAATAAATAATACTAATTAATATTTATTTAACAAGATGAAAATAATTGATTAGAACAACTAATTTGATACAGATAAGGAATGAAAAATGAATGAATTAAAAATTAATTCACGGTAATGTATTTAGTTTTAAATAGTAAGTATAAACATAAAATTAGTAACATGAATTTACTTGATTATTATGATTTGGTCATTTTTCTTTACATAGTTATTTTTTTTATTAGTATGAAATATTAGTTACTAAGTAAAATTGAGAAAGTTTCACAATTTATCTTCTAAAGGCCTTTTTTGAAAAATTTAACAAGCCAAATTCACCATAAATATGAGGAATGTCAAAGGCCTAGAAAAAATACACTCTTTACAAAAATTCGCATTATTTAGAGCCCACGGCTAAAGTTACGGCCTCCAAAGTTCGTTTGGTAGATCTCCTAATTAGTGAATCCAAAAACAGTTTTATGGTTTCATACATGAGCTTAGGAATTGAACACACGAGTTAGGTGTTACGCCCTTGTGAGCTTCCTGAAACCCTTGATATGTTGTTGATTTCCCTAGACAACCAACCCAATGATAGTTTTAAGAGCATCCTCTTAAATATCTCAATTTGGAGTTGTAGGGTGACAAAAATTTAAAAGGGTCAAAGAACCCAACTAGATTTTGGGTTGATGAATCACCACTAGAGAGCCTAATTTTTACAACCTAGCATTCCTTTTTTAATGTAGAAGAAGGAAGGGACTCTTCCCTACTATAGGCACGAAATCGTGTCTCCCCATGTAGTGGTCTGATGCCAAAACAATCATGACGAGAAGACTTAGTTTAGGTCGAGTTTAAGTATGTGTAAACCCAAGAATACCCCCAAAATCAAACCACTAAAAGACCTCAAAACACATATCCAAGCCCAAGACACTTACCTTGGCCCAAACAAAAATCCAAAGTCCCAAAATCACATCACCAAAATCACCAAAACAAACCTTAATCCGTGCAAACCCTGAAGCCCGGAGCTCTTCTGCTCAGCGCTTTAGAGCATAGATGAACTTCAAAGCCACCACATCTGAGCACCAAATGCCACCATACAAGGCGTCTGATGCCCACCATGGGCACCAAACTCCCCAAAACGCCACCCTCTTGGCGTTAGGTGCTCAATCCCTCTCAAGTTCATCTTCCCTTCTACTCTATTCCAGCTCTCTGAAGCACAGCCGCAACGCTTGACATTTACTCCCAATGTATAGCACACAACATGCATTTGACACTTGAACCTAACATTTAGCGCTCAGACGGCTTTTAGTGCCTGAACTAGAAAGGAATCTAATCAGTTGTTAGTTCCAGCGTCTAACACATAGCTCAATGCTTGTGCTCGACCCCTTAGCATCAGCCAAAACACTCTTGACTCATTATAAGCCTCTTTTCAACCAAGAAAACGATTCCATTCTCGGGCTCTCGACGCTCAAACCTAGCTCCACACTTAGAAATCAACTCTTTTTTACCTATAAATACTCCCTCATTTGATGAGCAAAGGGTTGGCATTTTCTCCAATCTTAAGTGTTATCACTATGCCTCCCTGCTACTCCTCCCCCTGCTCCACTGCCCCCAACCAGCTTGTCGCCGCTGCCGCTGCCGCACAGCCACCATCGGCCGGTGAGCACGCCACCCCCTCCCTCTTCCTTCTCTTTTTCACTTTGGTTCTCTTGATTTTATGTATTCATATATATGTGAGATTAAATTATATAATTGTGTTGTTTATATTGTTTGGGTTATAATTTATGGTTGTTTTGTTTTGGGGTTGTAATTTTGATTGGGATGAATGATTTAGTTGAAGGTTTGTTCATTAGGGTTGTCATGTTGGATAATGTATTGGATGTGCTGTGGAATTTGAGGCATTATGACTGGTGTTATAATTTCATGTCTGAATTAAATGGGAATGTTGGGATGACAAAGAACCAAGGATGTCTTAGTGTAAAGTGTGTATGTTTGATGGGTAAAGTGTTTGAAATTTAGCTATAAAATGATGGGATCATCTTCTGTCATCCACCTTTCTTATTTTCGTGAGTTGGTCTTGGAATATAGGTAGTTATTTATTTTTATAGTTTTGTATTCGCTCATTAGTTGTCCACCCCGTCTTTGTTCTCGTATAAGGCATTTTAAATGTATAAATCAAGACGTATGAGGATAAATGAGTTGTTTGACACATGACCTTGACTATGAATGTAGTCATATTGTATTTTGTAGCCTATTTCACAAATTACACTTGTGGAAAATGCCGTAGAATTTTATGAGCGATAAACTTTGATACTAATTAATGAGTATTGGTGTGTATTATAATCTTTTAGTTAACACTAGTAGTATTACATTATATCTACTAACTTGTGTTTTGGGGAGACTTAAAAACGTATTTTGGGATGATTTTAAAGTCTTAGAAAAGTTAGTGTGGTTATTGTAAATTTTGTATTGTTGGTATATTGAATTAGATTATATTATCTGGTGTAGGAGAACAATTTGAAAAAGGTCCTTAAAAAAATAGAGAAGGTGGATACCCGTGCATTTTACACTAGGTACGTACAAATTATGAAGAACGTTATTTTTAATTAGGAGCATGATTTAGGGTGAAACATAAACTTAGTATCATGTTTAGGGAACCCTTTGAATGAGATTATTTGGTTATCCATTTAAAAGAATTCATGTTCTTTTTATTATGGGCATGTTTTGGTGTTATTTGTGAGAAACCGTGATTTATTAATTGGTATTAATTGTTAATTAATCCATGAGGTTGTTTATTATTACTCCTTCATTACAGATAGTATGATTGGAGTAAAGGTGTATTTTATAAGTCTTAATGACGAAGTAGTTGACTTGGTTCAGCAGTTTTATCAGTTGAGTTTGAAATTAAAAAAATTAAAAATTACAGTATAACAGAGATAGATTGTATGACTGTAATATTTGCATATGTGTGTTGCGGTGATTGTGTTTATTGAGTTTAAATAGTAAATCACTTAAAGAAAAAGAGGATAAGCAATAAAACTCTAGGCTAGTGCACGTCTAGAGTATTGACAATCAAGGATTGGAGTTCACGAGGTATTATCCGTGGCTTTTGTTGGAGGTCGTTTAATCTACGAGTCTCTCTTTTATAAAGTTTTAAACTTAAAATTGGGGTTAGTTGAGATCTCATCTAGCTATGGTAACGGAGTCGCACCCGTTTACCATCTGGATTTTTATACTATATTTTGATGCTCTCCGACGAGAGTGCATGGGTTATTTAATTATTTGATGTCCAAATCAGGACATAGGGGAGACAACCTAGTCTATTGCTTAATCCAAATCATTAATCAATTTATCGTGTCAGTTGAGTAAAATGTTGCATGATACGTCTTACATTTTTATAGTTATTTAATTATCAGTTCAACTGTCGTACTTTGTAAATTATATGTACTCAGCTTGCTGATTACGTGTCTTGTGTGTTTTTGGTCATGACTTTTGCCTATAAATGACACTGTAGTGATCCAATACTTACATTTGTATTATTGGAGAGCAGATTATTAACAGGTATCTAAACAAGCATTCATACATGGGCGGGTTGAGAGGAACGTTATTTAAATTTCAGAATAAATGATGTTTGTTTAATTTTGTTTTAAATTGTTGGATTTGAATTAGAGGAAACATTATTTGGTACATTACAGTAAGGGTCGTAGAGGTTCCAATTTGTTACATTAGGAGTTGATTGACGTTTAATGTTATATCAAAAGTCTTTTGGTTTTCCATTGCAAAACTCTGTTTTATAGCCTTAACGTTTGAACACGTGGCGGTAGCACACCGATAATTCCTAAAGTTTTGGGTTTCGGAAAAACGGGAATTACCAGGGTGTTACATAAATTAATGTATTGGAAGTGTTTGGGGCATGTTCTAGGGGAAATACGCCATTCTCAACCCAAAATTGCTTTCATTTGACTTTCGACTCAAATCGATGTATATGAAGTGTTTGGAGCATGTTTTACGGAAAATATGTCATTTTCTACCCAAAACCATTCCTATTTGACCTATATTAACTCAAATTGATGTATTTCAAGTGTTTGGGGCATGTTCTAGGGGAAATACGTCATTTTCTACTCAAAACCGCTCCCATTTGTTCTATTTGACTCAAATCGATGTATTTCAAATGTTTGGAGCATCTTCTAGGGGAAATACGCCATTTTTTACCCACTAAATTTGACCTATTTTGACTCAAATCAATGTATTTGAAGTATTTTAGGCATGTTCTAGGGGAAACACGCCATTTTCTACCCAAAACAAAAATAATTCAAAATAATAGGGATATAACATTATGAACTCTTGATTTAAATATAACTGACTTAATCTACTCATGATAAATTCATTCTTCGGATACATTATACTTTGTAATAAAATGCTTTTTGTTTAAGAAAGTAATATAATACCTTATTAATAATTAGTTATGTTTTACTTGATAATTAGGTTTGATAAGTTTATTTAATTAAGTTGATTAGTTTAATTAAATTGATGATAATAATCAATTAGTTAAGTTAGTTAAATTAGTGATGTTAATAAGGTAGTTAAGTTAGTTAACTTGATGTATGTTAATTAGTTAGGTAAGTTAGTTAATTAGTTAGGTAAGTTAGTTAAATTGATGATGTTAGTTAGTTAGTTAGTTAGTTAGTTAAGTTAGTTAATGAAGTAATGTTAGGTAACTTGATGATTTTAATTAGTTAGTTAAGTTAGTTAATCAAGTAATGTTATTTAATGAAGTTAAGTTAGTTGCGGGACTAGCTGCGGGGTGGGGAGGTTTCTGCTGGAAGGGTTTCACGGGGGGTTTGGAAGGGTTTCCTTTCTTTTTCTTTGTTTTGGTTTTTGTCTTTCTTACTTTGGGGTTCTACGGGATTATGGGGGTATGGGGAATTTTGATTTTTTTTTTGTTTTACTTTGAGTTATAGTGGTTTTGAGGGGGGTTTTGCCACGGGGTAGGTCTTTTATATTGGGTAGGTTTTTTTTGTGTGTGTTTAGTATTTAGGTATTTTTGGTTTTGTGAGAGAGTTTAGGTTTAGGGAAACTCTAAGTAAGATAGAGTTTTGAGTAGTGTAAAATTTTGAGTAGGATAAAATTTCGGTAGTTTAGGCTTAGCGGATTACTTAGGAAAATAAATAGATAAAAAATAATTGTAGAACTTCGGGGGATTACAATTTAAGTCAAAATAGGTCAAATAAAAATGGTTTTGGGTAAGAAACTTGACAATGGATAGAAATGACGTGTTTTCTAAAAAACAATACCTCAATCACTTCAAATAGATAGATTTGAGTCAAAATATGTTATTTCATTTGCATTCTCTTTTGAATGTTACTTTTGAATACATTACAGAATATATATATATATATATATATATATATATATATATATATATATATATATATATATATATATATGATTAAACGAGGAGTCCTTCTCCACCAAAGAAATAGATGTAGTTCGTAACAAAATGGCCAAGTATTTCACTGAGAATTTTTTTTAGATTACTTTACCTTTGTGTACTATCATGACTTCGAATATTTTATATATTTTACATTTTGTTTTTGGGTCATAGTTTTGATGTCCCTTAATGGGTGATTTATGATCCGATTAGTGTATAGATGAATTCCAAACATTATATTGTATACCTTTGATTGTAATATTGATTGCAACATGTATAAATGGTGGTAATTGCATATAACGGGTTTGGTAATACTGTAATAATAGCGTAGTAGGGACCATATTATAGGTAAAAAATTAAAAAAAACCTAATAATATGTAGTGGTTCTATGGTTAAACTTTCGCATTTTAATTGCTCCTAATTCATTAATTTGCGGCTTATTCTACCTAGACCCGCCGCATTTTATCGCCTGCTCTAGTACTAATATGCGACGTATTTTCCTAGAATTGCCGCATATTATTTAATCGTTTGCGGCGTATTTTTTACGCTGCAAATTATAAAATACTCATTTGCTGCCATCTTATCTGCTCCTAGACTAATACACCGCATATAATACTGAAACCACTGCCACAAATTTAATAATTTCTACTAGTGAGATGTCATTGAATTATAAGCTATTGATTGTTGATTTGAATCTATTGTGTTGCTTGGATGCTTTAGAATACGATTAGGCGAGAAATCCAAATTATAATGTCATTCCTTGAAGATGACAAAGAGGTTGGTTCCTGATTGAAACCCTATTTCTTGCAGCATGTTTAGATTCGATTCATAGGTTGATAGCAAGTTAGTGAGCCTCATATTATCTTATTTTGAGTCCAATTCCCAGTTTTAGCTCATTCGAGTTAGGAATCGGTATTGAATCCCAAACCCCTAGCGCTTTTACCTTTATTGAATAAGTCTTTTAGAACATCATATTAGATTTTAGTTAGATTTAACCTTAATCTTTTCTTTAGTTTGAGCTAGCTTGTAGTTGGACTTCTAGAGTTCGGTAGCTATTAGAAGTCATTTCCTGTGGATTCGACCCTTACTTGCCCATTACTTGTAATAGGTGGAGTCAAGGTTTTGTTGATAGTAGGTGTCGTGACGACCGATATCTATCCCTATTAGTACCCATATGGTTTCAAATTTGAAATACAAGTGTGCTTGGTTGGGAAGTGATATATAGACAACAAATTGAACTATGACAATCATTATTATGTATTGAGGTTGTTTTATATCTACAATGCATTATTGAAATATTTGGGTTGTTTCATTCACTATGTTTATTATTGAATTAATGAATTTCTAAGTTGAAGAAGTTAGAAACAGAATTGAGATTCTAAAAGGATAATGAATGAAATAAGAGTTTTCAATTTATCTCTAAATTATGATAAATTGAAGAAGTTAGGAAGGATTAGATGGATATCTTATAAAAAATTTAATAGAGTTTCCTTTGTAAATTGAACTACCAAGTGTCGACAACAACAATGATAACTTGTTCCATAATCATCCAACACTATCCACGATGCACACACAGTCCAAAGAAACTAAATATTCAAGTACAAAAAGCTTAAACAATCCACTGCTAAAATACATCAAATGAACTATGTTTTTAAGACTCATCATTAGAATCTCACATATTCAATGCCCAATTCCACATGTCAATGATAATGTCCCACCGAGCACACGATGCCCTTGTCTCCTCATTACACATCAACTCTCTAGCTACTAAGAAACTAGCAGATGCTTGAATAGCCATGTTCATCTACTGTAACACTCTGATAATTCCCTCTTTTCAAAAACTATAACCTCGAGAGACTATTAAAGTGCTAATGTGATGTTTTCAAATGCTAAGGCCAAAACCAAAATTTTGCAGCAAAAAATATAAAATTTTTAAAATAAAACCTTCAAAATGTTAATCTCCACTAATCATACAAGTTGGAACCATTAAGGCCTTTATTCTAAAATAAATTTGAAACTCAATAACAAGTAAAATCCAAACCAAGTTTCAAATTCTTAGAAAAACATTAAAATAAACAAGACAAGAAAATAATGTTCCCTCCACTTATCCCAACAATGCATGCTCATCCAAGCAATACCAGTTAGAAATCTACTCCCCAAAATTACAAGTGTAAAAGTTGGATAATTTTAGGGTCATTAAAAGACAAAGGCCATGACCAAAAGATTATATACAAAGCACGTAGTCAGCTAAGTTTAGTACATAAAAGTTATAAAAACATCATGATAAGCAATAATCTAATTAATTTATTTAATTAAACTAACTCATAATTTATTTAATTAATAATTTGGAGTAAGCAACAGCTAAACAAGGTTGTCTCCCCATGTCTCACTTAGGAACATCAGAAAATAAATAAGTAAACCCTGTGCTATCTCATCAGAGGGCATCAAAAACAATGTTTGTAATTCAGATAGTAAACGGGCGTAATTCCTTCACCATATTTAGATGAGATCTCAACTAACCCAATTTAAGTTCAAAATTTTGTAAAAGAGAGACTCGTAAATCACACGACCTTTAAATAAAAAGCCACTGATAACATCATGTCAAGCCCCAACCCCTGATTGTCAATATTCTAGACATACACAAGCCTAGTGTTTTATATCTTATCCATCTTTCGCTTTACGCGATTTACAATTTATTACCTTAGTTCCAATCAAAGAACACACGTATAATTCATCACAAATACACAATAAACTTATTTTATATTAGAATTTAATCAATTGATTTCTTCCTAAAAAATTTCACCTGTTTAACTAAGTCAATTAACCTAATCAATAAGTCAATTTCACCTATTTAACTAAGTCAATTACATCACCCTTTACTCAATCCGTACCATTAGCTTGAAAGAGTATAATAAATAACCTCATGGATTAATTAGCAAATTAACTCCACTTAAAACAACAAAAATTCCTCAACTATATATAATCACTTCATATATGATTAGTATTAACAAATCATCATCCATGATTCACATAACAATACAAAATCGTGCTTCTAAAGTGATAGAACATGAATTCTTCAATGCATAACCAAGCAATTTAACTCTCATAAGGTTCTCTAAACATGAAACTAAGTTTTCATTCCATCCTAGATTATGCTCCTAAAATCAATGTTTTCGGAACCTGTACGTACCTTGAATGGAATAAACGGGTGGCCACTTTCACAACTATAAAATCACCTCTTATGAATCGTTTTCATAAGCTAAATAATGAAGCCTTAATCAATATCCAAACAAACGAATTTATAGCAATGATACCCAACTTTAAAAGGCTTCAAAAATCATTTAAAAAATGTTTTAAGTCTCCCAAAAACATAGACTAGTAGTTTAAATGTAGTACTTTAATTTTTGATTGAAAATTCATGAAAACATACATTCCATTAATTCGTTTTCAACTTGTTTAACAACCTACAACATGTTGAAAAATCTTTTCATCAATTGATTTTGCAATTTCTATAACCCAAAATTATATCACTGTACTAATAATCATTTTAAACTTTTGAAGGCATGTTAATCCTTTGTATTTAACTTTAAAATCCAAGAAATACAAAGACAATCTAATTTGTAAAATTTTGAAAAATTTCTAAAGCATGTAAAATATTAAATGTAATAGTCTAAGCATGTAGTATATTATTTATGCTTGTATATAACACATAAAATCATAAAAATCCTTCAAATACTCATCATAAAATCCAGTTTTCATAAAAACTTAAATCTAAAAATTCATTTGGAATATAACATCATCAAATTTATCATAATTGAGTAATAAAATAATCATACTTAATTAAATAGTTAATAGTATATAATTTTAAACCCTAAAACATGAAACTAGTATAAACAACCAATAATTTCATGCATATAAATTCTGAAAATTTGTAGAGTATATTAAAATTCATAAAACTTAAGATTTTAAACAATTTAACATACAATTAACCCATTCAAAACCATCAAAATATATAAATATTATAATATTTCCCAAATCATGAAATTCTAGGGCAAAATAATAAGGAAGAAAGGAGGAAAAAGAAGGAGCACTAGCTGGCAGGCTGAAGGCGGCTGAAGGCGGTAGTAGGTGGCAGCAAGGGCGGTAGTGTGGGGCGGTTATAAGGCTCACGACTCTCTCTCCCTTTTCTCTCTTTTTTTGTTTGAGTTTAATTGTGATTAGGATTTGAGAGAAGGAGTGTTTACTTAAAATATTAGGACGTAATGTGAGTTGGATATATTTTGTGCTTTTCGAGTTTGATGGCTTGATAAAAAAAATCTTGTATCAAAAATAAATCCTAACGATTTCAATAAATGATTAAGTATATGTTTTGTAAAAAAAGAAATATTGTTTAGCTTATTCTTAAATTATATATGTAGAAATTTTATCCGAATATTTTGAATAAATGTAATTAAAATCTTGTAAATTTGCAAACTCTTTCTCTCTATTTTGGCATTTCAAAATACCCACGAAGGGCGAGGCTTCCCTCTCATGATCGTCCTAGATGTGCTCAGCAACGTGGCCCATAAAACTGGGAATGATAGTACCATCAATAGTGCCGGGGCACCAGGAATCACTTGTTTCATAATCCAAGACTCACTAACCTTCGTACTCTTTCGGCGTTAACCAGAAATAAAAGAGGAGGTTGTACTAGAAGTAACAACGAACCAACCACCCTTACCCTTACTAACAGTAACTCCGCGATCAGTGCCAACATCATCTAATTTAGCCTCTAATTTAGCCTTATCATCATCTCCCTCTTCCTCGAAGTCATCATCATCATCCCGTCTATCACCACTTCCTTATTCATCCTTCACAACTATAGACTGCTCATATCGAGCAGCTATCCTCTCCCTTTGGAATGGGTTAGAAACATCATACCATTAGTACGTGTATGCCTAGGACCGGAATCACCCTGGAAGTGTTGTCTCAACATGTGAGCAAATAAATATTTCCATTTCCTTGGTCGGTAGCTCGATTTCTAATTACATTAAGGAAAACAAAACAAATCGTTAGATTAGAACCCCAACGTTTAACCAGAAGATACAAAATGTCATATCAAAACATATACTAATTATCAAAATATATACTGAGTATAAGCAAGCTCTTATATCAAATGATTACTATACTTAGTTACTAAGCCATGGTCTTACTAATCTATATTAATCATTTACTATGATCATTGAAATATTTAGAAAAACCCTACTTCATACTTAATAATATAAACTAATTATCAAAATATATACTAATTATCAAAACATATACTAATTATCAAAGTGTATACTAATTATAAAAACATATTCTAATTATAAAAACGTATACTAATGATAAAAACATATTCTAATTATCAAAATATATACTAATTATCAAAACATATACTTCATTCATTATACAAACTAATTTCCATACTTCTTAATCAATAGTAAATAAATTTTAATTGGTTTCCATACTTCTTATTCAATACTAAATACATATCAATATTAATTTCCATACTTATTAATTAGTACTAAATACATATCAGTACTAACTTCCATACTTAAAACCGCCACCTTTACAACCTAGAAAATCACCTATAACCGCCACTAACAACCTAAACAATCAACCACCTCAATGCATTAAATAATAAAAAAATTAGATGCTTACCTCAGCCACCCACGCCACCGCCTCTGCCATCGCTGTGAAGGTTCTTTGCCTGACAGTCGAAGCATTGTGTATGGAGGAAGAGAGAAAAATATAAATTTGAGAGAGTATTTTTTGTGAAAAGAATTTAGGTGATTTTGGTTATTGAAATAGTTAAAGGCACAATGGTCATTTTAGGTGAAATTAACGGATAATATCAAGTAATTGCGGGCTATATTTAGGCTCCGTTTAGTAGGGTGTAAAACGTTTTCTCTGAAAACTGTTTTCCCATTATACATTGTTTGGTTTGGAGTAAAATATAGGATGTAAAACTTATAATGTAAATTCATTTTACACCCTATTGAAAACATTTTCCTTCAAAATTGGGAGTAAAACAATTTTACATCTATTCACTCCAAAAAAACTAACAACTAACAAACAACTCACGCATTACCAATTCATTCATAGAGGTGGGCACGGGTCGTACAGTACCCGTCATGGACCCTATTAGCTTGTGCTTGACCTCTGCCTAATTGTGGTGGTGTCGTGATACCTTTTCCTAAAACTCGGCCAATGGCCTAACACGACCTACGTTCTTGGTCTACCATGTCGTACCTCGTACTGTCCTAATTTTTTAACAAAAAATAAAAATAAAGTATATAGTAGAATTGAAAAAAAATAATTTTAGACAATATAAATTATATTATAAGAATATAAAAATATTAAAAATAATAATAATATTAATTGTAGTAGTAATAGTAATATTATTAATAATAATAGTATTAAATAATACTAAATAATAGCGTGTTTAGGGCCGTGCTTCGTGCCAAATTGGGGTGCTGCTCGCGTGCTAGTGCCTAAATTTTTTTGTCATCCGCAGCGTGTCGTGTCGTGCCATGACCTTGCTCATGTCGTACTGTGCCAAAAGTGTGTCTACTCGACCTGCGTGCTAGCCCGACCCATGCTTAGATCTATTCACGCATTCTTTATTTCTCATCGTCTCGGTAACCCCTCTCTCTCTCTCTGCTCCACACTTTCTCTCTCTTAAAATTTGGGGTAAGAATCCACAATTTTTTTCATCTTCTTCGAATATCATCAATTAAGTACGTTTTTTTTCGTATCTCGTGTCTTGATTATTAA
The DNA here is from genome assembly GCA_026401315.1 of Dysphania ambrosioides. Taxonomy (NCBI): domain Eukaryota; kingdom Viridiplantae; phylum Streptophyta; class Magnoliopsida; order Caryophyllales; family Amaranthaceae; genus Dysphania; species Dysphania ambrosioides. Next base: position 24,946,302 of record CM048657.1, read on the forward strand.
ATTATCATACTATATCAAGAATTTTAATAAATTTTATCCATTTTAGTCGAAAATAAAAAAATAACCTAGATTTCTCCCCAATTCGATTGAACCATAAAAGTTTTTCATGAAATGTGGACAATCAACAGTTTATTTAAAATTAGAGTAGAATTTTTCTTTTTGTTAGAATTTAAAATGTAAAAGTACAAACTATTACATTACAACCGGTTGATTGGTTTTCCTGTTGATTGCGAATATATTTACCTGTTTGGTTGATTTGCTTATTCGATTGCGAATACTCCTTTATAATTAGCTTAAAGTCTTTTTATAACGTGGAACCAAATTTTTTAGTGGTTTATGGTTTTATGGAAATATTCTTTATAATGTAATGTGTTGTTAATAGATCAGAGAAATATATTGTAGAATTTATAAAAAAAATATTTGTTATAGCATAACAAATTTAGCTAATGACAAACAATTAAAAAATACAACAAAAAAAAAAGTTAAAAAATGACAAGAGAATACAATTAGAAAAGTTAATAAAAGTAATTGATTTTCAGTTCAACCAAACAACGGAAAATATTTAAATGTTAAATTATTTTTTATGCAACTAAATAACGAAAAAGTTATATGAAAATGAGTTTTCCACTGTAAAAGATTTTCCATGAAAAACCATTTTCAGTTAAAAACGTTTTACGGAGCCTTAGCGATTCTGTTTCTTATAACACCCTACGTATATATGATGATTTAGCGATTCCGTTTCTTATAATACCCTACGTATATATGATGATTTGAAAAACAATTGTAATATCACGAAAATAACGAAAATAATTGTTAGATGTAGAAAATGACGATACTGGGCGCTAAATCGCTAATGTTTAATTCAAACTCACAAACCAACCACCATCATCATTCACCAGCATTACCATTCCGACGCCTTCACTCCCTCCCGCGTCTCCTCTAAAACCATCATCGCCATGAACAAAGAAAACGAGCCCAGCTCTCCGATTCAACCGATTCAAGACGACTCATTAACACCCGAACAAAGAGCTCGGATTTCTCTCAGGTTCCGAACTGCCAAGGCCCTTCTTGCTCGCAAAAAACCCCGCTTTTCCTCCCCGACTTCTGCCCCTCTTAAGTAAGCGTTCCATTTCCTCTTTCCACATTTTACACTATTTCTAATTGGCGTTAATTGCTTCAGTTCAATATTTTATTTCGTAGTTCCTTTGTATGTTAGGTTTTCTAGTTAATTGCTGAACAATTATTTTGCAAAATTAATTTTTGCCTTCGAAATTCTTTTGTTTTTAGTGGGATTAAGTAGGGATGTCGCTGGGGGCGGGTTTCTTGTTGGATGAGGATTGTTTATAGTTTGGATCCGTTTGGGCGGGGGTGATTTTTAGTTTTTACCCGATGGGAGCGGGGATGGGTATGAGGTTTTTCAGTGGGTACGGTGTCGATGGTCTATCCTTCAGTGGCGGTTCGATGATTTTTCGCCTGGTTAGTCACAATCGATAACGAAACATATAATAAATTTTCTTTACCAAATAAACAAATAATAATACAAAAAATATATCCAAATATTAAAAAAATACAAAATACAACCAAATATTTAAATATAAGAGATTAAACATATAGAAAAATTCTTATAAAAATTACTCATTTCATATCAATAATCAATAAAAAAAAATTTTAGTTCTAAAAATATCAAGAAAAATTACTTCGTAAAAAAGAATGCAAAGATAGAAATAGGATGATTGTAAACGTGAGGTGGAAAAGAATTTAAAAAAGAAGCACAGAAAAAGCCAGGTCGCCAGCGCGAACTTCAATAACAGAATCGCTTGGGTAGCAATACATAAATTCAAGACTCGACTCTTACTATTAAAGTATTATCTACTCCGTACTCTCTACACTCTAGTCTCTACTACTAGTGACGAGGCTGACTATTGACGTAATCTTATCACTATCAGATATCCAATTTCCTAATTTCCTTTACCACTCAGTTGCTTCTTGCTTTGACTCCCTAACCCCCCTGAGATGCTTCATGATTTCCTTCCACTTAACCCAACCCAAACATATATATACTCCTTTTAGTCCCCACCTTATTTTGCTCTTTGATTCCATGTCGTGATGTGAATGCATGCATGAAATTCTTACAAGCTAGTTGAATCCAATTTCCTTTAGGATTCATCTTATTTTTACTAATCCTACTTAGATTAGGATTTGTTTCTTTTATTTTTGGTAGGAGTCTTATCCATCGTATTGTATGTGAAAGCCATGTAAAAGAGCATTGAGGAAATTTTCTTGATTAAAAGATTTAATTTTGAAGAGTTTCTTGAAAATTGAAAATTTGACCAAGGAGGAACAATTTTAAGATAAGGGGAGATGCTTATTACATTAGACAATGCTTATTACGTCTTGTCGGTGCTTTATTACAACTTCAGTGACATGGCTTGTGCATGGACGTGGCTACACACATGTGATTGGATATTTAGTGTTTTACTTAAATAAAATAAGTTAAGAGTAGTTAATTTGTAATTTTATCTCTTTAGATAAGATAGAACTCTTATTAACATAATATAATATTAGAGTTTTGTCAGGATTATGTAATAAATAGGTGGTATTATCCTATTAGTTATTAGGTGGTTATTAAGAGTCCTCTTAGAAGTTGGATTCCTACTTTCAATGTGATTCAAACTCTCAAGCTATGTGTATAAATAGATGTGCACTTAAACTTGGAAAAATCTGATTTTGTACTTGTTTATTCGTTTATGAAATAAACTTCGAAGAGTTTATTGTTCTTTGTGGGTAGCAAAGATTGTGAACTGGTATTTCTTTAAATTCACGTGAGAAAGTGAGAAGAATTAAGGGTGTTTCTTTAATCAATTCTCCAAACTTTCGCCTTATATTGTGAGCCTTTGGTGCATTGCTTTAGAAGGTTTCAAATTTAGTTCTATCCCTTCGTGTGAATTAAGGTTCTTATACCTAGATTCACATCATGTCTGCACGGCAGTCATAGGTTCTATAGACTTGGCGACTTGGCTGCTTGGTCTCGTTGTACCGTGGTGGCTGGGTCACCTCGGTGCTGCCGTGCTGGACGCCTGGACTTCTGTTTGCTGGTGAGACAATGAGAGGCTAGTCGGCTACTGAGTCTGAGTGTGAGAAAGGAAGGGTGAGAGTTGTTTTTTTTGGGCCAATTGGTGAGTCATTTGACTCACCAGAACAAGGGTTGCGCCGCCCCTACTATCCTTCCTACCCGTCTCGCTCCATTGCCATCCCTTGATTGTTGGAAATCTTTGGGTTTTATATGGTGGATCATCCTACTTTGAGATCAAGATAATGGCTGAGTTCTTTTGCTTGTCGACTGTTTTGTCATAATGTCTAGGTGTTAGTACTGGTAAAGTTGACTAGGCTCTGCATGGAGTTGACGATACAATAGCTTTAGGAGTTGATGGTTACAGTTATGCCCTGTGAAACGAAATATTATCTTGTTGGTTTAGGTTTTTTTAAGACTTTAATTTTGTTGCGTGCAGTGGATTATATGACTATCATTCCTAAGTGGCAAATCCCACTGTTGCAAAGTTCTATAGAGTTATAGGCTATAGAATGTTGAGCTTTAGTTTGGGACATTATCCCTAAAGTGCTTATAGCTAGGTTCTAGCAAGTGCGGGGAGAAATTTTTGATGAGTACTAAGTGGTCTGTCTTTGAATGTTCTATTCTGGAGGCATGACATTAGGAGTACTCATTTATTTCTAAGAGATTGTTTTTCTGACTTTTTAAATTTTATGTGCTTATCTGAGTATAAAGCTTAGATAACGTCATAATCTATTGTGGAAGATCAATCCTTTCTAGAAGGTTGGGTTCCTTGGATTTTTGGAATAATGATTCAGTAAACAGTAGATTGTCGTCATATTTTATTTGGGGCCGTTTTTTTGCAAGCTTTTTGGGTGGTATGGTTAGTATAGTACTATCATGTTGCCTGATTAAAAATAACTTAGTTTGTGCGGTAATTGAAGCCTTAGTTATCTAATGGTTTTCAATCAGTCTTCGTGGCATTCCAACTTGTGTTTTGTGGTATTCTGTTCTTGCGAAAAATGTCAAGCTAAAGAGGTTCTATATGTTTGATCTGGAATTAGTAGCAATTGATGAAGTACTTAGCTTATTATGGGGGAACGTGGAATTGAACTTGAGTTCCTTGGAAGCTTGCATGGCACGTTGGTTGTTTGTACTTCAAAAGTGACAATTTACATGGTAGCTAATCAAGGCATGAAAACAAGCTGATTTACATGTAGAAGCTACGTTAGTCGAATCTTACTCCTTTTAGGATTCTTCATGTCTTTACTAATCTTACATTGATTAGGATTTATGGAGTTTGGCAAAACTGATCTGGAAGTGGTTTTGGAATGATTCACTTCTCCTAGTTGAGTTAGGAATGTTTTTTTAACTAATCTTAATGTGTTGGGATTTGCTTTTCCTAGTTTTCTTGCATGGTTTTATTCTTCTTCTTGGAATAGGTTTTACATGTTTTAAGCACCTTAGGATTATTTTATTTCAGTATTCTTTTGTTTTTAGGAAACTAGTTGTTTTCCTTGTCTAGTTGGTTTTAAGGCTTTATAAACAAGGACCTTTGCTGCAAGTTATTGTTAGTTTTATTAATAAGAATATTATGAGTTTGGTTATTTGAAAACCTTTGCTTTTTTCCTTAGTGGAGGTTTGTTCTTGAGTTTTCAAACTATCAGTCTTGTTTGCAATTTGTTGGTGAGTTTTAAGCAATTTGAACCTTTAGACTTGTTCTTGGTGGCTCAGCCTTTATAGATCAATCTAAAGTTGTATTTTCTGCACTTAATCTGGTCTTTGTATTATCAAATATATCAATATGTGTTTAATTACAACTCAATGCGATGTATGCTCATGTGAATTTTGGCTTATTGCAGAACTTCTAATAACGTTGCTAATAGCTGCTCGACTTGGGTCCCTAAGGAAGAGAGTGTTCCACTAAAGGAGTTGCCAATAAATTTGGTGTCTATATCTGCATCCAGGGTGTCTAATAAAAGTGGCAATAAATATGATGGGGCTTCTTCATTAGTGTGTAATTTTGCCAATAGGTTTTCTGATATTTCAACTTCAAACGAGAGCAATGGATGCTCCGGAGACAAGATCTTTTCAACTCCAATTAACGTACAAGTGCAACAATCTGAATGCTTTAGTATAAATCAGTGTTCACCAGCTTCTAGTGTCCTTGATGAAGATTTTGACTCATCAATTTTTGAAGAAATTGATTTGTTGTGTAGTGGGACTCATGAAAGTTCAGTTAAACAAGTCAAGAGGGTAACAGATACTAGTCAGAATTGTATTCCAAAAACTGAATTTAATGTCGAGAATGACACCAATGTTGGATCCTCATCTCGTAATAAGCTAGAAAATCCACTGGGCGTCCATGGTGATGTTTCAACTCTCATGGGGATAGTAAACATAACTCAAGCAAAAGAATTGTCAGGCATGCCAGAATCTTATTCAAAGTATTTGGAGTCACTAAATGAGGACCAATTGGATGCAGCTTCTACTGATGCATCAACACCATTGATGGTTGTAGCTGGTCCAGGAAGTGGAAAGGTCCGTCACATTTTTTTTATTTCTACAAATTTGTCAAATGTCCTTTGGTGTTGATGCTTTTGAATGTTACCTTTACATATTATAAATTTTTGTCATCATGACTGCTCAATGCCTGAAACAATTGTAAGGCTGAATTATAAGTAGTTCTGATGGTTAAACAGCATAAAATAAGTGTTTTTCTTGTTCACACATTTGAATGATTACTCTTACTGCTTGGTAAGTGGTCATACGTCGTGGTAATGGTAATGAATTTGAGTGTAATATTGTAAGAAAAGCCCTTGTTCATTAACATGGTAAAGGAACTCCATCCCCAACATGTGATTTTCTTTATAAATTTCCATTACCATTTACACTAAATGCCTCCTCTAATGTGTTAATGGTGGTTATGAAGATATATGAACTTTATTATGTAATTACATAATAAACCATCACCATAACCACCGTTTGTTACCATCTACCACACAAGTAATTACTTTGAATCTTTTTTTGCGAAAAAAATATTCTCTATTGGTGACTTTGTCTTTCTTTGGGTTATGGCTGATTTGACCAAATCCAGTGGGATAGTTGGACAAGACGATTACAAAATCTATTTTATGTCAAGAGTTTAATTTGGCTCTTGTTATGGACATTTGTGGTAGTTACTCTATTTATTTTAAATTGAACTCTATGGACTAGTTTTTAATTAATTCTCCATTAATTACGAGATATGTCTGTTTGTTTTTGGCTCTATGAAAATGGGTTGATACGTAGATGAGAAAGGAGCAATTGTTACTTTGTATGATTACTTTTTATCTTCTCCAGGCCAAAATAAATTTTCCCTCTTGCTTCTGTAGTATCTCCTATCGTTTTATGTCTAAAATGATACTGGGCTCAGTCACCCATTACTGTTGTTCTAAAATCCCTCTAAACTTTCTCAAAATTCATTCTTTGAGAACAATTTATCTATAATTTGTCACCTTCAAATATGAGAACTTGTTCTGGAATGTTGGAATTGGAAGCATAATTTTTTCTCTCACATAAGCTGCATGGTTTTAGCCTTCAAACTCTACTTATGGTTTTAGCCTACAAACTCTATTGATTTTCATCCTTTTTTTTATGTGTCAGACATCAACAATGGTTGGGCGTATTTTAATGCTGCTTAATCAGGTATTGCTCTCATTTACCTAGTTTAATTGTTGCAATTTATTACAGTATTGCGTCTCAAAGAACAGTTAGGCTGTTTAAATAGTTATTCGGGCCTGCTAAATTCTGAGACAACTTGTTTAGGGCATTGGTCCATCCCACATTCTGGCAATGACTTTCACAACAGCAGCAGCTTCTGAAATGCGAGATCGGGTAGGAGCAGTAGCTGGAAAGGAAGTAGGCAAAGCATTAACCATCAGTACCTTCCATTCATTTTCTCTGCAACTTTGTCGTGCTCATGCTGATAAGTATGTGTATAATATGAACTTTATATCTAGTGAATTTTAGTGCAATTTAATAAATGACTGGTTATTGAGCAGATGGAAAATGTTTGAGGTTCAAAACAATAGATTATCTTTTGTTTTTAAAGAGAGGGTAGTTACAACTTGCAAGTGACTTATGGATCCTGACTGTTCCATGTTGTGGATCTTATGAGTTTGGAAAGAAATTTGGGCTTTATGAAATGAAAATGTAATATTTTGATTAACTGTTAATCATGCCCTTACAAGAAGCTGCCTAGCGGTTGACTGATTTGTTGCATGGAAAGCTACAGTTTTTTTCTTCTTTTGTATACAGAGAATCGGATCATTCCTTACCAAGGTTTTTTAAGCACCTCCATCATAATTTAATTGTTACATTGCTTGAATTCTAGTTCTAATTACATTTATATTATCAATGTGACAGATGACATCTTAGGGCTAGTCAGTTTGAAAATCTGTTTGAAAATAGAGACTGAGGATAACAAATTCTGGATTGATGTAGAAGAAATTTGTTGACTCTTAGTGTTTGTGAGCAATTCAGATCTATGGTTAGACTTATCCTTTGGTGTAATAGTGAAAGTTCTGAAATAAGAAGAGAGGCTGTTTTTGCAAAAAATAGAACCTTGTATTTTGATTTCGAATTCGCTCGAGGAGCTTCATGGTGGAAGATTTAAAGGGAAGAAATATATTCTGTTGTTTTGGTTCTAGTTGTTAAGAAATACAGTTGACAAGGAAATATTATAGGATTTTCAATATTAGGATATAAACTTACACTAAAACCTAAATTTATGAGCCACAGTCCCCGTATAGTCGTATGTGTAAAAGATTGAGTGAACTGAGTCGGATAAGTTCTAAATGCATACACATGCAAAATTGTTGATTGGGCTGATGTTCTGGTAACATATTGTTTTCTTGATAAGATAAGTCAAGAATTTTGTTAAGAAATAACAAAATATCATTGCTGAAAATGAATAAGCAGACTATACATGTTGTCAATTGAGTTCTAGTATTAATCTTGTGATCTTTTTGGATCATGTGCTTTACTATAATCTGAGTGATATAATCAGTTGTTTGGGAACGATGATATGTTTTGGTTCTTGGGTTGTCTGGTTGATTTGATAAGGTTGCTTGACTGAGCTATACCACAACACTTTTGACCTTGTTATCGTAACTCTGTAAATTTTGTCAAATATAATGCTTGACTTTTTAGCTTGTTCACATCAAAATTTCCTTCCTCTCTTTTTATAACCACTGTAGGTTGGAACGTACTTCAGAATTCTTAATTTATGGGCATGGGCAACAAAGAAGAGCTGTTATTGAGGCAGTTCGTGTAACTGAAAGCAGTACAGGTACACAAAGTCTTGATAATTATCAGAATACTAGGTCTTCTGATGATATAAATATCCAGAATTTCAAGGAGAAGTCCAATAAATGGCAGAAATTTGTGACCCAGGTGTGTGATATGTTAGCCTTTTCTATTTTCCTATCGATTTTTAGCTACCTTGAAAAATAGAAAGCACTGAAGCTTGTAATAGACTGCATTCATTCTCTTACATACTGTTCTGTCACTCAATAATATTATATACTATCTTTCTCTTAAAGTTGGTAGGTGCACATGTATAATAATATATATTGGTATTAATTTGTTTACTCTCTCTTACTGGTGTATGCAAATATGTTAAATTAATAAATGATAATATTTTCTTTTCTCTTAAAGTTGGTTGATGCCTCATTTGTAGGTATTAATTTATTCCATTTGTCCCTACATTTATGTCTTTTTACAATGCTTAAAATGCGAGGGTATAAGAACTTTAAAAAAGAAAATTTTAAAAATTTTGGTGAAGAAGACAATAAATTGGCTTGCCAAACATTTTTCAAGGGGGAAAAAAACAAAATTAGGCCAGCTACTGTGAAACAAAAAGCATTAATAATGAACTTCCAATATCAATAGATGACCTTCATGAAGTAAGATGATGCCTGACCTAACTGTAAACACTTTTGGAGGTCTATTTAACTAGGTTTTCTACAAGGGTTAGAGTGTCAGCTAATGAAATAAGTTGATTTGTTAGCTAATGGTAGAAAAGATTAGGTGTTTCTTCCAATGTACTCCCTTCGTTCTTTTTTTTCCTTCCCATTTGGAATCAAGGAAGAATCAAGACAATATTAAATATCATTAAGATTCTATAAAATAATTTTAAATTAATATAAAAATAAGAATAGATTCTATTAAAAAATAATGCAAGTGGGTTGAGCATTAAATAAGTAGTAGAATTTCTAAAGTTTATGGCATTAAACAATTAAAAAATCAACCAATGGGCTACATATCACATGTATAGTGATCCTAACCAAACTTTTTCAACCAATCATAATATTAAACTAAAATAAAAGGATTCCAAATGAAAATAATATTTTGAAATTTCCGGATGGGGAAAATGGGAAGAGCAAAAAAGAACGGAGGGAGTATATCTTTAAGAGAGACCAAATTAAGAATTATTTGATAGGAGAAAAATGAGGTAATTCAAATTAGGATGTATTTTGTTGGTAGGATGCATCTAGATGCTAATGTGGGGGATCGTGAAAAATATTGAACAAGAACCTAAAATGAAACTAAGAAGAGTGCAGTTAGCTGGTAATAAACTTAATTTAAGGCTCACTACTGTCATTTTTTGATAAACTAGGCTGACATATTTGGGCTTTGGAAATGCCAAAATGTGCCAAAATGTGCATTTGGAGTTGCATTTTATAATGTGCATGGGTTAGGTGTGTGCAATTTTTGCCCAAGACTCCCCCAAAATGAATAGAAATAAATGGCTTATTGGAAAACTTCAACCTTAACTAAAGTCATTGAGACCCGTTTCATACTCTTTCACTCCAGTTTGGACTCTTATATCATTGTTATTTTGTCCCGTGAGTCACCAAACATCAGTGCTTGATGGATTGGTTAGTATTCAACTCAAATAACACTTTTTTGTTGTTTTTCCTAAATGCCGTTTATCTTAGATCATAATTATTAATTAACTATATTTCATGAAGAAGAATAATGAACTAGAATTTCGGTCTTGAATGTTGCAATATTGTTGCAGTGGCTAAGAAAGAGAAAGTGCCATTTTTATGGTAATAGAGATGTACTTTATGAAGAAGAGACTTAATATAATGCTAAGCATGATTTTTAAGTGAAATTCGGAGTGTTTTTTTTGTCAAGTACAATCTGGACTTTAGAGTATATCCTTGATCAGAAAAATGATGAATACCAAAAAATTTTAGATTGTCTTAGACTCATAGGGTGTAGGATCATCAAATTTTATCTTTTATTGTCTTAGGGTTGGTGATGAGAGAAGGGATCATCTTGGGATTTGGTGTGTCGGACTTGTTGGTCTCTTTGGATGTAGATTTCTGTTGTGGTAATTTCCTATTAAACTTCAGCTATTTTAGCATCGTGTTAATAGTAGCTTATATTGGTCACTCGGTGGCATGCTAGGTATGCTGCTCCAAATTGAATTTCTTAGATATATCCTTTTTTTCCTCGAATAGTTTTAAGATTGGTAATAGGAATTCAGCGATGGCAGCAAGCACTCAACGAAGAAGAAAAGAAAAAAAAAGAAAGATAGTGATAGCTGATGATCAGAAGGAAAGGAAAAATTCCCACACTTCGAGAAGTAGGAGGTCTCCAGAAAATTACTCTCAATTTATTGCATGCCCTCTACTGATTTCTTACATTCCCTTATATGCACCTGTGCTGTAACAAACTCTCAACAAACTGCTCAGAGAATCTAATCCTCACCTCCCACCTATTTGTTGTAAATGTAATAGTAAACTGTAATTATAATATGTAAATACAATATTCCTTTACTGTAAAAAACTGTAATTACATTAATACTATTATTTAATAAAAGTAGCTAAGATGTCTTTGTTGATCTTCCACACTCCCTCTGTACTTCTCTCCTGCCTTTTCTTCAGTCTGTCACTTGTTTGCTTGGTCCTCCATTAAGCCCTGGTTCAGGTTTCCTTATCCTGTAAGTAAACAAAAATGGTGGCTTCGACTGGTGTGTATCATTACCCCCGGTCAGAAGATTCACCTTGTCCTCAAGGTGAAAAGAAGGAAAACGAGAATCAATGGCCGAGAAATCCTCCCAAGTTGCTTCAAAATCCTGATGCCCCTTCCATTTCACTAGCACTTCGGCAAAAGCAATGTCAGTACCTCCCTTGCCATTCCTGATCCAAAACCAATTCTTGTTTGATCATAGTAGGAAGTTTTGGGTTGACTGGTAGGTTACCAACGAACGCCTTGAGCTGAGAGACGTGGAATACTGGGTGGATTCGAGTAGAGTTGGGCAAGGCTAATCTGTAAGCTACAGGACCTACCCGTTGTGTGACTTCAAACGACCCATAATATCTGCGTGCCAACTTCTCCCAACGTCTCCTCGCCAGTGATTGTTGTCTATATGGTTGTAGTTTCAAGTAGACCAAATCACCCACAACATGCTCCACCTCCCTTACTATGTTTGTTAGCTTGATCCACTATCCGCTGTTGAGCTCTCAACAATTGTGCTTTTAAATCATCCAATTGAGCATCCCGTTCTAGGAACTGCTCCTCCAAGGACTATACTAATGTACTACCTTTCTCATATCTCAAAATCGTCGGGGGAGGCCTTCCATATACTGCCTGAAAAGAACAACCCAGACCAGTGTGTACTAAAGTGTTATAGCACAATTCTGCCCATGGAAGCCACTGAGCCCACCCTTTAGGCATTCCATTTATAAAACACCTTAAGTAGGTCTCCAAGCCTCTATTTACCACCTTTGTTTGGTCATTCGTTTGGGGGTAATAAGTTGCTTTTACGGAGTTGAGTGCCCTACATTTGAAATAATTCAGACCAAAAAATGCTCATAAAGACCTTGTCACGGTCAGATATGATGGAGGAAGGGAAACCATGTAATCGAACAACCTCCTGAATGAACAACTTAGCCACTAAACTCGTTGTGAAAGGGTGCTTAAGCCCTACAAAATGAGCGTATTTGGACAGTCGATCCACCACAACTAGTACCACATCTAGCCCCATCGATTTTGGCAACCCTTCCACGAAGTCCGTAGTCACATCTTCCCAAATTTGAGTAGGGATGGGCAGAGGTTGTAGGAGGCCTGCTGAGGCTAATGTTGAATACTTCTGCTGCTGACATATTCTGTAAGCTTGAACATATTCCCTCACAGCCTTGCGTATTCCTTCCCAGTACCATTCCTCTATAATCATCTGGTAGGTTTTAGAGTTCCCCCTATGCCCCCCTAAAGGAGAATCGTGATATTTCTTTAACAAATCACTCACCAGCTTGGATGACTATTCTGCCTTTGTACTTAAGTACATCATCCTCCATGGTATACCCTTTTGGGACTTGTTTCTCCCCCTCAATGTCTTCCTTCACTTGAGCAATGAAAGGGTCTTGATCTATCACGCTACTAACCCTACTCCATTCCAATTCACCACTGCTAATCAATGCCCCACATTCCACCTCACTTGCAAACTCCCTTGACAACATATCAACTACTCTGTTGGATATCCCTGGCTTATAACATATCTCAAAGTCATACCGGTGGCCCAATGTTGGTATTCCGAGCCTATTTCGTGCTGTTGCATTAGAAATTTTAAACTCTGTTGATCTGACCTTATAACAAACCTTCTTCCCAACACATATTGCCTCCATTTTTGCACGGCCAAGACTATAGCCATCAATTCTTTCTCATAGATGGACTTGGATTGAGCTCTTACCCCTAGAAGTTTACTGAACTACGCTATGGGATGTTCTTGCTGTAATACAACGGCCCCTACACCAAACCCACTTGCATCCGTTTCAATAGCGAACGACAAAGAGAAATCTGGTAATGCCAATACCGAGGCCTTCATCATAGCTTTCTTGAGCTCCCGAAAAGCCTTGGTAGCTTGAGAGGTCAACCCAAAGTTGTCCTTCTTGAGTTGTTCGGTTAGAGGGCCAGCTATTGACGCATAACCCGCTTTAAACTTGCAGGTAGTAACTTGTCAATCCCAGAATCCCCTAAGCTCTTTCAGATTCTAAGGTATAGGCTAGACTTTCATCGCCTCAATCTTGGTGTTATCAACTGCTACCCCTTCCTTCGAAATGATATGCCCTAAATAAGCCACTTGTTTTTTGCCAAACTCACATTTTTTTTTGATTAGCATAAAATGAGTTTTGAGCCAATGTCTCTAGCACTATGGACAAATGGTTTTGGTGTTCTTCCTCACTGCCACTCTAAACTAGAATTTCGTCAAAAAAAACTAAAACAAACCTTCTCAAGAACGGTTTGAACACCTCATTCATGATTGCTTGGAATGTTGCAGGGCCATTGGTGAGCCCAAAAGGGATCACTAGGAATTCATAATGGCCTTCGTGTGTGCGGAATGCTGTCTTAGGCACGTCTTTCTTACGTACCCTGATTTGATGGTACCCGGATTTGAGATCAAGCTTGGAATAGATAGATGCCCCTTTCAACTCATCTAATAGCTCGTCAATCATAGGAATGGGAAATTTGTCTGGTATCGTGGCCTTATTCAAGGCCCTATAGTCAATGCAAAACCTCCAGGAGCCATCCTTCTTTGTAACCAGCAGTACTAGACTTGAAAACGGGCTGGAGGAAACTTGTATAATTCCTGTTCTCAACATGTCATTCACCAAGGTTTCTATTTTATCTTTTTGCACTTGAGGTTACCTATATGGCCTCACGTTGATAGGATTAGTGCCCTCTTTCAAAATAATGGCATGTTCCCGGTTCCTCGGTGGTGGCAAACCTTGAGGCATCTCAAACACCTGATTATACGTTCCAAAAACAAAGGAACCTCTTCTATCTCATCACTGTCCACCCTATGGAGTTGATTAAACTCCACTAGATAACCATGTTTCTCCTTCATTATTGTCCTCACCATTGCTTTTAATGAAATCATTGACCTCCCCAAAGACGGCTCCCCTTGTAACGTCACTGACTTTCCCCAATCTGGAATTTCAAGGTCTGAGTCTTCCAGTTTGATGATATCGTGCCCAACTTCTCTAGCCACTAGATTCCCAGTATAATATCTGAGTTTCCCAACGGTAAAGGAAGGAAGTCTTCCACTACGGTGATTCTTGGCAGTTGTAAAACAACCCCCTTGCACACACCCTCTCCATGCACTACTTCCCCGGTTCCTAGATATACCCTAAAGTGTTGAGTATCCGTTACCTTCACCTAGAGTTTCTCTGCCACCACTCGTGAAATGAAATTGTGAGTGGCTCCGGGATCCACCATCATACTACTTCATGATCTCCTATCCACCCCCTTAATTTCAAGGTTTTAGGACTCGCAATCTCCAATATTGAGTTAAGTGAGACGGCCGGCTATGTTCCCTCTCCTACCTCTTCTTCTTCACCTGTCCCCCCTTCCGCCTCTAAAACTTCTTCTACCTCCAGTTCTTCCCCTTGTGCCATTAACACACTAAGCTCCTTCCTGCTACATCGATGGTTCAATCCCCACCTGCCATCGCGAAAGCATAGGCCCTTGGCACGTTTCTCTTGAATCTCTTTCTCACTTAGCCTCCTAATCTCTCATACCCTTGAAAGCCCGCTACTTTGCCCTCAATAATTGTTTATGGATGCACTATTGCTTGAAGAGAAATGGGATGTGGATACATTGCTTGTAGCTCTTGGATAAGATAAAGAAGAGTGAGTATTTCGTGCAAATGTTTGAGTATTGTGAGATGAAAATTGAGTTTCTGAAGGCCTGGGTGTGGAGAATCCTCTTCTACTGCTTGGCCTAGCTTGAATTTGTCCTCCACCTTAAGAGCCAGGTCCATTGCCTGGTCCAAGTTGGCTGGCCTCAAAAGTCTCACTTCAGCCTTAATTTCTTCCCTTAAGCCTGATATATTGTCCTGTGTCACCTCATCTATCACCCCTTCTAATGGAGCAACGAGTTCTATAAATTTTCTTGTGTATTCACTCACCGAACCTTCCTATTTGTGATCCACCATTGCTCACAAAGGGTGCCCTATGATGTGAATCGAAATTGGCTCAATAGCATACTCCGAAGCTCCCCCTAATTTCTAATCCTCCGTTGTTTATGCACCCATTGATACCAGAAAAGTGCATCTCCTTCCAGCGTGACCACCGCCGCCTCTAGTTTCTCCTCCTCTCCCATTCGGTAGAATTCGAAATATCTTTTGGGACGAAGAATCCACCTCCACCGAACCCACTTCCCCCTTCGTCCGTCTCCGGTTTCATCCCTTCCGCATGGCTACCATGAAGTGGGGTTGGTTGTTCCCCAGTCCTTGGAGAGTGGACCATCGGGTTAGGATTTGACCCCATTTTCTCCTACATCTCCTTCTGTGCCTCCCTCATTTGTTGGATCATGGCTTCTTGCTCCCTTCTGTCATTCTCCATTCGTTCCAAACTCTCCAAGATTTTTGCCATTTGCTCAGAGAATTAATTACGCATCGCTTCTGTCTCACTCTCCAACTTATCCATTCTTTGTGAATTTGTCGGAGCCATTTGATTTAAGCGGTTTGATTTTTTTTATACTACTAAATCCTATCTTCTCGCTGTTCTGATACCAGATTAATAGGAATTCAGCGATAGCAGCAAGCACTCAACGAAGAAGAAAAGAAAAAAAAAAAGAAAGACAGTGATAGCTGATGATCAGAAGGAAAGGAAAAATTCCCACACTTCGAGAAGCAAGAGGTCTCCAGAAAATTACTCTCAATATATTGCATGCCCTCTACTGATTTCTTGCATTCCCTTATATGTACCTTTGCTGTAACAAACTCTCAACAAACTGCTTAGAGAATCTAATCCTCACCTCCCACCTATTTGTTGTAACTGTAATAGTAAACTGTAATTATAATATGTAAATACAATATTCCTTTACTGTAAAAAAACTGTAATTACATTAATACTATTATTTAATAAAAGGAGCAGTCTTTGTTGATCTTCCACTCTGCCTCTGTACTTCTCTTCTGCCTTTTCTTCAGTCTGTCACTTGTTTGCCTGAACCTCCATCGAGCCCCGGTTTAGGTTTCCTTCTCCTATAAGTAAACAAAACTGGTGGCTTAGACTGGTGTGTATCACTTGGTTGACAACAAATGATAATTTGGGAGAAAGTTAATTATGGACTATCCATTTTTTGTCCGATTTTCATGATTATACAATTTGTTGATAGTACATTGTGCTCATGTATGCGCTTTCCATGTTGACAATGTTTGGAATCTTCATAAAACGGGTAGGTAACTAATCTTAAAACACTTTTTAACCTTATTTCCTCGCCTTACCCCTTTTAGGATATACCTTTTAGTGAAAGGTATTGTATAGGCTTAGAGGTAGGGGTAATGCCAACAGAAGTGAATAATAGATTTAAACTTGAAGACCTCGGTTGACTATCTCACCAAATATTTCATCTTTGTAGTCCAGTTAATAGTGAGTTATGCCTACATGTTTTCCTTTGATATGGGGGGAAGTGTTATCTTTGAATGAGTTTTTTGATTTGTATAGAAAGTTGTGTTTATTCCATTTTATTGCATTGGAGTTATAAGTTCGTGTTTGATGTTTTTCAGGCCAAGGGGATAAATATGCCATGTGGAGATTCTTTTTGTGGCACATTTATGTAGACCATAGTTAGAACAAGAAGCTTTCAGTTCTTGGGAGTTGCTTTATCGAGTAATATATTGTGGATGGGATTACATATTTAGCATCTTTGTGGGCTATGGCTGCTTAAGTCTTTGAATGGCCATTTGGGCACATTCCTTTGATCTTGTATTCTCTCTTTTCTATTAGAATACATTAATATAATCTTCTTGAAAAATAAAAATAAACACTCACATCCTTCAAATGAAATGATGAGGCAACAAAGAGTGTTTGATGTGGGGTTTGGTATTGGTGATTGATAGTTTTGGTGTATGTACATGTCTTATGGACGGGTTGACTTCTATTATTGGGGCCACTTAACAGCTTAAGAAGCTAGAGGTGAATAACTTAACTTCTAATGGCCCTGGCTGTGATTATGGGGTATGACTGTAATAGATTTCGTTGATTTGGAATAAAAATGGGTTTGGAATTGTTTTGATCTTAGCTTAGGTCTTCCGGTGCACACACAGGGGTCCTAGTTAAAGCGTGTGGAGGTGCCGTTGTTTTCATGGCGAGGCAGAAACTTTTGGCCACCTTTGCAATTGTTCTCCATCACATAGTGGGGGTCTCCAAAAGATTTGATTCAAGTTGTAGGAAAAACAAGTGAGAAAGATTTAATGTTGAATGATGGTTGATCTAAACTATGATAACATCTTTGAGTTAAGTTCCTACTGTTAGGACTTAGGTTGTTGGAGGCAATAGATTCAAACCTGCATACTCTAAGCCGTATGGCCATGATGTTCTGTCTTTCATTGATGTGCGCTAAGTTGTTTAATCATAAAATTGACTAATTATACTGATTGCTAAAGAATGCTGGATAAAGGATGAATATATTTCCATAGGTGTTTGATACATTGGAAGGAAGACATTTAATGTATTTCTACTAATCAAAGTTTGTAAAATTTGTTGGCCGTGCTTATTCCTTTTGTCATCTCATGATGCAGGCTAAAGCGTCTGGTAAGACGCCAGAAGAATACCGTCAAAATGGTGATCAATTCGAAGTAGGTTTACTCTTTTCATACCCTGAATCTTCTCGTTCCTTTTCCGTTCAGTTTTTCGCATTCCTGTATAATTTTCCTTAAACATTTGTACTGATTTTGTGTCAGGCCACAGTCCTGAGCAATTACAATGACATATTAAGGTCATGTAATGCTCTAGATTATCATGACTTAATCTGCTGCTCGGCTAAGCTGCTAACTGATTATCCTGAAGGTTCTTATCTCTACATACTTGAATATATGGCAATGATTTTCTTGTAAAAAGATTTCTTACCTGTGGTCCTTTTTTAGTCCTTAAGGAATGTCAAGCATCATGGAAAGCCATCATTGTAGATGAGTTTCAGGATACAAGTTCTATGCAATATGGCCTGCTAAGGGTTCTAGTCTCCCATGGACAGATAACTATTGTTGGTGACGATGATCAGGTCAATTCTCTGTGAAGTTTGTTTCCTTCCATAGATCATTTTGATGAAGGATCTCCCTTTCTCTGTGTGTGTACACGTGTTTCTCTGTCTTTCTCTTAGTGTGCATTGCTTGGAAAAAGGGTGATCCTGTGAATGTGGCATATGGTTCTCTTCAATTTCATCTTCCAATTAAATTTGATTAAACTTTTATTGACCCTCGTTAAATTGTTTACTGCAGTCAATTTTTAGTTTTAATGGGGCTGACATTTCTGGATTTGACTCATTTCGGAAAGATTTCCCTGTCCACAAAGAGGTTTGTCTTGTAATTTGGAATTTGTCTCATGTACAATTACAGATAAGTTCATTAATAACTTCTGTAAGAGTTGTTGATCTTGGGGTGGGCCTAACACAACTGCACTGATTGTATTTTAGGTACGGCTAAAGCGAAACTATCGATCTACTCGCTGTATTGTTGAGGCTGCTGCTTCTCTGATTCACCATAATGTAAAGAGATGCCAAATGAAACAGGCATTAACATATAATCCTTCTGGTTCTAAGGTAACTTGTCTTGGCCATGGACACGGTGAAGCCACATCTTTATGAGGCCTGCCTTATCTATGTTTGTTAAACTTCTGATGTTTGTGTTCATTTCAGATAACATTAAAGGAGTGTTATACTGAGAGTGCGCAATGTGCTTATGTCGTAGATAAAATATTGGAAACTGTGTTGAGTTCCTCAGAACCTAAATGTTCTTTTGGAAATATTGCAGTTCTTTATAGGAGGCAGGTTACGTTCAGATATCCATGAGTCTTACTTATTTCTTTTCTGCATCATTATCTACTGAGAAGCCTTACCCCATCATTTCTATCAGGTCTCTGGCAGATTGTTCCAAACAACTTTCCGGGATAGGAAAATTCCTTTTAATATCCATGGTGTTGCCTTCTACAGGAAAAAGGTTTGACAATTTTCTCTCTCAAGCTAAAGAGTTTTTGGACATAATAGCATCTTTATGATGTTGGACTCCTCAACCAGAATGACCAAGAAACATTGGTAGCTAACTAGATGTCATGTTTTCTTTTTACCAAATTAATGTTAATGATAGGTTGATGATGGAGAGTAAGGTGAAAATAGGTAACACCTTTCTTTGGAAAACAAATACAGAAAATCCGGTGGCACTGTGATTGCTCAGACTGGACATATAGCCGTTTTATACTTCTTTCAACTAGACACGACCAAAGTATGTACACGGTACTTAGGAGAAAGAAACCTAATTTGAGTTGGCTCCTAACAAATCTCAAAATTCTTTTACAAGGGGATATCTGATTACTTTGTACATTTTTCCTATTCAATGAATGCTATAAGAAGCTAAAGGTACGTCTTGTAAAAAAAAAAAGTACAAAAAGGAAAAACAATCTCTATAACATACTGCTGGAACTTGGATTCATAGGCAATGGATTGGAGTGTGGGAAGACAAAAGGCAAAGCAAGCAATTAAAGAATGGAACAGAGCTGACAGAAATTAGCCAAAATCTCATATGATTGATACCCTTCTTTCGAGAGGAAGGAAACCAAGTGTGACTTTACAATTTTTCTCAATGACCCCCCTCACTCTCTTACTCTTTTTTTTTTATTTAATTATAGATATTCCTTTCAACAAAATAAATTCCAAACATTTCCTCTTTTCTACTCAATATTTCTAACTTCCTAACAAACTAATTGCCTTGATGACTTCCATACTCTTTTTCAGTTGCTGCCTCATTGCACGTGGTGTTGCTTGGTTTACTGGATACACTCTTGGCCACCTCATCACCTCTGGCTTGCTTCCTTCTCCTTGAATACACCATTGTTATGGGAGGCTTGGCTGTGTCACTAGATATGTCTCCTGTAATACCCCCTGCCACTAGTTTGACCTTGTCCTCAAGGTGGAATTTGGGAAACTATTGATAAACTTTGAATAAGATTCCCAAGTTGCTTCAAACTTCAGCATGTCCTTCCACTTGATCAAGACCTCCATGAAGACAGATGGTTATGCTGCTTATATCGGATTCCCAACACCTCCTCTGAACATACTTCCAACATTAAATATGTTGACAGCTACTCAGCAATGAAGAGGGAGTCAAGTTTTGTCCATGGGCTTGCTTCAGCTAAGATATGTGAAACACTAGATGGATTTTTGCCCCTTCAGGAAGCTGTAACTTGAAGGCAACTTCCCCTATCCTTTGAAGCATTTCATAAGGTCCATAGAATCTAGGAGTCAACTTCTTACATCCTCTTCTTTCCAATGAATACTCCTTATAGGATTGGAGTTTCAAGAAGACTAAGTCGCCCATATCAAAATGCCCTCCTCTAACAGGTGGAACTTGAGGTCATCTAAAGCCGCATTCCTCTCCAAGAGTTGTTGTTCCACTGAAGATACTGTTATAGCCCCTTGAGACAAATGAATTACATGAGGAGGGTCTCTCCCATATAAGATCTTGAAAAGGGTTTATTTTGTGGCTGAGTGGAAAAAAGTGTTGTACCAGTACTCTGCCCAAGGGATCCAGGCAGCCCAAGTCTTGGGTTTTCCATTGACAAAACATTGTAAGTAGGATTTTAACCCTTTATTAACCACCTATGTGACTGAGGGTGCTAAGCTGTGCTCCTAGCTAAGTAAGTCCCTTGCACTTTGAAGAGTTCCTTCCAAAATAAGCTAAGAAAGACTTTATCTGTATCAGAAACAATCGTAGATGGGATCCCATGATGACGTATCACTTCCTTAATGAGGATGTTTGAGCAAGAAGAAGTGGTCATACTTAGACAACCTATCAAGTACCACAAGAATCATGTCACACCCTAAAGATCTAGAGGTAAAGGTTGCAAGAGTCCCATAGGGCTTATTGTACTTGCTTTATTTCTTTAACAAGTTAGGCAAGCTTGCACATACTTCAAGACATCCTTCCTCATGCCAACCCAATGCCACCAACCTTTGATAGGTTTTGAAGTCTCCTGCATGACCCTCAATGGGAGAGCCATGGTACTCTTGCAAGAGGCAAGCAGATAACTTAGTGTTTTTGGGTATTACCACACGTCCCTTGAACTTAAGGATTCCACTTTAATCTGTGAAGCCAATTGGTACTTTATTGCCTTTCTTGATCTTATCCCTTAGTTACGAAATCATCGAGTCCTTATTGATGATCTCTGTTCCCATGGCACTCCACACGCTGAGATAAGAGTTGAACAAGTAATCTCTCTCATAAACTCTCGAGATAGTGCATCTGCCATAGTGTTGCTTACTCCAGGCTTGTATTAGATTTCAAAAGAATAACCCTACAATTTGCTCACCCACCTTTGATACTCTTGTCCCACTTCCTTGTGTTCTAGCAAATACTTGAGGCTTCTTTGATCCTTTCTCACAATGAAAGTCATGCCCAACAAATAATGGCGCCACTTTTCAATGGCTAATAGAATGGCCATTAACTCTTTTTTGTATATTGACTTGCTGATGGCTCTATTATCTAAAACTTTACTAAACTAGGCTATTGGATGCCCCTCAGATATCCATTCATATATTCAGAAAAATTGGAAGTTAACTCTACAACATTACGTTCATGCATAACTTCCATACCAAGGTTAGCACGGTTAATGATATCAACCAGGTATTAATTACACGACCTTGTAACAGCAGAAATCCAATTCCCCTACCACACACATCTGTCTCCAAAACAAAAGCTTCATTAAAATCTAGTAGTGACAGAAATCGAGTAGAAATCATTCTGTCTTGAGTTTCAATGCATTGGCTGCAGCTTCATCTCTTCCAAAGCTATCTTTCCGGAGCTGATTTGTCAAAGGAAGTGCTAGTTGAGCATACCCCTTAATGAATTTCCAATAATAGCCTGTAAGCCTAGAGAATCCTCAAAGGCTCTTCAAGTTCCTTTGTGTAGGCCAATCTATCATTGCTTGCACTTTACTAGAATCCACCTCCACTCCATTTCTAAATACCACATTTCTTCTTATTTGCAATTTTATCACGACCAAACTCGTATTCCTTCTTAGCTACATATCTTGTATGTTCTTCCCAATTTTGGCAAATTTGCGTAAGAAAAGTTCTAATACCATGTTCATCAAGGATTGGAACGTGGCCGGTGCGTTGGTCAGTCCAAATGGCATTAACAAAAACTCGTAATGCTCTTTATGGTACGAAATGTGGTTTTCTGCATATCTTTCCCTCGAGCTCTAATTTGATGATATCAGGACTTCAGATCTAGCTTGGAAATAACAGTGGCTTTGTGTAATTCATCCTGCAGATCGTCTATTATGGGTATTGGAAATTTGTCCGGAATAATGCACTTGTTAAGGGCCTGATAATCTACATAAAATCACTAGAAACCGTCCTTCCCTAATAGAACTAGGCTTGAGAAGGGGCTTGTTGAGGGTTGTATAATTCCAGCCTGTAACATATCTCCAACCAACTTTTCAATCTCATTCTTTTGGCTGTGACGATACCGGTATGGTCTCATATTCATTGGATCCACCCCATCCCTCAAAATGATTGCATGCTCAATACTCCTCGTGCTGGGTGGAAAACCTTCTGGCATATTGAATATTTCTATTGTTCCATAATCTGTTGTAAGAACTCAGGAATAGATGGATCTTTCGTATCTTGTGAGTTTCCCAATAACACATTGAGCTCTATTAGGTACCCTTGACCTTCCTTCTTCAGAGCCCTATAGCTCTTAGAGAAATGCTCGTTCTTCCTAAAGATGGATCTCAAAATGACATTTTCCTCCCCTTACTTGAACTTCATAACTTGTGTCTTCCAGTTGGTTGAGATGGTGCCTAATTTCTCCAACCACTGAATGAATTACATCCGAGTTTCCTAACGGAAGAGTTAAGAAGTCCTCCAATATCGACAGTCCTTGTAACTCCAGAACTACCCCCTTATGGTTCCCTTCCCCCTGCAAAGCTGCCCCATTGCCTAGGGTTACTCCATACTACGAAGTGCCAGAGATAGGTAGGTGGAGTTCCTTCGCAACCTGGTAGAAATAAAGTTATGGGTTGCCCTGGGATCCACCATAACTACAACTTCACGCCTTGAATCACCCCTTTCAATTTCATTGTTTTGGGGTTAGTATGCCCCCTTATAGAGTTAAGAGAAATGGTAGGGAGGACTCCAGAACTTCTAATTCCCCATTAAGTTCCTTTTCCCTTCTCTATTACTTCCCTTAATTTTGATGTTTCCTCCTCGTCAAACATGAGTAACACGCTTAGCTGTTTGCAATGATGCCTAGGGCCCTATTTCTCATCACTGCGAAAACAGAGGCCTAACTCACGTTTTTGCTGGAGTTCGCGCTCACTCAAGAAGCGTATCTCCCCTTGTTGTCTAGCTGACAGTGTTCTCGGCCCCGGTGGAGGCAAAGATAGTGTTTGTGAAGTAGAAAAGGAAGAAATCGGGCGTGGAACATTTACCTCATTTGGAGGTCTGTAAGATGCATTGGAGAAGGAAAAAGGCTTGACCATTGTGTTATTTTAGGCTCGATCTCTCTCCTGAGCCCAAACTTAAACTTCTCTTCTATTTTCCCTGCACATCCGTTGCCTCATCCAAGTTACCTGGCCCTAACAAACGTATTTCTTCTTTTATCTCTTCCCTTAACCCATTCATGAACTGACCTGGGGTAATCTCTTCAAAAACTTCCTCCAATAGCGCCATTAGTTCCATAAAGCGTCTACTGTAATCAGCCACCGAAGCTTTCCATTGTTTAGGCGCCAATCATTGTTCCTGTAAGCTCCCCTGAGAAGAAAGCCGATATTTCCGAAGAAGCGGGCCCTTAAGTTCCTCCCACCGCACAATCCTCTTCCGCCAGAGTTCCCACTAAAACCACAACAAGGCATCGCCCTCTAACGCAACTACATCCGCTTCTAACTTATCCTCATCTTTCAAGCGATAAAACTGGAAATATCTCTCCGCACGCAAGATCCAGCCATCCTGGTTGATTCCGTCGAAGTTGGGTAAATCCAGACGCCTCATCCTCCAACTGGATCCAAACTCCAAATTATGTCTCTCCTTGTTGACTTCTAGGTGTGGTTCCCCCTGATTATGAGGACCCTCACCCGTAAAACCTCCCTCAGTTCGGAGCTTCTGGGTAGATTTCTCCACCGCTTCACTGGTATACCTCATGAATCAAAGCTCCATCGCCTCCATAGCAACTATTATTGCCTGGGTTATCTCAGTGTCTAACGACAAGATCGCCTCACGTCATTGTAGCGGTGGCTTTGATACCAAGTTGCCGGGACTTGGATTTGTAGGCACTGGATTGGAGTTTGGGAAGACAAAAGGCAAAGAAAGCAATTAAAGAATGGAACATAGCTAACAGAAATAGCCTAAATCTCATATGATTGATACCCTTCTTTCGAAAGGAACTCTCCAAGTGTGACTATACAAATTTTCTTAATGATCCCCCTCATCCTCTTACTCCTCTTTTTATTTAATTACAAATAATCCTTTCAACATAATATATTCCGTACATTTCCTCTTTTCTGCTCAATATTTCTAACTTCCTAACAAACTTACTGCCTGGTGACTTCCATACTCTTTTCAGTTGCTTGTTGCCTCATTGTACGTGGTATTGCTTGCTTCACTAGATACACTCTTGGCCACCTCATTGCCTCTGGCTTGCTTCCTTCTCCTTGAATACAACATTGTTATGGGAGGCTTGGTTGTGTCACTGGATATGTCTTCTGCACATACTTCAATGGAAGGTTAAGGTGATGCATAAAGATTGTAGAAAGTAAGACGAGTAAGTTCGACACACAAAGATACTAGGTTAGGGTACATTTGGAATGCATTGACCCTAGCCCAAAATCTTTAATCCATATGAACCGGAACTTTCCAAACAAACAACCCAAAAACCCAAAAAAAATTACATTAACATATGAAAATAAAAACCTACGGGTGTGAATGAGTTGCTTTGGCTGAACACGAACATATGATTACTTGTTCTTTTGAACTATTTTTTTTTATTTATGTTCATGAACAAACTTGTTTATATTCATTAAAAAACTCTTTTTGTTCATTTAACTAATTAAGGACACAATATTTTAAAACACAATAATCTAAATGTTGATATTTTCCCAATTAAATTTTTAGTTTTTTCCCTAGATATTGTCATTTGTAGCAATATATTTTCATTAAGAAACTTTCCTTAAACAATTGGATGATATAAGTACGAGACGTGTTGAATTGAACAACTTTATATGTACGAGTTTGGGATCAAGCTTGACTTAGAGTACATAAATCATATGTATGAGCCTATATCTTTAAATAAATTATAGTACATAAAAATAGTTAATAAGGAAAGAGACATAGTAACTTTTAATGTTAAAGTTTATACTTGAAAACTCATAAGGGATAAATTTTTATACGAGTTGGAGTTTGGCTTGTTCGATGTTAGAACTTTATTTTGAACTCAAATTTGGCTCGTCAATAAACTAACCAAGATGAATGAGCTTTTACTGAGCCACTTGATCACACCCCTTATAGTGAATTAAAGATCTTTGTAAAGCATTAACTTTTGCGAGCATTCCAGAAAATCGAGTTCAGACTCACAAAAACTGAAACTTTGTACCATTACAACACCAACTAACAAAAAGGCACTCAAAACTCAATGGGAAATTAGATTGCAATGCTATAGAAACATAAGCTCAGAAACAACTAGTTTTGAACAATGCACATATATGGACAAATCCTATTCATGATTTAACTCCATTATAAATGAGCTGAGATTGAACACGTGAATACTAAATGAACCAAACTTGACAGTGGCTCTATAGTACTATCCTTAATAATGCATTTCGTTATTAACGACTCACATGCCTAATCCATCATAATCGGTTCTCCCTAATATTATATTGTCATTTAATTATCTTCATTTCTATCTTTCTTCTAAATATCATCTTGAATTCTATCCCTTATGGTGTTCCCACACATCCATCTCTAACTTATTCGTCTTTGCTACCCCATTTTTTTCTACGGATTGCAGCTAGCAAAATATATATAGTTTCACAATTGATCTTTAAGTAATATTTTATCAAATTCCGAACCATTCCTTCACATTAATATGGGAATAAATAAATCAAAGTACTTAAACTTGGATGATCTAATCAAAGTCACATTTGGTTTATATATATGGATTCATTTTGAATTTCATGACTTTGAACTATATTTTGAAATTTTGGGCCAAATAAAGCTTCTTTGTGTATTAGGGTGCATTATTGTCTGGCAGTAACATCTAGTGGGTTCAACGAGTAAAAACATTCACTGTTTAACATCATAGGGTGAATCAAGTAGCCAATCTTCCATGCTCATGCATCAACTTGTTTTTACATTTGTGTTATCAGACTTTGAGGATGAAAGGCTTGATAAATTCTTACGAGGATAACTATTAATATACACATAACTATTAAGAGCTGTAGACTCTGACCTATTATTGATTGAGTTCTCTTTATCTCAAAGATTTCTTGTGTAATCCTCAGTGTTGGCTGTGCATATATAAGCTTTAATATTATGCAACTGATATTGCATGCTGATTGATTCCATTCTGATAATTTTGGAATTGATTGGTTTCTGTTTCATGATAGGTAATAAAAGCAATCTTGTCTATGGCTAAGACAGCTTTGCCCGGGTGTGATGATAGCTCATTTCGCCAAGCGTTCAAAACTTTGTTGCCGTGTGAGAAAGAAAATAAAAAAAAGGTAATTCTTTTAGTTCTTTGTTTTACACTAAATTGTTTTCATTTTTAAGGGATTCAATCACACATTATAGTTTCTGATATTAGCTATTAGCTATCTTGTCATTTTTAGTAATACATGCTGCCTATTGATGTGTTTATTTTTTCCTAGGTAATAGAACACATTGATAAAATATCAACTATAAGGAAGTGCAGCTTCATTTCAGCTGCAAGAGACATATTTAATGCAAAGATATCGGGTACCTTCAAGAGGTTTTATTCACACAATATCTCCATGCCATTGTGTCAAATAATTTCAACAGCTAAGTCTTTGTTAGTACTTGATTGTATTTAACACTAATTCTGTTTACAGAAGTCAACTCAGCCAAGGACGAAGAGTGCTGCTCACACTAGAGATAATATCAAAACTTGTCTATTGGGTAAATATTTATTTTAGCAAATAGAATGAAAGTTATTTCTTTCTTTTTATAGTGTCAATGCAAAGTGAATATTAGCACCCAGTACAAAGATGTGATCTGAGTCCAACTTGATCCTCTCTACACTCTTGATAATAGGAAGCAGTCAAAATGGTTTTTTTAGTGTAATTGACCTTGTGTATTTAGAGTCGTTAGGGTCATGCTAAATTTATATTTTGGAAGAGTGTAGAAACTAGCTGTTTATTTCTTCTTCAATTCTTATTTGCTTGAACAATATTTTCAGGAACAATCCATATCATCCATCATTACATCTATTGCGAATCTTCTCCCACAGGTTTCTTTATCTGAACCTTTTAATTTCTGTTTGCTCCATTTGGTGCTTTTCCAATCTTCCTTTGCATAGCTTTATCTGGTATCTATTTTGTTTTGGGGTTTTTTTTAGAGGATCACGGATTTGTCACATGCTTCTAACTTGCGTCACTTGCTATATTAGTGGACTCTGTCTGAATTTAGGGTATTTCTGAGTATTTTTGTAGGAAGGAAATCAGAATTTATTATTTAGTCTTTAATTTTTTTTTTATTGTCAGAGTTGAGTTGATAAAAAGGAAAAAGAAAGAGTTAGAAATCATGTGATACAAGGTTGAAACGGAAAAGTATCATGGGATTAGACTAAACCCACCTACTTTTGTCTAGTCAATTAATATTCTATCTCTCTCCTTACCCCGCCCCACCCTCTGCAATTCAGCAATGCAATGCTTTATTTTTCTGGCCAATTGCTACATCATTTTTCTACCTCTATGCATTATTGGAAAGTAAAAATAACACCACCATTGGAATTGCCTCACTAGGGTAACCAAAAGCCCATACATTTTACACCTTTTAACCAATGTGCCAATGTTTGATCTAGGGTTAGTTGTGTCATTGGACAATCTGCTGATCCGACCTGGATTTCGTACTCATGTAAGTGTCGTGTCGACTTGGGTATGTGAGGCGTATTGCTGAGTTTGAGTAATTGAGGTCACTTGGTATTCGTAGAATCGTTGTGCCTTACTATTCGAAACCTGCACGAATAGGGCACGACAATCTATCAGAGAGAGGTGGATGGTTTGTACCACCTTTGGCGCTTGTTGCGTTTTAGGAAGAGAAGTTTAAAGAGAGAGAAACTTAATTTTTAGGGATTTGTGTGTGCATTTTGGGATATGTGTTTTTCAGTGCATTAACTATTAATAGATAGCTATGCTCCTCTTGTGAATCGCTACCTCCCTTGTTAGGGTTTCCCATCTCATATCAGTTTATTGCCTTTTTTAGGCCTCTTACTTTAGTGGGTTGTCCATCCAGCTCCTTCTGACTAGAGGGAGTATCTCCTTTTATCTTTGGACAATTGAGGTCTCATAGACAAGTGTAAGCTCCAGATGGTGAAGCTTGGCTTAAGTGATTATTATGCCTCAACACATCTGTTTCTATAAAGTTCTTCCTATTTTCTGTTTGTGGCCATTCCATGAAAATCTTTCCTATTTCACTTTATTCCTTAGATGGAAAATAAAAATCTTTGTACTCTCGTTCACCCTACCACATGGTTCCTCTTAATCTATAATGATACATGTCTATAAAGTTTTCTCTTTCCTATCCAAAAAGTTAAAAACAAACGTAATTGAAAGAGTTTCAATATTTGCCTTTCTTATTAGTTATGGCAGAGTATAAACACTATACAAAGTATAATAAGCCTAGAATTAAGGAAATTAACTTGCTAAGAATATGCACAAGATTATCTACTTAACAAACTAAGCAATATACATTTATACAGAATATATGATAAATATATTCTAATATGAAAGAGTTTCAATGGTTGCTTTTCTTATTAGTTATGGAAGAATATATACAGTATACAAAGAGTATAATTAGCCTAGTATTAACGAAATTAACTAGCTAAGAATATGCACAACATTATCTACTTAACAAACTAAGCAATATATATTAATACTGAACATATGATAACTATATTCTAACAGTAATAACCATTGTTTAACACGAAGTAATATTCCTTTGTCTGTGTAGAAATCGTGACTAGGAAGAACTTTGTTTAATGGAGAGAGCAGTAGCTTATTTGGATTAAGTTGTGGGAATTGCTATAATATGTGTGCGGTACTAGAATTCTTCACTGTCTTTGTGAACAAGATTGTTAAAGTCACAAGTTTATGACATCCCGTTTAATGAATTTTTTCTTTTCCTTAGATTTACTTACCCCAGTAATGCTGTGATATTCTTGTCAGATAAGGACGTTGAATCTAGATTCTTAATAACTTCTTTTATCCATGGAAGCACATGGATGTCTGAAAATTATTATGCATTGTTATGGATTGGAAAACTCTCCATACATATCCAACATTTTCCGTAGAAAAATATCCACTTTTCACCAACATTGGATATTTTGGCATTGGCACGAATATTATTCTCTACGATACAAACTCATGGTGGTCTCGTGGGGGAATAGTTAAAGATCTTGAGAGTCCATTTGTTTATTAAATATTGCGACTTTTTTTTTATATAAAAAATTTCAAATGTTTACGCTATTTGTTTAATGCTCTGATGTTTTACTGCCACAGAAATACCTTCTAGAACAGCGGGCAGTAGTTAGTGTTGATGGAGGGAAATTACTGAATGAAGACGATGATCTCAGATCTGTAAGTTGTTCTTTTCAAGGATCAGATGAATTTTTGTCATTTTTTTAAGGCGCCATTCTATTTTTTTTTTGATAGATTACATATTCCTTACTGAATATTTGTCTTCCTTGGGGCAGGCCCTTCAGTACTTACTAGATGATGTAACTGATTTTTTATCTTCACAATCTGTTCCAAGACAAACTGAACCTGACGATATCATGGAAAACAAAGGTTGCATTGATGTACTTCAGGCTTTTGTTGACTACATATCTGAAAGAGAGAAGGAAAATTTTCGCTCAAGGAGACAAGATAATCAAGATTCTGTCACACTGACTACCATTCATCAGGTTCTTTGGCCCTTCTCATGTTTGAAATGAGAAAAACACGATACTTCTTTATTTTTCACTCCTACCTTTTGTTTACAAGGGATAATAAAAGAGAGTAGGGCATAGTCTGCGTAACCACTACCTAAATTATTTGTTGCTTAGTTCTTGTTGTGAATTTAAAGTGTTTAGCACATTAATGATTGCATAACACTAATTCACTGCACAAGTTCAATTCCTGTTTACAATTTGAAAAGAAACACACTAAGTAACTGATATTTCAAAGAATTTGACCACCTCCTAGAACAAACTCAGTGAATCGTTAAATACCTTAGACTCAAAACCACCTATTGGAATTTGATTTTAAGTAAGATATAAAACATAAAATAACGTTAAAACTTGAGAAGCTTTAAAATGCAAAATGTTTTGTATTGAATTCTTGTGTATATATGCTTGAATTAATGAATGGCTGCCCTATTTATAGGGTTTATGTGATACACCTATTTGGACAAGGACAAGGAAAACAGTGAACTCCTATTGTAATAAAGATTCTAATAACACAAAAGACTCCTAAGTGTTTAAAACATGTAAAACCTATCCCAAGTAGGATAGCGAAACCATATAAGTAAAAATTATCATAAATAGGAAAGTAAATCCTAAATCAATTAAAATCAAAAGAAGAAACCTTTCCTAACTCAGTTAGGAAAAGTGAAATGCTCTAAAACTTCTTCTAAATCAGTTTTGGTTTCACAAAACAAATCTTAATCCAAGTAGGATTAGTAATCTTAAGGAATCCTAATCCAAGTAGTATTACTACAACTACACAAATCCTAAACCAAGTAGAACATCACCATCCCAATGTGTTAATCATGATTTTTTTTTTGTAGAATGAGCCAAGCCTAAAAGTTGAATAGATATGTTAGATTGACCGTTTTGATATTCCCTCTATAATCCTTATCATTCTCTCCCTTTTGAAGAAAAATTCATCCTTGAATTTTGCTACTACAAGAAGCTAAGGACTTTGATGAAACTATTTGAACCAAATTCTCAGCCACATTAAGTATCACAAAACTCCAAGACATGTTGAAAGAAAGAAAAGAACAATCAAACATACCATCTTGATGCATGAACTGTTTATCTATAATCAAGATTAGAGCTATCTAGGTTGATTGAGGTCAAAAAGAGTTTCAAATATTTTCACATAGAGATATCTAGGTTGATTGTTGACAAAGGAGTTGTTTACAATATATCCAACATCTTCTATAGAATAAAGGAACTTGACCATAAATCTGTTCTAATTCAAAAGAAAGTTCAGGAATTTTCTCAACTTTCCTCTCCTTCTCAAGGAAATCTTCGGGCCTTCCCAAATATAAAAGATCCTCTACCTTTTCCCCTATCATCAATGGTAGCATTAGGCTTGTTAGATTCATTGCCATAATCACTATACTCATAGTCACATGCTCCTCATCATCTTTCTTGTTGATAAAATAATGAATTGAGTTTGGATCAAGTTTTTGATCAATCGTTTGATTGAAGGCCTCTTGACGTGTATAACACTTGTTTATTTTGGTCTCTATAGCACCCAACCTCTCTTTTATTGTGTCGAGGGATTTGAGTTGACTCCAGATTTGATTAAGCAATTCTTTCTTGTGTAGACATCTTGAAAACTAGAGAAGCCTTCGAAGTTTTTTTGATGAATTAAATGAGTTTACAATGTGGTTTCCTTAATGAAACTTTGCAAAGATCACTGAATCTTGAGAAAAGACGATATCTTGAATGGTTTCTTGCAATTCAAAAAGGTTATGCATTAATACGTACTTTGTGCACAAGTTTCTTATTGCCCATAATTCGTTATGAAAATTTAAACCAAGATACTTCTAAATATAAGGATTCCAATGAAAAAAGAATCACAAGAAAAATTTATAGTGTAACTCAAGTTATGGTCAAAAACTCCTAGAGGTGCGCAAAAAAACTAATTTGCTCCGAAATAATGCAAACCCTAAACCCTAATTTCTTCCTCCTAATTGTCCCAAAAATGTTCAAGAAATCACCTTGATGCTCTTATACCAAATTGATGTGAATTTGAAGTATTTAACATGTTTATGATTGCAAAACACCAATTTTCTACATAACAAGTGCAATTCTTGTTCACAATTTTAAAAGAAACTTACTAGTAATCAATATTTCAAAGAATTTGACCACCTCCTGTAACGAACTCAATGGTTCGTTAAATACAATAGACCTTCTCTAGAATTTGATTCTAAGTAAAATGTAAAACGTAAAAGAATGTTAAATTTGAGAAGCTTTGAAAAGCAAAGTGTTTTGTATTGAATTCTTGTGTATATGCTTCAATGAATACCTGGCTACCCTATTTATATGGTTTATGTGATACTCCTATTTGGACTAGAACAAGTCCTAGCTCAAACCTATTTAAACACAAACACTTAAACTACTATTCTAATTTAACAAGGAAAATACTCCTATCCTTGTGCAATAAGGAAAACACTGAACTCCTATTTTGATAAGGATTCAACGACACAAAAAGACTCCTAAGTGCTTAAAAACATGTAAAACCTATCCAAAGTAGCATAGTAAAACCATGTAAGCAAAACTTATCATAATTAGGAAAACAAATCCTAAATCAATTAGAATATGACAAAGAAATCTTTCCTAACTCAACAAGGAAAAGTGAAATGTTCCAAAACTTCTTCCAAATCAGTTTTGGTAACACAAAAAAAATCCTAATCCAAGTAGGATTAGTGATCTCAAGAAATCCTAATCCAAATAGCATTAGTAAAACTACACGAATTGTAAACCGAGTAGAACATCAAACCATCCCAATGTGCCAATCATGACCTTTGTAGTAGATAGACCCAAGCCCAAAAATTTAATAGATTTGCTAGATTGAACGTTTTGATCTTCCTTCTTTTATCCATTATCGGTTTCATATTGTGAAATCTGGTATACTGCTTGTAGAAAATGGAATCACTCAATCATCTAATCCTTGTCTATTTTGCAGTCAAAAGGCTTAGAATGGGACATCGTCTTCATTGTAAAGGTAAGTGAATATGCAAAATATTGTGGGAGTTTCTAGAGAGTGGTAGCATGTGCCTTAACTAAAAAGAATGTATATGACTCAATTATGAACCCAATTTCCCTCAGTCTAGAAATTTACCATTATAAAAGTTATTCGTGTATTTTTCACTTGTATTATTGAAGTCCATTTGTAGTTTAAATATTGGTTGGCTGATTAACACAAATTGACAACTTGCTACCACCTGTTTTGTATAGTTTAGACTTTGGATTAAATTTTGTACTTACTGAATTGTGGCAAACCGGTTATGTTTGAGTAGTATAGTCATCCTTTGGTCTCTAGTTCAACCCCATACTTTTCAAGATATGCAAAACCCTGTTTTAGAGCTCTTCTTTATTTTTATTTTTTATTTGCAATACTTATTCCTTAATGCATCTTTTTTGAAATTGAGCAATCTTTTTATTATGAGATTTGAATAAGACTTTTTTTTTAACCTTCGAGAAGGTTCTCAATCTAAAACTTTATATCTATAAAAGCTGATTCATTTGCTTCATTACAATTTTTAGAAAGGTGTTCAATAAGATGGTAATTGCTCCCATCCATCCATGGAAACTTTTATTGAAAACGTTCCCAAGTGTTCTGATTGTCTGTTTGGCAGAAATATGATTTTTCATTTTATAATTTCCTTCTCAACATGATTTATTCAATGTTGGTTGCAAATTTTCCTGTATCCTGTTTTCAGGGTTTGGGTGTATCTTAGAAGTTTTAAGAAATTATGAGGGGCTGACAGGGATGGAGGAAGTTGGTGAGCCTAAGTAGCTGGCTGGTACATTTTGTCTAGAAATGACAGCTTCTGGTCACACGGAATGTCTTTGATGCTTTATTCCTCTTTTTTATTTTTTTATCATACACTTGTGGCCTTAGGAAATATAAATAGGAAAAGTAGAGTTTAGTTTTACCTATTCATGTCATTCCTACTTCTAAAAAACTCCACGTTTTGTTTTATATCCCAAATATTTTTAGTTTCATGTAAAAGATCATTCATTATCAAAGAAAGAGACTAATATTTTCAATTTAAAGGTTTTGTGTGTCTATTAATTAATGTCTCTTCTTTGAAATCCCACACTTGGTATTTCAAATCCCACGGTTTACATGAAGGGTGAGAGGTCCTATGAAGGTTATGACTTGAGTGTGAACAATAGTTTTGAAAAACAAAAATAATGCTGGTTATTTCAAGGCGTAGTTACCAAATATAGGCTCATCCCTATTTGTTCGAATTATAACGGATGAATGGAACGGATCGTGGCCAATGCGGTTTTTGAAGCATTGATGAGCAAGCAAACAACAAACGTTCATTGTTTGTGTTTTTTATGCCTTAACATCTATATTTGGCCTTTATTAGATAACGTTATTTTCCTGGTTTGTGCTTGAATTTGAAATTTTCTTGCTTCAAGCTTAATTATATATTATTAAACAGTTTGACTGGATGTTATTGGCTTCATATCAATTTTTTGGCTGGTATGGTCAATTTAAAGGTTCTGTTGTTCTCGTTGTTTTGTAAAATGTCATATTTTTTCTATTTTCCTTGATATTTACGCTAGTTTGGAAAAACACATGTTGGTGAATATATCTTGTTTTGCATTCCAGGCAAATGATTCAGAGATTCCACTTTTACATGAGCAAAATGGTATTGCTAAGGACCGTGGAAATTCTCTTGAGGTAAATACTCTTGTACTGTTAAGTTGGTTTTTCATGGTTATTAACATCAGTTTTGGTTTACACAATTTATAAGATTCTGTTTTGTTCTACAAACTGTAGGAAGAACGACGTCTATTGTATGTGGCTATGACTCGTGCTCGAATAAAGCTTTTCATCTTGTATGTGACAATGGACTCCAATTGGCAGGTTAATACTGTTGAAAAGTACATTCTTAGTTAGATATTTCATATTATCAAATCTTGGCGACAATAATTTTCTAACTTCAGGTGCTCCATCCTTCTCGTTTTCTTCAAGAAATTCCAGCACATCTACTGGAAGTTAAGGTATGTTTGTAATTTGAAATTTCCAGAGGCTCCTATCAATGCTATTGCAGTTTTCACTATTTTAATTTTGAAAAAATACAGTAACTTTGGTGAGATTACAATGCTTATTAATGCCCTCTTATACGAGAGTCACTATAAAACATTAGCAATGATCTCTAATTGCATATTCTTGCGTTCAAATATTAGACTTAGCTTTCTAATGAAAATCTTCCTTAAATTTGGTCTAAAATAAAGTGTTAACTGTCACAGTCCCATATAAAGGCATGCCATTGCTTTCGATAAAATCAGGTTGAGTTCAATACAAAATGTGAGTTTCACATATTTTGCTTTGTTCTTGGTTCAAGAGTGGGCTAAGTTTAAAGTTTATATTCTTAACTATGTTAGGAGTGATTTAACCATATACATTCATTAAATTAGATCCTTTGAGTTAGATTTATGTAAATTAGTATCAGATTCTACAACTTTTTTTAACAATCCTTGCTGCCCACACAGTTCATTGCTAATATACGGCTTGTTTTTGCCATGGAATGCAAGCATTGTATTTAACTTGGAGCATGTTGTTTGCCTTAGTTGGTATCTACACGGTTTTCTTTTGCATCCAGATTGTGTGAATTATTCTTTTCGTTGCATTCTATTCCTACAACATGGAGAATGATCTAGCAACGGCTATCTATGAATTGATTGCCAGATCTGATGAATTGGACAAGTTGCAATTTGATTCAAACTTTGTACATGATCTTGATAATAATAAGATTTCTACATGCATGGATGCTGTTATAGACCTAAAAACTGAATTTGACCTGAATCTCATATCTTTGATGGTAATGTTGATGATTCCTTGATTAAGCACACGTACTAATCTACTTATAATGAATATACTAAGATTAAACTAGATGATTTCATTGGTGACAAGAATCCTGAATACTTGCTTTAATGGATTCAACAATTGTAGAAAATTTGTGATTATAAATGTTTTGATGACCATAAAAGGTACAAAATTGCTTCAATTCATTTGACTAAGTTTATTGGCATGTGGTTGAAAGGTTTAAATGCTCATAGAGCATGATTTTGGCTAGGGTTGATTCGCGAATACTAAGTTTTAAGCAATTAGATGATGACTTTGCGGAGTTTCTTGAAAAACCTACTAGAGTGTTTTCTATTCAAGATGGTTATTGATTCATAGGCAACCATTTGTGTATTCCTAGATCTGGAATGTTTGAACTCTGGTAAGGGAGGTGTATGGTGGAGGAATTGCTGGACATTTTGGTGTCATAAAGACATTGGCATTTATTTTCTGGCAATAAAATGAAAACAGAGGAAAGCAAGCTAAGCACCCTTCCTAGCTATAGTAGCTAAATTGTGTGCTTTACAAACAAGCAATATACAAACTTTAAAATAAGTGAAGGAGGGAAAATTAAGAGCTTGGATTCTATTGTCATCTACAAGCGTCTTTAATTCCTTAGGAGAATTAGAAGGCTAGTGAGGGATGCGACTCTTAGAACATTGTCTATATGGATGAAGCAAGCTTCTCTTTTGTAGGCCTCCTCCATACCTCTTCTAATGGCCAAAAGTTCCGAGTGGAATGCTGATAAAGCCCAAACTCTCTTTCCACTCCCTTTATTCCTACCCTCCCAATTCTATACACCAACCAAGGTCGAGTCTTTCTTGTTTTTCTTTTTAACTCTTTTCCAAGCTCTTTCGACCTCCACTATGATAGTTTCTAGCCTTGAAGTTTACCCACTGTCCAGTTGGATTAAGTGTGTGTGTGTGTGTGGGGGGGGGGGGGGGGGGGGGGGGGGGTGAGGGGCTTAAGTAGGGATCTTTCATCCTGATCATGAATCTCACATGCCTTGACCCTTCTCAAGTTCCATTCCTTGAAGATTGAGAATATGGCCTTCGGATTGGGTTGAGAGTTTCTCTGGCGAACATTGTTTCTATGAAGCCAGATACTCTTCCTTGAATTTTCTTTTTCCATTCATGAAATAAAATAGGCAATTCCTAATCCATTTACCTATCCTGGGTTTCCTCGTCGAGTTCCACAAAATTAGGAAGGAAGAACTCCAAACACGATCTGCTACTTCACAATTACAAAAAAGATGGTATAGCAATACTGGATGTCTCTAGTAGAGGTAGGTACTATCTAAATTCTTTCCTCTCTTAACAAGCTCTTCTCGTGTTGGAAGAGCCCTATGTAGTAGCTTCCAACCAAGCAACTAGCTGTTAGGTTTAATCTTTAGCT
The DNA here is from genome assembly GCA_026401315.1 of Dysphania ambrosioides. Classification (NCBI taxonomy): domain Eukaryota; kingdom Viridiplantae; phylum Streptophyta; class Magnoliopsida; order Caryophyllales; family Amaranthaceae; genus Dysphania; species Dysphania ambrosioides. The sequence goes on from CM048657.1 coordinate 24,983,823, forward strand.
TCCAAAAGCCCTCTTGTTCTCTAAACACCCTAGGAGAGCTATGCACTATCTGGTCATGCTCCCGCAAGAAGCTTGTCTTAAAAAACCACCAAACTACTTCATCTTGCCTGAGATTAATACCAATGTGAGTACTCAGGATTGTTCTAGCTATATCCCCGTTGAATAATCTCCAAATCTAGATGGGATTCCAGGTATTAGAGCTATTTAATCCATTAGATACCCGAAGGGGTTTTGGCTTCTGAGGATTTAATTTTGAGACCTCAACTAAAATCTTGCCTTAAGGCCACCACAAATCATCTTCAATCTTAATACTCTTTCCATTGCCAATGATTTTACCAATACTTTGTTTCATTGCTATTGCTTATATGACCATGCTCCTATAAACCCATGAACCCTTCAAAGATTTTATAATCTCCTACACCACCGCATCAATAAAGAGAGCTTTGTATTTCCCTAAGATCAACCTAGAGACTAGGCTTTGAGGTTCCTTTTGAATTCTCCATGCCTGTTTGAAGAGAAAGGATAAGTTGATATGCGAAATATTCCATATTCCAAGGCCCTAGGAAGAGCCGAACTGATCTTGTGTATAAGTTTCTTCGACATTTAGTAAATAGATATCACATGAGAAGCAAGGGCAATCAAGATTGCGTTAATAAGTAACATTTTTTCCTCGCAGGCTACATATCTTGATGTAGTTATCAGGAGTTGCATTAAAGAAGAACAATGCTTTATCCACTTAAAATAAATGTGAAATTCTCGGTCCATTCCTTCCAATCTTTAATCCTCAAATTTCCTTTTAGTTTTCTAGTAAGGCTATTTAAGAAGATAAAACTTGCATACAAAGGATGAAAATGTATGGGGAGAGAGGATCACCTTGTTTAAAGCTTTTCTTGGGGAAGATCTAAGAAACCAACCCTCCATTTACGAGGATGGAGTAGGAGACCGAAGAGATGTATTACATGATCCAACGAATCCAAATATGAGGAAAGTCCATAGCTTGCAACACTCTATAAAATCCCATTTAACTCTATCGTATGCTTTGGAGAGGTCAACCTTCATCACAGAGAAGTCCCCACTCTTTTTCTTGCATTTGAAAGTTGACATATTGGTGCACTTCTTTGTCCTAGATGTTCATATGGTTATTTCTAGATGTGCTACTTGTCAAAAAAGGCCAAAAGCATGTTTCATAACAGTTTGTATACACCTTTTCCAATCCCAAATGCACCTTGGATTAGTGTAAGTATGGATTTCGTCATTGGTTTACCTAGAACTCAAATAAGGATGCCAACACAGTCATTCTTAATTGGTTTTCAAACATGACTCACTTTGTTCCTATGCATAAAACTGATGATTTATATTTTTGAGAGATTGTTAGATTGCATGGTATACCAAGGTGTATTATGTCTGATTAGGATACAAAGTTTTTGAGTCACTTTTTGAAGTTTTTATGGCACGTGGTTGGTATTAAATTGGTGTTTAGTTTTCCTCATCGCCCTCAAACCCATGGACAGACCAAAGTCACTAATCGAACCTAGGGAACTTTGTTGAGAGGGTTAGTGAGTAAAAAACAAAAAGATTGGGACCTAAATTTTAGACACTCTGAATTATCTTGTAATAGATCACATTCAATAACTACGACATGTTCTCCATTTAAGGTTGTCTATGGTATTAGTCCTTTCCTTCCTATACATTTTGATCCTCTTCCTAAAGATGACATTCATATGGATTTAAAGAAAAGGATTGATGCTTTTTAGGGAACTTGTGAACAAGTTAACGCTCAGAAGATGAACAAGCAGTATAAGAAGCGAGCAAACAAGAATAGGAGTTTCAAATCTGATGATTTGGTTTGGGTTCACTTAAGGAAGGAGATCTTAAAGAAAGAATGAATTAATGCCTTGGGCTAATGGTCCTATCCTAGTTCTTGTAGCTTATGGGGATACCACTTATAAGATCAAGTCGCCAGATGATTTTGAAAAGAATGTGCTACGTTTAATGTTGATTATTTTTCTCCATATTTGGATGATCAGAATTTGAGGCCAATTCTTTTCCAGAGGAGGAGAATGATACGGATTCAAAGGCATTAACAAAAATGATCAAGTCACTTTAGTCCTTGATTCCATGGGGTTCAACTTGTTTGCTTCTCAACAAGAGTTCCTCACATGTGTGATTTCGCTTCTCAATAGCCAAGTGATGGAGAGGAGTAGAGCAAGGCATATTCTTCTTAGTTATTTTATTTTACTTAGATTATATAAGGATTATTTGGTTTATTTATGTTGCTTTAGGAAATATAAGGACGCCACATTAGCCTTACAATGTGTTAAAAATGTGTTTAAGCTGATTTGAGTTGTTTTAACCTTATTTGAGTCTAAGTAGGAGTTGAATCAGTCTAAGGCAATTATTTTCCTAGGATCAAATTTGTTTGACTCCAACTTGTAATAGGAAAAGGATGTGTTTTCAGTAGCTTATATAAAGGCATGTTGTTTCTTTCAATAAATCAGATTGAGTTCAATATAAAACACGAGTTTCATATATTTTGCTTTGTTTATAGTTCAGGCTATGTTTAAAGTTTGTGTCGTTAACTATTTTAGGAGTGATTTTGTGTTCACCAAACTAAGAGCTTCAGGAGTGATTCTCTAAGGTTAATATTATCTCTTGACTTAGATCCGTTCTTAGGGTTTGATTCACATAATGTACTGTTTGACGAAAACTTGCACTAGATGTCTATGCACAGCAGCACAGGAGGAAGGTGAGTCCTTTGGGAATGACAGATTGATCAGTGACTATGAACCAAGGTGAATAGTGGATGAACACATTAGTTAATTAGAAGGAACATAGCAGTAATTAAAATGACCATGAAGTTATTTCAACACTTTTTTTTTTAATAGTGAATCATTTGAATTCACCAATTTAATATATGTGTTACTGTCCTCATTAGTTTAGTTATGTGATTTTATCCTTTTCTAGAGAATCATCTATAGATTCTAAATCAATACACTTTATAAACATTGTGAGACTGTTACAATTTGCTACTATGAGATATTGTTCATTATATATTTCGTGTTCTTTGAATTTTTACTTTGAAAGGACTCATAAATGAGAAAAAATAAGCAAACTGGAGCACCAAGAGTCCAAAGCAGCAAATTTATTGAAAGAGGATCTCTTCGAAATTGTGGAGAGAGCACTAACTGTTGTTATTTTCAATTTATTGAAAAGTTTATCTGTGCCTTCTGGTTTCGATTTTTTATCATTTATTTATTGGAAGTAGCGGGAAATACGTCATACATGATCTTGTCTACTGTTAACTTTAGCATAGCTTGAAATTTAAGTAGGTCAACTTGAAATGTAATACATGTAAATGCAATCAGTTAACTTCTGAGGAAAGCTGGTTTTGGTTTAGTATGCTTTTATGGGAATATCTTTCCTGTTTTATTTTTTCTCCTTTCAGAAAGTGGAAATTGGGAGAATTCCATTTCCTTGTTTGATGTTTTACTTCTTTTTATACTACTGTTGTCTCCCTATGCATATTTTTTTTTTCGCTAAATTGGAGTTAAAAATTAAGAAGCTGCGTGTGATTTTCCTGTTTTGCTTTCCTCTCCTTCCAAAAAGTGGGAATTGGTTTCTTGTTTCTTGTTTTAGCTTCTTTGAAACTCTTGATACTATTGTTATCGTCTGATGCATTTTTGCTTTATTAGAGTAACAAAATTAAGAAGCTGCTTGCAATTTTCCTGTTTTGCAGGCTGACTTGAATTTAACTATTAATAAAGTAACATCTGTCAAAAAAAAATCTGAAGCTCTCGAGCTTGGGGAAGCTATGATTGGATATACTTCTCCTAGTTGCAAAATAGATGAAGTGTCCGAAGATCCAAAAAGTAAAGAGATGTTGGTAGAACTAAAAAATATAGAAGCAACAGAAGTTTTGAGAACGGAAGCATTCAGCGGAAATAGTTTTTTGAAAAAGTAATGTCTGATGGGCACATTTTCTGTGGATAGGATTGTTGATTTTTCATTTCTAGTGGTACTGTTGATGTGTAGCTTCTTTTTTGAACCTTTTGGCAGATTCAACATGGAGGACCGAGCACTGGTTTCACGTATATTTCATCAATGGGCCAAGAAAAAGGCCTTTCAAAATCCAAAGAGGTTACTTGACAAGGTAATGTTTTTAGACCAGGAATAACTTTATACTAGATTTGTCAATGGCTGTAAAACAATATTCAAGCACTATCTGAAATAGTATCTCATTTTGGAGGCAAACAGAAAATAAATGAATATTCACTTGCAAATTGTGGCATACAATGGTTACTATGTATCCTGCTTAGTTCTCAAGTGAAGAATGACAGGAATCTCTTGTTATTACTGCTGGACAAAGGGACATTTATTCTAAAGCCATAACTTAATTTGGGATATAGTGATGGATACCTAGTCTTTCTTTTTGATGCCATAGTCCATCAACATTCCATCTTAAGGCATTTATTTTAGGGAATAGTTAAGTAGTCATAGATGAGCTTGTCAGGACAATCAAAAGGTGGTTGTTTCATATGATTTGCTATTGTTGATTGTACTGTTTAATGTCAAATTAGAACTTTGGAGAGAAACATTGCAGATAAAATCAATATTTAAGTTTAATGGAGTACTGTGATACAACTTTATGATTGTAGAACGTTTTGGGTATAAGGGGTAGGGCATCCTAGACTGAGGAGGTTAATGAAGTTCATTATAAATGCTGGAAAGTCAGATGGAGCATTCAGGAGTTTTATGCAATAACTGACAAATAACACTGATGGGAAAGTACTATGCGAGTATGTGGTGTCCTTATGCTTGCTCAATTATTTTGTCCTTTGGGTTGAGTGCTGACTTAATTAATATACTAATATATGGGAGGATACAGGTGCTTCATGAGATGTAGCCTTACAATATAACATCCGAATATGATCGTTGAAACAAGGCTTTGAAGTTATGTGCGTTAGTATGTCATGTTGGCTTTCTGGATATGGCCTTGCAAATGTAATGAAATGTATTGATCTTCAAGACTAGAGGGCAAATATTTACTTTGAAGAACTTTGTTAAATGAAATTTTTACATAAAAAATTGTTAATTTTGCACAATGAAGACTTTTAAAGTACATTAGGACTACTATTTGTGGATGAGGGAGCATTTTATTGTTTATGATGCAAAGATAGTCTGATTCTCCGGGGAAGTTTCTTGCAACACAATATATACTATTACTCAATCAACTAGTTCATTGGGTACTTAATTAGGTGCTGATTTATATTTTTCTAAAATTTCCCATTAATTTCTGTTTTAGTTATCTCAGAAATATTTTGATGTTTTTTCACGGAATAAATTAATATAAACAAAGCGTTGCTTGAAAGTTTTATACCTTTAATTTTTTCATAATGTGAAAGTTGATATGTTAAACTCAATGTTTATTGACTTGAGATGTTTTTCTTGCAGGTTAACTTTGTAATCGACGAACGTTTAAGAATCAAGAAAGGGAACAAGAAGGTTGTATTTATCTTGCTATTTACTCATTTATTTTTGTAACTATCCAAATATTTATCTTATATTTCTTTTCCTTTATTTATCTAGCATCATAGAAAGGCTTTTTTTTCCCTTTGTTATGACTGTCTCAGCCCACAAGAACCAGGGAATTTGAAAGCACATTAAGCAGTGATGTTTAAAGGCGGTTAGGTTATGATATGTTTTATAAGATGTTGGAAGAGCTTAAATAAGTGTTGATTTTTTTAATGATTATTTTATTGTAACCTGATGCTTTTAGATTCAGTATTCAACCAGGAAGTCCTAGCTTTGTTTCTCATGTGAGAAGGTTTTCAGGGATATTACTGAAAGAGAGAGCTCTCAGAATATTATTAATGAAAGAACAAGATTGATAATTAGATAGCCATTGATGGAAACTACCCCGGTTTTAATGACAGTAAAATATCAATACAGCTCATGTTTGTTGTGTATTTGTGCCCTTGGATCTGCGAGGTCATGCTTATATCCTCATTTCTGTTCTGATTTCTTTTTATTTTTTAATAAAGTCTTGGAATCTTTTCCACATGTACTCGTTTCCTTTGTGTGCAATTTATTATCTATTTGCGATTTGTATTATGTAGATCTCAAATTTAATTATACATCCCATGTGAATTACTTGCCTGGTTTGTTTTTCCGAAGAGTTACTTCATGTATTACGTATCCTTCTTTTCCTTTCTCTTTTTTTAAAATTTTTGTCATGACTATTGTAAGCATTAGGGCAATTAGATACATTACATGCATAAAAATATTAGATGATTGACTTGTGTTGGCCATGGGGGTTTGACTATTAGTTTGTTACATTTTGCAGGATATTTTCGTTGTATTGAAGTCATTCTTGAAATGTGATGAAGCATTTCAATTTGCTGACTATGTAAGCTCCTTTTTCCCTTTGTGTGTAGCTGGTTGAGGCTTCAGGAGAGGGAGAGAGGGGAGTGAAGCTGTTTTATTCTCTTTTCTTTGTAGAGAGTTCTTCTTCTAGCGTTGTTTGCTTGATGTCTTTTTTCTTTTCTTTTCTTTGTGATGATACTAGGTTATACAGTGGGAACAGATACCATCTGACAAACGTGTGCACTTGACGAGGGAAAGACAGGTAGAGCTTTCTTATTGCATCTCTCGTGCTTTAAAGAACCTATGTTGGATTTTATCTGAATAATCGTTTGATGCATTATAATGTGAGCTATGCTGGCTAAATACTGATCATTTGTGATGCATAAATATAGAATGTGGATCACATCTTACCCAAATAAGGGCAACCATATTTTATCAGAAGTATCTATCCTAATTATATATATATATATATATATATATATATATATATATATATATATATATATATATATATATATATATATATATATATATATATATATATTTATTTTTTTATTTGCCTTGGTTAGGTATAGGCATATAGGGTTGGAATGGTACAAATATAAGATTTAGCGATTTTAGAATTTGATCTGTCTCATCGCCTTTCCACTCTTCATGATGATTGATTTTGGAATTGTTTCATTGTCTGTCTGATTTTGATTTTCCTCACTTATGGAAATCCTAAAAATGGGGATCAGGTGAATTGAGTGAGATATTTTAGCTACAAAATTATGCCTTTTTGGATTGTCTGAATCGAAAGGTGTGAGAAGGATATTCTTATGTTAGTTTCTCTATAAAATATTTCTGTATATCATTTGCTATATTTTCCTGAAGCTTTTCATTTCTTTTAGCCATCCTGGTATCATCATCAATGGCTTATTCAAAAAAAGTCAAGCTTGAGTTCAAAAAATGGGATTTTGGGCCTTTTCTGTATTAATTGCTACTATGGGCCGCACCCGTGTTTCTTTTGTGATTCTTAATTCTATTTACTGGAAGTATTATGTTATTGATGTGTCAGTGGTTGGGAGGAAAGTGGTAGTTCGTATGTGGAGGGCTACGTGAGTTTACATGGCAACACACTAGATATTAAACCATTTTTATTTGTCTCAATAGATTAGCCATTTTAGGGGGCCTGCGGGCTCCCATCCACTCACCACCTTTTTACTGGTGTAATGATCAAGTGTCCATGGCAAAAACAGAGCAGGGTGGCTAAACACTTTTCTGGTCAAACACTTATCCTAATAGTTCTCTTTCTACGCAGTTGTGAAATTTCAGTTGCTATTATAGTGTACCTTTCACTTGCTTTAATCTTTTTCCTTATGTTTGGAGGAGCTGGAAGGATCATAACCTCATAGGCAGTGTGGAGACGACTGCATGCGTCATTCACTGCCGTTGTTTCTCTGGCTGTAGATCTTTTATCTGCTTGTATTTGATTTGGCACTGAGATTAATGGCTCCATGTGCTTCAACTTGTGTCCATGCATGATCTGATTCACATGAGTTTTTTATGACTAATCACCTGTAGTTGTCCATCTTTTTTTCTTCCCTCTGTTTCCATTGATTCCTGCATTGTTTGTACAGGAACATTTCCAGAAACAGCGGATGGAGACTGCAATGAGTTCATCATCCCCAACTATGAAGCAGGTAAAAAGTACTATTGTGTTAAAGCATAAGTTTGATGTATTACAATACTATACTCTGAAGACATTTGCTTGCTTGCTGCTTTTTTATGTCACGTAGTTCATTTTATTTAGAATTTTGCCTCACTTTTTATCTCTACCATAGTTTGGTACAAGGATAGCTTGATCTGTCGCATCAAGTGATGAGTCGCCCAGTAAAGGTGTATTCTGTCTGGTCCTACACCTGATGATCAAATTCATTCTCAGTATTATACTTGAAGTGATCTCAGCTATGACTTTGAGACAACATTGTTGCTTCTAAGTAGGATACCATAGAGCTCTTCCATGAGTATAGCTTCTACTTTGACCAGAGGAACATATTTTGTGCTTTTGCTAGAGCGGAAAACATGCCTAGTGAGGAATCGAATGGTGCGTATTTATTTTAGCAATCGATAGAGAATACCTCTTACCTTTTAAGCCTTAGACGCTGGTCTGAGAGAAGCAATCAAACTGAGTTGCCACCTTCTCATACTAGAATTTTTTTGTATTCTTAAAGTGCATATTTAGTTGATCCTGAATTCTACCGTTTCTTATTATCTTCCTACTCTTATGTCTGTAATTCTTTTTAAATTTGTTAAATTACCTGCTTCCATCCAATACATTAATCATTTACTAAAATTGTGTGACAGATTGATTATCTGCATAGCTTGGGCTGCACAATCGTCCCTGAATCAAAGCTGCATGCTTCGCGGTTGATAGAACAATACAAAACACTTTAGGATTGTGAAACTATGCTGTGATATTATTTTTTTGGCAATGAGTAAAGAGAAGAGAGCAAACAGAAAAAATCTCAGGCACCTACTCTGGCTAAAGGTTAATACATGAAACAAATTGAAATGTGGATGCTTCCTAGCAGATGTACCAGTTTTATCAACTCCTTAGGTGAAACTATGCTGCGATTACTTGCAGGAAAAGACCCAAAACTTGGCAGCATATTGCATTTTTTTTTTTTGTTTTTTGTTAACAAGTTAATAGGAAAAGTTTTATATCTAAAGCTTTTGGTTCTATATTCGTTTCTTGATAATTTTGAGTTAACTAGAATGTGCGTGTACAAATGCATGATATACATGTAAAATTTGAGGAATATTATGACATTATTTTGGAAAATATGAAACATAGATAAAATTGATAATGTCATCAATTAACACATTTAATAAAAAGAATATAAAGAATAGTTTTGTGATTGTGTTATTAAATAATATTCGTAATATTGATTAAATAAAGATATTTTAAAGTCAATTTATAACCATTAATAGTGTTAAAAATTATAATAATGTCACTTAAACTATTGTATAATTTTTCTACCAAAAATTATGAATATTTCATATGATTAATCATGGCTTCTATATAGAAAGTAATTAAGAAGTATATACTATATAAATATTAGAATGAACTACTTTGAATTGCATGATGTAATGTAGTACAATGTATACATTCAATACAATATTTAGAAGTTTTACTAGGAACAATTCCACTATATTTAGTTGAACTTAATGGTGGGGTTGTCGTTATCCTATCAAAAATAACCTATCCAGCTAAACTAATGTAGTTCGAGTAAGTACGGTCAATATCCCAATAGACTATTGGGGTCTAATACTGTCAAATGTTCTAATTTCTACTAGGAATGTCACGAACTAAGTAGATTTTAGTTCTAAATTGAGAACTAAGCTAATCTGAACTAAAACATGAATTATGAATTGATACTAATATATGAGACAAACATCTAGGACAACAAATCTCAAATAATATGACTTAGATAGATTATCCCAATCCCCCTAATCAACTTATAATGCAATTCAGGCAAATGCACCCAATATAATACTAAGGATCTCTCTCGAGTATCAATAGCTTTCTTCTAAGCAATCCTATTTACTCTCGTGGAGTCATGCAATAGAATGACATTAAACACGATATTCTAAAAGTCCTAATGGTCATGATGTCTACTTTTGTGATTATCAATCAGACCTTAGCCTATGATTCTAATTAAGATTATGGACTGACTCTCGTCGTGAACTTCATCCATGCCATTAATCTACTACGTCTAGCCATTTAATGGTGTTAAAGTCAATCAAAGATTGAAGGAATTGTTTTTATGCATTTAGATTCGGTTTTCAGGATTCACATTTGCCTAACCCATATTAGGGTTCATTAGGATCTTAGATTAGGGAACTACTCACATATATTGAATGTAAAAACAACAAAAACAAATAATAGACATGATTATTATAAAACAAACCAATATCTAATGTTCATAAAGCTAGATTGCTACAAACCCGATGCTTCAATGTAAAATTAGAGAACTATAATGAGATCTAGAGAGAGCTTGAGAGAATTCTAATCAAAACCTAATGTAGTATGCTATATATATATATATATATATATATATATATATATATATATATATATATATATATATATATATATATATATATATATTAGAGGAATCTAATGAGAAGGGTGCTTAAAATAAGAAGAATAAAAAAAGATCTTGGCCATTCAAATGGTGAGATCTAACGCTAGAGATTTCATGTAAAAAAATATAGTTACTATAACAATAAAGAAATGATTACTATAATAATAAAAAGAGTAATTATAAGTGAAAAAAATTATTTTTTCATTATGAATTAAAAAAGGGTTACCATGAGTACGTAAAATATCATCCGTTGGATTTAAGAGATGAATCTCATCCTTCTCATTTTAAGTATTCTTCTTATTTTAACTTTTACCTATATATATATATATATATATATATATATATATATATATATATATATATATATATATATATATATATATATATATATACATACATACATACAAAGTGCTTGGGCTTCAATAGAATACACGCAGAAAAAACAACTCAAAACTAAGGCACTTAGTCGAGTGTGTCTTCTTTCTTAATATTCTGGCGCATGTCAGAATTGGCTGAACGAGAGGGGACTCGATAGAGTACTCTGCACACTCGATCGAGTGTCCTTCCTTTCTTCGCTTTTTCGCTTGGAAGCCACTCTATGCCTATCTTAGTGCTTACACTATGTTGAGTCCTCTACATACTTGACCGGGTCATTTTGACTTCTATTATGTTCCTTTGCTTCGTCCTTTGTTTGGGTTCCTATAGCTTCATGTTCTTCATCTAGAATGAGCCTTATAAGATCCTTTTCGTAAATCTTGAACTCGTCCTATGACACTGAGTCCTTAGTAATCCTGAAAAATGACACACACTACAAAAACCCTTGAATGCATTATATGATAACTAATGAACATAGTTTAATTGAAACTGAACTAAAATGCTAATAAGTACATGTAAAAAGACATAAACTACCTTTCATTTATAAAAATAATTGGGACTAATCAAATTCTCCCTAGCTAAACTAATGCTTGTCCTTAAGCGTTCAAGAGAAAAGATGGGAAAAATGAGATAACGTCCTCTCATGATATGTAAATGTCTCAATTTTATAAAACTCCAAGTCAAAACATGATTCAAAACAAATCAGCACATATAAGAGTTATATAAAATCCATGAACAATTTGATAGTCAAGAATAATACCTATATACTCCCCCAAGCTAGTCTCGATCATATGTCATAGATTTCTCGCTTTAGGGTGTGCATAGGGAAATAAGCTATTCATGTGTTTTTGGGTTAGAACTTTTGCTCTCAACCTAGTAATTATGCCAACTCTATTGAATCATCCTCTTTAGGTTTGCATTTTGTCTTTGTCCATTACTAAGCATGGTGTCAACTCATTAAGGTCATGAGTCTCTTTAGATAGGTAGACTTTGTTAGATAGGGTAGGGCGATTTTATTTAGGAGGATGGTACTAAAAAACCTGAATAAAACTCCACTACTAGATAATGTATGGGTTCAAAACCACCTTATAACCTCCTGTATACTAAAACATGGCCCATTTTCTTCAATAATTGGATCAATGCTTCACCTCTACTATATATCGGATGGATATACTCGTTGCTTTGTAAATGATGATCATAGTCCTTGAGGAAATCTTTCCATGATTCTTTCTTGTTCTTCTTTTTATTTTCTCTTATTTTCTATTTTTTTTTCTTTCTGACTTTTTTTCTATTTTTTTTCTTTTTACTAATACTTCTTTTTCTTTTATTTCTACTCTTCTCTTTATTCTAAATATGTTCTAGAGGAAGGGATGGAAATCAAAACTCTTCTACAAGATATGATCAACTTAATACAAGAGACATTGATTGTTGCATAACTCTTCTCCAAAAATAAACCTAGCAAAAGGCTCTAAGGCTTTTTAATGATAGGCTTCAAGAGAAAGGGAATATAGACTCAACGAGTTTCATCCTAAGGGTAAATAAAAAGAAAAATAATTTTGCAGAAAAATAACCTAAGTATGAGAAAATGGCTCTGATTCTAAAGGAGAGTTTAATCATTCCTATGAGTTGCACCAAAAAGTCTTGAAAAGCCAACCCAAGAGTAAAATCACAAAAGGATGGAATCTAACACACATGAAAAGAAACAGACCAGAATAGTGCCATCGGTCTATGGCTTAAGTCTCATGGGTAAACATAAGTCTAAAAAACTAGGTGAGACTAATTGCAAAATGGGAGAAATAGTTTAATTTAATTCCTAATAGTTTATTGTTCATGATTTTTGAAAATCAACTAGTATATCAAGTAAAACCAATTCAAAAAAGAGACATATGTACCTATTTATCCTCATTGAATGGCTAATATTAATTATATAAAAGTAAGGTTCATTATGCAATGCTCTAAACTATAAAATGAAAGAAAAAACTCAACAAGGAAAATAATGAAAACTAAGCTACAATGCATGGTCTAAATAATCTCTCCCCCCAAGATAAACCTTGTAATGTCCTCAGTGCAAGCATTAGACATTATTGGAAAGCCAAAAGGGAAAGAATGCAAAAACCTAAAGCTAAAAACAAAAAAAAAACAAAAAAAAACTAATGCTGACCAGGGGGAGGGGGAAGATCCATGCCTGAGGGAGTCAAACCTAGGGGGGAATACTGGGACCACCCCTGAAATACCTCTTCATATCATCCTCCATGGAGAAGAAGCTCGCCTACATCTGGCGATAGTCTGTCCTCATCCCTTCATACGATGCAGTATTGACCTTGTGGGACTCTTGCATCGCATGATAATCAATTCGCATATCGTGAAATGATGCGCTCATAGTCTAATGAGAGGCTTTCAATACTGTGTAGCCCTCCTGCATACACCCATAATTAGTCCATAATAGACTAAAGTCGTGTTGCAGGGCAACCTTCTAAGCCTCTAGGGAGTAAGACTGACTACTAGATGTTGGGATGTAGAATTCATGACTTAGCTCCCCTTAGAAGAGGGAGTTGTGCCAGGGGCAGATAGGCATAGGGGGCCGAGATATTCCAAGACGAGCGCCCCATGAGCCACTCAAACCCTTAGTTCCAAACTCTAAGAGGTCGAATCCAGCGTATGGACTACATATTGCATAAAGAAATATGAATGAGGCCAAGTAGCTCATAAGGAATGCAGCCTAATAGGCCAATATCACTAGACAACACTACAAGGGTAAAAAGGCCTCATATAGCTATCTCGGTCAAGCCCTCAGCTACCTGGGCCAGGTATTCCATAAACCAGGCCGTTGGACATAGAATCCTAGTCTTATTAGCCTTATATACCCTAAGGATTTACCTAGACTCATTGGCAGTCATTTGCTAAAGGAAATATAGCTTGCGAGCCAAACAAACACCACCCCCAGCGTCTCTAGAGAATATGGTCCAAGTTAGGACCCTATATGCTACCTTCACCACTAGGTGAATTATTAAAGTTACCTTGGGTCAGCTCGGGTCATACGTTATAAGCCCGGTGATGTATCTCCAAAATATGCTATCCTGATAGTCTTCTAGCCTAGGATGGCTAGGTGTGAGTAGCCTATTCAAGGGCAAGCCTAGGACCTTATGAATGTACTCTAGGGTAAACTGCAACCTATTGTTGAAAACAAAGAAAATAAGAGCTTTGGTTTCGGCTCATCGGGATAGAGATAGGCAAAAGAGAGATTTTTGCTGCAGGAGCAATAAAAAGGCATATACGCATCTCGATACTTATATGTATCAAAAACCCCGGATTCCATGAGGGAAATGTGTTAAAAAGGGGATCCGATATTTTCAGAATCTTTATGTAAGGATTTACCTGGTCGATCTTCGAGAAGGTTTTATCAAAAACGCGAGAAAGCATCAGTCTTTATAGTGCGTCTATGTGTCTGCGTGTTCATCGTTCGTCCTCTCTTTTCATTCTCTTAGGGATTCTTTCTTTCTCGCATAAGCCAAAAAATGTTGTCTAAAGTATATCCTTACGGGAGTATAATTGGCATTATGCTTAATATTAAAGTTCAAGAGGATCTCTAAGGTCAAGATCCCATAGGTCGAGCGTGTAGGCTAAAAAGGGATTCCCACCCAATTCTTGAGAACATTTCATGGACCGCTCCCTCATTTCCTAAGGCCCTCGTGACCGATGGGTCGTAAATTTGGGTCAGAATTAGGTTCCTCTTGGTATTTCTAATGAAATTGCGCATATAGTCCTCATTATTCCTAAAATTAATCCAGTGACTAGTGCCACCCACATGCTATTAGAGATAGGGTAGATGACACCTACAACGAGGAGTTTGAGAATTTCTTTCTTTACGACGTCCATCATTAGGGAATGAAGTTTTTGTTGCGTTTCAATGGAAGGCTTAACTCCATCCTCCAATGATATATGGTACATACATAGGATGGGGCTTATAATAGTTACCAAATTCTAGTAGTTCAACTACAAGCTAGCTCAAACTAAAGTAATGATTAGCTTTGAATCTAACTAAAATCTAATGTGAGGTTCTAAAAGACTTGTTCTATAAAGGGTAAAAGCGTTAGGGTTTTAGGACTCAACGCCGATTCCTAACACTGAATGAGCTAAAATTGGGAATCGGACTCAAAATGAGATAATATGAGGCTCACTAACTCACTACCGACCTATGAATCGAACCTAAATGTGCTGCAGGGAAGGGGTTTCAACCTGGAACCAATCTCTCGGTCATCTACAAAAAAGGATATTTACTATTGGGATTTCTTACCTAATCGTATTCTAAAGCATCCAAGCAACACAATATATTCAAATCAACAACCAATAGCTCGTACGTCAAAAACATTTAACATTGGGTCACTACCTAAATCTGCATTTCTCAATGTCTTCGACTTAGGAACACAAATGGAAGAAATCTATATGGCCAATCTAGACTCTAACCAAAACTCGACATCAAATCACACATTAATCATTAAGAAACCAACTCCATATGTTAAACATCATCCATGCTCAGGATCGGATTTTCATCCTATCCTCTAAATAATCTAACTACTCATGACTAATACTAGAAAACATCACAAAATTGAAATAACGAGACATACTAGCAAATTAACGAATAACGATGAACAAAATTATGCGAAAAACTAAAATAATCAAACATAAACTAATGAAAACATAAAATAAATTGAAACTATGAAATATAAAGCAGAGAGAAAGTAAAAAATATTGATATATTGATTGAGAATCGATGTCTGACAAGTGTTGGTCGCAAATCCGTTGAAAATAGCAAAAACTGATAACAAATATACCAATAATCTAAGAGTTTTGTGAATACAAATAAGGAACCCTAAGTTATGCTCGTTATTATATTCTCTAATGACTCTCCTTATGCCCCCTTGCTTCGTGCCTTTTTGTGCCTCTTTCTTTCCCGTAGATTTGAGCGGGCGCTTAGTTCAAGGTCAAGCGCCCGCTCATAAGGAAAAATCCAGATTCCAGTGAACTGAGAGGCCGTTTAGTTCAAACATGAGCATCTGCTTAGGCCTTAAAGTGCCCTTTTGGCTCTTTATGGATCTCAATTTCTAGGTACTCATGCTCAAGCTAACTAGATACCTACCTCAAGCCATAAAAACACACATAAAAGTAGAAAAGATATTGGGAAATCAAGGAAAATAGGACAAAATCACAAAGCATGTTCCTAAGCATAGACTTGCACAAAGTGATGCAAAATAGGACAAAACAGGATGAACTCGAGCTAAAAAGAGTACAAAACTCTGCTAAGAAGATGCAAATGAGTGAAATAAATGTCACTCATCAGTAAGTGGATGAGGAACCAAGAAATTCATGCCTGAGGTTGGATGGTAGAGGATTCATCTCCACCTTCGAGGCTACCATGGTCTCATCTAGCTTCTTCTTGACCTCATCATCTCCAATCATAAGATATAGGTCATATTGATAAAAATGGGGTAGAATAAAGATGCTCCCTCACCATTTTCATATCCTCTTTATCCCTACAAATTATATCTTCATTCAACAACATAAACTTAAAGGGATTGTTAGTTACATGCAAATGCTCATGTGAAGTATCAAGTATAGTATTCTCAATTAAATCAATTCACATTCATCCATATTATTGGATGGGCATTTCTTACCTATGCCAAGTTGAATTCAACCTTATCATTAGAAACTTTTAGAGTCACATCAATCATGGCTCCTATAGTTGCTAAGAAAGGTCTTCATAAAATTATGGTCACATCGGGATTTTCCTTCGAATCTAAGACCACAAAATCAACTAGGATATAGAATTTTCTACTTTCCCTAGAGGAAATTTCACCGATCGTTCTGTTAACTGAAAAGAGATATTGGTAGCTTGACAGGCTAAAGTCGTATCACCTAATCAAAAGTAATTCCTAAAACCACTAACTAAAATAGATAGGGAAGTAGGGTCGAATCCACAAGGAAACAAGTCTTTCTATTCCTAATTAGTTAATATAATCTAAATTATCAGGAAACCAAATTTTTTTTATGAGAATTAACTAATAGAAAATAATTAAACTAAGGGAATAATCAATAAGGGAGGAAATAAATAATAAAAGACCTAGGGTATAGGTTCACCAATAAATAATATTCCAAGGTAAAACACAACAATCAATTATCAATGCATAAATTAATCAGACCATAAAGGGCTTTCGCTATGTATTACGACCACAGAATTAATCTATAGGTATTAAATTGCATCTTTCGAATCTTGACTTAACCATTTATAAATTAAACCTGCCTATTGAAACTAAGTCTAAACATCAATTCTTATCTCTTGAATCTCGAATTAATATTGCGTAACTCATATAATTAAACCAGGCCTAATCTAATTGCATAGCATTAAATCAATCAATAGGAAATCAATCAAGAACACTAACAATCGAAAATAATAAATTACCCCTTCATATTATTTATGGATCCCCACAAACCCTAGAATTAAACTACTCACACATAATTAAATCTAGACTAATTAAATCAAATAAGCAAGACATGATTAATCAAAGAAATTAATTGCTGAAAATGAAAGGAAAGGAATCGTTACCAAAATTAATGGAAAAAAATGAATTGCATAAAAGCTCCTTGGTGTCGTGAGAGAGTATTCACAAGAAGTAAAACTAGATCCAAAAATCTCCCTTCTACCCCCGAAAAACGTCCAAAAAAACATATTTATACTAAGCTAAGAAAATAAAACAAAACAAAATAAATAAAAGTCTTTAGAAACACGCGCCCGGTCGGGCGAAGGGTCGCCCGATCGGGTGCGCCTTTTTCACTCCTTTCTTCTTCATTCGTGCCCGATCGGGTGCGACACAGGGCAGAGCTCTTTTTTTCTCTATACACCTCGCCCGGTCGGGCGAAGGGTCGGGCGAACTAGACCTTGCTTTTGGGCTAATTCTTTTTGGCCCAAATTCGGGTTTTCCACCTTGGATCTTGAACACTTGGTCCATTGCCTTGATCTCTTCTATGTCAAGCCCTTAATCACCGATTTGATGACTCCAACCGGTCTTGGGCTATGAAATACGGTCATAATCCTCCAATGCTCGTAGTGGCCTATCATAAGTCCGGGAAAATGCTCCAAATCTGCGATTTCCTATAAAACTGTACAAAAACTACGAAAACACTAGAAAACGCAAATTAGTAATAAAAGTGACTCCGAAGAGCCAATAATACTCCTAAAAATGACCAAGGGACGGGGGTAAATCACTATATAAAATGAACATATCGTGGCTCTCAACTCCCCTAAGTTAAACTTCCTATATAAAGACTAAGGCATGACCCTTATACTAGCCTCCAAGTCACAAAGCGCCTTATCTATAAACATGTCACCTATAGCACAAGAGATGGAAAAACTACTAGGATCCTTTAACTTAGTAGGAAAACTAATAGTCTCCACAACACCTACCTCTTGTTTATTGCTTAAAATATCCATAAGGAACTTGGCATAGGCCGTCTTTTGCTTGATTACATCAGTAAATGGGATATTAATATAAAGCTTCCTAATAACCTCTAGGAATTTTGTAAATTTCTCATTTATCTTAGATCTTGCAAACCTAGCTGGATAGGGTTGCTTCTCGTGGGAGGGGTAATACTCATGTGCCTATTCCCTTTTTTGTTGTCCTCTATATCACTCTTACCTTTAATAGCCTCTTCTCCATTTTGGTATTTGGAAAACTTGGGTTGAATTTCACTCATATTCTCAACCACTCTCTTAGGTGCTTCACTCAAAGCCTTTCCAATCCTAGTCACAATGACATTAGCATGCTCGATGGGATATATGCCTTGGCTAGGGATTGAGGGTATCGAGCCATCCTTAAGGGCATTAGCAAGTTGGGAAATTTGATTCTCAAGCATTTTATTATGGGTTTCCACTTTCCTCAATCTTTCTTCAATATCATTATTCTTTTTGGTTTGGGTGGCTACAAAACTCTCCATCAATGACTCTAAGTTTGGACTTTAGAGGAGGTGGTTGAGATAGGGAGGTATTTGCCATAGGACTTTCATTAAAACAGGGTAGGTTATGTTGGTTAGGATTTTGGAATTGACCTTAGTTTAGGTTTTAAAACTTATTCTGATTCCCATTAGGTCCATAATTCCTAAATCCTTGCCCTCTAAAGTTTCCTTGCCCCTAGTTCTCATAGTTTTTATTACCTTAGAAATTTCCTTGGTTTTGGCCACTAAAACTTATTAGTCCCTAGTTTTGAAAGTTCCCATGGTTATGCCGATCAAAATTCCCTTACCCCAGGTTTTGCCCATTTCTCTAACCAAAGTTTGGGTGAGATTTCCACCCCGGGTTATAGGTGTTAGAATAAGGGTCAAATTTGGGGTTCAGACCTTATTGTTCATGGCATTTACCTATTTCATACTAGATGGTGCATTTCCTACTAATGTTAGTAAGTAACATTACAAAGAGTTATGATTTATAATCACCAGAAACATCACAAAATAAAACCTGCATAAGAGCATTAGAACTAGATGCTTGTGGGGATTACACACCACAAATTAAACTATTCAACACAACTTCATTATATTTATTGGTGAGTGTATCTAACTTAAAAAAAGTGCATTAATGGAGTCTGCTTCATACCTTCCTCCTCGTTTGGGTTGCACCTTCTCACCTTCGTTCCAATCAACAAAGTTATCAACTGCTTGCTCAATCACCTTGAAAGCTTTGGTTCGACTTAGTCTCATGATATCTCCACCAGCTCCCACATCAAGGCATGTCTTGTTTTGATGAGATAATCCATTATAGAAGCTCTGAAGAAGTATCCACTTCTCCATTCCTTGATATGGTCACGCTTTTATCAACCCTTTAAACTATTATCATGCTTCAAACAATGTTTCATCACCTTTTTCATGGAACATTGCAATTTTTAACCTCATTTTAGCAATATTTGATGGTGGGAAGAATTTATGTAGAAATGCTCTTGTGACCTATTCCCATGTCCTCAGAGAATTAGGCTCCATCTTTTTAAGCCATTCACTAGCATTGCCCGTGAGAGAAAACTTGAATAAACTCAACCAGATGTAGTCCTGAGTCACCCCATTTGCCTTAACGGTATCACAATGTCTTATGAATTGCTTCAAATGAGAGTTCGATAACTCATGTTTCTCTTATCCAAATGGATTAATCTCCACCAAAGTGATTAGTGTGGGCTTTAACTCAAAGTTATTAGCCTCCATAGTGGGTTGCACTACTACTTTGTACCTGGTAAGCTCCAGGAGCTCCATACTGCCTCAACGACCTATCAGTACCTTCCATTGTAGAGAAAAGCGGGTTAGAGTGAGTAGAAAATGAAGTATGACTGAACACTATCTCTGTGAAAGTAGGGCTAGAAGGATCTAGATCAATTTATTTGACTTTTACTTGGAACGAGCATTCTCCTACTCTCAAGCATCGTCTAATATCTCTAATGGTATGCTTGATCTCCAGATTCAATAGAGCTAGTGGATAGGCTCTACTGCTTCTACTTGATGGAATATAAAGTAAAAGCTAAGTAGAAGGTTAGCAATGATAATCACAATGTAAAAACTAAAGAAAGAAAATAAAACAAACGAAATAAAACAAACTCGACTCGTAAAAACTGCTAAAGACTCGATACTAAAAGCTATTCCCACTAATGGTGCCATTTGATAGGGTTAGGAATTGGTCCTTATGACACCCACTATCATAAACCTCAACTTAACCTATTATGAGTAACGGGAAAGTAAGGGTCGTGATCCACAAAGAATGGCTCTTAATAGATATCGAATTTTAGAAATCTAACTATAAGCTAGTTCTAACTAAAATGAGACAAGTTTCTAAGTCTACCAAGAATTCTAAATGCAAGGTTCTAAGGATTGATTCTTTGAGGGAAAAGCGCTAGGGGTTTCAGGAATTAACCCCAAAACCTAATATAAATGACCTAAAGTTAGATATTGGACACAAAATTAAGTGAGATATCATGGGGCTCACAAACTCAATATCGACCTATGCACCAAACCTAAAACATTCTACAAGGAAGGGGATTTATCTATGAATCAACCTCTTGGTAATCTTCAAGGAAACAAGCACTACCATAAGGATTTCTTCCTAATTGTTATCTAAAGCAACCCAAGAAGCACAATAGGAACAACACAATAAACTAATAGCTCAAAAGTCAACAAATTTAACATTGGGACACTACCTAAATCTGCATTTTTCAATGTCTTTGACCTAGGAACATCAATGAGACAAACCTATATAGCCAAATCTAGGATCTAACCAAAACCCGATATCAAATCACCAAATTATTCATTAAGGAACCAATTCCAAACCTTAAACATCATCCATGCTTGGGATTGGGTTTTCACCCTATCCCCTAAATAATTTAACTACTCATGCTTAATACAAATAGACATCATGGAATTGATAAAGAAAGACATACTACCCAAATTCGAATAAGAATTATCTACTTTATGAAAATAAACCTAGAATTAACAAGTAAAATCAAGAAAAAACGAAATATAATAGGAAACAAAAACATTTAAAGCAAGAAAGGGAAAGAAAATACTAATTTATATATATATATCTCATGTCTAACAAGTTTCAATGCAAATTCGTTGATAACAACAAGATTTTGTGAAGGAAAAAACAACCCTAAACTATGCTCTCTACACTCTAAAACTAGGCTAAAAACTATGAATAATGATGTTCTAATGAATGAATGATGCGTCCCTAGCTGGTGCCCTCAATAATCCCGTGGAAGAGTTTGATTTCAGCACAAAAGTTGCCCTAAATAGACCTAAGTAGGCGCTTAGGCCAAGTTATGAGTGCCCGCTCATAAGAGAAATTTTAAAGATTCAGGAAACTGAGAAAGCGTACAGTTCACATTATGAGCACCCACTTAGATGGGAGAAATGCCTTCTAAGCACCCGCTTAATGGCCGCTCGCAAGCCACTCATATTGTTTTGTCTCTTAACTCACTTTGAATTGAATGGTCAATTAAGAATTCTTCTGAGAGCCTGCTCAAGTCTTTTTTTGGTTCATTTCTCGAGCAATCTCTTCTCTTCTCGGCTTTTATACTACACATTTCCATTCCTTGTTTCTCATGCTCATGTCAACTAGATTATGTATAAAAGTATAAATGACTCAAAAAATAAAGGTAAGTAGGACCAAAACACGACAAATGCTTCTAAGTCCAAAAAATGCATAAAATGATGCAATATGGCACACAATGGAGCAAACTCGGGCCAAACGAGTATGAAGACTACTAGGAAGACACAAATGAGTGACATAAATGTCACTCATCAAGTACCACAAATCTTTAACAATGGCATCAAGTCTCTTCCATGTAGTGTCTTCAACTTCTTTTAGATGGGGTGTAGGAGCATCAATGTGGTCTAGGACATTAAAAGTACATGCGCTGATTTGGAAGAACTCAACCCACGTAGCATATTGTTATTGAAGGGAAAAGATGAATTCTTGGTATTGGGGAGAAATTTGATGAAGATGAATATGATGAGTAGTTTAATGAGACCCCACCATCCTCATGGAATACACCAAAATTGATTATTGATGATGTAGATGATATAAAGCCTCACTTACATTGAGTACTTGATTAAGATGAGTTAAATCTACCCATTGCTCAATGGGAAAAAGATTACCAGAACCACCTTGGTGAATTTAGTCATTCGAAGGTGTCAATCTTGACTCGATATTGGAATGAAGTTCCATAAGGGATAAAGGACACCGTATGGGAAGATGCTAAGGTAATCAATAGTTGATATTTTGTAAGTTCTAATATGTATATAAGAAATTACGACATATAATATGCTAATAATATATATAACTCTTGTCTCATATTAATGCAGAAAGAGTTCTATATTGAAGAGTATGAAAGGAAGAAACAACTAGTTTTGACCTCTTGTGATCTAAAATGGAGAGATTTCAAAGCAAAGTTGGTTAATGGTTGAATTTCATGCACAAGTAATTAACCAAGCCAAATTAGGAAAAAGCCATTTGATCTTTACAATTTCATTTCTGAAGAGGATTGGAACCAATTTGTGAGGACATATACCACAAATGAGTTTAAGGTACATTCTATAATATCTTGAATTAGCAAGCGTAGATGTTAATAAATATCTTTTTCTAAATCTAACATGATTAACATTAATGTCTTTTATAATAATCAGCAAAAATGTGAGAAGGCAAAGAGGAGTGTCTCCCTAAACTTGTACCCTCATCATATGGGGAAAGAAATCCTACATTGTGATGGGCCTTATATAGAATAGAAAAGGGTTTATTCCTTCATCATTATTCGATACGTCGAGTTCTTTTTTTGTTGTATCTAGTTTACTAGATAGAACTATGACGTGGCTACTAGCAAGATTAGTGTCAGAGAATAAAGGAAATCTTGTTGTGCCTGATAAACAATCACAAGTGATAAAAGACTCCATTGTAAGTATTTTAAATTCATTTATTCGTCTTAAACCTATTTCAGTTGTAATGCATGTTGTTAATTCAAGTAATGTTTTCTAACATTTTTAGGAGGAATGGAGACAAAAGGAGATGGTTGGAAATTTTGTTCCCAGTATAGGGGACAGTATCCTTTCTCGTGCTCTTGGCAAGAAAGAGCATGTAAGGTGTATGGTTAGTTTTGGTACCGAAGTTGGTCATTGAGAAATATTTGGTTCTGATGGTAAAAAAAAATTTATGGAGTGGAGATGATGGATGAGTTAGAGGAAAGGATGAAGGAGCAGCTACAGGAGAAGGTGCAAGAGCAGGTTAGAGTTGAAACAAAAAGGGTTAGGGAAGAGACTATGAGAGAAATGGAGGATAAGATGGATGCACTTATAGAAGATAAGTTCATAATATTTTCTAGGCAATTCGGCCTTCAATTATCGAGTGAAGAATGTGAAGCATGCAGCATTATAATAAACACTCCTATCAATCCTAGCAACTGCAACGTGGGGGAAAATGACCCTTTTCACGAGTTTAAAGTATGGTTCTGCAACAAATTTATGATTGTTTAATTTTTCCTTCCATATATAAGTTATGTACTAAAAATTGTCACCCATAAAATTGTAGAAACCCATCTCATATAAGTTGCTAATTTTGGTGAATGATGGTTCTAAAGTTGTTTTTGCTCATGGAATCGTTCTTCCATCAATAACAACCCTTAACCACCACTTTGACCTCCTTATTGATCATGTGAAGGTTAGTGTAGAATTTATGATGCTCAGTTCAAAGATGCTCTAGAACCTGCACCTGCGTCATTTATCAAGAAGCTTGAACAAGCTCACGATGCCTTTACTCAATGGCCAAAGTCCTTAGTTCTGTTGTCGAATGATGAGGTATGATTTTTTTTTGGTAATTTCACTCAAAAGATTTTCAAGAAGTATGTATTTTGTTCACTTGCAGGATCTTTGTTGCATTTTTAGGAAATACCACAAAAGGAAGCAGATGCTAAGAATCAAGGGACAAAAGGAAAAGAGGTCGATAGTGGTCTCGATACTACTTAGTCTATCATGAAGTAAACTGGAGCGCACACTCTCACCCACTATGCCTTGGGCACTTTAGGTGATTACTATAATTTATTGAAGACTTATTTCTTATGCCTAGATCCTGATATTCTCGTCATATTCAGTGATGGGAGGAAGACATTCCACTATGAAGAGGACCAAGATATTAGTGTCAACAAAGATGATGTTAATCAACTTCTCATTGGAACTAACCTTAATATTTTGATGTTGTAAGTTTTCATGATGTGAACACTCAAACCTTTTTAATTTCTTATATAAAATGTAGTTATTCATGTGGGTTTGACAAAAAGTATTTCACATTTTGTAGGGTATTCCATGAGTTATGCAAGGAAGAAAGAGTGTTGTCCATCGGGTTTATGTGCCCTTCTGTGATTTCTACAACCATGGTGTTGAATGATTACAACCATTTTGTGTCCTATATGACATGTGAAATGGGATGCTAGAGACCTAAGCAATTCATCATATGCGTGTACCATGAAAAGTATGTATGAATTTCTAACTTTTGGATTCCAGGTTTGTAAAATGGAATTTTTTCACATATTAACATAAAGTTTATCATATTATAGGCATCACTAGATCCTTCTAGTGCTCTGTTTAGAGAAAAAGACGGTCTTTATTTTTTATCCTATAAGGAAAAAAAGAAATATGGCAATTAAGGATACAATGAATACGTGAGTCTTAGTATCTTTTCATTCATACATTCTAGTTGTAGGTTAATTGTATCATTCATTCATTTTTCTTTGTTTTAAATACTTTATAGCTTTCGAAGTCATAAAGTGGCTATTAGGAATAGACTAGGAAATAGTCCAAGGTGGATTTTGTCTAAGCTATACTTTTATCACATGAAAAACTAAACTTGAAGATTATCTTTAAAGATTTATCATCACATAAATGTAATTTGCTTTTGCTTATATCATAATGTAGTACCCTCAACAAATTGGACATACCAAGTGTGGCTACTTCATCATGCATTTTGTATTTGAGATAGTTCAAAACCATCATAGAAGTGAAGATCTTCTTAGGGTATGTGTGCTTCACTTTTATATCCTTATTATGTGTACTTCTTGGAATAAATCAAATTTGTGTTGAATTTTGATTTGATCCCAAAAATTAATATTAGTTAGCATTTTTTTTATGATTGACCATGGAGGAGGATGGGAATAATTGATCGGCGTTCATCGAAATTAAGGTTAACGTGGTACGACCTTTTTATTGTGGTTATGTTGTCATTACTGGTGAATATCCTACAGGTACTTATATATATATATTAAAACTTAGGAATTGTCCTATTTACAAAAGAAACTTTGTTGAAATTTATACTCATTTGTGTATATATATTGGTGTAGTGTTTACATTATCATTCACGGTAACATTTGTTTATCAAACTAGTTCTTCATATATATACTTATTATTTGAGACTGTCATTTTTTAGGATTTCTTATGAATTGAACCTTACTCAGATGACGAGGTGAAAGAAATAAAAGAGGTTTCGGAGAATCATTTCATAGCTACCAAGTTATATTGTTGTGTGAGATGTGTATAGGTAATAAAACTCTTAGTTATATGTGATAATTGTAAATATGTCACATTTTTGTTGTAGCTAATTGAAGTAGCTAGTAGTAATTATTCGATCGATGAAATTTGTAAAAAACCTTTTCAATGTTATATATATATATATATATATATATATATATATATATATATATATATATATATATATATATATATATATATATATATATATATATATATATATTGATTAAGTTGCATTTGTTTTACTCTGTATTATAAATTGATGACAAATTTATTGTAGCTTTAGTAAACATATTAGAAGACTTTATAATTATTGCATTCAAAAGTGGCATAAAAATATATTAAAAACACTAAACTGGTTCCATCAATTTCTTCGGTTATAAGGGAAAAGCAGTTATAAACAAATCACATAATTTGTTGAATTTCTTCGGTTTTTGTACCGAAGCAACAAATCATCAAGTTCTTTGGTTGTAAGAAACCGAAGCATTAATGAAAGTTATAATTGCTTTGTTTTCTTATAACCGAAGCACTTGATGATTTATGCTTCAGTATAAAAAGTGAAGTAATTGAATAGATTACAAGTGCTTCGCCTATAATTGCTTCGTCCTTATAATTGAAGTAATTGAAGAATTTGAACCAAAGTAGTTATACCTTTTTCTACTAGTGAAGGCTAAAAAAGACCTTTTTTTGGATATTTGACACAGTAAATGTCGGATTTAAGGAGGGAGGAGGAGGAGGAAAAGTAGGGATGTTAGAGCCATCCATGGGGAAAATAGTAGCATGAGAGAAGGATACAGAAGAGGGAGGGGTTGGCTGCAGGACAAAGGATCGTCTAGTGTTGAAGAGTAACGTGAGGAGGAAGAGGCTACCCTAGATTGAATGTGATACCATTTTGAATAACGTGATTCTCCCTTGGTTGGAGACTTCTCATTAACCATATAAATAAGTATATACAAACCTAAATAAGGGGAGTCCAAGAATACCAAAATTACACTAACCATATCTTTTCAATAATATTAACGAGATAATAAAACACGTACAATGATTTTAGTAACGTGGGTCATAAACGGTTTTTAATATTTATAGGTTTGATATTATTTAATTTACTCATGAAGGAAAACTTTTCATTTTTATCTTTCAGCTTGGGAAATCAATAAGAATCTTGTGAGTTAATAGTGAATTTACTCGTTACATATGTTTTGATTCAGGAGTTAATTTACTATTTTGAGTCTAGTTTCTCAATTTTTGTGATCTAGAGTATTCACCCTAATCCTAATGAATTCCCATCATTTAAACATTTTTGTACAAAGTTATAGGACACCAATCTCTTTTGAAGCTATTGTGAGTACGTATCAACTTTTATTGATAAATTTAATTTCTTTGCATCAAAAGAATTGAGTGATTATGCTTGGATCTTGGTCATTCATATGATCAACCCTAAATCAAATTATTGATCGCTTATAATTAAAAAGAGATTTTGACCTTATTGGATTATTTAGTTCTTTCAACCCGTTCCATTCAATAAATCCCCAATAAGACTTTATGCTCCAAACAAAACCCTTTTTGGTGGCTCAATGTTTGTCCTTAATCATTCACTAAGCTAGTAGGAAAATTTTAATATGCATTTCACATGTGCCACTACTTGAAGATTGATTTTGCAATACCTAAACATTTACATAGTTTCACCAACCCTGTTTAAGGAAGGCTTTCTAAATATATATCCCTGACACGCAAAAGTGCAGATCTCAATAGGTAAATCAATATTTTCCTTTCGTTTTTTTTAAAATTATACATTTGAGAACTAAATTTTTAGTATTGCAAATGAAGTTATACTTATAACTATAAAGTTACACTATTAGAAAATTGAAAATTATACTATTTGCAAATAAAGTTGTACTTATAGAATATGAAGCTGCACTGTGCATATTTAACCATTTCTGCGTGGCTTCGTTATTTACCTCTATTTTCTTTTTGAAATTTTACGTTTTTAAATGAAGTTGTACTTGTAAAATATGAAGTTGCACTATTAAAAAGTTGAAAGTTATATTTATAAAATATAAAGTTACACTATTAGAAAATGAAGTTGTGCCTATTTTCTCCATTTTTGCTATTTAACCCTCATTATATTAAGTTGTACTATCTAAATATGAAGTTCCACTATTGCAAATAACATTGTATTAAAAGACATAAAAATTGCACTATTATACTAAATATATGTATACAAATATATTTCAAAGACATTTAAACTTTTCCTCGACCCTTTAGGGTTTTAATATTTGTGATCATTTTAACCGTGTTATCTTTTATGCAAAATATGAATTTTGATACATACACCATTTGATATAAAATATTTATGAATTTGTAATTTAATACTTTTTTCAATTGGATTTCACAGTGTTTGAGACATAAAAAGGATATATCGAGATTATTATTTAAAACTATGGAAAATGTATAAGGATCCTAAAAAAATGGGAAATAAGGATTATAGGTAAGAGAAGTTGATGAAGCCGCCAAGAAGGAAAAAAAATTAGAACAAGTGGAAGTAATATCATCGTATGTGCTTCCATTAGATGGTCGGGTTCCTTACTTTAAGAGGCACTACATCTTCAAGAAAACCTTGAGGCCGTCCTATTGTAAGATGCATATCATTAATAGTTCTTTGATGGAGATTCTTAGTTTCCCCTATTGCTTGAAGTGTAAAATCTTCATTTTTCATGTCTTCTTGATGGTAATCAAATGATGTTGTCTCACCCTTCTTTAAGGGTGGATATGCTTGTTGAATTTGACTATTAAGATAGTATGGGTATGCAAAATGGAGGTGAAGACCCTCATAGGTAATGATAAGAGTGTCTGGCTCATCAATACACCGCTCTACTTGCTTCTTCGCTCCACATCTTGGATTCGTGCATTTGTAGTAGCTTCTGCATGTCAAACAAAACAATGTGCTACTCTTCTTTAAATTCATAAAGGAAAAACTAATAGAGCATGTTAATAAAGTTCTGGCTCAAAATTTGGATTTGAAATAGAGTATGTTCATAAAGGAAATCACTTGTATTCAAGAGTTATCTAACTAATAATAGCAAAATGATATAAGAGACCCTTTAATCAGTGACGGATCTAGAATTTTCCATCTGGTGAGTCACAATTGATAATCAAATATATAATAATTTTTACTAAACAGCCAAATAATAATGCTAAAAAATACATCCATTTTTTTATGCCGACTAATGAGTTATTTGACCGACCAGAATAACAACTACATCCTCCACTACCTCTTTTACAGTTTGCTTTTCCTTAAAGGAAAGATGAGAAAATTTTTATTAGAAATGTACTTATTCTAGCACAATAATATAGTGTTATCAATATTATAGAATTTTTTTTTTTACAATATGGTGTTATCATTTGATATTTTAATGGCCTTGAATAATGATTAGATAGAATATACAATATAACACCATTATACGATCGTGGGGTTCTAATAAACAATACGAGGTGTTAAAATTTATGGTTCTTGGTAAAGTAATTAATAAGGAAGAGAAGAGTCCACCAATTTGACAAGTTTAGAGGAGATTCACTGCTAAAATCAATTGATAGTAAAATCATGCAGCTCTTATTCAATCGATTTAAGTTTTTCTTTTAAATTTTTTTCTTTTATAGAATGTCGAGTTTTTATATTTAATGTTTTTACTTTATAACAAATAATATTTCTTCATTGCATGAACTTTCTAATGCCCTCCTTTACAAATTTTAAGGGTTGCTTTAGGAGTTATTATCTATTATGATGTATTGAGACATATTTTATAGAGGGAAAACTTTAAGGGACCATTAAAAGACTAGGCAAGTATTGGGATAGTCTACTTTGTGGTATAGTTGTCAATTTTTAGCTTGAACCGTAAACCTAACTATAGCGATTCGATCAGATTCAACTCAAAATGCTTTACAATCCAAAAGGAGAAACATGTATCCAAACCGATCCGCTCCGTATTCAACTAGGGAACATATTTAACCTTTTAAGATTTGATCAATTAGGTCTTGATAAGATTGAGAGTTATAAGTTCTAAATACGTTATTATATTGGATCACACTCTTTTAAGATTTGATCTGATCAAACGATAAAATCTTACCAAGAAATTATAGTAAAATCACGATCCTAACAACACTAATCATTGTAAATGAAATTACAAGCGCATAATAGTTACTAAATAAATCATGAACTTAAGCTAGCTTGTAAAATGCAATTTATAACATAATTGTAAAATATAAAAAATACTCATGAATAAAACCGGATTGTCTCAAAGTGTTCCAAAATAAATTGTAGTAACCTATCCAAATTGGACTCAGCCCAAAGTCAAGCCAAATTCGATGTAAATTGCTTTAACTTGTTTAAACTCGAATCGTGACCACACAAAAAAATCCGATTATTGACCTAAACTTGAATCAAACCGATCTGAGAATAACCAACAATCCCTTTCAACTCAACTCGATAGTAACAGACCGAACCTGTATTGGAAACTGATTAGTGACCCCTAGTTTGTGGACCATGTGATAGGCTAACAAGAAAGTTGAGGAAGATATGAGTAGTTGGTTTAAATGAGCAACATAAAATTATATAGAATTAAGAATGAATAATTTTAAGTCAGCCAAAGGAGGGAAGGGAGTATTAATATGGATTTACATAGAAGAATAAAGAACTACTCCTGAGTAGTTAATGTTTTCCGTCTCCAATTAGGGGTCGGACAATCCCAATCTACTTTAATAAGTGTATCCGAATGCTCTAATAGGTTTGGAGCTCTGACAATAACAAAATTGGAAATAGATGTCATTAATGAAGTCCTCTAATAAATGAGATCCTTCTGGTATAGATGAGGTATATATAAGCATATCTATGTCTATATCTGGTATTTGTATAGGTAATGTTATCGTACTTTCTTTCGATCCAAATGAAAATATATCTAGAGGTAGCTATTTTGTTTCACTCCTCAAATCATTGGGTCTCAGTAGTGGGGACCACATACAACTATTCCCCTAAAGTGAATGGATCCAAAACAGATGCATTAACTTTATGATTCCTCTAGTGGGGACCACATACAATTATTCCCCCTACAGAGGAGAGATCTAGAATGGATGCTTATACTCTATTCCTTTTGGTATGTGTGAAGAGTATCCTGGATAATGAAAAGTTTTAGATTTAAATCTATGACTTTCTAAATTCTAACTTAAGCCATAGGCAAACTAGATTTCACCATGTGTCATTAGGACGTCACCTAGTAATTTAATGAAATTATGACCCTTCATTTTTAGTATAAAATAAGTGAGAACCTTTATCTTTTCTTAATTACTAAACTTTAATCTTTGCATACATCCATCGCGTCAGATAGGGAAAAGCATTTTCTACAAAACTCACATGTGTACTATATCCATTTTCCATGTACGTAATGTACATATTTGGAGCGGGTGCACCATGCTCATGGTGCACCCGAGTGTACCTTCGAATTTTCCGACTTGGGGTCTGTTCATCACTCAATTCATCCTTGGGCGTTGTCTTCCTCTTCTTATTTATTACTGATCTTTCCATAGCTTGAAACACACGTGCTTCCATTTCTATCTAATCCGAAGTGAATTGGGCCATATTATCCTCGTCATCTAGAGTCCAAGGCTAAACATTTTTGTTTACTATGCCTTGGAGAGTCCCTATGCGATCATTGGGTGTTCGAGTCACCATGGGGTTGCTTTGTTTGGAAACTAACATCATTATTTTATGACCTTTTGGTTTGTTTTCATGCAACACCGGCTAGATGACTGGTTAGATGATAGGCGGAATTGGTATATTCAACATCTTATCCATCTCAAACTAGAGTGGTCACACAAGGACTCAAAAGTAAGTTTAAGGTCCTCCTTTTAGAGCCAATTATTTTAGGTCTCTAATTAGGGGTTCAACAATCTAAATCTGCTCTTGATAAGTGTATCTAAATGCTCTAACAGGTTTCTCTAACAATATTAAATGTGGAATTAGATGTCACTAATGGCATACATGTATTTATATCTGGTTTTTGTGTAGGTAATGCTAATGTACTCTCTGTTTGTAAACTCCTCTAGTCTTGAGAAAAATATTTCTAAACTTAGTTAATTGGTTTCACTCCTATAATCCTTGGATCCCACAAGTGGAGACCCTATAAACTTGAGGTCATGGTTTTCCATATCTTTTGAATTTGAATGGATCATTCAAAGAGGAGATAGGGGAACATGATTGAATCGCTAAATATTTTTATTTTTTGACATAAAATCATTAAATAGTTGAAGCTAATACAAATATACATTTTCTATTTTATACAACATCCACTATTTATACGTTTTTTTCTATTGGTTAGTGGTCATTACTCTTTTAATGGTTATAATGGTTTTCCTTATATTTTTAAAGTTCAAGAGATTTCGTATTTTATATAATTGTAGTATGTTGTATTGTTTTTATTGCTATTTAATTATAAAATCTACTAGTATTACTAATTGAGTTTTTGAGTATATTGTAAATGATAGGTGAGAGCAAGATGTGGAATAATGTAGTGGGTATGAGAATAAAGAGATAGATAAACATTTATAATTGAAAGAAGGGCTGGGGAATAGTTTAGTAATACCTTGGATTTGGGTTGTTCTTGATAAATTTTTGTCCATATTTTCTCCATTTGTAGCCATCATCTTCCATTCTAGTGCAACTGCTTTTGATTTTCAAGGTATATTTGTTATCAGTTTTGCTCAGCTCTTTCTCTAACACAATGCTTTTCAAAAGTTAGACAACGTCTCGTTAGCTTAATGAAAATAATATAAGGCACAAGATATTTATCATTAGATGAAGTGGGTGTTGGATAGGGTGAGAGTACTACGTAGACAACATCAATAATAGGGGTGTAGTAATTAAGATACGATTAGCGAATTTGTAAGAATTATTTTCTTAGCATCTAATAAGGATTTCATGTATATAATACTACAAATTATCGTTATAGAGAATCATATCCTTGATGCGTGAATTCCATACGGCAACGTCATTTCTTTTAATTGGAGATCGTTAGAACATCAATTATCATTCCTTTATTATTGGTTTACAAGAAATGAACATTTCTTGCATAATTTATTGGGTTTGAGTTATGTGAGTGGAGACAAAGAAGCATGGAGATTAAGGTTGGGATTTTACATTAACCCCATATGTATATATTTATGTATGTAACATTTACATATATAACTATTTACATATATGTAACATTTACATATATAATAATAACATATATAACAATGTCTTAATTAAGTTGTTGTACATTGGGCAATGGGTCAAAGTCCAAAAAACTTGTTGGAAACTAAGGAGAGTTGCGTTAGATTTAGGTCCTAGCATGGCATGGATTAGTGGGCTTAGGAAGAAACTTTAATGGAGGCCAAGGGTTTGTGTGGAAAAACATGGAAGCAAGAGCCCAAGGACGTGAGAATTCAAACAAAAATGGGTCTAATGGTTTTGCAAAGGAAATCCTTCTAGCTCAATCATTTTAGAAGGATGTGGTGGACCATTTCGATTTGCATGGGCCATTCATTTGAGTCCAAGGTTGTTCTAATATTTCAGCCTTAAGTTGAGTATATTTTATTTTAATGAAGTATATGTTTTTGTTTAATATTCTGTTGCATTAAATAAATTTGTTGGAGTAAAAAAATTAGTTGAAATAAATGAAGTTATTTCATTAAGTGAAGCGGATAGATCTAAGGAAGTGATGCCGCATTAAAGGTGGCGCGCAACTTAGCTTGATTAATGGAAAGGATTAAATGAGGCATTTAAGCTAAGTTTAAGTGGGAGTTTCCATCTTTTGAAATTGTAATATTTAAAAGGGTGTGAAACAAGGTTGGATTAATAGAATGAAGTCACAGGAATTGAATTTCTGAAACTAGCATGTTAATGCATATTCTTTTAGTGAGTTTCTGACATTAAAAGGATGAATTAAGGAAGAATTGAAAGGGCGAGTTATGGAGAGTAATGAGCTGAATTACTTTTAAAACTCTTGCAAATTGAAGTCAACAAGCATCCTAGAAAAAACCATCTTGAATGATGAAGCTTTTGAAGTCTTTTGAATGCTAAAACTTCTAAGTTTATTTCCTAGATTAATTGGCTTAAAATTTTTAGTACTTGATGTTGTAATTAGGCTCAAGTTATTGAACAGTTGCTGAGCAAATTAGGGAGTAATTTCGGACTTTATTGAGATTGTAACCTTTCGTCTTTTTGAGTCTTTTGAGTTCTAGACAGACCTTGAGGTCTATAAATAGAAGACTCATTTGTAATGGAAAGGTTGTTGTCGAATGAAATATTGAAATCCTTCTTTGCCTAGCAATTTCTAAAATTGTCTAAGTTTTTCCAAGTTTTTACTTGAAGAATTTGAGTGTGAAGTGAGAGTTCCTTCCCACACCAATTAGTGCAAGTTAAGTGTTACTTTCCTACATATTCCTTATATTACAAGTTAAGTGTTTCTTGTAATCCACCAATTTTTCCCCAGTTCATATTATGCCTAGACTTTCCCAAAAACCCACATTCTTTTTCTGGTTATTTTCCCACGTCCAGATTTTTTCCATAATCCCAAAAGCCTATGTTTTCACCCAATCCCAACACTTTTTCACCACTTTAGATCCATTTGAGAACTAAGAATTTCTAGTATTCCTTACTATATTACATTACAAAGCCCAAGGACGTGTAATAAGGTAGTCAAGGACCTGTAATAATTAAGGCAGTCAAGGACGTGTTAAGTGTGAAGAATCAAAGAATCTTAAGGAATTTGAAGAGTCCAAGAATTTGAGGAAACTTAAAAATATAATAATTCAAGAATTATAAAGAGTCTAAATTTTTGAGGATTCTAAACATGGAATAAGGAGTCCTATTAGCAACAACTATTTAAGAGTCCTTATGTTTTTAATTTCTTTAGTCTTTTACCATAAATAACTACTTAGTTTAATAAGAATCCTAATGTAATTCAAAGTCCAATATCATTGGATTGACTTGCTGAATAAGTGTGCCCTATTAGATTAATTTAGGCAATTTATCTTAGGATTTTTGCTTATCATAAACTCATGCACTTAGAGGTTCAATATTAGTCATGCACTTAGTATTTTATTTACTTAGAACTCTTGTAATTATCCTTAAAGGCTTAGACGTGCATCAATAGAAGGTAGGTGAGATTTGAGAAAAAAATTACTTCTTTGCTTTGTTTTTACAAGAGTGAATTGTGTGAGCTTAAGTACATGTTCCTTGCTATTCCAACCTTGACACGTTGGGAGGTGATCTTGGGAACGTTTAATTCTTTGAGTAGTGTTTTTTGTATCTCAAAGGTATTAAAGGGACACCCAAAGATTGCATTACTTGGTGATTTATGTAGGGAGTAATTAGAACCTTTGAACGGTCGTCCTTAGTTTATAATTGTTAGTTTGTTCGAAAATCATAAGTTTGTGCTAACCGGTTGTATTGAGAGCTTTGGCGTTACTTTGCTGAATTCACATGCTATTAGTTGTTTATTGAAATCTGGACATTTTTAATTCATTCATTGCTTCAAATGTGGTTTATAACAACAATCAGTTTGAGGGGACATGTGTGAAAGTGTAATATTGTTTGCTAAAAAATTGTGACTTGTTGTT
Organism: Dysphania ambrosioides; assembly: GCA_026401315.1. Lineage (NCBI taxonomy): Eukaryota > Viridiplantae > Streptophyta > Magnoliopsida > Caryophyllales > Amaranthaceae > Dysphania > Dysphania ambrosioides. The sequence continues at coordinate 25,019,432 of CM048657.1, forward strand.
GCATGGAATTTGGAACGAAAAGTTGATAACTTGGTTGATTGAAAGGCCTTAAAAACATGATAATCATCCAAACTTTCAACATTCATTCATCTTAGAAAGAGAGAATTACGACAAAGAACAGAAGTTGTAAATCAACCCCATTGTGCGCATAAGCTTGTTTTTTTTTTTTGAGTGTGCGTGTGTTTGGGCTTATTTGGAGCATCCCTTGAACTTACACCCCTTCAGATTTAGACATCTTTTTGTGGGAGGGCAAAAGAAGGGTGAGTGAGTGTTGCTTAAGGCGTGTGAGACAAATGGGAGTGCACGGGCTTATACTTGTTGCGGGTTTTAATCTTGGATCCGTTTACAACCCAATTGTATAGATACCCACCGGGAACATCCATACAATATAAGTAAATAAAAATGACTTAATTAACCTAATTGATACCATTATTACCCCCAAATAACTACATCAGATTTGTCCAATTAATTACTTCTATGTGTGATCTCATATGACTCGATTAAAGTTAGTAGTACGTTAATCTAATTAACATATAAATTATAGTCAGTTTCTATTAAAATACTATAATAACCTAAAATAATTGAATATATTATCTCCATAATTAGTCCTAGTTATATTTAGTCATTACACTTGTTGTGAACACTACCTTACAGGGAACCGTCACATGTGATCCCTACTCTAAGGTCAACGCTAGTAATGTGTATTGCTTCCTCGGTGATTTTTGTTACAGCCATTTCATTTTTACATTGTTGACAAATAACAACTTTATTTTCTGAATTATTTTTAAAAAATCATATTATTTTTCTGTATATTTTACTAAATTTGTCTTAATGTATAATTTTACTATATCAACTTTTTGTTATTGTAATTTTATATAACTAAAAATTTATATTTTATATAACTAGAAACATTATACTATAAAAAATATAGTATCAAACATATTTTAAAAATTATTACAACTAAAAAACATACAAAATATTTAATAGTATATAATTGCCCTAGGCCAGGGCTTGTTTTGAAGTTTTCGATACTCATGTTAGTTTGACTAGTTTTGATGATCTATTGCTGCTATGATGCTCATTTAGTTTCAATAGTTTTGATGATTTGTTACAAATTAATATGGTTATGATTTTTACTTGATGATCTGACTAGGAGCTTATATTTTTTTTCTTATAAAACTTTATATTGGTTGTTAAATATTTGTTCATTGGAGATTTATATGAGAAAAAAAGCCTTAAACTTAGACCATACTATTAAGCGATGAGAACAATGATTAAAGTTAGTAACCACCAACAAAAGAGGATACAAAGGAAGATAGATTTGATTATTTTTTTCTGTCTTCAACTGCGTGAGTTTTTCTCTTAATTGGCAAGTGAATTTAATGCATGGTTTAATGATCAAGTTTTACAGATTGTCACGAATTTATGTTAATTTGGGCATGGCTAGAGATTTTACATTTCTTTACTCATCAATTTTAGGTTTTAAATACAAGAATCTATTTTCAGCAGTTCTTTTTATTCTCTTCCTTAAATTTATAGTTAAATTGAAAGTTAGAATTTTACTTCGTCTAATGCTAAAAGAGGATCCTTGTTTGAATCTCAAACTAGTTATAGAATTAAGCAATGCCTCTAAGTCATTATATATTGTTTTAAGTTATGTTTGCATTTAAATTTAATGTAACACAAGATAAGTTTTAGTTTTTATAATTTGAAAAAATATTAGTTTTTTTTTATTGCATCTAAAACTATTGAAATGAACTAACTGATTGAAGATTAAAAATTTTAAATAATGAAGCAAGACATTATTCTTTTCTAATTATTTTCATATCATTAGTTATGCCATTGAATTAGTGGTAAAAAGTAAATTATTGCAATCTAAGGTTGTGAATTTAAATATTAATGCATGCATTTGTTTTATTTTTTAATGAGAATGCAATGTTATTAAATGTGGGTAATGACTTGATGTGGGGACATGTTCTCAAAGTACATGTTACCCTACAAAAAAAATATCATATAAAATTACCATCTTCTAAAAACTAACACGTAAAAATAATTGTGTAAAACTACCAAGTAAAAAATTCTTATTTCACGATAGTACCTAAGATGTCACGTAGTAGCCTTTTTTTCCTTCATTCTTTTTACCTTTTCTTTTCATCTTTTACATGTCTCCTTCGTATTCTCCCTCTTCCTCTTCTACCTTTACTTAAATGTGATTATCCCACAAATTTGATGGTATTGTGGTATAATTTTTATTCTTTCCTTAATTTTTTGCTTCTATTAGTTATGGCTTTTTTCCCAATTTGGTTAATTGAGCTTTGCAATCTAAATTGCCCCCTTGTTTTGGTTATTGTTTAAAAATTGAGATGGTTCCTTCATGGAATAAATGTCATGAATGTGGATTTGGTTTTGGCATTTCACAAAGTGAAAACCTGGGACGAAAGTTCATAGCCTACAAGTTCTACTACAGGTCAAAGGGAATGCACCTTCTTTGAGTGAATGATCTCAAGCATGCGCAGAAAAAATGTGAAGGAAGAAGAAGAAGAAGATGTAGAACATATAAAGGAGCTAAGGTAAGGAAAAGGTAAAAAAAGGGATGAGTTAGTCAAACACGCGACTAACGTGTAAATTCAAGCCACAAAATCGGATCAATGGTCAGAATAACACCTTGTGATGCTCTTGTGTCATTAAAAAAATTTAATTTGTTAATTTTTCATAAGTTTTTCTTATGGGATATCTTTTCCACAAGATAATAAATTTTCTATTTAATAATTGACTACATCCAATTTTACTAAATATAAAGTTATAGTCTTCCTTTCTCAACGCTAAACATTATACACAGTCGTCAAATTTTGATGTAAGAAAGATTTAATATATATCAGTGACATTAACTTCAAAGTAAACAAACAAAAATATTACAATAGGAGTATGTAGAATAAAGCTAACCTGGAATGTGAGAGGTGTGGACGAAACGAACTGGCTGGAGTGACATGGAGAGCTTTCTCCACGTCCATAAGTGTGGGCCCGGAATAAACCATGGGGTTTAGAGGGTTGCACTCCAGAATTTGCTCATTATTTGTATTGCTTTGATCAGATGATGACGATGATGTCGCAGGCGACGATGATGAGCTGATGAGTAGTTGATCATCTGACGAGAAGCTTACCTTGGCGTCTAATCCCAACGGCGGTGCAGGCAACCAGCTACTGCCGCTGGGTGGTCGGTCGCCGGGGTCGGCGTGTTTAAGAACATCCTTAAGCAGGTCAATGTCATCCCATTGATCATAACTAGGCGATGTTGAGCTAGCCTTATTCATGATGGCTCTGTACCTTGAACTATGTTGTACGTTATTTTGGAGAAAGAACTTGAGTTGAGTAGTTGTCTAGTTGACTAAATTTTCTAAAAAGTTTTCACGTTGAAATGATATATATAATACTTTCAGTAAGTTGTATAAATACGGAGTAATAATAGAATGAGACAAAATATAGATTTGTATGAAATGTGAAGTTCGTGGAGCGGTTGTATGATATATAAATAAGTACTAGTGTTCATGGTTCATGAATAATAAATAATACAAGATGTCAAAAAAAAAAACAATAAATAATTCAATGCTTGATTGCTGGGAAGGCCATTTGGTAGTAGTTAGCATTATTATAATTAGTGCTATTGTCAGTATATTTATATTGTGGTCAACTATTTATTGATTTGAAGAAAATTTACGTAATGAGAAGTTGCGAAAAGTAAATACATCATTAAAATTTTATACGATAGCCATTTAAATATATTATTTTTTACAATAGATTGTATTTGAAAAGAAGGAAGAACTTTATATATTAACAAATGAAACAGTTAAAAATAAGAGCAAGTGCAGATTTTGAAGTCAGGAAAGAAGGAAAACAAATACGAGTGGTCGTCGTTGAAACTGAGCCTGACCATTCTTACATGGACGTTTGTGAAATGTCAACCCTTTTTACTTGTAAATACGAACCCTATCCAACAAATAACGTGTGAAACATTATTTTGAGTCACTAAGCTACCACACTGGCTTTGTCAAAATTCTTAATGTCCCAACCTTTATTAGGCACCCTTTTTGTTACTATACTACTATACGTATTTAAGTCACGTAATTGTTACCGTTATGAAAAGTCGTTATCTTGGTGTTGCTGCTTCATTGACCAGGTGTCGGTTGTGATTCATCCTCATTGTCTCTTAGTCAACCTTGCGTAATTTGGACCTATAATTTCCAGATAGTCATAGCACGAACATCTCTAATTGATTAACTAATAAATGGTTTTGGAATATCATATACAAGCTAAAAAAATGTATTTTTTCATGTAAAATAAACCATCTTATTTATGTACATATATATATATATATATATATATATATATATATATATATATATGAGGGATCCAATGAGAAGGGTGCTTAAAATAAGAAGGATGAGAAGGGATCTTGGCCATTCAAATAGTAAGATCCAACGCATGAGATTTCACGTTAAAAAATATAGTTACTATGATAATAAAAAATGGTTACTATAATAATAAAAAGAGTCACTATAATAATAAAAAGTGTCATTATAAGTGAAAAAAATTATTTGATCACTATGAGTTAAAAAAGGGTCACTATGAGTACGTAAAATGTCATCCATTGGATTTAAGAAATGAAGAGTCAAGATGTCTTCTTATCCTTCTCATTTTAAGTATTCTTCTTATTTTAACTTTTCCTATATATATATAGGGGCGAGTTCCAGTGAGAACCCCTAGTATATAAGAATAGACATTAAATCCAATGGTATAGATACATTGGACATTAAATGGCATAAATGTAATTATTGTAAAAATTTTAATAACTAACAATCCTATAACACGTAACTTCCTTTGATTGTTTAAAATATGCCGTAATTTCCGCAACAATAACCAATTCTTATCATATCGATTTTTCGAAATTAATTTTTATTTGGGTGCAAATCTTCCAAATCATTATATGGTTGTCAAATAATAATCTCCCAAATTTTTCAACTATACTAATCTCTATAATCTTATAGTCAAATAATTACTATTAATATTCTAGTGTTCTGATTTATAATTCTATTGTTCTAAATCATAAAGCTATTGTTCGAAACCATAACTCTATTATTCTGATTTATAACTCTATTGTGTTATTTTAGAATTTTATTGTTCTAAACCATAACTCTACTATTCTGATTTATAATTCTAGTGTTCTGATTTATAATTCTATTGTTCTAAATCATAAAGCTATTGTTCAAAATCTTAACTATATTATTTTGATTTATAATTCTAGTGTTCTGATTTATAATTCTAGTGTTCTGATTTATAATTCTATTATTCTAAATCATAAAGCTATTAATCGAAACCATAATTCTATTATTCTGATTTATAATTATAGTGTTCTGATTTATAATTATATTATTCTAAATCATAAAGCTATTGTTCGAAATCATAACTCTATTATTCTGATTTATAACTCTATTGTAATGTTTTAGAATTTTATTGTTCTAAACCATAACTCTACTATTCTGATTTATAATTCTAGTGTTTTGATTTATAATTCTATTATTCCAAATCATAAAGCTATTGTTCGAAACTATAACTCTATTATTCTGATTTATAACTCTATTGTACTATTTTAGAATTTTATTGTTCTAAACCATAACTCTACTATTCTTATTTATAATTCTAGTGTTTTGATTTATAATTCTATTATTCTAAATCATAAAGCTATTGTTCGAAATCTTAACTATATTATTCTGATTTATAATTCTAGTGTTCTAATTTATAATTCTATTGTTCTAAATCATAAAGCTATTGTTCGAAACCATAACTCTATTGTTCTGATTTAGAATTCTAATGTTCTGATTTATAATTCTACTACTCTAAATCATAACTCTATAATAACTTACTATACTACTATTCTAAGTAAGCTAAACTAATGTTCTAAACATATAAACTATTGTTCAAATGCTATATACATTAAGGTCCTAATAATATATATATATATATATATGCTATCATTATGTTTTCATACAAAAAAATTAAAACAAACACTTGTAAATTAAAATATAATGTTCAACAAATCTACTAATACTCAAATTTACTATCATATTCAATCGTAAGCAAACATTATCTTCAAATTCAATCATAAATAAACACAAAATAATGGTATTATATACGTATTATAGTATGATATTATGACAAAAAAAAAATTAAGAATCATTGCATTATTTTTTTACCACCACACAGTAAAAATGTCGATTGAAAATGAAATATATAATATTCGAATTTTCGTATTTGAATATGGAATAAAATGAAAAGTAGACAACTTACTGATTTTTACGAATGTAAACGGACATCTAGGAAACTACCCAATAATCATGGAAAAAAAAACTTCCTTAACTCCTAAGTTTGACTTAAATAAATTACAATTTTGCCATAATATAGATTGAATCACAGTCATCTAAATACATAAGATCAATGGTATTAGATTGGTTCTTATAACAAAGGTTCTTATATAACTAAGGGGTTCTCACATGATCTCATTTATATATATATATATATATATATATATATATATATATATATATATATATATATATATATATATATATATAGGTTATTATAAGAAGCCTCTTTAAAATAAGAAGGATCTAGTTTTTTGATCAATGGCCACAAATCTGCTTGCCTGGTTTGCTTTAAATGCTTGCCCGATTTTTCTATTAGCTTCTACTTGCCTGGTTCAAGCCTCAAAGTTACATTGCTCTCCAACATTTTTTCTCCATTCTCCTGATTTTCAATTTTCACACATCACTTTCTTCAGCTAACCATCCAGATTTTATCTCTTCAACCTTGTCATTCTCTCCATTTGCTTACGTTTTTTTAGTTTTTTTCTCCATCATCATTCTACGGTGTTTCCCTTCAGTTTTTAGCACAATTTTTTGGCGGTATTTTGACTAGTTATTCAGTGGTCGCTTTAATTGTTGGCGGTGTGCACAGTAATAGCGCTTCAATTTTCAGCGTTGTTTCAGTTAGTTATTTACAATGTTGTAGTTAATTTGTGTTAATTGTTTATTATTTTATGTGTTTTGGGTTTAATTGTTAGGTTTGTTTGTATTTTCTTAGGTTTTGAAATGGTGAGAACACGTGGTGGCCTACTTTCGAGAGACAGCGGTGACAGAGGCGATGGAAGAAGAGGTCGCGCTGCTAGAGGCGGTAAACGTGGTATTGTTGTCGTCGAAACTTTAGGTACAATTTTTATTTTACAATTTTATATTTGTCAAGAAAAATTATTGCATAATATTATAAGAATTCTCACTAGATATTGAAGTATAAGCTTAATTGTGTTTTTGTGTGATTATTGTTGAACAATTTGTAAAAACCAAACATAAGAACAATATATTATTCGGTTGTTGTTTTGGTATTGCATTAATTGTGATTTATTGTTGAAGGATATATGTTTGAGCCACATTATATTGAACAATTGTTGCTTGTATGTTATTTTTATGTTAGTTTTATGAGAATAGTTACGTTCTTTCTATAGTAACCTTTTTTATTTCTATGGTGACCTTTTTAGTTTCCTAAGTAACCTTATTATTTCTATTGTAACATTATTATTTCTATAGTAAATTTTTTTCTTTCTATATTAACCTTTTTTATTTCTATAGTCTAGAACCTATATACTTGAGGAAGCTTTCTCTGGTCAGTTAGTGAAAAAAAATCAAGGGGTTTTGATTTACCTGTAAGTTGTCATACACTCCATCCATTTGTTGACTTTCAAAGATATTCTGAAAAGTGATAAATGTGCTGATGGTCTAATGTATTTTGAAATAGTGTATTGGTTTGTTGATCCGTATAGGATCGAATAGAGATCTAGAATGTAGTTCTCATATTGAATAGAATAAATTTCATCTGGATACATTATTGCTTTAGATTAACTTTCTAATTCATCGACGTTTACAATCTTCTATGAAATTAACTTGACTATTATGAAACCTTTTATGCCTGTAATTTCTCTAGTGGTATTAAATGCATAACCTCTTTCATTTCTTCGTCGAGAATTGCCTCTATGCATTTAATTATAGTTATTGCAATATCTAAATGATGGGTGTCTATTGCAACGACATCCTAACAGCTTGACATCATGCACAATATAGGATGTTGGAGGCCATCTTACTTGATGGATATACATTATGAAGTGAAACTTTCTTTGTCTAATAGCTTTAGGTGTAATTTTAAATAAAAGTACTTGTGACAATACTAAGTTTTTCTTTAATACAAAAAAAATTATTTCTGTAACTGCAATTAAGCATCATAGTTTGAAATATGGTTTCTAGCAAGGTTTGAGTTTAGGACTCAAGTAATGAGAATTTAGGCATTCCATCAAAACAAAAATGAACTCTCATTATCTGCTTAAATTTTAGTCAGTTCTAGTGAGTGTTTTCCATGAATTTCTCTCTTTATCTGCTAAATTTTGTGCAGTTATGCGTACAAGTTTGTTTTGACATTTTCTGTAACATGTAAAATAGCTACAATACATTTTCATGTGTTGCTACTGCTAGTTTTTAGCCTTTTTAGTCCAGTCTCTACTCTACCTAAGTTAGGAAATATAGAGGGTGATGCTTAGTTGATGCTAAGGGCAGTTAGGGCTGACCTTATACTTGATACTCCAAAAGCCTGTATCTTTTCCTCCCTCCTTGAAGTTGATGATACTAAACTTGTACTACTCTTGTGTTTGCTATCATTATCATCACTAATTGTGTCATTAAGTTTGATGATTAGTGACTTTTTTATTCTTACTAACATTATCATCAACTTAGATGTTGTAGTGATAGTGTTACAGGCTGTTGATTTTTCTTATTTATGTATAGTAATTGTTATATTGTTGTTTGATCCATGCAGAAAAAAAGAATGCTAATGAAACAAAGAAAAGAAAGGAATGATGTTGTAATAATTACAAAAGTTCAAAAGGCTATTCCTTCTTCTTCCTCCGCTTTAGCTAAGGTTATACATACAAATGAAAATGAATCAAAGAGGAATAAAATTGAAAAGTCTGTGAAAGATAAGAAGAAGGGGTGCCAGGACATTGAAGTTGTGGACACTCTCAATCAACCAATTGCAAAAAGGTAGAGTATCTTTCATGTTGTAATTATTTTTTCAGACATAGTATCTTTTCATGTATTAATATGTGCTTACATTATCTTTTTTTTTCTTTTTATGATAGGGTAAGAACTACATTTAAAAAAAATGCAGGCCTTGCCAATTGGTAAAATTGATTAGAGGATTCACAAGTGAACAAAAAAAAGTTGTGAAGAATATATGGTTTGGAGGATTATTGATTGTGTAGTTAAAAGGACTCAAACAAATATGTTAAATTGGATTGTTGACTGTTTTGACCCTGGGAGCCGAATGTTTAGCATTGATGCTGGTAGAAGCTTTCAAATATTTGAGTTTGATGTGTATGATGTGTTTTGCCTTCCCTTGAATAGAAATAGAGATGTTGAAATTACCTCGAGAAGCGCAAATATTGTGAACCCTAATTTTCCATTAAAACAACATTTTAGAAATTTTTTTGGAATTGAAGAAAAAAATGACATATCCCCTTGGATTTAGTGGAGCACATGATTCAACAAATGACCGATGGAGATGATGCATTTAAGCAACTTTTTGTACTTTAAGCTTTTTCTACCTTTTTAGCTCCTACACACAACCGTACAATTGATCTAAAGATTGTTAAGAGTATTGTTGTGGTCGATCAAATTAGAGAATTTAATTGGTGTAAGTATGTCTTAGATCAATTGTGTGAGGCTACAGTGAAGTTTAAAAAAAGGCAAGGTAGAACAGCTTTGTGGTTGCATTGTGATGCTACAAACAATATATTTCCATAGGTTAAGATTTAGAAGTGTTTGCTTATCGACTTCTCTTCCTTTAATCAAACATTGGACTGATAAGAATGTTAGCTTAAGAATGAAGAAGGAAGGATTAGCTTACTTCTTTGGGAATGAGATTGTTGTTTCTGGTACATATCCTATTAGTGAGCATTTGAAGTTTATGAATGGGCAAGTCATTGGAGTCTTTGATGAGGAAAATATAGAGCAGGATTTTGTTGAAGGTTGTAATTTTGAGGAAGGAAATCAGAAGACTTCAAATGCTGTTGAAAATGAAAGTTCTTCAGAGGAGATTCATTTTACTAAAAAAAAATTCAGTTCATGTTGTCGGAAGACGAAAACTCAAATAAAGATATTCATCGTCTAGTTGAAGATGTAAGTTACCTTTTTTGTTTTTAATTTTAAATTTTAAATTTTATTTATTTTACTCATAGTATTCTTTTTATGTTTTGTAGTATCCTTTTTTATTTCATAGTATCTTTTTGCAAGATATAGTAACTATTTTATTTACAACTCTAAATATAGTTAATGTTTCTTACAATCAACTTTTTAAAACATATAGTCACCATTTATATGTATATAGTGACTTTTTTTTATCTAAATTTACTTTTTAATTATTTTAACTATTTATAATTACCTTTTTTAGAGGACATAGTCACCTTATATATATATATATATATATATATATATATATATATATATATATATATATATATATATATATATATATATATATATATATATATATATATATATATATATATATATATATATATATATATATATATATATAGTGACTCGTATATATAAAAATCTTGCTTATCTTCTGTCTGCTCACTAAGGAGATCATAAGTTGTTGAACATAGTTATGGTTTATTATAGTTACCTCACTAAACGACATATTCACCTTTTTTATTTATATAGGGACCTCTTTTATATTTTTATATTTATAGTTGTCTTTTTAGAGGACATAATCACTATTATTATATGTACAGTGACCTTTTTAGAAGACATAGGCACCTTTTATTTTCTATAGTGACCTTTTTTTATTTATATAGTAACCTTTTTTATTTTCTATAGTGACTTTTTTTATTTATATAGTAACCTTTTTTATTTATATAGTGACCTCTTTTATGTTTTTATATTTATAGTTACCTTTTTTAGAGGACATAGTCACTATTATTATATGTATAGTAACCTTTTTAGAAGACATAGTCACCTTTTAATTTCTATAGTGGCCTTTTTTTTATTTATATAGTAACCTTTTTATTTTCTATAGTGACCTTTTTTTATTTATATATCAAACCTTTTTTATTTGTATAGTGACCTCTTTTATTTTATATATTTATAATTACCTTATTTTGAGGATTTAGTCACTATTTTTGTATGTACGTGGTGACCTTTTTAGAAGATACAGACACCTTTTATTTTCTATAGTGACCTTTTTATTTATATTGTAACCTTTTTTATTTTCTATAGTGATATTTTTTATTTATATAGTAACTTTTTTTATTTTTATAGTGCCCTCTTTTATTTTGTATATTTATAGCTACCTTATTTAGAGGATATAGTCTTCTTTTTTATATATATAGTGTCATTTTTTTGAAAACATGTCACCTTTTTATTTTCTATAGTGACCGTTTTTATTTTTATAATAATCTTTTTTTATTTGTATAGTGACCTCTTTTATTTTGTATATTTATAGTAATCTTTGTTAGGGGACATAGTCACCTTATATATATATATATAGTGACTCATATATATATATAAATCTTGATTGCCTTCTTTCTGTTCACTAAGGAGATCATAAGAACATTTAAATGCTTATCATAACCTTATTAAATACTATAGTGACATTTTAAATTTGTATATAGAAAATACATTAGCATCTTCTTCTAATGAAGCGAGACACTAAAGTGGTTTAAGAGTTTTATATGACAAAGATTATTGATTTGTTAGTAAAGAGAAAAAAGTCTCAAAATGCTAAGAATGAAAATGTTGGATCTTCTTCTTCTTCTCCTTCTCTTTCTCAAACTCAACTACTTTTTATGAATTCTAGTGTTTTAAAAAATATTGATGAAATTGTTGAGTTGGTTAAGTGACTGACTGAAATCCCAGAACCGTTGAATGAATTCGCAACATTTCCTGTGAGGAATAGTGATGTAAATGATGAAATATTGGAGGAGGTAGCAGCATCAATTCCTGTGGAAGATAGGATTTTTAATGAAGTAATTGATGAGGGAGTAGCGGCATTTCCTGTTGAAGACAAGAATGTCAATGAGTTAATTGGGAAAGAATTCACTGATCTAAACATGAATGAGGTTACACAAGAAACAAGTAGTAGTTGTAGTAGTGGATTCGATAGTATTTTAAAGTTTGGAAAAGCAAAGTGTTCAATTGAGTTACATGATAATAATTTGGAGAAGGTTCTTTTTGTTTCCCACTTGATGAAGATGGATATGAAATATATGCGGACTCTGCCTATTATGCAACAAGAAATTGTTGATTATGGTTTCATCAATGACTTATGTGTTAAGTCGAAGTAAGTAATTTAAAATGATTTCGCCTTTCTTTTGTTCTTTCTTAGTTTTTTTATTTATATTATTTCTTGATCTTTTTATATTTTTTTTACAGTGAATTGCTGGTAGATTTTGAGGATGTTTATAACATTCCTAGGCATGAGTTTTATTCTTTAGGGGAACCTTCAGAATACACGTTTATGAGCATTATAAATTGTTGGGCCTTATTACTAAATGAGAATCAGAGGAACAATAAAGAAGGACCCAAAAAGTTTTACTTTGGTGCTACCCAAAGTGTGAGTGGTGTTTTAATTGTTTACAAACTTTCTTTTATAAGCATTGTGTAGAAGTATTTTAACAGTTTTTTTTTAATTTATTTCAGTGTGCTTTATTACAAGAGCAAGAGGACAACAAAACAACACAAGATGTGGAACATTTAAATGAAAGTTGGGGAAGTTGGATAAATTTGATTTACAACAATTTTGATTTGAAGAATGTTGAACTGGTAAGTTACCCTTTAATTATTTAATTAACAAGAATGAACAGGGAGAATCATTTCGATATCAATGCAAGATAAAAACAATGTAATTTAGATTTGGCATGAACTAGACCTTTAGACATTGTGATATATGAAATGATTAAAGTCAGGAATTTAAAGATAAAGAACTAAGGAAGGAGCTAATAGTGGGTGTCCTTTCCTATTTCATAACTTTGAACACTCTCATCAACTCTATCGTTTCCTATCTCATAGCTTTAAACACTTTTTTACGAGTAAGTTGTGAAAAATTAACATTTTATCCTTTTCCTTCACTCATTATGGAGAAATCCATACACATGCATTTTTTTCATTGGAGTAAATTTTACAGTATTAACATGAGTAATTTTATTAATAGTTATTATATCAACTTACTTTTTATTAATAATGTTTATGTTTGTACAAATGTTTGGATTTTCTAATCAGATTTTTATGATTTTCTCTTTAATGTACATATTTTTGTCCCAATACTCATGCATAGCCATTACTTCTTACAAGTTGTAAATTTGAAGATTGGTAAAATACAATGGGTTGACAATTTAAAATATATTGACGACTCTCAAACTAAAATTGAAGAATTATCTAACGCTATAGTATTTATTTTATCCTTGCATCGTTTATGTTGGCAACATTTCTTGATGACAAGATTCCCAATGCGGATAAAATGTCAATATATAAAATGGATCAAGTTTCCACACCTTGGAAGTCAAACAGAAGTAATTTCAATTGTGTTGTGTATACTATGGTTAGCATGCTCTACTTTGAAGGAACAAATGTTTTTGACAATCCAATACTGAAAGCAGTAACAGTTTTTTCTAATCTTATTTTTTTTATTTGGTTTGTAGTTATATGATGTCATTTTTTAATTATGATATGTTTATATAATTCAATGTTAGGCTCCATTGAAGCATGTAGCATGAGCAAGAATAGGAGCTACACTATTGTTATGTGACTTGAATTGTCAAAGATCAAATGTGTTAAAGGAGTTACAAGAATTCAGGATGAAACGTGGAGTACATTCAAAGGAGGTTGCAGAAAGGAGGAAGAAAAATAAGAAAGTAACGAAGAAAGCTTAGAATCGAACAAGTGTTTTTTAAGCTTTTTCTAATGTAGTAGTTATAGTTTCTTCAAATTTTCTTAGAGTTACCTCAACTCTTATCATAGTGACCTTTATATTTTGTTATAAAGACACTTGATTTAAGAATTTTAATGTTACTATCATTGCTATTAAAGTTACATTTTCCATTTTTATAGTGTATGCAAAGCATAAAACAATAGATTCATTAAGCATAATCTAAAGTTTCCTTTATAATTTTAATAGTGATATTTTTTTAGTTATAGAAACCTTTTGGTTTAATAATGATGAGATGATTTCCTATAGTAACCTTTTTAAAATTATAGAGACCTTTTTTTTTATTATAGTGACTTTTTTATATTTGATGTTTAATTTTTTAGTCTGCTTTATTTGATAAATAATTATAAATTATCTTATATTTTTATTTTTATATTTCATAGTAACCTTTTTAATTCGTATAGTAACAATTCTTAATGTTAGATGCTTTTTACCTTACGGTACTAAGAAATAGATCCACCGAATTATAGTGACTAAAACTTTTATTATAGACCTTTTCTTTTATTATAGTGACCTTTAACTGAATGTTTTTGAATGATATAGTGACAGTTTTTAATAATATAATGACTATAGCAATTATTATTGTGGTAATGAATTTATAATTTTAATAGTGATATTTTTTTTTTAGTTATAGAAACCTATGGTGTAATAATAATCAAGTCTTTTCCTATAGTGACCCTTTTTAGATTATAGAGACCTTTTTTATTATAGTGACATTTTCTTTTTATATTTGATGTTTAATTTTTTAGTCTGCTTTATTTGATAAATAATTATAAATTATCTTATATTTCTATTTTTAGATTGCATAGTAACCTTTTTAATTCGTATAGTAACATTTCTTAATGCTGGATGCTTTTTACATTATGGTACTAAGAAATAGATTCACCCGATTATAGTGATTAAAACTTTTATAATAGTGACCTTTTCTTTTATTATAGTGACCTTTTTCTGAATGCTTTTGAATGCTATAAAGAGCTTTGGGTTTATTATAGTGACCTTTTGTTTAAATATAATGACTTTTTTTCTGAATGCTTTTTATCCACTGAAGAAACACGACCATCATATTTTCACAAATATCAAGACACTGATGATACCCAATATGCATTGTTCTTCACCACCTGTGGCTTTCATAAAATATTTCAAAACAATGAGGTTAAATATTTAAAATAATACAAAGTACTTCATATATATTATTATCTATATATTCATTTATGTATAAATAAATCCACTAAAATAATCAAACAAATATCATGGTAATCAAACATATTACAGACCTAAGAATAATTTTTTGTAGGGCAGGTTCGACTATCATGGTAATCATATGCCCCACAAGCTCTACATTTCCTCCTGTTCTTCTGACTTTGCAAAATGCTTTGCTCTTTTTCCCCAACTATTCTATGTCTCTTTCCTTTGTTTTTTGACTGAACTAGATTTTGGATATCTAGTGTTGAAGATGCACTAGGGCCAACAAAGATCTCCATCTCTTGTGCTTTTGTCATTACCATTCTGACACTATTTTCTTGTAGATTTAGGCTGAATTCCTTCAAATTATTGTATACTTGTTGTAAGTTATCTTTGCTTCTCTCTGCAAGTGCTACCCAATTAAATATTTCAGACCAAACATCACCTAGCAGCTTACCCATAGTGCTCATTTTTTTGCACTTTTCAATTATATTACCATGCATATCAAAAACATGCTTCTTTGTAGCTTGTTTTATCCAACGATCAAGTATATAATATTTTGAAATTTTCATTATTTTCCTAGCACTCAAAACACAAATCAAATGAGAACATAATATTCCAAGTCTGTTGAAAAGGTTACAAGAATATGATGTTGTCAACCCCCTAGCTGAGAATGTAACTTGGAAAGTATTTTCTAGAATTGAATTTTGAACACTAAATGTTTCCATTTCATCATCCTTATCAATATTGAGAATATGACATTTGAAGCAAGATTTGTATATCTCATATTGAAAAAGGTAAAATATGGTACAAGTATAAACATCACCTGCATGTCTTTCCAACTGCAATGGAGTGTTGTATTAAGGAATGGTGTGTGCAGAATCTGCATTTAACTTCTCTTGTTTGTATCTTTGTGCATTCATGGCACTATCAAAACACGTATAAAACTCCACAAGTGTTAAGTGAGGGTTTGTGAAGTTATTGAAGAAGCTATTCACACTTTTAGATCTCGATGTTGTTCTTAATATTCCTCCCAGCATTATGTCTTTAAAATAAGCATGAATCCATTGTTCTCTTATACTATACATATGTGTGAACAAATTATGGTTTTCAAGGTCATACTTAGCCATAATTTCTTCCCAAGTCTTCTCAAAATCTGACTTATCTTGATCCATGTTCCAAACACAATTATTCAAAACTTTCAAGAACTCTTCATCACTGTTCAGCGGGCCATCCAATTTTGTCAGTGACCTTGCTTATTATATGCCACATACAAAGCTTGTATCTTGCATTTGGAAACACCTCTTTAATAGCAATTTTCATTGCTGGATCTTGATCAGTTATCAAATATGTAGGTGCATAATTACCCATACAACTTAGGAATGTCCTAAACAACCAATCAAAAGATTCTGTATTTTCTTTTGCAATCAAACCAACACCAAATGTATGCAAGATCTATGATGATCAACACTAGTAAAAGGGGATAAAACCATACAATATTTTTTTGTGTTATATGTGTAATCAAAGCTAACCATTTCTCCAAATATTGCATAATTTTTGCAACTTATTGCATCTGCCCAAAATAGCATAGAAATATGGTTTTCCTCATCTAATGCATAATCAAAATAAAATCCATTATGAATGTCTCGTTTCTTGAGGAAACTTTCAATCAACATCTTCCTATCATCTCCTTTGATGTATTCTTTCATATCTCTATGAAATTTTTTAAAATCTTGCATAGTTGTTCCCATATTCTTATAACTCCCTATGTTTTCCTTGAATAAGCGAAAAGATGTCACAGGACCTATGTTCACCCTTGCATTGCTTGAAATAAGTTTTTGTGAACAATGGTCATTTTTCTATTACTTCTTAAATATTGTCTAGAGGTAGGAGTAGCAAGACAATGATTATAGCCCTCAACAAATCTAAAAATGCAGTATGTCCCATTCAATTTATTAAGCTTTAAGATCAACTTTGCTTTGCAGCCAACTCGTTTTGTGCCTCTCTTATAATGTTTAATACCACTTTCATTCTTCTTAATACTAGGTACCATAAAACCCTCTTTGCTGCAAACCAAATACTTCAAACTAATAATACCTCTATTTTTGTAAGTAGAAGATGACCTTGGTTCAAATCCACATATTTCAGCATAACAACAGTAAAACTCTATTGCCTTTCTAAATTATGAAACACCATACCATCACAAGGCTTTCTATCTTCAGCACAATAAGGAATCTCTAGTACCATTTGGAGTAACACATGTTTCACTTCTAGGAGTTCTGATGAAAGCTGGAGATGTAATTTTTGTTATCACTACTTAAAAAGGTTACTATATAGAAATAAAAAAAAGGGTAACTATGCTCGAAAAAATAGTACTATGATTGTAATAGTCAAACTACAAAATTTTCACAAGTAAACTATTCACTATGAACTATATAAACAAAGAGTAACTATATTTCAAAAAAAGGTTTACAACAGTATGTGCATACAGAATCTCACACTTGGTCGACTCATTATCCCTCAACTAGTCCCAGAAAACAGCAGAGAACTAATTATTGTCAAAATAAGGGTGAAAATAAGGATCTGGAGCTGACAAAATCTATTTGTTGCAGCTAGGCTGTAAATGAATCGTACAAAGTCAAGTTTGAACCTCTTTGTGTCAAGCTTGAAATAATTATCAGTATTTGACCTAGCTTAATCTTGAAGGACCTTTCTTTAACATATAACAATTTTTGGCGAGTATTTCTAGAAGCCTTAGAACTAGATCATCAGCAAGATATCGCAAATCAATTGAAACATTGTCATAACTTATGAAACATCAGATGTAATTGATAAAAAAAACAGTTCTTGATTGAATAGAAATTATAATTAAGATATCGCAAATCAATTGAAACAGAACTATTACCTTTAATATTTGTTGCTAAAGCATTAGATTCCTTATTCGAAGATTTTGCAGTCGATCCTTGATTCGATACGACAAAACTAGACAAAACATTTGTTGTTGAAGAATTTGCATTGATTTCAGTGTTTGATTATGAGATGATAAGAGAATTCATAGTAGACAAAGAACGGAACGAGAATTTTTGAGAAATTTTGAAAAATCAGCAAAAATTTTGGGTGAAATTGTGAAAATCTGGGTGAGAGAGAGTGAGAATCAATGCATGAATTTTTGGGTGAGATTTCTAGGTGTTTATGGGCGAGGTTGGGGTACGATAACGCAATATTAGAAAACCGGTTCATCTTTGGTTTTTGATGACCATTGGATCTAAATGAAATCAAAGTGTGGAAATGCTTCTCAATTTTCCTATATTAACTACCCTTCTTATTAGATCTCAAGCCTATATATATATATACACACACACGAGTATAAAATATGGTTACACTTAATAAAAAAAATTAAACATAAGTGAATATTAGATACTTTATTATCGTAGTTGTTTTAGTTGATCACATGGTAATTTTTGTATTTTTCATATGAAATAAACGATCTTATTTATGTACAAAATATACGAGTAAACAAAATGAGGTGTTACAGCTAAGAAAAAAAATTACACGCTAGTATATATTAGATACTTTATCATTGTAATTATTTTAGTTGATCGTATGGTAATATTATGTTGTCTTTTAAAGAGAAAAAAAAAAATTCAAATATTTAGAGAGTTGTCTTTGCTTTTGGAGTTCCTTCGTTGTGGATTTCACCCCTACAAAATGAAATTGGTTTTGAGAGCATTCCATCAGCGGTTGACAATTTTCAATTTCAACCTGATTCACCGGCTACGTGCTCTTTACGTCCAATCTTTCCAAATAACACTTTCCCTTGTCTTATTGCTGCTAGTGGCGGACCCAGAATTTTCCGTCTGATGAGTAACAATCGATAATCAAATATGTAATAATTTTTTTTTACCAAACAACCAAATAATAATACTAAAAAATATATACAAATGCTCAAAAGTGCTAATTTTATTTTACCAAACAACTAAATAATTTTTTTTAAAAAAAAAAACTTATAATTTTTTTAGGCCATGTTGAGTCATTTGACTCACCAGACCTAACATGAGGTCCGGCTGGTGGCACAAAGTAGCCTGCCTTCTTCCTAAAGACTTGTCATGAACACGCACTCAACCAAATAGCTCTACAAGCGACAAATTCCCACACGTTACGCACCTCTCAGCCACTGTTTTCTCAACTCTTCTCACCTCCTGGGCAGGATAAGCTACCTTTAGCTAGGATACTCTTTTCTTTCTGCCTAGCTCCCTGACGTTCGACTTGAATGTGTTAAGCTATAGCTGACGTTTTTTGTGAGCTAGGATCAAACTCTTCTTTTGAATCCCTCATATAACTAGCGTTCTTTCTTCTCTTATGATTTTTGCTACTTGATTTAGTCAAGTGATTGATATCAAAAGAGTCTTAGTCTAGTCACTCAACTAATCTACACATAGAGTGCTAGTAGTCTAGTAGTAGCATGTGTGGTAGTTAAGACTTCGCTCCTTCTTCTCCTAAAGCTTTCTTTTTGACGTTGTACTAAGCTAAGGAATCCTACCGGTGCTAAAACTCTTAATCTTTCAATAAGGTGAGAACTCAATTAGCAGGGACTGATAGTTATCATCAAGGGTATAACCAATGAACTACTGCAGAGAGCAACAGACTGTCAGACTAAGAGAACAAAACCGTATTGGATGAGTTTTTGTCACATCGAATCTTCTTTCTATACAATTGGGCGATCTGGCTTTGTCAAAGCAAAGGATGGGGGAATACACAAGATCTTGATTTGTCTCAGCCACTCTCCTCAGGCAGAACCTGTTTGATATCCACCTGCTACCAGTAGATTAGATACTTGAGTTAGCCTTCGTTTAGTAGCTTCAAGCCATTAAAGCACACTCAAGTTTTCTTATCATAAAGCAATATGCCTAGATTGATATCTTCTCCCTTTCTACTCCTAATTGCCTCTTAACAACATACTTTAACCAATTAATAAGAACATTAGGAGGATATGATGGGTGGATCCTCCATATATTATTAGGAACTTAGACCTTGTTTATGAATATGGATTGGTTATATATGTTCAGCGAAAGCAAATTGATCAGATGACCAGTTATCTCTTCAAATCACGCTACCAGAACCCATTATATAAGGTTCTACTAGCATTTGTAAAAGAAATATGCCCTCTCAGTTAAAGATGATGCTAGGGGAAACTTATTTGCATGGCTCTAAGATGTACTCACCAAAAATTGTTCATCATTTGGAAAATTCTTTAACATGCAAGAAGAATCCTGTTGGTAATAACAGAAAAACCTGAAATAAGAGTGGATTTTAACCTGCTGACTCTTTCTCTTAGTCACTAGCAACGCTGCCTTAGAGTCAGAATCCCGTCATGCCACTAGCTAGGTTTACACACAAGTTTGCAAGGCAAAGTACGTTACAAAATTGGCTAAGGATAGAACTTTAGAGAGAAAAGGTGTAAGTTGCACGAGTTCTTATATTACTTTTAGAGAAAGAAAATACAAGGCAAGAGTAGAGGTACAATAATAAGGGTATTGTGAGAAGAATTTAGAGACCTTTTCTTATTTTATTGTTTTCTTAGATTTTTTTTTTCTCATCTAGTTTTGAGCCTTACTTGGGTATATTTTATATTTAGAGCATCTAGAGCAGTTTTAGAATTGCTAATTCAAGTAGGAGTAGGCATTGGAGTTGTTTTTCATAAACCTACTAGGATTTGGTTTAAAGCTTTTTTTTAGTTTTAATTGAATTTGTTTTCCTAGTAAGGGTTAGCTCATGATTCCAACATATATTAGGCACTTGGACATTAAGTTTTCTATTTTAGTAAGGATTATTTAAACTTGTAGTTTTGAGTTCATTTTCTTATTAAGACTCTTTCGAGTCCAATTCCTATTAGTACAATAAATCTAGCCATATATAGCCTATATGAAGGCAATAGATCATCAATAAAAATCAGAGTTGTTTTTATGAAATAGAGCTTGCATGATTTTGGCTTGTTTAACCTAAAGAACCATTTTCGATAATTATGCTCATCTTCTAATTGTGATTAGGAAGAGAACCTCTAAAGTAGTAAAAATAGAGAATTACCATTCACTTAATCATGTTGTTTTCACCCTTGTTTCGAACCATAGTGCCTATTTATAGGATTCTAAGTCCCTAGTTAAGAACCTTCGTAGTTCTAGAGAATAATACCTACTCTACACTCTATACAATCTATACAAAGTATTCTAGTAGACTCCAAATAACTCTACATAGAACATATTCACAATGAGTCCTCTATACAACACTAAAGCCTTGTGAATAACGTAAGGCTAACCTTCTTAGACTTTCTAAATTGAAGTACCATGTCCAAGGCCTTCAATTATCCATTTTAGGAGGATTTCCAATTTTATAGCTTGATCCAACATCAATTGGGTCCCTACATCCTCTATTATTATGTTACCATCATTCAGAGGTTCATTGAAGATTCATCACTTCTAGCACTTAATTATTTATCAGGGAAGGGTGTTGCTCAACGCCCAAAGAGCCCATGCTAGGGCGATGCTTATAAATGCCTATAAAAGGGAGGGGAAATTTTTGTGACATTGATGTGAATTTATGTATAAGAACCTTAATTCACACAAAGGATAGAAACTAGACTATGAACCTTATCAAAGCAACGCACCAAAGGCTATAATCTAGGGCGAAAGTTTGGAGAATTGATTAAAAAAACACCCTATATTCTTCTTACTTCCTCACGTTAACTTAAAGCAAAGCACCAATCACAAATCTTTGCTATGCACAAAGAATAATAAACTCTTCGAAGTTTATTGCTTCAAACAAGAAAACAAACTCAAAATCTGATTTTTCTAAGCTTGGGTGCACATCTATTTATACACATAGCTTGAGTGTTTCAATCCCTTCTTAATTAGGACTCCTACTTCTAATATGGTTGCTAATAGCCAATAGGATATTGTCACCTATTTATTACATAATCCTACCAAAACTCTAACACTATCTTATGTTCATTATAATTTTGTCCTACCCAAAAAGATAAAATTATAAATTAACTACTCTTAACCTATTTTATTTAATAAAACACTAAATATCCAATCACATGTGTGTAGCCACGTCACTTACCCTTGCCATATCATAGCCACATCCATGCCCATGTCACGTCACTTACCATGTCACTGAAGATGATGTAATAAATCACCGACCAATGTAATAAATCACCTCCCCTCGTCTTAAAAAATTTTCCCCATCTTTAAGAAACTCTTCAAGATTGAATCTTTTAATCAAGAAAACTTCCTCAATGTTCTTTTCCATGACTTCCACATACAATATGATGGATAAGACTCCTCCAAAAAATAAAAGAAACAAATCCTAATCCTAGGATTAGTAAAGATATAATGAATCCTAGAGGGAATAGGATTCAACTAGCTTGAAATAATTTCATGCATGCATTCACATTTTCCTTTGGATCGGATTAGAATTGGTTCGGATTCAAATTGAATTGTCATCCCTATCCCCCATCTAAACCCTGGATGCCCTAGTCTAGGCCAACCTTCAAAGTTTGCAATTAGGCCTTTGTATTGCTATAGGTCTTCTATTTTTTTTACATAATGACTCAACCTTATCGTTATACCTTCTAATATACTAAATATTTGTTTGATCAAAAGGTCAAAAGCATGTTGTAGCTTATATAAAGGCTTGATTGTAACAATTCAAGGCAGTGAGCAACAAGAATTCTAAGTTTGTTTATACACAAAATTTTGTTCATATACAGATGTATTTTTCTTCTAGAAAGTGGAGGTTTATTCCCTTAACTTTCATAATTGTCAGTTTTGTTTTAAGTTGTGGGTGATTAAGTTTTTAAGCAACTTAAGCAATTCAATCCTTTGAATATGTTCTTGGTGGCGTGACCTTTAGAGAACCATCAAATTTAAGCAATTGCACTCGTATTTGGTCTTCTTAGATCAAATACATCATTATGCCACCTTCCTTCTTTAGTAGCTCTATCATAGCCTTTATGCTCTAAAGTAGCCTTAAGATCTCCTCGACCACAACAATAAGATCATTTAGCTTCTTCCATTGCAAAGAATCACGAGCATAGTGATGCCCTCCTCACTAGAAGTAATCCCAATTTTTTTGTCTTGTTTTTGGATAAGAAGGGGGGCTTCTCTTTGCCTTAGTCTTGCCACTCAAACACCTTCGTGTTATTCAAATTAGCTTGGTCAGGGAACCTCATTCCCTTATCATTCCTATGTTACCACTAAAATTCTAGATGCCCTTGTTACCTTCTTTGAATCAGGCTTGGTGAACCCAATTAAAGCCTTGACCTTTGAGATGTCCTCCAAAGTGTTTGAATATTATATCTCTTTAATTTTATGGCTTCCCACTTTTGAAAACCATCAATGAAGTAGAGGAGGAGAGTGGACTCTAATAAATTATTTGTTTCTTGCATAAGCATGGAGAATTGCCTTATGTACTCCTTGATGTCCTCCACCTCTAGCACACACAACTTATTTTGGGTAATCTCCTTTGCATTGTCTATGTAGAAGCTCTTCTTGAAATAAGCCTTAAACGTATCCCATGTGTCGAATGAGAAAGGTTCTTCTTAGCATCTACCATTTGCCTCCTCCACCAAAGCATTATATCATCAGCAAGATATATGGTGGTGGGTACTTAAGCGGTTCGGGTACTTTCACCCTTGGTCTGTCGCAAATAGCACCCCCTAGCACAACAATAATGCCACTTCCTCAACATAAAATTGGGTCATCATCTCATCCTCACTCTCGTTGCTTCCTTCAAAGGGTTGCCCTTACCCCATTGAGCTAGCCAAGTTCTCGAGTATAGGATAACACTTCCTTTACCATGCCATATGTGTCTTCCAACGTGTCCCTAAATTCTCCAAACCCCTAACAAGGCCTTTCAAGCATACCTTGAAGATTCCATGGAGACTGTGGATGATCCATCCGTTGGACCAACGGACTCACCACGAGACTTGTTGGATGTTGAATTCACTACAGGCTCCACTTGCACTTGTTACTCCTTGGTGATGCGGCTAAATTGAGCAACCTTCTTGTCCTTATCCATTACGATGATAAATGCTCGACACAGCCTCACTAAACTTCTCAAGCACATGGATCATCTTGAACATCTAAGATTAGCGAGTATCTCTTATTAACATTATTGCCTTTATACCATTTGTCACATGCTGACTATTTCCCTCAATCGTTTGCACAAAGCCTCTAGCATCACATTTCTCATCATACCCCTTGCAAGGTTAAATCCTAGCTAGGCAAATTATGGTACAAAATTGGCTAAGGATTGAAGTTTAATTTGTTAAAATTGGCTTGAAAGAATTCTTGTATTGCTTTAAGAGAGAGAAAGTACAAAGCATGAGTTTAGCTGCAAAAATGAGGGGAGTGCCCTATTTATAAGCCTCAAAGTCCCTAACCAAAAACCTTCCTAGTTCTAGAGAATTCTACATTACTCTACACTTTATAGTCTATACAAAGTAGTCTAGAAGACTCTACACAACACTACATAAAACATATTTAAAAAGAGCCTTTAGTATAGCATAAGGCTCCCCAGGACATTTCGATACTCTCCAGGACCTTCCAAATTGAAGTAAATTGTCCAAGGCCTTCTATTTTCCATTTCAAGAGGATCCACAATGTAATACCTTGATTTAACTTCATATGAGTCTCTACATCCTCCATCATTATATCATTGTCATTTTAGGATTCACTAAAGATCCATAATTTCTAGCACTTAAGCCTCTATAGGGAAAGGTAGTGCTGAGCGACCATAGGTTCCGCGCAACGCGGTGCACCCAGGTGCATATAGAGTGGAAGGGACAATTTTGTGACAAATTACTAAAGGAAAAGTTAAACCACCATTCAATACATTTCGTAATTAGCACATCATTAATCTGTTAAGTTGAAAACACTCCACATAGCGGCATTATCATAACAATTTCCGCAAATGGTCCTAAGAAATCTCTTATATACAAAAGGGAATAGAGAATAATTGATGGGGAGATTTACCAAGTTAGAAGCTAAAATAATATTTAGCGGCATCAACATTCATCAATGAAACTCTTAACAAAAATTACCAGAACCTCATGGTTCGCCACTATAAATAGCATACATGATACATAGCAGGTAAAAGAATAGTGAATGAATTTACCTCCAAACTCCGAATAGTGAATGAAATTGGATGTTAGAGTTACAAACCTCACTTAGTGCTACCTACCTTCATCTAGTAGGTAATCATGATCCCACAGTCACATGGAATAACTTTGGACATGGATATAAAAGATGATAGAGATGAAACACCTCTTACAGTAACTTCTCCCTCTAATCCAAAAGATAGTATTGGAGTAACAAATGTCAATGAAAAATGAAATTATGCAATTAAGTTTAAGTGATTAAATTTAAATGAAGAACTGTAAAAATGAATTTATCTAATTAATATCGAATGTTTTATTGTTTATTATAGATATGTCCCAACATTTAATTGTACTCCTTCAATACTTAAATCAACTGACTTCCCTATAGCTAAACAGCTAACTTACTAACCACTGCAGTAATATCTGCAGATTAAATCCCAAGTCAAAAAAGTTAATACAGTACTCTATTGGGAATCCATTAATAGCTTAATACATGGTCAATATCCTTTTGAAGATTGATAATCCTGGAGCAAAATAATAGAGTAATATGTGAGGGAAACAAGACTAGTACCCATTCAATCTCTATGAAATGTAGCACAAGAGAGATTAAAACAGGATTTAACACAATTCTAATTTTGCAGTCTATTATTTATATAAACAAGTTCATACAATAGTCAGTGGTCACATACAGCAGGAAAGAGAGCATATACAAAGGAAAAATATCTTACAACATAAGCGTTGAAAAGTACTGCTCGAATTCTTGATCAATTGTTTGCTTGTGTCTTCCCATTTGAGTCTCTGCATCAAAAACAGGGAATGTCATTGAAAGGAAGATCTTAACTTTTTAACAAAATGATCATTTGAAACCAGAAAGCTGCCAGCCTTGAAATAATTGTTCAGAAAACGTAAGAGTTGCGACCTTTCTGATTCCAGGATACGCTTTAACAAGAAGTTATGGCTAAACAGTTTCCATGTTCACTATCTACGTATCTAGCACCTAGAACATCGATAATTTGTCTTACAAAATAATCCGTAGGGAAAAGTACCTTGATTAATGGTCCAACTATCAGAAGATAGCATCCCACTGGAGGAAAGGAACCCTTCAAGTTGCTCAGCAGCCTGCAGCTTGATATTCTTGTCATGATGTGTTCCAATATTTTCTTCTAGACAGTCAAAATCATGCCACCCAGTATCATCTTGATGAGGGATATGGTATTCTTCCATATGATCCCCTTTGACACTAAGACCTCTACTTTGAAGAGAATCAAAATCATTTCCAGATGTGATTGATCTTGAATTAGCCCAGGAAGTAGAAGCCTCATCACTCGAATCCATCTTCTGAAAACATGCATCAATCACTTCTGTTGATGACTGTGATTCACCAGGAAAGCTATTGCTGTCTTGAGTTGATTCAATCAGAATGTCAAGTAATTCCACATCATCTTCATCCGCAGATCTTGGAAAACATGAGTCATATTTATATCCTTCAGTTGTTTCACAACATACATGCTTTGGAGCAGGCAGCCCCAAGTCTTCAGCAGCAGCACCTAACAGTTTTCTCTTCTTCAAGTTGGATGCATCAGGTTTCATATTTTTGTTTAAAGAAGCTCTGGAATTTTCAAATAAGAAAATTTGAAGAGTATGAACATCTAGCAGACTGTACCAAAAAAATCGACAAAAAATTCAAACAGTAAAATTAAGAATTGTCAGTTTATGCAGCAAGAAGAACAAAAAAAAATAACAAAATTGAAGAACAGAGGATTCTTCTTATCTCCATATCCGTCATGAACTCAAAAAATCTCTAGTGTAGGATGATATCAATCTACTTTCACGAGGAATAACTAAAAGGAGGGAAATGATGAGAACAGAACCAATAGGATCCTACAAAATTCGCACAAAATAGCAGGTCCTCAACACAGTATTACATTGGCCCTCTAGCAGGTCATGAACATAACCATATTTTCTTCTTTGTTTGGTATTGTAACCACAAATAGAAAAATTGATTGGCTGAACTGAATTAGCCAGCTAATGAAATATATTAATTTAGATGCGCATAAGGAATAGCTAGTCCTTGACACAACTACAGATCAAGCTTCTTTACATCAAATCTCCTTAAGCTGCGAATAGATAAAAAAAAAAAGATAATGATAAAACTAAGCTTCAAATAGAATAGTTTAAGTACTTGAAAACTCAAAAAAAGTAATTCTAAAATCATAAAATAACATTCTATTCATCATAAATAAACATGCCCATTTCTATAAAAAAAGAAGCATTCAAAAAATGATATCCATCAAATGATCTTGGACACCAGGTGTTCGGATCCCTTACCTTCCATCCCATAGGTTATCATCACTATCATACTGTGTTTTATCTCAAATTTATGTGAGTAGTGCAAAGTCCATGAGAATAGAAATTATGTCTCATACTGGCTGGCTGGCTGGTTAAAATCCCCCAAAAAATACCAGTTTACCACAAACATATCTCAACATTTGCTTTTTCCTTCAAAACAAATACAAGTGACGAGATTTTAACTTTTAAGTATGATAAGTATCACTAGACAAGACATCTCTCCTAAATGGAGAAACATTTAGCTTTTCAACTGTCACATTCTCTCAATCTCTTACTCACCATTGGATGTCTCAAATAAAATTCAAGAAACAAATAAGATGTGCACAGAGCTTCACTGAAAACTGTGAACAGGGAAAGACACAAGAAGAGCCTAGATTCAGAAAGGGAAACCCGCTAAATTGCTGTAATCCCTTAAAACAGAATCACAGCATTTTACCAACTTACCATGTATTAGTAAGAAAAGCAACTTTTGAAAAAGTAATACAAAAAGGAGAATGTATAGCAGTATAGCACCAGATACAAGCAATGGCCGCTATTAATGAAATACACTCATCCTGCAGTCGGCATTAAACGAGTATGAAAGTGTCATAAGCTCGAGGCATACTCAAAACAGCAGACTGTAAATATGATCTTACAACTTTTGCATTATTTCTAAACAATGGATAATGGATCGCAGCCGGCTTAAGTAAGCACGAATATTTCACAAGCTCGGGGGTTACAGGTTACTCTTAAAAGCAGATTGTAGTAAGGATCTAAAAACATATGATAAATTTCTTTACTGATCACATCAGAACAAGTCATTATATCCCTTAATAACAATAATCTTCCAACAGTCCATCAACTTTATAGCTTCACTAGAAGTGTCGGACACTGGTATATGTCCAAGTGTCAGACAGCTTGTAAAGTCCGGGTAACACATTCCAACACAACCTTTTTCTGATCACAGAACTTATAAACTGCTAGATAAAAAAAAAAAAACACACACACACACAATGAAGGTGACAAGTAAATATAATCTAACTGCACAAGAGTATCTTCCAGCAATCAATCCCTAAATATTAAACCAACATCAGAGTAATTTGCATTAAACTATCACATTTGACATCAAATATAAGAAATTTCTCAACTTTCCAATTTATACACACACCCCAAATAAAAACAATAACCAAACATTTGATGCAAAAAATATAAATTAAGGACATCAAGAAATAAAAAAAAAAAAACAGGGAAATACCAAAAGAATAATATGAAATGAAGTTTGAAGATCACGAATTTTACTGGACTTGAATCAATGAAATTGATGTCACCGTATGCCCAAAAGATTAGAGCTGCAAGTGGGGTAAGAGCTGATAGGAGGTGAGAGGTCGGAAACCTAATCTAGGAGCACCAAATTCGACATGTCTGAGAGATGTGAGCTGGTTTGTTCATGGTTGGCTGGGGATTCGAGGCAGCTGTTTCAAGGAAATGGCAAGTGGCTATTGGCTAACAGACTAGGCGACTACTTATGATGAATCCATACTCATTTACCTCATACATCAGTTATTAAAACTTCATCTCGTAAGGACTACGGAGTATATCTTTACTCTTATATATATAACATAATTTATCGTCGTACATTAATTTTTTCTTTAATTAATTTTATCAAACTAAAATTTAATAAAATTAATAGAGAGGAAACCAATACTAATAATATACTCTTTTCATATCGATTTTTTTGCTACATTTCTATTTTTGAAATAAAAGTTTAAAAAACTTTGACTATTAATTTTAATTATGTTATAATAAATAATATATTTAAATGGGATCTTATGATATACATCTCAACATAAAATTTTAAAATATTAAGTTTTTATGATTTTTATCTTACTAATTTAGATTAAAAAAATATTTTAAATTATTTTTTAAATATCGGAAAAAGTCGCAACTAATTTAAACGAAGTAATTAAAACGGAGTAAGCAGTATGTACCTTGCTAACAAAAAAAGCAAGGCACGTTGAAAACAGAAAATAAAATATCGTACATGACAGAAATGATGGTCACTCATAGGACAAGTCCATAATGGAAAATTGGAAAGGGAAAGCGACGTTTTTAGAATGATTCGTTTAACTCGTCATGGGAGCACTGAGTAATGGATAAAAGGTAATCAATCTTTTAAAACTAAAGGCTTGTTGGATATCGTTTTTTTATTTTTGTTTTTTTTTCAATTTTTAGAAAAAACAATAAATTGGTTTTAGTTTTGATATTTTATTTTTTCAAACTTACCGTTGAAATGTAAAAAACACAGGATGCTCAAGTTCTCGATAATAGAGAAATCTCCCATTTAAAAATTTCTCATTTTTTCACTTAAAATTACGCCAGCCAGGTCATACAACCAAAGAGGACAACCAAATTTTTAAATTTTTTTAAAAAAAAATTAAAAAATTAACCTCAATCCAAAAGTATTTCGAAAAATAAACTTTTATTTTGGGTGTAAACTGCTGTTAGTGACAGTTATTTAAGTCAATATATTAAGATATTTCTACTTTTAGAAGATGAGTGAAATCGTTGCCTGTATAGCGATTTTATCATGAGATCAGTGACAGGCCCACCTTTAGACCTGGTGAGTCAAATGACTCACCATGGGCTCAAAATAAATTTCTAAATTATTAATAAAAAAACTTAAATTTCTCAGTTTACGTCACAGCCCTAGCCACTTGTTCTTCCCTCCCGAGTACCGACTTCCCCTGTTTGGTTATTCCTCGCTTCCCCAAACTGGCAGTCGGCAGACCCCAGTGGCCAGTGGGTTGTGCCTGTAGTCGTAACCCCCGAGTCACCGGCAAGCGTGAGGCGGCACCGCGACAATTCCCCTCAATGGCTCAGTCCCTCACCGCGGCTCACCCTCACTCATCACCCACTCACCTAGACCGCTCTTCCCTCCCCAGGCATCGATTGGCGACCTACCGACCTCACTCAGACGACTCAATCACTCATCCTCTCACAAAGTCACAAGGTAATTTCTTATTTGAGTAATTGAGTTATTTTTAGGTTTTATTTCAATTATTTGTATAATAATTATTTTCTAATTATTTCATTGGATTTAGAGTTTGTGATTGTGACATACGGAGTACTTACCAATCACAATTAATTATTGAATATTAGTGACCAGTGAGGTAGATTATATATCACAATTAATTATTGTGTATTTGTTATTTCTAGGTTTTATTTCAATTATTTGTATAATAATTGAAATACGGAAAAATACCATCAAGATAATTTCTTATTTCTAGGTTTTATTTCAATTATTTTTATGATAATTATTTCCTAATTTTCTAGGGTTTATTTTATACAAATTTTGTCAATTAATTGCAATGTTTTTGTTGAGATTCTTGAGAATAATTTAAGATGTAGAGTTTGTGATAGGGATTTGGGACATTGGATATTTGGGTTGTGAGGTTATTTGACTAATTGAAACTTGACTTTAAAATGCTCCTTTCCTTTAACAAAGAACTGTTTGTTGAACTGTTGCGAACCTAATTTTCTGTTGTTCAAATTAAATGGCAAATCATTAAAATTTGTTGCCACCTTAACTTGATTATGTTTTTTACTAAAAAGTTGAAACTTTGATAAACTTTTTGTTGCTACGTTTGATAAGGCATTAGTTTTTCAATCAGAATTTGTTTTTCCACAAATCATTGCTAATTTAGGTATAGGTTTGAGGTTTTTTCTCAACAACTTTGAAATCTAATTCAGTGACGGACCAAGGATTTGATTATCGATTGTGACTCACTAGGTGGAAAATCTTGAGCCCGCCACTACCAGAGATAAAATTCTATTTTTAACAATTCATAAAATCACTTAAAATCATTATCATTGACAGCTGTCTATATCCAAAACTAGCCAGAAGTTCATTTTTTGAAATACTTTCAGGTTATTTTTTTCAATTTTTTTAAAAAAATGTTAAAAAAATTAGTCCAAAGAGGAGAGTAGAATAAAAAATTGAAAATACATGAATTGATCATGGATATTTCTAAAATTTGAGGAGTTGACTGCTGCATTGTACTGTCGTTGATATTAACCTCGGACCTTATATTCGGATGAAATCAATCTGTTTATGGGATTTTTTCAGCGAAAATTGCTTGCAAGACAACTGAGGAGTTTTTTTTTTTAACCTTCGTTTAGAAGAAAAAAATGTTAAAAATAACTTTCATATTAAACTACTTTGAAAAATAACCCTGAATTTAGATTCAGGTATAAAGTTGTTGTACTGTCATGGAAATCACAGTCTCAGTCAACGACTTTATTTTCTTATTTTTAATTTACTTTTTTTAAATGAAAAATAACCTTTTAAAAACGATGTATATGTTTTCTATTTGAGCTATTTTGACTCAACACGATGTATTTAAAGTGGTTTAGGCCTATTTTGGGCAAAACATGAACGTTTCTACCTAAACTAAGGTTCTTTAGCCTAAAGTGGTTTAGGTTTATTTTAGGCAAGACATGTTACTTTCTACCCAAATTAAAGTTCTTTAACCAAATCACATCAAATTTAAGCTATTTTGACTCAAAATGACATATTTGGAGTAATTTAAGCCTATTTTGGAAATAAACATGTTCTTACACGAATTAAGGTTATTTAGCATGAATGCTTCGCTTTAAGCTATTTTGACTCCAAACGACATATATATGGAAGGGTTCGAGCATATTTTGGCCAAAACATGATCTTATATACCTGAATTAAGGTTCTTTAGTCTAATTGCATCTTATTTGAGCTATGTTAACTCAAAACAATGTATACAAAGTGGTTTAGGCTTATATTTAGGCAAAACATGTGCTTTTCCATCCCAAACTAAAGTTCATTATCGTAATTGCTTCATATTTGAGCTATTTTGACTCAAAACGAAATATTTGGAGTGATTTTAGCATATCTTAGGTAAAACATGTTTTTTCTATCAAGTAAGGTTATTTAGCCTTATCACTTCCTATTTGAGCTATTTAGACTCAAAATGGCATATTTTTTTGCCTAAATGCTTTATATCTTAGGCAAAACATGTTCTTTTCTACCCGAATTATGGTTTTTTAGCCTAAATGTTTATATTTGAGTTATTTTAACTCAAAACTATGCATTTGGTGTGTTTAAGCCTATTTTGGACAAAATGTTCTTTTTTATCCAAATTCCATTTCACAAGCCTAAACATTTTCTATTTGAGCTATTTTGACTAAGAACAATGTATTTGAAGTGGTTGTGGCATATTTTTGGCAAAACATGTTCTCTTTTACCCATTAAGCTACTTTAATCTAATTGCATCCTATTTGAGCAACTTCGACTCAAAATTACGTATAAGGAGTGGGTTAGGAATATTTTAGGGAAAAAAAAATGTTCTTTTCCACTCAAATTAAGGTTCTCTAACATAAAGGCTTCCTATTTGAGTTATGTTGACTCAAAGCGACATATATAAAGTAGTTTAGCCATATTTTAGGCAAAACGAGTTCTTTCTATCCAAATTAAAGTGTTATATCCTAAATGCTTCTTATTTAAGCTATTTTGACTCAAAATGACATATTTGGAGTGGTTTAAGCCTATTTTAGACAAATATGGTATTTTTACCCAAATTAAGGTTCAATGCTTTTTAATTGAGTTATTTTGACTTGAACGACGTATTTGGAGAGGTTTAGGCCTATTTTGGGAAAAACATGTTCTTTTCTACTCCAATTAAAGTTTTTTAGCCAAAATGTTTGTAATTCAGCTATGTTGACTCAAAACGACATATTTAGAAGTGTTGAAGCTTATTTTGTGCAAACTAGGAACTTTTCTAGCCAAATTAAGGTTCTTTGGCCTAATTGCATCCGATTTGAGCTATTAGAACACAAAAACAACATTTTTGGAGTGGTTTAGATAACTGTTAGATGAGCACTACAACCTTGTTAAGGTTAGATATGATGGTTGTTGGAAGGTTGCATATAGGTTCTTTTTGAATGCCTTCCCTATTCTAGATTATTCTGTAATTAATGTAGGATACCCATGAAGCTGGATCATACTTGTCCTTCGTTCTAGGATTCTTGTGTAATATCCCGTATTTTAGACATTATATTAAAAATTTTATATGCTAAGTTATATTTAAAATCAAATGTACATTATATATTAGCATTTTAAATAAAATTATTTTAAGAACGTTTTTAGTACAATTAAATAATTTAAAAATTATTTTTTCCCAATTATAATTATGGACCGCCAATTACATATTTATTTTATAATTTTATTAAAAAATTATTTAATTTCATAAATAAATATTTAATTCCTCAATTATTCCATTAAAATTCCCAAAAAGCCCTCCAAAATATCCCAAATATCCACTTTTATTCTAGAACATTCTAAAAGCTTTTAGGATATAATTCTTAGAAAAAAAAATCAATTTAAGATATTTATAAATATTATTTTTAATTTAAAATCAATTATGTTAATAATCGGATATATTTATCAAAAAAATTAATTAAAAATAAATTCAAACATATATAATCATGGCTAGATTCCATGATTAGTATTTTAAAAAAAATTTAAAATTCTTATTATATTTATTTTATCCTAATTTAAAGGTTAGTTTTAGTTGAAAGGATAGTTTTAATTTAAAAATAATAGATTTTTAATAAAAAATGAAAATAAATTCTAACCTTATCATATCCTTTTTCTATGATTGATATTTCAAAAAAATATTATTATTATTATTATTATTATTACTACTAAATTTTATCTTTTTTAACTAATTCTAATTGATTTGTTTTGAATTAAATGATTTTAATTGGTTAAACTATTTAATAATTAAATTATTTTAAAAACAAAAGATTTTTCTGAAAATTTAGAGGATAATTATTATTTTAAATTTATACTTATCTTTTAATTTTTTGAAATCAAAAATTTATCCTAATTTCTAGTATAAATAGAACATTAAACCTCACATAATTCTTCACACAAAAATCATTAAACCCTTTCTACTTCTCTCAAACTTTGTCCCTCTCTTTCAAGTCACTCTCTTCATCCATTCGATTTTCTGGTGCCACCAACAACCACCAACCACCGTGAGCCTCCTCTTTTCTCTAACTATTTTAATTGTTTTACAAATTGTTTAGTTCTTAAAACTCTTTATAAATTTAATTAAAGTTTTAATATTTTATACGTATTATTGTGTTACATTATGTTGATTAGTTCATGTTAATTGATAGGAATATCATCTTGAAGTTTAGTAGGAAGTTTCTAGGAAGTACTAGAATTTAAGGTACATATATGTGTTAAATTATTTTAAGTGCAATTAAATATTTTGTTGAATTATATTGTACTAAGATATTTTTATTATGTATTTTGTTGAATAAATTATAATTTAAATTTTATCCATGCGCCATTTTTTTATATATGTATATATATGGTTATTTATTTGAAATTTTGATTTAAAATTTATTTTTGATGATATACATTTATCTTATTTTATTTAATATGTATCATATTTCAAAAGGGCCGAATGACATTAGAGATTTAATAATTTTCAATGAGCTTAATAATTAAAATAAGGTATTTTTATTTAAAGGAGTTATAAAAGGAGAGTTATTATTAGTATACATTACCGTACCGCTTGATTTCATAATCAAGAAGGGTTCATATTTATTATTATTATACATTACCGCTTGATTTCATAATCAAGAAGGGTTCATGCTTCAAATTACACTTGTTGGCAAATAAAAGGAAACTCCAAGGATAGATTCTCGATGGAAGACCTAACTTAGAGGGTGTGCACACTTATGATCAATGAGAGGATATAAGAAGAGGAAATTTTTTTTATTAAGTGTTTTGATAATTCCATTTGTATTGGATTATTATAAAGGAAGGTTTAAAGTTATTAATTTATAAGAAGGCAAGTTCGAAATAAAGGAATTTTAAAGTCAAAGTATTTTTTTTAGCATGTACATGTACACAGTGTTTTTACACTGACATGTATTTTCCTATTTTAGTTTTGGTACGCCCTCCTTATCATTCATGGTGAGTAGGTTTGTAGGAATAAATGTGTATAGGGGCATTTCATCAAAGGGGGCACATACTAGTTAGGAGTTTTTATAAATTTTTTTATTCAACTTTTATACCTTTGGATAATCAAAATTATTTTTTTTATAAATAAATCAAGTTTTTCTTCCGCTGCAATATAGTAATTAGTTAGCACAGCCGAAGCGAGGTAACACGTGGCGGTAATACCCCTAAGTTACTAAAATTATTATTATTATTATTATTATTATTATTATTATTATGTTAGTAACTTGGAGTGTTACATCTTGCCTTTGGTTTCGAAATTGATCATCTCGTTCCCACTATTGTGACATTTATACATCCGACGGATGTTGCAGGTGACAGATGAAAGGATTAGCGACCATTTACTTGTTCCTCTTATGATTTGATGGATAAATGTGTCTCTACTTTTATTGGGTTTCCCCACTTATATTATTTTTTGGAGAGAAGTATGTCTGAAACAAATTAAATTTGCTTAGTGTTTGTTTGTGTTTCAAGTACCCTGTACTCATTTCAGCTTGGGTATATGGCCGCCGTAGTTGATATGCTGGTTTGTTTTTCTTTTAGAACATGGTTTGGCGATGTACATTCTAGGATAACCTCCATGTTAATTTTATTTTTGTTTGAGACTATCACTTTATAAAATATGCTTTTATTATCATCTTTTTTCTTTGTGTGGCATGCTTCCTTCCTTCTTGCCCTTTTTCGGGTGATGTATTTTCATCGCTCACTCCTGATTTTCTTGGGTCATACGTTCTTTCCATCCTTCTCTTTGTCTTTTCTTGAGTGATTTGTTTTTATTACTCTTTTGATTTTCTTAAGTGATACGTTCTTACCACCCTTCTTTTGGCTTTTCTTAGGTGAACTTTCCCTGCTATCTTAATCCAAATGTAAAATAAAGTTTTGGGGAGGCAAAAGAATTCAAGTTTTAACTTCTTGCCGCTGTACCATCCTTTCATTTCTTCTTTAAGGTATCAACTTTTCAAGGTTAACCGCCACTATTACATCATCTTCCTATTACATAGGGGTTTATTATTTACGCCATATTTTTTATGACTCACCCCCCGCATTTATTATAATACCCTCATCCCTTACACTTTCACATTTTCTCACATTTTCCTCAAATCTCACCCCCAACCATTCTCCCCTTCCCCTCGCCGGACTTTTGTTGTGCCGCGCCGTAAATTTGCCAAGTCTCAACAAATTATTATCGGATCTTGCTGGAAGTCGTCGTCGCCACCAAACTCATCAACTTAACGTCGTCTTCGGAATCGAGAAATGAGTCGCCGAATCAGGAAAGAGCCAATGAATGAAGAAGATCGACCACCAACGCGACATCATGTAAGTTTTTTTTAACATTTTTCGGAGGCTGGTCGTTTAATTTTTAAGGCTAATCCTAGGGCTAGCCTTAAAAATTAAACTACCATTGTATTTTTTAATGTTTTTTCGGCCAATTAGCGCTAATGACTTTAAATTATATTAGTTATAGTCATTTATTATTATTATTATTATTATTATTATGTGTGATTATGTGTATAAGTGTTAATTAGTGTTATTAATAATATTATTTTGTTTTAATTAAGTTAACTACTATTATTTCGTTTATGTTATTATTTAGTAATAATATGTTCATGTATTTTTACATTAGTGTAGTTAGTTTGTTTAGTACTTATAATTAGGAATTATTTAAGAATATAATGTAAGAGTTAATTAAAACTAATATTTAAGAATAATATATTTCATTATAAAAAATAATTAAGAATAATACTCCCTCTATTCTTTTTTTTCCCTTCCCATTTGGAATTAGGGAAGAACCTAATATAGTAATTAAGAAGGGAAAAATTAATCTACGAAATGCATTATATATAAAGCAAGTTAGAGGGTTGAGATTTTATTAAAAGTAATGCAAGTGGACTAATTGCATATGTTTATATTTTGGGAATAGAAAAGGTCATTTATAAAAAAAATTGCAACACCCAATGGATAAATAGTGGAATGATGTTATTTATGTCATAAAATATCATATAAAAAAGTAATGATTCTAAATGGGTAGAATTTTTCCAAATTTCCCAACGGGGAATATGGGGAAAAAAAAAGAATGGAAGGAGTATTAAGTTAGAAATAATATGGTATATAATGGTATATAATTAAGAATAAGAGTAATATGAATTTTGTAATTAGTAACTATATATGTAAAATTAGATGTATTAGAATTTAGCTCATAATTATGAATAATAGTTATAAATACGGAGTAATAGTTAAAATTAATAATTAGGAATTAGATATAACTCAATAATTTATAAGAATATGTATTAAAATAATAGTATATAATTAATATAAGTGTTATTATAGTATGAATTTTTTATTATTAGTAATTAGATATGTAAAATTAGATATATTATAGTTTAGCTAATAATTAGGAATAACAGTTAGAAATAATAGTTAAAATTAATAGTTAGGAATTCGATATAACTCATAATTAAGAATAACTTAAAAGAATATGTATTAAAATAGTGGTAAATAATTAAGATAAGAGTTTTTCTAGTATAAATTTGTCGTAATAAGTAATTAGATATGTAGAATTAGATAATATATTTACATAATTGAGAATACAATTATAGTTAATAAAACTAACTAGGAGAATATCAATTAGATTGGACTTATTGTTTTAATATATTTTAGTTCTAATTAAGAATTTAGTCGTTATTAAAATGAATAGAGAGTTGTGAAGTATGACATTCTCAAGTTAATTACCACCGACAAGTACTTTGGGCTGCGCCACACTCAGGCTCGAGATGTTGACGTTTCGGTTAAGAGGATGAGGGCGGCTTATTCACAGGCTGAGCATTCAACTCTTCCTTCCCTTACAACCGTCTGAGCTTACATGTCAGGGTTGATGCGAATACATATCTAAGAAGGAAGACATGTTATAAGTGGGTCGACAAATTTGAGTCATTAAAGCCCATTGGGCTTGAAATGGGCTTGGCCAAACTTAAGTTTATATTGGCTTAGGCTTATATAGGCTTGGGTTTGGACCCATGAACTTGGGCTTGAATGGATGTGGGCTAGGACTTGGACTCATGTGGCTTCTATTCTTAGACAAAAGAAGTGGCGTGGGCTTGGTTTTCCAATTTTTACTTTTATTTTCTGATTTTATTAGCTTAAATTTGAGTCTTTGTAAGATTCTTGGTTGAAGTAAGAATCATAAGTTGAGTTTTATCTAAGTTAGGCCAAATTAGGATTAGTATTTCGATTCCAAAGTTGTATTTTAGTTAAACTTGAATTCTTTAAAAGTAGAATTCAACTATTAGAAGTTAGAAGTTGAGTTAGATTGGCTTAGTTCAATCCTAATCTGATTCAAAGTATTTATAGGCTAAGTAAGAGTCTTAGTTTGAGTCAAATTAGGAGTCATAGTCCTAATCAAACTAGGTTAGGCATGTATATAAATAAGACCTCATATTTACTAGTTTTTCATACAATTGAAGAATTTTCATAATTAAAACTTTATGTTTACGAGTAGCCTATTGAGAAATTCTTACTCCATTATTCTATGATCTAGTCTTGATGTAGGTGGTTAAATACTAGTTCCAGGTTTAACAAAATTTTGAGTTTGTTCCAAGAGCTGATCGAGTTCAAAAGCCTATTCCTTCATAGTTTCTCATAGTTAACCTATAGAAATCCACATCACATCATTTGGTTTCTCATAGTTTTGAAATCAAATGATGTGGATTCCTATAGGTAATCTATGAGAAACCATGAGGGAATAGGCTTCTGAACTCGATCACCTCTTGGAACGAGCTCAAAAGTTGGTGACATCCCTCATTCTCCTCCTCGTTTATGCAACCAAACTTGAAGAATGCGTCCTAGATCAAGAACGAGCCATCAATTCTTATGCTTAAATGTAGACTTATAAAGAAGCTGGTGGATAGGAAGCTATCTATGAAGGAGGCCTAGGCAACACTCCACAAGTATGTTGACGCTAGAGGAAATATAGAGGACCTGGTTTCAGAAGAAGCTGTTGGTGCAGGCGACTAAGTACATACTGCCACCTCGGTAGTCCAGAATGAAGTGACCCTAGTAGCTGATAAAGATGTGCCTACCCTTAATGTTTAAATATTATCATGGTTTTGAAGACACTTGGCTTTTATGTATTTCTAATACACTTAAGCTTTTATCTTTGAACTTCATTACTTTTGTTTGAGTAACGTTTGTGGCTTTTGATCATATTTTGTTTTCCATTCCTAACGTGGTTACGTTTTTTAGTTGTTTAGTGCTTTTTTTGTCATTTTAATACTTTGTCATGTAGTCTGACTATTGCTTTGCGAATGTTTCTCTACTTATATTGTTTGATGCATGCATGCTTTTTTAGATTTGAGCAACACGTGTGCGTAGTTCAAGCATTTACTTAGTGTTTGGCTCTTGTTCTTAAGTTTAATGTGCCTTATGTATAAGAACTTGTCGTTTAACGCCTCCTGAACTAACTTATTCCCTAGCTAAGAGACTAAGTGTTAGGAATGGTCAGTATCTTAGAACGAGCCGTCTTTTGTTGGTTGCGACCTCTTGTTGCTTTGACATTCCACCCCTATATTTCAAAGACAGCTACAAAGAGGGTGACTAAGGGTGGCCGTTGGTTTCTCGACGGGCCTCTAAAGCTTAAGCCAGTATACATAAAATAGAAAAAAGCTCAAGTAATTTTGAAGAAAAACTAGAACTTCTCATGTCACTTAGAAGTGCTATAGCTTTAGATGAGTGGCGTTCCAGCTTCTAGGAATTATATGTAATGTCGGGTCGACTAGCTAATATGCGCCTTATCCTATTACTTTATCTATCTTATATGGCCCTTTCCGTGTAGGTCCTAAATTTCCATCTTAAGGATTACTAGTATTTTAAACTACTCGGCAGAGTACCCAATCACCTTCTTCGAAATTTTTTGCCTTCACGGTTTTATTATAACACCTAACGACAACTTGTTGTTGAGAGCCCATTTCTTATTAGTGCAGCTTCTCCGATTTCCTCAACTATTTCCAATTCACATGATGGTTGTAAATAATTAGAAAATGTTGACGCTAACCCATACCTTTTTGATGTGCTCTTTTTAGAGCACGTTTACAACCCTGTTGTATTGTCAAGTCTCGCCGTTTTAGATTGATTTTATACACATTACACTTGATTTTACCTTGATTTTGTCTTCGAGTTGTTTTAAGGTCATTTCAGGTATTTTCGATGATTTCAATAGGTTAGAAGCACGTATCGTAGCTTGGGCATGCATTCCAAGTCATTCCCAAAGATCCTACGAAGTTTGGAATCCATTAGACACTTCGAAGAAGTTGTAATGCATGAATCAAGCTCAAATTTGACCGAATCTGAGCACCATTCGGTCGAATGGATGACTGAACACAAGCATATGATTCAATCTCAATGGGAAGGGAGAATGGCAATGCATTCGGGTGAATAAACTATCATTCGACCGAATCCCTCAAGCATTCAGTCGAATGGGAGCCCAGACATACGTTGCTTTGCTTAAAGTTTCTGTTTTGGCCGAATCAGTTCCCTTTCGGCCGAATCAACTTCCATTCGGCCGAATAAAATTCCCCTTCGGTCGAATGGTCTCCTGTTCCATGGAATTAATTTCTTCGCAAACCGTCCCTCGAGGGTTCTTTTAGGGCTTTTACCCCCTTATGTTCCTAGGCTATAAATACCCCTTTCTCTGTGTAAACCCCTTATGCCTACTTTGAGAGCTCTTGTGCCTCAACTTGGAACATCATTCATTTTTTTTTTCATTTCATTTATTGTATTTTGGATTCAAGATTTCTTTCATTCAAGCAATCTCATTCATGTAAGTTATCGTTTCCTTTATTATTGTATGTCGTTTAATGCTTTCACTTATTTATTTTGTTGATTTCATTGCTCTTGCTATTATTCTTGCTTCATTTATGGCTTTGATAGATTAGTTGTTGGTTTATTTCTTCATCGCTTTCCCTTTCGTCCTCTTGTTCATTTACATTCAAGTTGTTTATGCTTTCAATCATGTTTTTTTTCATTGCTTATTCCCTAGCCTTTACTAGTATGAGTGAGTAGTTTTCTTAGGGGTCTGATTAGTTAAACCCTAGGTTTGGCTTGTTTTTCATGAGTAGGGTTAGGGTTTGAGATTTTTGATGATTATTTGATTGATATTCGATGCGAATCTTGTCCTGCTACTCCTTAGGAGACATAGGGAAATTACAGGTTGTTCGTGTGATTTATAGGGTCGCAAAATTCCTCTCATCATCTAGAGTGTCTTGATTGATTGTCGATCGATTTCCCTTGACCTAGCTAATCTCCTAGTTTTATTGTCCTTTCTAGGGTGGAACTAATCTATCTCCATTTTTCTTTCATTGCTTATTATCGTTTTTATTCTTGCTTTACTTTGTTGTCATTAGTGTAGTTTAAACAATCCACATCTTACATAAACTCTCTACATCAAGCCTAGAATCTAGCATGCCTTATGCTTGAGGTTCGACCCCGACTTACCATTACGCTAGTTGTAGTAGTATTAGGGTGATTACAAATATTGTTTGCATAACTAGTCTTTTAGTAAACGATGCTAAAAATCTGGTTACCAAAATGGCGCCGTTGCCGAGGACAGGGCGTTATGTTTAGATTATGTTCTTGATGTAATTCATTTTGTTTTATTTTTGTCCTTTAATCTTGCTTGTCAGTGCTTATGCTTAAATCCTAGTGTTGTTTGCATGTACTATAACACACACAGATCAAATCAGCAACTAGTACCATACGGCCCTGAGATTCAAGGTATTGAACGGCGAGCTCCATCCCAAACTTAGTTACAACCAATTACTCCCAACCCTCCTACACAACCAATGGACGAAAAACAACAGTTATTTGGCCAATTTGGGACACCTGGATCCCAAGAATTTCAAGGGGGTGTTGTGTTACCCATAGCTCTAACTCCTTATCAAATACATTCACAGTTCACCCGAATAGAGAAGGAGACCCCCTTCTGCGGCTTAAAGAACGAATGCCCCCTCCAACACTTGGAAGCATTCTTAGATATTTGCGGGCTCATTCCTCCATGCCCCAATAGCCCAGACTATGTTCGGATGCACCTATTTCACTTGAGTCTAGACGGGGACGCCAAGGATTGGTATAAATGCTTAGAGCCCACCTCAATCCCTAATTGGGCTCAATTGAAGATAGCTTTTCTAGAGAGGTTCTATCCCACGGTTCGAACGCAAGATTGACATAAGAAAATCACGTCCTTCACTCAAGAGGAAGATGAGAACCTTAGTGCTACTTGGAGTCAGTTTAAAAGAATGATTAGAGCATGCCCCCATCATGAGTATGGGGAGAACCATCTCAACACATTTTTCTACGATGGTCTCAATGACTCCACCAAGGCACTTCTAGACTCGGTAGTTGGTGGACTACTCTCAAAAGTCCCACGTAATCAGGTGAAGACTAAGATTGAAAAGGTGGCCAAAAATAGCTCTTGGGGAGGAGCAAGAGGTAATGGACTACCAAGGGGGATGATTGATTCAAGCAACTTGGACACGATTGGTTCGAAGATTGAGGCTATCATGGATAAGAAACTGTCCAAGTTCAAACTTGCTCAAGGTAGTTCCAATGTATCATTGGCTAATGAAAAGCCCTTTTCATGTAGAATCTGCAGGGGTACCAATCATGATACATCCTATTATAGGGGCTCGAATTTTGAACATGTGACAGTTGTGGGCTATGGGGGGTGCAACGCAAAAGGAACTTCGGTCATGACCTACGATGGTTATGGGTACAATCCCGATTGTGTGGCAGCTGTGGGTTATGGTGGTCAAAACCAAGGGTTTGCTCATCGAGGTCCCTATAACAATCAACCCTTTAGACCTCCTTTCAATTACAATTCTAGCCAAGGAAACTTTAACCAAGGCTACAACTCCAACAATCATGTACCCTTTAGTAATCAAGCAAATGGGAGCTTTCCTAGGCCGAATGGGAATAGGATGTATCTTCAAGTGCCAAGGCCCAACCCCAACATACCCTACCCATCTACGCAACCACCACCAAACCCGGCTCTAAATCATGATTACCTTTCCTCTCAAGTGAACTCCCTTGCTCAATAAAATCAAACCCTCTCCCAAATAAATCAAACCTTGATCACTCAAATACCACAACTTCAAGCACAACAGAAGTTGTTTGAGTCCAAGCTTGCTCAAATGGCCAATCCACCTCCACCATTGCTACTCCTATCTCACCCTCAACCAAACCCATCTACCTAACCTCCATCACCACACACTCCTTACTCCAACCCCAACCATCACACATGCAAGGCGATCTTCCTAAGATCGCGAACCTCATACTTTGCTCCAGTTGTGGCTCTAAGAGATGATTTGGGGGAAGGATCGTCAATGGATCTTGGTCTTCAAAGAGAAATTGGGCATAAAGACGATTTTGAGGGGAGAGAAGAGAAGAAAGTTGATGAAGAAGGTGAGAAAAAGAATGATAAAGTTGAGGAGAAGAATATTGATGTTGAAGAAGTAGAGCAAGAGAAGAAAAAGAAGGATGAAGAAGAGAAATAGAGGAAGATACAAGAAAAGAGGAAACTTGAGCTTCAACAAGCTCCATCGCTACCTTTTCCTTACAAAGCGGTAGAAAAATAATTGCAAGAAAAGTTTCTTAAGTTCCTAGAGCATATGCAGTAACTTGAGATGAAGATACCATTCTTGGAGGCTATGGAGCAAATGCCTCAATATGCTAAGTATCTAAAAACTCTCTTAGGAAACAAGAGGAAGCTTGGGGGCGAAGTGATTAGTTTTCCAAAGCAGGTGAGTGCCATCATTCAGGGCACCTGGGCCAAGAAAGAAAAAGCTAGAGGACCCTTTATGCTCCCAGTCACCCTTGGAAAACTCAATTCTAAGGGAGCACTTGTTGACCTTAGGGCCACCATTAGCCTCATGCTGATGTCCATTGCTAAACAACTAACCTTTGAGCTCAAGCCATCAAAGAAAACCATCCAACTAGTCGATCGAAGTATAGGTGCCATGTGGGGAGTTTAAAGACCTTCCAATCCAACTAGGGAACATTGTGATTCCATGAGA
Organism: Dysphania ambrosioides; assembly: GCA_026401315.1. Lineage (NCBI taxonomy): Eukaryota > Viridiplantae > Streptophyta > Magnoliopsida > Caryophyllales > Amaranthaceae > Dysphania > Dysphania ambrosioides. Next base: position 25,064,310 of record CM048657.1, read on the forward strand.
CTTTATGGTGCTTGATATGGTTGAGGATCCTTATACTCCCCTCATCCTATGGAGAGATGCTTTAAAGACTTTAGGTGCCTTGATCGACTGCGAATTTGAGACTATCACTATGAGGGTAGCCCAAGAGAAGGTTGTGTTTACCTTTTTTAAGTCCTCCAAAGATTGTGATAATTCTGAGGGTACTAACAAGCCAGCCCATAAAAGGAAGAAAGCTAGAAAAAGAAGAAAAATAAAAAAGAGAATGATGGCTCCACCCTAGCTTGGGGGAGCCCCGCATTATAGCCCACCTTTAGATGACCCTGGTTCTACTTTGCTTACTTCTGCCACTACTGCTCGGTGGAGAGTTTTGGGTCCCTATGCTAGAGGTGATGGGGATGCTAGGAGTGAGTCCACTCCTACAACAGGTATGATTTCTTTGTTTTCTTTTTGTGTCTAAGCTTGTGGTTAGCTGTGTTGAACTTACCGACGTTAAACAAAAGTACTTGCAGGAGATAACCCAGTGTTAGTATAGTTTGTTTGTTTGCTTAGCAATAGTTACCATAATGCTGATCTTTCTCCCTTTTGGTTCTCTATCCACCTTTCCCAAGTGCCGAGACGACTCTTGAGCTAGCTTAGGGGAGGGTTCTTGCGTTTTTAAAGTTTTGAAAGATCCGCATTATTGTCACTATTGCCTTGGTTTTGTTATAGTTTTTGAATGTTTAGTTTTGTTTTGTTGATATGTCTAAGTTGTGAAACCGGCATGCAAGCTTCTGATGTGTACATTCTAGTGGTCCTATCCATACTCATGTTTTCCTAGTCTTGTGCCTGTTTTAAGACCAAATGATTGACTCTTTTCCACCTGACTTGGGGATCTGGGCTTGCTTGGTTTGTGGCTTGGATGACTACCTATTAAGGCACATTTCGACTAGCCTAGTGAGGATTAAGCCTTCTAGGACTCTATTTAGAGTCATATGTCATCGAGTGCTAGTTAGAGAATCTAAGTATTGTGTCTGTTCTCCTCCATCATAGCCTACTTTTCTAAAGGCCAGGGATGATAACACATTTGTTAGTATCAGCTACACAACCAAATTTCCTACCTTCTACATCTATTGACTTTAGGTTAACCTAATTCTTTGCCTTTACCTTTTTCTTGATAGCCACACTATTTAACTCTACATGAGCCAAATGTTCCCTCTTTACCTAGAGGATAGTTAAGTGATTATGGTTGTGTCTGTGTGCGTTGCATTATGTTGTGGGCTTTTGGTTAGCAGAGTGGTTGTTGGTTGGATATGAATCTATACAACAAATTTTGCGTCGTTGTTTCTCCCTTTTTCCTCCTGTGCTCTCCTAAGAGGTCTATACAAAATCATTGAGTGAAAAAGTTAATAAAAGAAAAGGGATTGAATGTAAAAAGAGATATGAGCATGAAAAACACAAAAAGAAGAAAAATGAAAATTATGAGAATAGAGTCAGCGTAATATGTTAGAGTTCATATGTGCTTTATTTGAGGCTTTTGGGTTGGTATTGTTGTTGGAAGTGGTAGTTGTTAATTTTATTATCTTGGATCACTTGCTATCCTCTACTTTAGCACCACATTCCGAAATTTACCCCACCTTAACCCTAGCCTGCATTGCACCCCTTTCCAAACCTATTCGACTTGGTCTGATTAGTAAGTTCTGTGCTGGAGAGTAGATAAGATACAATTTCCAAGACTTCTCCCTATTTAGGTGTTTAATTCTCGGCTCATCTTTAGTCGGATGATTCTAAGCAAAACACATACCTTATCAAACACATGAGCGTATTAGAAATTTCCCACATCTTTGGGGAAATGGCCTAGGGAGCGTAGACTTGTGACCTCATTAGGTAGTAGGTGGCATGGCCTATGTTGTATCTTTTCTAGTGATCCCGAGTCTGTGGAAAATGTTGTTCTTCTTGGTATTATGCTCGCCTGAGCCCATTGTACTTGCACACCCATGGCTAGGGAAGAGTTTTGCGCATACACGGCTTGCATTGTCTTGTTTTCCGCTCAACTTGCTTTTCATTTTCTTAAGTAATTATTTTGCCCTGTGCTTTCACGTTGCCCTGCTAGTTTGTTTGCTAGGGACTAGCAAAGGTTTGGCTTAGGGAAAGTTGATGTGCTCGTTTTAGAGCACATTTACAACCCCGTTGTAGTGTCAAGTCTCAAGGTTTTAGATTGATTTTTTATACATTACACTTGATTTTACCTTGATCTTGTCTTTGAGTTGTTTTAAGGTCATTTCAGGTATTTTCGATGATTTCAAGGTGAAGTGTGACATGTTCGAGGCTTTGACACTATTATCAAGAGGTTAGAGGCATGTATCGTAACTTGGGCATGCATTCTAAGTCATTCCCAAAGATCCCACGAAGTTTGGAAGCCATTAGACACTTCGAAGAACTTATAATGCATGAATCAGGCTCAGATTCGACCGAATCTGAGCACAATTTGGTCGAATGGATGAAAGGACACAAGTATATGATTCAATCTCACTAGGAAGGGCGAATGGCATTGCATTCGGGCAAATGAACTATCATTCGACCAAATCCCTCAAGCATTCGGTCGAATGGGAGCCCAGATATACGTTGCTTTGCTTAAAGTTTCTGTTTTGGCCAAATCAGCTCCCCTTCGGCCGAATCAACTTCCATTCAGCCGAATCAACTGTCCATTCGGTTGAATGATCTACAGTTCCACGGAATTAATTTCTTCACAAGCCGTCCCTCGAGGGTTCTTTTAGGACTTTTACCCCCTTATGTTCCTAGGCTATAAATACCCCTTTCTCTGGGTAACCCCCTTATGCCTACTTTGAGAGCTCTTGTGCCTTAACTTGGAACATCATTTATTGTTTTCCATTTCATTTATTGTATTTTGGATTCAAGCTTTCTTTCATTCAAGCTTTCTTTCATTCAAGCTATCTCATTCATGTAAGTTATCGTTTCCTTTATTGCTCTATGTCATTAAATGCTTTCACTTATTTCTTTTGTTGATTTCATTGCTCTTGCTATTACTCTTGCTTTATTTATGGCTTTAATAGAGTAGTTGTTGGTTTTGATTTCTTCATCGCTTTCCCTTTCGTCCTCTTGTTCATTTACATTCAAGTTGTTTATGCTTTCAATAATATTTTTGTTCATTGCTTATTCCCTAGCCTTTAGTAGTATGAGTGTAGTTTTCTTAGGGGTCTGATTAGTGAAACCCTAGGTTTGGCTTGTTCTTCATGAGTAGGGTTAGGGTTTGAGATTTTTGATGATTATTTGATAGATATTCGATGCGAATCTTGTCCTGCCACTTCTTAGGAGACATAGGGCGATTATAGGTTGTTTGTGTGATTTATAGGGTCGCAAACTTCCTCTTGTCATCTAGAGTGTCTTGATTGATTGTCGATTGATTTCCCTTGACCTAGCTTATCTCCTAGTTTTATTGTCCTTCCTAGGGTGGAACTAATCTATCCCCGTTTTTCTTTCATTTCTTATTATCGTTTTTATTCTTGCTTTACTTTGTTGTCATTAGTGTAGTTTAAACAATCCACATCTTGCATAAACTCTTTACATCAAGCCTAGAATCTAGCATGCCTTGTTCTTGTGGTTCGACCCCCAACTTACATTACGCTAGTTGTAGTAGTATTAGGGTGATTATAATTATTGTTTGCATAACTAGTCTTTTAGTAAACGACGCTAAAAATCTGGTTACTACTTTTCGTCGGGATGCTTACTTTAACTGGAATGACTGCCTCACACCCATACACTAAGGAGAAAGATGCTTGCCCAATAGCTTCTATAGGCGTCGTCCTCCTAGGCCATAATATCTCTAGCAATTTTTTGGCCCATTTTCCTTTTGCCTTTTCTAATCTTTTCTTTATGGAGTTGATGATCACTTTGTTACTAGACTATAATTGTCCATTAGCCTAATGGTAGATTAGAGTTGAAAATCTTAACACAATGTTCTATTTGTCACAAAAATGCCTAGTCTTATTGCTAATAAATTGCGATCCATTGCCACATACTAATCCTGAGGAATCCCGAACCTACTTATAATGTTAGTCCACAGAAAGGATACAACCTCTTTTTATCTTGGACATGTTGAAATGCCTCTACCTCAATCCATTTAGAGTAGTTATCGTTTAAAAACAACATAAACACCTTATGTCCTTGTGTACTAGGTAATTTTCGCATGATATCCATCCTCCATTTCATAAAGGTCCAAGGTGACAACTACAAATGCAATAACTCAAGAGGTTTGTGTGAGACATTTGCATATCTTTGACAATTATCACACCTAGCTATATATCGGGAGGCATCTTGTCGCATAGTTGGCCAACAATACCACATTTAAATGGCTTTGTTAGCTAGGCTTCTTCCTCTCGAGTGGTTTCCATATTCTCCGTCATGCAAATTGGTAAGAACTTGTTATTGTTGGGTCTTGTCCAAGCAGCTTAGGTGGGGTTTTGCAAGTGATTTTTGGAACAACACGTTGTTGCTCAAAAGAAATCGAGAAGCTTTGAATCATATCTTTTGTGCTTCTAGTTTACCTGCTAGCACATCACTAAATTTTAGTTAATTGATGATTAGGGTGATCTAGCTATTGTTGGTGTTTTGGCTTACACCATCTACATGTCTAGATGTTTTTCCTTGCTAATTGATGGTTCTTGTAAATGTACCAAGGGTATATTTTTGAAGGTAGTGGGTCCAAAGGTTACTCTGACATTTGCTAACGTGTTAACCTGAACATCTAAATACTAATAGAAATTTATCAAATTTGTTGATTTTTTCTTTCACGATAGCTAGGTATGCTATCATTTTTTAGTCTTTTGTTGTGAATTCTCCATTTATCTGGCTTACAACAAGTAGAGAACCATTATACACGCTTACTGTTATCGCCCTAAACTCTTCGGCCAATACCAAACCAATAAGTAGTGCTTCATATTATGCCTCGTTGTCTGTAGCCTTGAAGTCACATCATATGGACTTTATGATTGTGTCCTCTTGTGGTAATTTTAGCACAACCCCTAGGCCAGCTCATCTGACATTTGAGGATCCATTTATGAACAACGTCTAAATCCCCCTACCTTGTACATCTCTACATGTTCCAACTCTTTAGCTGCCAGTGGTTCAAGGTCTGGGATGAAATCAGCCCTAAAATACATATTCTTTTATTCTTCCTGAAAGCTCAGGCATGCGCATAACATTCTTAATGGGAAATTTAGTCATGATGATTATAGTATGAGTTTCAAAGTATTGCCTTAACTTTTTACAAGCGATTACTAAAGCTAAAACAAGTTTCTCAAGATTTGAATACCAAGACTCTATGTCTTGTAAATACTTACTAATATAATAAATAGGAAGTTACGACCCTTCATCCTCCCCGGTTAACATTACACTTACGGAGTGCAATCTTACATCTAGATAAATTTGTAGAGCTTCTCCTTCCTTAGGTTTCAATAGTAGGGGTCAACTCATCAAGTATTATATTAATTATTATAAAGCTTCTTCATGTTGGTCCATCCACTGAAAACCCTTGTTTCTCAACACGTTATAGAATATATGACATCTATCTAATTATTTTGAGATGAACCTATTAAGGGTTACTACTCATCTTGTCAACTTTTGAACATCCTTGATGTTTCTTGGCGATAATATATTCATAATGATAGTGACTTGATTGAGGCTAGCCTCGATTCCTCTTTGCGTGACCATATGACCTAAAAACTTTCTTATGGACAGGCCAAAAGAGAATTTAAGCGAATTGATTTTAATTCTATATACCTACTTATTTTTTGAATGTTTTCCATAGGTGTTCCACATGCTCGAATGCCACTTTGGAATTTAGCAACATGTCACCTATGTAAACTTCCGTTGAGTCACCTAGCTGGTCTTTGAACATCTTATTCACCAACAGTTGATAGGTTTCCCTTACATTCTTTAACTCAACTGGTATGACTTTATAACAATAAACTGCTCTTAATCTTGCAGAAGCATGAGAATTTATTTAAGGTTATAGCCGAAACACGCGTCTAAAAATGTCAACCTCTTGTAACCAGCCGTTGTGTCAACCATTGCTTCGATATGATGTACTAGGAATGGATCTTTTCGAAATGCTTTTTTTAATTATGTGAAATCTATGTAAACTCGTAATTTCCCATTCGCATTGGGTAAACTTTTAGGGTACGTTGCTTCACGAATCTTCCCAGCATCTATCAACTTCTAGACTTCCTTATTAATAATTTTGTTTATTTTTAGAGCAAAACACCTCCTTTTTTACTTAATCGCGTGTGGTTTGGGTTTACATTTAGTTTGTGACAAATAGCATTTTGATCTATTCCAATCATGCTCGAGTGTTCCCATGCAAAATAATCTGCATTATTTTGCAAAAAAGATATAATATGTTATCTATAGTTATTATTAAGGGAAAATCCTACCTATACAACATAATTTGGTTTAGCTATGTCTAGCATGACTTTGTCTAGGCATTGTTCATCTGGCACGTCCATGATGAGACCTTGTTGTAATTGCTATACAGTCATCTTTGGAGGATTTAAGGTCATGGTATAACACCTTCTTGCCATATCCTATTCCCCTCTAATCTTCATCACTCCCCATTGAGTTGGGAACTTGATGCACTAGTGGAAAGTCGATGGTATAGCCTTCATTGCATGAATCCAAGGTCTTCCTATGATCACGTATATGCAGATAGAGCGTCTACTATACTGAATTTGACCTTTTTTTTTTAACTCCTTTAGCATACACAGGGAATTCTATTTCACCCACGGTGTGCATTGAATCACCACTAAAGCCTACTAAGACTGTTGAACTTTTGACGACACCTTCTTATTTCAATCCCATTTCCTCAAGAGAACTTAGGAACATAATGTTTATTGAATTTCCTCTATCTACAAGCGCTCTCTTTAGTTAGTAATGAGTGACATTTATGTCTTTAATTTGCATCTTCATTGTAGAGTTTTGAACTCTTTTTGGCCTAAGTTTGTCTCATTTTGTCCCATTTTGCATCACGTTGTGCATGGTCTAGGCTTATGAGCTTTCTTCGTGTTTTTGTCTTATTTTCCTTGATTTCCCATTATCTTTTCTACTTTTATGCGTGTTTTGTAGCTTAATGTAGGTATCTAGTGAGTTTGAGCATGAGAACTGAAGAGCAAAGATGCATAGTAGAAAAATCGAGAAGAGACGCCAAGAGGTTGCTTAAGAATTAAACCAAGAGGCCTCTCAATTCAAAGGAAATCGACAAAAAGTCATGAGCAGGCATTAAGCGGTTTGCAATCGGGAGTTTTAACAATTGAGCGGTCGCTCAAGAGTGAATTGAGCTGCTGCTCAATTCACTAAAATCCCTGAATTTTGGCGTTATGAGCGGGCGATTGCCATTGAACTTAGCTCCTGCTTAGTTGTGTTTTAGTAGTTTTGTAGTTTGCTCCAACTGTTCCATGAGAAGTATAGAGAAGACAAGGCACAAAGGAAGAGAAATAAACCAGCCATTAGAGAATAGAATAGCATAGTTTAGACCTAGAGAGCATAGCTTAGGGTTTTTTATATTTTTCTTCACAAAAAGTCCTAGGTTATTAGTGGATTTTCCATCAGTTTTTGATACTTTTAATGGATTTGCGATCAACATTTGTTAGACATCGATTCCTCATTAATAAATCAGTATTTATTTCACTTGCACTTGCTTTATATTTTGTAGTTTCAATATATGTTATGTTTTTGTTAGTTTATGTTTATTTACTTTTAGTTTTTTTGCATAGAATTGTTCATCGTTATTCGTAAATTATCTAGTATGTCTCATTATTTTAATTCTACGATGTTTTCTAATATTAATCATGAGTAGTTAGATTAGTTAGGGGATAGGATGAAAACTCAATCCCGAGCATGGATGGTGTTAAAAATATTGAGTTAATTTCGTAATGATTAATGTGTGATTTAATGTTGAGTTTTGGTTGGAGTCTAGATTTAGCCATATAGATTTCTTCCGTGTGCATTCCTAAGTTAAAGACAATGAGAAATGCAAATTTAGGTAGTGACCCGATATTAAATGTTATTGACTTGCGAGCTATTGATTATTGATTTGAATCTTTTTTGTTTCTTGGATGCTTTAAAATACGATTAGGAGAGAAATCCTAATTACAAAGCTCCTTCCTTGAAGATAACCAAGAGGTTAGTTCCTAGTTTAAACCTCTTCCTTACAACATGTTTAAGTTTGATTCATAGGTTGGAGTGAGTTAGTAAGCCTCATATTATCTTATTTTGAGTCTAATTCCTAGTTTTAGCTCATTCGTGTTAGGAATCGGTGTTAAATCCTACAACTCTAGACTTTTATCCTATTACATCAATTACTTTAGAATCTCACATTAGGTTTTTGTTAGTTTTAAAACTATTCCTTGTCTTAGTTGAGCTATCTTATAAATGAAGTGCTAGAATTTAGAAACTATTAGAAGCCTTTCCTTGTGTATTCAACCTTTACTTGCATATTACTTATAATATGTTAAGTCGAGGTTTTGTTGATAGTAGGTGTTGTAAAGACCGATATCTAGCCCTATAAAATGGCGTCGTTTCCAGGGAACGACGTTTAGTATCGAGTCTTTAGTAGTTTTTATGAGTCTATGTTGCTTTTGTTTATTGAGTCTGTAAATATGAGTTTTCTTTTGTTTGTTTCTTCCTTGTGCATAGTGTTCTGATTTCATGGACCCATATTATCATAATGAAGAATACTCATATGATTATCTCGGAGAATATGCTTAGTCTAATAGGTATTATAATGCAAACAATTTTGGTGTGTCTTCATATCATGATTATTCTGACGATTTCTACATGAATTCTTATGACGTTTCACATGTTTCCTATGATTGTTTTTAATGATTATGAATATTACCCTTCTCCTTAGTTTCATTCATAAAACCCTTCTACACATAAGTTATGTACATCTAGGTTGGAGTTTCTCATGGAATTGTTCATTAATGAAACAAAGCAAAGAAACCAAAGGATCGAGGAAAGTCAGAAGAGATGCAGGATGGTTTCAAAAGGATGAGTGCTTATCTTGATTCTATTAAATATGATCTTGATTCTATTAAATGTGATCTTGATGCTTATGAGACTAGCATAAATGCTAATATTGTTTTTGGCAACTTAGAAGATGATGATGGTTCAAGGTAGGGGTGTGCATAAACGGTTAACCGTTCCGTTATGTCTTAATGGTATAGTTAACCATTATAACGTTAACCGTTATAACGGTTTTTGGAAAAGGCTAACTGTAACCGTACCGTTAAGTAATGGTAACCGATAAACGATTAACTTGTATTTAACGGTATGGTTAACAGTTAACCGTTAACCGTTAACTATTTCATTCAATTGTTATGCACTTGTACACCTAATATTGTGTAATTATTTGTAAGATTTTTTAGCTCATTTGGGTCTTCTACAATACTAATAACACATATTTATATAAGGTTTGATCATGCATAAAAAAAATTTGTGATATTAATTCATGTTTTAGACTTTTAAGTTTAATTTTTTATAAAATTATAATAACGGTTAACCGACGGTTAACCATTATAAAAATTTCATTACCATAACCGTAACTGTTAATACTTAACGATTTGGTAAAATAACCATTAATATGAACCGGTTATACACACAATTAACGGTTAAGGATATTTTGCACACCCCTAGTTAAGGGTATGTTGAGAATCATACCCGATTTAAGGAAGAAGATGAATGTGCTGAGAATTTAGATAAAGGGAAGGAAGAAGATTGTAAGGTTGAAGATGAGGAGCCCTTAGTTAAGGAATGTATAGTAGAGAGAGGGCTGAGTAGTGAGGATTTGGCTTCTAAAACCTTAGTTTTCAAGTTTCATGCTCCTTTCTCAATGAGACTTGACATTATTCCTTCTTCTCCACTTATGCACCTCATATCCTACCTTTATTCATTTCTAGTAGCCCATGAATCTTTTGAATACAAGAAAACCCATTTGGAATTAATTGATGTAAATTTTGAGGTTCCTTTTTCCAATGGGACGTATAGAGTCGTAAATAATTCTTCTTTTTCTTTTGAGTCTAGCTATTCTTTTGAATTTTCATTTAATGTGCATAAAAGAGTCCTCCTCTTGTATATTTTGTATTTATTAATGCCTATTTAATCATTTGTGAGATGCACACATGTGCATTTATTAAGTATAGACCTCTTTGATGAGCTATAACTAGAGGATCATTCAATTTACTAATTTTTCCTTTAAAACATTTCTAATTTTATTCTGCTTTCTTAGTTATTTGGTGTGTCCTATGCTTTTTGTTTTTGTTTTACGTTTATTTTTTAGGTTTTAGTTATGCCGATCATTAGGAAGGTTGCATTGAGTGTCTTATGTCTTTTGAAGCACTATTGGGGCTTGAGCCCACCTCAACCACAAGACATTCCTGAATATTATTAATCTAGTGACACTAAAAGAGCACTTGTGGGAGGCAACCCGAGTTTTCTAACCCTTCTTTTCATTTTATTTCTTTTATATTTGTGATTTTAGCTTTAGAGTTTACTTTGTAGGGATTTCTGTGTTTTTGGTACAATGCACCGGGAAAACAAAGCCAAGAAAATGTCGGGGTAGAAGTGCTCAAGAGGAATAAAGAAATACTGGGTCAAAAACAGTGCCAAAAAGTGTACTCATCAGAAGGGCAGACTAAAATAAGAGATTTGGAAAATTATAGCTAGGCGACCGCTTTGCCTGTCCCGAGCGCTCACTTAGGTAAAAAATGAAGCAGGTAGAGAAATATGAGCGGGTATCAAGCAGTCAACAAGCGCCTACTTAATAGGAAAAATTGGCCTTATAACATGTCTTGAGCGGCCACTTAAAGTCCTTCTCAGTTGCAGCTCAGAAGATAAAATACAAGGGTTAGAGAGTTATGAGCAGGCACTAAGCAGGGAGCAAGCACCCCGCTTAAAATAAAATTTGGGGCCTATAACTTAATTAATCGGGCACTTAAATTTGTTTTAAGCGATCGCTCAGAAGAGTAAAACTGGATTTTAGGGCTTATGAGCGGGTGCTCAAAAGCCTTCTAAGTGGGCGCTCAAAAGCCTTCTAAGCGCCCGCTCAAGTTGCTTTTTGGGAGAGAATTGGCTTTCTTTAAATGTGAATCCAGCTCCCTTTCTTCACTTTCTTCCTCATTCTTAACCTTCAACCTCTAATACTTTTCTCTCTATAAAAGTTCCCCCATAACTCCTTCTCAATCTTTTTGCCCATAAATCACCCAATTCTCATCCTTTTTACTCCAAATTATCGTTGTTGTTCTCCTCTCTTCTTGATCTACAAATTGACACCAAAATTTTTCAAAATCATCAACCATTGAGAGAAACCCCAAATTCATACCCTTCATCTTTTTCAATTATTATTTCATATTTTCATGTTTGATGTTAATTTTTTGAAATATTTTTGGTAATTTGTAATAGTTAGTATATTGTGGTAATCTTGTGCTTAATTGTGTATAATTTGGAGTATTTGCTTAGAGTGAACATAGAAATACTTAGGTTGAACTTAGAAAACACTAGGATAGTGAACATAGCTTAGGTGATCTTGGTGATTTGGTATATTGTGAACTTGGATTTGGTGGTATTGATCTTTGGTAGTTGGTTTTTTTTGTATTGGATTTTAGGATTAGGTTGTTGCTGTGATATTTGGGATATACAATATATTAAGGAAAGATGTTATCTAAGAAGAAATCAAAAACCTCTAAGTCATCTAGTGCTTCCCAATTTTCCCAACCGTCATAACTAACTATTCCTGCAATAAAATTCATTAACCCTAATCATAAACCATACTACGAGAAAATAAAAAATCGCAAAATATTAAGCAGTAGATTCTATGAGCCTAATTCTTTAGAGCAATTAGGAATTGAGGAATACCTATATGTGATACTCAATACCTTTGGATGGGGAAAATTCTCTAAGATCTATAATTTCACATATTCAATGCTCACTTTAGAATTCCGAGCTTCTCTAAAGAAGACTTTAATTAGGGAAAATGATTACAAAATAAATTTTTAGCTGTTTAACCAACCCCATTTTATCACCCTAGAAAGGTTGAAAAAGATCTTCAAATGGGACCCCTCTAATGACATACATGCGCTAGATATGGGGAGATTTATGGAATATAATGAGACACATTGGTGGAGTCAAATAACTGATGATCTAGAATACCAATCCAACACCTGCCACGCCTCCCACATCATTTACCCTTTTCTTAGGATCTTGCACAGAATATTAGGGTACACAATCTTTGACAATAAAGATTTAGGCAAAACAGCTAGGGATAAGATTAAGCTGCTTTGGATGGCAGTGTTTGGGAAAGAACAATTGGGGGATATGCTTAAATTTAAGCACTAATTTTTAGCTCAATGCATTCAATACAAGAGGGGTGGGCTGGCTGAAGACATCCATATGGGGGGGGGGGGGGGGGGGGGGGGGGATGGTCACTATTATAGCATATGAGTTTCTGACCCCTGTCGATGCAAATGGTATTTACATCGACATAGAAGCCATGAAGAGGATGGATTTAATCTAGTACACACCCAACTTTGAGGTATATGGGTGGAAGGTTAGGAGGGTAGTGCTTTTCTACCTTCTAATTCCCCACACCGACATTTCGCGGGAAATAATCAACATCTGGAATATTCTCGCTCATCAAGGGCCACAATCGCATTGCCTTGGCTCCCATGCTTATCAAGGGCTACCACCTTAAACCTTGGGAGGTAACTCTTCATCTCATATTCCCTCCCCCTATTTTAACTTAGAAGAGGAATTTAGGAAGATGACTATGATGATATAGGGCCATGATGAGGCCTACAGGGGTAGTATGATTCGCGAGAATAAAATCTATGACTACCATGTCTAGCATGGGGACTTTTTCCCCTATGTTAACTACCCCTATGATCTCCCCCAGCTTGGCCCTATCTCATCTTGGTCTAGGGATGGAAACCCCATGTACCCCTATTAGACGGGTCCTACCATCCCAAGTGTCACTCCCCCTTCTTTTCCCCCTTATGATTAAACCCATATGGGGGAGAGTGATTATCGAGGTAATTCTGCCTATCAGTATGATGGACCGAGTTGTCCCCTTAGTTATAAAGGTGGGTGGGATTGCCTAGTAGGTATGCCATCCTTTGAGAACTATTATGATCAACCGCGGTATGACTGGTCACCCTACAGTGATGCATTGGGTCTCGATGTTGACCAATCTATAATTTCTCTTCCTACAATGATGAGAGAGGCGTAGAAAGGGCAAAGTCCCAAGTACTAGTTAGTCATACTCTGATAGATCAACCCACCATTTTTCTTTCTCGGTTTTTGTGATGAGAATTGTGCTTCAATTAAGCTTGAGGGAGGGGGGAATAAGGGTCGGGCTTTAGCTTCCTTTATCCTCTTCCTTTGTAGAATCCCTGTATAGTTTTCTCTTTTGATCTCTTGGTGTGTTTTTAGTTAGAGTAGGAACTATTATTCTCACATTTCACTTATTTTGCTAATCATTGATTGTTCATGAGTATTAACGAAAATGCAAAGCAAGAGGCTAAGCTATAATCTTTCCTACTCCCCTTTATATTGCTTTATTTGGTATGATTTTCTTTCTTTTAGTCTAGGGAATTTGATTTTTCGAGGATGTGTGACATTTTATTTTTGAGGATTGGTTTGCTGGAAACCATTGGTTTTGATGACCATGATTATTTGTATGATTGTGTTGATTGTTAGATAACCTTTTCAATACTGTGCTCTCATGCATGTTTCTTCCTGTTTTTCTTTCTCTTTGTTTTTCCTTTTACAAAATCAGAAAATCCAAAAAGATTTTGAGTTTTACATGACAAGTTGCTTGTTTTCTTTTGAATTGTTTTGCATTAAAGGGTTGGGCATGAATAGAACACTCGTCTTGTTTAATGTTTTCCCTCCTAAACCTTAAGAGCTTTCATGGTTTAGATTTAAATTTCATTTGAAAGAGTTTAGGATGGACTTTTGCTAAGGTAGATGAAACTATTGTGATTATGACCCTTACCATAGCACACCACCTTTTCTCTAGCTGAGTGAAGTCCTTAAGATTAGTATTTGCAAACCCCATGGCGAGGAAATATTTTAAAGCCTTTAACATGATTTGTACTGAGTGGCAAGGATCCTTAATTTTTCATTATTTAATCAAGAACTTTACTTATACCTACCTAAGACTGCGATCGAACTTCTTAGGGAAAGACAAAGGTACTCTTAAACCCTTTTCCTTAGCCATGGGCGTTTCCCCATTGCTTGTACATTCTATCTTCCCTATAAGTTGTTAACTTATATAGCTTTCATTTCTCTAAAAATTACCAATTAATAGCCATTGATCTAATATGAACATTCATTACCTTAATTTTGATGGAATTTTTTAGCAAGAAGTTGTATGGATGTATTGAAGGTGATTTAGAGTTATGAAGCTTTAAAGAGGAGCAATTGTTTCTTTTTAAATAACATCTCTTAAAAGCTACTATTATAGACTCTTTAAATAGTGAAAAAATTCAAAAAAGTTGTATAGATAAAGAAAAAAGGAGAGAAAAAGGTGAAGAAATAAAGAAAATAAGAAATTAGTTGAGAATAATTTTGTTAGTTTTATGGGAATCTAAGATGAAAGAAACTCAAATATGTTCTTAAACAAGCCTAGGGGAGGGACTAGTTAGTTTACCATTGAAGATGAGGGCTCAAGGCTTTGAAATGAAGTGAAGGTTAAAATCATAAGAATTCCATTGTTTGTGAATCTAAACCTTACACCATTACCAAAGTAGTCCCCTATTTTATTCTAGTCCTTTTTTTATTTTGCCTAAATCTACCCTGAAGTCCTTTTAAGTCTAGGAAGTTGAATCATTGTCAGTGTAGGGAGGTTAAGGTCAAGCATATTGAGCAATCATGACAATTAAGATGTCGAGTCATAAGTCATTACCCATATTGTTTATTTGTTTAACTCCCTCAAGGAGTAATGAGAAGCTGATTCTTTAAGGATGGAAATGAAACTTTGGAAGAGTGTGGTTGTGTTTCAGTTTAAGTACGTGAAAGCTATATTTTCCTACTTTTTTGTGGTTGTCCTTTATTCATTCTTATGCATTTTTAGCATGTTTTCTCTTAGTATTTATAAAGTTGAATATATCTATCACGATGGTTTCTCATGAACGCCCACTCATTGCATCTTTTTACTTTTTTCATTTCTTTTAGTTTTTCTCTTTTTAGTCTTTAAAAATGCTTGCCTTATTCTTTATTATGTTTTGAGAGTAATGGGTTAACTCCTAGGAAACCCTTACAAGAGCACACTCGTCCTCCTAAGAGATTAAGGGGTTTAATGGGCTTGTTGATTGTTAATAAAATTAATCGTGATTCCTAAGAAAGTGAGTTTAGGTTTATTATTTTCCTTAGTTAGTGTTATTAATGTTTGATGTCATATCCTTTTTCCTAGAGTCTTGCTTGAGGACGAGCAATAGCCAACCTTGGGAGAATTTGATGAGTGACATTTATGTCACTCATTTGCATCTTCCTAGCATAGTTTTGTACTCTTTTTGGCCCATGTTCGTCCCATTTTGCATTACTTTGTGCATGGTCTAGGCTTAGGAGATTTCTTCGTGTTTTTGTCTTATTTTCCTTGATTTTCCGTTGTCTTTTCTACTTTTATGCATGTTTTCGTGGCTTGATGTAGGTATCTAGTGAGCTCGAATACGAGAACCAAACCCAAGAAAAGAAGCCAAGAGATCGCTCAAGAATTGAACCAAGAGGCCTCTCAAGAGAAAAAGGCCTCAACAGTCGCTTGGATTATCCTGAGCAGTAGCTCAGTTCAGTGGAAATTGAGAGATAGAAAGTCAAGAGTGGGCATTAAGTGGTTTGCAAGAGGGTACTTTAACACTTGAGCGGGCGTTCAAGAGTGAACTAATTAAACAACCGCTCAATTCACTAAAATCACTAAAGTTTGCCTAATGAGCAGGAGCTTGCCATTGAACTAAGCGCCCACTTTGTTGTGTTTTAGCAGTTCTATAGTCTGCTCCAACTCTTCCATGGGAAATAAAGAAAAGACCATGAAGGGAGAGCAATAAAGTAGTCACTAGAGAATATAATATCATAGTTTAGACTTAGAGAGCAAAGCTTAGGGTTTCTTTATTTTCCTTCACAAAAACTCTTAGATTATTAGTGGATTTGTCATCAATTTTTTGATACTTTCAACAAAATTTTGATACTTTCATACATCGATTCCTCATTAATATATCAGTATTTCTTTCACTTGCTCTTGCTTTATATTTTCTAGTTTTAATATATGTTATGTTTTTGTTAGTTTATGTTTGTTTACTTTCAGTTTATTGCATAGAGTTGTTCATCGTTATTCGTAAATTTGCTAAGATGTCTCGTTATTTCAATTCTGTGATGTTTTCTAATATTAGTTATGAGTAGTTAAATTAGTTAGGGGATAGGGTGAAAAAACCAATCTCGAGCATGGATGGTGTTTAAAATATGGAGTTGGTTTTTTAATGTTTAATATGTGATTTGATGTCGGGTTTTGGTTTGAGTCTACATTGGCCATATGGATTTCTTCTATAAGTGTTCCTAAGTCGAAGACATTGAGAAATGCCGATTTAGGTAGTGACCCAATATTAAATGGTTTTTTTACTTATGAGCTATTGATTGTTGATTTGAATTTATTCCTTGCACCATGTTTAAGTTTCATTCATATGTTTGTAGCGAGTTAGTGAGCCTCATATTATCTCATTTTGAGTCCAATTCCCAATTTTAGCTCACTCATGTTAGGAGTCGATGTTGAATCTTGCACCCCTAGAGCTTTTATCCTATTAGATCAATTCCTTTAGAACCTCACATTAGCTTTTAGCTAGATTTAAAACTATTCTTTGCCTTAGTTTGAGCTAGCTTGTAGTTGAACTGCTAGAATTCGATAACTATTAGAAGCTTTTCCTTGTGGATTCGACCCTTACTTACCCATTATTTGTAATAGTTTAAGTCGAGGTTTTGTTGATAGTAGGTATCGGTAATGATCGATATCTAACCCTATTAGTAAGCAATTCCAAATGGTTAGGGAAATTAATAAACCATTATGATGATGCCCCGTGTCCCCAATATCGCCTTCAATGAATGTGATAGGCATGCTGCAAAGTGGTTCGTCATTGCCATCCTTCAGTGTTCTTGTAATCCTTCAGGATACCTTTTGTGAAGAAAAATAAGTTAATCCACTCACGTTAGATCCTCCTATAATGACGTTGACTATTTTTGTATGTGTCGGCTTAGGCAGAGGGATTTCTATCTTTGTCAGTCCTTTAGGGATTTCTTCCTTTATTATCTGGAGATCTTTTGAATGAACCTTTTAAAAGAGAAAAGATACTTCTTTCTATTATGCTATACACTCTTTCGTCTTATGCCCGTGATCCCAATAAAACTGGGCCGTCTAGTTTATTACTCTTTCGTTGCCCCCTCGTTTTTGTAGCGCACTAAGAATTTCAACAATGTTATTCTTAAATCCGTATTCTTTAACGTTTAGAGAATTACTTGTCCTCCCAACATTTACACCTGCCCGAGGTTCGTATAAATTTTTTCATGAACCATTCCTTATATACGTATATGACCGTCGCTCATTATTAAATCATGTCTTGTTATCTGGTTGTTTAGTGTGCGGGAGTCCGACCATGTTGTCTTTCAATCTTACCTGTGTGAGAGCCATGTTCCTAAAGTCTTTGAAGGCATCACATGAGTACTTGGTAAGGTTGACGTATAATTCGGAATTCGGAATTCGGAATTAGGCCTCTCTTGAAGGCTTTTATAGCCATCCTACGATCACATTGCCTAATGCTGATCATCTCCTTTTTTAATATAATGAAATATTCTTGTATGGAGTCTCCAGGTTTCTGAATAATCCGGTATAAATCACTCGTTTGCTGCTAATAGAAAATGGTTTTAAACCTGTGAGCCATGACAAAGCTGGCATAGTGAGAATACAGCCAAATGATTTGCACATCAGGATATGTCAGTATTCGTTGGGGTAGCACATTTTTGTGATTCTAGCTTTGTAAGCTTCCACGTGCACTTAGGGATCTGTCGTGCCGCCATATAGAGGAGCCCATGTAGGGAATACTAGTTGCTTAGGAACGATCACGTCATTAGTGTCCGGGATAAAGATAGATGCTTCGTACCCAACAACTTTCTCCCAATCCATAGGCATCGTACCTAGGTTTCCATCGTAGAATTTTTAGGATCTGTGCATTTTGAGTCTCGAGCAGCTTCATTCTTCATGTGGTGGGTCAACGTCTTGATTCTCTTGGTCATCTTCATTCTATGGGTGTTCCGTGTCTTCTCCATCATGATCCTGTTCATCGTCAATGCTAGAGTCAATGGGGGAATGGGATGGGATGTGTCACTCTTCCCCCAGCTCTAGTTTTTAGATTGCTTATGATTAACTCTAACTCCTTGCACACACTCTGTAGAGAATTCTTCGTTTAATTTTTCTCTTGGGCCATTTCTTCTATGCGTTTTTGGGAAGCTTCTAAGTCCGCCCTTGCTTTCATGAAGGTGTCTAACATCTCATTTGGGATCATTTCCTCGATGTTTTGAGACATAATGGAGATGTCAAGGCAATTAAGATTCATGTATTAAACTAGTTGTTGCTCCAGTGGGCGTCAATTCTTTATGCCAAAAATCGTCTCCTAGTGACAACTTAAAGATAGGAAGTTTTATAACTAGTTAAGTACGACGTGAATAAATAAGCAAGACAATAATACAAATGACAGATCAAATTGGTGATGCGAAAAAGCCAAACTCGCGGGGCTTACTAATTAGATCATCGTTCACTATGTTAATGTTGAGTACACGTAAATGTATTTGAATAATAATTCATTTTCTAAATGGTAATGGATGAGATTTGTGAAAAGGATGGATTTGAAGAATGTGTATGAGAATCCGGTTACTTGTGATATGTTCAGTTGTTCCCTTTGATTCTTGAATCCCTTTTATAAGAAAAGCTTCCCATTTCACATTATATCAGTTTGTGTCAGTTACAGATTGGAGTGATTTATGCCCTGTATCATGCTGTCATTACTTCCGACATCCCATTATTATTTTTCCGGGATTGTCGCATGTGATCTCGCTAACTGTTAAATTCACTATATGTTTTTAACTGCTTACCCACATTTATTAACATCTATGGTTTGACTGATAACCTTCTTATGCCTAGCTATCCTACATGACCCTAGTTGATGGGAGGCTAGCGTGCCAGTTGGTGGCGGGCGGGCGAGGGGCCATGTCGAACAATCTCCATGTCACGTTGGATGTGCTAGACAGTTTTTCGCCAACATTATGTACTAACCTCGATGAATCTGATAACATCTAGTTGTCCTAAATGTCGAGTCGCTTATGCACGCATCATGCGAACCAGAAAGTTTTTTGTGCCCATAACAATTTTTTTAAAAAAATTCAAAATAAAAACCTCCATCCGATAATATTTCGAAAAATGGCCTTCTAACTAGCTTTAGGTGTAAATCGGTACCAGTGACAGCGATTTTAAGTTACCGCTACCAAGAATATCGATTTTTCCTAACTTAAAAATTAAAATATGAAGTTAAAAACTGAATTTTATCCCACATTAAAAATTGAAATAATGGAGTATGTGTAGTGTATTGTTCATGATGTAAAAGTATCACACTGACATCTTAAATGTTAGCTGATGCGAATTCTTTTCTTTTTAATATTATAGTGATATCTTGATCTATAATTTTAACAAAATTTGACCAAATCTAGTCTAATTATTTACTGTATACACCATGTTTTAATGTGTGAATGGTTTTATCTTGGGAAAACATTGGTGCATGAACCAATTTATCTAACGTTGCATGAGAAGTACATGCACGATTCACCTGTTATAGTAGTCATTATAAAATAAACCTATATCATAAAGCCTACCCCTTTGCCCTCTTTTATAGCAGGTGTGGTAGACTTCATGCAATCATAAGTTTAGGAATTGAACTCCTAAACAAATACATTCTCTACCACTATACTCTGTACGCGAAGTAGTCATATGCTAAACTTTCAAATGTCTCCCTCATTCTTGTTTTGCAAGCTAAGGCAATCTGCAAGTTTGCATGCAATATAAGTTTATGAGTATTACCCTGCCAATTACACATTTACTAAACTTAAACGTATAGTGTTAGGGCTGCAAAATGGAGGGCGTTGTTGGCAGGTGGACTTGTTGGACCTTCTATGCATGTCTGCATCCAGTCTCATTTTTTTACGAGCTTATACCATACTGAATTCTGCTGTTATGTATGGATTAGTCGACTAGGTTGTCAGCTTGTCATTATCTTGTATGAGTCGGACCTTTCCGCTCTGTTCAGTTACATGGTCCTATGTAGGTAGTGCCAAAACAACTATTTCCCAGTTAGGATCCTATGTAGGCGAGGTCTTAGAAGGTTTATATAGGCAGTCCTACCTTTGACCAGCACAAACTTTAGAGGTCTAATGTTTCTGACAGTCTCGTTTAATTTTTTCTCATCTATTCTCATCAATTATAATTACTCTTCAACTCTATTTTTGGTTGCTTGTATTGTATCCTCTTGTGTTAAATCACATTTACCCTGTGTTGGTTTCAATTATTTTTGCTAATTTAACACTAGTCTAGAAGTTTCTTCTGAATTGTAAACCTTGTCTACTTGTTGAAAGAGTCATACCTGTCCAATGTCCTGCTTTCTTCTTTCATTCCAACTACCTGTCCTCTCCCTATTTCTAGTGGCAGGCCATTTTTTTTTTCCTCTACTCTTTAGCTCTTATGGCTATTCACATATTTTTTTTCCTTATAGTCATGCACTGTCAAACATAAATTTTCTATGGAGTATTAAACTGGCAACACTTGCAGTCCATCTTGATTTGCTTGTCTTTTTACATGGATGAATACAGTATATGTGACATGGACAGTAAGCATACACACAGAGGGTGGGAGAGGGGCTGGGAGAAACAACAGAAAACTAGTAAATATTGCGCAATTTTTTACAGATGCTCCTAGTTGCAGTTATGTGGAAATACATTTGTCCTAAAGACATCTGAGAAAAACCCAGGAGATTTGTGATTTTTTAGCATTGTTTAATTTGATAACCTTGAACTTCCATATTTTTGGAAATAAGGGTTAGGATTTGTTTTTATGTCCAGCAGAGTAGGCATTGGCAAGACTTGCTTCTGATGATGATCTGTGTATATATTCTATGATTATCACCTCCTAAAAACTTTGGGCATTCGTAAAACTGCTGAATGAGATAGTGCCTCTTCATTTTTATTCTTACATCATGTCTGTTTATTCGGCCATTTAAAGTTGATGCTTTAAATTTGCTTGTATAATTTAACTTAAGTTCTTAAATACATGATTTATCATCTAAATTTTATTAATAACAAGACTTCCCTTGAGTCCGTAGATATTTACCTGAAAATGTCATGGACCATTCCAAAGTCCAATCCAGTGACTTTGTTGATCTCAGGACATGGGTATGATTCTGAATTATCTTTTCTCCCTGTCAATGGCTTGTGTTATCAGTTAGGTATTAGACATCAGCCTTGCAGTTTTAGCCATTAAAAGTGGCTGTTATATATTATCTTTGCATGCTTGATATAGTCTTGAAGGAAGTGTTCTCGGAAGTGTTCTCGGAAGTGTTCTCTATATATTATCTTTGCATGCTTGATATAGTCTTTACATATATATATGTAAAAGTTAAAATAAGAATGATACTTAAAATGAGAAGAATGTAAAGACATCTTGGCTCTTTATCTTCTAAATCCAACAGATAATATTTTATGTAGTCATAGTAACCCTTTTTTAACTCTCAGTGATCAAATAATTTTTTTCACTTATCATGACTCTTTTTATTATTATAGTTACTCTTTTTATTTTTATAGTGACTATTATTTTTTATTATTATAGTAACCATTTTTTTACATGAAATCTCTAGCTTTGGATCTTACCATTTGAATGGCTAAGATCTCTTCTTATTCTTCTTATTTTAAGCACCCTTCTCATTGGATCCCTTCCATATATATATATATATATATATATATATATATATATATATATATATATATATATATATATATATATATATATATATATATATATATATATATATATATATATATATATATATATATATAATTCCACAAGAAACTCACGTAACCTACCCAAAAAGCACTACTCTTGGTCGTCATCCACAAAAGCAAGAAAAGGGTTTGCTTCCCTTATTCTTCCGTATTCGCATACGTGGTGATTTTCTATCGCGTTTGTGTACCAAGTAGAGGGACCGCGTTTGAGGTTCTAAATCTCCTAAAAACATCTGTTCGATATTGTTTGAAGCACGCATCAAAGGTATAAATACTTCTTTTTACGTGATTTATATTAAGTATATGCATGTGTTCTTGGTTATATGTTAGGAAGTGTTCCTCAAATACCGTTATACACATCTAGTAAGTTCCTACAATGGTATCAGTTAGTCTCTCGCATATATTAATATGATCATGTTAATTCGATTGACTTTAATGTAATACTAATTATTTTGATTTATGAGAGGGTATTATATATGTTTAAATTGCATAGTTAAAATTATTTTTAATTGTTGGATTTCGTAAATTGCATGACCTGTATTAGCAAACCTAAAACAGCCGAAACTTATGCATTAAAATATGATTTTATGCCTAAATTTCATAGTTGACTTCTAGTATGAACTACTAGTATATAATTCTAATATAGTTGACTACTAGTTCATATATAGTTCTCATATACTATACTCAATTAAACTAACATTCATATAACTAAACTAATATTCATTAAGTCATATAAATTAAACTATATTAACATTCATTGATTCATATAAAGTAAACTAACATTCTTATAAACTATACTATATTCAACTAAATAACATTAATTAATTTATAGGAATTAAACCAAAGTATCTTCAAATAAATTAAACTATAGGCAAATCAAGTAACATTTGTATAAATTAACTTTTATTCAAGGAATTAAACTAAAGTACTAAACGGTTCATTTCATGAGTTCAATTCAATTTGATACATGAATGCGATTTGATTCGTGAATTCGATTCACATTTCAGTTTTCGATTTTATTCGATTTGATATGAATTTGATTCCCTGACCGGCCAATCCCCCTGACCGGTCCTGTCCTGGTTTACCTTTTCCCAGCCGGGTTGGTGGCTGGCCCGACGATGTGTCCATCCCTACTTTTACTAATGATTTAAGTAGATATGACTATATTTATCTAATGAAGCATATCTAAGCCAATAGTTTAATGATCATGTAAAGAATTGTGGAATCATTTCTCAACTCACTCCACTTGGAATACCACCAATAAATGGCATGTCCAAATGGAGGAACCGAACCTTACTTGATATGGTTTGATCGACGATGAGTCTTTCAAATCTTCCAGCATCCTTCTGGGGATATGCTCTCGAAACCGCAACTCACACACTAGAGAGAGCTCCGTTAAAGGCAATAGAAAAGACATCAGATGAGTTATGGACATGGAGAGTCCCTAAGTTTTCTTATCTATAAATTTGGGTGTGAGACTTATATAAGTGTTTACTAACTGAAAAACTATCACCCAAATGTGACAAATGTTTTTTCATGGGTTACCCCAAAGAAACTAAGGGTTATTACTTCTACAACCATAATGAGAACAAAGTATTTGTTGCTCGGGATGGTGTCTTTATGAAAAAAGATTTCATTTCCAAAAAGAAAAGTGGGAGTAATAAATTTCATGAAGAAAGTGAAGAAGAGCAACAAATGGATGTGGATAAAACTGCAAAAGAGGCAATCACACAAAGTAAGAATTATTTCCCTCTGTTGAATTACGAGGAGATAGTACTTCAAGTTCTCAATGATGTGTCAGAGACATTGCATGTGATGCAAGAAGAAACCTCCAATGCCCCACCTAAAACAAATGAATCTCCTCAAATGGTTGAGGAGAACATTTCAAATGTTGTACATCTCATCCATAGATCTAGTAGGACCATAAAATTGACAAGGAGGTATGTAGAACATCTATTGACAGAAAATTCCGAAATTATAATTTTGGAAAGTGAGGAACCTACTACCTATATCGAAGCTTTGGCGAGCAAGGACTCTAAAAAATTGCTCAAATCCACGAAGTCCGAAATGGATTCCATATCTGAATATTAACTTTGGAACTTGGTTTATTTGCCTGAAGGGGTAAAACCCATCGATTGCAAATGGGTTTTCAAGTTGAAAATAGATAAGGATGGAAACATTTACGTTTTTAAAGAAACACTAGTTACAAAAGGTTTCAAGCAAGTTCATGGTATAGATTATGATGAGACCTTCTCACCATTAGCAATGCTTAAATCCGTTCAGATACTTATAGAGATTGTTGTATTTTATGATTATGAAATTTGGCAGATGGACGTCAAATTTTTTTTCCTAAATGCGTTATTGAAAGAGGATGTTTACATGACACAACTAGAAGGTTTTTTCAATCCTAAAAATACTAGAAAGGTATGTAAGCTTCAAAGATCCATTTATGGACTTAAGCACGCATCACGGAGTTAGAATCTTTGATTTGACAAAGCCATGAAGAGGTTTGATTTTGTCCAAAGCAAAGAGGAATCTTGTGTTTACAAGAAGGGTAGTGGGAGTAGTGTGGTGTTTTTAGCCTTGTATGTGGATAACATACTTCTCATAGGAAATGACATACTAATGCTTGAATCAGTCAAGGCATGGTTAAGGACATGTTTCTCTATGAAAAACTTAAGAGAGGCTGAATACATTTTGGGAATCAAAATCCATAGAGACATATCTCGAAGGATGATTGAACTAAATAAGGAAACATATATAAATAATGTTCTAAATAGGTTCAACATGGAAAACATTTAAAGAGGCTTCATTCTCATGCAATATGGCATATCTCTTAGCAAGACTCAGTGTCAAAAACACTTTATGAGATTAAGAGAATGATACCTTATGCATCTGTAATAGGTTCTATCATATATGCCATGATATGTACTAGGCTTGATGTTTCATATGCCTTGAGCTATGTAGCAAATACCAGTCAAATCTAGGAGATGCACACTAGGGTGCAACTAAGAACATTCTTACGTACTTGTGAAGGACTAAAGATTGTTTCTTGGTGTAAAGAGGTGAAAGTGATTTGGTTATGAGAGGTTACACATATGTAAGCTTACAAACAAATAAAGATGACTTTCGATCATAATCTGGTTTCTTATTTTGTCTAAACGGGGGTGTAGAGAGATGGAAGAGTTCAAAGCAAAGCACTGTAGTAGATTCTATAACATAAGCTGAGTATTTAGTGGCAGTTGAAATAGCTAAAAAGACCATTTGGATGAAGAATTTCTTAAATGAACTAGGAGTTATCCCAAGCATTCAGTTAGGGATTGATCTATTTAGTTATAATAATGGTGTGATAGATCATGCAAAAGAACTAAGAATACATCATAAATCCAAACATGTGCTCAGAAAGTTTTACATCATTCGAGAGATTATTGAAAGAAAAGATGTAAAGGTCTTCAATGTTCACACGAACAAAAATGTTGCTGATCTGTTCACTCAAAGCAAAGAGAGAAGAAGCTACAACGGACAATAAAGATAGTGATGATAGTGATGATGAAGATCCATTTGATCTCATCGCTAAAAGTCTTGCCAAGATTCTAAAAATGAAGAAGAATTTCTCAAGAGGCAGAGACTATCATTCAAATAAATATAAAGGTAAGTCATCCAACTCCGTGAATAAAGTTAATACACTAACATGCTATGAATGTGGTGAAACAGATCATTTAGTGAAAGATTGCCCTCAACGAAAGAAGAAGCCTTACCACAAAAAGGACTATAAGAAGAAAGCTATGGTTGCTTCATGGAGTGATTCAGATTCATCTAGTGACTCAGAAGATGAACAAGCAAACCTATGTCTTATGGCTAGTCAAGATGATACAAAGAAAGAACATCTTGAGGTAATGGTGAAAAATTTAATCTCAAGTCCTATTGATGTTCTGTCCGAATTCTTGCAAAATATGATTATAAATAAAGAGATTTTGATTCTTGAATCCAAGATTCTCAAGGAGAAGCTAAACCAACAGGTAAGTATCTCTGAAAGTCTCGCTAAGGAACTAACTGATCTCAAAGCCTCTCAGTCAGCTTTTAAACTCAGGGTTCAAGCCTCGGAGTCATCCTTTGACACCCAGGTCAAGGCCTTAAAAACTGAAAACACTGTTTTAAAATGAAATCTCACCTCTTTGAGTTATTGTAATGATAACTTGGAGAAGGAAAAGAAGCTACTGGCTGGGAAGTGTAGAGAGCAACATAATTCCTTGGTTAGATTTGCTCACTCCGAATCTACTCTTGAAAAAATGCTAGGTGGGCGCCAATCATCCTTGAATAAAAGCGGTCTTGGTTACAACAAAAATTTTCCAAATAAAACCACGACTACGTTTATAAAAGCAAATGATAATTGGCAAACACCTACATGTTTTTACTATTGCAAAAAGGGTCATACCAAGCTAACTTGTCCTTTTCGTAGGAATGACCCTCAAGTTCTTAAAAATTCATTTCCTATTTTTCTTCGAGACCATATCAAGCAAGTATGGGTTCCTAAAGGGACTAGACCACCTAACATGGTCCATCCCGATTATGAATCTAAATTTGCAATTTGGTCTAGTCGAAAGGTTTGACATTTTGTTCTTTTGTAGGAAATCGCTAAGAGCAAAGTTCATAAATGGATTTTAGATAGTGGATGCTCACGGCACATGAGTGGAAAGTCCTCTTTATTTTCAATAATAAACAATTTAACTTTATTCGTCTTGAGCTTGGAATGTTAAATGGGGAAGCATCCTCGTAGGGGGAGCTATTTGAGTAAGTTGTATATGTTTTATTTTTGTATGTGTATGTCAAAGTCTTGACATTCTTGTCATTGCCTTGACGTACTGTCACTTTTTAATATTAATATTGGATCAAAATGTTTGGTACTTATTCTATAGATAATTATCAAATATTTATTAAATGATTTTTGAAATGTTTTGGATACATAAATTGCGGATGGATCTGTTGCTTTTGCTTTCAATGTTTTTAAAATCTTATTCCATTCGTTTTAAAGATTCTCATGGCCTTGAAGCTGTTTTCAAAGTTTTCCGTGTCTTTTATTTTTAGCTTTCAAAGACTTGACTGATTGACCTTTTTTTTTAAAGCAACGTCTTTTTGTGTTTTCATGTCTTTAAAGGTTTTACTGTTTTATATTTTTTTGTTATTTTGAACAAGTCTTCTTGTGATCCAACATTTATATTTTCCCACCTTTTCTGAAGACAAAAAGGGGGAGAGTATTTATGTATTATTTATTTAAAGGGGAGAATATTTTTGTTTATGCATTTTATTCTTTGACGTTTGCATATAATGTTTTGTCTTCCATCAAGGGGGAGATTGAAGACTCCACCTTGATTACTAATGTTTTTATGTCTTATGATGGAAAGCCAAAATGCAAAGTCAAATAGAGTTGAAAACATGATGGAAACCAAAATACATAGAGTTGACAATGTGTTGGAAGTAATGGAAGCTATAATGCAAAGCTTTATGCATTCTGTCAAAGGACGAGAATACAGCATTTGAGCCACGTCTTCAAAAGCTTGAGCCACGTCTTCAAAAGCTTGAGCCACGTCTCAAAGTAGTCAGCAAAGTTCAAACACTTTGTCAAAGGATAAGAATATTCTAATTGCCTAAATCTTGTGTTTTATCCTTTCCTTGTTTCACTTATTTTATTCTCTAACATAACTTATTTATACATGATTTAACTGTCAAAGATATCTCTTAATTTCAGCAAATAAGTGATGCTCATATATGTTGAAGATTATTCAAGTTAACTTTGGCAATTACCAAAGTTCAAGCATTGTGGTTATGGAAAAAGAAATCTATTTTGAAGCTTCAAGGTGCAGCAAATAAAGTGGAAATATTCTTGCTGTAAAATATTCAATGATATCAATCTTCAACAGCCAAAATGAATTATTCTCTACAACCATATTGGAGGAAATCTTGCTGAAAGTATTGAAGGCAAATCAGATTTTCAGTAGCCTATTGTGAGCCTCCTTTCAACGGCCTGAAATTAAGTTCAGTATATATTCCAAGCTTTGAAGCTGAAGAAAGGTAGAGAGACAACGTGAGACACAACGAGACAAAAAGTAAGACAAGAGCAGAAGCTTTAATCGTGAATTTCAGTCATAAGCACATCAACAAAGCTTCATTATTTTCTCTCTAGTTCCATAAACTTTATCTTGTATTTAGATTGAGAGAAAATCAAAGTATAATCTCTTGAGTGTTTAAAAGAATATTTTGAGAGAGTGTTATACTAAGAGTATACCCATAATACTCAAACGTATAGAAAAAGAGAGAGAGAGCTTTTTATTACTAGGATCTGAGATGCTAAAGTGTAGCTGGAGTGCTATGGAGTAGAAGATGGGGATTAAGAACTTCTAAGGTGCTTTAGGTCTCTAAGGGAAGTAATAAAAGAGCGAGTTAAATCCTAAGGGTTAGAAAACCCTAGGCGGAGACGTAGGCAAATTAGTTGCCGAACTTCGTATCAAATCTCCGTGTTTTGTCTCATCTTATTTATGTCTTCTTTGCTTATGTTTTATGTTTGCTTCACTCATCAATCAAAGCAGCGAACAGTCAAAGCCTGAGCAAAAGCCTTTGAAACCAATTTCAAGGCTTTGACATCCAGTTTCAAAGATAAGCCTTAATGCTTATATTCCGCCATTGAAAATCAGTTCAAGACCTTGAGATCCTAAACGCAAAAATCGGTTATACTCTATTCACCCCCCTCTAGAGTATAATTAATCATATTCCATCTCCCTATTGATTCTTCAATATGCTTCTCACATTTTTGATTTGATAAATGAAACCCTATAAGTGAACGGTGGTTATAAAATGCTAAGTGTTCCTAATCTAAGGTTATTAATGAACATAAATAATCTGAAAATGGACTAGTATGCAGATTGATTGATAACACAGTTTCATGGACTATAGGAACATAAAATATTTCTAGTCAATTGCATAGATAATTATTGAGAATAATTATTGAACAGACCTACCTGAAATGTGATTTCAAAATATATATATTTAGTGGATTCCTTTGACATGAGCAAAACACTATTTTTATTGGATAATTGGAATAAATTTGATATTGTTAAGCGCTGCACCGTAAAAGGAGGTTATAAAGGCAATATTCAAGTTTACTAAAAATTCAGTGGGAGTCTTGGTTATGTAAGATTGGAAAAGTCCTCTTATGTTGAAAGGATTAGTGTCTTGGCCTCTTAAAGAGTGAGAATTGGTCAATGCATGGTTGTGCTTAAGTGGATTAAAGTTTTAATCACTTGTTTTGATAGTTTAAACTCATATTTCAAGAAATAATTTAAATTATTAATATGGATGACATTAGATGTTATCATATTATCAACTCAGACATTAAGAGACTTAAGGGATTTTAAGATTGATCCACTTGTTCTTGGACAAGTGAAAGATTGAAGGAAGTGTCCTCAATACGTTATGTAATTACTAAATATATGATAGGATATTTATGGAGATAATTAGTTCGGTTATTTTAGTATCGTAATGTTTTTCTAGAAACCAATTATGATAAGTGGGCTTAAACTGATTAGGGCTAAAACTAAATTAATCAGATCCTATAAGGTCAAACAATGAAAATGAACTAGATAAAAATACTTCAAGCTCAATTAAGGTTTGGAGTAAGTAGCAAAGAGGAGGTTAGTTAGGCTTAGGGTTACTAAATAATATGATATATATGGTATGAGTAATTGAAGCATGTAAAAGATTCTCATGCAAAAAGGCAACCCTAACTACCAAGAAATATCTTTGGATATATATGTCAATATACATACATACATATATACATACATTCATACATATATACATACATACATATATATGTATGTATAATAGTGGGATTGGTTTTGCAATAAGAAATGCACAAGAAACTCACGTAACCTACCCAAAAAGCACTACTCTTAGCCGTTATCCACAAAATCAAGAAAAGGGTTTGCTTCCCTTATTCTTCTGTACTAGCATACATGGTGATCCTCTATTGTGTTTGTTTACCAGGTAGAGGGATCGTGTTTGAGGTTCTAAATCTCCTAATAACAACAATCAGTTCGATATTGTTTGAAGAATGCATCAAAGGTATAAACACTTCATATTACGTGAATTGTATTAAGTATATGCATGTGTTCCTGGTTTAATGTTAGAAAGTGTTTCTAAAATTTTGCTATATGCATCTAATAAGCTCCTACAAGTCTAACATCCCTACATGATATCTGCTTAATTACATTTTGTTTTGTTTTAGATGCCAACTTTTTCTTAACCTTTTTTTTTTAAAAAAAAAATTCAAAAAATAAACTCCATTCGAAACTATTTTAAAATAAAATCACCTTCTTGCTAGCTTTGGGTGTAAATCCTTAGCATATCCCAATTAAAATTTAAATCTAAAGTTAAAAAATTAATTTTCTCTCATGTTAACCGCTCGTGATAAATTCAGTATATTAAACTAGCTAATATATTTACATACCAAAACTAATATAATAATTTTAAAAAACTGAATATATCCCAAGATATTCTAATTAGCAGAATATATTCCAATATATTCTACCACACCCCACAGTTGTAGCGGGAGGTTTCCGAACACTAAGACTGTCCCGAAACTTCAAACATGATCAACGGAAGACCCTTGGTAAAAATATTAGCAATCTGATGGTAAGATGGAACATGAAGAACCCAAACTTGGCCACGCGCTACTTTCTCTTGGACTAATTGAATGTCCATTTCAATATATTTAGTGCGCTGATGTTGAACAGGATTACCGGCAAGATTTATAGCACTAACATTATTACAATATAACAAAGTAGACTTCTGAATAGGACAATGAAGTTCTAAATGAAGATTACGTAATCAACATGACTCTGATACCACATTAGCAACCCCTCTGTACTCCGCCTCATCACCGAATTTAGACAAAGTTGGTTGTCGTTTGGCAGACCAGAACACACAATATCTTGATGTCGATCTGCGTATATCTAGACATCTACCCTAATCAACATTTGTATATGAGATAAGAGTAGAAGTAATAGATGGGTAAAGATAAAGACCATAGGCTAAAGTACCCTAAATATACTAAACAATACACTTTAGAGCAAGCATATGTTTATCCCTCGGGTCATGCATAAATAAGCAGATCTATTGCACTGCATATGTGATGTCAAGCCATGTTAAAGTGAGATACTAAAGAGCCCCTGAGAGGCTCCTATAAAGTGTAGGATATGAATATGGAGCATTAGATGTAGCAGTCATCTTTGGTTTAGTATCAACCGGAGTAGGGGATAACTTACAATAAGACATACCAACCCTGTTAATAATTTTAAATGCATATTTCTTCTGAGATAAGAAAAGACCCCTTTATGGCGAGTGACAGCAGTGCCCAAGAAATAACTTAGAGGATCCAAGTCCTTCATGGAAAATTCGGAGCTAAGAAGGGCTATAATTGACCATCTAAGGGCGTCAAAAGAAGTAGCCAAAATAATATCTCTACATATAATAAAATATAAGCCATGTTGTTACCCTGCCAATAAATAAACAAAGAATTATGAGTGAAACTAAGAGAGGAAACATAGTCAGAAAACCTTGTATACCAAGCTTCAAGAGCCTATTTAAGGCCACAGAGAGACTTCTTGAGTAAACAAACATTATCAAGATAATATGGATCACGAAACCCCATAGGTTGATGCATGTAAATAGTCTCTGTTAGTTCCCCACATATAAAAGCATTTTCGACGTCTACTTGGTGAATGGGCCAAGACTTTGAAATAGCTAAACTAAGAACGATACGAATATTAGTCGGTTTAAAAACCGGGCTAAATGTCTCCCCACAATCAATACCAACCTATTGTGTTTTGCCATCACCTATAAGACAGGCTTTATGCCTCTCAAAAGAACCATCAGTATTTTCTTTATGAGTAAAGATCCACATAGACCATATGACATTAACATTAGGAGGATGAGGAACTAAGTCCCACGTCTTATTTTTTATAAGAGCATTAAATTCATCAGACATGGCCATTTTCCAATTAGAATCCCTAAGGGAAAATAATGGGTTACAAAGAAGTGGGGATTTTGTTATCAAAGTGTGAAGATTGTGCTAGATTTTTGGTTTAAAAATACCATGCATACTCCTAGTAACTGGTCTACTAGACGGAAGAGAAGAAAAAATTAGGTAATTTAAGATTAAATTTTGGATGGGCAAGATAGAAAGGGAGCAGCGTTAAGCCTAGAAGAAGTGGCCCATGATCCAGACTATGAGGTTGGGTATCACGCACAAAAGGAGGGGAAGAAAGTGAAGTGTGTTGGGCGGTGTTATCAAGTGTTGGGATTGTCACAAAATGTGGGCCAAAAGTGTGACTAGGATCAGAGGATGTAGGGTTTTGGGACATTGGGGAATGACTTGTGTTTCGTAATGTAATTTGGGAATTTTGTAGCCAATGATGTAGTATAGAGGTATCAATCCCATCATCCAAAAAATCGTAAGAGTATTGTTGTGGAGTGTGTATTTTTTGAAACGGAAACTGTGTTTCATCAAATATAATATGACGACTAATTATGATCTTATGAGATGACATATCATATCATTTATACCCACGATAATTAGTCGGATATCCCAAAAAAACACATGGTGTAAAGCGAGGTTGAAGTTTGTTTATGGTAGTAGAAGGGAAAAAGGGAAAAAATAAACACCCAAAACCTGGGAGATGAGAGTAAGAAGGATCCTTTTGATAAAGAATCATTAGAGAAGATTGATAGTTTTAGATCTTATTAGGAAGAATGTTAAGAAGGTAAGTGGCCATTTGTAAGGCGTGATACCATAATGAACGAGGTAAAGAAACATGGGCTAGTAATGTACGCACAACATTGTTAATTGTACAGATTTTTCTTTCGACCTTTCCATTTTGTAGTGAAGTATAAGGACATGATAGGCAGAAAGAAAATCCATGCTTTTTACAAAATTCCCAAAATGGTCCATTATATAATTCCCAACTATTGTTACATTTTATGTTTTTATTGTAACATTCAAATTCAGTAGGGAAAAATTTTCTTAAAATTTAGAATGGTGGTATAAGTATCAGACTTTTTAGAGAGAGGTAATGTCCATAAAAATTTAGAAAAATCATCCAACAACAATAAATAATAATGATGACCAGTAGAACTCAATACAATAGATGTCCAAATACAATTATGAATAATATCAAATGGCAAAATAGTAGATGTAGAAGTAATAAAAGTTAATTTAATTAATATGTTTCCCAAGGGGACAAGAAGTAGATATAGAATTGCCAATGTTACTACATTCAATAAATTCATTCTTCCTAGGAGACTTTGAAATATGTGCTCCCAGGTGACCCAAACGGTTATGCTATATGGATGGAGCTAAAAAAGCAAAAGTGGATTGAGAGGAAATGGACGGTTAGATGATAGGATATAAAGCACCCTCACTCTCACATCTCCTTAGATGCATCCCCTGGTGAAAATCCTTCACAAAATACCCAAACGGATAAAATTCAATGGACATGAAGAACATTATTAAGGGACAAGGGAGGATGGGGGGATTCTAAAGTAGTATGTGCATAGACATGAATTGGAAAAGATTGACCATTCCCAACAGTTATACCACGATTTTTGCTCAAATTAAAATAAGACGTGAGATTACATACATGTCCTTAATGTCATATGAGATGTGTCTTTGGTGTCCATATTCCAGTTTGAATCCAGAGGAATAATCCTAAGGGTATGCATTAGAGCCTCGATATCCATAGGTGTTGAGGCTGAGTAAGCTTGCGGAGGACGAGGCCCAAGGATCCCAGACCGTTGGTGTGACTGCTCGAATTGCATATTGGGCCTAGTCCATTGCCAAGTCGGAAAATCACAAGGTTGAATAGCCCATGGAAGGAAAGGCCACAATTGTTGTCCATAAATCCATGAAGGAGGCTTTTTTTGTCCTCCATTTCCATTCGACGGAACCTGCTGTTCATCGCTACAGTTATCGCCATCGGATTTTCCCCCACCACCATTATTACTGCTTGAACCACTAGCCATGTTTCGTCGAGGATTACCACCATTGTACCGCTGATATTTCATAAAAGGTCCACGATTTTTGGATCATTTTCCACCAATTTGGTTGTAGCTCGATGGTTGTTCACTGGTGTCCACCGAGTCCTTTCAAGTAAGCAAGGCAGATGAAGATTTTTGTGTCAATTTCTTAAGTCTAGCCTCCTCGAGCATGAGCATTGACCTATCTTGATAAAATTAGGGAAATGGATCTCGTTGCCAAATAAGAGTTGGTATACTGTTATAAGAGTCAATGAGGCCTAACACCAATTGAAGCACTACCCGACATTCTTGAGTTGATCCAATAACGATTTTAAATGTTGACAATATGCAGAGACATTGAGAAAGTTCTTTATGTCAGTGTGAGTGAATTCATACTCAAGGGTGATGGCACGAGAATGTTTGTTGTCCTAGAATAAATCACATAGCCTATTCTAAGCTTCCATTGCCATAGTGTCAAGTTTAGGAATAGGTTTTAACAAATCATTAGAAATTGTAACATAAATCCACTGGAGTACCGTAGCATCTAGTGTTTCCCATAAGTCACTATCCACTAGAGCAGGTGCCTTGCCCTGTGCCGAAGGAATGATGTGGTGAATGACCTTGTGAGATTTTGCATGAATTTTGAAGAGTTCCAACCAAGTTGCATATTAGATATTCTCCATCTTAAGAGTGATGGGAAACAAGGTCTTAATGTTAGAGAAAACCAGAGCATGACAAAAATAAGACTTAGAGTCATCCATGAGAGACAAAGAAAGGAAGAAAAATAGAAGGGAAGAAGAAGGGCGAAAACTGTGTAGAAGCTAGGAGATCAAAACCTAGAAATTGATACCATGAAAGAAGTTTTTTCCTTGAATTCTTCATTTACAATTCTGGTATAAATACCCAATATACAATCATAAGTTTAGGCTAAGAGTCCTAAACTAATCTCCTATAAATGAGGCTAATATATTTACATAGAAAAACTAATATAACAAATTTACAAAACTGAATATATCCCAATATATTCTAACACTTCCAATTTGGATGCTCATAACTTTTCCATGTATTACTTGTAGCTTCCCCTTTTCTTTTTCATTTGTCTTTAATGAAAGATGACTTGAACATGACATTGTCAATTATTTGATGATGATGGCATAAAGGCCATATCATATGTTGTTTCATTGTAGGCTAAACGCACCTACAATGACTACTCAACCATCGAGGTAACAACTAGTATCTATTGTTTATCCCAAGTAAAGACCACTACGAGAGCAGCTTTTGATCTGTTTAGTTACACTTTTTGTTTTGTGCCATAAAACATTTCCTAGCTTCCCAATGACCTTAGATAGATATAATTAGGCATTTAAGTTTATTTAGTATATATCATGAGCATGACAATTCTAAATATCTATGACAATACTTTGATCGAGAACAAGATCGATAATATTTGTAATAATATATTATTTGATTTGATTTTATAATATGAACTTCATGTTTCCATGAATTTTTTGGTGAGAAGCAATCTCATCCTTCCATTTATTTGATAAAGGGCCATGGATTGATGCGCGGTTTGCTTTTTAAATTCTTGCCTATTCACTTTTTTAATCTATGTCTCTTTTCTCTCTCTGTCTCTCTCTCTTCAACCTTCCCATTTTCTCTCTCTCTAACCTCCCAATTTTCTCTCTCTTCAACCATCTCTTTATTCACTTGCCACTCCATATTTTCTCCACATTGTCTTTGTTCCCTTCAATTTTTCTTTAGTGGTTTTGTCCATTGCCAATCCTTCATTCTTCAATGTTCTATTCGGCGATGTTTTTTTTAATTTTTTAGAACAATTTTCTTCATCGTTTTTTGCTTCAATTGTTTGCATAAGAGCGATAATGTGTTGACTTTACTTACAACGATGTAGTAAATTTGTGTTGATTGTTAACTATTTTGTGATTTATGTTCAATTATTAGGTTTGTTTGTATATTCTTAGGGTTTGAAATGGCAAAAAGACATGGTGGTCTACTTTTGAGAGGGAATGGTGGTAGAGGCAACAAAAGAGGAGGTCACGCCGATAGAGGCGGTAGACTCAGTGTTGTTGTCGCCGAAGCATTAGGTACAATTTTGATTATATGATGTTTGATTTTTATTTTTCAAGAAAAATTATTGCATAATATTATATGAATTATTATTATAATATTAAAGTATATGGTTAATTATGTTGTTTGTGTAATTATTGTTCACACAATTTTTTAAAATCAAATATATGTGTATTATGTAGTTCGTTTGTTATTTCGGTATTGCATAAATGGTGATTGATTGTTGAAGAATATATGTTTGAACCACATGATCTTTATTATTTGATATTATTTTGGCAAATTATTTCTTATATGTTGATTATTGTTATTTTATTGTAATTTACTGGTACTTTTCATAGGATTCATTACATAACATATAGTAACTATTTTTATGAGATTAGTGACCATTTTTATTTTTATAGTTACCTTTTTTTTTTAATTTACATATTGTTTTTATCTTATCTTAGTCAAGTAGCATAGTTACCTTTTATTTATTCCTAGCATCATTATTTATTGAGATATACATTTGTATTGTAACTTCTTAGTGACCTCATAATAAGAACATGTTATAGTTTAATAACTTGTTTTATGAATATAGTATTCTCGTTTTTACATATATTTACTTAATTTTTTTTTTGTTATAGCTACTTATTTTGTTTTTAGTGATTGGTATCTTTCATAGTATTCTTAATTTTGATACTTTATATTTGTCATTTTAATTAGAATATTGATATTTTTTTTATTGTTATATTGACCTTTTTAATTTGAATGTACAATACATAGTTAACTTCATAGACATTATTATTTATTGAAAAAGAGTAACTATGCTTGTAATTAAAGTAACTATGACTGTAATTAATATCCATATTTCACATGTTTAACTAATTGTGTAAGCTAACATAGTTACTTTTTTGATCACTAATAGTAATTTTTTATTGTTAGAGTAATCTTAAAATATACTTGCTATTTCATATAAATATAAATGTAATTATTATAATTTTCTTTTTCTTACTTATAGTGATGTTGATTCATAAAGTGATGTTTTATTCTTGTTTGATTCATATAGACAACAAGAATGCTCATGATATTGAAAAGGAAATAGTTACTACGAAGAAAGCTAAAGGAAATAAGAAAACAAGGAAAACAAAAAATGGTGATGATGCTTGTGAAGTACTAAAAGTTCAGAATATTGTTAATGTTCCTTCCTCAACTTTGGCTAAGGTTATGAATCCTATAGTGGAAATTGAATTAAAGGGAAATGAAAAGAAAATTTATGTGGAAGATAGAAAGAGTGGAGACGGGACATAGAAGTTGTGGACAATCTTAATCAACCAATCACATAAAGGTAAAGTATCTTTCACGTACTAATATTTTTCTTAAGATATAGTAACATATGAAGGTCAAGTATTATTAGCTTATATTGTCTTTTTTCCCCTATATGCACTAGTAGAAATTATTTAGTTTGTGGCATTGATTTTAGTATTATATGCGACATATTAGTCTAGCAGCTGATAAAATGGCAGAAAATGAGTATTTATAATTTACGGCAAAAAAAATATTGAGAATATGAAATTTTAAGCAAGATTGATATACCACAATTTAAAAAGATAAAATATGGTATGTATGTAAACATCAGTTGCATGTCTTTCCAACTGTAATGGAGTTTTGTATTGAGGAAAGATGTGCGTAAAATTTGCATTTAGCTTTTCTTGTTTGTATCTTTATGAATCCATAGCATTGTCAAAACGCATATAAAACTCCACAAGTATCAAGTGATGATTTGTGAAGTTATTGAAAAAGCTATTCAAACTTTCAAATCTCGATGTTGTTCTTAATATTCCTCCCAGCATCATGTCTTCGAAATATACACGTATCCATTGCTCTTTTTT
The DNA here is from genome assembly GCA_026401315.1 of Dysphania ambrosioides. Classification (NCBI taxonomy): domain Eukaryota; kingdom Viridiplantae; phylum Streptophyta; class Magnoliopsida; order Caryophyllales; family Amaranthaceae; genus Dysphania; species Dysphania ambrosioides. Next base: position 25,102,430 of record CM048657.1, read on the forward strand.
ACTATACAAGTGTGTGAACCAATTATGGTTTTGGAGGTCATACTTAACTATAATTTCTTCCCATGTTTTCTCAAAATCATATTTCTCTTGATCCATGTTACAAACACAATTATTCAGTGCTTTTAAGAACGCTTCATCACTATGTCAACGACCATCCTATTTTGTTAGTTATTTTGCTCATTATATGCCACATATAAAGCTTGTGTATTCTATTCAGAAAAACCTCTTTAGTAGGAATTTTTATTGCCAAACCTTGATAAGTTATCAAGTATGTGGGTGCATAATTACCTAGATAATTTAGGAATGTCCTAAACAACCAATCAAATGATTCAACATCTTCTTTTGTAATCAAACCCACACCAAATCTCCTAAATAACCAATCAAATTATTCAAGATCTATGATGATTAACGCTAGTAAAAGGTGCTAAAATCATACAATATTTATTTGTCTCATAAGTGCAATTAAAACTAACCATTTCTCCAAGTAGTGCATAGTTCTTTCAACTTACTACATCTGCCCAAAACAACCTAGAAATGTGGTTTTCCTCATCTAGTGCATGATCAAAATAAAACCCATTATATATGTCTCATTTCCTAAGGAAATTTTCAATCAGCATCTTTCCATCATCTCCTTTGATGTATTCTTTCATATCTATGAAAATTTTTAAAATTTTGCATTGTTGCACCCACATTCTGATAATTGCGTTCCTTTTCCTTGAACAACAAAAATAAAAAAGAATTTACTAAACCTATATTCACTCTTGCATTTTTAGAAAAAAAATTTTGTGAACAATGGTAATTTTCCTATTACTCCATAAATATTTCCTAGAGATAAGATGAGGAAGACAATGATTTTGGCTCTTAACAAATATGAAAATGGAATATGTTCCATTCAATTTATTAAGTTTCAAGATCACCTTGGCTTTGCAACCAACTCATTCTGTACCTCTTTTATAATGTTTAATACAACTTTATCTCTTTTAAATACTAGGTAACATAAAACCCTCTATACTACAAACCAAATACTAAAAACCAATAATACCTTTGCACTTATATGTAGAAGATGAACAAGTTCAAATTCACATATTTTAGCATAACCATGTTAAAATTTCTCTACCTTTTCTAAACTTTCAAACACCATACCATCACAAGACTTTTGATCTTCAGCACAATATGGAAGCCACTCTATAGTACCATTTGGAGTAACATGTATTTCAGTTTTAAGATTCTGATGAAAGCTTGAGAAGTAAAAATAATTTTCACTACATTATATAAAAGGGTTACTTTATATAAAAATAAAGTAAGTATGATTGTCCAAATAGTAACTATGATTGTAATATGAAAACTGTCTAGGATTCACATAGAAACTGTCCATAAAACTTATATACTTCTCTGCTATAAAAAAAACTTTGTAAATTAAAAGGTTCACTATGCCACAAAAACCACAATATCCATTAATTCTAACAATGTTGGTAGAAACAGTAACTATGTTGTAAAAAATGAGTTTAAAATTTGTTAAAAAAATCACTAAGTTTACCAAATACTAAGAATAACTCCAAATGAAAATGTTACTTAGGTTGAAAATGTTTTTAGATTGCTCGATTTTCATAGCCAATACAAGAATGAATAAAATTCATATTATAATCACTTAGAAGCAATTAATTACAATGTTTTTGTGCCAAATCATGTAATCGATCAAAGAGAAAACAATTACACATCAATTCTCAACAATAAAATCAAACAATGTATTAAAGGTGATTTAATGTTGATGCTTTCAATGAAATTGTAATTGATTCATCATTTGAAGTCGATATGTTTGATGATTCCAAAATTTTGGAGACTTCGACAATCAATTCGTCACTAGTTGTTGTTGTCATAGAAACTATGTTGAGAGTAGAGATAAATGAAATTATGGTAAGTGGAGAGAGAGTGTTGGCTCTGCCCTTTATGGGTTGAGCATAATAGGTTCAAAGATAATTTTATGGATCATTGGATATAATTTATGTCAACAGTGTAGATTGCTTCTTATTCTTCATATTTTAAGGAGTCTTCTCATTAGATCATTTGCCTATAAATAGCATTTGTGGATACAGATAACGTTTCTTATAACTACCTTTTTATAAGACATAGTCACTATATATATATATATATATATATATATATATATATATATATATATATATATATATATATATATATATATATATATATATATATATATATATATATATAGTGACCTTTTAATTGAACTTTTGTAAACTAATCTTGCTAGTTTTTACTTGACTGTTTTGTGGATATAGATAATGTTATTGAAGACTCCACCTTGATTACTAATATTTTTATGTTTAATGATGGAAGTCAAAATGCAAAGTCAAATAGAGTTGAAAACTTGATGGAAACCAAAATGCATAGAGTTGACAATGTGTTGGAAATAATGGAAGCTATAATACAAAGCTTTATGCATTCTGTCAAAGGACGAGAATAACTCTTGAGCCACGTCTTCAAAAGCTTGAGCCACGTCTTCAAAAGCTTGAGCCACGTCTCAAAACAGTCAACAAAGTTTAAACACTTTGTCAAAGGATAAGAATATTCTAATTGCCTATCTTGTGTTTTATCCTTTCCCTATTTCACTTATTTTATGCTCTAACCTAACTTATTTATACATGATTTTACTGTCAAAGATATATCTTATTTTCAGCAAATAAGTGATGCTCATATATGTTGAAGATTGTTCAAGTTAATTTTGGTTATTACCAAAATTCAAGCATTATGGTTATGGAAGACGAAATCTGTTTTGAAGCTTCAAAGTGCAGCAAATAAAGTGGAAATATTCTTGCTGTAATATATTCAATGATATCAATCTTCTCAGCCAAAATGAATTATTCTCTACAGCCATATTGGAGGAAATATTGCTGAAAGTATTGAAGGCAAATCAGATTTTCAGCAGCCTATTTTGAGCCTCCTTTCAACGGCCTGAAATCAAGTTCAGTATATATTCAAAGCTTTGAAGCTGAAGAAAGCAAGCGAGACAACGTGAGACACAACGAAACACAAAGTAAAGAGCAGAAGCTTTAATCGTGAATTTCAGTCACAAGCACATCAACAAAGCTTCATTATTTTCTCTCTAGTTCCATAAACTTTATCTTGTATTTAGATTGAGAGAAAATCAAAGTATAATCTCTTGAGTGTTTTAAAGAATATTTTGAGAGAGTGTTATACTAAGAGTATACCCATAATACTCAAACGTATAGAAAAAGAGAGAGCTTTTTATTACTAGGATCTGAGATGCTAAAGTGTAGCTGGGGTGCTATGGAGTAGAAGATGGGGATTAAGATCTTCTAGGGTGCTTTAGGTCTCTAAGGGAAGTAATAAAAGAGCGAGTTAAATCCTAAGGGTTGGACAACCCTAGGCGGAGACGTAGGCAAATTAGTTGCCGAACTTCGTATCAAATCTCCGTGTTTTGTCTCATCTCATTTCTGTCTTCATTGCTTACGTTTTATGTTTGCTTCACTCATCAATCAAAGCAGCGAACCGTCAAAGCTTGTGCAAAAGCCTTTGAAACCAATTTCAAGGCTTTGAAGTTCAATTTCAAAGATAAGCCTTAACGCTTATATTCCGCCTTTGAAAGTCAGTTCAAGACCTTGAGTCCCTGAATGCGAAAATCGGTTATACTCTATTCACCCCCCCTCTAGAGTATAATTAATCATATTCCATCTCCCTATTGATTCTTCAATTGGTATCAGAGCTAGACTCACAAGGAAAAGATTTAATCATCTGTGAGGAAAAATGAATTCAATAGGTGATGGTGGTTTTGCTCAAGGAAGGTCTACAAATCGCCCTCCTCTATTTTGTGGTAATAATTTTGCCCATTGGCGTTCATTGATGCAAATGTTTGTTATTGATCAAGATTTGGAACTCTGGGATATTATCAAGAAAGGTCCTAGGGTGCCAATGAAGACTAATGAAAGCGGCACAATGGTTCCTAAAGAAGATGATGATTTTACTCAATCGGATTTGGAAAGTGTTGCTAAAAACTATCGAGCCATGAACCTTCTCTATTGTGGTTTAGATGCAAATGAATTCAATAGAGTTTCTGCTTGCAAAAGTGCTAAAGAGATATGGGATAAATTGGTGGTCACATATGAAGGAACGAGTCAAGTCAAAGAAAGTAAGATAAGCATCTTTCTTCGACAATATGAGTTGTTCAAAATGACGCCTAATGAAACCGTGAAAGAGATGTTCACAAGATTTACCCAAATAGTGAACAATCTGGATTCTCTTGGTAAAGTATTCACAAATGAAGAAAAGTTGAGAAAGATTCTACGGTGTCTTCCAAAATCAAAGTGGGGTCCGAAGGTAACCGCGATAGAAGAAGCTCAAAATTTGAGAACCTTGCCTTTGGATGATCTTCTTGGAAAATTGATCACGCATGAGATGTCTCTTAATGAAGAAGATGGTGAACCAGCATCTTCAACAAAAAATTTAGCACTCAAAGCAAAGAGAGAAGAAGCTACAACGGAAAATGAAGATAGTGATGATAGTGATGATGAAGATCCATTTGCTCTCATCGCTAGAAGTCTTGCCAAGATTCTGAAAATGAAGAAGAATTTCTCAAGAGACAGAGACTATCATTCAAATAAATATAAAGGTAAGTCATCCAACTCAATGAATAAAGTTAATACACTAACATGCTATGAGTGTGGTGAAACAGATCATTTAGTGAAAGATTGCCCTCAACGAAAGAAGAAGCCTTTCCACAAAAAGGATTATAAGAAGAAAGCTATGGTTGCTTCATGGAGTGATTCAGATTCATCTAGTGACTCAGAAGATGAACAAGCAAACCTATGTCTTATGGCTAATCATGATGATGCAAAGAAAGAACATCTTGAGGTAATGGTGAAAAATTTAATCTCAAGTCCAATTGATGTTCTGTCCGAATTCTTGCAAAATATGATTATAAATGAAGAGAGTTTGATTCTTGAATCCAAGATTCTCAAGGAGAAGCTAAACCAACAGGTAAGTATTTCTGAAAGTCTCGCTAAGGAACTAACTGATCTCAAAGCCTCTCAGTCAGCTCTTAAACTCAGGGTTCAAGCCTCGGAGTCATCCTTTGACACCCAGGTCAAGACCTTAAAAACTGAAAACACTGTTTTAAAACGAAAGCTCGCCTCTTTGAGTTATTGTAATGATAACTTGGAGAAGGAAAAGAAGCTACTGGCTGGGAAGTGTAGAGAGCAACATAATTCCTTGGTTAGATTTGCTCACTCCGAATCTACTCTTGAAAAAATGCTAGGTGAGCACCAATCATCCTTGAATAAAAGCGGTCTTGGTTACAACAAAAATTTTCCAAATAAAACCATGACCACGTTTGTAAAAGCAAAGGATAATTGGCGAACACCTACATGTTTTTACTGTTGCAAAAAGGGTCATACTAAGCTAACTTGTCCTTTTCGTAGGAATGACCCTCAAATTCTTAAAAATTCATTTCCTATTGTTCTTCGAGACCAGATCAAGCAAGTATGGGTTCCTAAAGGGACTAGACCACCTAACATGGTCCATCCCGATTATGAATCTAAATTTGCAATTTGGTCTAGTCGAAAGGTTTGATGTTTTGTTCTTTTGTAGGAAATCACCAAGAGCAAAGATTATAAGTGGATTCTAGATAGTGGATGCTCACGGCACATGAGTGGGAAGTCCTCTTTATTTTCAATGATCAAAGAGCAATCTGCTGGAACAATTACACTTGGTGATAAAGGAAAGTGTAGAATAATTGGTATTGGAAAAGTTGGAGATAATGCATCAAACACCATTGATGATGTGTACCTAGTTGAAGGTCTTAAATACAACTTGCTTAGCATCTCTCAATTATGCGATAAAGGTAATAAAGTCATCTTTGATGAAGAAAAATGCGAGGTACAAAGAAAGGTGGACGGTAAAATTATTTTAATTGCTCCTCGTTGCAATAATGTTTATGCTTTTCATACTAACCAAGTTGCAAGTACTAGCTTAAAATGTCTTAAGGCCTTGACCAGCGACTCAAGGCTTTGGCACAGAAGGTTAGGTCACATTAATATGCATACCATGAAGAAGCTTTTCTCAAAGGACTTAGTACGTGGACTACCAAAGTTAGATTTCAAAGAAAAAGAGCTTTGTAAAGCATGTGCAAGAGGTAAACAAACAAAAGGATCCTTCAAAGCCAAAAAGGTTGTAAGTACCTCTCGCCCAATAGAGCTTCTACACATAGATTTATGTGGTCCTATGCGTGTTAAATCACCTAAAGGTAAACAATACATCCTTGTTGTTGTTGATGATTTTTCTCGTTTTACTTGGATTTCATTTTTGCGTGAAAAATCAGAGGCTTTACTAGAGTTTTCAAAAATTTGCAAAGAATTACAAACATTAAAAAACCTACCCATAGTTGCTGTGAGAAGCGATCATGGTAGAGAGTTTGATCAACTAAAGTTTGATAACTTTTGTGCTAAATATGGTATTTCTCACAATTTTTCAGCTCCTAGGACACCTCAACAAAATGGAGTTGTGGAACGAAAGAACCGCACTCTTGAGGATATGTCTAGGACAATGCTTTTGGAAAATGATTTGCCAAAATACTTTTGGGCAGAAGCTGTTAATACAGCAAACTACATTTTAAACCGTTGTTTGATTCGCCCATTTTTAAAGAAAACTCCTTACGAATTGTTTAAAGGTAAAAAGCCTAATATTTCCTATTTCAAACCTTTTGGATGTATGTGCTTTGTTCATAATAATGGCAAAGATAACCTTGGTAAATTTGATGCACGTAGTGATGAAGCAATTCTGTTAGGTTACTCCTTGAATTCTAAAGCTTATAGAGTTTTCAATAAGCGTACTAAAGTTGTTGAAGAAAGTATACATGTGATCTTTGATGAAATCGAGAACGGTATCTTGAGTGATGGTTTTACAGGTTTAAACTTGAATAAGCATGAAGGATATTCATTTGAGACAGAAGGAGAAGAAAGTTCGTCAGATAATGAAATGGAGAAATCTGCCCAGAATATGCAAGAGCCAATTTTAGACGCAGATGAATTAGATCAAAGCCTTAACCAGCAGCCTCAAGATTTTGAAACTCCATCTCAAAGTCTTGAACAGACGAACAATATTATATCAGAAGCCACTCCAGGGCCTTCAGACCCATCTCAAGGCCTTGAAAGGATACTTCAGGAAACTACATCAGTCCCTTTGATGCTGCCACGAAAGTTCAAATACTCCTCATCTCATCCAACAAACAATATAATTTCAGATCCAAAAGCTGGTATACAAACACGCTCTAATGTTAAAAATTTGTGTGCATTTCACGCTTTTGTTTCTCTTGTAGAACCAAAGAATATCAATAAAGCACTTCAAGAGCCCGATTGGATTTTAGCTATGCAAAGTGAGCTAAATGAATTTGAAAGAAATAAAGTGTGGACACTCACACCAAGACCAAAGGATCATTCAATTATTGGAACAAGGTGGGTGTTCAGAAATAAGCTTGATGAGAATGGAAAGATAGTGAGGAACAAAGCAAGATTAGTAGCCCAAGGTTATAATCAAGAAGAAGGGATAGATTATGAAGAAACATTCGCTCCCGTGGCTAGAATGGAGGCTATTCGAATGCTCCTTGCCTTTGCTTCCTTTATGCGAATTAAGTTATTTCAAATGGATGTCAAATGTGCATTCTTGAATGGTTATTTACAAGAAGAAGTATATGTTGCTCAACCCCTCGGTTTCGAAAATGAGAAATTTCCAAATCATGTTTTTAAACTTGACAAAGCGCTCTATGGTTTGAAACAAGCTCCAAGGGCTTGGTATGAGCGTCTTTCAAAATATCTTTTAGAAAATAATTTCAAAAGAGGGTTGATTGACAAAACTCTTTTTGTGAAAACCAAAGGTAAAGATTTATTAATAGTTCAAGTTTATGTTGATGATATTCTTTTCGGTGCCACTAACGAATCCCTTTGCAAAGAATTTTCTGAGATTATGTGTAGGGAATTTGAGATGAGTTTAATGGGTGAGTTGAACTTCTTCCTTGGATTGCAAGTTAAACAAGAGAAAGGAGGTATATTTATAAATCAAAGCAAATACGCAAGAGATCTCCTTAAGAAGTACAATATGACTCAATCTAAAGAAGCTAAGACTCCTATGAGTTTGACATTACTTTTAGATCAAGATAAAAATGGTAAGTCAGAAGGAATATCGAGGTATGATTGGATCTCTTCTCTATCTCACGGCAAGTAGGCCAGATATTATGTTTGGTGTGTGTATGTGTGCTCGTTTTCAAGCTAACCCCAAAGAATCTCATTTGAGTGCAGTTAAGAGGATTTTACGCTATCTCAATGGGACAAAGGATTTCGGTCTTTGGTACCCTTGTAATAGTAACTTTGAACTTGTTGGATATTCAGATGCTGATTTTGCAGGTTATAAAGTAGATAGAAAGAGTACTTCAGGTTGCTGTCAATTCTTGGGATCATCTCTCATTAGTTGGCATTCAAAGAAACAAAATTCGGTGGCACTCTCTACTGCCGAAGCCGAATACATTGCAGTCGGTGCTTGTTGTTCACAAATTTTGTGGATATCTCAACAATTAAGAGACCTTGGGTTAGACTTCAAAGGCATACCTATCAAGTGTGACAACACGAGTGCTATATCCATAACGAAGAATCCAGTTCAGCACTCTCGCACTAAACATATTGATGTTAGACATCACTTCATACGCGATCATGTGGAGAAAGGAGACGTATCTATATCTTATATTTCTACTGATTTGCAACTCGCTGACATCTTCACCAAGCCTTTGAGCGAAGAACGATTTAACTTTATTCGTCTTGAGCTTGGAATGTTAAATGGGGAAGCATCCTCTTAGGGGGAGCTATTTCAGTAAGTTGTATATGTTTATTTTTTTTGCATGTGTATGTCAAAGTCTTGACACTCTTGTCATTGCCTTGACGTACTGTCACTTTTTAATATTAATATTGGATCAAAATGTTTGGTACTTATCCTATAGATAATTATCAAATATTTATTAAATGATTTTTGAAATATTTTGGATACATAAACTGCGGATGGATCTGTTGCTTTTGCTTTCAATATTTTTAAAATCTCATTCCATTCGTTTTTAAAAATTCCCATGGCCTTGAAGCTGCTTTCAAAGTTTTCCGCGTCTTTCATTTTTAGCTTTCAAAGCCTTGATTGTTTGATTTTTTTTTAAGCAATGTCGTTTTGTTTTTATGTCTTTCACGGTTTTACGGTTTTATATCTTGTTGTTATTTTGAACAAGTCTTCTTGTGATCCAGCATTTATATTTTCCCACCTTGTCGGAAGACAAAAAGGGGGAGAGTATTTATGTATTATTTATTTAAAGGGGAGAATATTTTTGGTCATGTATTTTATTCTTTGACGTTTGCATATAATGTTTTGTCTTCCATCAAGGGGGAGATTGAAGACTCCACCTTGATTACTAATGTTTTTATGTTTAATGATGGAAGTCAAAATGCAAAGTCAAATAGAGTTGAAAACTTGATGGAAACCAAAATGCATAGAGTTGACAATGTGTTGGAAATAATGGAAGCTATAATACAAAGCTTTATGCATTCTGTCAAAGGACGAGAATAACTCTTGAGCCACGTCTTCAAAAGCTTGAGCCACGTCTCAAAACAGTCAACAAAGTTTAAACACTTTGTCAAAGGATAAGAATATTCTAATTGCCTATCTTGTGTTTTATCCTTTCCCTATTTCACTTATTTTATGCTCTAACCTAACTTATTTATACATGATTTTACTGTCAAAGATATATCTTATTTTCAGCAAATAAGTGATGCTCATATATGTTGAAGATTGTTCAAGTTAATTTTGGTTATTACCAAAATTCAAGCATTATGGTTATGGAAGACGAAATCTGTTTTGAAGCTTCAAAGTGCAGCAAATAAAGTGGAAATATTCTTGCTGTAATATATTCAATGATATCAATCTTCTCAGCCAAAATGAATTATTCTCTACAGCCATATTAGAGGAAATATTGCTGAAAGTATTGAAGGCAAATCAGATTTTCAGCAGCCTATTTTGAGCCTCCTTTCAACGGCCTGAAATCAAGTTCAGTATATATTCAAAGCTTTGAAGCTGAAGAAAGCAAGCGAGACAACGTGAGACACAACGAAACACAAAGTAAAGAGCAGAAGCTTTAATCGTGAATTTCAGTCACAAGCACATCAACAAAGCTTCATTATTTTCTCTGTAGTTCCATAAACTTTATCTTGTATTTAGATTGAGAGAAAATCAAAGTATAATCTCTTGAGTGTTTTAAAGAATATTTTGAGAGAGTGTTATACTAAGAGTATACCCATAATACTCAAACGTATAGAAAAAGAGAGAGCTTTTTATTACTAGGATCTGAGATGCTAAAGTGTAGCTGGGGTGCTATGGAGTAGAAGATGGGGATTAAGATCTTCTAGGGTGCTTTAGGTCTCTAAGGGAAGTAATAAAAGAGCGAGTTAAATCCTAAGGGTTGGACAACCCTAGGCGGAGACGTAGGCAAATTAGTTGCCGAACTTCGTATCAAATCTCTGTGTTTTGTCTCATCTCATTTCTGTCTTCATTGCTTACGTTTTATGTTTGCTTCGCTCATCAATCAAAGCAGCGAACCGTCAAAGCCTGCGCAAAAGCCTTTGAAACCAATTTCAAGGCTTTGAAGTTCAATTTCAAAGATAAGCCTTAACGCTTATATTCCACCTTTGAAAGTCAGTTCAAGACCTTGAGTCCCTGAATGCGAAAATCGGTTATACTCTATTCACCCCCCCTCTAGAGTATAATTAATCATATTCCATCTCCCTATTGATTCTTCAGTTATGATGTGTGGAAGTGTTAAGGCCGAACCTTAGTATTAGATTTTGTTATTTTTGAGCCTTAGAATGTTTCTTACATGTTTTCACCTTTCAATTGAAAAGGTATTCATTTTTTTAAGCCTTAAGATTATTTGAGTTAAATTAAGGTTCCAAGTTGTATTTTGTTTAGTTAATTTTAATGTGGGCTGAACTTAGGTTATTAAAAATTGGTTCTAACTTGTAATTAGCTAAATGCAAAATTATTAGGATTATGTTAGGATAAATTTCGGAATCTAGAATAGAGTTTGGGTTAGTTTGGGATTAATTATATCTTAATCTTATCCTAAAGTTAGTTATATTCTTTAGGAGTCTTAGGTAGTGTCAAATTAGGAATCCTAGTCCTTATTAAACTCAAGTAAGCATGTTTATAAATAGGGGTCTTAGGGTGGGCGATTTCGGATTATAGAATTTTGAGAATCAAAACTTTGTGTTAAAGTGTAGCCTATTGTGCAATTCTTATTCCTTTTATTAGTTCAATTCTAGGAGGTAATTTTCATCTAAGTGGTTAAATATTAATTTCGAGTAGATGGTCTAAGGAATTTAGCAAAGTTTTGCGTTCGTTCCCATAAAAGGTCGAGTTAAAAGCCTATCCCTTCACAATTTATTTAGCTAACCTTACAGAATCCACTTCATGTTCAACCAAAAATTAGAATATTAAAAAAATTACATAGCAAAACGTTAAAAAAAAAGCCGAAACAAATAGTAAAAAATTAGATTAAAATAAGAAGAAAATAACCCGTTTTCCTATGAGTGGATTCTATAAAATATTAATCAAAAATGCTTCACCCAAAAAATTGTTGTATATTTTTCATTTGTTTTGCGTATAAGTGCTTTATAAAGATAACCGCATCAAATAACTATAAAAAGTCTCAACAAATGAGCCATTATCTACTAGTGCTTGTTGTTGTAAATGCAATAGAGGTTAGAGAATTTGGAGATGTTGAGGGTGGAGCTTAGGAGGATGAGGAAGGAGAGGATGTAGAAGTAGAAGAGGGAGATTAAGGTTTGAGGTAAGAAGAATTTCTTGACTTTTTGAATTTTTTTAAGAGATGAAAAATAACCATGGTAATTGGTTCATTTCCATCAAGTTTGATCCAGGTCATTATGGGTTTTGGGATGTAGAATATTAGGTAAAATGGTTAATTTGGGTCTGGTTAAAATTCAGTTTGAAAATACTCGAGTTGAATCGAGTCTCAAGTTAAGAATTCAGATCTTTATAGGATCAGGCTAAATTTGGTTTGAGTTATTTCAAATCGATTAGGGTAAAAATATTATTTAATAGTTTCTTTATGCAAGTGATTAAGTGGATGGAGTCTAAAAAAATTACTATATATCTCTCTCTCTCTCTCTTGATTTATGAGTCTCTTGGTTCAAAAAATATAAATCTGAATCAAACATTAGTTCTAGTTCTTTTTAATATACAATTTTAATATATTTTGGTTGATCGCACATTTCTTTTGTTGGTAAGATTAAAAGTGTGGATATCTTTAGTTACTAAGAAGACATATAAAGATCAACTAGAAGAAGCATTAGAAGAAGGCCCTTACAAGATAGTACATAAAGAAAAGTTTGATTCTTATTAGGTGCTACTTGGGAAGGGGATGTGCATTACACTTCATACTCATGACCTAGTTCCTTGCTTGGACAAAACTTGAGGACATGTTTTTTTAACAGTAGGGGAAGATGAAGAAATGTCTTTAGCTATTTTTATTTGTATTGCTTTATTAAATTTTGCTATTTTTTGTTATTTTTAAGTCTAGATTTTGCTTTCATATTTTTACCTTTCACTTGAAAGTATTTTTCATGTTTCAAGCTTTAGGATATTTGCACTAATTTTATGATTTCAAGTTATAATATTAGTTTATTTAAGTATGGGCCAAAGTTAAGTTAGTTAATTCGGTTCCAATTGTAACAAGTTAAGTCCAAAAATATTAGGGTTTATGTTAGATAAAATTTTGGACAAAGGATAATGTTAGGATAATGTTGGGTTAGATTAAAATTAAATGTATCCTAATCTTATACTAGGTTAGTTATATCTTATCTTAGGATAATTATATCTTATCCTAAGATATGTATATCTTTTAGAACCTTAGATACAGTCCAATAATGATTCCTAGTTACTGCTTAACTCAACTAAGACTAGTATAAATAGGGGCTAAGAGCCGTGTGCGTGTTGATAAATAAAGTTTTAATTTTTAAGTTAAGCTTTCTTGTTAAGATTGCTTTTAAATATAGTGATAGCCTTCAATCTAGGAATCTAGGTTGCTTGCCTACTTTCATACTATTAGACGTGTTTCCCCTATATTTTTATCAAAGTCCCACCAGCTTCCCACATCAAAACTTTGATCTAGAGGTAATAACACTCTACATCTCATGCAGTAAGTTGTGAATGCTTCAAATATTAACTTTGATGTCATATACATAATTCCAAAAAAATAGATATCATTTTTCCTTATCAACTCCAAAAATATTGTTCTTCCTTATGCTTATGTGCCTTACTAAGGAGGTTTTTGTTTCTTAAATTTATGCTACTTATTGAGGAAGTTCTTGTAGTTTATTTGGATGGTTGTCAAATTCCACTGGGAGCTTCCTACCATAAGTCCCTTTCTTGGGCTAACTTCACATCTTTGATGACCTTGCTTGGTTTCTAATTAAATCAACTATGGATTTCATTGATTTTCTAGGGATATAACCTTCTAACTCCTCTAGGGTTAGATGAATTTCTCTAAGTGATTGATGTCCATTGTTATGAACTTTAAGGGTAGTATTCTGGGGATATTCTCTGGTTTGGTATGTTATGTTGGGAATTTATCATGCTTAAGTTTCGTGGGAAATTGATATATCAACTTTAAGATTTCTAAGTGTCTCCCGACTTGACATGGTGGGGAGTTAAGGTGTTTAAGAGGAGTTTGATGAACTATTCCTTTGGATAATTATGGATTTTATGGCTTCTAGAGATGTCATCTAATTTGTTGAGGTAGTATAATAGTTTAAGTGACTTTTTCTAGATAGCCTCGTTGGGGAGATTAAAATTTATGAGTTCCAAATATTTTGGTGATCCTTAAGTACTTAAATAGGGGTCTTGATTACTTTTGGGATTACAACAAAATTTCTGAGCTTTGTGGGATTACGTTTTGGCCTTTTTTGAGGTTATAAGCCAACTTTTAGGGATTTCTACATTTTAGCCATTTTTAGCCCTATGATTCTAGGGAGATATGCTTCTTAGTTTGGCTTTTGTTGAGAGGTTGATGCCTATGAGCATGCAAGGTTAACTCGGCGTTTCAGTTTTCAAAAGTAGCACGCAAGGTTAAACAAGAGTGCTAGCTTGGGGCTTTAGGGGCCAAATGGTATGTTGCCATGAATCAAGAATTTTTTGTTAATCATATACCAAGTTTGGTGACAATTGGTTAATCTAGGGAAATGATGATACTTTCAACAGTGCGAGGTTTACCCAAATTTTTTATATTTTACGGATAGTACTCAACATATAATTTTGGAGCTTTAAAGGTGAAATTTTATTTTCCTATCAACTTAAGGAAATTTTAAATCCCCGCATTCTTTTGGGAGCGAATGAAAGGGAATCTTCTATTTTGTTGGAAATGACGGTCACCTTAGTATAAGGGCTTTTTTGTTTGCTAAGGATATGAAGCCAACTAGGTTTTAGGTGGACGGCTTGATGAGTGAACCGCCACTGGAGGGCCCAGTTTTTTTATGAACCAACCTTTCTTCTTGATGAATAGAAAGAGAATAAGGCCCTCCCCCACTAGTGCCCTACATATTGCACATCACTGAGGATCGGTTACCCGTCTTTTGCTATCCTTGTAAGACTTAGGTTTGAAGGGTCAAGAGAGTTTTTACCAAACCTTTAAGAGCAGTTTGGGCACATAATTGGCTTGGAATTCCAAAATGACTCACATATGTGGTCTACAAACCAAAGGTGGGTTTGAGATTGAGTAATCTACGTCAAACTAAAAATGTTATGTAAACAATATCATTAACATGGAACAAGTAATATTTGCTTGTTCCTAGGCGTTGATGCACAATCTAAAAAAGCACACCTCTTGGTTAGGTTGGTTTAGCCATTAAGATTTATAAAAATAATCTATACTAAGGTGACCACTTCTTAAAGTCCTTAAGATTTATGTATCCTAAACTTGTGGTCAATGTTTATCTTATTAGGTGTGAGAGCGCACCAATAAGACTTGATTCTGTGCATAAGATAAATATGATCATATAATTACAATATTATAAGGGATAAGTTAATAAAGTGAGAAATGCAAAATTTTGATAAAGCAACTGAAAGCAATGTTTAAAGATGCATAGTAAGGATTATTCATGCACATAGACTGAAGGTTTACTCATCAATTTAGGAGTGATCATAAGGAAGCTACTCCTCATGACATACTTTAATCAAAGAATGAGTCTAGTTTTAAGGGTCTTCAATGACTTGGCCCAAAAAATATCATTGACTTGTGAAGTAAAAGGACATCGAGTATGCTTTATAATGCTAGAAAATGAGCTTTAGGAACAACACCTAAACATTCATATAAGTTTGATGAACATTTAGGATTTTTCTCATCTAAAACTTACAATGAAATAAGCCTAGAGATATTAAAGATGTTCAAGTCTCATCTTCATAGCATAAGTCTAACAAAAGGTCCATAAGATAAGATGCATTAGAAGAATATTAAAGATGTAAAGGAAGGGGTTGCATTAAACTTAAGAGGATTCCATCTCATGAAAGTTGATCCTTAAAAATGGTGCTCAAAATAGCCTCATCTAATGGCTATGATTATGCGCTCAATTTCACGATTTAGTACAACAAGTATTAAGGCTTGACTTCTTCTTTTTATGTCATGTGAAACCAGATCCAAATAAATAGTTAGTACAATTAATTACAAATCAAAATAAAAGAATGAAGAAGATAATTTAAATTAAAATAGACTTGTAATAATTGTAAAAGACTCAATGCTAAACGTTAATCCCCGACAACGACGCAATTTGATGAGTGGATAATTCGGTTGTTGACAAACCTCACTATCAAAAACTTTGAATTAACTGATTACGAGTAACAAGAAAGTAAGGGTCATGATCCATAGGGAATGGCCTCTTATAGACACTGAGTTTACAACTCAACTACAAGCTAATTCAAAATGATAGATTGAAAGGGTGATAAATCTAAATGACGACTACTAACTCGCCAAACACGGATAATTTATTACAGAGGAAAATGCTTGGGGATTTGGAATCCAACATCAACCAGGCATAGAAAAGTAAGGGAGGAATTCATGAGGCAAAAAGGGGCAAATTAGAGATCCTAGACCAAATTATCAGACCATGAATGTAAAATTTATGTTGAAGTGATGTGGGTTCCACCAAAATTCTATCTTTTGACTCTCCCTCAAGGAAGCATGTATTTGCGCGCAATTGGGATTTATCACCTAATTTTCTATCTTAGGTAACCTTAACACCATATTTTAATCCAAACTATGAATTAAAGTTTGACTATTAAACACCAGGCTCATTACTCATCAATATTTTTCAATGATATGATTAAGGAATATAAAGGGAAAAATCTATATGGAAAAATCCATATCTTCAGTAAAACCTAAACATTGGGATGTCCAAATCAACTCCATCTCGCTTCAAACTCCATCCTCTACTCAAATCCATGTTTAGGATTGGGTTCTCATAGTATGCCCTAACTAAACTTACTACTTATGGCTTCCATTGAAAAAATCCATTGAATTGATTGACAAACAAACAAAATTAAGATCATAAATCTGATAAATTAAAACTAATAGCAAATAAACTCAAAACAAGCAATTATTAAAAGAAACAAAGAGAAAAGCAGAGAATAAGGAAGAACAAAGATACTGTAAATAACTCATAAAATTTTTAGATTTAATCTTTAACAAACGTGCTTCAAGCTTAAATCACCGTCCAAGATTTGATGAACCAGTGCTCTCTAATGCTATCTATGTTTATCCAAAAAACCCTAAGTCTATAAATTTTTTTCTTTATTATGATTTTCTCCCCTCGTAACTTATCAAACCTTAAAATAAAGAATCGCAAAAAACCACAAAATTGGCCTAGAAATTATTCTAAGTGGCCGCTCAAAAGAATTGGTAAGCGACCACTCATAAGAGGAATTGATGCTTCAAATTGAGTTAAGTGGCTGCTCAGTACGAATCTTAGGTGGCCAATTAGAAAGAAAAATATTCATATGAGTGCCCTCTCAGTGCCCTCCTAAACTTTCTAGTCGTCTAGGAAAAATTAACTAAGCAAACTCTTGTAATTTCTTCTTATCAACTACTTGGCTTTAATTTGTCTAAGAGGCCTCTTAGCCTTTGGTTGAGCAACCTCTCAACTCTTTTCTTGGATCTTCTACTCTTTACTCTTTCTCCTTGATCCTAGCTCTAATTTTGCTCGAGCAAGCTATGATACTACACCAAACGAATGGAAACAAGCATAAAAGAAGAAACATGGGAAATAATGGGTAAAATAGGTAAAATTTCAAATATGCCCCTAAGATAGAATCATGCATAAAATGAGTTGCTATGTAATGAAAAATGAGGTAAACATGGGAGAAAAAGAGCACCAAAACTCTCTTAAGAAGGGTAAGTGATTGACATGATGTCACTCATTAGTGATGAGTAAGGGTTCAAGAATAAAGGAAGGATATGCTACAAATTCACATATTCTTTTGGGAAGTGATGCACTTCTTAACGTACCACGTGCAATCTTACTCCATGGTAGTCCAATAGTATCCCAACCTAGATATTTTCAGGGTCAACATCTGGCCACTAATGTGTGTATCACAAACAACGATATTTTCGGCCTCCAGCTTGCTAATGAACCGTAAGTGAATACACATGTGAGTGCGCTTATATAGTATATCACCTTGAGTAATGAACTATGCTTCCAAGATTATCAGGGTCTTTGACTATTTTGAAAGGAGTTTGGCGGGTACTCTTTTTTCATTATGCATTTCAGGAGGTTGGTGTACTAAGTTCACCATCCTCTACATCATCATCAAGAACATTGACATGTACCGCTTCTAACCTCCTTTCAATGGTAAGAGGCATCCCAGACCGATTAGTGAAAATGTTGACCATTTATGTAAGGCAGGTCAGTGCATCAACAAATTGGTTATCATCTCTAGGTAGATAGGAATTTGCTTTTCCAAATGATTAAGATAAGCCTAGTAAGGGGCAAGACTTTTACTATAAACTTTCCATTTTCCAGAGATTTTGATTATTAGGGAGGAATCACCAAAACACAAAACATCTTGGTGTCACGGCTAACAAACCCAAAATGCACAGTTCGTACTCTACAAAATTATTTGTTGTCTCAAAGTTAAGCTTGACAGCGATAGGGGTGTGCTAAGCTTTTAAAGATACAAAGAGCATCCCTACGCCGCACTCCTATTATAGGTTGGAGCATCCTCTACTAGTTTAGCCTTAAGATTTGTGATTAGGTGTTCAAAAGATCCTAAAAATATAGTTGATCTCTACCAAGGGGTAGATAAGTGCATTCAGATAATACAGCAGATGATTGATTATTTAGAAAACACGTGATTGATTATTATCATTTTAGTAAATATCATCTCAAGCAATTAAGATATAAATTAAACAGAAGAGCATGAAGTCTTAACCTCAAGACCTTTAAGAAAAAAAACAAGACCAATGACCTGACTAATGCTTAACAATCAACATAAACAAGTATACTCACAAGGTTTAGGTTCATTTAGATAAGATCAGCGAAAAACACTTTTTTAAAATTTTAACTTTTAACATAAACATTTTCATCTACAGTAGTGGGTTGAACATAGGCAATAAATTTTAAATTTGTTACTTTAGTTCTGAAATGTAATCCTTTTTGTGATTTGACTTATGGAGAAAAATCAAGGTGGTTATGGTGGTAGGCAAGTAGATAGTTGTGGTGGTGTAGTTTTAAGGTGGTCATTGTTGTTTATTCAATTATGCTCATTCAACCACCTGGAAGCCATAGAGAAGATCAAAATCATGCATTTCAGACAACACTGGTTCATAACTATCATCTTTAATCTATTTTAAATCAACTAAAAATGCTCCATTCATCAGCATGTCTACCTAAATCATCAATAGTAACTTATTCTCTTATATTTGATCTTCCATAGAAATTCGTCCCTTCCCCCTTTCCCCTCTTCCCCCCAACCACCAAAAAAACTCTACCATAGTTGCTTATCAGCAATAGCCACTGATAGTTTTAACTATAAGGATTCATATGACAGCTTGAACAATATACCCCTTGTATTTCAAGTCATAATCAATAAAAAGTAATATGATCTTAAAATCAGATGTGTGTTGATTCAAATCTTCATAGTGTCTTCCCTAAGAAAGCATCTTCCTAATGTCTAATTAACCTACAACTTAGATCAGTTATCTAACTCCCATCCTATTACAACCTGTTCTTAAGAAATTTGTAAGAAACTCCATACCTTTAAAAGTTAATATCACGCTTCCTAAATAAGCATAATTTGATGTGTCTTAAACTTATCTCAAATTTTATTTATTGAAATGAAAATCCCAAATTTTATGAGAGCATATCATTACACATTTACATTGTAATGGATCTATGAGAAATTTATTTTTAGAATCATTATACTTAAGATCAATTATGAATTATTTTTATTTAAAAAATATGAATAAAAAAGACAAAAAAAATTTCTTTTTAAGAACTGAAATTTGGTTTACGAATTTTACCTTGAAAATTGATGACAATAGAAGATTGGGGAAAATTTTATGAAATCAATACAGACGAGAATTAAGGAAACAAAAACCCACTAAGTGATTTGATATTTCATAAAATTGAATGGACTGATTGATTGTACATTAGCATGAGAATGGATAAAGAACTCAGGGAAAAAATCAATTGAATTGATGATCAAACATAGGTTAAATTACCTGGAAATTGAGAGGGAGATCAATTGCTATGGAGAGTGGAGATCACCTACTAAAGGGAGCAATATATATAACTTGAGAGGAGTTTAGGTTGTAGTTTGGGAGTTTTGAAAATTTTGGAAAATGTTGTGGCCTTTGTAGAGTAGGAAACTGATGAAGAGAGAACGTGAGGAGTAGGGTGAGGTAGATTCCAGAAGTTTTGAAATTTGTGGGAACTAAATTTTTTTGGAGGCAATTGTTTATTATGATGCAATTGTGTGACACTTGTTGTAAGTGCCTCAAAGTTTATTAAATTTATCATTCATCAACACTTTTATTGGTGAACACCTCTATAAAAGTGTAGTAGAAGGTCATTTTTTTACTAGTGCATCAAAGTATAGTGCCTAGCTATCACTTTGGGTCATGAGGAGATCTTCGTTAGGAAGATCGTAGTTCTCCTCTGAATCATATGTTGGTGGTTCGGCCAAGAAATTTGAGATGAAAGATCCTTTGATTGCTTTCTAAGGGATGCACTTCCAATCAAATTCGGCTAACAGGTCTAGCCATCTTGAGAGACGTTCTTTGAGAATGTGTTTCTCAAATAAGAATTTCAAATGTCCATTTTTTATATGATATGGACCGTATGGGACAACATGTAGTGTTGAGCTTCTTAGTGGCCCAAAACAAAGTAACAATGAGCCTTTCCAAGATTGTGTATCTGGTTTCATGCTCAATGGGCTTCTTGTTGATATAGTAGATTGCATTTTCCTTTTCCTCAATTTCACGAGGCCCCGACGTTTGAGTCGGTGAATGTGAGGTATAGGAAAAGAGGAATTTCTGGCAATGTGGGAGAAAGTACATGAGGATTCATGAGATATATGGTTTGTATGTTTCGAATCCTTAGGGATTAAATGTGAAGAGTGTTGTGTATTTTATTTTTTATTTTCTCATGTATGTGATAATGATAACTCTTATAGGGCTAAACTTATGTATATATGATAATTTTTCTACTAAAAGTTTACCAAATGTATTTAACCTAAATGTTGAGTCCCTTAGGTTTTGATTGACAGTTTTGAATGATGACAAACAGATAAGGGAAACAGGTCTTTGAAAGTGTTCAATACAGTTGGGGGAACCAGCTAAAATAGAACACTGTTTCCCTAGATAAGTTATTACTTATATGAGATATTTGTTGAACTAACTTATCTTTATACAGAGAACAACTAGATGATAAATGAGCTATGCATCTAAGTTGATTTCTAAGATTGGAAGCTTGAAAGGATTTTCGATCAACTTAACGGAAGGTCCTTGGTCAATAATTGAGTTCATTCATGGAAGCTTTCAAGACCTAACGAATGCATGAAGGAAGACTACACTCGAAGAGTTATTTAGGATCTTCATGTAAATGCTCCGTAGTATAACTTATATAATTGAGTATATAAAGTGCTTTTAGTATATTAAATATCGTTATGAAATTTGGTACAAGGTTTGGAACAAATTTCATAACATATTCAGTTCAGGAAACCAGGTCAGGGAACCAGGTTAACTGAACAGATTATTCAAGTTGCGGTTTTTACAAAGATTTTACAAAAAAGGATATTTTCTGAAATATATTGATTTAAGATATATCTAAGCAGCTAAAAGATAAGATGATATTTTTGGTTAGCTAAAAACCGGGAAGTATCTTATCCTAAGTTGATCTTATCTTGTGATCAAATCAATTAGGATAAATACTTATCCTAAAATCGTATATATATCTTATATGCATGATTTTAGGGTTTAGCCAACTAACCTATAAATACATCTTGCTCTGAATAATCAAAAGTAGAGCTCTCACGCATTTTTAGTAGAGTTTGATCTTTGAGAGCTAAAAGCACTAATTCAATTATTAAGTGATACACAAGAGCATAATAGTGTTTTAACAGTTTTTCTCTATTTCACTTTTGAGAGTTAGATCATTAGAGAGTTATTGATCTTGTATTAAGTCTTTGACAGAGGGGTTGAAGACTTGGTGAGTGTTTGTGAGTTCAAACACACTAGGAACTTACGAGGGTAAGTTTAAAGCACATTCGGAGTAGAGTGTGGGGTTACTGGTTCCCGGAGTAGGGAAACAGTAGAGTGTTCTTTATCTTTATTTTTCGGAGTAGATCAATAAAGGACTTAGAATAGGAGGACGTAGGCCAGAGTTGGCTGAACCTCGTTAAGTCTGTGGTGATTCTTTATTGCCTTGTTTTATTCCGCTGCATAAGGGAACCAGCACAACTGGTTCCTTACACATAATCCGAAAAGAAGCAAAAATTGTCAACGATTACTTAACACTCAATTCACCCCCCCCCCCCCCCCCCCCCTCTTGAGTGCCCATTGAACCTTCCATTGGTATCAGAGCCTAAGCTTCTCGAAAGAGTAACATCTAGAGGAGTTAAGAATGAGTACTCAAGAATTAAGTGAAATCGGTTATGACAACAAGACACCAAAGTTTAATGGAAATAATTATGCCTGGTGGAAGAATAGGATCCAGAATGTTGTCATGGGTATTGATTATGAATGCTGGCTCGTAGTTAAAAATGGTCCTAATATCATTCTCAAGACAGAAGCTGATGGGAAACAGGTTCCCAAGAAGGATATCGAATTGGTCACTGCTGATTACAAGTTGTTGGAGAAAAATGCTAAGGCAATGTCAATTCTACAACAAGCAATAGGTGAGAACGAAACAAATCGTATCTCTGGTTGCAGTAGTGCTAAGGAGATATGGGACACCCTTGAACTTGCGTTTGAGGGAACCAGTGAGGTAAAACGGTCTAAAATCGATTTAATCATGTCTAAATACGAATTGTTTGCCATGAATAAAAATGAAAAAATCAATGATTGCTTTCGTAGGTTTATGACTATTGTTAATGATCTTAGATCACTTGGTAAATTATTTTCTGATGAGGATCTTGTGAGAAAAATTTTGCGTAGTTTAACAGATACATGGACAGCTAAGGTAACAGCAGTATATGAAGCAAAGGATCTGTCTACCCTGTCTTTGGAACAGCTAATTGGTTCCCTTATGACTCATGAGATGCTGATTGACTCTAAGTCTGAGAAGGAACCAGCCAGAGGCATGGCACTAAAGGGAACAGTAGAGGAAGAAGAAGATGAGATCAGCTTGATTGCAAAAAGATTTGAAAGATCTCTTCATGATCAAAAGAGGAATTTCAAAGGTAGGAATTTCAAAAACACTAAAAAATCTAACTCGTCTTCATCTTCAGGTTGCTTCAAGTGTGGTGAGAAAGGACACATCATTCGTGATTGTCCAAAATGGAAGGACAAGCAATCTCAATCTGGAGATAAGAGGGCTTTCAAGAATGCCATGATAGCATCTATGTGGGGAGAATCTGACTCAGGATCTGATGAAGAAGAAGATACAACTAGTTCTGATGTTTGCTTAACTGCCTTCACAAACATCAAGGAGAACAGCACTGGTCCGGGAACCAAAGGGGGAACCAGTACATTCAAGAAATGCTTGATGGCTAAGAAGGATGTACTACAAAGACATAAGGTAAACCTTGAACAAATTAGAATAGATATGCATGAATATGATAGAGAAAATATGCTTGCTTGTATAGATTCTTTATTAGATGAATGCTATTACTAGTTGTGATCACCTAGAGATGGTTTGCCATAACTTGAAAAATCAAAGTGCTGAACTAGAAGTTGAATTAGACAAGTGCAAGGTAGAACTAGAAAGGGCAAGATCTTCTGAACTTGACTATCCAAGTGATGGTGAAGAAGATCTGATCTCCTGGTTCTCCAGAGACTTATCAACTGCTAGTGAAGTCCCTGATTTTTCTACAGTCATAAGTAAAGCAAATTCTTGCAATAGAACTTCTCTGTTGAAGGCCTTTAAAACATTGGCTTTCAACTTAGAAAATTCTCACAAAGAAATTGCTTCACTTAAAGCTGCTCAGTCCCCCAGTTTTCCCACTGGAACCAGCGTTGAAGTCAGCAGTATGATTAATGAATATGAAAGCACTATCTGTAAGTTACATGCTGAATTTAATCAACTAAAAAGTGAAAAACAATCAGTAGTTAGTAACATGTCTAATGACCCTACGGTTTTAGATCTTAACTTACAACTTGCAACTTTAGAAAGTAACTTTGAGTTTTTGAAAGAGAAAAACGAGTTGTTAGTTAAAACACTTGAAACAAAAGAAAGGGAATTGCATGACAGTCATAGACATTTGGATAAGCTACTGAATGCACAAAGAACCTTGAACCTTCGGACTTCATCAGGAGGTAACAAAGGAAAATTTGGTCTTGGTTATACTAGACAGAGAACCAGGACTAACTGGTCTCACAGAGAAACCACCTGGATCACAGAATATCAGCGAGGTAAGTATGTCATGACTAAAGATATGCACGTGTGTTTTCATTGTGGTAAGAATGGACATAAGATACATGAATATCCAGCTAAGAAAATTAGTGCTAATAAGAACAGCAAGAGTGTAATGTATGTGTGGAGAAGAAAGGAGAAACATGATGTTAATGTTGTTGAAAAGGGACCCAAGTGTGCTTGGGTTCCTAAAACTAATGTTTGATTTAATCTTACAGGCTAGAGTGAAGGGAGACACCTATTGGTATTTGGACAGTGGTTGCTCAAGACACATGTCCGGGGATAAAGATCAATTCCTTTCACTAGTGGCCTTTGATGGAGGAAGTGTCACCTTTGGGGATAACAGCAAGGGAACCATCACTGGTTTAGGTAAGGTTGGTAAGACACTTTCTAACACAATAGATGATGTTTATTATGTTGAAGGCTTGTAACATAATCTCTTGAGTATTTCTCAATTATGTGACAAAGGTAATAGAGTTGAGTTTCAAGCCAACCTATGTCACATAGTTAACTCACAAACAGGAGAACTTGGCATAAGAGGTTTGGACATGCTAGCCTAACACATCTAAACAAGCTTAAAGCACGTGACTTAGTGATAGGTCTTCCTAACATTAAGTACGAAGTTGATAAAGTCTGTTCTGAATGTGTAAGGGGAAAACAGGTCAAAATCTCTTTTAAGCCTAAAACTGTTTTGAGTACCAGCAGACCCTTCAAACTTGTACACATTGACTTGTGTGGTCCCATGAGAGTACAAAGTCGAAGAAGTCATAGATATGTCTGTGTTATGGTTGATGATTATTCCAGGTACACTTGGGTAATGATGTTACACATAAAGGATGAAACGTTTGAAGAATGGGTAACATTGGTGAAACAAGTGGAGAACCAGCTCACCCATAAGCTGGTCTCGATAAGATCAGACCATGGTACTGAATTTGATAATGCTAACTTTATTGATTATTGTAGGGAACATGGAGTTAATCACAACTTCTCAGCCCCTAGAACACCTCAACAAAATGGTGTTGTAGAAAGGAAGAACAGAACTCTTGAGGAGATGGCGAGGACGATGCTCATTGAGAGTGGTCTCCCAAAGAGTTTTTGGGGTGAAGCTGTTGACACTGCTTGCTATATACTGAATAGAGGTCTCATTAGACCAAAGTTAAATAAGACTCCCTATGAACTTCTTAAAGGTCGAAAACCCAATATCACATACTTTCGTGTCTTTGGATGTAAATGTTATGTGCATAATAATGGGAAGGACCAGCTTGATAAATTTGATCCTAGAAGTGATGAGGGAATCTTTCTTGGATACTCTTCTCACAGCAAAGCATATAGAGTCTTCAATAAAAGGACTCTCTGTGTTGAGGAGAGTGTCCATGTCATTTTTGATGAATTTAACATGTCTTCTGAGATTGCGCAGGTACAACTTGATGAAGTGATTGGATTGATGGATTTCACGAGGAACTAGTATACTGGTCCCTCAGATGAAGTGCAAGCAGAGCTAGGCCTACCAAATACTCCACCAGATGATAATGATGAAGTGCCTAGAGAAGAAAATGGAGATAATGAGGATTCTGAAGGGGAACCAAGTCCTGATGGTTCCTCATATAATAGACAGGTAATGAGTTCAGGGGGAACAGAAGAAGGTACCACCCCTGAACCTGAGGTAAGTAATGATAGAGGAAATAGCATGAATGTGAATCCTCCTGGTTCTTCAGAAAGAGAAGAGACTCATGAACATGCTAGTTCCCAACTTAATGAGGAAGCACAAAACAGTATTAATTTCAAAAGTTTTACATATCAATCCTCTCATCCCACTGATCAAATAATTAGTGATATAAATAAGGGGATTCAAACGAGAAGAAGTGTCTTTCAAAACTTTTGCGCTTTCTATTCTTTCCTGTCTAATGTAGAGCCTACTGACTATAAAATGGCATTGACTGATCCTGATTGGGTACTAGCTATGCAAGATGAGTTAAATCAGTTTCAGAAAAACCAGGTTTGGCACCTGGTTCCCCGTCCAAAGGAAAGATCAGTCATTGGTACTAGATGGGTCTTTAGAAACAAGTTAGATGACCTTGGTACTATAGTCAGAAACAAAGCAAGGCTAGTGGTGCAAGGGTACAATCAACAAGAAGGAATTGACTATGATGAGACGTTTGCACCAGTAGCTAGGCTAGAGGCTATTAGGATTTTAATTGCTTATGCTGCTCACATGAATTTTAAGCTGTTTCAGATGGATGTGAAGACTGCCTTCCTTAATGGCTATTTGAAGGAAGAAGTATATGTGGAGCAGCCACCTGGTTTTGAAGATGCACTGTTTCCCCAGCATGTATATAAGTTGGATAAAGCATTATATGGCTTGAAACAAGCTCCAAGGGCTTGGTATGAAAGACTGTCCAATTTCTTGATGGCTAATGATTACAAGAGGGGAACAGTAGACAAGACATTGTTCATAAGAACCAGGGGGAAACACTTGATTGTAGTACAAATCTATGTTGATGATATCTTATTTGGTGCTACTAATCAAACTTTGTGTGATGAATTTGCAAATCTTATGCAGAGTGAATTTGAAATGAGTATGATGGGAGAACTAGGGTTCTTCCTAGGGCTGCAGATTAAGCAAACAAATGATGGTATAATGATCCATCAACAAAAGTACTTAAAAGAGCTGCTGAAAAAGTTTGGCATGGAGAACAGCAAAGCGTATGACACACTTGTTCCCACATCCACAAAGTTGGATGCTGATCTTAAGGGAAAAAATGTTGAAGCTACGCGTTATAGAGGAATGATTGGTTCTCTACTTTACCTAACAGCTAGTAGACCTGACATTGTGTTTTCTGTTGGTTTGTGTGCTAGGTT
Source organism: Dysphania ambrosioides (assembly GCA_026401315.1). Lineage (NCBI taxonomy): Eukaryota > Viridiplantae > Streptophyta > Magnoliopsida > Caryophyllales > Amaranthaceae > Dysphania > Dysphania ambrosioides. The sequence goes on from CM048657.1 coordinate 25,129,480, forward strand.
TCAAAGCAATCCAAAGGAATCTCACTTGAAGGCTGTTAGAAGGATACTTAGGTATCTTGTGGGAACAGCAGATCTGTTTTTGTGGTACCCCAAAGGCAGTACCATCGATCTCATTGGATATACAGATGCAGATTATGCTGGTTTCCTAGTTGATAGAAAGAGCACATCAGGTATGGCACACTTCCTTGGCTCTTGTCTTATATCATGGGGTTCTAAAAAGCAAAATTCAGTGGCCCTATCCACAGCAGAGTCAGAATATATAGCTGCAGCTTCATGCTGTTCCCAGCTACTGTGGATAAGGAACCAGCTGAAAGATTTTGGTGTTATTTATAAAAGTGTTCCTATCTTTTGTGATAACACTAGTGCAATCAATATTTCAAAGAACCCTGTGCAACACTCCAAGACCAAACACATTGAGATAAGACACCATTTTCTAAGAGACAATGTGGAGAAAGGATTGGTGGAGATGTTGTTCTGTAAAAGTGAAGATCAAATAGCTGATATCTTCACAAAGCCTTTATGTAGAGAGTCTTTTTGTAGGTTAAGAGTCCTTTTAGGTCTAGTTAGGCTTTAGGCGATGGCTTCAATTATTTCCTTCAATGATTGGTTAGAATAAGTATGCTTTTGTATTGATTATGTATATAACTACGATGCTTACTTAAAAATATTGTGTAAATAACCTAAGTGGATTATTGTTGCATAGAAACAGGAGAAGTTATTTTGAAACATGCTGAAAATAGAATGACTGGTTCAGTACAGGTACCAGCAAGAGGAAACAGCAGTTCAGCTCTGATATGTCATCCGAAAATATCTTATTTTCGGAAGATTACTATAAGATAATTTCTTTTTGGAAAGAATTATCTTATTTCAGTTATTCCTATCCTACAAAGAGGCAAATATATTTAATTGCCTAATTTATAGTTGGTTGACTCTTTTGTAAAAAGATAACTACAATCTTTAAAGTTTCAATTTCTGAAATTATCTCTTCCGTTTATCTTGACTCTCAACCGGCTAATTTTTTGAAATCCTATGTCTATGCAATTGATATAAATACACATCAACTCATTGATACAGCTTTACATCACATCATCACTCTACTCATCCTCTCTCTCTCTCGTTCAAAAGTGGTACCCTGATCACTGCTCACTCCGTTCTCATCTCCCTCGAATCTGTGAAGCTCATCTGCTACAATGGGAAGGAAATCAACCAGGGCTCCAGCTAAGAAAAGGAAGGATAAGACTCAAGCAAGTGAGTCCACTCAATTGAAGGAGACCTCCATCAATGAAGCAAACCCTGCTCCAACTTCATCGAGCAACTCACCTCCTACCACCACAAAGAACCCATCACCAACTCTATCTCCATCTTCTAAATCTCCCTCACCTCCACCTCCCAAAAATGCACCTTTACCCAAAACCCCTGAGGCTGATGATTCCATCATCAAGGAACCTATCTCATCTCAGGGGGACCAGCCCAAAAGCACTGAAGAATTCTTCAACACTGTTGGAGAAAGGGAAGAGGAGGAAGTTCGAAGTGAGGAAGATGATCTACAGATTATTGGGCATAAAAAGTGGACCACAGAACCCTTGGTTTGCAGCAGAGTGACTAGGTCTTCCCTGAAAAGGATTTGCGAAGTAGCAATAGAGGAACAGTCGATGGACTCTGCTGGTTCCAAACGAAAGAAAACAGCACGGAAGTCTGCAAGAGGTATGTCAGTAGAATCTCCATATGTTGGTATGACTGATTTAGGTTCTAGGGTTGTGGTATCTGGGTGTAAAACAGAAGTTGGTTATTTTGATGAAGTTGCTTTAAGTGATGTGAAAGAGTTGTTAGAACATCAGGGTTGGATGCCTTTGTTTGATGTCTGTGATGCTAATATTGATGGTGTTAGAAAGTTTTATGTGAATTTGAAACAAATGTTGGATAGGTCGTTAAGTTCAGTTGTGAATGATGTTGAAGTGAATGTGTCTGTTGCAAGTTTGGCTGGGTTGTTGAATATACCCAGAGATGGTTTTGATGAGTATTCTGGAGATGGATGGCCCACTCTTATAGGGGTCAGTCCAGATGAAGTACATGACTTTGTGTTTGGAGGGAAAGTTCCAAAGAAAGCTGGAACGTTTAAAATTGGTAGCTTAAAGGAACCAGTGATGCTGGTCCTTTACTCTGTGTGTAACAAGATGATTATCCCTCGAGCACAAGGTAGGGGTTTTATGCGCATCATGGAAATGGTGCTTATATATTTGCTGATGAAAAAGATTAAGATAAATCTTCCTTCTCTAATGATAAACCATATGATGAATTGCTATAATTCATCCCACCACTCTCTTCCTTATGGCTCCTACATAACTAAGCTTCTTAAAGAGAATAATGTTTCTCTTAGTGGATCAACTGCTCCTGTAATGGTGTTTACCAAAGGCATTCTGAAACAAAAGGGGTTGATCATAAGTGCTGGGGTGTTAAACTTTAGGGAGGAGGAACCAGTAGAGACTCCTAAGCCTGCCAAGAAGAAACAGAAGGCAGAGGAACCAGCTGGTCAGCAGGTTATTCTTAAGAGGCTGGAGAGTCAGGAAGAGAAGATAAGTGCTGTAGGGGATCAGCTCAGCAAGTTAGTGAACTTAGTGGAAGGTCTATCTACTTCATTTATTATGAGGATGATCAAGTTAGAGAAACAGATTGCTGGTAGTTCTGGAAATGAGAAGAAACAAGTTGAGGAGGACCAGCAAGTAGACCAGCAGGAAGATGACAGTGAAGAGGAGGAGAACCTGGAAGAAACAGCTGAGGAGGCTGCCACTGAAGAAGAGGAAGGAGATGATGAAAATTATGATGATGATTGAATCTGTTCTCTTTTTCATTTAGCCTACCTTTATTATATTATATTCTGAATAACTGATTTTGTTGGACTGTTTTTATTCCTCCCAATCCATGAACTTGTTTTGATATGGATTTGGGCTCTATCGTTCACTTTTGTTGGTCTGTATTAAACTATGATCTCTATTGGTGGCATGGCTTAACTTTGACTATTCTGACCATTCTTTTGCAGCACTTTATTTGTATAATGGTTGATGCCATTTGATGGTTTAGCACATTATTTTATGCATAAGATGCTACTTTTGCATATCTTTTTAATGATGCCAAAAGGGGGAAAATAGTTGAAGTTGAAGCCTAGAGTCTGTACTTGTTTAGATTGAGTCTTTTTACTTTTACTTTGCCTTTATCTTATTTTCTGTTTCTGTTTAGGGAACTAGTTGGCTTAACTGACTTGTTCCATTGAGTCTTGAGTTCTTGAAGTTTTTGACTACTTTCTTTTGAGTATGTTCACAGGTGCAGAAACTTCAAATGTTTGTCATCATCAAAAAGGGGGAATTTGTTGAGTCCCTTAGGTTTTGATTGACAGTTTTGAATGATGACAAACAGCTAAGGGAAACAGGTCTTTGAAAGTGTTCAATACAGTTGGAGGAACCAGCTAAAATAAAACATTGTTTCCCTAGATAAGTTATTACTTATATGAGATATTTGTTGAACTAACTTATCTTTATACAGAGAACAACTATATGATAAATGAGCTATGCATCTAAGTTGATTTCTAAGATTGGAAGCTTGAAAGGATTTTCGATCAACTTAAAGGAAGGTCCTTGGTCAATAATTGAGTTCATTCATGGAAGCTTTCAAGACCTAACGAATGCATGAAGGAAGACTACACTCGAAGAGTTATTTAGGATCTTCAAGTAAATGCTCCGTAGTATAACTTATATAATTGAGTATATAAAGTGCTTTTAGTATATTAAATATCGTTATGAAATTTGGTACAAGGTTTGGAACAAATTTCATAACATATTCAGTTCAGGGAACCAGGTCAGGGAACCAGGTTAACTGAACAGATTATTCAAGCTGCGGTTTTTACAAAGATTTTACAAAAAAGGATATTTTTTGAAATATATTGATTTAAGATATATCTAAGCAGCTAAAAGATAAGATGATATTTTTGGTTAGCTAAAAACCGGGAAGTATCTTATCCTAAGTTGATCTTATCTTGTGATCAAATCAATTAGGATAAATACTTATCCTAAAATCGTATATATATCTTATATGCATGATTTTAGGGTTTAGCCAACTAACCTATAAATACATCTTGCTCTGAATAATCAAAAGTAGAGCTCTCACGCATTTTTAGTAGAGTTTGATCTTTGAGAGCTAAAAGCACTAATTCAATTATTAAGTGATACACAAGAGCATAATAGTGTTTTAACGGTTTTTCTCTATTTGACTTTTGAGAGTTAGATCATTAGAGAGTTATTGATCTTGTATTAAGTCTTTGACAGAGGGGTTGAAGACTTGGTGAGTGTTTGTGAGTTCAAACACACTAGGAACTTACGAGGGTAAGTTTAAAGCACATTCGGAGTAGAGTGTGGGGTTACTGGTTCCCGGAGTAGGGAAACAGTAGAGTGTTCTTTATCTTTATTTTTCGGAGTAGATCAATAAAGGACTTAGAATAGGAGGACGTAGGCCAGAGTTGGCTGAATCTCGTTAAGTCTGTGGTGATTCTTTATTGCCTTGTTTTATTCCGCTGCATAAGGGAACCAGCACAACTGGTTCCTTACACATAATCCGAAAAGAAGCAAAAATTGTCAACGATTACTTAACACTCAATTCACCCCCCCCCCCCCCCCCCCCCCCCCCCGAGTGTCCATTGAACCTTCACTACAGTCAATGATTTTAATTACAAAAGACAAAATGATGCAAAGTATTTGAGTACTTGTAAAAATATAAAGATAATAATAATAATAATAATAATTATTATTATTATTATTATTATTATTATTATTATTATTATTATTATTCAAATGGGGACATCTATAAGATAGAACATGAAAATCCTATGCCAACAAGTTTGCTCATATTATGATCATTACTTCTCATGTTCCAATATCAAGATGTGAAACTTTTGATGTTAACTTTCGTCTTTGACCGCATACATTGAGCCAAAGCAACGATATAGTAGAAGATGGATGAATAGAGGCTAAACACTTAGGTAACAAGGTGGATTGTGTGATCTTGATTGGTTTTGAACGGACTTGATAAGACTCGTTATAACTTAGAAATTCCAGTAACAAAACTCTTAATGAAAAGAATTTCTAAAAAAGCAAAGATTATACTTTGAAAATATTACTTATTTTAAATCAAATAAGGCCAGTTATTATATTATAATGAATTAATCCATATATTGTATTATTTTAAATAGATCAGCAAAAAACCGTATTAGTTTTGGTTAAATTCACCCGTAGAAAATAGTACTTCCTATAAGTATAAATACGTATAAAAACATTAACTTGGATTTGTTTTCTAAAATAATTGAATTAGTTTTAGGTCGCATTAATATATTTTCGAAATCTTTTAGGGCTTTTATTATTGACCAAAAACATTATAAATTTTTTTTTTTTTGATGCTTTGGTCAGGATGACGTATAATTAGAATCATCATCATTGTTGGTCAATTGACATAAGTGGAGAATGGCTACATCATGCATGATTCCACCCAATATATCCCCAACACACGCACACGCTCACCCAACTACAATCCTTGGCGTCAAATTTTTTCAGCCTAAAAACCAACACCCAAATCCAATTTTCTAATATTTAACCATATTTTTTGGTCACAAAGCAATCACATAACTAAAAACAAAAACCGTCTACCCACAAAAAGTTGCCTCTTTTTTTTGATATATTCTTGTCCCACCCTTCACATATATAAATACAGTCATAGTCGTAAATCAACACAAGCCCGAATCACATAAAAATAATTGACGCAACTTTTTTTTTTTGAATGAGAGTTGGCATTCATAACTATTGCTACAAATTACTGTTCCATCTCCAACAAGCACCCAAAACAAGAGCATTTTCTTCCATCTTTGCAAGAAATAACATGTCTTCTCAATTGAACGCTCCTAGACGAGTTGTCAACAAGGTTTTGGCTGAATCCCTGCGAGAAGGTGATGGCGCCACCGTTCGACGTAGCATTGGCAGGTTTATATATATATTTATCTCACTTTTAATTTACTTTCAGACGAAGAGTCGTAAAAATATTGATGTAAATAAGATTCAATCCTATATAAATTGATAAGCACTTTTTTTCTCGCTTTTTTAGCCTTTTTTTAACCTATAACCAATCCCTGCAGACCAGAATTAAAGAATTTGGATCCTTTCCTAATGTTGGATGAATTCTCAGGTACAATTAGTTGACCAAATTTATTTTTTAATCATGATTTTGTAATACATTTTGTATGTTATTAATATTTCTGCATCACCGTGCTCTTCAGTTTCTAAACCAGCTGGATTTCCAGATCATCCACACAGAGGTTGTTATTCACTTCATTTAAAATGATGTAAAATAATTAACATTTAGTTTAAGACCATTCTGTATTCAACTTTCCATTTATAAGCTAAAGTATGACTTTTTTTTTCTCTTTTCTTTTCTAGGCTTTGAGACGGTCACATATATGTTAGAGGTAACGTCATACATATGAGATTATGAAATTTTTTTAATTAAGTTGACTTTTTTTCCCACTTTTATTTTATTATTTTTGAATTATTTATTTCCACTTATCTCACTAATATAATATCTGATACAAAAAAAAAATTGCGAAACGCAGGGAGCATTTGCCCATCAAGACTTTGCTGGCCATAAGGGAATCATTAGAACTGGGGATGTGCAGGTAATACTAATTAAATAGTTTGACTGACCATGATTAATATTTTTTTGATCAAGTAATTAATTATTGTCTTTAATCATTGCTGTACAGTGGATGACAGCAGGAAGAGGTATAGTTCATTCAGAAATGCCAATAGGGGAAGGAGTCAACAAAGGTTTGCAACTTTGGATCAATTTATCATCCAAAGATAAAATGTAAGAATGTTACCATCAAATATTCTTCGCTAACAATGAGATGTACGTTATAAATCGTGGAACGCTAAACATCGCCGATAAAGTACATCTTAACGTCAGATCTTTTATTTACGATTTTGTCATTTTCACTCATTTCACTCACAATCTATTGCTAATATTCTCGAAAAGCAATCTCGAATATGTCGACGCCTTCGATTAACATGCAATCGCAATCATCGGATGAGTTGAAAAAAAATTTACCTCGCTAAATGCATCTGGTGATTGCAATTCCATGTAAATCAAAGACGTCGATATGTTCGAGAATGAATTTATAGAGAGAAAGTGATGGAGGGAAGAGAAAAATTAGAAAAATAATAAAAACTATAAATATGTTGCTGGCGTTAAAGAGTAATTTTTAATGGCATCTAATAACAACTCCTTGTAAATTATATAATAAAAATGATGCTCGTTATCTCAAAACCTTAAACCAGAAAATGAAATTCACATGTATAAAAAGATGTAAGCTGTCTCAAAACTTAAAAATAGAGAATGAAATATGTACAGGATTGAGCCAAATTATCAAGAGTTTTTAAGTGAAGACATAGGAAGGGCAGAGAACAATGGCGTAGAGGTACGAGTAATAGCAGGGGAATCAATGGGAATTCGATCACCAGTTTATACTAGGACTCCAACCATGTACCTTGATATTACACTGCAACCTGGAGCTCATTTCTCTCAACCCATACCCGAGTCATACAATGCGTTTGCGTACGTTGTCCTGGGTGAAGGAGTCTTTGGGTCATTGAGTGCGAAGCCAGCTTCAGCTCATCACTGCCTGGTTTTGGGTCCTGGTGATGGCCTTAATGCATGGAACGTATCGTCAAACCCGCTGCGATTTGTGCTTATTGGAGGGCAGCCCTTGGACGAACCAGTGGTGCAATATGGTCCTTTTGTAATGAATACTCAAGCAGAAATCGAGGAGACATTTGAGGATTATCAGATAGGAAAGAATGGATTTGAGATGGCCAACTACTGGAGGTCCCAGGCGTAATGGGTAGCTATAGCTGCCTTCTCCGCCTTTATATGCTTGTTGATGTGTTCCCTTAGATATTAAGAATAATTAGGAATTCATTCGCATCATTTTGCTTTTTGTTCCTAATTCTTCATTATTATGGTCGATTTTCACTTGGCCCTTTTTCTTTGAAAAGAACACCTAGCAATCTCATTCTTCTATAACTTGGATATGAATCTTCGACTAAGTTACATTCAACAACTAGGCGGTGCAGGCGGGTGCACAACGAGGACTGTGCACCTAAATTAAAACGCAACCCATTAATACATAAAACACGTGCAATATTTAATGATTGAAAAATATAATGAACATGTAGGTCAAGTGTAATGAACATTGACACTAGTTTAAAGTTTCCCCCGCAAAAACATGAATCAATAATGCAGGAACTGAACATGTCTTTTTAGTTTTCACACACACTCATTATTAGCACAATATACGGTGTTGTGACTCTTCAATTTTCATTTTTACATGTACATTGCTATACATTTAGTTCGATAATAATTAACAACAGAAATATAAATAATGTACATTAAACATGCTGACACTAGTAGAGAAAGGCCTAAATGATGCAGTTATTTAACATTATTTGCAGCGGTTATTTATACGAAGCACATGGAAAAATATCAAATGATACGGTTTCACAACGCAACAATTAAAAGAACAAATGCTGCGGTTTTTACAAATAATTGCAGCACTCATAAGACATAAATGATTGATAACCGTTCTTTTAGGTCGTTTAACTAAAAGAATAGTTATGCAAACAATATTTATAAATACCCTAATACTACCACAACTAGTGTAGTGGTAAGTCGGGGATTGAACAACAAGGACAAGGGGTGATAGTTTATAGACTTGATGCAAAGGGTTTAAATGGGATCTGAAAGAATTATACTAATAACAGAAAAACAAAGCAAGAACTTAAACGATGTTATGTTATGAAAGGAAAACGGGGACATATCAGTTCCAACCTAGGAAGGACAACCGAGCTATCAATACGCTAAACTAGGAGAAATCAGTCAACAATGAATCATGACACTCAAGATGACGAGAGGAAGTTTGTGACCCTATGAATCACACGAACAACCTATAATCGCCCTATGTCTCCAAAGGAGTGGCAGGACAAGATTCGCATCGAATATCAATCAATCAACCGTTAACAATCTCAAATCCTAACTGTACGCATGAAGAACGAGCCAACCTAGGGTTTCACCAATCAAACCCCTAAGAAGACTACTCACACATAGTAATAACGACTAGGGCATACACAATGATAAAGGACATGATTGAAAGCATGAACGAATTGAATGCAAATGAACAAGAGAACGGAACTAAGAACTATAACCGAACCGACAACTACTCTATCAAAACTGTAAACGAAACAACGATAATATCTAGAGGAATGAAATTCAGAAAAACAATACTTGAAAGCATTAAACGAACTAAAACAGAAAAGAAATAATACCTTGCATAAACGAAATTGTATGAAAGAAATAGGAACCGAATCCGAAATACAAAGCTTGAAAACGAGAACAACGAAAGCTGTAAATCTAAACTAAAGCATGAAAGAAATGAAAAGCTTTAAAGTGATGTTCTAGGTTGAGGCACAAGAGCTCTCAAAGTAGGCATAAGGTTATGTACAGAGAAAGAGGGTATTTATACCCTAGGGACAAAAGGAGTAAAACCCTAGGAAAAACCCTCGAGCGCCGACTAAAGAAAGAACCAAAATCTGCGGGAAAGAAGGCCATTCGGCCGAATGAAGGGAAGATTCGGCCGAATGAGTGGCCATTCGGCCGAATGGGTATGTCATTCGCCTATATCAGAATCTTGGCGTTTTTGCACCCTGTCCACCATTCGGCCGAATGGGTCTTGATTCGGCCGAATGAGTGTTCATTCGGCTATTCCCGAGAGCTTGATTTATGTGCTTGAATCCCTATCAACCATTCGACCGAATGGATGTCATATTCGGTCGAATCTGAACCTAAACCTTGCTAAACAGTTCCTTTGAAGTGTCTAGTGGCTTCTAGAGTTTATGGGATCTTCGAGAGTGACTTGGAACGCATGCCCAAGCTATGATACGCGCATCCAAACTCTTGATAGAAGTGTCAAAGCCTCGAACACGTCTCATTTTACCTCGAAATCATCGAGATCACCTGAAATGACCTAAAAGCAGCTCGAGGACAAGATCAAGGTAAAATTGAATGTAATGTGCATAAAGCCAATATAAAAGCACGAGACTTGACACTAAAATGAGGTTGTAAACGTGCTCTAAAATGAGCACATCAATGATGCGGTTTTTTCAAATAACCGAAGCATTTATTATTTAAAATAAAAATATATATATCTTTTTTAATAATTACTGTAGTTTTATGAAAAAACCGCCGCATAAAAGACCAAAAAAATAAAAAATAAAATATTTTTTATTGTTAATTGCTACGGTTTTTCAAAAAAACTGCAGCAATTACTTATGATATCCTATGATTTTTCTAAATAACCGCATCATTTATTCTTTTTTAATTTTATAATATTATGTAATATTTATAAGTGCTGTGATTTTTTAGGAAAACTGCAGCACTTATTACTCTAAGTGCTGCGATTATTTTGGAAAATCACAGCATTTATTCTTTTTTAATTATTTTATATTCCTATAATTTGCATATGTCCTGCGGTTTTTTAAAATGACCGTTACAAATATTTCTTTTTTTTTAACTGGTTACCCACTTTCTATACATTTGGAAACTTATGCCAATTTCTGCCAAATATATATGAAAATGTGCTAATAAAATATTTATTTAAATAATCACAAAATTATTATTAAATTTACAAATCTAATATAAGCAAGTTGAATTTAGCTTATAAACTAAGTTTACATCTACAAGAATAGGACTAACTTAACCCAATGCTATAATATAAACAGAAAATAATGGCCTAACCTAATGTTATATACAAAAAAGAATGGCCTAACCTAATGCTATATTTTTAGATTTAACACTAATGTATTTATGTATAAACAAAAGAGAATATTGAGCTAGCTACCTAATTATACATATTGTCTAGCCCCAATGAAGTATTCCGCATATATTTCTTTAATCTCCATCAACTCTTCAGATGAGTATGGCGTTATTCTTTGAATTGTCTGAGAGGGTGAGAAAAAATAGGTTTAGTATTACAATAACGAACACAAGTTGGAAAACAGGATACATCATTCCAAGTGTAAATTTCGGCAGAGTTTCCTCTATAATTAGGCCTATTTCCATTTTTATAAGTACCTGTTTTCACAATCATTATAGTCCAACACAATCCATCCAAATTTCACAACACAATTGTGTATTCACAACATAATTTACCATTCACAACATCATACGTCCATTCTCAACTCGAGTTATCTATATCCTAGATCTCAAAAATAAATTACGAAATAAAGAAATAATACAACCATTTAATGATCCTCACAAGTAGCATGATTGTGGAGGATGTCAAACACGAAACACATAAGAAAGTAGCCACACTCTGTGTTTCCTATCTATTGAGGACACTGCATTTGAAAAGCAAATAAAATGTAAATCAAACATATCTAATACAATTCTAAGGCAATAAAATAGTTATATGATTCAAAATAGGGATACCTGAGCTGGAATCCAGTTCAACTTCAATCCGTTACAATGGTCGGACTGAACTTTATAGCTCTTGAAAGCACTACATTTGAAACAAAAAATAGTAGTCAATAACTATACTCTAATTCTTACTCTTGTCAATGAAATAAAAGATGTAATTAATGAATACTTACGTATTTAACACGTCCTTAATCGCTAAATTACGTTTTCTTTGAAGAGGATCGAAAACGTATATTGTCCTTTTCTCTAAGGACAGAACAAGTAGTATCTAGTGACACCTACGAAATGATTGGTAAATGGTCAAAATACGAACTTATTCATACATAAAAAGCTTACGTTTAGAAGCTCATACCTTTCATGGTACGGGCAGAAGATGAAACGCTTGTTATGGTATTTGGCCATTAATGAAACCATGTAAGAAGTGACAAAATCCTGATCGTTGACAATCAAGGTAGCAGAGATCCTAGAAGAGCACATGAAACCGAAGGATCCTAGTTCTTCTTCTTGGATCAACTCATAACAGGCCCTATAATTAATTTATCAAATAAAAACACTCATTTAGTCACAAGAATGAATCGAAAACACATAATATAGTAGGAATTGTATGCAATAGTTAGGTATCTTACATCATAAAAACTTGGAGCACAGATACATTCAACTCGTCTCCTATGAGAAGTTGAGTGACATCCTCTTCTACGACCACAATATCCTGGTCCTCTGGGTACCAGAATATCATCTTCCCACAACGAAAGGAGACGAGGTTGTATGGCGGTCACCTCGATAACTGAGCCCTCATTTGACGACAATTGTCACCGAGATGACTCAAGGCCAACTCAGTGAGATCGGTTCGGGCAACATCCTTCTTCACGGACTCAGTTGTCTCTAGACCGCTAGGACTGCTGGCAACACCTTCAGTTGCGTCCTTTTCACCCGTACCTCTTGGTTGATTCAAACAAACTCAAGAATTCAGTAGAATACATTAGTAGAATACAACTAACCAAATTAAGTGAGGCGGTATGCATTTACCTCGGTCGTCAGGAGCTAAACTAGATGGTTCGACCACTGTGTAAAGGTCTCGTGGGCTTGCTCAAGCCTTTTGATGAAGGCAGAAGGGGCAGGAACAGGGACATCCTTATATACCTGATCATAGTCGTCGACGCTGACCTTTACATGATCAGGAAAGATGTCAGAATGGTGGTTTCGAGTCAGAGATGGATGAACGGTTCCTAAAGCAACGACAATTGCTTCAATTCCATTCAATATGTGCAACAACTGACAGAAAACTTGCCCCTACAATAAAAGTGACAAAGATGTCAGTATCTCATTCATTTAAATTATACGAATTTTATATGCAATTAGTAGATTGCAAAACATGAGTAAACAAACCTGCAGATCCTGAAAAGGATCTTTAACCCTCGAGAAGCTACTGAATCGGAAGACTAGAGGGTCAGGCCTGATGCTACGCTCAGGTTCCTGTGTAGGTGGTTGCAGGATACCAAACTGCGCAACAAATAGCCTGAACATTTCTTGGAGCATTAGATCCATCTTCTCCTCCATCTCCTTAATCTTGTGATCTCGAACTCGCTGCTCAGCCTCTCTCACAACGTTATCGATTCGAGCTTCCACATCCTCTACCCTCTTCATCAGGATCGAGCTCCTCTTGTTAGCCCCAAACACAGTTGTTCGACATACACCGATTCCGTAACCGACCACCCGACCCAGGTGGTCTTTCTTGCCGAGGGCACGGGATAAGATGTCGTCCCGTGGCTAAGAGAGGAACTCTCCCGATTCCTCTCTCCGTCTCCATTCCTCTTGCGTATCTAACATAAGAGAAGAAAATATCAATTAGTAAATGATAAGTAATAAAATGAATATGGTAACGTTACAAATAAATGTAATTTACAATGTAGTCTCGAACAACAGCGATCCTCTAGTCAGGCACCATGAGACTTCCTTTGTCGTCAAAGTTGGATCTTGCAAGAAGCCAAGTTGTCGTCCTGTCTGGCAGACTCAATATAACCGATGAACAACTAGACGATGACGACGAAACCAAAGGAATGAAGCCCTTTCGTCTCCAGATTTCACTCATCTTAGCATATGAGTGTTGACCCATATGATGAGGATACAAGTTCTGGGCCACACTCCTCTTCGCCTTCTCGCTTCTTTGTTGTTTATAGGAAACAAGTAAATACATATAAGAAAATATAGTTTTGTTGAAGTAATACATTATATTACTATCATACAATATTCAAAGAAATGCTTACCCTGAACTCCTCTATGGAATGCATCTTCACGAATGCGTTCTAGTCTTCCTCAGAGATGAAGTTGTAGAGCTCCCAAGGTCTCTTCCTAGTCTGACCCTCCTTATTCCTTGTACAGGAGATCCAACCACTCATGAGCTTACCCTTGAAGTCTCTCTATTTCAGGTCACAAGAGGTTAGAACTGTCTTCTTCTTTCGAGGATCCTCCTTAATCTGTAACTCTTTCTATATGATTTACCGACAAAAAAGAACACAATTAAATTTGAAAAATATAACACATTTAGATTTGCAAAAAATAACACAATTTAGTATATTAATTACCTTCGCGTCCTCCCAAAGCATATCCTTCACACCTTTCTGGACAGAGCTCCAGTCCGATATCAAGATCGACACTTTCGACTGACTGATTTCCCTCAAATGGTTCTTATAGTCCTTATAGTATGCCCCACAGGGGCGTTCGAGTGCGTCCCACTCTAGAACTCTCTGGACACCGGGGATGGACTTAATCCCTTTCAAGGGACCTCTCCCCATTCTCTTCTTCTTCGTCTGCTGGGTGTCGGCAGCAAAAGATGGATCGGGTTCTTTATGTTCTTCCATTTCTTTGTATCTGCAAATAAAAAAACAAGTAAAGTTAATATGAATCAAAGAGTAAACAAGTAGAACAAAAAATAACATAAAAGAATGTAGAAACTATATGCAATGAACTTCTATATATGCAAATTTGTTATTTATTAACAAGTTGTTTAGATACTCCTAATCTATCCATTTTCTTAATAGTATTTTTTTGTTGGATTTGCAATGTTATATGCTGAATCAATTTCCTTGGTAGTTCATTATTACTCAGACTCCCTAGCTACATAGAATCCTTCATCATGGTCATTGCGTCTTACAATATCGTCAATAACTAATTTCGGGATATTCCATGTGGATGGCGGGGTTTCATCAAACTGTTCATCATATTCATCTCCATCAACAACATCCCCAATGCCAAGAATATGTCTCTTCCCTTCAATAACAACTGACCAATTGCAATCGATAGGATCGACCATGTAAAAAACTTGCTATGCTTGTGAAGCTAAAATGAATGGATCGGCATGATGTCCTAGGCGATTGGGATTCACAAGGGTTAAAAACCCGTGTTCGTCCTTCTTTATCTCGCGATTATTATCAACCCAATTACAATAGAAAATAGGAATATTGAAATTCACATAGTCAAGTTCGAAAATATTAACAATAACCCCATAGTATGAGTAAAAAGAATAACCGTTGATGTCGTATCCCTCATACGACATAACTTGAACTTTAGCACCATATGCCAACCACCTTAATGTATCAGAAACATCGTCGGGTGTGTCAGATAATTGATCCATGATCCTTGCTTTGAACCATTCAAAAAATTTTGTATTATGCTCCTTTACCAGCTGCAAATCCCTTTTAGAAGGATATTGAATCCTCATAGTGTTCATGTGCTCATCTACATACGGATGGACTTCACTCAGGTTTTGCAAAATAAACAATTCGGCCTTATATTTCAAATCAAAACAAAGTGAAATTCGTTTCCGAACAATATGCCATAACCCTCAAGCCTCCCTGCATGTCTTGATTTTGGCACCCCAATTTCATGCACTCGGGCAAGATATTGTGCAATCCATGAAGCAACTTCTTCAGCAACTATTCTCTATACTATACTGGCCTCTGGTTTAACTGGATTCATGACTCAACTCTTCAAGGTACCCATCTCTCATTCAAATGGATACGTATACCTCCTCGAAACTGGCCCCGCATAGCTTAATCTCACGAACCAGATGAATGACCAAGTGAGGCATGATGTCGAAGAAAGAAGGTGGGAAATACATTTCAAATCAACAAATGGTCTCAACCACATCAGCTTGCAAGTCATCTAATATCGCTGGATTTATTACCTCACTAGAAATAGCGTTGAAGAAGATGCACAACCTTGTAATTGTGTATCTCACTTGTGGAGGCAATATCCCTTGAATAGCAATGGGAAGAAATTGTTGCATCAAAACATGACAATCATGGGATTTCATACCTACTAACTTCAGATCATTCATTGAAACAAGTTTTTGCAAAATTCAAAGAGAACCCAGCGAGAACTTTAAGTCCATGTAAATACTCATAGAAGCTGATCTTTTCCTTCCTTGAAAGTGTAAACCAAGCTGGAGGAAGATACCAATCATTTACCATGTTCTTGAGGAGCCAATCCAGTTTGCCCCATAGCAGCCATGTCTCTCCTAACTTTAACCCCATTCTTGGTTTTAGCGGGCATATTCAAGAGAGTCCCAACAATGGCATCACAAATGTTCTTCTCAATGTGCATGACATCAAGGCAATATCGTACCTCTAAATGGCACTAATAGGGAAGACTCCATAACACATACCTCTTTTTATAACCACCGGCTGATCTACTTTTAGAGCTCTTTCCAAACACAGTTTCAATGTCCTTCACCCGATCATATACTTCACTCACACGTAGAGGGAGACGAGATTCCCGAAACTCTATGGAGCCATTAAAAGCTTTCCTCTTTCTTCTGAAAGGATGATCTTCTGAAAGGTACTTGGGAAAACCCATGTAAACATGCTTCCCATAATTTTGTAGACGCATAGCTTTTATATCTTCTTCACATACCAAGCATGCAGTCTTCCCCTTCACAACATAAGCAGAAAGATTTCCATAAGCTGGGAAATCATTGATTATGCAGAAGATCAAGGCACGTATAGTGAAATTTGATTTAGAGTAAGCATTGAAAACCTAGACACCTTCCTCCCACAACAATCTCAAGTCATCGATAAGAGGAGCAAGATAGACATCTATGTCATTATCAGGTTGTTTAGGTCTAGATATAAGAAGCGATAACATGATATATTTGCACTTCATGCATAACCAAGGTGGAAAATTGTAAATAGTGAGAAGAACGGGCCAAGTGCTATACTGGGTGCTTAAGGTCCCGAACGGATTCCTTCCATCCGTGCAAAGACCTAGCCTAAGATTTTGATCTTTCCCACCAAAATCCGTGAACATCCTATCGATGTTTCTCCATTGAGGAGAATCAATAGGATGCCTTAACAACCCATCTTTCTTCCTCCCCTCAGCATGCCACCGCAACAATTTCACATTACTATCATATGAGTAAAGTCCCTTAAACCTCGGTATAATTGGAAGATACCATAGAAACTTGGCCGGTATCCTCTTCTTTCTCAAATAGAGCTCATTGTGCTTCTTTTTGTAACGGGGAACTCTACATACTGGGCATTCATCTAGATCTGCATACTCATTCCGATATAAAATACAATCATTTCGACTTGCATGGATCTTCATATAATCCAATCCCATATGACACATGAGTTTCTTGGCCTCGTAGGTAAAAAGTGGCAGTTCATTTCCCTCTGAAAGCATACCCGATATAACTTCTAATAAGTGTGTGAAACTCTTGTCAGTCCAATTGTGGCGTGCCTTTAAGTTGTAGAGCTTCATGATAGCGCTCAATTTAGTATGTGAAGTACAAGAAGGATACAAAGGCTTCTCTGCAGCTCTAAGGATTTCATCGAAGATATGAGGACGATCTGTGAAATCATCCTCAACATCACGCATCATCTCATCTATTCTATCCTCTTCCACTCTATCCTGATCTGTAACATCATCATATAACTCATTAACATTCAACCCATCTTCATTGCAAGGTGGCATCTCCCTACTAGGGCACTTACTAGCGCTTGACCCGAATTCTAATATTTCACCATGCCAATTCCACGCCCTATAATTCGATCTAAAACCTCGATGAATTAGATGATCTTTGATTTCACTAATGTCACGATAACCCCTAGAGTTGTTACAATCACAACACGGAAACAATACTATCTTTGAATGATTGTCTACTTGGTGTCTAAGTGCAACCCTAGCAAACTCCTCAACCCCTTGTATGTATTTCATTGAGGTTCGGTTACCGTACATCCAATCTCGATCCATTTTGAACTTCTAAGAAAAAAAATAAAAAACTTGAGTTGGTAGTTTAAGGCAATGAAATTATATATCATCGAAAAACTTATTTCATATACTAAGCAAATGTTCACTGTTTTTTCCCCTGTCAATGTCTTCACCTAATTAGACCTTTTATGAGTTTTAAGTTAATGAATTATGGCCTTGTTGTTAGGCTCGTGTGATGCAACTCATTTCAGTTTTATGCCACATTGAAAAAAATCCCACGTAAATATAATATAACTTATATATATCAAAAATTATAAGTGGGCATATATATATTTTAAAAAAAAGTTAGTGGGCATTATCGCTTTGTCCCTTGCTGATAATTAATCATAACTAATTAAGTATGATTAGTAAATAATTACTATTAATTTGTGGTTGTTCATGTTATTGTAATGAATCGCATAAAAGGTCTCTTGTTGAATTCTGTGCTAGCTTTTAGATTTGATAGAAATTGTGTAATTTACACTTTGCTGCAATTATAAGGAAATAAGACAGCTTCAGATATTAGAACTGCTTAGCTTGCTCACGATATTTATTTTTTTGGTAATGTAGAGTTAGACTTGCTGGTACGTACGTAACGTGATGTAGCAATCTGGCCAATGGGGTTTTAAATTGGGTTCGGTTCAGATCATTTTTATTTGGGTTTAGTTTGGTATTGGATTTTTTTCGATAATTTTGAGTCTATTGTTAATTAACTTGATTGATTAGTCTTAAACATGTAGTAATTAATGACAATTTTAACAGTCTTAACACCCAAAGCAAGCTTGGGAACTTCGTGTAATACAATTATTGGTGTGAGAAAACTATTCATAATTTCATGGATAGATTGTAAAGTTGAGAGGAATTGATTCGATATTTCGTCCAATCACTATGACGCCCTTAATTGCATATTAGTCTAACATGGTTGAATTTTTATCTAGTTTTGCTTCCTAGGAGGATTCTTCACTTACCTACTTATTACGGTATTACCCTCCTAAATTCATCGTAAGGGTGATTAATCGATAATGTAATTTGAATTAGTATTACCATGAAATTAAATCTTGGACTAAAGTAGTATTTAATTATTTATGAGAGACAATAAGTTAATACGAAGTAGGTAAGTACCCACTACCTAATATTGTAAATTGAACAAAGCATACTACGATTAAAAAAATGAAATACGTACCTCCAATTTCGCGAAGAAGAGTACAAGTCACTTACTCCTGTAGCCCATATGCGAATGCCAAGCTCGTTTAAAGGGAGAGAAAGTTTGTAAGTGGTTGTTATGGGGTTAGGGCTAGAGACGAAAAGGGGATGTTAAGTTATGGGGTTAAGGCTAGCTAGAGAAGACGAAGGTAAGTAGAGTTAGGGTTTTTTTCGTGCGCTGAAGTGTTGGGAGTCTAGGGAAGCCTTTTCGTGTTTTAAAATGGTCTGGAAAAGAAAAGGATGTGTTAATATATTAATGAACAAGTGATGCGGTTATTTAAATAACTGCACCACTTACAACACAAGTGTTGCGGTTGTTTCAATAACTGCATCACTTATAACACAAATGTTGCGGTTATAAGAATAATCGCGGCACTTGTTCATTAATATATTGACATTTTACGGGCCATTAATAAATGTTGCGG
This sequence comes from Dysphania ambrosioides, assembly GCA_026401315.1. Lineage (NCBI taxonomy): Eukaryota > Viridiplantae > Streptophyta > Magnoliopsida > Caryophyllales > Amaranthaceae > Dysphania > Dysphania ambrosioides. Next base: position 25,148,913 of record CM048657.1, read on the forward strand.
TTATCAAAATAACCGTAGCACTTATGCCCTAAGTGTTGCGGTTATTTTTGTGTTATAAGTATTGTGATTATTTAAATAACCGCAGCACTTATGACCATGATATTTTTCCAGAATTCTTTTTTGCCAGGGCAGGGACTAAATGCTACGGTTTTTTACATAACCGCAGCACTTTATAACGACCTATGTGCTACGGTTATTTAAATAGCCGCAACATTTATTATAAATGCTGTGGTTATTTAAATAACTGCAGTACTTGTGGTTATAAGTGTTGCGGTTATGAAAAAACCCGCAGCATTTAGGTTAAAAGTATGTTGTCCCTATTCATTTACATCAAAATATATTTAACCGCAACATTTGAGGCGAAGCAATTGAAGTTGTGGTATACTCAAGAAAATTCTTGAAATGGAGCAACGCAAGAAGCTAATGCAGTTATTCTCTGATCTTAATAGAGAATTTGATCAAGTGAAGAAAAACATGTTAAGTCAAGATCCTCTGCCTACGATGATAAATGAGGCATATCATACTCTTCAACAAAAACAATTTGAATCAACTTGTTTCTCAATATGTGGAAGCTAGTGCTTTCAATGTTGCTAGAAATACAAACCTCGAGGTAATTCCTAAACCTAAATATTAGAATTGAAAAGATATGAAGAAGATGAAGTCAGAACTTGTATGTGATCACTGCAAGAAGAAAGGTCATAGTATTGATAGTTGTTTCAATATAATCGGTGTTCCTAACATGGGTAAATAACTCAAGTTAACGTTGATCCAGCACCGATGACAAATGTATATAACGAGATATTCAAGATGATGTAGAACAATACTCACGATAATCCTCTGTCTTTTGCGATCAATTTTGCAGGTACATCATAAATTATCATGTTGATAATATTGATAAGTTATAACACAATAGAATCTCAAATGCTTCATCATTGCAAATTACAAAGCATTAATGATCGTTTTTGTTAGGAAACAATGAATTGCACGCGTTCATTGTATTTGCTCTCCATGTTCATTGTGTTTTTCCCATAATTAATGTAGTCTGCAATTTGTGTTAAACTTCCTTACATTTTGAATTGGATGTATAGTGCTTGCACTGTACACCAGCTTGTAGGATTCTATATTAGGATGTATGATACATGCTACAACTCATGACTATGCTACAAAGGTGGACTGTATTATAAGATAAAAAAAAATGGAAGGATAAAATAGCATTTTAAGAAGTTCCGGCAATTATTTGGAGCACTATCACCGAGTTTACTTTTGTGGTTCGTGGACGTACTAATCTTTTCATCAACTTAGTCATTTCAAGTTAACAACAATGTCTATAGCCACCACTACGGCCCTCAATCCCGAAATTATATTTGCCAGTCTTCATCTTCTTCTTCATCATCATCCTCATTCACCATGGTCACCGACAACCCACCAATTCCATTAACAGCATTGGGGTTATGGGTCCACCAAAATGAATTATTTCTCTCTTTGAGGGGGAAATAGCATTTGGACAATGTTATGTTACAACCATTAATGTAAAGAAACCATTGAGTGGGCCATAAAATCTTTGGAAGCTTAAAAGCTCGAATAATAGCTAAGCTTCATAACTTTTGAAAGTAATATTTTTAATCTCTTACAACTTCATCATTGACTTTTGTACTTTTTTTCCGAACTTCGTAAAAAACAAAAACACATAAATTATATTATATGACAAACGCTCGTAAAGTTGTTTTTGTTAAATTATGAAATAATTTTTGTTTTATTAAGGGATAAATTTTGTCATTTTCTTTTCGAACATATTTCATTCTTTATCAACTAAAATGGTGAAATATTTAATTATAAGAGTTATTTTTATTATATTAAAGATTAACTTTGGTTGCATTAAAAGATAATTTAAATTGACCACTAATATTCCTTGTATACCCAAAATCTTTTTATCAAAAAAGTTGAACTTGGAGATGCCATCATATCCCCGACGAGCAGCCGCTTATCTCCCTTACAGATTTAATGCTTTAAGCACTATGCCCAATTTATGACTAATTTTGACTTTCATCTAATTTGTCAATGTAAGACTTAATCTGCACTTTAAATTCTGTGTATTAGAAAAGTTAGAACCACTGACATCCAATCACCTACTACGAATCCGATAAAGACAGATTTCCTTGCTTGTCTAGTACAAAAATTTCAAAATCATCCAGAGAGTACTACGGGCCAACAGTGTCATTTGGACCAATTAATGCTATTAGATAAGATAGGGCACAACCTTGAGAGAAAACAATCCTAGTTTGAGGGTAATTTTGCATAAAATAGGAAAAAAAAAATAGGAAAAACTAGGACATGTTAGCTCTAAAAAAAGTCTCAGGAGAACATCATGAAATTGTCGAACGATAAATTCATACAGGAGAAGGCACAATTTATATGACAGGAAGCAACAAGATGCTGCAACTAATTGATATTGAGCCAAAGTCAACGCCCAAGCAGAGGCCAGGATAACCTAAGCAGAATGGTGCACTCAAGAAAAGAGTAGCAGAGGCACATAGTATGTAATTTTTTTCTTTGATTACAATAATGTATGGAGGTCTCTTAAAGCTCAGTTGGATATTCAAAACTCTGTGTGGTTCTCTGTACATGTCTTCTAACTAACCTAAATCATCTCTCTCATACTAATCCAACAGATGTCACCAAGCATTAAGTAATGTGTATTAGGCAAAAGAATGAGGGTAAAACCTTGCAGACAGAGCTTAACTCCCAAAAATAAGAGACAGGGATCTTTACAGCCTTAAGTTGGGCATTAGGAGAAGGATTTCTGCCTCATCCATTTGGTAGCCGACCATTTCTCGCCAGCAAGCACTTCACATCCACCATGTACACTACGTGGATCAGGCTGTCCATCAAGACCCTGCAAAGATTATAAGGCGTAGAACAGTTTCACCAAACTCATAATTTCATAACATTGCCCTTGTCTTAAATCCTAGGATGATCGGAAATCCTACTTACCATACTCCAAAATAGAACAGCATCTCCTTTGAGTGGTTTTACAGATACTCCTGTAACCATCTTCCCACCACAGCTACATAAGTCTGAACCAGCCTGTCAAGAAATTAGGCCCTATTCAATTCACTTGATTTGACTGAAATGTATTTTGCTGATTAAACTGATTTTTACTGACCAAATACGATAAAGATATTACTGATTATTACTGATTCACTATTATCTTTTATGCATGAGACTACTGATTTTTGTTCACTAAAACTAAGTTTTACTAATTGAAACTTAAGTTTATTGATTAAAACTGATTTTAACTGAATAATTATTTTTTTAAGATAGACTAAACAGTTCCAGTTGTTGCATAGAACTAAATACTCGAGCAAACAAACTATAATATACTAAAGGCCCAATCAGAAGTTTTTAGCGATAGCAAGGAGATAAGGTTGTTGATAAAAACCTTTATTCCATTCATTCCGAGCATAATTAACACGTTTAGAGATGACTGCAACGAAGTCATATATGCGAGTTGATGTCCTAATCATTTTTGTTTGCTTTACACTTTTTCTTCCAAGTTCAAATGCATCTCATCAGTCATCACATGAATACAACATGAAGGTGTTGGAGTTATCGGGTGGAAGCGTGTCAGTGCATCAATGAGCGGATCTAGGGGATTTAATATGCTGGGGGTTAAGTGGTGGATCTATTGGCCCATCTAGTTCTGGTGGTATAGGAGGAGATGGGGGAATTTGGAAGAACCGAAGGCTGGATATGCCACTTTTTCATCGATTGGACCCAAATAGATGGATACTTTGGGCCGAGAGGTATGTCAGTTGATGAGAAAATAGAGGCCGCAATGGTATCCATGGAAGGTGATGCACTAAAGTAGTACAAATGAGAGTCCAAAAGGAACCCAATACTGTGGTGGGATCTTAAGGAACTTGCTCTCGTTTCCATCCAAAAAACGTGGTATCTCTAATGTGAGCAATGGTTGGCCACCACCAACACTACCTCAGTGGTGGACTATCAATGGAAGTTTATCAAGATCGCAGCAAGGGGGTTTTCAGAATTTGTGTTGATGAGGCAGGTCATCAATGGGTTAAAGGAGGATTTAAAGGTGGAGATTTGGTTGCTTAACCCACGATCTGGCTATATGGGAGGAGGAAAGAAACCGGGTTTCAAAAGTCTAGATACAATCACACTAGGCCTGGTCCTATTAAATATAAAACAAATCAGAGTTCTCAGACCTGCGACACCAACAATAAGAACCTGGCCCACTCCATTAGAAAAAACACTTGCCTTATAATACTAATCAAAAGCAATCCTTCTCCCTCACACGACCGTTGAATGATGTAAAATGATGGACAGAAGAGAGTTTTTCAAATGCGATGATAAGTGGAGTCTAGGGTGCTAAAGAAAGGAGCTTAGTGTCCTATTACTCCATGGCGAGGATGGAGAGTAATTAGCTGAAGAAGATTATGGGAGTGAGTTGCCTTCACCGACGAAAAAGGTAGCCACTATCGTCTCACTACACTCACTAAATTGTGGGGCTCACAAGTCCAAACCCCATGAACTTCACGAGAAGGATCACCAGTAGAGAGGTAGTGATGATGATAGATCTTGATGCAACCCATTCATTTCTCTCACAATGGAGGAAGAGTTAAGAGTATTGGTTGCAAATTCTAAAGTGTTTAACATACCACTTGGCAACAGAGAGGCACCACTTGGCACTGAGACAGTAGTGGTGGATGATTTCCTGCCTTTAGGGTTGGGTCGATAGGATTTCAATGGTTAGAAAGGCTAAGGCCTCACTGATTGAAAAACTCAAATGATGCAATTTCAACAAAATGGGGCGACCTATACACTCAAAGGAGACCTGGCACTAGTCCGATCAAAGGTGTCACTGAAGGCCATAGTTAGGACTTTGCCTAAGCAGGGTGGAGGACAGTAGCTGGAGTGCAACATTTTGGATGCAAAGGTGGGATCTACAGATCAAGGTGTACACTCAGCAGAATTCCTTCAAGGTATAACTTTAAAATTTGAGACAATTTTTTCAATGCCAGGAACATTACCACCAAAGGGGATATAAACATGTAATATATTTCAAGGAGGGCAGTAACCCAATTAGTGTGAGTTTGTATCACTATCCCAAGTTCAAAAAGATGAACTTGAGAAGGTCATCAGAGAGATGATTCTGCTGGAATTATAAAATCATCCTTCAGTCTATTCTTGATTCCAATGTCATCAGTCAAATAGAAAGATGGCTCATGGCATTTTGGGTTAACTGCGAAGCCTTGAACAGGGAGACCGTACCAGATAAGTACCCGATACAAGACTTACACAAGACATCTTTTAGAACTTATAAGGGCCACAATGAGCTCTTAGTCATGCCCTTCGGGTTGACAAACACTTTGTCTATCTTTCAATCATCGATGAATAAATCTTTCGTCCATATATCCGTAAGTTTGTACTTGTTTTCTTTGATGACATTCTCATTAGGGATGTTAATTCGGCTCCACGGATCGATTCTAGGTTGACCCATTGTGGGTCTGTTTTATCGGTGGTCAATTTGGTCTTTCAGGTCGGGTCGGGTCATTATCTAGTCGGATCAAATCGGTTACTTTCTTTCTTGGGTTTAGTCAGGGTTCCAATCGGTAATATTCGGTTCGGGTCGGGTCATGTTTTGTTTGGGTCAATCCGAGTTGGTTCCTAGATGGGTTAAGTTCATTCTTAATGTTGCTTATTCTTCAATGGTTCATTAAAAATAGGCAACTTTAAGAATGAACTTAAACCACAACAAATATAAGGACTTAAGAATGAAGATCCAAATACAACTTTTTTAAAAAGAATCTAATACTTGATAAAGTGATAATATTAATTAGTAAAACAATACTTAAATATTTAGGAATTAAAAATAGGCAACTTTAAGAATGAACTTAAAACACAACAAATATATGGACTTAAGAATGAAGATCCAAATACATAATACTTGATAAAGTGATAATATTAATTAGTAAAACAATACTTACTTAAATATTTAGGAATTAAAAATAGGCAACTTTAAGAATGAACTTAAACCACAACAGATATATAGACTTAAGAATGAAGATCCAAATACAACTTTAAAAAAAAAAAAAACAATCTAATACTTGATAAAGTGACAATATTAATTAGTAAAACAATACTTACTTAAATATTTAGGAATTCTTTTAAAAACTTATGAGTTAAGTTCCACAATATATATGTTTTAAAATAAGAGTTTTAAGTTTTAAGGTTATCTCAAATCGAGTCATAAATAAGTCCGGTAAAATTAGGTCACAAAAAGTCCGGTTTTTATTCGAGTTGGGTCTATTACGGTAAGGTTAACTTCGGGTCCGATCTTTAACGGATCGGGTAACATTTAGGGCGGATGTTGTTCTGCTTTGTTCTTGGAATATCGGGTCTAATTGATTTCAAGTTGACTTATGGTCGGGTTGGGTCAATTTACGGGCCTCACTTTACTCGTCACCATCACGCAGATGCAAGTCAGTTTCAGGTAGTTTCGCGAGTCGGGTCAGATTTTGACATCCCTAATTCTCATATACAACAAGGAAGAGACAAAAACATATATAAAGTATGTGAGTTGGGTGCTTTAAAAATAGGTGAACATTGGCTATATGCCAACCTGAAAAAAAGTTTGGTAAAAATGTAGCAGCTTATTTGGGACGCATAATTTCAGAAAATGGGATGGCTATGGATTGGAAGAAAGTCGGAGCCATATTGAATTGCGAGATCCCAAAGAACAAAGAACTCGAGGAAGTTGAGAAGATTTCTAGGCTTTACGAGGTATTATCGTAAATGCATAATGTGTTATGTGCAAATAACACCGCTATTGATGGATCAATTGTGGGGATGCATTTGGGTGGACGAAGGAAGCTCAGAGGCATTTGAGCAATTCGATAAGACCATGGTGACAGCTCCCATGTTATCATATTTTACATGAAGAAACAAATGCTTCTTGCCATTGTTTGGGGGCTGCGTTAATGCAAAAACAGAGTTTGCATTTTAAAGCAAGCTTTTAGGACAAAGGCTCAGCAAAAATATGTTAATGAGAAGGAATTGATGGCCATGTGTCTTGGTGGAAAAACAGAAACACAATCTCTTGGCAGACAATTCACCATCCATATCGATCAACAAAACCTTCGGAATGTTCCTAAACAAAAAGAATTTGGGTAGCGTTTTAGAAGTCGGGGGAGAGTGCTCCACAAAAAAACCGTCTGTTCAACACTTCCCCCATATGTCTACTAAGGTTACTCCATTCAAGGTATTTATAAGAGGGATCCACCCCAATTATTGAGCTTGTATGAAATGCTATATGAGAGAGATGTGCTAGACGAGCAATATGTTCAATTGTTAAGGGCTCAACAAAAGATGAAATTGAAGACTGACTTGCATAGGAGAGGAATTGTTCGAAGTGGGGGATATAGTGCACCTTAACCCACAGACTTATAGGCAGAAATCACTGGCAAGAAGACCTTTTGAGAAGTTGGCAACGTGATTTTATAGGCAATATACAGTACTAAGGAAACTAGGCTTAGTTGCATACAAACTGCAGCTTCTAAAAAATTGAATACGGTTGATAAAGCCATTGAAACAAAGATGCTAAGTCAGTGGGTGAATTTGCTAGAATTTGATGCAACATGGGAGGGAGCTGCTGAAATATTAGCAAAGTTCCCTGATTTCCACCTTGAGGATAAGGTGAGTCTCCGGGAGCGAGGAAATGTAATGAACCATCCTAGACCACAGAAGATCTTGAAAGATACAAGAGATGTGGCAAGTACAACAAAGGAAAAATAGCTTACAAATCGGTGCATGTTTGTGCTCTGCTCATTCGTCAAAGGGGGAATGCTCCAAGTATGCATGAGACTATCATAAATAGGGGAGAGGTGCGCACTATTTGGTGGCATGATTTATATGGTTTGTTTGTATTGAGAGAGACCTGGCCTCTCAAAATAAAGCTGCTATGTTATCCTTTTATCATCAATAAAACTGCCTGCTTATTTCTTCGAATATTCTCTATTATCCTCTGTTTCTCTCATATCTTTCCATCTTCTTCTTTTGCTCATTCTTTCAATTCTTGCTTGTCGTGCTCTTGAGGTGTTGGAGGATAGTCAGTTCATTACAATGACAGTGATGGCCAAGACAACGAAAGTTATGGGGTTACGAGGTAATGATACTCATCACACACAAGAATGATAAGTAAAATATACATCATTACAGCTAACGACTATCCCCAACTCATGATTATTAAAATAAGCGCAAAATGCATCTAACTCCATCTTAATTTGCCCTTTTCACACATTGACATCATGCCCTCCTACGCCCACTATTGTATAAATGTTCTCGGTGAGTATTTATACAATATGGGTTGTTAAGAATCAATTCGAAACCCAAGATCACAACTAAATCTCACGCAAATGTCAAACAATGTTCACACACCAACATAGCAATCCCACGCACCAAATCTAAGTTTCCCAGCAATAATTTGAATGCAAATGAAAGACTTTAACAATCCAAGAAAATGCAAATGATATTAAGAGTACTTAGATTCGATGCAAGGACCAAACTTGCCAAACAATTCAAGAATTCTCATGCAAACCTCAAAGAACAGCCACACACAATTTCCAAGCAAACCCTAATGAATTCCAACTTTATGTTCTAGCTTTAACTCACGTTGATTTTAAGCAAGAACTCAAGAATGATTTGCAATTCACAATCTTCCAATTCGTGTAGCTCAAACACAAGCCTAAACATAACTATTGAAACCAAGAATTATCAAGAATCTAGATAAATTAAAGAGGCAAATTACCTTATAGAATTTCACCATGTAAATCACTTCTAAGGGCATCTCTAATAAGCTAGGATACAGATTCACTACCTAGCACCAATTAAGGCTCCAAGAACACCACCCAATGCACCAAGATTGAGTTAGAAAGGACAATAATTAAGTCTCAATTGCACGAGAATCAAGAAGCAACCAAAACGATTTTTTCATAAAACTTCATTGATAAATTCGACTGATTGCTTCCCCTTTTAAAGAGTTAAGATTAGCTTACACCTTATTGTCCACCTATGCACTAGTTGGTATTACACATAAGCAATCAGTTGCCAACTAAAAAAACAAGAAACCCTATATCACAAGCCTATCATCTGGAAGAAAATCAAATTCTTATTAACTCGAAGTAGCACACAAACTTGCTCTCCACAAAGCCTAACAAAGTGCTCCACCAAGTAGTTCAACTTCTTGGAATTCCTCCATGCTCGTCTCCTTCCATCCCACCATTCAAAGCAACCCAAGAAACACACCCTAGATAGCCATTAAGGTTCGAATACTCCTCAAATAGTTCATTAGCCTTATTGAACCCCTTAGCAACCAAGTGGATGAGCTTGTCATCCACAATCAAAGAAGGTGGTTTCTTGAACTCTTCCTAGACCTTAAGGCTCTTCCTATCACCCACCGTCACCACTGCCTATCCCCACACTAAAGTCACTTCTCGTCCCTATATCACCACAACTCCTTTTTCTCTTCCTCTTCTTGTGGGATTTTCTTAGCACCCTCATCAAACCATTTCTCATCCTTCGTAAAAGTTTTGTTTTCACTCACCCTTACTTCCTCTTGTTCCATTTTTTCTCAATTCTCAAAGGTTTTAGGGTTTTTCTTCTGATTTACTTTACCCTTTTTATCACCCTTGGAATTTTTTTCCTTAGGATTACGAATCTCTCTCTTCACCTCTTTTACTTGTTCTTCTTATTTCATTTTCACTTTTTTGTCCGGACACTTTATTGTAGGGGTGGCAAAAACTGACCCAACCCGCCAACCCAACCCGAACCATTTATAAAGGGTTAGGTTGAAATTTTTAACCCGATTAATTAAATGGGTCAACCCATCCTAACCCAACCTAATTATTAAACAGGTTGGGTCAGGTTGAAATTTTCAACTCGATTTCAACCCGACGCGACTTGTTATTAGTGGGTTTGATTTTTATACATGGGTCGGGTTTAATTAATACGGGCTATAAACTCAAGTCATAATTAACACCAACCAAACCTATTTTCTACTTTCTATTTGCATTTTGCCGCTGTGCCTCTTCACTCTTAGTCTTCGATTTTTCATTTTTTCTTCTCTTTGTGCCTTCTTCAGCACTTGTCACTCCTCTTTACGTCTTCTTCACTTCTCAATGCTCTCTACCTCTTCTTAACATATTGTGAAACTTTTTAATTTGGTTGTATTAAGACTATATTAAGATTTGAGATTTTTATTTTACATTACTTAGAACTTGGAAAATTAAAAACTCAAATGACTTTTACTTATTAAATATGTTGAGAGTAGGTTGGGTTGGGTTGAAATTTTCAACCCATTTAACAACCCAAACCCATAGCAGGTTGGGTTGAGTTGAAACTTTCAACCCATTTAATAAACAGGTTGGATTTGAGTTGACATATTTCAACCCGAACCCAAATGGGTTGAACCCGAACCCAACACAACCCATTGCCACCCCTACTTTATTGTCCTTGATAATATGTACACCTCTACTATGAAACTTTGTTGGAACCCTAAAAAAACCACTTATCCTTCTGAAGAGGATCAGACAGAGTCATCCCTGACCTGTAACACTCCTTACATCTCAAATGCTATTCCTTAAGGTTAAATGTAAACTTAAGTTGCATCGCCAACATGGTGGAGCCCTCATAGGTTGTTTGCTCTTGACTACCAGAAATACCAATCAAAATAAATTACTGTAGAACTGCAACATGCATGAAGTAAGGTATCAATGCATCTCTAGAGAACAAATTTCAACAACATTAGAGAACAAAGCACCAACTAAAAAAAATTCCTCAGGCTTACCATAGGGAAATATGTTTCACCCCCTTCAACATTGTCACTTAAGTACATCAGCATAGTTGCCACTCTTTGACCACCACGTTTCACATTGAACTGAAATCACACAAAAGTATAAGGGATCAAAAAGTAGGACAAGCAGAATAGGAGCAACAGATGGTTCTGGTCATAGGAAGACATGACTCACAGCATCAGAAAAGTAGTCATGGTGGGGTCTGTAAAATTGATCCCTCTCGTACCTAAGCCAATCAGTAATCAGGTTGAATTCTTAAGAAAGTAATTTTATTGATTCTTTGAAATGATTCTAATTGAAAATATTTAAGCAGTTCACCTTAAAACTTGAATGAGCTCCCCATTTTCTACTGGTACTTGAGAGTATACAGAAATTCTTTTTTCAATGGCCTGATGATCCAAGAAAAATATCAGCACTCCATTTACAGTCATTGAGGTAACAGTTTAACAATATCAGAAATACACAACAAAAATTAGCCGCCCAGTTTTAATCTTGCTATGGAAGAGGATGAAAAGGTCAATATAAAACCAACCTCATCCCAAAATAATTAGAGATGATTAAACAGCCGTTTTAGAAAAAGAAATATCCTCAAGAAGATGCAGCTTGCAGGAGTAATGCTATGATTCTTGCTCTCAGTTATACGATGATATGGGTTTGGTTAATCTGGTAAGCACTATGATAAAATCCCTAAAAAATTTCATATGAATCCATTACCATCATTGTCACTTATTATTCTTTTCCAAACGGGTCTTCAAGGACTTGAGACTTTCATATCAAATGATTAACGTCCAAAAAGAATCAAAGACATCCATGCAAACACACACCCTTCCCGATTGGAGGTGGGACTCTTGGGAGGACGAAAGAATGTAATGTAACTTAACATATGGAAGTATATACTCTAAGCAGTACAGAAAATGAACCAGTCAAGAAAATCTTCATCCTAAACCATGAACACATCCCAGTTAGTAAATAAGTAAATCATAACTTCACATACTCAAATCCAAGGGGTTCTAAGAAATTTACTCTATCGCTGCAATAGAATATGACCCAGATCGCTAACATTATTTTATTTTTTTTGGGTTAAGCAATCTAAACATTAACAAAATTCAATTCAATGTTAATCACGAGCAGAAAATACAAGTACATATCCCAAAGAAGATACTGATGCACCAAAAGCATTAGAGAATATGAAGCCAATTCAATAAGTTTCCAAACACACAGATGTCCTGCAAAATTCATATAAAAGCTAAGAATTTTCCAGAAAATAAAAGGGCTAAGAAGAGAGACAAGCTTACCTCTATCAATGGATATTTCCTCTCATCTTGATGTAAGAACATTCCAGAACTTGTCCTAACTTCACTTCGAACTCCCTATTTCATGCATAGTGATGATTAGATAAATTGCTAATAGCAAATTCACACGTGAAGAAAATGTTGACACCAAATAGTAAAGTCAACTACATAACTTTCTTTCATAAGTAAATCTACAAGTCACAATATAGAAATTGAAAGGAGGTAGGAAAGTAGGTAAAAAAAAAAAAAAAAAAACTGTACACATTTTCCCTGATGGCTCAAAATAATGTCTGAGTTTTAATAAATAGCAGAAGGCATGCTTTTAGAACAGAAAGGAATTAAATCTTGACAACAACACAACCACTATCATATGATCATAGAAGACAAAGTATTAATAACCTATCATCAGCTAATAACAAGAGATATCTAAAGCAGAGAAAGTATTGTTGACATGAATGAGCATTAACCTGCAATTAGGATAGAAGGTCAGAAAAGCTACAGTTATATTAAAAATGTATTCAGAAGAAATATGTGCAACATATTCAGGTCAATCACAGCCAATCCATATTATCCTCCTTTACTGATGATAATCCTAAGAGAAGATTCAACAAAGAGCGACCAAAAGGAGTTAGAAAGTAGAAAATGGCAGAAACCTTTCCTGTTTTTGTGTCAACCACGGTAGAAACTTGAAGGCGGGGCATAGAAATAGCTCTCAGATAATCACATTCCTGAAGAAAACAAGAAACTCTGATCAGCAGATACGATTCACAGAAAACTTGAGTAAAACATATGTAAATTCATAATATTATTTCATGAGGCCTAAAACATGAAAAGGTTGTGAGGGAGGGGTGTCAAATCATGAAGCTAGTGGATGATTTTATACATGATGAATGGGATTTTTCCTGATCCTGCAAGGCTGGATTTGGTTTCATTGGGCCTGCATAAAATTTGTAGCGGTTTGTAGCTCTTGTGCAGGATATCACGTAGAGAACTAGAAGAAAACATGCAGCATGTAATATATTATTGGTCCCAAGTTCCAATATCAGCATTAGAATTTGGTAAAATCTAGTGCTTACGACTTGGACACAGCAACATTTCACTAAGAGTGAGATGACTTGATAGTTATGAGTTGAGGTCAAAATCATGATGTTATGTGTATTCATTCATGTTGGGTTTGCCAGTTGGTTTTTTGAAAACTAAGCTTGCATGTGTTATTTGTTATTAAAGCAGGGGTTTATGTTTGGTCCACACGGGATTAGCAGCAGCTGGATTTTTTATATGGGTCATGTATTGTTATGGCAGGATGGACCTCAAGCTAGAAAAGCAGTAATGAAGCTCATCTCTTGTATTTGGCAAGAAAGAAATGTGGCAAAAGAAGCACAAAAATGACACAATAATCCGCCATTCATAAACAGTAATACAACCAGTGAACGATATATGCATCAAAAGAGAAGAGGAATTGTTGCTGTATATGACAGTCATACACTTTGAAAAAAACAAATTAATCCAGACCAATCAAAATCACAGCATAAACTAATGAGGCTAAAAGAAAATCCATCATGCAAGAGAGGTTCTGAGGACAAAAACTATATGAAGGGAGCTTACCTCCATACTCAAAAAATCATGAAGCACGATGACTCGGGGTGACCAGCTTATCACCTCAGGCTTGACCTTCAAAAGAGGGAAAGAGGAATTACCACCTTAGATCAAAGGAAAACATGCTATACCTTTGAATTATGTTCACAAGATATTTAATTCCCAATATAGACAGAGGGTTTTGATCAACATGTGACCAACAATCAATTAAAAAAAGCACTGGCATTGGAACGTTAGATGAATGTCACCAACAATCAATTCAAAATTTTCATTGTTTTTTTTTATTTAGCACCACTGCATTTTATGAATCACTTTTGGATTAAATGTTTGATTAACAATCTTTCATAAGCTTGTACAGAGCATATTTTTGTAGTCAAACTTGCACCATGTCATAATGGTTTTTGCTCCTCTTGAACTGCCAAAGGACAAGAAATTTTCTCAACTTCGCTGGCTATTCCAACCAGTGGAGCGCGATTCATGCATTCATACAACATACATGAAGAAAAGGATAAATATCCATAAGGAGTAAGGAGGCATATTGTTTTCCTAAATACACTGAGGGGGCATGTGGTTTCTCTAAATACTCAGGTGCCCTTGATTTTTTTTAATTATTACGATGAAGTGGCATATTCAATAGTTCCAGTGGAATTTTAAGAATGGATCTGAGTGTAGATTACTATAATTCCTAAAAATCAGGGCATGGGGACTCTGTCTGAGATTTGGACATGGATATGGTGACACGGCGTACATAATATTTTCAAATTTTAAGAATTTATTAGACATTTATAAATATTTTTGGTAGAATTTGTGACTTTTAGAGATAATGTTCATTTTTTAGAGTTAAAAACAAAGATATAAATAAATAAAGTGTTTTTGAACAATTTTGTGAGATGTGGCATATCAGTCATAATCACTAAGACACAAGTACTTCAGAACCTAACCCATGTGTCAATGACAAAAAACATGAAAATCCATCTCTCTTACTTAAAACTTAATCAAACTTAGAAAAATAAAGTTCATCATGGTTGACCTAAGCAGCAAAACCATTGCTTCTGAAGTGGACCCCTCCCCATCTTTAATTAAAATAAGGAAAAACATAAAATTTTGCCTTTTTTCAGATGCAACTTCATCATCCTCCTCCATCTCCCTCCTGCTCCAGACTCCTACAATCGAATTCCTGCAAGCTTATAAAATGCGAAGTAATCTCACCCAATGTCTCACCTTAACCACCACAATAAAAGCCCCAAGAATTAAAATCCATGTATATTAAGTTACACCTTTGATTTCAAGATCTGGGGTTTACGATTCACGATTATTTTCCAAAAATTGATCTCTTTTCCTCTTTATCTGGGTTGCTATGTCTGACTGCACAGTGCCAGGTCTGATGTACCCGTAACAAAGAACCCTCCTGTCCTTTATAACAGAAATAAAGTTGAAAAAGTAAAGCTATGTAGGAAAAAAAATTAACTGGACTCGGACACCCAAGTCAGCAGTGGTACATGACTAAATACTACACAATTCTTTGAATTGAAATTTTCCCTTACATTCGCCTGTAATCAAGCATCAAGTAACCATACTCAAATTGTAGTGTTGAGAATCTGACGAAATTACTTCAGCTGAAATGAACAACCTACTTCAGTACATTGACCAATTTATTTTGAACAAGGATAATTAATCAAGGATACTTATATCTGAGCCACCTTACAACAGCACACACTGCTAAAAAAGAAATGGTTCCTAGAGCCCCAACATCTCTTCTCAAATATGGCTTACACTAGGAATTTCTCATTCAATACTTCAATTAATCATAGACTTTTGCTTTCGGTCCTATATAGAAGCTTATCATTTCAATTGCTCTTACAAATACAACTCAAGTAAACAAAATCCTCATATAAGCTGTAAGAAGCAATAAGAGGTTATTGGGATGAACGAAAATGGATTCTATTTCATGCTTAACTAAAAGTAATTTTCCTATTCAACAAATCTTTCACTCAATGGGTGGTATTATGACATTTTACTATATCTTGACATCTAAAACAACAATATCACTAAAAACGGTAGAATAGGCGACCTCAGTGTAATAATCAGGATGTGAGGCTACCCTAGTGTAATAGCCACCTCAGCAATTAAAGTTTAGAGCACTATCTGTCTCTGCATATTCAAGGAATTCTTTTCCCAAGCACAAGGGAGATATATCAATTATAGAAGAGATGAGATGATTGAGGGTTGAAACAATCTTATTAAATAAGATATTAAGAGGGTTGGTACAAAATACAAATTTTAATATAAATCTGACTGAGTTCTATGTCAGTCTGTATGCCTCATCAAATGCCATTCCCAGAATGCATAATATAGAATCTCCGTGCAGTAAAAACCACTATGACCTATTTTAACTGCTACTCTTCAACTAAAGTAACCCAATAAAACTAAAGGACATGCAGTAAGATCCTAATAAATAACATGCTTAGGCAAAGCATATTGTTCAAAGAAAGTTTAACTGAGAATATGGAGAAAAACTATATCAGGGCAGGAATAGTTTCCTGAAAAATAATGGAGTTATATGCAAGGATGGTGGAAAGTTGCAAACAGAACCAGAAACACATACTTATGAGTTACGAACCTTGATGGATATGATTCATAGAAATCCAGAGCCAAATAAAATAAAAGACTTACAAGTCCAAGGCGTAAAAGAGAAGCTTCTTTGTCATTAGCCCAACTACTAATGCCTGCAAAGCCAAAGAAATAATACACAAGGTCAAGCTAATCAAAAGAATGTGCATTAAGTAAACTGGCAGATTCAGAGAGACAACAACTTTCTAGAACCAGAGAAAGACCCAAATCATACATTACAAAATCAAATCCACAGAAAATCCCAACACATACAAAAATGAGATAACAATTATACGATTACTGATGCTATCCATATAGCTTTCTTCTATCCTAATTAGATTCAAAGTAAACCCAAAACAACCAAGAGTAATTTTCATGGCCCAAGTTCCCATCATAATTCCATAATATTTTCCATCTTTTTTCCTTCTTGTTTCCTTTCCTTCTCTTCAGCAAAGTGGTTGTTAAAAGAGTTGGAATGCCTATACAACAACAGACATTTCTGTTGCACCTTACTGTTCATTTTCAATGATCTCTATTGGACAGGTTTTTAACTCAGGATGAGACAGACCTTTACTTTGACACCAAAGGTAGAAATATTATTATTGTAAACTTAAGGCTGCATTACTATACACCCGCACTGTAGTCTAGGTATGATCCTTGGAGGCATTATGATAATAGAATGATATGGTAGGACAGCAACACAATAACAAACTTACAAGGGTAAATGAAACTTGAAAAGCTTAGCAACATCCCTATCAAATACTTTCAGGAGAATACATAGGCACCATGTCAAGTACGAAGCTCAAGAGGAGCGCACACATGTCATACAAATAAGTCACAATTATGAACGGGAATGAAATTAAAATAAATATATAGTTTTCTGAATATTATAATGGTATCATTAGCTTATATCAATAAAGACATCTTAATTAGGCAACATAAGGAACAAAGTTCTATTACAGATTATTAAACTTGTGAGATAAATATTTGCTGAAAAAGATGAGAGGAGAGATACCTGTGGACAATGGAAGATAGCCGCTAGCTTGTGTTAGCTGCATCTTTCTAGATGACGGAAGGCCAGTGCCTATATTAATGTAATTGATACAACAATCAGCATGAATTAAAACCAAAGCATTGCAGGAACTGATTAGGCAATAAAACATGCATCGATCAATATAGGGCTCGCATAATCTGTTAATGAGAAGACTGAGTACATTCAGATTCCTAGCACTACACCATATTAATGTCATACAAAAGCAATTGAGTTCTTCTATCACCAAGATACTTTAGGTTATTTCAATTTGATTTTTATTTGATTTTATACAATTATTGAACTTATTTTTTGAATATTTTATTTATAGATGATGGTGATAATGGTGGTGGTGGTGGTGATGATAAGGGTGGTGATGGAGAGAACTCTCAAAGTCGACGTAATCCTTCATTCATGTGGCTATTCTATGAAAAAGTTCCAATCACAGATTTGAATTCGACCAGGAAGGAACCAAAAAAGTTCAAGTGCCATTACCTTGTTTGCAAGCAAACAGGAAGAAAGTCTTGCAGTTTCAAGTGGATGGCCGAGCAAGGACGAGAATATTGTCACGTTATAAGAATAACGTACATGGAATGAATTCCGCTGCTATGGAATCGGGAGGATCATCGACCGGTCAAAGCAACTACACAAATTTATGGGTAATATGTCCAATGGAGGTATGTCTTTCACGTATAATATAGATAGAATGACTGATGAATTGAATAAGTTTGTTATTGCTAATGAATTGCATGGTGAAAATGAGAACTTTGAGCATTTTAAGGGAGTATTCAAACTGCTTATTATGCATATAAGAGCTCTTTGATTGAAATGTTTCGTAATTTTAATGGACGTATCAGCCAAACTAGTGATACCTGGACTTCTAGTTTGGTGAACAATTTTTTTCATTACTACCCATTGAATTAATGATGAATGATATATTTAGAAACGAATCACTAATTCTAAGGCAATGCAGGAGAGACATACCAGGTTTAAGATCAATGTCCGGATAATTGAATGTTTGAAAACTTTCCATTTGTATGATAAATTTTTTTCCTTGTCTCTTGACAATGCAAAGAGTGAACACTAAGTGTATTGAATATTTGAAAGGTGATCATAGTTTGAAGTTGTTATATGATGGTGAACTTTTGCATTTTCGTTGTGCTTATATTTTGAATTCGTCTGCCTAAAAAGTATTGGTTAATTGACTCATTTGACTAACCCTAGTAGAAGTGTCATTAAATAGATTAGGATTACCTCCTAGGTTAGAAAGAGGTACATAGCCTTCTTAAAGGAAGGTCATAAGAAAAGACAATGGTATATCGATACCCTAATTCATTGGAACTTCAACTATACGTTAAACGATGCTTTTAAGCATGGTGATTTTTACCCTTCTTTACAATGAAACTCGGGTGAATCCCAATAAGTTAATTACGAATGATCATTGGACTACTGCTACATTTAATCGTGATTTTTTGGCTGTTTTAGACCACGCAAGAAAAATATTTTCTCAAATATAGAACCCGAACATTCATTTAGTCATATTAGAGTGTATTTCAGTAGTTAGCACTATTAATGAGCATTTTCAAGCATATTAGTTCTGTTATTATTAAGTGGTACGCCTATTTTGCTGAATCTTTAATAGAGGTAAAGGCGGCACCGTGAACGTTGGAGCTAGTCACAACATTAGGTATGTAAAAGAACTACGAGAGTTTTGATTCTTTCATGATACATAGGCAACTTATTTATGAAAATTAAATTACAAATGCTAATTTCCAAAAATAAGTTCAAGCCCTTTTTTCCCCCACCCACAAAATTAAGAAAATAAAAATAAGGCAATTTTGATTTTAATTCATAAAAAATTGATAATATTTATAAATATCAACATATGAATATCAATAAAATATATGAATATGAATATATGAATCTCTATAATATAAACGAAAAATTAATATATGAATATCAATAATATATATGAAAAATGAATATATTAATATCGATAATATATAATCAATTCATTCCCTTTTGTTTATCATATTTAGAATATTCCATTTGAGGAGTGAGAAACTTAAATGTGATTTCTTATTAATATATTTAAGTTAAAACATATACATATCTGATCTTGTAAGATTCGTCTCGAAATATAATTTTTAATATGAAAATTTTATATTTTTTACAATATGTATTTAGAGATATTATAGCTATAATATGTACTTTGGAAATTGTACAAAAAGAAAATGTGACAAACAAAAAGAAACTGAGGAAGTATATGAATAATGAATATATGAATATCGATAAGATATATGAACAATGAACATATGAATATCGATAATATACATGAATAATGAATATATATTTAAAAAAATTGTTTTTAGGACTTTTAAATGAACTTAACAACATATATTAAAGTTATTATTATTAAAAGTGGTTTTAGTAGATTATCAATATTAATAGAATATAATGAATGTAACTATTGTATAGAATTCATGTTATTAACATAACATAATTAGAAAAGTTTTTGCAAATTTAGTTATGCAAACAAAAATTATAACCACAAAATTATACTTGTACAAACTTATCTGGTTGTTTAAATATTTTCATAAATAATTGGATTGTTTAAGATTACAACTTTGAAGTTTATATAATTTTGTTCTAAATAGTATTTCAAGGAATATAGGAATAAATCGAATAATGAATACATAATAAATTGGAAGCCCAAACCCGGCCCGCTTGCCTGGACAATAGAGGTGATAGAAAGAAACAAAATAATAAATCATATTTTTGGGACATGGAGGCCAGCAAACAAAATGTGTAGGAAGGATATGGCATTTAAGTCGTATTAGTTAAAGCAATACACTTGCATTGTAACAATGCATAATACCTTACACCAAGAAAGTCATCGGTATTAGGCAAATAAAATACTACAAACACAAGGAAAATAAAAAATTAGTACCAGATGAGTCTTCAAGCCGGTATATTAATGCTAACTGAAACAATGCACCTGCAAATTCCAGCAACCAAGCAGTCAATTTTTATGGACATTGATGAAAAAGATATATCAAGATTCATGATCATCATCAACCTAAATCAATAAGTAGTGAGAGACAAAAGTGAACAACCTGGTGCACAAAGTCGGTGAATCCCATGCAAACAACAATAACATTTTGTTCCAGGAACTATAAGTCCAGCTGCTTTTCAAAGCACTTACTATGGAGTGGTCACAAAAACTAAACTATCATACCCAGAAGTATGTCAGAATTCAGATTTTCCAGCCATCAACTGTTCAGATTCATACCAAAAGTCACTTAATTTTTCAAATTTTGACAATAAAACCTCAAGGAGCTAAACATGGTGCAACTACTTCCCTGTCAATATTCGTAACTTTTTACAAAAAGACTTTATCAAGACATAATATACATAGGAGAAACTACCATCACTAGAGATACAGCTCACACAATCCATAAAATATTCAAATCTGCCATATATCTTTCAAAAATGTAACGCTATGACACTGTTATGTCCCAAGTATAAACATGTTTTTTCGTTAACACATAAGAATTCACAATCAGTATAACAACGTTAGTATGACCAGACTCTGATGCAAAAAATTTGCGATTCTCAGGGACAGATTGATCATCCGATAAACGACTCCATCTATGTAAAAACCAATTTCAACATAAGGCTATGCTACATTTTTCCTTTCCATGTTCGTCTAAATCCAGTTCAAATGTAAGAAATTCAGTTCAAGAATTTCTACAGCAGTAACAAAACGCACTACTGATTCATTAGATATTGCACTCTCAAATTCACCTCAATTGTTAGCCGAGTCCCTGAGTCGGACACGTACGACATAAACCCAAGTCTGACACGAGAACCCTAGTCCGCGTAACTTAGGTCGTCGGAGTTCATTAAATTTCATAAGGTTTAACTGAAAATTAGTAATGCGATCACACTCATCTACCAAAAATTACACCAAAATTACAGCCAATTAAGAGTAATTTATGCAAACAACAGCAACAAAATCTTCAAATTTTAACAGAATCGAAAAAACAGATGGTCATCAAATTAATAATGTTCATAAATGGATCACATTATTAAACCTAAAGTAAAATATGAGTAATTTGAGGAGAAGGAAATACCGATAATCATTCCAACAGTGACAAATGTGAGGAGACCGAAGACGACTTTAACTGCGGTAGCCATGCCCACTGCCTATCGACGAGAGAGAGGGAGAGGGAGGGAGAGAGAGATAGAGAGAGATTCGGAGTCCTAAATTTGGGAGTGAAGTCAAAATGATGTTCTACACAAAAAAGGACGCCCACAGCTTTGAAAATGGATGGCCGGCATGGCCCCTTCGGTCTTTTACTGGGTTGACTCCTGGGTTCGCCCTTTTTCATACGTTCTTAACTTTTTTTTTTTTTTTTTTTTGAACTTTCGGTATTAGAGTTGTTGATTTTAATAATATCTAGTGAGTATTTTTGGACGATATTCTAAATTGTCACATATGCTATATATATGTCAAAGAAAAAATTAACAAATTTTGTAATTACATGGAATTTGGTTAAAAATATAGTTTTTATGGAAATGATAGGAGAGTTTAAATTTGTAATGAGTTGGGACGAGAGATTATATCTAGCATATACTCTTCTTAATACTAAAATGTCTAAGACATGTTGTTACTTATTATTATTATTATTATTATTATTATTATTATTATTATTATTATTATTATCAACTACTATTAGTATTACTACTATGATTTAGTATTGTTATTATTATTGTTGTTGTTATAGTGGCAATCCTAAGAGTCGCCTCAGGTGCATCTATTTTTCAATGGTTAAACTATGCATCCACTATACACCTAAATAATTATAGCACAAAGTGCAAGATTTGTACACATAAATACAAAAAATGAATATTACTTTAATGGCGGTAAACATTGAAAATTATTCATATTTAAAAAGAATACAAAAGTTTTGTATGTAATTTATTCCCAATGCAAAAATAATAGAATCCCAAAAACATTAATGACGCGAATTACGAATCATTAATGATAACTTCTGCTGGAAAATAATGAATAGAACTGATTCCAATATTTATTGCATGTACATGTAATATTCATGACGTTAATAGTACATCTATTGTTTATTCTAGTGATGTATAATATTCATTTTTATAATATATATAATGTTTATTTTACGAATACGTATTATTTATTGTAAAAATCTTATATTTTAATAATAACTAATATTCATTATTATACAAATACATAATATTCATTGTAAAAATCTTATATTTTAATAATAACTAATATTCATTTTAATAATATATAATGTTCATTTTAATAATATATAATGTTTATTTCTATAATATATAATGTTAATTTTAATAACTAATGTACGGTATATGATTTTTCAATAAACATTTTATTATAAATAATGTACATTACATATTTTCCAATGAACATTTATAAGTGCATGATTACCTTAAAAAAATTATTCAAAATTAAAAAGAATACAAAAGTTTTGTACGTATCTTATTATCAATGCAAAAATAATAGAAACCCGAAAACATTACTAACGTAAATTACGAACCATTAATGATGACTTGTGATTGGAAATAATGAATAAAACTAATCCCAATTTTTATTGCATGTACATGTAATATTCATTATGTAACCAGTACATCTATTGTTTATTCTAGTGATATATTTAAAAATCTTGCTACACGAATGTTTTATGTTCATTTTAATAATAACTAATGTTCATTTTAATAATACATAATTTTTATTTTAATAATATGCAATGTTAAGTGTTATAATACATAATGTTCGTTTTAATAACTAATGTACATTATAAGATTTTTCAATGAACATTTTCTTTGTAAATAATGTACATTTACGTATTACATATTTTCCAATGAACATTTTATGTGTTCGTGTATAAAAAATCCTAAAATGAAAAATTATTCAAATTTAAAAAACATATAAATATTCTGTACGTATCTTATTCCCAGTGCAAAAAATAGAATCCCAAAAGCATTTATGACGTAAATTACGAAACATTAATGATGACTTCTACTACGAAATAATGAATAAAACTGATCCAAATTTTCATTGTCTGTACACGTAATATTCATTACGTTACTAGTACATCTATTGTTCATTTCAATAATATACAATGTTCATTTTCATAATACATAATATTCATTTTATGAATACATAATGTTTATTGTAAAAATCTTGTTGCACGAATGTTCTATGTTTAGTTTAATAATAACTAATGTTCATTTTAAAAATACATAATGTCCATTTTAATAATAAATAAAGTTTATTTCTATAATACATAATATTCATTTTAATAACTATTGTACATTGTATGATTTTCCAATGAACATTTTCTTTGAAAATAATGCACATTTACTTATTTTCCAATAAACATTTATGTGTGCGCGCATAAAATCCTAAAATTAAAAATTATTCAGATGTAAAAAGAATACAAAAATTATTTACATATTTTATTTCCAATACAAAAATAATAGAATCTCAAAAGCAATGATGACGCAAATTACAAAGCATTAATGAATACTTCTACTAGGAAATAATGAATAAAACTAATCCCAATGTTCATTCCTTGTACACGTAATGTTTATTACATTAATAATACATCTATTGTTTATTCTAGTGTTATAGAATATTCGTTTTCATAATACATAATGTTCATTTTATGAATACGTAATGTTCATTTTTAAAATCTTGCTGCACGAATATTTTATGTTCATTTTAATAATAACTAATGTTCATTTTAATAATACATAATTTTTATTTTAATAATATATAATATTTATTTCTATTATACATAATGTTCTTTTTAATAACTAATGTACATTATATGATTTTTCAATGAACATTTTCTTTCTAAATAACATATATTTACATATTTTCCAAAGAACATTTATGTGTCCGTGTATAAAAAATCCTAAAATGAAAAATTATTCAAATTTAAAAAGAATACAAATGTTTTGTACGTATCTTATTCCTAATAAAAATAATAAAATCCCAAAAGCATTAATGATTTAAATTATGAAACATTAATGATAACTTCTGCTGGGAAATAATGAATAAAACTGATCCTAAATTTTAGTGCTTGTACATGTAATATTCATTATGTTACCATTATGTCTATTGTTCATTTTTGTGATATACAATGTTCATTTTCATAATACATAATGTTTATTTTATGAATACATAACGTTCATTGTAAAAATCTTGCTGCACGAATGTTCTATGTTCAGTTTAGTAATTACTAATGTTCATTTTAATAAGACATAATGTTCATTTTAATAATATATAATGTTTATTTCTTTATACATAATGTTAATTTTAATAACTAATGTACATTGTATGATTTTCTAATGAACATTTTCTTTGTAAATAATGTACATTTACGTATTTTCCAATGAACATTTATGTGTGCGTGTATAAAAATCCTAAAATAAAAAATTATTAAAATTTAAAAAGAATACAAATGTTTTGTTCATATCTTATTCCTAATACAAAAATAATAGAATTCCAAAAGCATTTATGACATAAATTACGAAACATTAATGATGACTTCTGATGGGAAATAATGAATAGAACTTATCCAAATTTTCATTGCCTGTGCATGTAATATTCATTACGTTACCAGTACACCTATTGTTCATTCTAGTAATATACAATGTTTATTTTCATAATATATAATGTTCATTGTCACTAGTAGAAAATGATCAATATGCGGCGGGATTTTTAGTACTATATGCGACGTCAAAAGGCTAGCAACAATTAGAATAGCAGAAAATTAATCTATTTAGTTTGCGGCGTAAAAAATACGCCGCATTTTAATGATTAATATGCGGCGGTTCAAGGCTAAATGACGCTGCATATTAATGATTGATATGCGGCGGTTTAAGGCTAAGTGACGCCGCATATTAATGATTATTATGCGGCGGTTCATGACTATGTGCCTCCGCATATTAAACTTTCCAGATTGAAAAAGTTCCTATAACAGAGGAATATGCGGCGGGTCTTGGGGACACCCGCCGCATATAAATGGTTTTTTTTTTGTACGCTTTAATTTGATCCCTACTACGCCCAAATTTCAAATTCAAAACCTGATATATTACATTTGCAATTTCTTCCAACCAAGGTACATATGTACATATGATGATTCATCTCTCATTTATATATACTAATAGGGTCGTAAAATCAACCATTAAGTGACATCAAAACTACGACCCAATTAATGAACTTGGTGTATAAAAACTACAAAATACACAAAAAGGTAATGTACATAATCTAAAAAAAGTATATGTTCAATAGTTGGCCAGTTTGTTGCGAACGACATCAATTTCTTTGGTGGAGAAGGGCTCCTCGTTGAATCCTTTGCATACCTAATATTGATTACCATATCATTAAAGTGTATATAAAATGCAATGTATTTGAAAAGTATAGTTCAAACATATATGGTCCCAATTACAAATCCGACCTACATATATTGACTCATTGATGTAATCACGTTAAATACATCACTTTCTACCCAGAACCGATCTCATTTGACCTATATTGACTCATATCGATGTATTTGAAGTGTTTAGGTCATTTTATACCCAAAACCTCTCCTGTTTGACTGATTTTGACTCAAATCGATGTATTTCAAGTGTTTATGACATGTTTTAGGTTAAATACGTCATTTTCTACCCAAAACCGATCCCATTAGACCTATATTGACTCATATCGTTCTATTGAAAGTGTTTGGGCCAATTTCTAGGGGAAATACGCCAATATCGACCTATTTGAGATATATTGACTCATATCGATGTATTTCAAGTATTAAGGTCATTTTATACCCAAAACCTCTCCCGTTTGACCGAGTTTGACTCAAATCGATGTATTTCAAGTGTTTATGACATGTTCTAGGGTAAATACGTCATTTTCAACCCAAAATCGATCCCATTTGACCTACCTAATTCCAAGGATCTGTCGTTTACCAAGGACAACAACAACCCATCGAGGATAATTTGTGTCTTTAATGTAGAATACTTGTTTACCTTGTGATACAAGCATAAAAGGTTCCTCCGTATCATGCATCCAACTCATGTCGACTAAAGTCCAATTCGATTTATCTTTCTTCACCGAACCACGTCGACTGATATCTTCCCACATGCATTGAAAAAGGGGAACCTTAAAGCCACAATATTCAAATTCTCATTTCTCTTGAATTATCCCATAGTAAGACAAGGTTGCATTAACTAGTGCTTTATCTTTTAAGCTAGCATATTCTCAAGAAGAAGCCACTAATGAAACACCACTATTTTGAACAGACTTTGATTTCTTATCCTGGCGTTCAGTGTAGAAGGAATATCCAATGATATCATACCCCTCAAAAGATCGAACAGTTGTTCGAGGGCCATAAGCTAACCACTTGATTGTATAAGAAATGTTATGGCCTATTTCAGACAATTCATGCGTAACTTTTTCATGAAACCAATCAATAAAGGTGTTATTGTGTTCTTGTATCAATGCTAGTTCACCTTTAGAAGGGTACTACATCTTCAATTTATTCATATGTCTTTCTAAATAAGGATGAACCTCTGTGATATGGTGCAAAACAAATAAATGAGCTTGTCTATCTTTCAGCAATGGAATTAAGACCTCCTTAGAACCCACAGTTCCGTGCCCTTTAAGCCTCCCTTCATGCCTCAATTTTGATAATCCAATTGCCTCCCCCTTGGATAAGAACTCATTAAGAAACTCACCTACCTCCTCTGTGGTTATACCTTGAATTATACTACCTTCAGGATGTGCTGGGATTCTCACCTTCTTCTTTTAGAGTACCCATGTATCTCTCAAAAGGATAAGCCTATCTTAGGAACACTGGACCACACAACTTGATTTCTCGGACCAAATACACAACTAGATGTACCATAATATCAAAGAACGAAGGTGGAAAATACATCTCTAGTTGACATAAGGTCGTAACAACACTAGCCTGTAACTCATCCAAACATGACGTATCAAGCTCTTTGTTGTATATTGTATTGAAAAAAGAACAAAGTCTAGTGATAGAATCAGCAGGATGTCAAATCATCCCATCTTTCTTCCTCTTCTTTGCATGTCATCTCAAATTATTTGCATCGCTCTTAATCGAAAACAAACGCTTGAACCTTGGTATTATGGGAAGGTACCACAACACCTTTATGCTAGGACCTTTAATCCCCACTACATGCTCTCTCCCATGTGGGAGTTTGTAACATGACTACCCACATTTAGGACATTGAATGAACTCTGCATACTTATTTCGATACAATATGCAATCATTTGGACATGCAGTAATCTTATTATACTCTAACCCAAGGAGACACATTAACTTCTTTGCATAGTACGTGGATATAGGAAAATCATTACCCTCTGGAAACATGTCCCCTAATATTTTTAATAAGGCTGTGAAACTTGTATCAGACCAACCATATTTCACTTTTAAGTTAAACAACGTTGATATGGCAATCAATTTATTGTATTTAGTACATCCATGATACAACGGTTTGTCAGCAGCCTCTCACAAACGCTCAAAAGTATGAGATTGACTACCAAATTGATCCCCAACCCCTACGAGTTTTTCATCTATTCGATCTTCATCACTGGGGTCATTATCCTCCAATTCACCCTCCCCATCATCTTCCTTCTTGGCATCAACATCTTCACCGTCATCAGATTCTAATTGGTCATGATGGTCTAGCTCAACATGATGAATGGGAATTTCGTTAGAACACGGCCCCATGTCATTAGAAGCAGGAACCTCACCATGCCATACCCATATGTGGTATTGTTGCCTAAACCCATGCCGGATCACATGGTCCCTCAACTTTCTTATACTATTAATTGTATTCACATTATCACAATCAACACAAGGGAAATACACCTCATCACCTCCAATGTTATTTAGGTGTTTCAACGCTTGTCTACAAATCTCCTCAACTCCATTCATAAACTCCAACGAAGCACGATTACCATACATCCAATTTGCCCTATTTAACACGTAAGAGATCAAATAACAATCTAATCAACACTTAGTTTACGCATATATATATATATATATATATATATATATATATATATATATATATATATATATATATATATATATATAATTGCACCTAAATGGTCCTCAAATAGCTTACTGAAAATAAGGTTAAGCAAACTCCACAATGACCCACAAACACTCGCTCTTAGCAATATTATATATATTCTATACTTTGTAAATCACTACAAATTCTGCAAAAAATTTGGCAAAGTTTCCTTTGTAAATCCAACATTTCCCAATTTTGAAAATAGATTTTCAAACCTGTTTATGTGAATTTATATATAACCACAACCTACAGACAATGCCATTTACTAATTCATATACATTACCAAATCAATTTCTACTAATTCATATTCATACTAATCCATATGCGTTAACTAAATCAATTCAAACTAATATACATAACCAATTCGTATATTAACACTATATTCAATTCCAACTATTATACAAAACACTTTATATCTAACATAACCCAATTCCAATTAATATACAAACTAATTCAATTAACATACTAACTCAATTCCTAATAATATGAATACTAACATAATTCAATTCCAACTAATACACATACTAATTAAAATATACTACCAACTTTGATTAATAATCCAACTTTGACTAATAATCCAACTTTGACTAATAATCCAACAATCCCCTTCCCCTAACCTTAATTCAAACAATCCTCTTCCTATAATCCTAATTCGAACTAACCCCTAACCCTAAGAAATATCTTGGTATACGCAAATTATATGACCCTAATAAATAATGCTCATATATTATTCCATAGTCTACGTACTCAAAACGCCCCTAAACTCAATCCTTAAACACAAAGACATATATTATTCCATTAAACAAACAAACACAATGCCCCTAACACGAAACCCATAGTCTACTCAAAACGTCTCTAATACACAATGCCCATATATTACTCCATTGAGCAAATAAACAAACAAACAAACAAACATATATATATATATATATATATATATATATATATATATATATATATATATATATATATATATATATATATATATATATATATATATATATATATATATATATATATATATATATATATATATATATATGGGCGAGTTCCAGTGAGAACCCCCTAATATATAAGAACTTGTTGTATATGAGAACCCATCTTTAGCCATCAAATTTCTAAATCCAACGGTTTAGAAGCATTGAAAATTAAATGGCATAAATGTAATTATTATAAAAATATTAATAACTAACAATCCTATAAAATGTAACTTCCTTTTATTGTTTAAAATAAACCGTAATTTCCGCAACAATAACCAATTCTTATCATATCGATTTTCCGAAATCAATTTTTAATTGGGTGCAAATCTTCCAAATCATTATATGGTTGTCAAATAATAATCTCCCAAATTTTTCAAATATACTAATCTCTATAATCTTATAGTCAAATAATTACTATTAATATTCTAATATTCTGATTATAATTCTATTGTTCTAAATCATAAAGCTAATGTTCGAAACCATAACTATATTATTCTGATTTATATCTCTATTGTATTATTTTAGAATTTTATTGTTCTAAACCATAACTCTACTATTGTGATTTATAATTCTAGTGTTCTGATTTATAATTCTATTGTTCTAAATCATGAAGCTATTGTTCAAAATATTAACTATATTATTTTGATTTATAATTATAGTGTTCTGATTTATACTTCTATTGTTCTAAATCATAAAGCTATTGTTCGAAACCATAATGTTTTATACCATAATGTTTTATATTATTTTATATTAGTGTTCTACAAGATTATCTTATTGTTCATAATGTTTATCTTATTGTTCGTAGTTGGTATGTTTTTGTTCGACATAGCAAACTGTTTAAAAGTTCTTATAGTATATGAGCTTGCTTTGTAATTCGTATATTATTGTTCGTAATTGGTATCATATTGTTCGTAATTGTAATCTTTCTGTTTGTAATTGGTATATTGTAATGTTCTAAAAGTATACCCGTTTGTTCTTAATAGATATATTATTGTTCGTAATTGTTGTTTTTTTGTTCAATACAGTCGAATATTTAAAATTTCTTATAATCAAAATATTATTGTTCGATATATGTAATCAAAAGCCTTGTATACTATATATTAAATCATATTTGAATAATATATTGTAATGTTCAAGTTGTACATCATATTTGAAATATTTAAGCAATCGTCTTTTGTTAGGGAATTGGTAGGGAAAAAGACCATATTTCAAATATTATTGTTACGGAACGTATCAAGTATTCTACATAAACTTGAAATTGTTGTTCTTATAGTTCACGTTATTGTTTTATAAGTTAATATTATTGTTCTAAAATTAATTAATATATATCAGTACATGTGACACATCAAATGTTCTAATTAATCTAATCCTACAATAACATTTACTTAGTCGCATAATTTTGTTCCAACATATGGTTTTACTTCAGTATTACAGCATGGTATCCATGATTTTGTTCCCCCAGGAGTGCATATGGGTATTATACCAGGAGCAACACTCTCATTCGAATTAGAAACGCTGCATTCATCATTTATGCTCATGACTAATAAAAATTAAATGATGTTAGAACATTAAATAAAATAATTCGAACAAAATATAAAATATTTAGAACATCCATTTATAGTACGCGAACACTAATTCATTGCTCCACCTAGACTTGTACTATAATTTAAAACACGTCAATAATAATGTAGAACAATAAAAGAAATATTTAAAACACTTTAATTAAACAGAAAACGCATTATAGAACATGTGTATATATATTTTAGAACATTAAAGTTATAGTTTAGAACATTATATGCATATTTGCGAATAAAAAGGAACCATTAAGAATATTCAAAGTGGAATTCAGAATAATTGACCATAAATAAGGTACATACTGAATTAAAACATTGGAATAAGTTATATAATGTAATATTACTATTGTTCTATATTTTTTATGATGATTGATATTTATATATATTGTTTTGCAATAATATTGAAAGATGTTCTAAAATTCTGAACTGATGTTCAAAATATTATAAACAATGTTCAATTTCATGTGTCCTGTACTACACATTTTACGTTTTGAGTATCATTGGTCTATATTACTGTTATGCATTAACATTGTATGATGTTCTAAATTCTTAACTTGATGTTCAAAATATTATTATACACTGTACTATTATTTTTTTCTTATGTACTGCACTAACTTTTTATTTTTTTAAGTGATGATGTTCTAAAGCTTAAACCTAATGTTCTATTTTTTTGCCATGTTTTTCTATAATCAACCAATATTGTCGTGCAGAATCATCCATGGCACACTGTTTTAAAATAATCTTCGCACTATTCTTTTACAATGTTCTATTATTTTATTTTAGTCTTCTATAGATTTATGCAATGTTCTTAAATTTTAACTTATTGTTCTATTCTTGATTCATAGATAATATTAGTTTCCATTAATGTTCTAAATTCCAAACTTAATGTACTAATTTAGTATTCAAAGTTGAATACAGAATAATCGACCACAAATAAAGAACATATGTATACATATTCTATAACACTAATAAAGAATACTAATAAAGAACACTAATGAAATGATTTATAACATATGTATTCATATTTTAGCATAGTAGTGTTATTATTTAGAAAATTATATGCATTTCAAAGCGTGAATATAAAATAACTAACAAAAATTCTACATTTAGAACATTCAAAGTGGAAATCAGAACAATCAAATACTAATTTATAACAAGGTACATACTGATTTAAAACATTGGAATAATTTATCTAATGTAATAATACGAACAATTTTATTGAAACCACTCGTAATTTGCAGTATTAGATCGAACATTGTATACTATTCAAAACATATAACATACGCACTCGCAATCATGCACTTTATAAATACTCAAATACAACAATCTCTATACGGTATAATATATGACTTAGAATATTAAATCAAATACGGAAAAAATAATGAATCAATTACCTTATTTTTCAATGCCAAAACAGCAAACTAAGCTTTGGGTATGAAATATAGCGAAACTATTGTTTTAAATAACTTCCTGAATAATTCGAATATTAACTTTTGATTATAGAGTAAAATAGGAAAACTACTGTTTTTGAATTATGCGAATTTTAATGAAAACTACCCATAAATCACGGAAACAAATAAACTTCCATAACTAACAAATCCGAATTTTTTTTAATTACCAATTTTCCATTAATGTTTATTGAATCATAACCATTTATTTCACCTAAATCAATGGTACTAGATTGGTTCTTATGTAACAAAGGTTCTTATATAAGCAAGGGGTTCTCACATGATCCCATTTCTATATATATATATATATATATATATATATATATATATATATATATATATATATATATATATATATATATATATATATATATATATATATATATATATATATATATATATATATTTATGCACAATTACAAATTAAATAAATAAAAGAACAAAAGCATTGAAACCCAATACCTTGAAGGAAGGCAGAATGACACGAAGAGGGGGGGGGGGGGGGGGGGGGGGGGGGGGAGAAGACGATGCACTACACGGCGGAGATATTGAAGAACTACGTTAGGGAATCAGGGCGAAAGAACACAAAGAGATTAGGGAATTAGGGAGCAAGTACACGAAGGATTACTTTAGAAATTAGGGCGCAAAAACACGGAGGAAGTACTGAAGAAATGCGAATTAAAGAGACATAAACTAAAGAAAAAATGCCAGTGGTTTTAACTTAAAGTGAGGTATAATATGCGGCGGGTGTCAAAGAATACGCCGCATATTATTATGAGATTAAATTAAAAAGTGGCGGTTTAACCCTAATACACCGCATATTATTATGCCTAGGTATTAAATAGCGGCTGTTGTTCAATAATACGCCGCATAATACTAAGTTCTCTAATTAAATTGCAGCATTTTCAGTACTATGCCGCAAATCTGTAGTCGTAATTGATTATTATTTTACTAGTATGTAAAAATCTTGCTGCACAAATGTTCTATGTTTAGTTTAATAATAACTAATGTTTATTTCAAAATTACGTAATGTTCATTTTAATAATATATAAAGTTTATTCATATAATACATAATATTCATTTAACATTGTATAATTTTCCAATGAACATTTTCTTTGTAAATAATCTACATTTACATATTTTCCAATAAACATTTATGTGTGCGTGTATAAAAATCCTAAAATTAAAAATTATTCAGATGTAAAAAAATACAAAAGTTCTGTACATATCTTATTCTCAATGCAAAATTAATAGTATCAACAGAGGCATTAATGACGCAGATTACGAAGCATTAATAAAGACTTTTACTGGAAAATAATGAATAAAACTGCTCAATGTTCATTGCTTGTACACGTAATGTTCATTACGTTATCAATACATCTATTATTCATTTCAGTGATATATAATGTTCATTTTCATAATACACATTGTAAAAATCTTGTTGTATGAATGTTATATGTGTATTTTAATAATAACTAATGTTTCTTTTAATAATACATAATGTTCATTTTAATAATATATAATATTTATTTCTATAATAAACAATATTCATATTAATAACTAATGTACATTATATGATTTTCAAATAAACATTTTTCGTATATAATGTACATTTTCATATTTTCCAATGAACATTTATGCGTGCATGTATAAAAAATCCTAAAATAAAAAATTATTCATATTTAAAAAGAATACAATAGTTCTATATGTATCTTATTTATAATATAAAAATAATATAATACCAAAAAGTAGTAATGGCATAAATTATGAAGCATTAATGATGATTTCTGATAGAAAATAATGAATAAAAATGATCCTAATATTTATTGTTTGTACACGTAATGTTCATTACGTTACTAGTATATCTATTATTTATTCTATTGATATATATAATGTTTATTTTTATAATACATAATGTTTATTTTATTAATACGTAATGTTTATTGTGAAACTCTTGATGCACAAGTGTTTTATGTTCATTTTAATAATAATTAATGTTTATTTTAATAATATAAAATTTTCATTTTAATAATATATAATGTTTATTTATATAATACATAACATTTTTTAATAACTAATGTACATTATATGATTTTTCAATGAACATTTTCTCTATAAATAACATACATTTACATATTTTCCAATGAACATTTATGTGTGCGTGTGTAAAAAATCGTAAAATAAAAATTATTCAAATTTAAAAATAATACAAATGTTCTGTACATATTTTATTTCTAATGCAAAAATAATAGAATCCCAAAAA
Organism: Dysphania ambrosioides; assembly: GCA_026401315.1. Lineage (NCBI taxonomy): Eukaryota > Viridiplantae > Streptophyta > Magnoliopsida > Caryophyllales > Amaranthaceae > Dysphania > Dysphania ambrosioides. The sequence continues at coordinate 25,183,740 of CM048657.1, forward strand.
TATTAATGACGTAAATTATGAAATATTAATGATGACTTCTATTGGGAAATAATGAATAGAACTTATCCCAATTTTCATTGCATGTACACGTAATATTCATTATGTTACCATTATATTTGTTATTCATTTTAGTGATATACAATATTTATTTTCATAATACATAATGTTCATTATATGAATACATAACATTCATTATAAAAATCTTGCTGTACGAATGTTCTATATTCAGTTTAAAAATAAATAATATTTGTTTTAATAATATATAATGTTTATTTCTATAATACATAATGTTAATTTTAACAACTAATGTACATTGTATGATTTTCCAATGAATATTTTCTTTGTAAATAATGTACATTTATGTACTTTCCAATGAACATTTATGTGTGCGTGTATAAAAAATCCTAAAATAAAAAATTATTCAGATTTAAAAAGAATACAAAAGTTTTGTATGTATCTTATTCCAAATGCAAAAGTAATAGAATTTCAAAAATATTAATGACACAAATTACGAAACATTAATGATGAATTTTGATAGGAAATAATGAATAGAGTTGTTCCCAATGTTCATTGTCTGTACAAGTAATGTTCATTATTTTACCCCAAATGCTTTTAACTAGCATTTTATGTGTACAATTCTTGTGTTTTGCATCAGGTGCGTACAGAGCACTGTGCACCCGGGTGCATAGTCCTATTTGCGTCTATTTTTAGTCTATTTTACAGATTTCACTTTTGTTATATTGAGATTAGTCAAATAGTAAAAGGTTATTTTTTTGTTTTCTTTGGTACATTTTGTTTACACACTTACGGTTTATTCTCCTTTCTTTATATTTTAAAATATTAGTTAATGTAATTATTTCTATGACTTCCTGAATTCTCTAATATTGTAATTGGGTTGTGAAAGAATGTCTATAAATGTATAATTTAGTTTGTAATGTTAAAAATAGAATTTTTTAAGCTTTTTTTAAAAAGTTATTTAAAAAACAAGCACCGAACCAAAAACTTTTCAAAATAAGTTTTTCTAGGTTTAGGTAAAAATTGCTGCCTACGACAGCGATTTCAAAAAATTATTTTAGGTTGCATGAAATTGGTCTAACCCGAAGCTTTTTTTTAAAATAGAAAATCACTATCTGGCAAGCGATTTTAGGTGAATTTTTTTTCCTTTTCTAGTTTATGCCTATGGTTTCTAATTCATGGAAATCGTTGCCTATATGTATTGTTTGTTTGTTGTTTTGTCTTTACAACACCAATTTCATTACATTCAATCAACATGTGTCCTCAAACTGTTTACTTTCATTCTCATTATCAACCAACATCATTCATATATCATAACTGGATAATTCCATATCTTCTTCCAATCCAAAGTCACATCAATCCAAATATGTCAATATATTCATGAATAAATAAGTTAAGTAACTAACTAAAACATGAAACCTCGTTGAGAAAGGTTTATTTTTTTCATAAAACCTGTGTAAAGATCGTAAGAATCACACTTCTAATAGATAATATTTACATATGAATACAATTAATTTAAAATGTACATAAAATGTAACTAAAATACTAAGACTGCCGACTTAGGGTCCCTTCCTTGAAAATAATGTCTAAATAAGGGATCTGAGTGCTCTAACTCTGCTGGGTGTATAATGTCTAAACCTATTCTTTGAATAAATCCAAATGGGAATAATGGGGATGTGTAAACCAAGGATGACTTGTCACCCTGAGCGTAACTGTGCCCTGACACATGGAGAATGAGAGTCACAAGGGCTTGGTGAGCCATAGAAGGAGGGTGTGCAAGGGGTCGAAGTAGATGGGTAATGGTGAAGTAGGTGACTACCCAATTTTCATGCCCCCATACACTTTTTCATAACTATATCTGCCATGTCATGACATGAAATCTTATCACGGTTATCTTGATAGTAGTAACGAATAGCCAATAGTTGCTCAATCTAAATGAGATGAAACAATTATAAATGATTTTAGTTAAGTAATTGACACTAAAAAATGAATAATATGCATAAAAATCTTACCATTATGCAAAGTAGCGCTAATGCTGGATTAAAATGTGAAGGTGATGGCTGCAATGATGGGCAAATGAAACATCTAGTGATACAACAATACCAAACTAGGCACATATCATAATAATTCATTGCTCTCTTAAATGGATCGACCTCTACTACAAACTAGAGGAGTCTATCCCATCTATCTACGTACTAACGATACTCCAGCATCCAATCGATGATGGACTTGACACGTAAATCCACTTACTGTAAGGAATCACTAATATCCGGTGAAGGAGGTACAAGATGTCGCGAACCGTACTGTCTCATGACTCAAGTCAGCAGATGGTACTCTATGCACTCAAAACATACAAGAGATGCATTGACACGCCACTTATCCTCCCCATCCTCCTCCTAAGGATATGGATCCAAATCATCTACGCAAAAATGAGATAAGTACATTGGGTATTGAAAATAGATTTACATTACTACACATAGGCAAATGAGGTAGGAGTTAAAATGTTACCTATGCAGCCGTCATCCTGTCCAACAAATCTCTTAGAGACCTAGACGAGTGGTTAATATGGGCGATATGATAAATGAGTCATCTAGTGCCATATGGCTCTCCCTCCCTATGGTATTGGACCTTAACTTAAATGTGCATGGCCTATCCATCCTCAGCTCGTCGACGGTGTGTATGATCTGTGTGGCATAGTGTGATATGCTCCCACGCCCAAATTTTTCAGTTAGCATCGAAACTTAGCAAATTCAATTCTTGGTTACTACATATGCAAACTACGTGATGAATCATCGTTACCTGGAGAATGGTTAATGGCCCGGTGATTTGTCGTTAGCTGGTCTAGCACATCGAACATGAGAAGTACAATATAATTGTTGATATGAGTACAAAAGTTCCACACTACCCCAACTATATGATGCAATATTGTCCCAAGTACGATCCAAGAGCTATAAGTAGATGAGCTACACTTTATTCACTGACTCATCCATGAACAACATGTAAGAAATAAGCAACCAGTAGTAGAGTCATGCATATATATTGACGTCCACCTTTGAGACGTCTGTAGGTGGTAGATGACGAAAAACCTCTCTCAAACAAGTTAGCCTCACCATAAAACCAACCATGGCAGCATTAGGTAGGGCAACTCCAATACCCTCTCCACCATCACGTGCCCAAATCTCGTATTAGGTCCACTCACAGCTCTGCATATCACTGGTAATCTCGTAAGAATTGTGATGTCTCATACTGTGATTGTTTCCTCTCCGATGGGTAGGTGGAAGATATGTGCCTCCTATCTCTACCTCTCAACCAAAAGCAAGTTGCTCGGAGCACTTATGTCCGACGCTTGAAGTTGGCATCAAGGGCAAGAACTGAATTTGAGTTAGCTTTATACGTCTAATGCCAAGTGTTGGCGTTCAACTATGGCTAAGTGTTGGATGTTGGCCCTTGTTGTCAAACGCTCACCCTAATTATGGTGCATGGACCAAAATGGAATTTGATTCCTTTTTAGTTCTAGTGTCTAACTCCTAACCTTGAGCGCTCCCCAAAAAGTGTTCCTGTCTCATTAGAAGCCTCTCTTCATCCAAGTAAAATATTCCATATTAGACCATTCAACGCCCAACATGTGTGTCTGATGCCCTAAGTTGGTATATCCAATGTTTAGAAAATCGACTCTTTTTGCTTAGAAAATACCCCTAGATTTTTAAAGCAAGGGTCTGAAATTTTCATAATCTTACAACACTATTACTCTACCAAAATAACCTTTCAAACACTCCTACGCACTCATACACTCAAATCAAACATAATACTAGCATCAAAGGCATCTATTTTTCTTCATACATCAAGCAATCATAACTCGTTCAACACATACTCATCAAAGGCTCAAGTAAAGGAACTATCCTTAGTGGTAAATACCAAGGACCCATTTTAAATCTATTATTTTCTTTTGTGTTGAGTCTACTTCTACTCCATTAAATTTCTAATCTTTTGCCTTAATGGTTCTTCATCCATTCAAGGTCCTAGATCAGACTCTTTTTATGTAATGATTGTAGAAGATGCAAACCTCTTCTACTTAGTGAGCCTTGATCAACTAAAGAGTCACTACTCTTGATGATTTTTTAGGATCAACTCTTACATCTTTATATTTATGTCTCTTTTTCGAAGAGTCAGGAGCAACTCCTTAATTCACTAGGTCAAGCCTCAAAAATCCTAATTTTGATCACTTCAACCAAGGAGACATCTCTATAGATTGGTCTCCTCTTAAAAAATTTATCAACCCCTCTCCTTTGCATCTTACTAATTGCAATTTATTTCATTTCTCTTTTGTCTATTTTCCTTTAGTTTATGATGAAAAGATTTAGACATCTTCAATCTCTTAAGACTCAATATTTGTCCTATTTTTATGAGCAAACCCTAGGTGTACATTATACTTGAATGTATACTTAGAAGTTATTCAAAGGCTTATTTCATGTTCAATCATCAGAACACATACTTTGATTTTATTTTTGCATTTTTATGTCAATGATGTTCTAAGACTAAATCATATACATCTTCATAAACTAGACTCTATTCTAAGTTGAAGTTCATCATGGAGGTGCCAGGATTTGTGCCTTATGGGTTTGAAATCTACTAAATCATGTAGTATATAAAATGGTCTAAAATTTCAAATTACGAATGACAATTACGGTGTCCAACTGTGCAATTATAATAATGAAAATTAATTACAATCGAACACGACAAATTTTCATGTTTTGAAAATGATCTCTTACATCCTCGTTCTCACCTTAAAAAAATAGTTATTTCTCAATAAACATCGAGACAAACTTTATTCAAAATATTACAAACCTAAACTTTTACTAACATAATAACACATGGTGAATAATACTCAAAGAATCATTTCTTTTTTCATGTTAATTTATAATAAACATGATGGATAATAAAGTGAAGTGTTCTAACCCTTAAGTAAATTGGGGTATGGCCATTGAGTTGTTGTAACTCCTACTAAACACACAAAAATAAAGATAAAACCCAACATAAAATAATTTAAAAGAACATCACTTAGCAGCATGGGTGAGACTATCACCGACTTAGGCATGCAATGGTATACATCCAAGTGTTCAACTCTTCTATTAAATTTTATTGTAGGGGCTCCTAATTTCAAAATTTTTCTTACCTTATTAAAACAAAAAACCAAAATATTGATTGCCCCAAAATAAATAGCCGGAGTGCTTATAGCATTATCGGATTAGTCAAGGATTTAATATAGGTACTTAATCGCACAAAATTGGTGAACTTTTTTATGATTAACAAAAAGGAAAAAAATTTAAGCATCCTTATTCTTAGCAATGAACATTTCTCGAAATGCGTGCACGTCGAGTCTCTGCTCTTACTCGTATTATTATTGTTGTCTCAAATCTCCATTGTTGTCCGTTCTAGAAGCTTCGACGTCTCTTAGTCTTCAACCATTGAATAACAAGCTAGCCAACAAAAAATAAATAAACCCATTGATTAGGAAGGGATAATGGGAAGTGGGTTAGATTTGGTTTCGTGAATAAGAACATAGAAATGCTGGAGGCATGCTGGTGTGCTGGCGATAGTCTAGCAAGAGGCAGAGCAGCATACGCACTTGGGGACAGGGACGTCAGGATGAAGTAGATTAGGGAAATTGATTGAAAAGAGATTATTTATTGAAAAAGAGGGGAAAATAAAATAAAAGGAGAGTAAGTTGTTTCTTGTTAGATTCGAACCTTAGTCGTGTAAGAGTAGTTATGCCTCACGATTAAGTATATCACACTATGCCGCCCAGTAGTTATGCATCATTCTTGGGTTAAAATGAGTTGCTCATTCCAAAACCTTTTTATGGTTCGAAGACCACTCACGTGAGTCATTTTGGGATTCAAATCCAATTGGGATTTTAAACTGCCCTTAAGTGTTTAGTGGTGGTTCCTTGGCCTGCAACAACTTTGCAAAGCCATGTACCTGATCCATAGTGATGCGCAAATTAAGTAAGGCACTAGGGAGGAGCCCATTCCTTTATCTTCACTGAAAAAGGGAGGTTGGGTCGTGAAAAATTGGGATAACTAATGGTGGTTCACTCATTGAATCACCCACCCAAAACCTAGTTGGGTTCATTGACCCCTTAAAAATTCACAAAAAAAGCTCCTACAGGTTGTATCAGATAAACAAAGTTGTAGGGAAAAGAGCTAAAAACACCCAATGAAAAGCTTGTGCCAAGAAGCTAGAATGTTACCCATTTGAAACAATATTACTTCAAGCAAGGTGTCTACAACATATGCTTTTCTTTTATCCTTAACACTACTTGTTGTTTTTTTGACACATATTATAGTTTACTAACTTAAGCATCAAAAGGAAGTTGGAAAACCAACGACCTCCCCCTAGTAACCTCTATTGTAATTTTACAATTAAGTTTTATCGAGTTGTAAAGATAGTCAAAGGGTCGCGACCAAATCACAAAGGAACGACTAGTTAAATTGTATGTCTCTAACTAAGTGTCTCTAGCCAAGACATGACTATTGGTTGGATCATCAAAAGACTGGCACCTGCACATAGGCACGCTAACACAAAGAGGTGCCCCATGCGTAAGACGCTAGAACAACACTTATGTTGTGGATACAAATGGATCATAAGAGCACGTATGTATAAGCCACAAGAGATCTACAACAAGTATAAACAAAGAACTAACAAAGAGCAAGAGAAGTCAACATACAAACACATGTAATAAGCCAAACAATTGTTAAATATAAATATAAATGTAAAAAGTACGAATAATCTAGCCGCATAGCTAAGCGGCGCAAACTGTTTTAATACATAATAAAGTAAGTTTTTGTTGTGAAAATCAAAAAGCTTGTTAAATATAAATATTGACTAAGGCATCAACTATAACAACTTCTTGTGCAGTTGAAGTAGCAGTATCCACTTGGTCCTCAAGTGCGTCCTCTACTCCTGCACTCTCCAAGTCACCTGGTTCACCCTCGGCCTCTATGTACTTGTCCACTGTCTCCCACACCTCTTCCTTAGTCAGCTTGCCATTGAGAAAGTAATTTATGAGTTTGCACTTTAAGTCCAACGTTGCTTTAGCTAATTAGAACTTGAGGGACTCCACTTCTCCCTTTAATTCCTTAATTTGGACTGACGCATGGCTTGACAATTTCTATAGCATAGCAATCTTAGTGTTGTGTTCCCACAATAGGTTTTAGAACTAGCCCTTAGCCTTAACCTCAACCTCCAGTGCTTCTTGGAAGCCTTTGAGGTCCTGGGCACGTTCCTTCTAAAGATCCTCTTTGGTTTACTTGGCAGCCTTTATAGACTTGTCAAGATCCTTGACATGACCATCCAACGCCTTTCTTATTTCCTTCCTGACATTACGCATAGGATCAATAAATCTTGGAAAGCCTATGACAAGCTAAGCAAATGGAACAAGAAATCAAAATGAATAATAGTAAACCAAAGTAAAAGTAAAATAAACAAAGGAACATAAAGAGGCATGCTTACACTAAAGCTATGGAATGTAGCATGATTGACCATCTTCAGAGTAGGGTTAGCTTCCCGCCAAACAATGGTGGTAGGAAATAGTAATTGGTCTCCTAGTAGGAACATCGAAGTAGGCATATACCTCTCATCCATAAAGGTTAGGGGGAGTATGATCTGCTGATGAGTGACCCCAATAGATGCTTGGCTCAAAAAAAAGTCCTTTGGACCAGTTGTCCCAATGATGGCTGAGCAATGGGGAGTGCAGGATTAGGAGCCTTGATGATAGGAACATGATCCTCAAGGGTAGGCATAGGCACCACTTTGGTTGTCATTGGGAGGATTGAAGGAAGGATGTCTATAGTGATGGACGGGAGTTCACTAGGGCCCGTAATGCCCATTTTCCTCTTCTTGGCCCTTATGCTTTCCCACATCTTGGACTTAGAAATCTTAGGGGGCAAAAGTACAATCGCTGCTTGGTAAAACACAAGTAGGGGTCTAAGTAAAAAGAAAACCAACTAGAATAAGTACAATTTAAACAACAAGAACATGCACTGACATAAGTGTAAAACCAAGCCTAACTGCTAGAACCGACATGCTGACTACTGGGGAATTATTAGATGTTTCAGTTTCTAAGAGCACTATCTTTGTCTTAAAATAACCCTCTTCCTCGATGGAAGGATCCATTGCTGAAAAATAGGCTTGACCTAAGGGGAAATTGTTTGATAACTCCTGCGATCCCTATCTAGACCTAAGAATGTGATAATGTGGACAATCAAACTTGGTGCAAACTTGATTGATTTAATCTCCAAGGCTATAAGTCAGAGATGTAAGATGCAAGTTAATAAAACCCTGAATTAATGAATAACACAAGGAAAGTGACATATTTGAGACAAAAGGACCTCCAGTAGCAATTTAAGCATAATCTAGGCCTAGACCAGACTTAGTGATGAAAACATAATGCTTTACCCATCCCCTATTGTTTACTCCTAATTTGGTCACTAACTCTATCCCACCTATGTTCAATATAAGGTATATCATTTCTTCTTAATGACCTTGAAAGAGTAAGAAAAGGCGATGTTGGCTATGCTAAAGGGGGTACTACTTCTCAGTTAAAACCTCGGTAACCTTAAAGATAAGCCATGTCTCTAGCATAATTTGGCAAGGCTTAAGGGCGTAGGTCAACATAAAATCCATAGCCAAGTAAGAGAAACGAATCTTATAGCTTAGAAAGAAGGGATACTCGTAAACGGCTACGTAGTCATTGGGATAGTTAGTGACTAACCGTTTGCCGGTTGTGTACCCTTCAACCCTCGATTACCCACACATGGATTTAAAGGACTCTAAATCTTCATAAGGTTGAAATATACTTACTTTTGAGGCCATAAGACAAGAAATTCCTTTATTTTCTCTCCTATCTAGGGTTTTCTTTTTAGACGTTCCCCATCTAGAAAAAATAACGGACTAAAGAAAGGTGAAAAAGGAGTAAAAAATTACCTAACACAAGGATTGAGAATGCAAAGGAAATGAAGGAGCAATAAGATTTTTTAGAAGATATAAAAGTAAAAGTAGATGAGAAAGTGATGTTTCTGACAAGCTTTAAAGGCAATTGGATGGTTGAGAGTTAAAAGGGTTGAAGTTTACATATTTAAATTTCAAAGAGGTAAGTATCATTTGAACTTCACATATTTAAGGGACTAATTGTTAAGGAAAAAATCCGATTAAGTGACAAGTGTTTAGGCGTTAGATAACACGATGATTACCTCACCAACGAGAACAAGTAGCAGTTAAAACTACGAGTTTCAAGGTTAATTCCAAGATTATGGGCAGGTTCCTAGTTAGTTCATTATGGTTACCAAATGCTTCAAGTTATGACAAATGGACCAGGTCAACATGTCTAGGATAAAGATATGGAAAGTAGTTATATAAAGATAAGGATAACAAAGAAAAACAAGGTGATTGAAGTTTGGAAGTTTAAGGACTCTATCCCAAAAAGAGCTGTTACGAGGGGGAATACGTGGATATAAAAGGAAGATTAAGCCAAGGCTGATCATTAGGCAAGCAAGCTAGGAAGCACCAAGCAATCCATTAAAATACTACTCTCTTATAGGCATTATACAATTAACTATACTACACCATTTTTAATATGTAAACAAGAAGGTTCATCCCTTAGCATAGTGAAAAAGGCAACTACACCAAACCCCCATGAATTTTTTTTATTTTTGCGTTTTCCGCGTCACTAATTAGTCTTGTAGTTTGAATTATTTGTTCTATTCTTTGCATATTTCTAACCTACACTTAGCTCAACTAGATGTTAACATCTATAACCTTAAATTGTCACTTAGTTGATAATTTTTGGGAGAAACAGCTGTCATTTCATATTTAATAAATATTAAATAATTATGATTAATGTAATCTAGGTGTTGAATGTTAATCTCTATTATGACTTTTGTGAGGTTGACTCTTCGAGTATATTGAGTGAAAGAATCTATTTTGATAATATTTTGACTACATTACTAGTAATATTTCTTTCTTATTTTTTATTTTGGCAAGAAGGAATGTGAAAACCTGAAAATACTACAAGCACTTTATAGCTGAAAAAATGCTTTTCTACATTAATACAAACCAAAAACAAAGGATTTAATAAGATAGAGAATATCTTCTACCAAAACCTCGAATTCCTTTGGTGCAGTAGATGGGTTTTGTAGAGCCTCCACAACTATTATATTATCAGTTCTCATAAACCAGGCTAGATTTACGAAAATTGCTTGACATAAGGCTTTCCATATAGCTTATAGTTATGAGCATTGAGCTGATGTTGTGAAAACATTTTCTTACTTTTTGATGATGGATATTTCCATTGATATATAATATCCATCCAATCCCTGCTTCAACTATCATCTTTTCTTGTACAATTTTGCATAGTAATTGACAACAGGCACCTTGAAGTAATCCTATAGTCCATAATATGACCTTTGACTCCCTTATTGGTTTTCTCGTTATTATCTAAGGTCCAAGTGAATTATTCCTAGACCTCCAATCATCTAGGGTAGTCACAATTCTAATTAGATTGAGGAAACATTTATTGAAAATCACCTCATTTCTATGTAACTAGATGCTCTATAGGATGAGAATGACTTTGATATCCCTATTATGTTCCACCTTCTCTCCCTTGAAAAAGAGTTGCAAGTAATCAGTAACCCGCCTGGAGATTCTTGGTTATAAATTGTTGATTCTAAACAAGAGATTAACCAAAAAAAGAACCCCAAACAACTCAAAGAGACAAATTCCAAAGAAAAGACCCATATGTCTTAAAGAGAAAGCAAAATTAGATGTGATCCCTTACTAGAATTGAGAGCAATTCACATGGAATTGTGAGTATTGGACGCAATGGACAAAGATAAACTACACGGTTAAATTGGCAACCATCTGACGCCTCTACAAACAACAAAGAGGACAAGAATGATGCCGCCAATTAGATGTGAATACCGGCATTGCTGGTAAGATAGTTGTCGGAAATTAGAAGAGAGCAACTAACTAAAGCTTGCCAACAACCAAATTTGAGGACTAGCCCCCATATGTTGTTGGCGTGCTTTCTAATCGAAGCATAAAAGGTTTTTTGAGTTTGATGGGGTTTTCTCTTTCTTCAGGTTTTCTTTCTCATAAGGTGTATTGAGAAGATAGCAGGTACTATGTTGTGTTCTTGATGGTCTACTTCATCAAACTTATGTCAATATTCTTTATTAAATTTAGTTCTTATTGCCATTTATGTAGTCCATATTGCCTTTTTGTTTTCTGGAGGTAATTGTGTTAATCTTACAAATATATAATACTTTAAATGAATGGTCCTTACCATTTAAACCTTTGTTTTTAATTTTTGCTTACTTTCTTTCAAAACTTCATTCATTTGTTTCTGCGTTGGTCAAGTTTAGCATGGTGTTTGTTGTTGTTGTTGTTGCTCTAATCTGCGTTTATTAGTATAAGTGAATAGTTTAATAATTTATTGAATTTGGAAAACATACAACATATGTAATTAAAGTGATTTACCTCTTTGATTTCCTTCTTTATAGTTTGAGTGATTGCCTTTGTTGTTCATATCATCCAACTAACTATGAGTTTTGGTATGTTGTGTAGCAAATTGAAGTCATTCAACTTAATCTCAAAGTTACATTTTTTTCCAACTATATTATTAATTTTTCGGTGTAGACACAAAATCGTATCTCCTCTTATAACGGTTTAGTGACAAATAGACCTTGACATGTGGATTAGATTGAGATTGAGTGTACTGAAACCTAAGTCGTTTTTAAAGAATGTAAACCCTTTAAAAACCTCAAAAGGGCCCAAAAACATTTCAAACCCCAAGTCTCTTACTTTGGACAAAAAACAATAAAAAAATATCCCTAAACACATCCTTACACCCTGAGAAAACCCAAAACTGTCTTTACCCAAAAATTACTCTGAGTACTAACACAAAAAGTTAGCATCAGACTCCTTAGAGCAAGGCATCCAACTCTCAAACCCATCACTGAAACCCCAAGAGCTCCAGCATCCAACTCTAGACACTAACCATCATTTAGTCTAGTGTCTTAATATGAGCCCTCCTTAAACAACGCTCTAGAAACCTTGCACCCACACTTTTCACCCAAGCAAAATATGCCCTTTTGGGCACTCAATTATAGGGATGGGCGTTTGATGACTACCTCCTATGCGTTATACCTTAAATAAGATTCCAACGCTCAGAATCTAGACTATTTTGCATATAAATTTCCCGATTTTTATGAGCAAAAGGTCTAAAATATTCTAACCTTAAGGCACTATTACTCTTGCCAAATAGCACCTCAAACACTCTAAAAACGTCCTTCACCCATACCAAATACCATTAAAGGCATACCTCTACCTTTCTTAAGCTAGTAAAATTACTTCAAATAACATTCAATCTAGACCCAAATCAAGGAACAATCATTAATGTTGAGCAAACTGTAAACCTTCTCAATCAACTACTTTATTGCTTTGTATACTTTGACTCATTTCTTTTATCAGTTTAATCTCCAATGATTACATCCACTCAATGGGTTAAAAATGAGACCTTTTATTAATGATTACATTGGATGTAAACCTCCCCTTACATGATTGCTTTTACTTATTAAATGTTTTCATTTTGAGCTTTTATCAACCAAATATATATCACCCTTTATATTAATCTTATGATAAACTCCCAAAGTTTAACACTCTATGACATTTACATTCAATTAATGATGTGATTGCCAAGTATTACATTAACTTTATGCACATTTTCTTATCTTTTGTTTATTTGGTCTATAATGTAGAGGAATGAACATGTTCAACCTCACTAGACACATCCAAATAATGCACTTTTATGAGAAAAACCTTGAATGATCATCATGCTTAAATGATCGTTTTCGACTTATTCCAAATCTCGTTTCTAGCATCATGAAGCATATTTTGATGTTTATTTTCAATTTTTAATATCGACATATCCTATAAGTAGACCCTTTTAGTTGATGTATATCATGAAAAGTAGGCTTTTTACATTCACCTTTTCATTTGATAATTCAATATTCAACTTATTCCTACACTTTTCATTTGATAAATCAATATATAACGCATTCATGATTTAATCATACCTCACATATTTAAATATAAATCCACAACTTTATCACTTTAGTCAAATTTCACACCTTTCTTTATGCATAATTCTTACATTGTTGTAAATGATTGATCACCTTCACAATTTTTTCACCTAATTCATGACCTATTGAAGCATAATCAAGCCTAGAAAGATAAACATTGGAAAACTGATTCTAGAATCCCCCAATTTGAGAAGTACAAAAGAAGTTGCCACCTAATTTAGATTATTTGCATGATTCTTAATTTATGAACCCACTAAATCTAGAGTGTGTTTTTGCTTGTGCCTGAAGAACTATTAATCTAAATTTGGTCCATCTGAACTAAACTTAGAAGCATATCATTTTTGAATCAACGTAGATTGCTCTTTCATGAACACTTTCTTTGGTAAAAAAAACTTTATGACTTAATTTTAAGCGCTTAAAATTAAGTCATAAAGTGTGGGCGACCTAAGTTTCAAGTTCAAGGTTGAGATTGGAAATTCACTTATAAAGGTTTAGAGATTGATCTTCCTCCATAAACGTCTTCAACCGTAAAATTTTGTAAGATTAATTATCAATCAATAATTGAATAGTTAATTATTACCTTTTATTTTGAAACAAGGCCTAAATGAATATCGTATTTCAAGTGGCCAATTATACTAAGCCTATTAGTCTACAAGATTTTCTTTTGAGTGTGATTACCCACAAAGTGAGATTATTAAGTGAATAACTACAAATATCCTTCTAATCCTTGTAAAGTCGTCAATTTGAGATACAATTTACCTTTAAAATCGTCTTCTTCAAAAGACTATTGTGGTTATTACTAGTACGTGCAATTACCTCATTTCAAGTGGATTACTTTAACCTTACGAGTGAACTCCTTACCAAACTCATTTTGAGACTAATAATACTCTACTCTTTTATCTACCCTAAAACATAGTAAAATTGGCCATTTTGAGTTATGATATTCATTCGAACTACAATGACTTTGATCCGTGAGCGGATTCAAAATCCTACTATGATCACTACGTGATGCAAATTTAGTGTTCAAACCTACTAGACATCAATAGCTATGAATGATTAAGGTATAATAAACCTAGTGTGCTTGTATATGTTTAGTACGTTAAAGTATGTGCTTAAATCTATTTATTCTTAAAAAAATAATAACCATAGTCAAATTAATGAATAAAAAAATGTACAATTAGGAGTCCATTCTTTAATGCAAGAGAAGACAAGTTCCAAACATTCGATTCTCTTAACTTGGACTCTAAACCCTTACTTTTTAAAATCAGTCGTTACTATTTTTTTTTGGTATGGCACATTATATGAATCATTCTCAAAGAGATAACTCATAAAGTGCTAAAACAAAAGAATAAAAACTTAGAAAAGCGTCCTTATTCGGATAAAAATAAGGTGGTGACTTTACATATTTTAAAAATAGTCACACAACAACACTTAGCTAATCCCTTCCAATAGAAGGTACCTTGCAACCTCTTTAATGTTCTATCCCTTCTTGAATGACCTACTTCCAAAGAAGCATGATGCTAGTTTATTAGGTTTTTATACTAGTAGAAAATTGATCATTTGCTTCAGTTATATAGACAAAGCACTTACAAAATAGTACAGTTGCTTCAATTAGCAAAAAAAATCCCCATACTAATCCATTATTTACTTCTATTCCATGAAAAACCAAAGCACTTAGAGTATCAAATGCTTCAGTTCTGCATGGATAAAACATTTTAAATGGTAAAATATATAATATATAAAGCTTATGAATGACTTATTAATCAACAAGATTAGAACATATCATTAATAATAGATTGTCACTATGTATATACAAACAAAAAAGCTATATATCACAAGATATTGAAATTAAACTACCCTTTCAGTTTGAGGGTGACTCCTCGAATATACTTTCAAACTTTTTTCATCAAAGGATAACTAAGTTGTAATGTCAAACCTTAACGAGAACATATAGTAGAAAACTAGTGGGAAAAAGTCTCTTCTTTTTATCTCCATCAAGAAAGGAATGTTAAATTGTAAAAAATTGGGCCTTTTAGTGGTAATTCACTTATCGAATTACCCTCCCAAAATCTATCACTTCTTTTTATCTCCACCTACACAAGGGGGATTACATGTCTCTATTATCCTGCATATAAGACAAAGTGTATTTAACATTGCAATCGATTTATATTTGATAAGTATAAAATGTATATGCCTATATATTCAATTTATCTTTTTCATTGTACTGTCGATAACAATTAGAATATAGATCAAGTTCTTTGCACGTTTGTAAAATTGGACTAATGATACTCTTGTTGTATCATCTTTTGCTTCAATCTTAATTCAAGAAGTGTGCATATATGGTTTGTGCTAGAAGTAAGAATTTTGAATAAAAAGTTAAATCTCTAAGTTATATGATGATTACTATTATTATCTTAATATAGGAAAATATCGAGTTTCCATGCATTTGAAACTGAAAATTTTTCCATCATCTGTATGAGGTTTTGATTTTGTTTAAAATAGGGTGAAAGAACCAATTTGTGTTTGGTTTGATGCCTTGGATTGTTGTTTTGCATGCAATTTTGGTCTCATATTAAACATCTTCGTTGAACATAAAATGAGAAGTTCATCTAACTTCACACTTTTTGACTCAATCTCTGAGTTTGGTTATGACTATAAAGTTATTTATGCATTGTCATATGTTCTCTAGCAAAATAAGAAATAACTTTAATTGTGAAAATGTAGTTATTGAAAGTTATAATGTGTTTTGATTCAAGTTTTTCTGTTAGATTAGTTACCTTTGTATGAATTCATAGACTTTTAGTATATTGATGTCCGTGTATATTTTTGTTGCTCTATTTGATAAAAAAATTTAAAATTCAATGTTCTATCATCGATACTCCAGCTAAATCAAAAAAATTAATCAAATAAGCTCTTTTTTAATAAAAAAAAAATCAAGTCAATTCATGTTCAAATAATTGTTCACATACAAGCTTTCTTTAATAATGAATTATTTTAATTTCAAAACTAGCGTGATGAGTTCTAGTTCTAATCTCATTTTTTAACCTACGCTAAACCAAACAAAAATCCTTCAGTAAAATTTCAGATCAATATTATTTAAAAAAATAAATAATCAATTATATGCATGTCAAGCGCTTAAAATTAAGTCATAAAATGTGGGTAGCCTAAGTTTCAAGTTCAACGTCGAGATTGGGAATTCACTTATAAAGGTTTAAAGATTGATCTTTCTCTGTAAACATCTTCAACCATAAAATTTCATAAGATTAATTATCAATCAATAATAATTGAATAGTTAATTATTACCTTTTATTTAGAAACAAGGCCTAAACGAATATTGTATTTCAACTGGCCAATTATACTAAGCCTATTAGTCTACAAAATTTTCTTTTTGAGTATGATTACCCACAAAGTGAGATTATTAAGTGTATAGCTACAAATATCCTTCTAATCCTTGTAAAGTCGTCAATTTGAGATGTGAAGGTTTTAGAGCACTCAAGAGGGGGGGGGGGGGGGGGGGGGGGGGGGTGAATCGAGTGTTAAGAAGCCTTGGCCTATTTTTCTTTCTTTTCAATCTATGAGAGGAACCAGTTGGGCTGGTTCCTGTAAGCAGCGGAATGTAAGAAAGGCAATAACGAAAACACAAGATTTAACGAGGTTCAGCCAACTATGGCCTACGTCCTCCTACCCTATGCTCTTTTATTAATCTACTCCGAAAAATAAAGAACACAGATGCTCTACTGTTTCCCTACTCCGGGAACCAGTATACCCCACACTCTACTCCGAATGTGTGCTCGACTTACACTAGTAAGCCCCTTGTGTTTGAACTCACAAACACTCACCCAGCCTTTCAACCCCTCCGTTGAAGGCTTTGACAAAATCAAATGTTCTCTTTTAATCTCACTTCTGAAAGCTAATTAAGAGAAAATATTTAAGCTCTAATAGTGCTCTTGTATATGACTCGATGAATAGGCTTTTGTGCTTAAGTGTATATGTCTCTCAAATATCCTCCTTTTTAATTTCAGAGAGACTTCCTTCAATATGAGAGACTAGATGGGTTTATATACTTGGATACAAAAACCCTAGTTTCCTTAAATCACGTAAACTTGATGAGCAAGTAATAGTGTGATTTTAGGAAAGTATTTATCTTATATGATTTAATCATAAAGATAGAATCAAATAAGATAGATACTCCTAGTTTTTAGGTAACCATAATATTATCATCTAATCTCCAGCTGCTTAGGATATTTTTGGAATAATTCTTTAAAAAAAAAGTATTTTTACGAAATCTCTTATTTTTCTCAAAACATGCAGCTCGGATATTCCGTACAGTGAAGTCCTCAACCTGGTTCCCTGAATTGAGTATGTTATGAATTCTGTTCCAGCTTTGTACCAGAATTCATAATATGACTCGATACACTTATAAGCACTTATTTTACCCAAACATGCAAGTCATACTACGGAGCACATTACATGATTTAAGCATTAAAGTACAGATCTTCTTTTCTTCATGTAATCTTCAAGACTTGAATCTTCCTTGAATACTTCCATTTTGAGCAATGTATCTTTTTTCGAATGTCTTCGAAAGGCCTCCATGCTCCAAGTCTTGGAATCAACTTCACTACTGCACATGTAACATGGTTAATGTACAATAGAGAGTATGTCACTGCTTTTTAGCATAGCAGTCCAGAAAACAGTTCCTACTGGTTTCCCACCAGTACATGGATCGATTTACATCCAACCATTTCCTACATATAGACAAGTTAGTCAAATGAATAACATGAATAAGTAATAACTTGTCTAGGAAAACAGTGTTTAATTTCAGCTGGTTTCCTGCCAACTATTCGCAATGCTTATTGTAACCTGTTTCCAATAACCGTTTGTCATCACTCAAAACCTAAGGGACTCAACAAATTCCCCCTTTTTGATGATGACAAACTAATTGAAGTTCCTGCAACCAATCAAGTTAAAAACATAGAAAAACTCCAATTAAGTACTCAAATATATTTGAGTACAACCAACAGACTTAAGACTCAGCTAAACAAGTTAGTGAAGCTAACTGGTTCCAAAAACTAACTATCAAACAGACTTCCCTAAACTATCAAACTGAGCTACTTGACACAATCTAAATTGACTTAGGCTTTGGCACACTACTTCCCCCTTTTGG
The DNA here is from genome assembly GCA_026401315.1 of Dysphania ambrosioides. NCBI lineage: Eukaryota > Viridiplantae > Streptophyta > Magnoliopsida > Caryophyllales > Amaranthaceae > Dysphania > Dysphania ambrosioides. The sequence continues at coordinate 25,202,058 of CM048657.1, forward strand.
CATCATTAAAAAGTACTCTTAAGTAAAAGTGATATGCACAAATTGTTAAATATGCTCATCCATGCAGTGGCATCAACCACCATTCAAGTAGTATGTTGCAGAAGGAGAGTAGTCAGACAGTGCATACCATAGCAGAATTAATGGTCCATACAAGCCAACAAAGTTCAACAAAAGGAACCCAAATCCATATCAAAAGGAAAGTTCATGGATTAGGTGAGAAATATACAGACCAACAAAATCAGTTATTGTAGAATAAAAATAAAGGGGAGGGAAAACAAGAGCGGGAACCAGCATCACTCCTTATCATCATTCTCTTCCTCTTCCTCCTCCTCGGACTTAGCATCATCGTCTGCATCAACAACTGGTTCCTCTTCATCCTCCTCATCTTCTTCACCAGGCTCTTCTTCCTCGGGCTGAGTCTGTGGAGTACCCGAACCTATACCCGGAGCCATCTGAGCTTGAGTGTCAGCTAGCATTTTTTCCATCTGCTCCATCCTGGTACTGAAAGAAGATGACAAGCTTTGAACCAAACTGATTATCTTTCTCAACATATCCTCCTGATTCTCCAACCATTTTAGAATCATTTCCTAACCTGCTGGTTCCTCTACCTTCTTCTTCTTCTTTGATGGGGGCCTCATCTCCTCTGCTGATCCCTCAAGCTTAAAACTTAACATATCACCACTTATGTCAAGACCCTTTAGCTTTAGGATTTCTTTTGTGAACACCGTAACAGGCACGGTGGACCCACTCATAGTAACATTGTTATCCATAATTAATTGAGTAATGATAGAACCATAAGGCAGAGAATGGTGAGATGAACCATAACAATTCATAATGTGATCCAGCATCAAGGAGGGGAGATTAATCTTAATTCTCTTCATCATGAGATACATCATAACCATCTCCATGATGCGTACTGTTCCCCTTCCTTGAGCCCGTGGGATCAAGACCTTGTTACACAATGAATGCAGAACTAGCATTACTGGTTGCTTCAAATTAGCAGATTTAAAGACACCCGGTTTCTTAGACATCTTTCCTCCAAACAAATGCTCATAAATCTCATCAGGAGTTACCCTTACCAACACGGGCCACCAATCACTAGAATACTTATCAAAACCATCCCTGGGCACCCTTAACATGCTAGACAAAGTGGCAACAGACAAGCTTACATCCACATCATTCCCAAGAGAACCAACAGACATATCAGGCAACTGCTTCAAATTTACATAAAAGTCTCTAACTCAAGACACATTAGCAGCACTGCAATCAAACAATGCATCCATCCTTGATACTCAATTAAAATTTTAAACTCAGACAAAGCAGGCACATAAAAATATCCCTTCTCAACCCGACAACCAAAAAGAACCAATCGAGCATTTAAATCAGTAGAACCAGTAGTTAGAGATTCTACAAATGTACCTTTTGTAGTGCGAGGGGTTCTTGCTGGTACTCGTTTCCTCTTGGTTCCCTGAACAGAACCAGTGGATTGATCCTCTGGAACTTCCTCAATAATCTTCTTTACTGAAGATTGAGTTACTCTACCACGTACCAAGACTTCTTCAGTGAATGTCCCCTCCTTGTGACCAGTGATCTCTACGTCATCATCTCCTACACTCTGACTGATATCTTCCAACTCCTGGCTTAGTGTTCTTCGTGCTTCATGTTGATGTTCCCCCTGAGACTGAGCTGGTTCCTTGATGATGGAACCATCAGCTTCTGAAGGATCGGTAACAAGCACGGTTTGTTGTGATTTTGGTTGGGTTGATTTTGGTGGTGAGGTAGATTCTTATGGTGGATCGAGGATGGTGGTTGGTAATTTTGTGGGTGAGGAAGTTGTGGAAGTGAAATTGGGTAGTGGTTTGATTGGATTTTGATCGAGATGAGGAGAGTGAGGAGTCACATTAGTGTTTCCCTGAGATTGTGAGGAATCACTTGCATGTCCCCTTCCCTTGCCTCTTTTGGATGCACTTGATTTTCTACCCATGTTGATTATGCAATTTTAGATCAGAGAGTGAAGAGGAGGTTAATGAATAGTAGCCGTTGTGAGCAGAGATTTCTGAATAGAGCACAAGAAAGAGAGAGAGTTTCGAATGATGATGAGAGTTGTGAACTACACAAGGGGTTAGAGATCATATATTTATAGCACAGAAAGAGGAGAAAAGAGAGGAAAAAAAATAAGTCAGTTAAGCCAAGAGGAGCAACGGCACAAAATTTAAAAATTGAAATCGATTTTGGCAAGGATTTTTGCCTTAAATATCTCAACCGACCTAAAAATTAGGCATGTGATATATTGCCTTGATCAATAAGTCAAATAACTAAAATAAGGTTATTTCCTTCCAGAAGGAAAATATCTTATAGTAATCTTCCAAAAAATATAAAAATATTAATCGGATGACATATCTGAGCTGATCTGCTGTTTCCCTTTGCTGGTACCTATACAGAACCACGTCACCCTGTTTTTGGTAACTTAGCCTGATTTTACCTATTTCTTGCACCAATAATTCTCAACCCTTTTGGGATCTTAAACCATTTACACAAAACTTAAAGGATTTCGACATAGGTATATACACATACTATACAAAAGAATACCATTCTAGCCAATCATTTGGAAGTAGTTGAAGCCAAAGACCTAAAATCTAACTAGACCTAATAAGACTCTTAACTTATAAAAAGACTCTCGACACAAAGGTTTTGTGAAGATATCAGCGATCTGATCTTCACTTTTACAAAACAACAACTCCACCAAACCTTTTTCCACATTGTCTCTTAAAAAGTGATGTCTTATCTCAATGTGTTTGGTTTTGGAATGTTGGACAGGATTCTTTGAAATATTGATAGCACTAGTGTTGTCACAATAGATAGGAACACTATCATAAACAACACCAAAATCCTTCAGCTGGTTCCTTATCTACAGTAACTGGGAACAGCATGAAGCTGCAGTAATATACTCTGACTCTGCTGTGGATAAAGCCACTGAATTTTGCTTTTTAGAACCCCAAGAAATTAGGCAAGAGCCAAGAAAGTGTGCCATACCTGAAGTGCTTTTCCTATCAGTAAGAAAGCCAGCATAATCTGCATCCGTGTACCCAATAAGATCAATTGAACTACCTTTGGAGTATCACAAGCACAGATCTGTTGTTCCCACAAGATATCTAAGTATCCTTCTAACAGCCTTCAAATGAGACTCTTTTGGATTGCTTTGAAACCTGGCACATAATCCAATAGAAAACACAATGTCAGGCCTACTTGTTGTTAGATAAAGGAGGGAGCCAATCATCCCTCTATATAGTGAGGCTTCAACATCTTTTCCCTTTAGATCAGAATCTAATTTAGTGGATGTGGGAACAGGTGTATCATAAGCCTTGTTGTTCTCCATGCCAAATTTCTTCAGCAACTCTTTCAAGTACTTTTGCTGATGAATCATGATTCCATTTTCCATTTGCTTAATGTGCAATCCTAGAAAGAATCCTAATTCTCCCATCATGCTCATCTCAAACTCACTCTGCATAAGATTAGCAAACTCATCACATAGTACCTGATTAGTAGCACCAAATAAAATGTCATCAACATAAATTTGTACAATAATCAAGTGGTTCCCTCTAGTTTTGATAAACAAAGTCTTATCCACTTTTCCCCTCTTATATTCATTCTCCATCAAAAATGTAGACAACCTTTCATACCAAGCTCTTGGAGCTTGTTTCAATCCATATAACGCTTTGTCAAGCTTGTATACATGATGGGGGAACAGCTTGTCATCAAAACCAGGTGGCTGCTCTACATATACCTCTTCCTTCAAGTAGCCATTCAGGAAGGCAGTCTTTACATCCATCTGAAACAGTTTCATATTCATGTGAGCAGCATAAGCAATCAAAATTCTAATGGCCTTTAGTCTAGCTACAGGTGCAAAAGTTTCATCATAGTCAATTCCTTCTTGTTGATTGTAACCTTGCACCACTAGCCTTGCTTTATTTCTGACTATTGTACCTAGGTCATCCAATTTGTTTCTGAAGACCCATTTTGTACCAATGACTGACCTGTCCTTTGGTCTAGGTACCAGGTGCCAAACCTGATTCCTATGAAACTGATTTAATTCATCTTGCATTGCTAGAACCCAATTAGGATCAGTCAAAGCCATTTTGTAGTCAATTGGCTCTACACTAGACAGAAAAGAATGAAAAGCACAAAAGTTTTGAAAAGCATTTCTTCTCGTTTGAATTCCCTTGTTAATGTTACTAATGATCTGATCTGGGGGATGAGTGGATAGGTATTTATAACTTTTGAAAGTGAAATCATTTTGTGCTTCTTCATTAGGTTAGGAACCAGCATGATCGTGAATCACTTCTTCTTCTGTGGAACTAAAAGAATTCATGTTCACACTGTTTCCATTTACAACACTTACCTCAGGTTCAGAGGAGGCCTCTTCATCCATTCCCCCTGAACTTCTTACCTGTCTGTCACTTGGGAAGCCATTAGGTCTTGGTTCCCCTTCTGAGATCTCAATGTTCACATTTTCTTCTCTAAGCTCTTCACCATTATCATCTGGTGAAGAATTAGGAGAGCTTAGATCTTCTTGTACTTCACTTAGAGAACCAGTGTCATGGTTCCCCGTAAACTCCATCAGTCCAATCATTTCATCAGGTTGTACCTGCGCAATCTCAAAAGACATGTTAAATTCATCAAAAATGACATGGACACTCTCCTCAATACACAAAGTCCTCTTATTAAAGACTCTATATGCTTTGCTTTGAGTAGAATATCCAAGAAAGATTCCTTCATCACTCCTAGGATCAAATTTATCTAGCTGGTTCTTCCCATTGTTATGTACATAGCATTTGCATCCAAAGACACGAAAGTATGCAATATTAGGCTTTCGACCTTTAAGGAGTTCATAGGGAGTCTTATTTAACTTTGGTCTAATGAGACCTCTATTCAGTATATAACAAGCAGTGTCAACAGATTCACCCTAGAAACTCTTGGGGAGACCACTCTCAATGAGCATCATCCTCGCCATTTCCTCAAGAGTTCTATTCTTTCTTTCAACAACACCATTTTGTTGTGGTGTTCTGGGGGCTGAGAAGTTGTGACTAACTCCTTGTTCCCTGCAATAATCAACAAAGTTAGCATTATCAAATTCAGTACCATGGTCTGATCTTACTGAGACCAGCTTGTGAGAAAGCTGGTTCTCAATCTGCTTCACCAATGCTACCCACTCGTCAAATGTTTCATCTTTTGAATATAGCATTATCACCCAAGTGTACCTGGAATAATCATCAACCATAACACAGACATATCTATGACCTCTTCGACTTTGTACTCTCATGGGACCACATAAATCAATGTGTACAAGTTCGAAGGGTCTTCTGGTACTCAAAACTGTTTTAGGCTTAAAAGATATCTTGACCTGTTTCCCTTTGACACATTCTGAACACACTTTATCTGCCTCGTACGTGATGTTAGGGAGTCCTACCACCAAGTCACGAGATTTTAGTTTATTCAAGAGTGTCAAGCTAGCATGTCCAAATCTCTTATGCCAAATCCATTGATTATTGTTAGACACAGCTCTCAAATAGACAGACTTGTCTTGAGGAATTTTATCCAGAAAGGTAATGTAAACATCATGTTTCCTGATTCCCTCACACACAAGCTCACCTGTTAGAGAGTTAACTATGTGACAGAAATTGGCTTAAAACTCAACTTTATTACCTTTGTCACATAATTGAGAAATACTCAAAAGATTATGTTGTAAGCCTTCAACATAATACACATCATCAATTGCGTTTGAAAGTGTCTTACCTACTTTATCTAAACCAGTGATGGTTCCCTTGCTGTTGTCTCCAAAGGTGACACTTCCACCATCAAAGGCTACTAGTGAAAGGAATTGCTTCTTTTCCCCGGACATGTGTCTTGAGCACCCACTGTCCAAATACCAATAGGTACTTCCCTTCACTTTAGCCTGCAAGAACAAATTAAACATTAGATTTAGGAACCCAAACATTCTTGGGTTCCTTTTCAACAACAATAAGCTCTTGTTGATCTTTTCTTTTCCAGACTAATTCCATATGTTTATTGTTCTTTTTCACACTGTTCCTCCTAGCTGGACATTCATGAATCTTATGTCCATTCATACCACAATGATAGCAGACAAACATCTCTCTAGTCATAACATACTTACCTCTTTTGAATTCTTTGATCCATGTGGTTTCTCTGGGGGACCAGTTAGTCTTGGTTCTCTGTCTGGTATATCCAAGACCAACCTTCCCCTTGTTACCTTTCGATGAGGTTAAAAAACTCAAAGTTTCCTGTGCAGTCAATAATTTTTCAACATGTCTATGACTATCATGAAATTCCTTTTCTCTAGTTTCAAGAGTCTTAGTCAACAACTCGTTTTTCTCTTTTAGAAAATCAAAATTACTTTTTAAGGTTTCAAGTTGTAAATTAAGCTTTGAAACCATAGAATCAATAGTCATGTCAACAACTACTGGCTGCTTGCCCTTTTTCAATTGATAGATATCACCATGCAATTCACAAATAGTATTTTCATATTTATCTATCACATCACTAATTTCTATGCTGGTACTTGAAGAGGATACAGTGAACTGAGCAGCTTTAAGTGAAGTAATTTCCTTGTGAGAATCTTCCAAATTGCGAGCCAATATCTCAAAGGCTTTCAACAAGGAAGTTCTACTACAGGAATTTGCTTTACCCCTAGCTGCTGAAAAAATCAAGAGATTCACTAGTGGTTGTTAAGTCTCTGGGGAACCAGGAGGTCAGATCTTCTTCACCATCACTAGGATAGTTAGGTTTAGAAGATCTTTCCTTTTTCAGTTCCACTTTACACTTGTCCAATTCAACTTCTAGCTCTTCCACTTGATTTTTCAGTTCATGGCAAACTTCTTCTAGGTAGTCACAACTAGCAATAGCAATTTCACATTCAACATGTTTTTCTTTAAGCTCTCTTTTTCCAGTGATGTAAGTTTCACCCAATTTATAGCATTCATCTAATAAAGAGTCAATACAAGCAATTATATTATCTCTATCATATTCATGCATATTTTCTCTAACTTGTTCTAAGTTTACCTTGTGTTCATGTAGTACATCCTTCTTTGCCATCAAGCATTCTTTGAATGTACTGGTTCCCCCTTTGGTTCCTAGATTAGTGTTGTTTCCCTTAGTGTTTGCAAAGGTGGTCAAGCAAACATCAGAGTTAGGTGATTCTTCATCCTCATCAGACCCTGAATCAGAATCACCCCACATGGATGCTATCATAGCATTCTTGAAGGCACGTTTATCTCCAGATTAGGACTGTTTGTCCTTCCACCTAGGACAATCTCGAATAAGATGTCCCTTATCACCACACTTGAAGCATCCTGCAGAAGAGGAGTTAGACTTCTTAAAATTCTTACTTTTGAAGTTCTTCCTCTGGTCTCTAAGTGATCTCTTAAATCTTTTAGCAATCATGCTGATCTTATCTTCTTCTTCTTCTACTGTTCCCTTAAGAGCCATGCCTCTAGCTGGTTCTTTCTCAGACTTAGAATCAATCAACATCTCATGAGTCATAAGGGAACCAATCAGTTGTTCCAGAGACAGGGTGGATAGATCTTTTGCTTCATAGACTGCTGTTACTTTGGTTGTCCATGCATCTGTCAAGCTGCGCAAAACTTTTCTCACAAGATCCTCATCAGAAAAGTTCTTACCAAGAGATCTAAGATCATTGATAATTGTCATAAATCTACGAAAATAATCATTAATCTTTTCATTTTTATTCATAGCAAACAGCTCATACTTAGACATAAGTAAATCAATTTTGGACCTTTTTACCTCGCTGGTTCCCTCAAAAGCAAGTTCGAGGGTATCCTAAATCTCTTTTGTATTGCTGCAACCTGAGATCCGATTTATTTCATTCTCACCTATAGCCTGTTGTAGAATTGGCATTGCTTTGGCATTCTTCTCCAGCAGTTTGTAATCAGCAGATACTAATTCACTGTCTTTCTTGGGAACCAGGTTACCCTCAGCATCTGTCTTGAGGATGATGTTGGGACCATTCTTGACAACTAGCCAACATTTATAATCAATTCCCATGATTACATTCTTGATCCTATTCTTCCACCAAGCATAGTTATTTCCATTGAACTTTAGTGTCTTGTTGTCAAAGCCCATAGCATTTAGATCTTGAGTACTCATGCTTGACTCCTCTAGATGTTACTCTTGTGAGAAGCCTAGGCTCTAATACCAATTGAAGGTTTTAGAGCACTCAAGAGGGGGGGGGGGGGGGGGGGGTGAATTGAGTGTTAAGTAGCCTTGGCCTATTTTTCTTTCTTTTCGATCTAAGAGAGGAACCAGTTGGGCTGGTTCCTGTAAGCAACGGAATGTAAGAAAGGCAATAACGAAAACACAAGATTTAACGAGGTTCAGCCAACTATGGCCTACCTCCTCCTACCCTATGCTCTTTTATTAATCTCCTCCGAAAAATAAAGAACACATACGCTCTACTATTTCCCTACTCCGGGAACCTGTATACCCCACACTCTACTCCGAATGTGCGCTCGACTTACATTAGTAAGCCCCTTGTGTTTGAGCTCACAAACACTCACCCAGCCTTTCAACCCCTTTGTTGAAGGCTTTGACAAAATCAAATGTTCTCTTTTAATCTCACTTCTGAAAGCTAATTAAGAGAAAATATTTAAGCTCTAATAGTGCTCTTGTATGTGACTCGATGAATAGGCTTTTGTGCTTAAGTGTATATGTCTCTCAAATATCCTCCTTTTTAATTTCAGAGAGACTTCCTTTAATATGAGAGACTAGATGGGTTTATATACTTGGATACAAAAACCCTAGTTTCCTTAAATCACGTAAACTTGATGAGCAAGTAATAGCGTGATTTTAGGAAAGTATTTATCTTATATGATTTAATCATAAAGATAGAATCAAATAAGATAGATACTCCTAGTTTTTAGGTAACCATAATATTATCATCTAATCTCCAGCTGCTTAGGATATTTTTGGAATAATTCTTTAAAAAAAAGTATTTTTACGAAATCTTTTATTTTTCTCAAAACATGCAGCTCGGATATTCCGTACAGTGAACCTGGTTCCTCAACTTGGTTCCCTGAATTGAGTATGTTATGAATTCTATTCCAGCTTTGTACCAGAATTCATAATATGACTCGATACAATTATAAGCACTTATTTTACCCAAACATGCAAGTCATACTACAGAGCACATTACATGATTTAAGCATTAAAGTACAGATCTTCTTTTCTTCATGTAATCTTCAAGACTTGAATCTTCCTTGAATACTTCCATTTTGAGCAATGTATCTTTTTTCGAATGTCTTCGAAAGGCCTCCATGCTCCAAGTCTTGGAATCAACTTCACTACTGCACATGTAATATGGTTAATGTACAATAGAGAGTATGTGACTGCTTTTTAGCATAGCAGTCTAGGAAACAGTTCCTACTGGTTTCCCACCAGTACATGGATCGATTTACATCCAACCATTTCCTACATATAGACAAGTTAGTCAAATGAATAATATGAATAAGTAATAACTTGTCTAGGAAAACAGTGTTCAATTTCAGCTGTTTTCCTGTCAACTATTCGCAATGCTTATTGTAACCTGTTTCCTGTAACCATTTGTCATCACTCAAAACCTAAGGGACTCAACAAGATGTAATTTACCTTTAAAATTGTCTTCTTCAAAAGGCTATTGTGGTTGAAGGTTTTAGAGCACTCAAGAGGGGGGGGGGGGGGGGGGGGGGGGGGGTGAATTGAGTGTTAAATAGTCTTGGCCTATTTTTCTTACTTTTTCGATCTGTGGGAGGAACCAGTTGTGCTGGTTCCTATTAGCAGCGGAATGTATGTAGAGCAATAAAGGAAGACACACAATTTAACGAGGTTCAGCCAACTCAGGCCTACGTCCTCCTACTCTATGCTCTTTTATTAATCTACTCCGAAAAACAAAGAACACAGACACTCAACTGTTTCCCTACTTCGGGAACCAGTTCACCCCACACTCTACTCCGAGTGTGCACTCGACTTACACTAGTAAGCCCTTTTGTGTTTGAACTCACAAACACTCTCCCAGCCTATCAACCCCTCTGTTGAAGGCTCTTTACAGAATCAAACTCTCCTTTGATCTTGCTTCTAAAAGCTAATATGAGAGAAATATATAAGTTCTAATGGTGCTCGTGTATATGACTTAATGAAAGGTTTTTATGCTTAAGTGTGTATAACGCTCTCTAGAGATAAACTCTGTTTTCTTCAGATGAGAGACTTATGGAATAAGGTTGATTAGATGAGTTTATATATGTGATTACAAAAACCCTAGCTTTCCTAAAATCACATAATCTTTTGAGCTGTTATCTTATGTGAGTTTAGGAAAGTATTTATCTTATTTGCCTTAATCATATAGATAGAATCAAATAAGGTAAATACTCCTAGTTTTTAGGTAACCAATATATTCTCATCTAATCTACCAGCTGCTTAATATATTTTCCAAAATAATTCTTAGAAAATATTTTTACAAAATCTTTTCAAAAATACGCAGCTTGATATTCCATTTAGTAAACCTGGTTCCTTGAACCTGGTTCCCTGAATTAAGTATGTTATGAATTATGTTCCAGCTTTGTACCAGAATTCATAACATGACTTATCACACTTAAAAACACTTATATTACCTACTCATATAAGTCATACTACGGAGCACTTTACATGAAAAAACTAGATTAACAGTAAAGTACAAATATTCTTCTTTTCATGTAATCTACAAGACTTGAATCTTCCTTGGATGCTTCATCTTGAGTAAAGTATCTTTCTTCGAATGTCTTCGAAAGGCTTCTATGCTCCAAGTCTTGGAATCAGCTTAACTACTGCACGTATAACATGGTTAACATGCAATAGATAATATGTGACTGCTTTACATCATAGCAGTCAAGGAGACAGTTCCAACTTCTTGTGACCTGTTTCTTGTAACTATTTGTCATCATTCAAAACATCAAAACTTAAGGAACTCAACAAATTCCCTCTTTTTGATGATGACAAACTAATTGAAGTTCCTGCAATCCAAGCACATTAAAAACATACAAACTCTAATAAAGTACTCAACTAGGATTGAGTACATTAACAATCTTTAAGACAAAAAATGAACACACACTGAAAAAATATTCCTAAGTTAACTTGACTCGACTCCTATTTGACTTAATCTAAAAATCCTAAAAGGCTAAGAAGATCCTAGGCTTCAGCTTCAACTCTTTCCCCCTTTTGGCATCATTAAAAAGTATACTCAAGTAAAAATAAAATGCACAAATTATTAAATGTACTCATCCATGCAGTGGCATCAACCACTATTCAAGTTAAATGCTGCAAAAATAGATTAGTCAAACTAAGCATGACATGGAAGAAATAAAATTGTTTAAAACAGATACCAAACAAAGTTCAACAAATTAAAGACCCCAACTCCATATCAAAAGAGCAGTTCATGGAGTGGGGGGAAGCAAACCAACAGAATCAGTCATAAGAGATAGGGTAGGCAAACAAAAACAGAAAATAGAATCAATCTTCATCATTCTCATCCTCCTCTTCTCCTTCAGCATCCTGGTCTCCATCATCAGCTGGTTACTCATCTTCATCTCCTTCCTCAGCATCATGCATCTCTTCTTCAGGAGGAGACTGTGGAGCAGCAGCACTTGTACCAGGTGCTTCTTGATCATGAGATCCAGCAAGCTTCTTTTCCAGATTAATAAACCTAGAACCAATAGAAGAGGATAATTCTTTGACCAGACCAATGATGTTTTTAAGCAAAGTCTCCTGATCCTCTAACCTTTTCAGAACTAGAGCCTGACCTACTGGCTCCTCTACTTTCTTATTCTTCTTTGTTGGAGATCTCACTTCCTCCACTGGTTCCTCTAACTTAAACAGCAGCTGATCCCCACTTATATCTAAACCCTTCTACTTTAAGATGACCCTGTTAAACATTGTAACTGGGATAGTGGAACCACTCAGGGGTACATTGTTAGATTTGAGCAGGTGGGTTATAAAGGATCCATAAGGCAAGGAGTGATGAGATGACCCATGATAGTTCATCATATGGGCCAACATTAATGTAGGAAGATTGATTTTCACCTTCTTCATTATCAGATACATCAATACCATTTCCATTATTCTCACAGTACCTCTACCCTGAGCCCTTGGTATTAATACCTTGTTACACAAAGAATGTAGAACAAGCATAACTGGTTCCTTCAAATTAACAGACTTGAGGACCCTTGGCTTTTTGGGCATTTTCCCTCCAAACATAAAAGCATATATCTCCTCTGGTGTGACCCTAACAAGCATAGGCCACTAGTCACCCGAGTACTTATCAAATCCATCTCTTGGTATACTTAACAGACTTGACAGAGAAGCAACTGATAAACTTACATCAACCCCATTCACACATGAATTTATGGACATATCAGGCATTTGCTTTATATTAACATAAAATTCCCTAACTCCAGACATATTTGCAGCACAAACATCAAACAATATTAACCAACCTTGATAATCAAGCAACTCCTTGAACTCAGATAATGCAGCAATATCAAATTACCCTTTTTCAACACCACAACCAGATAACACTAATCTAGAATTTAAATCAATAGAACCAGTAGGAATAGATTCTACAGATTTACCTTTTGAAGCACGAGAGGTTTTAGCAGGCAACCTCTTTCTTTTGGTTCTTTGCACGAAATCAGTAGACTGTTCCTCCTGGGTGTCATCAATTTTCCTTTTTACAGAAGAACGTGTGAAACGACCACTTCTCCTAACCTTTTCATCAGGTGATCCTTCCTTGAACCCAGTAACCTCAACCTCTTCCACTTCGTCACTGTGCTCTTCAGCACTACTAACCTCCACCTCTTGGCTCACAGATTGCGGAGCTTCTGTCTCCTGTTCCCCCTGAGATGGTACAGGTTCCTTGCTGACAAAGTCATCAATTTCTGGAGGATGGAATATAGGCTTAGGTTTTTTTGATGAGGGTTTGGTCGATTGTGGTGGTGAGGAGGATTTTTGAGGGGAATCTGGGGTTGTAGTAGGAATTTCTGAAGGTGATGAAGCTACATTGGGTGATGAAGGTTCAATTTGGGTTTGTTTTTGTTTAGAGGTAGGTGGAACAACGATGGGGGTTCCTCTAGATTGAGTAGAGTCACTAGCAGACCCCTTTCCTCTTCCTCTCCTAGATAAAGCTACAGTCTTTCTTCCCATTGTGACAGAGAGAAATTGAGAATAAAGATGATGAATGGTACTCTGATGGTTGAGCAGCACGCAAAAGAGAGAAGGAGAGTGATGAATGAGAAGTAATGAAGCTGCACAAAGGGTTATATATATGTTTGAAGCATAACAAAAATATGGAAGTTCAAAAAAAATGACGGTTAAATGATTTGATAAGTATGACAAGTTTTTTTTTAAAAAAATTGAAAAGATAGCTATCATTACTTGCCATAAATATCTTAACCATCCTATAAACTAGGCAAGTGATTGATTTGCCATTATTTTTATGGTAAATGACTGAAATAAGATTATTTCCTTCCAAAAGGAAAAAATCTTATAATAATCTTCCAAAGATATGAAAATATTATTCGGAAGACATATCAGTGCTGATCTGTTGTTTCCCTTTCCTGATACTTGATTAAAACCACTTCATCCTGTTTCTGGCAACTCAGTTTAATTTCACCTGTTTCTTGCAACAATGATTTTTAATCCTTTTGATATCTCAAAACATTTACATAAAACTTGAAGGATTTCGACATAGGTATGTACATATACTATACAAGAGAATACCATTCTAACCAATCATTGAGGGAAATAGATGAAGCCAAAGACTAAAATCTAACTAGACCTAGTAAGATTCTTAAATTACAAAAAGTTTCTCTACACAAGGGTTTTGTGAAGATATCAGCTATTTGATCTTCACTTTTGCAAAACAACACTTCCACTAAACCTTTTTCTACATTATCTCTCAGAAAATGATGTCTAATCTCTATATGTTTGGTTTTGGAATGCTGAACTGGATTCTTAGAAATATTAATTGCACTAGTGTTGCCACAAAATATAGGAACACTATTATAAACAACACTAAAATCCTTCAGCTGGTTCCTTACCCACAGTAGCTGGGAGCAGCATGAAGCTGCTGCAATATATTCTGCCTCTGCTGTGGATAAAGCCACTAAGTTTTGCTTTTTAGAACCCCATGATATTAGACAGGAGCCAAGAAAGTATGCCATACCTGATGTGCTCTTTCTATCAACAAGAAAGCCAGCATAGTCTGCATCAGTGTACCCAATAAGATCAATTGCACTCCCTTTGGGGTACCACAAGCATAAGTCTATTGTTCCCACAAGATACCTAAGTATCCTTCTAACAGCCTTCAAGTGCGATTCCTTTGGATTACTTTGAAACCTAGCACACAATCCAACAGAAAACACAATATCAGGTCTACTAGCTGTTAGATAGAGAAGGGAACCAATCATTCCTCTATAAAGTGTGGCTTCAACATCTTTTCCCTTTAGATCATTATCTAATTTTGTGGATGTGGGAATAGGTGTATCATAAGCCTTGCTGTTTTCCATGCCAAATTTCTTCAGTAATTCTTTCAAGTATTTTTGCTGATGTATCATGGTTCCATTCTCTATTTGCTTAATTTGCAATCCTAGAAAGAATCCTAGTTCTCCCATCATGCTCATTTCAAACTCACTCTGCATAAGATTAGCAAACTCATCACATAATACTTGATTAGTAGCACCAAATAAGATATCATCAACATAAATTTGTACTATAATCAAGTTGTTCCCCCTGGCTTTGATAAACAATGTCTTGTCTACTGTTCCCCTCTTGTAATCATTCTCCATTAAGATTAGACAATCTTTCATACCAAGCTCTTGGAGCTTGCTTTAATCCATATAGAGCTTTGTCTAACTTGTAAACAGGTTGGGGAAATAGCTTGTCTTCAAAACCAGGTGGCTGCTCTACATATACCTCTTCCTTCAAATATCCATTTAGGAAGGCAGTCTTTACATCCATCTGAAACAATTTCATATTCATGTGAGCAGCATAAGCAATTAAAATCCTAATTGCCTCTAACCTAGCTACTGGTGCAAACGTCTCATCATAGTCAATCCCTTCTTGTTGATTGTAACCTTGCACCACTAGCCTAGCTTTGGTTCTGACTATTGTACCTAGGTCATCCAATTTGTTTCTGAAGACCCATTTTGTACCAATAACTGACCTATCCTTTGGTCTAGGTACAAGATGCCAAACCTGGTTCCTATAGAACTGATTTAATTCATCTTGTATTGCTAGAACCCAATCAGGATCAGTCAGTGCCATTTTATAGTCAGTTGGCTCTATATTAGACAGGAAAGAATAAAAGACACAAAAGTTTTGAAAAATATTTCTTCTCGTTTGAACTCCTTTATTAATATCACTAATGATCTGATCTGGAGGATGAGAAGATTGATATTTGAAGCTTTTAAAAGAGAAATCATTTTGTGCTTCTTCATTTAATTGGGAACCAGCATGATCATGAATCTCATCTATTTCTTCGGAACCAGTAAGATTCATATTCACGGTGTTTCCATTAACATTACTTACCTCGGGTTCAGGGGAGGCATCTTCATTCATTCCCCCTGAACTCCTTACCTGTCTGTCACTTGAGGAACTATTTGGTCTTGGTTCCTCTTCTGAATTGTCTTTATTTTCTTCTCTAGGCTCCTCATTATCATTATTTTGTGGAGTATCA
Organism: Dysphania ambrosioides; assembly: GCA_026401315.1. Lineage (NCBI taxonomy): Eukaryota > Viridiplantae > Streptophyta > Magnoliopsida > Caryophyllales > Amaranthaceae > Dysphania > Dysphania ambrosioides. The sequence continues at coordinate 25,217,830 of CM048657.1, forward strand.
AGTGAGCCTAGATCTGCTTGTATTTCATTTAGGAGACCAGTATCATGGTTCCCAGTAAACTCCATCAATCCAATCATTTCATCAGGTTGTACCTGCGCAATCTCAAAGGACATGTTAAATTCATCAAAGATGACATGCACACTCTCCTCAACACACAAAGTCCTTTTATTAAGGACTCTATATGCTTTGCTTTGAGGAGAATATCCAAGAAAGATTCCCTCATCACTCCTAGGATCAAATTTATCAAGTTGGTTCTTCCCATTGTTATGAATATAACATTTGCATCCAAATACACGAAAGTATGCAATATTAGGCTTTCAACCTCTAAGGAGTTCATAGGGAGTCTTATTTAACTTTGGTCTAATGAGCCTCTATTTAAAATATAGCAAGCAGTGTCCACAGCTTCACCCCAGAAACTCTTAGGGAGATCACTTTCAATGAGCATTGTTCTGGCCATCTCTTCAAGAGTTTTATTCTTTCTTTCTACAACACCATTTTGCTGTGGTGTTCTTGGGGCTGAGAAGTTGTGACTAACTCCCTGTTTCGTACAATAATCAACAAAGTTAGCATTATCAAATTCAGTACCATGGTCTGATCTTACCGAGACCAGCTTGTGAGAGAGCTGATTCTCCACTTGCTTCACCAATGCTACCCATTCATCGAACGTTTCATCTTTTGAATGTAGCATTATTACCCAAGTGTACCTGGAATAATCATCAACCATAACACATATATATCTATGACCTCTTCGACTTTGTATTCTCATGGGACCACACAAATCAATGTGTACAAGTTCGAAGGATCTGCTGGTACTCAAAACAGTTTTAGGCTTAAAAGAGATTTTGACCTATTTCCCCTTAACACATTCTGAACAAACTTTATCTGCCACATAAGTAATGTTAGGAAGTCCTACCACCAAATCACGAGACCTTAATTTGTTCAAAAGTGTCAAGCTAGCATGTCCAAATCTCTTATGCCAAATCCATTGGTTATTATCAGAAACAGCTTTCAAACAAACAGACTTATCTTGAGGAATTTTATCCAGAAAGGTGATGTAAACATCATGCTTCCTAGTTCCCTCACATACAAGTTTGCCTGTTTGAGAATTAACTATGTGACAAAGATTATCTTGAAACTCAACTTTATTACCTTTATCACATAATTGAGAAATACTCAAGAGATTATGTTGTAAGCCCTCAACATAATATACATCATCAATTGCATTTAAAAGTGTCTTACCTTCCTTACCTAAACCAGTGATGGTTCCCTTGATGTTATCTCCAAAGGTGACACTTCCACCATCAAAGGCTACTAGTAAAAGGAATTGACTTTTATCCCCGGACATGTGTCTTGAGCAACCACTGTCCAAATACAAATAGGTATCTCCTTTCACTTTAGCCTGCAAGAACAAATCAAACATTAGTTTTAGGAACCCAAACATATTTGGGTCCCTTTTCAATAACATTAGGCTCTTGTTGGTCTTTTCTTCTCCAGACCCACTTCACATGTTTATTGTTCTTATTCTCACTGTTCTTCTTAGCAGGACACTCATGTATCTTATGCCCATTCATTCCACAATGATAACAAACATGCATCTCTTTAGTCATTACATACTTACCTCTTTTGAATTCTTTAACCCACGTGGTTTCCCTGGGGGACCAGTTAGTCCTGGTTCTCTGTCTAGTATATCCAAGACCAACTCTTCCTTTGTAACTTTTAAATGAAATTAAAGAATTCAAAGTTTCCTATGCAGTCAATAATTTTTCAACATGTCTATGACTATCATGAAGTTCTTTCTCTCTAGTTTCAAGATTCTTAATCAACAAATCGTTTTTATCTTTTAGAAAATCAAAATCACTCTTTAAGGAATCAAGTTGTAAATTAAGTTTCGAAACCATAGGATCAATAGTCATGTCAACAATTACTGATTGCTTATCTTTTTTCAGTTTAATAATCTCAGCATGCAAATCACAAATAGTATCTTCATACTCATCTATTACATCACTAATCTTAACACTAGTACCTTTAGGGGAAACGGTGAACTGAACAGCCTTAAGTGAAACAAATTCTTTGTGTATTTCTTCCAAATTGTGAGCCAATATTTCAAAGGCTTTCAACAAGGAAGTTCTACTACAGGAATTTGCTTTACCTATAGCTACTAAAAAATTAAGAGATTCACTAGCAATTGATAAGTCTCTAGGGAGCCAAGAGGTCAGATCTTCCTCATTATCACTAGGACAGTCAGATTTAGAAGACCTTTCCTTCTCCAGTTTCACCTTACACTTGTCCAATTCAACCTCTAGTTCAGCTACTTGATTTTTCAATTCAAAGCAAACTTCTTCTAGGTGATCACAACTAGCAACAGCAATTTCACATTCAACACGTTTTTCTTTAAGTTCTCTTTTGCCAGTTATGTAAGTTTCACCAAGTTTATAGCATTCATCTAATAAAGAGTCAATACATTCAAGCATATTATCTCTATCATATTCATGCATATCTTTCCTAACTTGTTCTAAGTTTACCTTGTGTTCGTGTAGCACATCCTTCTTTGCCATTAAGCATTTTCTGAATGTACTGGTTCCCCCTCTGGTTCCTGAATCAGTGATGTTTCCCTGAATGTTTGTGAAGGCAGTCAAACAAACATCAGAGTTAGGTGATTCCTCATCTTTATCAGACCCTAAATCAGAGTCACCCCACATGGATGCTATCATTGCATTTTTGAAGGCCCGTTTATCTCCAGATTTGGATTGTTTGTCCTTCCACTTAGGACAATCTCGAATAAGATGTCCCTTTTCTCCACACTTGAAGCAACCTACAGAAGAAGAGTTACATTTCTTAAAGTTCTTACCTTTGAAATTCTTCCTTTGATCACGAAGAGTTCTTTCAAATCTTTTAGCAATCATGCCAATCTCATCTTCTTCTTCTTCTATTGTTCCCTTAAGAGATGTTCCTCTGGTTGGTTCCTTCTCAGACTTAGAATCAATCAACATTTCATGAGTCATGAGGGAACCAATTAGTTGTTCCAGAGATAGAGTTGATAAATCCTTTGCCTCATATATGGCTGTTACCTTGGATGTCCATGCATCTGTCAAACTGCGTAAAACTTTTCTCACAAGATCCTCATCAGAAAAGTTCTTACCAAGAGATCTAAGATCATTAATTATTGTCATAAATCTATGAAAACAGTCATTAATCTTTTCATTTTTATTCATAGCAAACAATTCATACTTAGACATAAGTAAATCAATTTTGGACCTTTTTACCTCACTGGTTCCCTCAAAAGCAAGTTCGAGGGTATCCCAAATCTCTTTTGCATTGCTGCAACCTGAGATCCGATTTGTTTCAGTCTCACTTATAGCTTGTTGTAGAATTGACATTGCTTTGGCATTCTTCTCCAGCAGTTTGTAATCAGCAGTAACTAGTTCACTATCTTTCTTTGGAATCCTGTTTCCCTCTTCATCTGTCTTGAAAATGATGTTGGGACCATTTTTGACAACTAGCCAACATTCATAATCAGTTCCCATTATCACATTCTTGATCCTGTTTTTCCACCAAGCATAGTTATTACCGTTGAACTTTGTTGTCTTATTGTCGTAGCCCATAGCGTTCAATTCATGAGTACTCATACTTGACTTCTCTAGATGTTACTCTTACAAGAAGCCTAGGCTCTGATACCAATTGAAGGTTTTAGAGCACTCAAGAGGGGGGGATGAATTGAGTGTTAAATAGTCTTGGCCTATTTTTCTTACTTTTTCGATCTGTGGGAGGAACCAGTTGTGCTGGTTCCTATTAGCAGCGGAATGTATGTAGAGCAATAAAGGAAGACACACAATTTAACGAGGTTCAGCCAACTCAGGCCTACGTCCTCCTACTCTATGCTCTTTTATTAATCTACTCCGAAAAACAAAGAACACAGATACTCAACTGTTTCCCTACTCCGGGAACCAGTTCACCCCACACTCTACTCCGAGTGTGCACTCGACTTACACTAGTAAGCCCTTTTGTGTTTGAACTCACAAAACACTCTCCCAGCCTATCAACCCCTCTGTTGAAGGCTCTTTACAGAATCAAACTCTCCTTTGATCTTGCTTCTAAAACCTAATATGAGAGAAATATATAAGTTCTAATGGTGCTTGTGTATATGACTTAATGAAAGGTTTTTATGCTTAAGTGTGTATAATCATAAAGATAGAATCAAATAAGATAGATACTCCTAGTTTTTAGGTAACCATAATATTATCATCTAATCTCCAGCTGCTTAGGATATTTTTGGAATAATTCTTTAAAAAAAAGTATTTTTACGAAATCTTTTATTTTTCTCAAAACATGCAGCTCGGATATTCCGTACAGTGAACCTGGTTCCTCAACTTGGTTCCCTGAATTGAGTATGTTATGAATTCTATTCCAGCTTTGTACCAGAATTCATAATATGACTCGATACAATTATAAGCACTTATTTTACCCAAACATGCAAGTCATACTACGGAGCACATTACATGATTTAAGCATTGAAGTACAGATCTTCTTTTCTTCATGTAATCTTCAAGACTTGAATCTTCCTTGAATACTTCCATTTTGAGCAATGTATCTTTTTTCGAATGTCTTCGAAAGGCCTCCATGCTCCAAGTCTTGGAATCAACTTCACTACTGCACATGTAACATGGTTAATGTACAATAGAGAGTATGTGACTGCTTTTTAGCATAGTAGTCTAGGAAACAGTTCCTACTGGTTTCCCACCAGTACATGGATCGATTTACATCCAACCATTTCCTACATATAGACAAGTTAGTCAAATGAATAACATGAATAAGTAATAACTTGTCTAGGAAAACAGTGTTCAATTTCAGCTGGTTTCCTGTCAACTATTCGCAATGCTTATTGTAACCTGTTTCCTGTAACCATTTGTCATCACTCAAAACCTAAGGGACTCAACAAGATGTAATTTACCTTTAAAATTGTCTTCTTCAAAAGGCTATTGTGGTTGAAGGTTTTAGAGCACTCAAGAGGGGGGGGGGGTTGAATTGAGTGTTAAATAGTCTTGGCCTATTTTTCTTACTTTTCGATCTGTGGGAGGAACCAGTTGTGCTGGTTCCTATTAGCAGCGGAATGTATGTAGAGCAATAAAGGAAGACACACAATTTAACGAGGTTCAGCCAACTCAGGCCTACGTCCTCCTACTCTATGCTCTTTTATTAATCTACTCCGAAAAACAAAGAACACAGATACTCAACTGTTTCCCTACTCCGGGAACCAGTTCACCCCACACTCTACTCCGAGTGTGCACTCGACTTACACTAGTAAGCCCTTTTGTGTTTGAACTCACAAAACACTCTCCCAGCCTATCAACCCCTCTGTTGAAGGCTCTTTACAGAATCAAACTCTCCTTTGATCTTGCTTCTAAAACCTAATATGAGAGAAATATATAAGTTCTAATGGTGCTTGTGTATATGACTTAATGAAAGGTTTTTATGCTTAAGTGTGTATAATCATAAAGATAGAATCAAATAAGATAGATACTCCTAGTTTTTAGGTAACCATAATATTATCATCTAATCTCCAGCTGCTTAGGATATTTTTGGAATAATTCTTTAAAAAAAAGTATTTTTACGAAATCTTTTATTTTTCTCAAAACATGCAGCTCGGATATTCCGTACAATGAACCTGGTTCCTCAACTTGGTTCCCTGAATTGGGTATGTTATGAATTCTATTCCAGCTTTGTACCAGAATTCATAATATGACTCGATACAATTATAAGCACTTATTTTACCCAAACATGCAAGTCATACTACGGAGCACATTACATGATTTAAGCATTGAAGTACAGATCTTCTTTTCTTCATGTAATCTTCAAGACTTGAATCTTCCTTGAATACTTCCATTTTGAGCAATGTATCTTTTTTCGAATGTCTTCGAAAGGCCTCCATGCTCCAAGTCTTGGAATCAACTTCACTACTGCACATGTAACATGGTTAATGTACAATAGAGAGTATGTGACTGCTTTTTAGCATAGTAGTCTAGGAAACAGTTCCTACTGGTTTCCCACCAGTACATGGATCGATTTACATCCAACCATTTCCTACATATAGACAAGTTAGTCAAATGAATAACATGAATAAGTAATAACTTGTCTAGGAAAACAGTGTTCAATTTCAGCTGGTTTCCTGTCAACTATTCGCAATGCTTATTGTAACCTGTTTCCTGTAACCATTTGTCATCACTCAAAACCTAAGGGACTCAACAAGATGTAATTTACCTTTAAAATTGTCTTCTTCAAAAGGCTATTGTGGTTGAAGGTTTTAGAGCACTCAAGAGGGGGGGGGGGTTGAATTGAGTGTTAAATAGTCTTGGCCTATTTTTCTTACTTTTCGATCTGTGGGAGGAACCAGTTGTGCTGGTTCCTATTAGCAGCGGAATGTATGTAGAGCAATAAAGGAAGACACACAATTTAACGAGGTTCAGCCAACTCAGGCCTACGTCCTCCTACTCTATGCTCTTTTATTAATCTACTCCGAAAAACAAAGAACACAGATACTCAACTGTTTCCCTACTCCGGGAACCAGTTCACCCCACACTCTACTCCGAGTGTGCACTCGACTTACACTAGTAAGCCCTTTTGTGTTTGAACTCACAAAACACTCTCCCAGCCTATCAACCCCTCTGTTGAAGGCTCTTTACAGAATCAAACTCTCCTTTGATCTTGCTTCTAAAACCTAGTATGAGAGAAATATATAAGTTCTAATGGTGCTTGTGTATATGACTTAATGAAAGGTTTTTATGCTTAAGTGTGTATAATGCTCTCTAGAGATAAACTCAGTTTTCTTCACGTGAGAGACTTATGGAATTAGGTTGATTAGATGAGTTTATATATGTGATTACAAAAACCCTAGCTTTCCTAAAATCACATAATATTTTGAGCTGTCATCTTATGTGAGTTTAGGAAAGTATTTATCTTATTTGACTTAATCATATAGATAGAATCAAATAAGGTAAATACTCCTAGTTTTTAGGTAACCAATATATTCTCATCTAATCTACTAGCTACTTAATATATTTTCCAAAATAATTCTTAGAAAATATTTTTACAAAATCTTTTCAAAAATACGCAGCTTGATATTCCTTTTAGTAAACCTGGTTCCCTGAACCTGGTTCCCTGAATTAAGTATGTTATGAATTATGTTCCAGCTTTGTACCAGAATTCATAACATGACTTATCACACTTAAAAACACTTATATTACCTACTCATATAAGTCATACTACGGAGCACTTTACATGAAAAAACTAGATTAACAGTAAAATTCAAATATTCTTCTTTTCATGTAATCTACAAGACTTGAATCTTCCTTGGATGCTTCATCTTGAGTAAAGTATCTTTCTTCGAATGTCTTCGAAAGGCTTCTATGCTCCAAGTCTTGGAATCAGCTTAACTACTGCACGTATAACATGGTTAACATGCAATAGATAATATGTGACTGCTTTACATCATAGCAGTCAAGGAGACAGTTCCAACTTCTTGTGACCTGTTTCCTATAACTGTTTGTCATCATTCAAAACATTAAAACTTAAGGAACTCAACAGTGGTTATTACTAGTACAGGCAATTACCTCATTTTAAGTGGATTACTTTAACCTTATGAGTGAACTCCTTTTCAAACTCATTTTGAGAATAATAATACTCTACTATTTTATCTACCCTAAAACATAGTAAAATTGGCCATTTTGAGTTATGATATTCGTTCGAACTACGATGACTTTGATTCGTGAGTGGATTCAAAATCCTACTATGATCACTGTGTAATGCAAATTTAGTGTTCAAACCTACCAGACATCAATAACTATGAACAATTAAGGTATAATAAACCTCGTGTGCTTGTATATGTTTAGTACTTTAAACTATGTGCTTAAATCTATTTATTCTTAAAAAATAATAACCATAGTCAAATTAATGAATAAAAACAATGTACAAGTAGGAGTACATTCTTTAATGGAAGAGAAGACAAGTTCCAAACATTCGATTCTCTTAACTTGGACTCTAAACCCTTACTTTTTTAAACCAATCATTTTTTTTGGTACGCACATTATATGAATCATTCTCATAGAGATAACTCATAAAATGCTAAAACAAAAGAATGAAAAAACTTATAAAAGCGTCCTTATATGGATAAAAATAAGGTGGTGACTTTACATATTTTTAAAAATAGTCACACAGCTACAGCTAATCCCTTCCAATAGAAGGTTCCCTGCAACCTCTTCAATGTTCCATCCCTTCTAGAATGACCTACTTCCAAAGAAGCATGATGCTAGTTTAATATTTTTTTATACTAGTAGAAAATTATTCATTTACTTCGGTTATATATGCAAAGCACTTATGAAATAGTACAATTGATTCCATTCAGGAACCGAAGCAAATAATCCTCAATTACTTCGGTTGTAAAACCAAAGCAAATATTATTTATAATTAGCAAAGAATCCCCATACTGATCCATTATTTACTTAGATTCCATGCAAAATCGAAGGACCAAGTGTACCAAGTGCTTCGGTTTTGCATGGAACCAAAGCAAATAATGGATTTTGTTTTTTTTTTAAAAAAACACTTTAAATGGTAAAATATATAAAATATAAAGCTTATGAATGACTTTTTAACTAATAAGATTAGAATATAACATATTTCATTAATAATAGATTGTCACTATGTGCATACAAACAAAAAAAAGAAGCTATATATCACACGATATTGAAATTAATCTCTATAAATACTCAAAGTATTCACAATATATTACTAGATGATATTGGCATTCACATATCCTATTTCCCATTACCATTCTAAGAACTTAGCTATAAATCGCTCTTGGAAGTTAGGAAATACTCTGCCAAAAGTTCTCAAGTTCGTTTAGCTCTTCATTGACGTATGGTGTTGCTCTTGAGAAAACCTAAAAAAAATCTTCATTTGAAAACAAATAAAACACAATCCAATTAATATTTTTTTTCTTGTTTCAAATTGAAGCTATCAAAAATTCAATTCTATCATTTATATATGATCATTCTCCATCTGAATTATTTCAAGTGTGAAAGTTTAGCAACTATACCTCAGCAATATCTTGACTACTATGATGTGTAGTAACTATTTTAGAGACAAATCGCATGACGTAGTTTCCACACTCAATATTTCCCACTTGCTGAGGGCACTACACCATATAAGCAAAAATAATTAAAGTATATGAAAATCAAAGAATATATTTTTAACTTGAAATAAATGTCATGTAAAAGTATATATACCTTAGCCGAAGTCTAGTTTAACTTGTTTCCTATTCTATGCCCAATAGTCACTCTGTGACTTCGAAAAGCTCTAGTGTTCATGATCCTGCTTTCAATTTTACTACGTATACTTACATTCTTAATACTCTGTATACTTATATTCTTATCACTCATACTACTTCCATTATCAATTCCTCATCTTGGAGATAGACTGTAGGGGCTCGATTCTTAATGTAGGATTACGAAAGTCTTAACTCTTAAGATGTATAACTTGTATATAGAGATCTTTCCGAAAGAGGGTATTTTCATAATTTACATTATTTTTCAATAACCATATATATTAGTCTTCACTTATATATGATGATTATGTTACTATAGTAAATTAACATATGCTAAATGTTTGTTCTTGATGGTGTTTTAGAGCTTGGGAACCATGACTATAGAGGAGATGTCCTTGCATACTTAAGCCCTATTCTTAGAAAAAGAGACAGCATGTTGCTTTACTTGAGATCTTTTATAGTAAATGCAGGTAATTTGATAAATTTATACTACTATAATAACAAAAAAATTCATGAAAATTTATAACAAATTTTAATTTAAAATTTATCTTTCATGATTTTGTTGTTTAAGCAAATATTGTAGACTTCTTTTTTGTGGATACAACACCCTTTCAAACAAATATTTCATAGAAAAAGGCCACACCTATGACTAGAGAGGTGTTCTACCTCGAAAAAAATATCTTTCTAATCTTCTACAGGTATATATATAATCCTAAAAATCCATGATGTTACAACTAAACCAAAATAGAGATAAGATATCTTAATTTTACTTATTAAAGCCAAATAAAGGTGGCTAGGGAGTCAACTCTAGTATGGGGCAAGCCTTGCCTGCAAATCTCTTGAGTCTGTCTTGGGCCATTCCAGTCCAATGGCCACCAATAAAGCCAAGTGAAGTGGACATTTCCTTGGATCCTAAAGCTTAAGCCATTAAGGGATCGAATCTTCTTCATCTATATATTGGTGGCTGCATTATTTTTCTTAAACTTTTATTTTATCATTTGTGCTTATTGTATAACAATTAACGAAAAGTATTATATGTAACAGAATGTCGATGAGGCATTAAAGAAGTCAACTGCCAAATGGAAGTTTGTGATTAGTCATTATCCAATAATGAGTGTTGGTCATCATGTTAATACTGAAGAGCTTATGGCTCAACTCCTTCGAATACTTGAGGTAACGATTTACTAGCTATTTATCAAACCCTGATCCTGTAAAATAGTCCATCACAAAGACATTTATATGGAGTTATGAAAGCTGATATAACAAAATATAAGTACATTTATAATAAGTTACTATTTCTTGGAACACATTAGTGGCCCCGGCACGTAACTATTTTAGAGCTTTGTTTTCTTTTATTTGTTGGTATTTGCACACAATGCAATTATTCGAATATTTGTTCTTTAATGAAAATAATATTTTTTTTCTCTATATTTTCATTTGGAATTAAAGTTTAAAAGTTTTGACCAATAATTCTAATTATAATATAACAAGTAATATATCCAAGTACGATGTTGTTGGATGCATTTCAATGTAAATTTTTAGAATTTTAAGTTTTCATAATTTTTTGTCTTACAACTTTAGAGAAAAAATGTTTCAAGTCGTGTCTCAAAGACTATGAAAAATGAAATGTAGGAAACAAAAAGGGATAGGGGGAGCACAAAGTAGAACTTGAATGAGGCTTGGTGTGGTAAACATGTAAATATAACTAAAAGCCTATAGTTTATGGAGTAACATTCTTCATCTTCTTAATTTGTATGCAGTCCACTTTAGTTTTTGACTAGTGGAGTGGGCTCAAAGGCATGGAGGGGTGATATAAAGCAATGGAATGCAGAGAAGTTGAACTTGTATCATGATGGCCAAGGGTTTATGTCAATGGAAGTGACTCAAGCTAGAGTATATGTTGTGTTCTACGATGTTTTTGGGACTATATTGCACAAATGGAGAAGAGAAAGATCGAACTATAATTCATATTGACTACATCACTCACTCTATTTCAACTCTAGAAGTGAAATTATGATAATTTGGTTGAATAAAGTAGTGAAAAAGGAAGTAATGTCTCAAATGTTGTAACTCAAGTGTTACCATTATTTCATTTTTTATAGAGATAACTTAAGAGTGCAACTAATAGTGATTGTAGTTTTTGAGGGAATTATGATAGTTTTAATAATCACAAAGTATTGTATATATACTTAATAAAACAAAAGTTACCCCTCAACATAATATATGTCAATCTTTTTATAATTTTAGTTTGTATCTACTTCCTTCGTTATAGGTTGATTTCACACTTTGATTTCCGCAGTAGTTGTTTGCTTTGATTTGGTTATTTTTTACTAACTTATCAAATATACAAGTGTAAACACTTAAATATGACTGGATAATCACAAGCCAATAAACACACTATTAAAGTAAAAGTTAGTAGAGCATAGGTAATGGATGAAAACAAAAAATGAGTATAATTTAGAAAAATGAAGGAATTTAGCTTATTTATGATATTTATTTAGCTTGAGTTTTCTATTGAAATGGTTTGTTTCATGTTCATGTTAGCTACTGAGATTTGTGGGTGATACATGCTATTTCTCTTTTACTGTAAGGTTTGATTTTTCTTTCCCAAAACTTTATATATCTAGGTCTAGTAGTGGTGTTCAACGACATGAATCCAAGGGTTTGGTTGGTTATAATATACGATGTGGAAGAACCCAAGTGTTTTTTCTATCTATGTACTTATATTATGTTACTAGCTTATTCCATTGTAGTCCACTGTAACTCCCAATACACCAAACAAGTTATTGTAACTCTCAAAAAAAAGTTTTGATAATATCATAAAGCTTAAATTGAACAAAAATGGCCCCAGAAAATTTCGATAGAGCTTCCCCAAGAATTGAACATTCCCCATAAAATAATATTATTATCATTTATGAACCTATTTTTAACATTAAATAATCATCAAATACACAACAACAACCAACAAACGATGTATAGTCCAACAATCAACAAACATAGACCAACAAGCTCTTCAATTCCAACATAATAAGATGTCTTAAACTACTTTAACTTTGTATTGGCGATTAATTCTTTTAACTTTTTGCATTATTAACATTAGAATATATTTTACTAACATTAGAATATATTTTAGTAAATTTAGTAACATTATAATATATTTTACCAACATTAGAATATATTTTTAACTTGGTCGATCCCAAGTAGTCTTACTATTTGGATGGCCTTAATTCATGAATATGTTCTACTACACATGTAGATCATAGTTACTCATCAAGCAAAAAATCAATACCCAAACCCTTACTAATAAAAATAAAAAAAGGGTTGTAACGATGCGCATTCACATAATTTAAATTAACAATCAATGAACACGAGCGAGAGAAAGTGTGTACATACTATAAAAGGGGAACAATTGGGCCAATAGCCAATAGGTTGTTGTCATAAACAAAGAGGTTGTTGTTGTCATAAACAAAGAGTTTTTCCCATTTTGGGCCAAAGGCTCTATTGATGAAAGCAATAGGGTGGTTTTCTTGAAATAAAACTACTCTAATGCCTTATTTAGAAGCATTAGTTTCCACCACAAACCATTAGAGAAGTTTGGAATATCAAGAATAGGGGCCTTTACTAAAGCTTCTTTTAATCTAACAAAAGCATCTTGAGCCAATTCATTCCATGTGAAAGCTCCTTTCTTGAGCAATTTAGTCAAATCCATACTAATAATTGCATAGCCTTGTACAAATTTCCTATTGTAACCTATAAGACCTAAGAAGCTTTTGCGATCTTTGGGGGTTGATGGACAAAACCAAGAGCTAATGGCACTACTTTTACTAGACTTAGTCCCTACTCTATTTACATAAATGAAATGGCCAAAGTATTCCACCTTGTTGCAAAATAACATTTGCTCAACTTGGCATATAAGAAATGATGCAACATTAACTAGAACACCACATGTACTTCCAATGATTAGTGAGAGATTTGCTATAGATTAGGATGTCGTCAAAAGAAATACTTGCACACATCTTCTTAAGAGAGGCTGAAAAGAAGATGGAGCATTAGCCAAACCAAAAGATATAACTAAGAACTCATAATTTCCTTCATGAGTCTTGAAGGTTGTTTTAAAGACATCATTAGGATGAATTCTTAGTTGGTTATGCCCTAAGGTAAAGCTTTCTAAACACCGCTGCTCCTAATAACTCATTAATCATCTTCTCTACTACAAGAATAGGGAACTTATTCTTTATAGTTCTTTTGTTGAGCTCTCTATAATCCACACACAACCTCCAAATATCATTTTTCTTCCCTACTAATACCATTAGAGAAGCAAAGGGACTAGAACTGTTTTGAATGATTCTTATACTCAAAATCTCCCAAGTTAATTTCTTAATGATATCCTTCTCCTTCAATAGATACAACTAAGGCACTAAGGCCTACAAATTTTTTCTTCAACTTACTCATCTCTATAGATTCACCTTCTTGCTTAGATAATTAGATTAAGTAGGATGGAGTGTCATCCTCATAAATTATTAATATATGCAACACAAATAAATGGGATGAAGACTCCATCAACTTAAGAGAAGGCCCTTCATCAAGGACTTTAAGCTTCCTAGAGGGTGCTCGCTTAAACACCATATCACAACCATACACACAAAATTTCATAATTAGATGATTAAAGTCCTATATGATAGGGCCTAAAGTGCTAAGCCATTGTACTCCCAATACCATATCATAGTTGCTAGAGGAATCAACATGACATCCATGGTGAACTTATGACCCTTGATAAACTAAGTGAACCCCCTAACAACTACTTGACACACCAACTGATTCCCATCATCCATACTAACAACTTGTCCTACAATTTTATCAATCTTGCACCCTAATTTATTTGATAATTGTAAATGTACTTCTGAGTCAATAAGATCATGAACAAGTGTGCCCTACACCATTATTTGAACCTTCATTGTATTAAAGTTTGCAAGGATACAAATAGATCATGGTTATTCAAACTATCTCCATTTGCATTTTACACTAGACTTGTATCATCTTCCTCTACTCTTGGAATTTCTATTGTAAACAATTAAGGCTCCTTCAATTGACATTTATGGTTTCTATTATAGAGTGCATCATAGTAGTAAGATAACCTCTTAGCTATGGAGTATGCTATGACATCAACTGAGACATATTTGTGGGTTTGGTGAGTTTTATGGAAGGTTTAAGGATGATTGATTTTGTTGAAGATGTGGGTAGTAAGGAAGGCTTAGAAATATTGATATAAGGATTAGGAGCATTGAAATGGGATTTGATAGAATATGTGTACGTTATCTTTGAAAAGGTGCATCATCTTAAGAAACTCCTTAATCTTTTGATTTGTAGAAGTGTTTTGTTCAACTATCTTCTTCAATGCAGCCTACAGGCCCTCAACTTGAGACATACTTCTAGTAGCCGGTGCCAGACTAATCTAGCAAATTAATCAATGATGCAAACAATGTGGTGAAGAGTGAAGCAAACCCCTATTAAAGATGTTTATTAAGGATGCTCCTTTTGGAGTTAGGACTCGACCAAAAGAAATGAAATAAAAGGAAAGAAGAGAATAAGGGGAAGAAAGATTAACTTTTTGTATATATGTTTCTCTTGCCATATAAATATCTATTTATAACAACTTTTAAAACCAACTTTCTATAATCAAGCTGACACACTTTATGATAAATATAAACTTAACAGAAAGTGCATTGATTTTTATTCCTTGATGCTCTACTTTTACGATTATAAATGCCTAAGCATTGATTTCCCCTATGCCAACCATCCTATATCTTTGAGTCCTCTTTAAACCGAGGAGAGGAAAAGAAAAAGAAACACGTCAATCGATACAAAAAAGTGGGTTGGGTTATTGCATATTTATCACCCCAAGTAGGGATACCTAATGTCTAGCCTGAACCGGCCCGTGTGGCCCAACCCACCCATCTAGGTGGGCCAAATACGAATTCGGATTTTCAAACCCTGACCTAATTCGACTCGGACCACAAAAAAAATTCAATTCGTCCCCAAACTGGTTTGGCCCCGCCTACTGAACCATCCCGACCTATTCGATCGCCAAAAACTTCTAATTTTGTAAAATTTAGTTTATTTAAATGTAGTTTAGTTTATATGAATGTTAGTTTATATATAAATTAATTTATACAAATGTTAGTTTATTTGCATATATTTTAGTTTATATGAATGTTAGTTAGTTAAATATACTTTAATTTGATTCATATGAATCATTGAATGTTAGTTTAGAAGAATATAGTTTCGTTTATATGAATGTTATTTTCATTTATATGAACCAACGAATGTTGGTGTAGTTAAATTTCCTTTAGCTTATGTAACTCAATGAATGTTAGTTTAGTTATATGAATGTTAGTTTAGTTGAGTATAGTTTAGTTTATATGAATATTAGTTTAGTATAATTTAGTTTAGTTGAATGTAGTTGTCTATATAAATTAATGAATGTTAATTAAGTTCATATATTTTAGTTTATATGAATGTTATTTTTGTTGAATATACTTTAGTTTATATGAATCAATGAAAGTTAGTTTAGTTGAATTGTATATAGTTTATTTTATATAAATCAATGAATGTTAGTTTAGTTGAATATAGTTTAGTTCATATGAATTAGTGAATGTTAGTTTAGTTGAATATAATTTATACATAATTATTAGTTTAGTTTATATGAATGTTAGTTTAGTTGAATATATTTTAGTTTATATGAATGTTAGTTTAATTGAATATAGTATAGTTTACATAACTCAATGAATTTTAGTTTAGTTGAATATAGTTTAGTTTATAAGAACCATGAATGTTAGTTTAGTTGAATATAATTTCGTTTATGTGAATGTTAGTTTAGTTTATATGAATTAATAAATATTAGATTAGTTGAATATTATTTAGTTTATATGAATCAATAAATATAATTTAGTTTATGTGAATGTTAGTTTAGTTTATATGAACCAATAAATATTAGATTAGTTGAATGTTATTTAGTTTATATGAATAGAATATGATTATATCTTATTGTGATTATATATAATTAATGTGTAATCCCCTAAAAATTATTAGATTTTGATTACATTTTATCAAAAATATTTTCTTTACATTACAATAAAAATTGGTAATACATACATACATACACACACATACACTACATATATATATATATATATATATATATATAGGGGTGGGTTCATGTGAGAACCCCCCCCCCCCCTAATATGAGAATTCTTTTGTATGTGAGAACTTATCTAAGATCATTCACTTGCAAGATCTAACGGATGGTATTGAGTGAAAAAGAATGACAAAAGTGTAAATAATGACAAAAATGACACACTTTTTTAATTAAAAAAAAACTAACACACATTTTCCAATTTCAGAAAAATATAAGACAGAAACAACTTTTTGCAAAACCAAAAAAAAAGTTGTACTTTCTGACACAATTGTACTTTTCTCGAAAACATTTATTCTAAACATTTGTTCTATTGTTTCAAATGTCTGTTCTATTGTTCTAAACTTCTAATTTATTGTTCTAAATGTTACTCTAATGTTTTAAGTAGATGCTTCTCTTGTACTAAATAGGTTGGTTGGTTGTTCTAAAATAATGAACTTAATATTCTAAAAAGTTCTTCTATTATTCTAAAACGTTGCTCTAATGTACTTACGTTGTTCTATTATTTTAACGTTTCTATAATATTCTAAAACATGACTCTAATGTTCTAAGTAGATGATTTCGTTGTTCTAATTTAGTGAACTCATGTTCTAACCTATACTTCCCCGTTCTACATAATATTTCCCTTATTCTAAATAGGTTGGTTGGTTGTTCTAAAATAATGAATCTAATGTTCTAAAAAGTTCTTCCATTTTTCTAAAATGTTGCTCTAATGTACTTACGTTGCTTTACTGTTTTAACGTTGCTATAAATATTCTAAAACGTCACTCTAATGTTCTAAGTAGATGATTTCGTTGTTCTAATTTAGTGAACTGATGTTTTAACTTATACTTCCCTTGTTCTACATAATGCTTCTTTTGTTCTAAATAGGTTGTTTGAATGTTCTAAACTAATGAACCTAATGTTCTAAAACGTTCTTCCATTGTTCTAAAACGCTGCTCAAACGTACTTACGTTGTTCAACTGTTTTAATGTTGCTATAATGTTCTAAAATGTTACTCTGGTCTCCCATTGTTCTAACGTCTTCTTCTAATATTCTATATTTTTTTCAAATGTACTAAGCTAGTGTTTCATAAAATTTCAAAATTTCAAACATTTCGAAACTAATGAACCTCATTCTACATAATGATTCTCTTGTTCTAAATAAGTTGGTTGGTTGTTCTAAACTAATAAACCTAATGTTCTAAAAATTTCTTCATTGTTCTAAAACGTTTCTCTAATGTGCTTATGTTGCTTTACTATTTTAACATTGATATAATGTTCTAAAATGTTACTCTAATGTTGTAAGTAGATAGTTTCGTTATTCTAATTTAGTGAACTGATGTTTTAACTTGTACTTCCCACGTTCTACATAATGCTTCTCTTGTTTTAAATAGGTTAGTTGGTTGTTCTAAACTAATGAACCTAATGTTCTAAAAAGTTCTTCCATTGTTCTAAAACATTGCTCTAATGTACTTACGTTGGTTTACTGTTTTAACGTTGCTATATTGTTCTAAAACATGACTCTAATATTCTAAATAGATGGTTTCGTTGTTCTAATTTAGTGAACTCATGTTCTAACTTATACTTTCTCGTTCTACATAATGCTTCTCTTATTCTAATTAGAATACAACGTTAGAATAATAGGAGACCAGAGTAATGTTTTAGAACATTATAGCAATGTTAAAATAGTAGAGCAACATAAGTACATTAGAGCAGCGTTTTAGAACAATGGAAGAATATTTTAGAATATTAGGTTCATTAGTTTAGAACATCCAAACAACCTATTTAGAATAAAAGAAGCATTATGTAGAACGAGGGGAGTATAAGTTAAAACATTAGTTTACTAAATTAGAACAACAAAATCATCTACTTAGAACATTAGAGTGACGTTTTAGAACATTTATAGCAACGTTAAAATAGTATAGAAACATAAGTACATTAGAGCAACATTTTAAAAAAATAGAAGAACTTTTTAGAACATTAGATTCATTATTTTAGAACAATCAACCAACCTATTTAGAACAAGAGAAGCATTATATAGAACGAGGAAATATAAGTTAGAACATGAGTTCACTAAATTAGAACAACGAAACCATCTACTTAGAACATTAGAGTCATATTTTAGAACATTATAGCAATGTTAAAATAATATAGCAACGTAGGTACATTAGAGCAACATTTTAGAACAATGGAAGAATTTTTGTAGAACATTAGGTTCATTATTTTAGAACCAACCAATCTATTTAGAATAAGAGAAGCATTATGTAGCGAGGAAGTATAAGTTAGAACATGAGTTCACTAAATTAGAACAACGAAACCATCTACTTAGAACATTAGAGTCACATTTTAGAACATTATAGCAATGTTAAATTAATATAGCAACGTAGGTACATTAGAGCAATGTTTTAGAACAATGGAAGAACTATTTAGAACATTAGGTTCATTATTTTAGAACAACTAACCAACCTATTTAGAACAAGAGAAGCATTATGTTGAATGAGAAAGTATAAGTTAGAACATGAGTTCACCAAATTAGAACAACGAAACCATCTACTTAGAACATTAGAGTCACGTTTTAGAACATTATAGCAACATTAAAATAATAGAGCAACGTAAGTACATTAGAGCAACGTTTTAGAACAATGGAAGAACTTTTTAGAATATTAGGTTCATTAGTTTAGAACAACCCACTAAACTATTTTAGAACAAGAGAAGCATCTACTTAAAATATTAGAGTAACTTTTAGAATAATAAACTAGAAGTTTTGAACAATAGAACAGACATTTGGAACAATAGAACATAAGTCTAGAACAAGAGAAGCATATACTTAAAACATTAGAGTAACGTTTAGAACAATAAACCATAAGTTTAGAACAATAGAACAGACATTTGGAACAATAGAACAAATGTTTAGAATAAATGTTTAGAATAAATGTTTTGAGAAAATTACAGCTGTGTTAGAAAGTACAACTTTTTTGTTTTAGTTTTGCAAAAAGTTGTTTTTGTCTCAGTATTTTTCTGAAATGGAGAAACGTGTGTCAGTTTTTTTAAATTAAAAAAGTGTCTTAGTTTTGTCATTATTTATGGTTTTGTCATTCTTTTTCACTCTTTATCATCCGTTAGATCTAGCAAGTGGATGGTTTTAGATGGGTTCTCACATAAAAAAAGTTCTCATATAAGGGAGGGGCTCTCACATGATCCCTCCCCTATATATATATATATATATATATATATATAATTTAAAATAAAAAAAAGTGTTTAAAATGAGAAGGATGGGAAGTCATCTTGACCCTTCATCTCCTAGATCCAATGCATGTCATTTTACGTGTATATAGTGACCTTATTTTAATTTATAGTGACCAAGTTAATTTTCATTATACAGTGACTCTTTTCGTTGTTATAGTGACTCTTCTTTTTACATGAAATTTGATGCGTTGGCTTTTACCACTTAAAGAGCCAAGATCCCTTCTCGTCCTTCTCAATTTAAGCAACCTTCTTATTGGATCATATATATATATATATGTTATAAATAGCACATTATTTTTATTAGTATGTAAGTATTTATTTAAATCCTAAAACTAAATTTTTTTTCTACAAAAGATATTTTCTTTCAAAACCTAGTACTTCACATCTACTAAACCTACACTTCCTAAACCTAAGCAATTTACTTAATACTAAATACTATAAAGCAAAAAAAAAAAAGAAATAAAACCCTAACACCCCCAAACCCTTTCACGTGAAAACAATGCTAATGCAACAATGACCTTTCCTTATTTATGAATAAAAAGTACTCTTTTTTGTTGAACCAATGAGTGAAGTTCTACCGCTAAGACTAAGAGTTGTTGCCTAGCTGTTGTCCCCCACCAGCCACTGCCCTTGCCGACCTGTTGTTGCCCCTTGAGCCACCCTGGTGAGTAGCCGGCCAACCCTATCCTCCCTCCTCCCTTATTTTTCTTCTTTTCTCCCTTGTTTCCTAGGCCCTAGTATGCATATTTAATAAGTTTTTTTTATATGATTTGTATTGATTTTATTATGGGTTAAATTTATGTTCAAAATATATAAGTTTTTATGAATTATAAGTTATGTTATGCATCCTACAAATTTTCATGCATAAACATTAATGACTAGGCATTTTAGTATCATGAATTAGGGTTTTGATAATAGGCTCTTGAGTTTTTATATAAAATTATAAGCATTTTGTGAATCATCTATGTTAATTTTTATGGGGTTGTAGTTTAAATGAATTTTCAGATTTTATGATCATATATTTTAGTATAAAAAGTATTTTAGTATTATGTTTGAATTACTAGATTATGTTTTGGGAGACTTAAAAATATGTTTTGGAATGATTTTAAAATCTTAGAAAGTTGATTGGTGTAAATTTTGGGTATTGGTGTATTGATATAGGTGGTATTATTTGATGTAGGAAATCAATTCGTAGAAGGTGCATAATTGTAGAAAAAGTGGCCACTCACTTGGTTTACTCAAGGTACGTATGTATTATAATACCTTGACCTAGAACCATGAGCTAGGATTGAAATGACAAGTTTGGTTTCATGATTAAGAAGTTTAGAGTATTATTGGCATTAACGAGTTATATTCCTTACTTTGGATTATATTGGATTATATATTGGTATTGATGTATGATGATTAATGAGTAATCACTAGCACGAATAAGAATGTAATGAGGGTTGGTTGATGAATCACAATTGATTCAAGTGGAATTAATTGGTTAATTAATCCATAAGGTTGTTTAATATATCTCTTTCATTACTGACTGTATGATTTAATTAAAAGTGAATTTCAAGCCTTAATAATGAGGAAAATTGGCTCTGTTCAATAGGTTTAAAAAGTTAAGAAGGAAATGAAAAAGTTAAAATTACAGTATAACATAGATTGATTATGTACCTCTAATGTTTGCATGTGTGTGCTATGGTGATTGTGTATACCGAGTTTAAACATTAAATCACGTAAAAAGAAAGAAGTATAAGCAATAAAACTCTGGGCTAGTGCACGTCTAGAGTATTGACAATCAAGGGTTGGAGCTTCAAATCACGGGGTATTATCTTTAGCTTTTCTTGGAGACCGTGTGATCTACGAGTCTCTCTTATAAAGTTTTAAACTTAAAATTGGGGTAAGTTGAGATCTTCATCTAGCTATGGTGACGGAGTCGCGTCCATTCACCATCTAAATTTATATTGTATTTTGATGCCCTACGACGTGAATGCATGGGTTATTTAGCTATTTGAAGTCTTAATCAAGACATGGAGGAGACAACTTTGTCTATTATTTAATCCAAGTAATTAATTAGCTTGTCATGTCATTTGAGTAAAATATTGCAATACATTCTTATATTATGTTCTTATATAAAGAGTTCATAATTTGATTCGTAATTCGGTAAGAATTCAAATTTCCCCACCCTACCCCAGCCCAGCCCCTAGACCGGTTCAAACATGAGCCCTCTCAACAGCCCGGCCCGGCGGCCATGTCTAACTCCAAGGACCCGGTGAATATTTTCTAATGCATCGGGGTTAAAATAAACAAAATCAACCCACTAATTCCCTACAAATAACAGTTGTTCTGTTCTGCTCCGTTTGGGTGTGGAGCGACCAAGAATCATTCATCAACCATGACAACTCCCTTAATCCCTTGAAATTCGTGCGATGAGAAAACGCCTCAGAAGGGAGGCTGCAACAAACTGTGCCAAAATGTGCAAGTCATTCAAGAAACTGTTGAAGAATCTGCGATGGATAAGCATAGTTCTGGGTGTCAACAATGTCGGTGTTATAGCCATTGGTGGGTTCCTCTTAGTTAGTGGGCACGACCGATCTTCTTGTCGGCGTAGTCAGCTCCTCCCCTTTCTGTTGGTGATGGGTGCTGCCGGTGTTCGGGTTATGGCGATGATTCGTTGCGCAATTGAACAACAAGCTGCTGCTACCGCTGTTCTTGGGTCTTCGGTGGATGCTGCTATTTCTGATAATATTACTCGCGTTCAAAGACGGGTTTGTACCTAAACTTTTTGACCCCCTTCAGAATTTTTTTATTATTTGTTTTTACTGAAAGTTTGTGGAATTTTATATTCTCGGATTGTAAATTAAGGAATTAATCAGTATGCCATTGAATCGTGTTTGTTATTGGACGCTTGAAGGTGGGTTTAACTCTTAGAGACTTCATTTTTGAACCAAAACATCAGGACACGTTGTCAAAATGGTTGTGTCACTTGTGTGTGACATTTGGACCCATACCCGTGGTAGTAGACACTGTGTACACTAGATCAAGAGAAGTTAGGAGGTGGGTATGACCCTCAGACACTTCGCGTTGAACCTAGAATCATGATACATTTTTGAGAAATTGATGTGTGAGGCATTTGGACACATACCGACCTTGGACATTAGTAAACTAGATCAAGAGAAGTTATGAGGTGGATTTGACACTTGGACACTTTGTTTTGCACCTAGAATCATGACGTGTTTTCGAAAAATTGATGTGTGAGGGATTTGGACACATACCTACCTTAGACATTTGTAAACTAGATCAAGAGAAGTTAGGACACTTCATTTTGAATCTAAAAATCTTGACACATTTTCGAAAAATGGATGTGTGAGGCATTTGGACACATACCCCTGTATTGGAAACTTAGCTAACTAGATCAAGAGAAGTTAGGAGTTGGGTATGACCCTTATACACTTCATTTTGAACCAAAAATCATGCCACATTTTCCAAAGAACTTTACTTTCAGAGAATTTCTTTGATTACTCAGCTTGGGAGGTTCAAAAGAACTTTACATTCAAATTTTTTTTTAATTTTTAATTTTAAATGTATATGTTGCCTGAGAGGAGATGAGAGGATATTGGGAATTTTCTCAACTCACTGCCTCATATTAAAATAAAAATATAGATACTCTGTATATGGCTATTACCTTGTGCCTTACACTAAGGTTCCAAATCCTTTACACCTTGGGGCTCTTGAGATGCTTTCCTGGTTTGTGAAATTTGTTCTTCAATCTTCTGTACTCAAGTTGTAAAAGGAATTATTTCAAACCTCAGAAAAACTCTCAGAAGTTAATGGCTATATTTTTAGTTAAAAATCGGTTCCCTTAGTGTGCTTAATGGATGCTTTTGGCTATGCCTTGCACTAACATTGCAAATGCATAACACCTTGGTGTTCTTGATCTGCCTTCTTGAATATTTAGAAACTAATATCTTTCAATAGTGTCTGATTAGCAGTCAGTCTTGAAGTCTGAGGTGTTGATGCAGACCCACAAAAAGAAGGATTTTTGTCTTTATTTGATGGATAAACCTAAGATTTTTAGTTTTTAACATCCTTTTTTGCCAGAATCCTTTAATCTCCAGTCTCTGGGTGTACTTTGTATTAAATTGGTATTACTTCATATCCTATGCTTCTAGTCAGCTGTTACATGCATTGACATAAAATTAACTTACCATCATTTGCTGTACAGTTAAGATACAAAAGATGGCTATGGTGGACGAGGTTTGCAACAATTGTTACAGTGGTGCAATTTTTACTGGCAATGTACCTCTTGTTTGTGGTGGGTAGATCATCAAATAATTGTTCTCTTGGTAAGATGCTATTTTCTGTATAAATTCACTCTATGTCTTTTCAATAAAATGGTGTTTTCTTAGTTTCCTTGCTGACCCAAGAGTATAATTTTGGTGGTTCAAGAAGTCAAGATTACATTAGAATAGTAAACTTTAAATTCTGTGATGTTGGTAGATAGAAATTAATTGTGTTTCTTTTCAATTTTAATTTTAAAGATGGTGAGATGTAGGTGCATTGCTTAGAGAAGGAAGTGTAGTTTCTTATCTGTACTCCCTTTCAAACAACTTTCCTGATTTAGAGATGATTAAATTATGGAGAAATCTTAAATTTGGAGGCTTTCAAGATGTCTTGTAATCTGAACAAGATAATAGGGGTTGGAGAGTCCTAGTGCATTTGTGTTCTGAAATATTTTAGGGTGGAATATGTGTATCCATGAGTACTTCATAATTGTTTAGATGTAGAGAAGAACAGGGTGGTAAGGTGGGGCCTTGATTATGTTGGTGGTGCCATTAGTCCATTGGTAAGAATGCTTCATTAAAGGCTTCTTTTAAGGAGAGTATAGTATGGGTAAAGCCGGTAAACATCTTTATCCATGCTCTTGTATATCATAGAAGCTGTTTCTGAGTGATATGCTAGTTTTCTCATTGTCGAACAGTGATTTGGGTTGACATTGTTTGCAAAAGAACACAAATCCTGGTTCTGACAACAATATGCTTCTATTAAATATTTAAATAAAAGTTAAAAAATGTGCAATGTTGCAATATGTTAGAAATTTAATGAAAGAGGAGGGCAAGAAGAGAGTGGATACCTGTGTTTGACATAAACAAAAATCAAATAATTGAAATAAAGAAATAGGACAAAAGGTTACTGCAATGAACCAGGTGAAACCACCCATCATGCAGGTCTATACTCGAAGGAAGATGGAAAAGGTCATCGCGGCAACAAACAACAACGCATACGAGCTCAACAACAATTAGCATCATCAATTAATATGGGAAAGAATATTGAATATGTAGATAGAAATATATAATTAGTAAATAAGCAAATATGTTGATTTGTTAGGAGTGGTGATATAAATATAGAAAGAAGGGTGGTGATATAAATATAGAAAGAAGCTATGGACATGGATATCTACAAAATTAATACAACAATCTTTTGGGAGAGAATCCCTGCCTCTCGAAAGCAGGTACTTGATTTGAGTGAGTTTTCTTGCATTATTGAACGATCTGATTCCAACAACAGTTGGTATTAAAGCGGACGATCGTGGGAGGGTTTGACGATGGCACCAACTCATTCTCATATAATGGACAAGTTGGAGGAGGACGTGGAAGCGCTGTGCATCTAAATTTCGAAGAAAATGGGGGAAGCAGCAAACCAAATGTCCCAAATCATAGCCAGCTTGTAACAATCGCATACTTCTCAAGAGTAGATGATAAACCAACCGAAGACTAGCGACTTCTACAGGAGGAGTTGATGAATCTACCCATACAACCCTGATCTCCACCTCTAGAGGAGATGGAAGGGAATAACATCGAAAATAGAGGGTACGCCGGGAGTTGGAGGTTGAAGAAGCTGAATTTACCTCTTTTTAGTGGAAGTAATCTGGATGGGTGGATACTTGGCTGAACGATGCTTCCAATTATACCCGGTGATTTCCTTGGAGGGCGACGCACTTCTGTGGTATCAGTGGGAACATAAGCGAAGGCCATTACGACGTTGGGAGGAAATGAAGGGCTTGTTGCTGCAGTAGTTTAGGGTGGCTGCGTTGGGGACTCTTCACGAACAATGGTTAGATCACCGGCAAACTACCTCGGTGTATGAATACCGGAGAAAGTTCATTGAACTCATGGCACCCCTTGACAACGTCCTAGAAGTAGTTATGGGCCACTTTATCAATGGACTGAGGGAGAGGATAAAAGCCAAGTTGCGGGTACTTGGGCTAGGTCATTAGACCATGCCATGGACCTTGGCAGAAGGTTGGGCAGAAGGTTGAGGAGAAGCAAAGAGTATTGGGGAGAAGGGGGATAAACTTCGATGTGAATGGACGCAGGAACTAATGGACGCCAAATTTCGGATTTGGCTCACCTCTCCAGGATCAGCCACTAGCTCAAACCTTCCATCATCTAGGTCAGGAGCCTTTCTTCCTCGTCTAATTCTTTTCGAGCTGTAAACCCGTCACAATTCCACACCTCCCAAACATCGGGAGCCTCGGTCAATAACTTCGTAGAGGGGGAACTTTAGGGGGGGGGGGGGGGGAATTTCAAGGAGGGCTTAAACGGCTCACGGATAGGCAGCTCTAGGAGAAAAGGGAGTTGGGATTATGTATCTGGTGCAATGAGAAGTGGTAAGCGAATCACTAATGCAAAAGAATGGAGTTGAGTGTGCTGATGGCATACGAGGAAGAAGATGAAGGGGATCAAGCGCAGCTAGAGGAGTCCCGAGTACAAAGAAGTGAGAATGAGGAATTCGAGCCGAAAATGCATGAAATATCGTTAAACTCGATTATGAGAATTACTAACCCTAGAACCATGCGATTAAGGGGTTTGGTCAAAGGTTGTGAAGTAATTGTGATGATTGATCCTCGGCTATACACGATTATATCTCTATTGCTATAGCCGATAAGATAGGTGTACCAGATTAAAAGCCTTAGGGGTTTCACTAGGTATTGAGGAAGCGGTAAGGGGAATGGGGAATGCAAGTAGGTGGAGCTTAGACTCCCGGTCGTAGAGGATTTCCTGACTTTGCCATTGGTTAATCCAGATATGATATTAGGGATTTAATGGTTAGAAAAGTTGGGTACAATGTCTACCAACTGGAAAACGCAAACCTTAAGCTTTATGCTACATGGGCAAACAGTCAGGGCGATCTCGTACATCCCTCAAGGCTATATTGAGGACATTGAAGAAGGCGAGTGGCGGATGTTTGGTGGAGTTCAATCAAATAGATGTGATGAAGGCCGGTGAGCAAGGTGGGGAGGAAATACTCGAGTATTTGAGGGCTGTTCTATGGCAATTCAAGGTTTTTCAGTTGCCAGAAGGACTCCAATCCGTGGAAATGAGCACTCGATTATACTTCTGTAGGGAACTAATCTGGTGAATGTTCGGCCTTACCAATACTCACACATTCAGAAGAATGAGATAAAGGCTTTGATACATGACATGCTAAAAGCGTGGATAATACAAGTATCAACGAGTCTATATTCTAGCCCGGTTTTCCTAGTCAAAAAGAAGGATGGGTCGTGGAGATTTTGCGTGGACTATAGGGCTTTGAACAAGGTAATCGTTCTCGACAAATACCCATTCCCAAATCTACCGTGTTTACTAAATTGGACCTCAAGTCTGGTTACCATTAAATAAGGGTGAGAGAGGAGAATGTTCCAAAAACGGCCTTTAGAACACATGATGACCTTTACGAGTTCTTGGTTATGCCATTTGGATTGACCAATGCTCCAACCACATTTCAGACTTTGATGAATAAGGTGTTCTGCCCATACCTTAGGAAGTTTGTGTTGGTGTTCTTTGACGACATTTTGATTTATAGTGTTGATGAAACCGAGCATGCATGCCACTTATCACAAGTTTTGCAATTATTATTCAACCATAAGTTGTATGCTAATGAGAAGAAATGTGAGTTTGGCAAGAAACAAGTGGTGTATTTAGGGCACGTAATTTAGCAAGAGGGGGTGGATGTGCATCAAGCTAAAATTTAAGCTATGATGGAGTGGCCTTTACATAAGAATTTGGAAGAGGTTTTTTGGATCTCACTGGATACTATTGAAAGTTTGTAGCAAGATATGCAAAAGATTATGGGTCCCCTAATAGAGCAACTCAAACGTGACTGCTTCGGGTGGTTGGACCAATTTACGTGGGCTTTTGAGGCTCTAAAAATATCAATGGTGAGTGTCCCTGAGCTAGCTATGCCAAATTTCAATGAAACCTTTGTGATGGAAGCTAACGCGAGTAGTTTTTGAGTAGGAGTTGTGGTGGGCATTTTGTTACCTACGTTAGTAAGGTGTTGGGGGTAAGGGCAAGGTCTTTTTATGAGAAAGAATTGATGGCTTTGGTGTTGGTTGTCCAAAAATGGAGGCATTATCTTTTGGGAAGGAAGTTCACCATCAAGTGACCAGCAAAGCCTCAAGTTCCTCATGTACCACAGGGAGGTAGGCCTGGAATATCAAAAATGAATGTGTAAACTGTTGGGTTATAATTTCAACATTGTATATCGAACAGGTTCTACCAATACTATGGCAAATGCCTTGTTTATACAACATGCAAGTAGAGTGGAGTTGTGTGCTTTGTTGAGTACCAAGGGGGTGCTGTGGGAGGAATTTCAAGCTGCCATATCTAGGGACACCTTCATCTCTCAAATCAAAAATGACTTACGGGTTGGGAAGGGAGTTTTGAAGGGTTATAGCTTGGAGAATGGTGTGCTTAAATACTGACATCGCATTGTAGTGCCAGGCATTAATGCGGCGGTTTAGTCCCTACTTTACGAGTACCACGGTTCCCAATTGGTGGTCATGTAGGAGATTTCAAAACATATCAAAGATTAGGTGCCGAGTGGTTTTAGCCAAGTATGAGAAGAGCAATAACTAAGTATGTTCAGGCATGTGAGGTATGTCAGCAGCAAAAGCACTCTTCTCTTTCATCGCCTGGGCTTCTTTAACCCTTGCCCATCCCTACACAGGTGTGGGAGGATGTATCCCTTGACTTCATGGAAGGGTTGCCATGTTCGAGAGGGGTGGACACAGTGTTGGTTGTGATGGACAGGTTGACAAAATATGCACATTACATGGGGTGAAAACACCCTTTCAGTGCTCCTAAAGTTTCTGAAATATTTGTAAAGGAAGTAGTGATGCTTCATGGGTTTCCAAAGTCCATAGTGGACAGGATATTTATGAGTACCTTCTGGAAGGAGTAATTCAAATTACAGGGCACTACACTCAACGGAATCACAACTTACCACCCTCCGTCTGATGGCCAAATCGAGGTGGTTAACAAGGGAATGAAGACTTAAGGGGTTTCATCTATGGCAAGCCGAGGGACTGGTCCAAATGGTTACCATGGGCGGAATATTACTACAACACAGCATATCATACGACCATTAAGAGTACTCCTTTCCAAGCGTTCTACGGGAGGGATCCCTCGACTTTGCTGAGGTTCGAGAGAGGGTCTACTTGCCTGTAGTCATTAGAGAAATAGTTGGTGGAAAGGGATGCAATCTTGGATGAATTAAAGGCACACTTGATTTGAGCACAACAGAGGATGATGATCCAAGAAAACACTCACAGGAGGGACATTGAATACAGTGTGGGTGACCTGGTTTATCTGAAACCGCAACCATACAGACCGAAGTATGTGGCCTCTAAACCCTTTGAGAAACTAGCTCCACGTTACTGTAGTCCCTTCGAGGTGCGCTGCTTGGATTGTAGCCTACAAATTGAAATTACCTCCATAAGCTAAAGCTAAAATACATCCTGTCTTCCATGTGTCCCAGCTTAAGAAGGTCGTGGGTGCACTAACTTCTAGCCCTACCATCCCTCTCGTGGTATCTCGCCTCAAGTAGTTT
This sequence comes from Dysphania ambrosioides, assembly GCA_026401315.1. Classification (NCBI taxonomy): domain Eukaryota; kingdom Viridiplantae; phylum Streptophyta; class Magnoliopsida; order Caryophyllales; family Amaranthaceae; genus Dysphania; species Dysphania ambrosioides. Next base: position 25,247,444 of record CM048657.1, read on the forward strand.
TGGGTGTGAGAGCAGGCCTTTCAGAAACTCTTGCTGTCACTATAGTTCTCATAAGGTGGAAGGGGTTGTCGGCAACATAAGCTACATGGGAAGATTAGCAGTCCATCAATACCAATTTTCCCTTGTTCCACCTTGAGGACAAGGTGGCTTTTTAGGCTAAGGGTAATGCTATGAACCAGGTGAAACCACCCATCATGCAGGTATATACTCGAAGGAAGAAGGAGAGGGGCATCGCGGCAACAAACAACAACGCACACGATCTTAACGACAATTAGCATTATGAATTAATATGGGAAAGAATATTGAATATGTAGATAGAAATATATAGTTAGTAAATAAGAAAATATGCTGAGTTTGTTACATAGTTGGTTACAGAGTTTGTTAGGAGTGGTGAACTGGTGATATAAATATAGAAAGAAGCTATGTACATGGATATCTACGAAATTAATACAACAGTCTTGGGAGAGAATCCCTGCCTCTTGAAAGAAGGTACTGTTGACTTGGCTTGAGTGAGTTCTCTTGCATTATTGAACGATCCGATTCCAACAGCGGATCCCTAGCAGTTACTCAATTTTCATACAATTAGGAAACAAGGAATGCAAAATCAAAAGCAAGAAATTAGTGGTTCGTTTCATTTTCTCAATGGCTTGTTTACTAACTCATTGGAAGATAATATTTGTTTACTAGATTAGACTTTATTTAATCATTTATATTGACGTGCTTGAGGAAGAAATCATAAATTTCATTGGATTGCAAACATTCATAAATCTATTAAACATTGTTTAACGTAGGTAGTGCTCTTTATCCAGTGACAAACAACAGAGAAAAACATAAAGAATCTAATGGGTTATGAAAATTTCTTAGTTTTCCTTGTTTCCATTGTTGATCAATGTTTTTTAAAGTATCTTAGTGTAGGCTCCTGCTATCATGTACTAATTTTTTCCTTCCGAGTACCATCTTCAATTGTGGCCTTTGTGTATCATGTTGGAGATACTTCTGGCGCTTTTTTATGCTTATGCCTTTCATATCAAGATGTAGGTAGCCAACAAAAGCTTTTACATTTCCAGTGTTGGTTTTTATTTTCCCTTTTTTTGCTGTTCAGAACAAGGCCTTACCTTAGATATGTTTGTAATGCAGTGTCACTATCAAGCAATGGATGGTGGAAGAAGCATCTGCTGGTTGTTTTCCTGATAATGGTATGCTTTATAGCAATGCTGCAATGCTTTGCAAGCTCTGATGTCCTAAGATGGAGATCCTTTTATGACATGCAAGATACCGCTTGGAAAGCTCATTATCAGGAGGTATTTGACCATGGTATTCGTGAAGCTTTATGCTGTATGGGTCGTATTAAATACTTGTAAGCCAGTAAGCCACTTTGTAAATTGTTTCCCATCGCATTTTCGATTATCATAACAAGTGTAACATTTATTGCTTAAAATATTTCAGGAGAAATATGGAAGAGGATGAAGTTAACTCAGTGGCGCAAATGTTAGGTGATCTTGTTACCTATCGTGCCTCAGGCACGGGACATTTGGAATTCTTGGCAGGTTTGTGGTTGCTTTCTTGTAGTTGTAATTTTATTTTATGATGGGAGCGTATATAAGTTGTAGTTGTGCCAAGGCTTTTTGAAGGGGGAGTTTTGTGAAAGTTATTTTAGGTTCTTTGAGAGTTGCTCTTTGCCACAGAAGTTAGCTGAAGGTGCAGGTATTTCAGAGAGGTATGAGTATAGTTCTTCGTCAGGGGATGATGAAGACGATGTCATATTTTATTGAAGAGGATTGATTGGGCCTAGCTGCAGATGACTCCATTGCTTGTTTGGGAGCCTACAAAACTGGGATCCAGGCCTTAGAGGTCATTAAGCTGCAGCTCATGATATTTTCTTTTCTAAGGGGCTTATGTCTTCGACTCCTTTGCTCACAACCCTAATATTGGTTATTTATCCAAGTGTTATCCTTTGTGAGGTCTAGTGTGGGTAAGCAGGAGTTTCTTTTTTCTGTGATTCCAGTTATTTCTGAATCTGTGATTGATTCCACTACATGCCTTTGAGAGCTAGGAATTGGGCTAACTCTTCTCCATTAACCCTTTAAGTTGTGTGAGAAACAATCAAGACCTGTGCTAGTCTTGTTAATGGGATAGAGCTTCATGTAGTTTACTTTTGGTGTCAAAATTAGAGGGTAAAGGAGTACAGGGGTCTTATCTCTTGTAGAATTGATCAATTGTGGGTGTATGGATTGGAGGTCAAGAAATGAACAGAAGTGTCTCAAACTATTCTGTTATCAAGTTCTAGCCATTTAGGTGAAAGGGAAAAAAAATCTCTTATAGGGAGATCATTTGTTTGATTCTCCTTGTATAATATTACTTAATTGATCAATTCATGCTAGGTCCATGTGGGACTCTAGCTTTATTTGTTAAATTGTTTCTTTTTGGGCTTTTGCAGTTATTGCAATTGGATTTTCCCCTTTCAGATGCACTAGTGGGAATAGTAATGGAGATAGATATTTGTACTAAATGGTAGCCTGGATGAGTGTCTTGATTTGGTATATGGTGGTTGTATGAGGGTCATGCCAAATCTCTTGCCCATTATTTTGTAGTCATTGAGAATTTTCTCAGGTTTACTCCCTTGAGGGTTGGAATATGTGTGTCCGTCAGCCCTTCTTGATTACTTTAGGATTGAATTTTGAAGTGGTTAAATGGTGGAAATGAATTAGTTTAATAAGGTATGTATTTACTTCTTGAAAATTCGAAGTTGGAGATCTTTAGTTATAGAAAAGAGAACTTTTTTGGCTCATTACTGATTGGGATTGGGCAGAGAGTATGGAGTTACATGGATGAGGTGAACAGAACAAACCTATCCTAAAAATGAGGAAGATGATTTCTTTTATAAATGAAATGTTGGGGTCACAAGATGAATTCTGTGGGGTGAAGGAAATAGTGGATGGAATTTGTTGCTTAAAAGGAGGAGAGGTTACATCAAAGATTTGAAGGTTGAGGAAGGGGATTTTATCAGAAAACTGGATTTTATTGCTGAATTTATATATATTGAGATTGCTAGTTATCTTGATACTTTCTTTTGTCTTGTTCAATTTTAGGGTTGATTTCTTGTGTAGGATGTTACCAAGGTGTGAGTTTGGTGTTGTAGATGACTTTTATGTAGGGATGGAAGGGTTGGGGGTGCCTTAATTGTTTTCTTATTGTCAAACAATTGGTAGCTAGGAAGATCTGGAAAATGTTAGAATCTCTACTCATGTTTTTATATTGCCTTAAACTCTTCAGACTAGTTTGTCCAAGTCTGGCGGTACACAAATTAATCTCCAACCTGCTGTTTTGAATAGGATATCTTTGGCTGGGAGAGCCAACCAAGTTTTTCCTCTTGCTTTTCTTGGGTTTGCTTAAGAGGAACAGAGGCCCATTTGTTGAGTTGGATGATTTTTACATCCATTTAGAAGGGGTTATTTTTCTTTGGTGGGTTCCATTGTCATTTTGAAAGCAAATGGAGCTTTCACAGATTACTCACTTGGAGAGTTACAAAGGAATTGGGATAATTTGTATAGTTTTGTTTCTTTTAATTGAGGACATCTAGCTGTACTTCATTCTTTGTGCTTTAATGAATTTTTTTTTTTATTTCATCAAAGTTTTTCTTTCCCCTCTAAAGCTTTCTATCGGCGTAGTTAGGAGACTGTAAAGGATTGTGAAAGATTTCCTGTTGTCTCGAACAGTAGAAACAAGAGCCGTCATCTTGTTAGTGGGGAACTTGACTGTGGTGTTTGAGTTTTGTGTTGTTCTCTTTGGCATGGATTGAGTCAGAGCAGGTTTGGCTTGGAAAGGTTAAGAGTAGGTTTTGCCAACAATGTCTCTTGTCCTATATACTAGCCCTTGTATGTTGGTTTCACTGGATTTATCACTCCTTTCCTTGGATCAAGTATAAGGTGGGAAACAGGAGTGCATTGTGCTCTGAGAGGATTTTTGGGCAGAGAAACAATCTTTTAGTACCCTTATGCTTTCTTTGGTCAGGTACCCTACAAGTGGTTCACCATCATATTCCTTAATCATGGTATTATCTTTTCTAGAATTTAAATGTAAGGAGGCACCCTTACTAGTGAGAGTTTGGAAAGCTAATTAACCTTTTGTGCATCTTTGAATCAGTTTAACAGTTATGTGTTCACCGATTTCCTCTTTGTTTATTTGTTTGGTAGGCTATGATTCTGTAGTAGGTGAAGCATTTATTTAGCTTTCTAGTTTGAAAATTTAATTTTTGCTTGGAAAGCGTAAGCTGCATAAATTTGTAGCCGGTCACTATTCTTTTTTTTTTGTTGTTTTTTGCTATTGATACTTCAGTTGGTAAGTACAGGATTTTTCTTGGCTGGGAGTCTTCTTTGATTTCTGAATGGGATCAAGTATTGTGTTTAGCTTCTCTTTTACCCTAGCCATCATGTGTTCTCAAAAGGAATATACTACTCTTACTCTCCAGTTTTATCATATGTAGCTTTTCCTGAATAAGTCAACCACCCAAGTATCGTATTGTTTTAATTTCTTAGAACCTGAATCTTCTACTTTCTTTCCACCTATTATCCTCTCTAAGTGTTTTCTTTTGTTAGTTTTATTACTTTTGCTGATGCCATAGGTTCTGTCCAGGTCTGGCTCTATTGCAGTCGCATAATCAATATCCTCAACTGGATGACAATTCTGTTGATGCTCCAGATGATAGGATTCAGGAGGCAACTGCTTTTTACCCCTTTGCTGAAGCTGCGTACACGGTCTGTTATGAATTTCTTGTTTTACTGTTACCTCTTTTTTTGACGAAAATTCCTTGTTTTACCGTTTGATCAGTTTGATGACTAAAATTCCTTGATTTACAATTTCTGTCTATCCTATGCAGGGTCCACTGCTTGATGTTGGAAGAAATCCCATCTTATTTCCATGTGCCTGGATATATAGGCAAGGAGTTTTAACAGCTTGGAGTCGTAACAGGTCTTAGTTTACCGGGTACCTTGCTTGATGCAATTGGTTCAGTATTCGCTTCAATGTCATGTGTTGAGATAATCTTATAATGTCATTTAATTTCTTTGTTTCAAATGTCACCTGGTCTTTCTGTTTTTGTATCTGTGTGACTACCTACTTGTAATTTCATTAATCCTTAGCTCTCTTTTCAAAATTAGGCGGCCCAAGCTAGATGGTGATAATTGGTGGAGAGGTCATGCAGCAGCCTTTCTTAATTATGTTAATTTACCCCAAGAGTCTCTTCGATGTGGCCGTGTGAACCAGGTCAGTTCAACATATTTAATGATTCAAACTTTTTTCGGGTATCCATAACTTACGTTTTATACCTTGAAGCTTTGGGATCTAGCATATCTGATTGATGACCAATTTGTCCCTGAAAGGATACTATTTTTCTATAAAATATTCTGTATGATTTTTCCAAAATGCTGAGAATATGATATATGAGGTCCAAAGTTAAGGGTTCTGTAACTATGTGTTTGGTATCTCAATAACACACTAACATCAGCGTAGTTTAGTGAAATTGTTCCTAAGAAAGGGAGCCTTTCATTAAACATGTCTTCTATACCTTTTGTGTTTTGTGTTGACTTAATACACATTTTAGTGTATTTGTGAAGGTATTCCTTTTAGGTGATTGAAACAGTATCATATTTACTTGCCCTTGAAGACAAATCATTGCTTTTACTTGTATATAAGAATATGACAACTGCAGAGAGGTTCAGTTAGTGGGTTCTCTATTTTTTCCGTCTTCTTTGGAGGAGTTCAGTTCAATACGAAAACTCAATTTGTAAGCATCAGCATTGATTAGGATGATACTATTGAGCTAGTATTTGTCTATTTGTCCACATTGCCTTTTCAAGTAAATATTCATGTATGGGTTTAGGTCTAAATTATTGAGGCCTTGAGCTCTCAAATTTTGTGAGCTATACTGTCAAACATATATTTGAAAGAATAATAAAACAGTCTAGCTGTTATTCTCATAGTTTCTATTTCACTTTGTCCAACAGAATGTCGTAATTGGTTTCTTTAATATAGTTCTGTAATTAGGTACATTTATGCCTCTTTAGATTTACAATTATATCTAAAGTATCAATAGGGGTGGTGGGGCATAGTAAATGCACAATGCTCTCATTAAATTGCGGGGTTTTATTGAGTATGAGAATTAGTGAGATGGAGCATAGAAATGTAAAATGCCTATGTCTCTAAGGAGCCTAATTTATATTGGCAAGTTCATGCCATCAGACAAGGATCAACCTGGTTTGGCCAGAAAGTTTTGCACAGGTGTATCAAGCTGATGGTCTAGAAATGATGGGAATACTGGATGGTATTCTATTTTAGCCGCCAGTATATTTATAAAGTTAACTTAGTGGGATATAATCACAACTGGGAAGTTGTTTTGAGCCTGTCTCTCTGGACATACACATGTTTGGCCAGGATTATGCTGCATGGTCAGTTTGTTTTTGTTAGTCTGTAGAGGTGGCATTTGGTGCTAATGCACTACATATGGGATCAAACATTTATGATTAAAGAACCTGGTTTGGCCAGAAAGTTTTGCACAGGTGTATCGAGTTGATAGTCTAGAAAAAATGGGAATACTGGATGGTATTCTATTTTCGCCACCGGTAAATTTAGAAAGTTAATTTAGTGCTATATAGTCACATCTGGGACGTTTTGGGCCTGTCTCTGGGCGTACACATAGTTGACCAGAATTATGCTGCATGGTTAAAAAAAAAAAATTTTAGCCTGTAGAGGTGGCATTTGGTGCCAATGCCCTATATATGGGGTCAAACATTTATGATTGAAGAACTTGCAGTACCCTGAAAAACATTCTGAAATAAGAAAAATTGAAATATAATCCCATTTTAATTTCAATTGCCTTTTCTGCAATGCTATGTCACTCCAAAATATTTTTTTTGTTATCATCCTTCGGCACGTATATATCATGCTATTTTACTTTCTGATATGGTTTTCCACGTGTCGTGATTGTATTTTTGCACACCTAATCGCTTTGTTCAATACATAAATGTTGCATTGTCTTGTGCATGTGTTTTTTTACAAGTCTTGGGCTTGTGTTGTGATCCATATTTCTATGTATTGTTAGTAATATATTTTTTATTTTAAGCAGGGAAAATGCCAGGCTGCATACTTTATTGTGGTTCTGCATAATATAAGGTCCGTAGTGATTGCAGTGCGAGGTACTGAGACGCCTGAAGATCTTATTACTGATGGATTGTGCCGAGAGACTTCCCTCAGTACAGAAGACTTGGATGGATTATTGAAGTAAGTACCTTGTTCTTCCTTACTGCACCTTTATTTTCAGTTAAACATTGAATTCAGATAGGTAAAAGAACGCATTCAAAATTAAACTTGTAAATACCTGCTCGTAGCTTTCTGTATTGGTCATTTTTAGAGACATTCTTTAAGGAAATAAGTATTCTCTATGCAAAGAAAAAACTTGAGGTGTTGAATGAGGAAACTTTCAGGGGTGTGGTGGTTATGAAAAGGGACACTATTTATGGTATTGTTGACATTGATAGATCAGAAGGGGAGGGTTTATCGACAATTGAATGGTACTTTAGATAAGATGCATCGTCGTTTTTTTTTTTTTGGTTTTTGGTAAAATAGAGAAACTTTACTAGTACTATAACATGAAAGAACAAGCTTCTGACACGCATCAGCTGAACTGTAAGCTGAGAAAGAGGCAATAAGAAAAACACAAAACATAGAAACAAAGTCAATAACCAACAAAATACACTACTCTAAGCCACTAGAGCCCTTAAGTTCTGCTTTTGCAAACATCTGGCATAGCTTAAAACTTTGACTTGTTTCACAATAGAAGCAGGGGCTTGTTGTTTACTCTTAAGCTTCCTGCAATTTCACTCATTCCAATCATATAGACAACAAGCATTACAATCATTTTATAAATCCATTGTGAACCACGAAGTCCATTGAATCTTTTAATAACTGCATTTTCCTAGACCCTTTGCTATAAGTCCTGTTAATTCCAATCCACATCAAAAGAGATCGTAAAATCTCAGACAAGAAGTCACAAGTGAAAAAAAAGATGATCAGTGGTTTCACTTTTTGTGCTGCAGAAAGTGCATATTGAGTGATATTGAATTCCAATCTTCTGCAGTATATCAACAATGGGTATTCTTCCCAAAATAGCCAGCCATACTATGAAAGTACAATTAGGCGGGGTGGGATTATTGCACGTAATTTTCCATCAAGTCACCTTCATACTTACCCCCTATATGCACTTGTAGACTTTGTTGATATATAATTTTTACTTGATCAGAATTTTTCAACCATCAGACAGATAATAAATATATGTCTAGCAGCAAATACTTTCTCACTGCCCACGAAGCTTGATTTAGGATTGACATGGTAGTGAGGTCCCTTTTTTTAATATAATGCTCATGAATCCGTCGATAACTTGTCCTTTTTTGAGAAACAATCCAAAGGAGGCTACAGATTGCTGCTCTACTCCACAATTTAGCACCAGTTATGTTCCATCCCCTCTGAAGGCATAAAGTGTCCAAAGCCCTAAGGCTCTCCCTCAAATAACCAGAACTTCTAGTCCACAAGAATGGTGTACAAGCCATCTCTATAACCTGTTAAACTTTTTGAGGATGAAGGAAAACCTGGCACCAATAAGCTTGAATACTAAAAATAACAACTTTGATAAGTTGGATCCACCCAGCTTAAGACAGAAGTTTAGGCGAGCAACTGTCTATTCTAGATAGAATCTTCTTGATTAAAGGTTGACATTGGATCACAGGTAACTTCCTGAGAGACAAGGGCCCCGCAAGTTATCTAAAAGGTCATTCATCTTTAGATATCTTAAACTTGGATAAAATAGCTTCCTGAACACTAAGAGGAACACCCCTAAAATACATGAAGCTTTTAAACTGGTTATCTTTTAAACCAGAAGCCTGGGAAAAATGATGAAAACCACTTAAAAGTTTCCTGACAGAACCAAGATACCCTAGTGCAAAAAGAAGGAAATCATCGGCAGAACAGATATGAGTCAAATTCAACCTCTTGCATATTGGGCGAAATTTAAACTCCTTGTTATCTCATAAGACCCTACATACATCTGCTAAAATACTCCATACGCTAAACAAACAAGTGTGGAGATATGGAATCACCTTGTCTCAAACCCTACTTTCAGTAGAAACCCTATGCTCACCATTAACATTAAAAGTGTAAGAAACTATAGATATGCAATCCATAATCCATTTGACAAACTAATAAGGGAAACCAAACTCAAGCAAAATATGCTTTAAGAATGTCCATTTCATCTAGTCATAGGCTTTCTGTAAATTAATCTCTAGCAAATATCTAAGAGAAAAGCTCTTCTTCCCATACCCTTTAATCAATCCATGACCTATGTCACAAGGACATAAGTAAAGATCCAAATGTTCGATTTGTCATTTTTAAATATTTAGGATACAAGGACGTTGTTTTAAACTTAGACACGGGTATAGGTTCAACAAGTAAAAATTTTAAAAATAAAATTTATGTTGGGAAGAACAATAATGATATAAATATTGAATTTATTTTGTACCTGTCCCCATAAATATAGGGCTTAGTTTTAAAAAGCGCCTTGATCGCCTCTCACGTGCAATATCCTTAAATGTGCTTCTAATGAAATAATTTCCTTCTAGTTTTTTGCTGGTGAAAAAGTTTCTTAAAAATACAAAAAGTAGCCATATGTGACCAAATATCACTGTTGGAGGTTAGTAAAAAGTGGATAAAAAGTAGGCCACAAAAAGAATTTAGGAGAAAAATATTTTTGTTGATTAAACGAAGAGACACCCTGGACCCAAAGCCCTAGCCGAAAAGCCAATCCAACAGAGGCTGCTCCTCTGTGCTACCCATCATTGCAGGAAATAGCCAAAAGTTGTCATAGCTGAACCTAGCCTTCGTGATCGTCGATCAATTAAATTTATGTTAACTTTTTTTCCTATTTTTTTCATATCCTTCTTATTTTTCCGCTTCCTCTTCTTAACTTTCTTTTTATCTTCATTTTGATTTTATTTTGGTTCTTCTTAACTTCTAATCTCTTTTTGGGAGTTTTTGACTTTCTGCTTTTCTTTTTTATATTTACTCTTATTTTTCTTTTTCTTTTTTTGTTTGAAAATTTTTCTTCTGCTCTCTTTTTGTAATTGTTTTGCTCTTCTTCTTATGCATTTTCTAGTTCTCTAATTCATGTGGTTTTTGACACTTTTGCACGCACCTTTGCTTTGCATTCACATAAACTTGGCGCCTTAGTGCGGGTCACGCCTTTTAAATCTAGGTATGGAGAAGCGAAATTATTTTTAAAAAAAATTTAATTTAAGGGAAAAACTTCCAATCTTAAAGTCGTCATGTCAATTAACTAAATAACTTTTTCCTCCATCCCACATTAATTTTGGCACTTATCAATTATTGTTTTATTGGAAAAGTAGATGTGATAGAAGATAGTGGATTTTTTTAATAGAATGTAAGAGAGGTGAGACCTTTACTTTTGGGTATTGGGAAGAGATGCATTAAAATAATTGTGGGTCCTTCCTAAAATAGAATATTAAAAATTAATTTGGGATAGATGAAAAAAGGAAGTATAAAAACTAATTTGGGATACAAGGAGTATATAAAAATCTCATAAAGTGGAATCACATGGGTTTTAGGATTCCCAAAAAAGAAAAAGGAAAAGCAACAATGTATAGTAGTTGACCTTCCCCCTGTCCCTTCTCCAATTAACTCTCTTATCTGGACCATTGTTGGAGAAAAAACCCACCTCATCACCCCCCCCCCCCCCCCGAATCCTTCCCCCTGTCCCTTCTCCAATTAACTCTCTTATCTGGACCATTGCTGGAGAAAAAACCCACCTCATAACCCCCCCCCCCCCCCCCCCCCCCCCCCCGAATCAGCATCCAAAGCAAAACAATTTCTGAAGAGAAAACCTCCAACCAACATATCTAGGCTTGCCATATCCGAGTGCAAAGTGGCATACTGGCTTATGTATCCTATTCAGGATCCGTGTTAGATTGTGTTGTATTGGATCGTTGTATCATAGTTCTTGACTAAGAAGTATGTTATCAAAGATTACTCTGCCCTTCATAATGATAAATTGGCTTTCTTTGACCAATTTAGCAACAGTAGATAGCATTTTGTTCGTCAAAGTAATTTTATATAAGATAGATCAAGCAATAGGTCGGAAAACTACATACATTTGACCTTAGGTAAAGGAGAAACATAAGTGTAATCAAAAGGTACTATGAACTCAAATAGCCTCAACAATATTAATATTGATCACATGCCAAGATTTTTGTATTATAGTGGACACTAAAGCCATCTATACCTGGATCATTTTGGGAGTTCATGCTAGACAAAGCATCGTGAATTAGACCTCTTTTGACAGTCTCTCCGTCTACCTTTGGCAAAGATATGGATGCACTCCCCATAAGTCGTTTGTAAAAGGTTCTAAAAGCATTATTATATTCAAAATTCTTTATAGACGATTTATTTTTGAAGGGGAGGAGTATGAATGAAAATTTGAAAGTGATGTGGGCACTAATAAAGGACTTACTTGATAGCTTTTTGGAATTATTAATTAGGTAGTTGCATTGTTCAATTATGTAAGAACACGGTGTATATTTGGTCCATTTTAAAAGGTTACACTTGAACTTTTGACTTTTTTTGACTTATTTATGGAAGTGCCAAAAGTGGAGAAGTATATCCCAATAATAAGTCAATACATATTGAATCCTTCAATCATGAGATCATATATTTCACCCCTTTTAGGATATTATCCCTTGCAATACTTAGCTCCCTAATCATGAATTGAGGATTGAAAAATTCCTTGAAATGCAAATTTATCATGATTGGAACTTTTTTATTTGATTGAAACATTTTAGTAAAACTTTGTGTGATGCCCTTTGAGTTTTGACACCTAGCTAATTGTGATAATTGAAACATCCTTGAAAGTTTGTTCATACCCCTTTTGCCCAATGCCACTATTAAAAGCGTTGAAAGGTCCTTTAAAGGTTTCAACATCCTATTTACCTCAGTCGCTTCACACCCCTCCAAAATCTCATTTAGGGGTGATACATCATTGAGCTGAGCTCGAACAGTGGTGGGCTTGGCTTGCTCCATTGTCTACGAGCGAGCTCGGCGTTTAGTTCAAAACTCCTGAAACATGAGCTCGTGCTCGTTAGTTTATTAAAGTATTTGGCTTGGCTTGAAGGTCAGCTTCATAATGGTGGAGGACAACAAGACAAAAATCGACCAAAGTGTCCATAATAATTGACAATTGTTTAGTATAATTGAATGATAATAATCTACAGCATAATTAGGGATTACGCGTAATTAGGCAAATTAAACAAATAATTTATGCCATGGCAGCCATGAATGATAATAATCTACAGCCATGGCAAGTTTTCTTTTGATCACTGATTGCTTCCTTAATCTCAGTCACATATCGGTGATTGCGGTGGGTAATTCATGACATTATCACCCGTAATCTCATTTATAATTGAGTCTAGGAGGACTCTGTGGAGTTATAAAAGGAAAATCACAATGTTAGGCTATAATAAAAGGCTTGTGCTAAGCATGTATGTTGGTGCCATGACTTACCACTATAGGAGCACCATGTATAAATTGGGAAATCAATTGTCTGCCAAAGATGAAAGAAAAAAAGGGGGCAATGTTGGACTTCCCCAAGTTTAATCTGTTGATTAAATTCTCCCTCTCTGAATTTTCTGGATTACTCCTGATGTTTGGGGATCTTTGCTGGAAATTCTGATAATATCATGAAAAAAAATTATGCTTATTGTAGTGTTACTTTATGTTTGCTTACAGTGGCATTTATATTGATCACACCATGAGGGAAACTGTTCTCTCTTCATTCCCACATTATGGACACTCAGGAATAGTTGAGGCTGCTAGAGAACTTTATCACCATATTGAAAGGGCCTACTCAGGTATTCATACAGATCTATCTGTGATCGTACTGATCGATGCAATACTTTAGCCTACTGTGTAAATTTATGTTATCACCTGTTTCATTCTTTAAATCTTTGCTTACACACCAGGTCATAATTTTTTTTTGAATTTTCCTAGTGCCAAGTGAACTATGTTCTGTGCTTGTGACCTCACTATAGTGATCTTGTCTGCAAACCAACACTTATATGTTTCCATGTGTTGTTTGTTTCTTTCTTCACATCTTCAGTTCATTCTTTTTCATTTCAATTAAATTTTGGCTTCAAAAAAAAAGTAATCTTATAGGCCTTTCCTAGTTGAAAAAATTTGGCCCATCTTTTTATAAATTTATTACTCCATATTTCCTAACTCCTTCCTATAATTTCACTAAACATCTCCATCTTTCGAAATGACTTTGTGTAGGTTATACTCTCTTTGTTTCCCTTTTCATCTTTCGATTCTATGCTTAGGCACGTTCCTCATCAATCTTCCTACTTTAGCTTTATTCCTTTTACATCAAAGAACATTCCTCGTGGTTATGCTATTGTTATTTACAATTGTCCATGTCTCTAAAAAATCCCACCTTTCCCTTTCTAAAAACCCCACCTTCCAATTACTCTCTCAATATCTTTGGTTTTTTAGTGATAAGAGGAAGAATCAATGGATGACAAAGGAAATAAATAAATTCAGTGTTCGTCTTGGGGATAACTAAATTCAATTTTCCCTTTGTAACCTTTTTAGTCATTATTCTATAAATCTTTTCTTTGAGTGCGTTAAAAAAGACATGGAGGAAATGTATTTCCAGGACAATGTGGCACTAAAAAGGAGTGACTGATGGAGGAGGATTTTTGTGGATGATCACATGAGATAGACTACGGATTTATGCTATCGATTCCATCCCCATCTTTTAGGATTAAGGCTTGGCTTTGTTGTTGTTGATGTCCGTGAGCCATTTAAAGAAGGATATTATTTTATCATGAAATATTCTATGAACACATTTGGAACATAATAATAAAGAATGGCCAAATTGGTTAATCAGTATTATACATCAAAATACTAGAGACTTATTTAAAAATATTTTATAATTGAATATTATTAGAGATTCACAATAAATCATTGTAAACCTTGTTACGTAATTTGTAAAGTAATATATTCTGAATGTACATGAAGATGTGTTATAAAATATAGATAGTGCTTGAAGTAACTTGAATATGTTTTAAAAAAGAACACATAGATACATGTAATAAACATGAAGGTGTAAAAAGGACATGGAGGCATACTAAAAAGATCATGTTACTGCAATGCGATTACATGCACAACCAATCGAGAATAGTTTATATGGGACCAGATGTAATATGAACAAGTTCACAAAATTTATTACTCTGTAAAAGAAGATGGATGCGTGTAATAATGAACATAAACATATAAGAACGAAACTTAGAGATTTTACATTTATGTTACAGATAATTTAAATGTATGTTATAAAGAACACTGGAGCATGACTTAAGGAACATGCAAAATTATAAAAACCTGTTATTTTGTTTAAATTGTGTATTCATTCAGTCCATGATATATTGGACTCTGATATGGTCTTCTTTTGAAGTTTATTTGGCGTCATCTAGTGATGTCAAAATGAGTGTTCAAGCCTATTTGCAGGAGTATAGTGATTACTGATCAACATGGCAGAAAATCATATATCAACATTAGGGAAGTCTCTCGATGTATGTTGGGAGAATATTTTGAGAAATTGAGGGCTAGGGTAAGTGACAAGAAGAGTAAATGTCATCAATGTTGGATGACTATCGACTCTGGAAAGACTAATGCTAATTTTTCCCTCTTTTTTATTCTCTCTCTTTTCTTCCATTCCATTTCCTACTCTTGCTTCTATACCCTTTTAGGCTAGGCTAGCCCATATACTGACTGGGGCAATCACCATTGAAAACCTATAACCAGGCTAAATTCTTCCTCTTTTATTTTCTCTATTGTCCTACTTCAATTGCCAGCTCTTGCTCCGCTATCCCTTCAGATTAATCCATTCATTAATTACTTGGCCTATCACCAGCCACAGCCAATAAGGAATCAAAGGAACCTGAGAGGTTGTTGGCATTGGTTGTTGGAGTCGCTTTGGTCTTCACCTTCTATCATTCCCTATTCCACTCCTGATTACTCACTTTGACCTTGGACTCTATCCAAGCAGCATCTTCAAATTCAAAAGGCATGGGTTTAGAATGACTTAAACCTATACCTTATGTTTGTTTGAGAAAATTTCATTTTCTATACTGCTAGGCATCGGTGGACTCCTGGTGGTAGAAGGTGTAGCTGCTGCGTGGTGGGAATCAACTATGTAAAGCAAGTATGGCAATGTAACAGTAGATTGTAATTGTAAGAGTTGAGGATTATATTAAAAAGTAATATTGATCTCCTTTCGAGAGGAAGAAACTCTCTTTTTGTGTTTATACAATGATGATGATATCCCCAATAAAGTTTCTGCACTTCTTACATATATTCCAACAAACTAACAAACTCCAATCCATATGCTAACAGAATAATCGTGTAGTTATTCATTAAAGTAATTCTAGGCAGCAACTTTTTTCTTCTTTTGGTCTAACTTCTTCTACTTCTTCCCTTAGTCATGGTTCCTTCTGCTTTCTCTTTTCTTGCGTCTTGCATAAGTCACTGTTATAGGAGGCTTGCGAACATTCCCTACAATACCTCCTACCACAAGTTTCACCTTGTCCACGAGGTGGAAGGCAGAAAAACGACAATCTAGCTCTGTGTAAGGTTCCCACGTTGCTTCATAATCTAACAAGCCTGTCCACTTGATCAGCACTTCTACTATAGGCTCCTGCCCTTGCATGCGGTTACGTACTCCTAAGACAGCCTCGGGGTCAACATCCGTCACTAAATTAGAATTTAGTTTTTCAGGCAAAGGGGAAGGCATTAAGTTCTAACCCACATCTCTAACTAAGAAATGTGGAACACCGGGTGAATATGCACTCCCTCTGGTAATTGTAACTTATATCCTACTTCATCCACTATTTGGATCACCTGAAAAAGGCCATAAAACCTTGGGGACAACTTCTTAAAATCTCTTATTGCCACCAAATGTTGTTTATACAGTTGGAGCCTCAATTACACCCAATCCCCTACTTCGAAATGATCATCCCTTTTGTGCTTGTTCTCATACATTTGCATATACTCTTGAGCCTTCAGTAAGTGGTATTTGAGGTCGTCTAGCATAACATCCCACTCTATACGCTTCTCCTCAACAGGTGTGGATCCCGGTACAAACCTTATCAAGTGTGGAGGATCCCTACCATATAGGATTTTGAATGGTGTGTACGAAGTGTTGTACCAGTATTCTGCTCACAGAATTCATGTAGACCATGATCTTGGCTTCCCATTCACGAAACATCTCAAATACAACTCAACCCCTTTGTTGACCACTTTCATTTGGTCATCCGTGGATGATTAGGTGTACTCCTTGCCAACTGGGTCCTGCATTTTAAACAATTTGCTCCAAAAGGCACTAAGAAATAAGCAGAGACAATAGTCGAAGGCATTCCATACAACTTCACAATGTTTTGGATAAACACATGCGCTACCATATGTGCTGTGAAAGGGTGTCTTAAGAGAATGAAATGAGTATATTTCGACAACCGGTCCACCACTACTAGGATAGTATCCCAACTCCCTGACTTCGGTAGACCCTCCACAAAATCCATAGATACATCCTCCCATACTTATCTGGCACCGGCAATGGTTGGAGAAGTCCCATAGGGATGACAATATTCGCCTTATTCTGTTGGCATACCATGCAAGCGGCTATGACATCCTTTCGCATCCCCACCTAATACCACTCTGCTAGCCTTTTGTACGTTTTGAGGTCCCTGCATGCCCTCCCACCGGACAATCGTGATACTCCCTCAGTAAGGAAGTCATAAGCGTAGAATTTCGTGGCATCACAATTCACCCTTTATACTTATGCACCCCTTGCTCCAATTCAAACCACTTGGGACCTCTTTCTCCTTGCTTCAGGTTGGCGGTCAGATTAGACAGAAACTCATCTTGTTGGATTAAAGGTTGTATTTGGGTCCAAGGAAGTCCACAAACCAAGCTTGCTGCACATGAAACCTCCTAGGGATGCTCCCTTGAGAACGCATCAGCCGTAGTGTTGGAAGATCCTAGCTTGTATTGAATTTCAAAGGAGTATCCCAAGAGTTTACCGACCAGCTTTTGATAGGCTTGCCCCACCTCCCGTTCCAACAGATAACGCAGACTTTTCTAATCGGTTCTCACGATAAAAGTCCTACCAAGCAGATAGTGGCCCCATCTCTCCATTGCCCATACAATGGCTATCAATTCTTTCTCATAAATGGGTTTGACAAGTGCCCTGGTGCCTAGAACCTTGCTAAAATAAGTGATGGGATACTCCTTTTGTAGTAACACTGCTCCAATCCCATGCCCACAAGGGTCGGTTTCTAGCACAATGGTCTCAAGGAAATCCGGCATGGCCAATACTGTAGTCAATGCTTCTTTTAGTCTCTAAAATGCCTCAGTAGCTTTATCCTCCCACACAAAACAATATTTTTCAACTGTTGTGTGAGAGGTTGTGCAATGCTAGCATACCCTTTGATGAACTTTCGATAATACCCCGTTAACCCCAAAAATCCCCTGAGCTCTTTGAGGTTTCTTGGTTGCAGCCATTCAATCATGGCTTGAACTTTACTTGGGTCCACAGCTACTTGTGATTGCCCAAACTCACTCTTCTTTTGATTCACATACAGACAGTGATTCTTCGGTGTCTCCAATACCACCCTCATATGCTCCTTATGCTCCTGCCAATCCCTACTGTAAATCAACACGTCGTCAAAGAAAACCAAAACAAATTTTCTTAAATAAGGCCTGAATATCGCATTCATTGACAATTAGAAGGTGGCTGGTGCGTTAGTCAACCTGAAAGGTATGACAAGGAATTTATAATTCACGTCATGAGTGCAGAAAGCTGTTTTAGGGACATCATCTTGTTGAACTCTTATTTGGCGATATCCCGACTACAAATCCAGCCTAGAAAACACAAAAGCACTATGAAGCTCATCAAACAACTTGTCAATCACTGGTATGGGGAACTTATAGAGGACCGTACTCTTATTCAATGCCCTATAGTCCACAAAAAATCTCCAGGAGCCGTCTTTTTTATTAACCTATAAAATAGGCTGCTATAAGGACTAGAAGAGGGTTGGATTATACTTGTTACGAGCATGTCCTTCACCAGTCTCTCTATGTCGATTTTTTGGCTGTGTGGATATTTGAATGGCCTAACATTAACGAGTTTGTCCCTTCTTTAAGCACAATGGCATGCTCTGTTTCTCTTCTAGGGGGAAGTCCTCTAGGCATGTCAAAGACTTCATTATATTCTCGTAAAACCTTGTGCAAGTATTATGGAATTTTTGTAGCTAACTCTCCTCTGATAACTCCACTAGATACCCTTGCTTTTCCTTCTTTAGTGCTCTTATCATAGCCTTCACTGTTATACTCGTTCGGCCTAGGGAGGGATCCCCTCTCAATGTAATGTTCTCACTGCCCCAACAGAACTTCATAACCTTGGTTCTCCAATTAGTTGTGACAGCCCCCAGCTTCTCTAACCACTGAATCCCTAGTATCACATTTGAATTCCCCAAAGGTGATGCTAGAAAATCTTCTACCACTGTGAGGCCTTGGAGTTCCAACATGACTCCTTTACATTCCCCTTCCCCTTGCACCGATTCACCATTTCCCAGTGTCACTCCATACCGCTTAGTCCCTACTATTGGAATCCTTAATTCCTTCACCGCCCTTGAGGGGAGAAAATTATACGTTGCCCCACGGTCAACCATAACTATCACTTTCCTCCCCTTGATTGTCCCGTGTAGCTTTAGTGTTTTTGGGTTGGATATCCTGATGACTGAGTATAATGATATAGCAGATGATGGCCAAGGAGTCTCAGTTTCACCTTCATCCACCACTTCGACTAACGCCAACTGTCTAGCCTCCCCATCGTATTTCTCCTCATCTTCCCCTTTGTCCCAGGTAATCAATACACTTAATTCTCATCTCCTACATCGGTGTTTTTTGCTCCATTTCTCATCGCACCTGAATAGAGCCCCTGCTCTCTTTTTAATTTCAACTTCCGCTTGTTGAACCTCCTGATCTCTCCTGTCGATTTCGGGTAGGGTGTTTTAGGGTGGGAAGTTTGGCTTGTCATGGTGAAGGGTGTGGTCAACGCGGTTGGGGTGGAGTTTAGGTGGGTGAGGTTTTATCTAGGCATGGGATGGGTATTTGGGTAAGAAAAATTTGGGTAGGGTCTATTATTTGTTTGGGCCTTGGTTTCGGTCCATCTCCTGCTCCCTGATTTGAGCTTCTCTTCAACCCTTAAAGACAAATCAATCGCATCCTCCAAATTCATCAGACTCAGCAACCTCACCTCCGCTCTTACCTCATCCTTCAACCCATTCAGATATTACCCTAAAGCAATTGGTTCAGGAAAGCTATCTAAATGTGCCATAAGTTCCAGAAATTTCTTACCATACTCCATCACCATCATGTTGCATTGTTGGTGAGCAAGCCACTGCTCATAGAGGCTCCCCGTACCTGATGGCCTAAACCTGTGAAGAAGCAGCCCCTTAAGCTCTTCCCATCTCGTGATCCTTCGCCTCCTGTGTTCCCATTGAAACCAAAGGAGTGCGTCTTCCTCGAGTGCCACATTAGCATCCTCCAAACAATCCTCCTCGCCCAATAGAAATGGAAATACCCTTTGGCGCGTAAAGTCCATCCGTCTGGGTTAGTCCTATCAAAGGACGGGAGATCAAGCCTCTTCATTCTCCAACTGGTGCCATAGTCCCCGTCATGTCGCACCTCAGTGGTGGGAATCACTAGTTCTTGTTGGTGACCTGACCCTATTCCTCCAAATTGCCCTTGAGTTGTAGCCATTGCGGTGGTGCTTCCATGGGGGTTCTAAGGTTTGTGATTCGAGCCTCTGGGTTAGCTCTGCCACCTCAGCCTGGAATTGTTGGGTGGAGCGCTCCACTACATCCACGGTGTGCCTTGTGAACCTTTGTTCAATGGTTTCTAACACTGCAGCCACTACTTGGGAAATTTTGGACTCTAGGGTTGAGATCTCCATCTCCATCGACTCCAATCTCTACGCGTTAGTCATCAGGGCCATCCTCCCGCCGGCTTGATCTCGGCTCTGATACCAACTGCTAGGCGCTGGTGGACTCGACTATGTAAAGCAAGTATGGCAATGTAATAGTAGATTGTAATTGTAAGAGTTGAGGATTGTATTGAAATGTAGTATTGATCTCCCTTCGAGAGTAAGGAACTCTCCTTCTGTGTTTATGCAATGATAATGGTATCCCCCTGCATTACCTCTGTCCCCTTATATACAATATAGTTTCTGCACTTCTTACATATATTCCAACAAACTAACAAACTCCAACCCATATGCTAACAGAATAACCGTGTAATTATTCATTAGAGTAATTCTAGGCAGCAGCTTCTTTCTTCCCTTGGTCCAGCTTCTTCTACTTCTTCCCTTGGTCCAGCTTCTTCTACTTCTTCCCTTGGTCCAGCTTCTTCTACTTCTTCCCTTGGTCCAGCTTCTTCTACTTCTTCCCTTGGTCCAGCTTCTTCTACTTCTTCCCTTGGTCATGGTTCCTATTGCCTTCTCTTTGCTTGCATCTTGCATAAGTCACTGTTATAGGAGGCTTGTGAACATTCCCTGCATAAACCCATACCTCTTATCCTTATGGTATGGTATAAGAAACCTTGGGGGAGGTGGTATGGCTCATACCTAACCTTCTAGGTATAAAATTAAAAAAAAATGGCATTCATTCCTACATACAACCAGAATAAGGTATCTAGAATCAAGTTCCAACCCCATACCACCTTGGTTTCATTCCTCATTCCATACCCATACCAGGTTTCTGATTATTTTTCATTCTTAAGATTAGCTTACTGTACAATTTAGTATCCGTCTATATTATTTCAGGTTCGTTCATTGGATTGATTCTTAATGTATATCTATCTTACTTAACTTCCAATTCGAAGATTTTATACTCTCCAAGAATCTGTTGAGTTACATTCATGTTCTGCATGTAGTCATCAATTGACTACTTAAAAAAATAATAATACTAGTCCTTGTTTTAATTTCTAGCTTGGAAATATGTTGTACTTGTTCTTTGAAAGTAATTTAATTTTTGAAGGACCAAGCGGAGATGCTGCATTGGAATCTGGTGGTTTTCTTTCGTCGCTGCTGGGAGCAGGATGTGAGTGTGATGGATATGCAGTTCGGATTGTGGGGCATTCTCTTGGAGGTGCTATAGGAGCATTGCTTGGTGCCAGGGTAACATGCTTATATTTAAATATTTTGTTTTTCTTTTTATCTCTTGAGCATTAGAATGTTACAAGTGTATAGCTTCATTTTTAAAAACAATTACACAAAATTTGGTTTTATGATTTGAAGTATCAAGCTATCACATCATAGGAAAAAGAGTAATGAGGTATATCTCAACTTCACATTTTAAATTTAAAATATTGTTGATGGTTGCAGGAATATTATGTATTCCACCTTAAGGAGTGACTGAGATGGCTTTATCATTGTATGGTCGTGTTTCTTGAATTTTAAGTTTTTTTTAAAGAACCCAAAAACCGATGCACACTCTAAGATCCTAAATGATAATTTTACACTCCATTTGAGACATTGAAAACATTCATATTCCTCCACTCTCTCTCCCTTGTTGATGCAAATGAGGATGATAGAGCCAAGTGTTGGCCTAGCTTAATGTCTCTAAGCTTTTGCTAGATGAATTTTGTATCCTTTGAGGAATTTTTAATTGATTTTGAGACCAGTGCCCTTTTTAATCTTTTTGTTTTTCTTATTGGAGTTAAACTGATTAGTGTATTTTTTTATCTTTTGTAATGAATGCAGTTGTATGGCCGATTCCGAGACTTGCATGTATATGCGTATGGCCCTCTTCCTTGCGTGGATTCAGTTATTGCAAATGCATGCTCTGGCTTCATTACTAGGTAGTTGTCGAGCTAATGTCAGGACTGTGGGGAGGGCTTATTTTATAACTTGATATTTCTCTGGATTTTTTTCAATTAGAAACGAAGATGGATTAAGAGGCTTTTTTTTCCTCATGCAGTGTTGTGCACGACAGTGAATTTTCATCATTTCTTTCTGTAAGCTCAATATTAAGGCTGCGAGCTGCTGCATTAACTACATTGTCACAAGGAAGCACAAATGATACAGCTATGATCTCGAAATTGGCGCAACTGTTACTGTATGTGAGCAAGTATCAGAATGGGAAGTCATTAAAGCCTCTTCCAGCTGCAGCTTTTGCCGGTGATGCAACTAATAGCTGTACAAATGAGAGAGTTTATGGAATTCGGTCAAAAAAGCATCCTGATGGTAATGTTCTTCACCCGCTGTCACTTAGTATTTATCATTTGCCACCGTGCTCTTTCTCTTTGGTTCTACTTTCAGCTCTCTTTTTTCCCCTTTTGAATTCACGTAAAGTCTTTGGGTTACAGGAAACAAGGACCATGGCAACTATGCATTCCTGCATGGGGAATTTCATAATAGAGACAATGACAATAGCTTGGCCAATGATTTGCTGGAAGATTTGACCCATACTATTGTCCCTGATGAAATTCTTGTTGATGATCCAGTATCTCAGTTTATGGAAGCGGTGCCTTCATCTGTAAGAAGATCTCCTGATGATCCACCAGAACTTTTTCTGCCAGGCCTTATTATACACTTAATCCGAAGACAAAGAGGCATTAGTTTCCCTCTATTGAAAGGCTGGAGAGCCCAAGAAACAGATCCATCATACAGGGCAATAATAGCTGACCGGCAAAATTTTAAAGAGATACTCATTTCACCATATATGTTCCTGGATCATCTTCCCTGGCGGTAAGCGAATCATGCTAGTTGTGAAATTTAGCTTCTGGAAGAATTCTCCACTTAAATTTCATTGTTTACTTTTGTTTAATATTTTCAGATGTCAGTATGCTTTGCAGAGTGTGTGGAAATCCCGAAAAACAGAAGTAAACCTTGATGAGTTGCGTATAGTTTGAGCTTAGTAAAACAACTCTGTCTGGTCCTTTCTGTTCTGCTACTTCAAGTGACCATGTTGCAATTCAGCACTATCTAATTCGTAAACGTAGTCGTGGAGCCAAATGTAACAACATATAGTAGGCTACGCTTCCCATTCTTTGCTGCGACCCCTTTCATGAACACATCATATCCTGATATGTGAAGTATTGTACTTTATTTACGGAATTATATTTTAATCTGTTAATGAAGGCTACACAAGACTTACTATGAGTAATTGAGGGTGAACCACATATTCCAAAAAAATAAAAATATTTTAGAGAACCGGAAGAAACTGCGCCCTAGTAAGTGTGAACCAGAATGTTGTGGCGAGGTTAACTCCTGTTGTTATTACCTGAAGGAGCGGCGTGGAATGGTTGTATTCTTCCTTGGATCAGTTCTGTGAAATTGTAAAATATGTTTTAACATATAGTTGTCACTTTTGTAAATAATGATCTCTTTTGATATTATTTAGTTATGATAAATGCAAGTTCTTAGGCTATTATTGAAGTTGCAACAATTCTTGGGTCTGTGTCGTTATTGGTTGAGCGAAATTCTGTGCACTAGCGCCAGCATGAAGTCGTTATTTGTAGCCCTTTTAAAAGATCCATTGCAAAGCTCTGGAAGACAATTTATTTTGTTTTAAATTTTGCAAAATTTCTTTTTAGGGCACTTATTTCTTGTATATAGCACGTACGGATGATAGTGGGTCGGCCTAGTCTTAACCACAACCCGTCCTGGCATATAAAATTTCAGGCCCTGTACACGCCTTGCACTGAGGTTTATTGTTAGCTAAGGGGGAAGGCGGTCCTAGAGCCAAGAGCAAAGCATGGGTGTGAGGTGTACGTCTCAAAGTAGCTCTAGCGAGACAATTTTTAAAATATAGCTATGACATTCTATCAAGAAACTGAACTCCAATCTTATGTATTCTGTATTGTAAATTTGCAGTACTCGGTTCCGTATCTTTTATGTCTGCCAACAAATCGATAGATTTTCTCATGCATATCTAGACTGTCTTAACATGATAACAATTCAACAAGTGTTTATACATGTATAGCCAAACATAACTCATTAAGAAAACAGAAGTTGATCGACTATAAACAATTCTATACGAGCTAGGCTTTGCTGCCTACAGCAAAAGACCATTAAATGCTATGGATGAGATGCAGAGACTACAAGTTATTATTAATAGATATAACAATTTACAAGTAACTATTCATACGTTACACAAAATTAACATCCTTGTGCACAAATTAGATGGCTAATAACATTAAGGTGGCTATTGTAGGAAATTAAGATAAGATATTCTATGTGATTTAAGGAGAGTTAGTTTATATAATAACATGAATTAAGGAAAGTTATTAGGCTTGTAAACATATAAATACACATGAGCATGCATGAAATATATACAAGAATCAAAATTCACAAAAAAAAGTGTAGCATTTTGTACTATGCTCTTATTGGTATCAAAACCTTTTTCGTTCGTGGTGAGTCTATCATTATTTCATCATTTACCTAGGTTTTACTTGAAACGAAGAGTGAACCACCGAAAGACCCGAATGAAACAACTATAACTATAGATTAACTGTTGTAACTTTTGGAGAAGTTAAATACTGACAGGAACCGTGAAAATCACGGAGCCTCAATTAGCATCTTAGAAAAACTAAACCAAAATTATACAAAGTAGTCCAAACTAATGCAATAGGCAATGGAAGGAAGGGGAAGACTCACACACATTACGGTCACCCCCCCCCCCCCCCCCCCCCCCCACTAGATGCGCAAGAGTATAAGCAATGGGCCTAGAAGGATGTATGGGTCAAATTATGAATCATCAAGAATGTCAAATCAGAATTGGTAAACCAATTTCTAGATTTTTCCACAATACTAAGTGAAGAATCAATAGGGAGATAGAATAGGATTAATTATACTCTAGAGGGGGGTGAATAGAGTATAACCGATTTTCGCGTTCAGGATCTCAAGGTCTTAAACTGACTTTCAAAGGTGGAATATAAGCGTTAAGGCTTATCTTTGAAACAGGATGTCAAAGCCTTGAAATTAGTTTCAAAGGCTTTTGCTCAGGCTTTGACTGTTCGCTGCTTTGATTAATGAGCGAAGCAAACATAAAACGTAAGCAATGAAGACAGAAAAAAGATGAGACAAAACATGGAGATTTGATACGAAGTTCAGCAACTAATTTGCCTACGTCTCCGCCTAGAGTTGTCCAACCCTTAGGATTTAACTCGCTCTATTATTATTTCCCTTAGAGACCTAATGCACCCTAGAAGATTTTAATCCCTATCTTCTACTCCATAGCACCCTAGCTACACTTTAGCATCTCAGATCCTAGTAATAAAAAGCTCTCTCTCTTTTTCTATATGTTTGAGTATTATGGGTACACTCTTAGTATAACACTCTCTCAAAATATTCTTTTAAACACTCATGAGATTATACTTTGATTTTCTCTCAATCTAAATACAAGATAAAGTTTATGGAACTAGAGAGAAAATAATGAAGCTTTGTTGATGTAGCTTGTGACTGAAATTTACGATTAAAGCTTCTGTTCTTGTCTCACTTTTTGTCTCGTTGTGTCTCACACTATTCTTCAACTTCAAGGCTTGGGAATATATACTGAACTTGATTTCAAGCCGTTGAAAGGAGGCTCAAAATAGGCTGCTGAAAATCTGATTTGCCTTTAATACTTTCAGCAAGATTTCCTCCAATATGGTTGTAGAGATTCGTTCATTTTGGATGTTGAAGATTGATATCATTTGAATATTTTACAGCAAGAATATTTTCACTTTATTTGCTGCACTTTGAAGCTTCAACATATTTCTTTTTCCATAACCACAATGCTTGAATTTTGGTAACTACCAAAATTAACTTGAAGAATCTTCAACATATATAAGCATCATCATGATTAGCCATAAGACATAGGTTTGCTTGTTCATCTTCTGAGTCACTATATGAATTTGAATCACTCCATGAAGTAACCATAGCTTTCTTCTTATAATCCTTTTTGTGGAAAGGCTTCTTCTTTCGTTGAGGGCAATCTTTCACTAAGTGATCTGTTTCACCACACTCATAACATGTTAGTGTATTAACTTTATTCATTGAGTTGGATGACTTACCTTTATATTTATTTGAATAATAGTCTCTGCCTCTTGAGAAATTCTTCTTCATTTTTAGAATCTTGGCAAGACTTCTAGCGATGAGAGCAAATGGATCTTCATCATCACTATCATCACTATCTTCATTGTCCGTTGTAGCTTCTTCTCTCTTTGCTTTGAGTGCTAAATTTTTGGTTGAAGATGCTGGTTCTCCATCTTCTTCATTAAGAGACATCTCATGTGTGATCAATTTTCCAAGAAGATCATCCAAAGGCAAGGTTCTCAAATTTTGAGCTTCTTCTATCGTGGTTACCTTCGGACCCCACTTTGATTTTGGAAGACACCGTATAATCTTTCTCACCTTTTCTTCATTTGTGAATAACTTACCAAGAGAATCCAAATTTTTCACTATTTGGGTAAATCTTGTGAACATCTCTTTCACGGTTTCTTTAGGCGTCATTTTGAACAACTCATATTGTCGAAGGAAGATACTTATCTTGCTCTCTTTGACTTGACTCGTTCCTTCATATGCGACCACCAATTTATCCCATATCTCTTTAGCACTTTTGCATGCAGAAACTCTATTGAATTCATTTGCATCTAAACCACAGTAGAGAAGGTTCATGGCTCGATAGTTTTTAGCAACACTTTCCAAATCCGATTGAGTAAAATCATCATCTTCTTTAGGAACCATTGTGCCGCTTTCATTAGTCTTCATTGGCACCCTAGGACCTTTCTTGATAATATCCCATAGTTCCAAATCTTGATCAATCACAAACATTTACATCAATGAACGCCAATGTGCAAAATTATTACCACAAAATAGAGGAGGGTGATTGGTAGACCTTCCTTGAGAAAAACCACCATCACCTATCGAATTTATTTTTTCTCACAGATGATTAAATCTTTTCCTTATGAGTCTAGCTCTAATACCAATTGAAGAATCAATAGGGAGATGGAATATGATTAATTATACTCTAGAGGGGGGTGAATAGAGTATAACCGATTTTCGCGTTCAGGATCTCAAGGTCTTAAACTGACTTTCAAAAGAGAAATATAAGCGTTAAGGCTTATCTTTGAAACAGGATGTCAAAGCCTTGAAATTGATTTCAAAGGCTTTTGCTCAGGCTTTGACTGTTCGCTGCTTTGATTAATGAGCCAAGCAAACATAAAACGTAAGCAATGAAGACAGAAAAAAGATGAGACAAAACATGGAGATTTGATACGAAGTTCGGCAACTAATTTGCCTACGTCTCCGCCTAGGGTTGTCCAACCCTTATGATTTAACTCGCTCTTTTATTACTTCCCTTAGAGACTTAAAGCACCCTAGAAGATCTTAATCCCCATCTTCTACTCCATAGCACCCCAGCTACACTTTAGCATCTCAGATCCTAATAATAAAAAGCTATCTCTCTTTTTCTATACGTTTGAGTATTATGGGTATACTCTTAGTATAACACTCTCTCAAAATATTCTTTTAAACACTCAAGAGATTATACTATGATTTTCTCTCAATCTAAATACAAGATAAAGTTTATAGAACTAGAGAGAAAATAATGAAGCTTTGTTGATGTAGCTTGTGACTGAAATTTACGATTAAAGCTTCTATTCTTGTCTCACTTTTTGTCTCGTTGTGTCTCACGCTATTCTTCAACTTCAAGGCTTGGGAATATATACTGAACTTGATTTCAAGCCGTTGAAAGGAGGCTCAAAATAGGCTGCTGAAAATCTGATTTTCCTTTAATACTTTCAGCAAGATTTCCTCCAATATAGCTGTAGAGATTCGTTCATTTTGGCTGTTGAAGATTGATATCATTTGAATATTTTACAGCAAGAATCTTTTCACTTTATTTGCTGCACTTTGAAGCTTCAACATATTTCTTTTTCCATAACCACAATGCTTGAATTTTGGTAACTACCAAAATTAACTTGAAGAATCTTCAACATATATGAGCATCATTTATTTGCTGAAATTAAGATATATCTTTGACAATAAAAACATGTATAAATAAGTTAGGTTAGAGAATAAAATAAGTGAAATAAGGAAAGGATAAAACACAAGATTTAGGTAATTAGAATATTCTTATCCTTTGACAAAGTGTTTGAACTTTGCTGACTGCTTTGAGACGTGGCTCAAGCTTTTGAAGACGTGGCTCAAACTTTGAGGACGTGGCTCAAGAGTTATTCTCGTCCTTTGACAGAATGCATAAAGCTTTGCATTATAGCTTCCATTACTTCCAACACATTGTCAACTCTATGCATTTTGGTTTCCATCATGTTTTCAACTCTATTTGAATTTGCATTTTGGCTTCCATCATTAGACATAAAAACGTTAGTAATCAAGATGGAGTCTTCACTAAGCTTGTCCAACTAATTCTCTCTCCTATTTTTACATAACCCACCTCCAATAACTACGTTTTACTTTATTAGTTATCTTTAGATAATTAGATCTAATAATTAACTCATTGAATAAAATTTCATGATTTTTTTTCTAATGGTAAATCATTACAATAATATAGTTGAGAGAAATAGGATGAAATTTTGATGTGAAGAAATGTAACAAACTAAGGCTAATTTCATAAAGGAAAAGAGTCGTTGGTATTTTTATTTTTATTTTTTTTAAAAAAAAGATTTTTTAAAAAGATAAGATTTTTTTATATCTGTTACAAGATTTATAGTTGTTGAAAATTACCAATAAAAGAAAGACAATCAAAATATGACTAGTGTCAGTAATCCGAAAGAGCACCATAATTTGGGCAAACTTCCACAATGGAAGGCAATCCCATATGGATGGATGTAGAGAGAGAGAGAGAGAGAGAGAGAGAGAGAGAGAGAGAGAGAGAGAGAGAGAGAGAGAGAGAGAGAGAGAGAGAGAGAGAGAGAGAGAGAGAGAGAGAGAGAGAGAGAGTATTTGCCCCTCATTGTCCATGCTCTAAAGGGATAAAAAATTTCATGAAATATCGTCTGCTAGCTGAAATCAATTTTTTGTATTATGGTAGTCGTTTTTGTGCAATGGCCTTAGATATTACTTACTTCTTCTCTAATTATTTTTCTCACACCTTAAATGATCAGGAAACCACACATTTATTCTCATTTATATAATTTGTGATTTCACTAATTTTCTCTCTCATCAACTTTTTTTTTTTGACAAATCTCTCTCATCAAATTTATCAAATGAAACTTCATAAATTGAGCATATGGAATTTGGGCAAGTTATTAGGGACGAATAGAGTACATTGAAATGGATATATAATGTATATACTCATTCAATTCCTAATTTTTTTTCCTTATTTTAGTTTTTTCGTTCTCCGAGACACTATTAAAAATGCTTTTATGTCTAAATTTATTAGACAAAAAATATAAAAATTTGATATTTTAAAAATTTATATTAAAATATATTAACTAAAATTCCATATAAATATATTCTTTCTTATATATATAATAAAAATTTATAGTTAACTTTTTAAAATTTTGACTTTATAAGTAAAATTAAAAAGAAAGAGAGAATAGTATGGTATTTAGTGCTACGTACGAGGCGTCGGCAATTTTTTTTATTGTAATTATTATTCTTAAACATTTATCCCTCCCCCGCTCCCCGCTTCCCATTTTCCAATAGCGGTGAGTAAGGAAATGGTAAATTTTGGAATTGTTCCATGATGAACTAGGGGACAAAATACCACCTTTTTGCACCAAAGTAAAAGTCTTTCTTGCCCCTTTTCTCTATCACTGTCTCTCACAGCCTTACGATTTTTTATCACTTCAACACGTGCACGCGTAGGGGCATTTTAGTGATTTAATAATACTGTCGGTTTTAATTTCGTTTATTGATTGTGGGCCCTTTTTCGTTATTGATCCCAAGCTTGTCCCCTCCTTTTTTCTTTTTCTTTTTGTTTTGTTTAAGTATATACTCTTTATTTCTTATTTATTTACTATATTTTTAATTTAGGATTAGAATTTAGAAATTTTAACCATAAATTTTAATTATATTATAACAAATAATATATTTAAGTGAAATTTAATTATATTTTTATAATATAAATTTTTAAAATATTAATTTTTCATTATTTTTTGTTTTATAAATTTAGTGAAAAAACATAATTGTAAAAAAAAGGTCATTCAAATAGAGACAGATGGAGTACGTTTATTTATAGCAATATTTTGCAAATTTTATCAAAAACATTCACTAACAATATATTCTTTGATACCCATGCCATGGAAAGATTAATATTTAAAGAAGGATGACATAGTTGGGACTTGGGAATGTTTTCATCATTTTTCCAAAAACTTTACATAGAGACTGATGCTAATCATATAATACTAATACAAAATGACTTAAAGCACATTGAGACGCAATAATCCATTGTGACTTGACTTTCTTTTTTTTTTTTTTGGATACAAAAGCAATATAATTATTAGTAACATTCACACAATACAACACACTTTTATGCTTATATATGGAGTATAAAATTATAAAAAAAAATAAAAAAAAAAAGTTAACTGCGGGTTACATATATTGATTCTGTCATTTGCAACCGCTTCAGCCACTATAACACAAACATATATAGTTACGAAACATAAAAGCCCTCACCCAAAATATAAAAGTGAGAATATGCTAGTATAATGACCTACTTAATTAGCTTTACCATTCTGATTTCCTCATGAAAATAAGAGAGGAAACTATAAGATATGGTGACAAATATTAACTAAGAATTGCATGCATGTGGGAGTATGAAGGAGCAAATTGTCATCGAATTATTAGCGTACTTTGAAGTTCTTGCCTTCATAGCTTTGACCGAACTGCCAGCTAGCAGGTGCAACGTTCATTGTTGTAGACGTACGATGATCACCAGTGGTGACTCGGAAAGAGAGGGCTTGACCAACCAACACAACGTTTGATTGCCAGTTTTGTCCCCAATTGCGACTCATACTTACCCAATCTGTATTTGTACCTTTCACTCTTACACGAATCGCATCTCCTGCTCCGGCAACATTTGTGACTAGTACCAAATTAAAGTAGCGTGAGCCGTTCATTGTGAATCTTATTCCTCCTGACTTCTTGCATGGCACCCTAATCATACATAACATAAACTTAGTGAATTTTGTCTGTTCCCGGGGAATAATATTCATGATGCAAATCCTTATAAATGATAGTCTGATCAGTGGCGGATACATGATTTTTCATCTGATGAGAGTCACAATCGGTAATAAAACATGTAATAAATTTTTCTTTACCAAACAATCAAATAGTAATAATACTAAAAAATACATTCAAAGTTTTATTTTTTGGGCCGGCTGGTGAGTCATTTGACCCATCAGGACATAAGCCAAACCGTTACTGAGGCGGATGTTTAGACCGTTTTGTACAAAATGCAACGGAGTATCAAAAATTAATATATGCATGGAAACTTGGAACAAATTTTTTTAATGTTACTCCGTATTAGTTATAAATAAAATCCAAAAATTTTAGAAAAGGGGGTAAAAGATGGTCTAACATAGAAAAAAAATTTCTTGAAAAATATTACACCTTTTTCAAGAAAAAAACCTAAAAAAATTATTATATGAAATTTATAAAAGACGAAAAATCAATAAAAATAATTATAGAACAAAGGAGCATTTTATACTATAATTCTATTATTTTACTTATAAAAAAAATCTAATTATTTATAAAAAAAATATTTAAAATTTTAAACCTTTTATAAGATTTGAAGTCTTAAAAAATTTACGTATATATTGTGTTATAAAAATAAATAAATTAAACATCCATTGAGGTGGGGAATGGAATTGATACGAGTCTTTCCAATGAACAAGACGGGAAAGATCCGTCATTGAGGTGGGGCATGGAATGATATGAGTCAGTCCCTACGAACAAGGAGGGAGAGAACCGTCAGTGCACTTACTGCATGTGCTCACGCGGAATCTCCGCTCAGGTTCATTCCGTGCTCACATTATTCTCCAATTCTTATAAGAAGACGATCCAAAATTCTTTCTCTACATCTTTATAATTATTCCTATTTTTATTGAACGTGATTTACAATATACTTTTAACATCTTATAGTATAATATGTTTGATTTTGCGAAATTACACGTCAAAATAAAAATATAACTCCATTTGGTGATTTCTAAAATAATCTTTCATCCCAATGATCTCATACATCCATAATTGTTCCAATTGCACTTCTCCATCTTATAAATAATGAGTATCCGATAATTAAATGTAGCAATTAAAATATAGTGAATTTTATTTACTTGAAAAGGAAATACGAAAGTAATTAATTATCGAAACTGTCTGATGAATTCACCTCATTCGAGTAAAAGAAAGGAAATTCAGTTGTGGTTGACATGGGCTTGGACCGTTTAATTTAAATGCAATAGAATGGGAGTACCGTTTTTCTTATCAAGTTAATTTAATATTCCATACAAATTAAATCAGAATTAACGATATAGGTCCACCACCTTCTCTATGTTTTTTTAAGAAATAGAAATGTTTCGTTGACTTTTTTGATGAACAGTTCAATTGGTAACTACTAATCGTATTGTTAACAAGTTTGGGGTGTAAGTTCTCGCTTTCCTTTAGTGATATACGTGTCGAAAGTGTTAAACACGGGTATGTGATGTATTCGTCACTGAGAAATCTAGATAGTCTATTTACAAAGGTAAGATTTAGGAGGATTCAATCGTAAAACCATATAGCAATAAGAGGATTTGTCCCTTATTTTTATAAAGTGTTTAACTCTTCCTCGTTTAAACAATGTTGAAAAATTTATCCCAACTCATATATGGGTATTTATCTCTTAACACAAAATTTACAGTAATACTACTCTATTTTTCAGTTAGGTTAGTATAAAGTACGAAGCAAGTTTATTTCTGTATCTTCCTAATATTGTTCGATTAATGCCCTACATAATACGTAAATTTAGAATCTGAGCTAAAGTTTCAACGACAAATATGTACTCCGTAGTATGTAATACGCAAATGTAGTGAGAGTGCAATGATAATTATTCAAAGCAAAGCATAATGTATGCATGATGAACTTGTACAGAACTGAACACCTAGAAAGAAAGGGGACTCACCGGCGGTAAGAGACAGGGATGATTCCTGCTCGGAATTGGGCGAGCTTAATGAAGATTGGCATCGCTAGGTCAAAATGCTCACGTGGAGGGTTGCACCAACCGCCAGCATCGCTAGGTTGGGCGTAGTTAGGAGGACAAAAGTTGGTGGCTGTAATAACGATGGAAGGGTTCCCAGGATTGCACCATTGTGGATCATCAACACACTTGAGCTCAAAGCATGCACCACATGTTGCACCCTTGTTGAACAATGCTGTGCTTAATGCTGCAGTGCTTGTTCCGTATCCTGCGCTGTATAAGTTTCCATACCCACATGCTCCCCCTGTAATTTTTTTGGAAACACATGTCATTTATATTAGTCAAATATTCTAGGATGTTTTCGGCCACCGATTCAATTAGTCTAGCAGAAGTACATACTCCTACAAACCTTATTTAAATTGGCAATACATCAAATATCTAACTTTTTATTTCTATATTGCTTTATTAGTTTCATAAACAACCAATAAAATACATCGTAACATACAACTATGCAATATACTAATATTTATGCCTAATTTAAAGACATTTATCATATATGTATAGCCAATATATAGAAGAATATATATAGTTGGTTGTGATTTCTTTCTAAAAGGAGATGTCTTCACTTTGTTAAATTATGAGTACCCCTAAACAATGACGGCTTATGTACGTAGGGCATATCAAAACAAGTGACAAAGATGCACAGTAGAGTATGATATATAAAAAATGAGGCTTAATTTTCTACGTCATAACTGCATGATATAAATTATATTAAGATATTTAGATATTTAGATATTAGATATAGGTTTTACTATATCAAATATAACTATTTTTATATTAGATATAGACATTGTTATATCAAATATAGACATATAGAAAATATAAAAATACAAAAAAACTAATATTAGGTATAAACATTATATAGAAATAAAATTACAAAAATGCCCCTAATATATTTATATCAGTTATAAATTACGAATTTTTCCATAAAAAATAGGAAAGAAGATTCTGATTCCACACGAGCAATATGATCGAGACCTAAAAACAATAAGAAATAAAATGGATGTGATAAAAAGTTTACTTTGTTAGCATATGGTATGGTCTGTTCTATAGAAGACCACTAAAAAGATAACCATCAACATGAAGAATACAGAAGTTACCAAAAGTAAGGTTATTGTGCATGATTGGTCCAACCACTTTTCAAATATGTAGCTGATGGGGAAAGAAAAACACACAAAAGCAACAACGTACCTAAGAATAATTTAACGATTAACTGATTGACGTATATATGTGTACATACCCATTGTTCCAGAAGCATCTTCATTGCCATAAAATGTAGCATGAGCACTCGTCCACGGTCCACCTTGGTAAACACCTGGAATTCTGCCATTCACGGCTGACAAAATTGATAGCAAGGCAGTTACGCCGAAACACAGCACGTTAAGCACCCCCATACTGCTCATTAATGCTCGATCTCTATATATGTATGTGTGATGGAGAAAGAGATCGAGAGAGATATCTGACAAGGAAGAATGGGGAGAAGTACTGAAATGAGGAAAGGAAGTGATGAAGATGTGGGTATTTATGGAGTGTAATGTGAGGAATGGTCACCACTCTTATTAGGAACCTACATAGCTGGAAATATTAATAATCTCTTAATTATTGCTTCTACTTTTTTAATATTTTTTTTGGGAGAGAAAATCGGGGAAGTAAGTTGATGTTGGATTGGCAAATGGGTATATTTTTTTTAGGTTAAATGGGTAAAATAACTTAAATCTTAAGTATCGAACCGTATCTATATATCTTCTTAATTAACCAATTATATCATGTACAAAGTGTATTCAACGTTCATCAATCCTATGATACTACTCGATTAAATTAAATTGGTTGTTGATCACATCTCTATGAGTGACCTTCTGAACTTCACTGTAACTTGAGGTTGTGTGTTTGGCCTGGTCACAAAGCTAGCTAGTGTGTATGGGGTCATTGTCTCTTTTGACACGTACGACTATAATCTTTATATTTGAAATCATAATATCTATGTATAAGATTAGAAAATTATGTGTCTGAGAGTCATAACTTCTTTTTACAAAAACGTACAAGTTGAAAAGTCACACAATCTGATTGTTGTAACCGTTTCGGCCAATATTTTCAGGTTTTTTATAAGTTCAAAACATATTAATTTTCACCAAGATGGATTTGATACAAAACCCCAAAATTTGGTTCGAGGAATTACTTTACTAGAGGTTAACGTAAGAGGAAGCATACTCTACATTAAAAGAAGGTTGCAATGATAATTTAGGTACATAAAAGTTCAGATTCGCAATTTGCATACTCCCAAATCTAAAATGGAAAAGTTCCATCCAAAACGTTCGGATTAATTAATATGCGTGCTGCGCAAATAAAAATTAAACTAACTTGAATTGCATGCTATGAAATCAAAGAATATGAGAGCATATTAGAATATCTTCTTAATTTAGTTTCTAAGAAATGGCTCCTTTGTAATCAAAGTTGAAACGTTGTAATTAGAAATCTCAGAATAGTCATATAAATTTGGCACTTAGAAACCGCTCCCTTTAAAGATTATATTGTTGCTAACAATTCTAAATTTATAATAAGAAAATAACCACTATATATGTACGAATGAATAATGAACAAAGGGATTATAATAGTGTAACCAAATAATAATAATGGATATATTCACTGAATCACTGAAGTAGATATAATTCTATATGAGTTGAAAATTTCGACATGTAAAATACGGAGTATATATTTAAATCAACATCCCATGCCAACTGCAATAGGGGGAAGGTTCACTTTAAATTGCGCAATTCTATATATATTTCTTTCTCTCAAAATGTTTATTCAACTCTGAAATCCTTACATCTAAATTTTGAACATCCTGCCAAATTTTGTACTTCTGTCAGTTTTACTTGAACCTAGCTACTTCGTATAATATAGTTTATTATATACTCCTCTGATCTTTTTTCTTCTCATTTAGATTCCTTAAATACTCATGAAAATCTATAACTAAGTAACCTAGGAGTAAATATTGGTGGAAATTTTTAGGATTAGTGGGGGTATTTTTTATAGTTTAGGTGGATATTGAGGTTATTTTCATTCTATTTTATTCAACTGAGGTTATTTTAATCGTAATAAATTAGACTAAAATATAATGATTCTATATGGAAAGATCTTTTTGAAATTTTCGAATGAAAAATACGACAAGAGCAAAAATGAACGGAGAGAATATGAATGACTATCATGCAAGATAGTTTGTTTATCTCATATGTTGTTAGTTATATAATAAGTCACTTACACATTTGTGATTGATGTAAGCAATGCCCATCAGCCCATTTGTATTATATGAGTTTGTTACTCCTTATAATAAATGCTCAGACATGGGCTAAATTTATCATTGCCTCTAAAGTAAGAACAAGGCAACCTGGCATGTGCCTCTCACATGGGTTCTAATTAATTTAGTATTTAGCATGTCATCAGCTTCTTTCAAGCTTAGTGAACGTGTACACATGCAGACAGCCAATGGTTTCTATTGTTTTCACCAAAGGAATTAATTGGAACGTATGCCTTTTTTTTTTTTAATGTCAATTAATACTATAAAGATAATTTCTGATGTACTCCATTTAACTCCATTTAATTAATGTATATCTTAAGTCAATTGTTCGAGTTCTCCATGTCACCCATTAATGGTTCAATTAGAGATTCAGATTAGTTATTATTAGTGATTGATTGCATCTAGCAAGTGTGTCTTTGATAGGTGGATAAACTGATAACAAAATGAAAAAAAAACTACTTTTTTTTTGTGCGAATAGATACTACGTACATATTGGAACGACCAATTGTATTCATACTCTTAGGCCATGCTCGGATTGAGGGAGATGGATTAAATAGGATGATAAAAGTCAAACTAATGAAAAATAAAGGTAAACAAAGGTAATGACATGAGGATGAGATAGAAAAGAAGATATTATAGTAGTGATACGAGGAAGAAAATGAATCGAGAGATTGATTATATCCTATGGGTATGGAGAGTATTTACTCAAATGAGAGTACTAATTCTCTTTTATCACAATATCAACACTATATTTCCCTTATAAACCATTTTCACTAACCTTATTTTTTATTGATTTGACTTTTATTACTCTCATAGTGCATTATCCTTAATCCAAATATGCCCTTAATGTATAAAAAGTATCACACAAAATAAAATTAACTCATAGACCCTTACGCACTAATAATGTTTTAACAAATCTTACATATTATAGTGTATTTCTCAATCTTACTAAGTGTATATATATGATGATATATATTTAATCACAAACCATTAATATTAATTTTTATGAGGTATGACAACTTTCTCCTAACATTCAATATTACTTAAGACGATACGGTATGAGATATTTTACTCTTTAGATGGGAAATATATCATTTTCTTAACATGATATTAATTGTTACCTTTCTAAAAGTTGTAATGATAATTGATTAATTTCATTTAAAATGACACACATGGAGTATAAATTTTAGACAATTCAATTGACATTGGTTTTCATATAGTGATAGTAGGTAGGAGAGATTTTTTTGTTGTAGTTTGTGGCTTGTGGGACAATTCAAGTGTGTGTTTGTGAGAGGATTTCTTATTTGCTTATTTATTTTTTATAACGTAAAGGTTTACATCAGAAGTGAGATAAAAAAATTTATGTGATAATTCTATTTAATAAAGTGTTGTAGATAATTTGAGACACAGGCCGGAAGCAATAAATACTCGTATTATTACTTCTTCTGTTTTATTTATCTTTTCAACGTATGAAATTTTACACTCACGTATAGTTTAGATAATTTAAATTATTAATATCTTCAATTATCTTATATAAGATGAAGAAAACATATGTCTTGTGACCCAAACTTTTTCTTATATGTAAATAAAAAAAATTGTTAAAGGGAATTGTGTTAATAGTGTAAAATTATATATATTTGAATAGAAAAAAAAAAATTGAATATATTATAACTCAACTGATGGAAACGCCTTAAAAAAACACTAGCTATATTTTTAATACAAGAATGACTTTGGTACTACATCATATCCGCCATGGTCATGTACAACCTAACTTATCGATTTTAAGATGAGAAGGATAACTAGGAAAATAAGTAGTAGATTTGGCTATGTCATGTCATAGGACGTACAATATAAATTGATACGGCATATAACGTGCTCCAAGAAGGTTGAAAAATTGTGACAAATCTGTTTTTCAATGGGAATATTTTAAATTTGTAATCCCCACTTGAAAAGTAACGTACATTTTGTGTTATTGCACCGTACTCCTATTGTATAATACGGTAAGTACGTAACCTTATGACAAAATAGCTTGTTGACTTGCTAGTGCTAAGCTACTTTTATTTGAATGTATTTAAAGATTGAAAACTAAGTTTGTATTGGTAATTCATCGGAGCTATTCGCGGGATCCAGAGAACATGGGTAGAATTATCACAAACCTTTTGACCATGTGGAATTCCAAAGCTTTTAGAAATGAGGTATGTATGTAAATGATCCCACAAATGCTCTCTAGGAAGAAAATCGAGAACATGCAATACGCATCTGCAAATTAAAAATGATGTGCACTTTATCATTACCAAATTTTAGAAGGAAAATTCATTTTATATTTTGGACATGTGTTTATAAACATATCTCGTATTGTTTTGTTAATAGAAAGGAATTTGTTTTGAAAAGTATTTAAAAAGAAAATGTAAATGAATATGCTGCCCCACGCAAAAATACAACTTTACTTCTAATTGTAAATTGACATGTCTATGTTTATAAATAATGCAACTTCAATTCTAAATAGTATAACTTTAAAAAAGCAAGTGACAGTAAAAAATGTATTATATATGAATTTGTATACATGGTGCTAAGAAATCTAATGTTCAAGTCATGAGCCTAGGTTTCCTTGAAAATGGGGCTAAATATGAACTTGGGCTTGAAAATGGGCTTAGGGCTTGACCAATTGACTTGGTCTTTTGACTTGAACTTGGTCAAAGTTGTGCTTAACCTTGATATTGAGTTTCATGAGTTGGACCTTGACTTTGACTTCCATGGGTTAGAACTTGACTTGAGATTTGAATTCCATGAGGTTGGAGCACAAGTATGAATGAGCTACGCATGGAATCAAGGGAAGGACAAGAGGATATGGGCTTAAGAAGCATGGGAGAGCAAAGAGACAAGGGCAAGAGAAGTGGGCTGGACTTGAGGCTAAATGGCGTGAGAAAGGAGCATAAGGACGTGAGTATGAGGCCTTAGAGAGTCCTTATGGCAGCAAACAACCAAGAGTCCAAAGGCCTAATGTTTCCTTAAGTATTTCCTGGTTTTTCATTGGGTTACTTAAGTGTTTTAAGTTGTAACAAAATCCTTAAAATCTAGAAAGATTTTGTGATAGTTGTTAGTTTAATTAGGACTCTATTAGCTAGGCTTAGTCGTGAATTAAGGGGAGAATTACTGACCCTTTACGCGTGCTTTAAGAATAGTTAGCTAGGATTTCATCAGGGTTTTCTTTTTGTAGCAAACTTTACAAAATCTCCTCTTTAAATAAGGCAATAGTGATTCCTAATAGGTAATTGATGCAGTTAAAAAAATGTGTTTCTTGCTTAAGGTTTAGCACAACTTTATGTGAGGCTTTGAGTGTCCATTGCTAGTCCTTTTTTGGCAAGTTGAACGATATTCTTTTAACTCTTGAATCTTAATTAGTGAATCTGTATCTAAGAATTTAAGGAAGCCCAAAGATAAGCGTAAAATAGGATGAAATTCTGTAGAGTTTAGCTCCCTTTGATCTATAAGTTCTTGTTGTGTTTTGTGTTAGTTTTGGTTCACTATTGTTGGGTAAACATTTGCTGAATTGTTCTATAAAAGTAACATAGTTTTACCCATTAATAATCATCAAATTATCCATGAAATTGGATAAAATTAGATTAGAGTTTCGTGGGTTAAAATATGGATAAAGTTCAATTCATTCATTTTCTTAGTACAAGATATTAGTTGCTAGTTGTTTTGTGCATGATTTATGAAGGCATAATTTGTTGAATTTGCGAATCAAATTGTGATTATTATCATCTTATTGGCTTTAGAATTCTTCAATAATCACCTAGAATCGTGGGAATAGTTTGAAACAAATCTGAAGTAAAGAACACCCTACTTAATGCAAGAATTGGATATCTAGCCAGATTGCTTATTGTGGGTGTTTTGCATTGCTTGGAGCCTTGATTGAGAGAGTGACATTATACCTCCCTTATGATTGGATTCTTTATGTTGTGGGTGACTTAAGGAAGAGATGAGTGAGGCTTAAAAAGGGTGTGTGGCAGTAGGGGGAAAGTTGAGAAGTTGTGGGGATTTGTTAGGAATTGTTGTGAACATTGTTTGGGTTTGAGACTTTAATCCTTGATCCGAAAAGAACCCATTAACAGAAATACCCACCAGAAAAATTCTGCTAACAATATGGGTGCATGTGAAAATGGTAAAAATATGTATAACTTCATTTTCTAATATCGTAACTTCATATTCTTCAGTATAACTAAATTTGTAGATAATGTAACTTCAATTATAAATAATACAATTTCAAAAAAAAAAGAAAAGAAAATACCCATTTACCAATGCATATATCGGATAGTGTAAGCACAGCCTAACTAAATAAGACATGACCTCGAAAATGGACAATGTCCCAATTAAGGCAAAAAGCTAGTAAGCTTAGCACAACTAAATGGGGCACGACCCTTATAAAGGACAATGTCCTAAAAACATAGCATAAGTATACATAATTAGGGATGTCAAAATCTAACCTGCCCCGCGAAATTGCATGAAATTGATCTGCGTCCAACCTGTTATAACCCGAGAAGTTAGACTCGTAAATCGACCTAATCCGATCTGAAGTCAACCGAAAAGCAACTAGGCCGGATCTTCCAAGACCTGAACTTGATCTGCATTCGACTTGAATGTACTTTGACCTGTTAATGACCCAACCCGAAGACAACCTGACCCGTTAATGACCTTACCCGATACAACCCGATGACAACCTGAAATCGATTAGACCTGACAAATAAGTGTTATAACCTAACTAATAACAACCCGTGATCCAATTTTACCAACCTAATAACAACATAGTTTTGAATGACATAATTTTACTGACTTATTTTTTACCTGATTTAAGATAACCTTAAAGCAATACTTTCATATTAATTTCAAAATGTATATTTTATGAAACTAAACTTAGAACTTTTAACAAATTTTCTAAATACTTTTAAAGTAGATAAAGCCTTATACTCATGAGTTGATTTGAAGTAGTAATTTTTGTAATGAGTTAACAACCTCCTATATGATTTCATCAATAGGTTTCCATATATAATCTTGGATAAGACTTGTGTCACTGCTTACTACTAGACCCGTTCAAATGGGTGGGAGCCCGTTAAGGGCCCTTGACCGACCCATTTGTAAGAGAGCCTAATCAATAATGAACCTATTGGGCGGTCTTTTAAAATGTCATGTTTTATTAGGTTTTTAATGAGTCAAGTCGGGTTAATAATGAGCCTATATTTCCCAAGACTTTTAAACACTATTAGATAGTGAATTATATCCATTTACTTGCAGATGGTCTACTATCAAATATTGGAGGTGATATACATAAACTATCACCCTTTATAGATACAAACTATACTCTCTTTGGATGGCCCGACCCATTATATATCTCCTTTGGCCCAACCTGAACCATTTTGCATCTTTCTTGACTCGACCCAACCCGGTCCCTTTTGCTTGTGACCCATCCCGACTCTAACCCGACCCAATACACAAGTCTACTTACAACTAGCCAACTCTATTTTCAGTGTAGTATATGATCTAATATTTAGGGGATTTTTAGCAACAAACTGCATTTACCTAACATTAGGAATTAAATTGCATTATCTTTGAAAATGCAATTCCAAATAAGTATCACATTTATGGAGGACAGAAGAGAACACTCGGTCACTTCGTGTTCTAGGGAATGAAAACATTCCAAGAAATGCAAACTACTTGGAACTTTAGTTAACCAAACACGCACTAAAACTATAGCCAAATGCCCTTATTGACATAGAAAGTTGTTATTTTTTACCCATTTTGAGGGAACATCCGAAAATTTCTTCAATTCATTGACATGAATGAATATATGGCATCCCCATGACCCCACGAGTACTCGTTAAAATTATGAGTAAAATAATATACAATAGGCTAGTAAAACCTAAAAGAAATAGGTGGAAAGTGTTTTGATATATTTTTCATCCAACCAATCCTTTTGAGAAACACTTGTCATTTTCCTTTTTGTTTTTAAGATTAAAATGTACAGGAGGACATAGTTGAACTATCACTTCAAGGGTCAGCTTTTCCAGCCACCTCATCATCACCATCACTGGAGGCATAGCCATCCTCACTCAACTCCTCCTCACTAGATTTTTCGTCCTCCTGTGCTGCACCGAT
Organism: Dysphania ambrosioides; assembly: GCA_026401315.1. Lineage (NCBI taxonomy): Eukaryota > Viridiplantae > Streptophyta > Magnoliopsida > Caryophyllales > Amaranthaceae > Dysphania > Dysphania ambrosioides. The sequence continues at coordinate 25,290,239 of CM048657.1, forward strand.
ATCCTCCGTTTTGGCATATTTCTCACAATATTCTGGAAAAGAAACATGCAATAAATTATTATGAAAGAGTACAACAACAAAAATAAATGGTATAATCTAGATTGTAACTTGGGATGTTTTCACATAAGCAGCTGAAGCACTAATGACTGATATATAATCTAAGAACAATATTGAATAAATAAGCTATGCAACACAACATCTGCAAACTATTTCATCAATCAAGAAAATATTGGGATAAACTCAAAGCATTGTGGAAGGTTCATAGAGGTAAAACATAGGAATAAGAAACTCAATGGGGGATAGCCGAGTAGCCTCTAACAGAACCAAACCAACAGTAGTGAATCTCACAATTCAGGGACATACAAGCCATGCTCAAGACGAGTCTGGAACGTAGAATGCAGGTGCGGATACATAATAGCTGAAGAAAATGGAAACAAGTAGAGGAATTTAAAAAAATGAAGCATAAGCTTGAGATAGAAGTCTCAGAAACAGGAGTACAAGAAAGAATCATAATCATTAATCTTTCTTCAAGGCTAGACTTTTCTTATTGGGGTTACATCAAAATCAGGAACAGGAAGGAACAAACCTTCCAACTGCTAGCAAGTGAAACATCTAACAAAAATAAACAATGAAAAATCAACCAAGAATGCTGGATTTTGAGGTGCTTTGGACCACCAAAACCACTAGAATTCCAAACATTTTGGTAATCAAGGTTTTGTTACTTGTACCTTCCTCATTCATACACAACATATACAATACATTTGGGTTTAATCGGAAGAATCTAGATCAAACATATAACCCAAAACGATGATTAAGAAAAGAACTATGAATACTGTAGATCTCCCACAAAGATTACAATAGCTATAGTCTTCTCAGATTCCATCTTTTATAAGGGCTCTTAAATCTTATCATAAAGTATTACTAGGCAAACACCTAACTTTATTACGAGAAAATGATCATCAAGCACTTTGTTGTGTTTTTTGTTAACCACTAAAGCGCTACCAGCAAGTATCTATGGGCATCACCTTCAACTTGGATTCAAATTAAAGAGTTCCCACATAAGACACAAGAGCAACACTAAACCGAGTTTAACAAGAAGACAACATTTATGCAAAGACCAATAAAAAACCGTCAAACCCCAAACAAGTATTATGGTCATCACCTTATTTTTTTTGTCAAAATAAAGAGTTCCCATATAAAATACAATGGTAAATTTGGTCACAGAACAGCGGGGTAGTACAGAGCATAGAGTAAATAAAGTAGATACCATCTTTTATTAATGGAAACTCAGATCTTATAATAAAGTATTATTATGCAAACTCTTAACATTATTACGAGAAAATGATCATCATCAAGCACTTAGTTGTCTTTTTTGTTAACCACTAAAGCGCTATCAGCAAGTATATATGTGCATCACCTTCAACTTGGATTCAAATTAAAGAGCTCCCATATATGATACAAATTAAGGCAACACTAAATGAGTTTAACAAAAAGAAAAAATTTACTCAAAGACACACCAATCAAAAACCATCAAACCACCAACAAGTATCTATGTGCATCACCCTTAATTTTTGTCAAAATAAAGAGTTTCCACATAGAATACATTGGTAGTAGAGAGCAAAGAGGTAGTAGGGAGGGGACCGCAGAAAGGCAAGGAATAGAGAGGGGAGTGTAGAAAGGCAAGCAAGAAGCAGAGAGCGGAGGTGAATGTAGAAAGGCAGGCAGGCAGTAGAGAGGGGGGTGTAGAAAGCCAAACATGTAGTAGAGTGGGGAGAGGGGATTACAGTAAGGCAGCCAACAGAGAGGGGAGAATGCTCTGGTTCTTAGAAAACCCGAGCATTTAATGTTATTATATGCTCTGGTCTTCTAAGAAACGGATCATAAAGTCTCCATTTTTTTTAAAAAAAGTAGACTTTATGCTCCTATTCTTGGAAAACCGGAGCATAATACTCCGGTTTTCCAAGAACACGAGCATAATGTCAATTTATTTTAATTTATTTTTGCAAATGCTAATTATTGTTATTGGAAATATTATTCAATGCAAATATTAGAACAAAGCAAGCTCAAAGGCTTTCAATACTCTTTATACAAAACTAAGTTTCATTATATATACGTAAAAAAAAATTCAAATTTAATTTTACATGATTTTTGTTACAAACTAAATTAAACATAACAACTACATATGTATATATATATAGATATATATACAGAAATTTGCTACAACATACGACAACTATATATAAGGATCAAATACAAGAATTTAAATACGTAAGAAATGCAGTTATTGGCAAGAAACCGTGCAAACTTGTCTCTTATTTTTTTGATTTTGTCAATGGTAAAAGGCTCCTCTATCGGTGTGTTGAAAACCTAAATTTATCCACCATAAACAAAACTAAAAAAAACAAATTAGATCACCATACATATTAAAAAAAAACAAAAACCGCCTAAATAGAAAAGTGGACAACATATGCAACAATTTTCGTTTATTTATGAAAGTTATCCAAAAATTTTGACAGAGTTGTCTCTGTAAAATGAACATTTTTCCAATTTTTAATCCAAAATACCCGTTCCACACAATTCAAAATTCCATAATTCAACACACAACAACAATACAATGCCATATCACGTCCATTTTTCGATTAACGTTGGCCATAAAATTTCACCCTCCATGATCATACATCTACTTATATAAGCTAGGAAAACTTGTCTAATATGTATATATAAAAAAATGTAAGTAAAGGAATTAGATATATATTTTCTACATCATCGACTTTTGTGGTAGAAGAGACTCATAATAGCCACTTATGCTTGTAAGTTGCATGGTTTGGTGAATGAAATGGAGTTATACATTTGTTAAAATTTTCACAAGTTGTCTATGGTAAAATATCTATGGTTGATGTGGAAAGAAGACTTCTAGTTCATGCACTTAAAGATCTTGACAATCAGCACTTTGTCTTACTGTTAGACAGGTAAGTATTTTAGTGTTTTTGCTGCACTTTTATAGAGGTAAGACATAAATTGGGGAGAAGAAACACCAACTATAGCAAGATGGCAGAGACTTTTATGGAGGTAGGACATAAACTAGGGAGAACAAACTATTCAGGCTAGAATCTACTATAACAATTAGCTATTGTGAACTTAATCTACTATAACAATCTGCTATAATAGTTTTAGGCTTTAGATTAAATTAAAATCAACCTTCTAGTTTTAGAATGGTAAAATGGAACCAGGTGTTCAACTATCATGGAAGTAGAAACCAAAGGCATTTTTCCAAACTCAGTAACAAACCTGTTATTACACTTTGTTCGTTTCTGGCTGTGACCTCCCAAGTTACTGATTCTTGTACAACCGATCTCTAATATCTTCCCTTAAATAGGCACATACACATCAAAACTCTATGATGCAAAGAAAACAGACTATAGCAACACTTGTATCATGAAATTCCAATTCAAAAGCAAATGAAGCAGACCTTTTAGCACCAAAGTTAATCTTAAGAACCAAGGTCTCTTTAGCACTCTAGTCTCCCAAACATCTTCTGTTCATATCCTCTTTGTTTTTTTTTCTAAAAACATCTTGAGTTCAAGATTTATTGGAAGTTTAAGGTTAAAAGTAGGCTGGGATAGTATAGGGTTGACAGTAGGCTCATATTAACTATGATCTCAGATTGTATAAGGTTAATAGTAGGTTAGGACAGTCTAGGATTGATAGTATAGGGTCATGCAACTCGTATTAACTGTGCTCTCAGGTCTTATATGGTTAAGACAGTAGGTGGAAGTATAAGGTTGACAGTAGGTGGATAGTAGGAGTATCTTCAATAAATTGGTTGATAGTATAGGGTCATGCAGCTCATAATCAGCTATTTCTCTCTTCATGTTTGGCCACCAATAAATCTGCTTCAGATCTTTATACAACTTATCACCTCCAAGATGCACTGAATAAGGAGTATTATGGATCTCACCCATGATCTTTCTTTTAAATTCTTTACATCTTTTTGGCACAAACCATCTCCCTTTAAATCTCAAATTACCATCTTCTTGGAAATCAAATTCTACCCTAGTAATCACCTTATCTCTAATCTTCTTTAAGGGTTCGTCTTCAGCTTTCTTTTCCTTAATTTCTTCAAAAATTGATGGTTCTATGGACAAAGCATTCAAGTGGTTCTCTAATTCCTCATGGTTCATGACTTCAAGACTCAACTTTTTTATTTCCTGGCACAACTCGTCGCCCATCACCAAGGCATTAATTCTATGACTCGATTTTCTACTAAGAGCATCTGCAACAACATTTGCCTTTCCCTCATGATACTGGATATCTAAATCATAGTCTTTGATTAGCTCTAGCAACTGACATTGACGCATGCTCAAGTCTTTCTGAGTGAAGATGTATTTGAGGCTCTTATTATCTGTGAAAATCTTGCAGGTGACGCCATACAGATAATGTCTCCAAATCTTCAAAGCGAAAAAAATTGCAGTAAAATCTAGATCATGAGTAGGATAGTTGGCTTCAATTGACACGATGCATAAGAAATTACCCTCCCATTTTGCTACAATACGCATCCTAGCACATGCTTTGAGGCATCATTGTATACCTCAAATCCTTCGTTTTTGTCATACAAAGTTAGCACTATCGTGGTAGTCAACCGCTCTTTGAGGGTTTGAAAAGCCAACTCACACTTTTAATCCCACACAAATTTAATATCCTCTTTCATTAAGGTGGTCATAGGTCGGGCTATTTTTGGAAAAGTCTCTAACAAGTCTTCAATAAAGTCCTGCTAAAGCCAAGAAACTCCTAATGTCAACCACACTCTTTGGAAACTACTTTGTAACAATATATGTTTTTAACTTATATATATATATATATATATATATATATATATATATATATATATATATATATATATATCTATATAAGATAATCTTTTTATTTGAGTTTTTCTTTACTGACATATAAATTTTTTTCCTTGATTTAAGAATATCTATATTAAAAATTATAATTTCTAAACATTGAGTTAATAACTTCTATTAATTTTAATACTGAGTTATCTAAAATAACAAACCCCATACTTGAGATGCTTATAGTTATTACTGAGATCTTAATTATATAATGACATAATAATATCTTTATACCTAAGATAATAACTTTTTCTTTCTTGTATTTAAATTAAACAGAATGGTCTGCAACTGAGGTTTATATATCTATATTTCAGATTCTAATCCTGACATACAAATATCAATATCTTTCTTCATTTTCATATAAAGTGAAAGAAGTCATGAGATAATAACTTGTCTTAAATTTTAATAGTGAATTATCTGATATAATAAATCATATACCTTAGATCCTTATCACTTATAACTGAGATCTTAATTATTATAACTGACATCATAATAACTTTACACCTGAGATAATAAATTTTTCTTCCTTGTATTTAAATTAAACAAAAATGCCTATAATTGAGATTTATATATCTATATCTTAGATTATAATCTTGGCATACTAATGACTTTATTTGAGTAATAAATTACTAATCCAAATATATATACATATCTAAAATCTAAAATCAATTTAATTACCAAATGAATACTAATAAGATTATAATTCCTATACATGAGATCCTTATAGTTATATATGAGATCTTAGTTATTATAACTTATATCACAATAACTTTACACCTTAGATAATAAATTTTTCTTTCTCGTATTTAAACTAAACAAAACTGCCTACAATTGAGATTTATATATATCTATATTTAAAATTCTACTCCTGACATACAAATGACTTTATCTAAGTAATAAATTTCTATTCCTGATATATATATAATATTTAAAATCTAAAATCAATTTAATTACAAAACGAATACTAATAAACTAGAAATAAAACTTTACAAATTTATCAAAAAATATTTTATTTTTTCTTTGAAACTTTAATGCCTGCCTTGAGCTGCAAAATATGAATCTCTTTCTTTTATTTTATAAAAAAGTGAAATAGTTCCTGAGATAATAGCTCAGATAAATTTAATAAATCATATATCTGATATCCTTACTAGTTATCATTGATATATTTATAACTAACAGCATTTATTTCTTTTACTACTCTAGCAATAGTTATACTCAATAAATAATTAAAATGATTTTACTTAACAATAAAATGTCTCGTATATCATAATGACTAGATTTCATATTAAAAAATTTTATAACATAGATAAAAATAAACAAAAATTCCTATAATTGAGATTTTTATAATTGTACAAAAATGTCTATAATTGAAATTTTTATAACTGAGATCAAATTAAATAAATTTAATGCTAATAAGATAATAATTCCTATACATGATATCTTTATAGTTATATCTAAAATCTTAATTACTATAACTGACATAATTATTTATATAAAAATGTATATAATATCATCATGCCTAGATCTTTGATTGAAATTTTTATAACTTAGAATGCCTACAACTGAGATTTATATATAATATGTGAGTAATAAAATTCCATTCCATATATAAATACAATATCTAAACTCTAAAATCAATTTAATTTCCAAAAAAAAAATACTAATAAACTAGAAATAAAATTTTCAAAAACTATATTCTTTTTTTCTTGGAAACTTTAACTCGTTAAGTAGAAAGATATTGATCTCTTTTTTCTATTTCAAATTTTTCTTTATTCCTTTCTATTTTTTTCTTTCAGTATCTTTCTCCTCTTACATTTTAATCTTTTGTTTTTCAACCGATAAATGCTTTGACATAGACCAAGTAAAACACTTATCCATAACATCTTTGTAGAGAACACTGCATTTATTCTTTTCTAACATATATGCCAGTTGTGCTCGATAAATATTCTTCTTTCTTTCTAAAAAAATAAATTAATATTTAAAAATTAAACACATCATAAATTATAAAGTGAGATGCAAAAAAATGTATTTAAAGTAAAATATAGTATTATCAAATGCAAATCACTTTTATATATATTAGAAAAAAGAACTACATATATTTCATGCAAAACACTTCACAATCTTCAGTTTCTCCACTATTTCTCCAAGGAAAAGCAATAATACTATGCATGAAACTACTTATTAAATTAGCCATTGGATGTCCTTTATGCATTAAGAAAGCTCTTGACTATCTAACCTGTGTTGACAAAAATATTTTAAAAAACAATATTAAAATATATTAAAAAAACAAAAATCTGATTCTTTGTATCTAGTTAAATTTGTTTAAACCTTATTATCCAGCCATTGATTCTCCTTCTTCAAAAAATTTACTACTAAAGATGTAAAATGTTTAGCTTTGTACAGAGGGAAAAAAAATATGTTACATAACATATAAATTAGTTAATTATAAATTAAATAAATATTTAAAAAAAGAAACACAAAGATTACCATATTCGCAATCTTAATGTCAAAATCTGGAAAAAATTCAACCAATTCACCATTGTCTTCCCTAGAACCCTCATATCTCGTTTTCTCTGGGTTTTTTTTTGTATACTTAAGATCTTTTTTGTATTTGTTCAAAAAAATATGCAATAAAAAAATACACCTTTTAGATATTAATTTATAATCCTAAGGTAAAAATTCTATACTGAGATCACTATCTCTATATCTAAATAGTAATTACATAATTTATATTCCTAATATCAGATCAACTATATCTAAGATACTAATTTCTAATCTTGAGATAATAATATCTATATTTGAGATACAATTTATAATCATGAGATAGAAACTCTTTACCTGAAATCATTATCTCTATCTTTGATATAGTAATTAAAAGAATTGTAAACATAATTTAAATTCCTAATATCGGAACAATTATGTCTAAGATAATAACTTCTATATTTAATATCATAACTTATAAATTTAAAATAAAAATAAAATCATATAATTTTATAATACAAAAATACTTACAAAAGATTGGGTATTGTAAAAAAATCTTCTTGGTCCAGAAGATTTTATCATTTATGCCTTATTCAAGAGGAATGCAAACACATCAATACATGTTAAACTTATCCAATTCCTTTCATCCAAAGAATTCATATCATTTTTGTCCAACATGCTAACCAAATCACCCCCTACTGAATATTGAGCCACCATTTCATAACTTTCCTCAATGAACATTTGATCTTTTTACTCTGTACTTCTGGTGGTAGATCTACTTAAATTGAATAAGTTTCTTTTGCAACAGAGAATAAAATCCAATCAACAATAAGTCTGTCTTAATCACTAAGAGAAAAATAAATATTAGGATTAGCTTGCATAACCCATGACAAAAACACATTACAATTCTCATTTGAAACATCAATGCTTTTGTCATTACTAATTTCTCCATTATAAAATGGACTTGATGCAGGTGATTTTTCTTCTTTCTTTTTGGTTCCCCTTTTCAAAATCTTTGACCTTTTTCTTCTTTGTTTGATCTCCAATACCAAATCTTCCATATTTAAACCTTCTTCCTAAGAGTCAAGCAACACAATATCTTGTGCAATAATTATGTTTGGCTAGAATGAGTCAAGAATACCCTTGCAAAACTCATATGCATGAATTGTAGAATCTACAATCACATCACCAATATCTGGCAAATTATTTTTCTAATCATTCTCAATATTCTGTATAACATTATACCAAGTGGAATCGGGTGCATACTAACTTTCAGTATAAACTTGTTGTTCCATAGACTTTGGAGCTTCTATAACTTCATCAACAACTGGCTCAACAATAACTTCAGGAAACTCAGAAGCATTAGTTGTAGAATCTACATTTTCTCTTGGATAATCAGGGGGATGTCCAATTTAAGGTACAATCATATCACCAATATCTGGAAAATTCTTCTTAAAATCATTATCTATATTCTACACAACATTTTCCCAAGTGGAACCAAGTACATACTCACTTTCAGTACAAACTTGTTGATCCACAAACTTTTGAACTTCTTTAACTTCATAAAAAAACTGGATCATTAAGTGTAGGTACTGATAAACTTACACCTTTCATCTCTACTAAGCCTAACACTTGACTAGGTTTCTTAAGTATTTTCAGTTTCTCCTCATTTAGTTGATTCAAACTCATCCTCCTCCCAAATAGATTCTCATAATTCTTAAATTATAAATGTAAAAGGCCATAATTACTATTGATTTTGTGATAAAAAGTTAGTAGAGAAAACCATAATCCTTTTTTGAAAATAAGAAAAATTATAAATTCAATGCTTTATCATCAACTGAACTTTTTTCTAAATTATGTTCTTTTCCTTCTTCATTCATAGAATCATCTCTATATTCATTCTTTTTAGATTCTATTAACTAAGATTATTTTAAAATTAAAAAAATTATTTTATATCTAATATTATATTTATAATAACTGACATAGTTAATAGTGTACTAAATACTATACCTAAAATATTAATTTCTATTTCTAAGATAATAAATTCTATGCCTAATATCTTTATTTCTATATAAAAAATCTTAATTATAATAACTGAGATCATAACTTGTAATATTATATCAAAACATCTATAATTGAGATATTAATTTCAATTTCAAAGATAATAAATCCTAAACCTAAGATTAAAATTGATTTATCTAAGATTTTAAATTCTAATCCTGAGATAATAATTTTTATATCTAACATCATAGATGCTTTTAATTTCAAAGATAGTAAATCCTAAACCTGAGATTAAAATTGATATATCTGAGCTACAATGGTAAGATACAATGCTAGAGATCTTAGCCATTCAAATGGTAAGATACAATGTTAGAGATTTCATGTAAAAAAAATGGTTATTATAACAATAAAAAATGGTCACTATAATAATAAAAAGAGTAAATATCATAATAAAAAGAGTCATTATAAGTGAAAAAATTATTTGATCACTATGAGTTAAAAAAGGATCACTATGATTACATAAAATATTATCCGTTGGATTTAGAAGATGAAGAGCCAAGATGTCTTCTCATCCTTCTCATTTTAAGTACTCTTTTTATTTTAACTTATATATATATATATATATATATATATATATATATATATATATATATATATATAACATCTTATCCTCAGATAATAAAATATAGTTTATTTTCTTACATTAACAACATAACTTGAGATTGTAACATATAAATATAATATTTATAAGATATTAATTTCATGTAAATAAATCCTGAATTACCTTTTGCTTCTCATGATCTACTTCTCCTCCAATTTTCTTAATTGGATGTTCATTCTTATTTTCATCTCCCCTTTCACATTCTGATGAACTTGATAACTTAAAATTATCAAGGGCATTAAAAACCTTTCTATCATCTTATCCAATAATCCTAGCTTGATGACTATTAGTCAATTCAAAAAGAACTTCATTCCGGATAGGTAATTTTTTTAGAGGAGTTACTCTCAAAAATACTTGCATCATTTCTATTTTCAATACGAGTTGTTGGAGTTGCTGTAATTATATCTCTCTAAACCAAAACAGAAACTTAATTAAAATTATATTTAATATTATGTTTAAAAAAAAAAAAATAATATAAATAATTAATAACTTACTAGAGCACTAAAATCCACTTGGTTACTAAATTCCTCTTGAAATTTATTCACTCTTACCATTGTTATATTAATGACTTTCCAAAAGTTAGGATCATTGTATAAATATTTTTCTACTTGGAAAAGGGAATCATGTGAAGATTTCTTCTCAACCTCTTGCTTCAAAGCTTCAATTTGCTTTAAATAATTAGAAGTTTCCATTAAAATTTCATGAACTAGTTTGTTATTAAGTTCATAAATAACATTCAAAGGCTGCAATGATCCAAAATAAGAAAAGATATTATTCAAATGAATAAAATTATATATTATAAATATCATTATAAAAAATGAAATCATAAAACACAACTTACTTTACTTATTTTCTGCTCATAAATATTAGCACCCATTGTATTAGCATCCATTCTTAAGAACTTATTGCTAACACATTTATCTTCTAATGTGTCACTTTCATTAAATTTTCTTTTCCTCCTTTCAAATTCAATGTCTTTCTTATAATCATCATCATCATCTTCCAATACATTTCTGATGACATCAACTGGTTTTGCAGCAATTACAAAATGAGATATCACCACAAGAATTTCAAGACCAATTTCAGTCTCTAAAGTTTTGACTTTAAACTCAACTTTTTTCTATCTCAATATTTAATAAATAGAGGCTTCACAAATAGAGGTTCACCATAATGAATCCTATGAATGTATCCTATCAAAAATCCAAGATAGCAATGATTAATAACCATCAACTTTATAATTTTAGAATTCTTCACACCACCTTTTCTTTTTTCCTCATTGATAGCCTTCATTTGCCTAACCTCTATTTCTTAAAAATCTTGTATGGATTCACATATAATATCCATAATATAACCACATCGATTGTAGTGTTTGATATCAACAACATTAACCAATAATTTTACAATATTCAATGTTAATATTTTATCAGAAGTTGGGGCAAGAAATACTGTCATTGCAAACAGTACAAACATCTTCTTAAACACTACCTCCCTTCTCCAATTCTTTAAAATTTGACTCTTACAAACTCATAGATACATAATTTTTATTTCCCTTCAATCTAAAAAAATCCCTCTAAATTTTTTTTAAAGGATAATATGGATTTATAGCATTGTTCTTTAAACCACTTACTAACTCAACTTCTTTGTTAGTATAAGGTATTTCTAACACATAATTCATATCAATAGCATTAATCAGAACAAACATCTTATCTGCGAACTTTAGAAATCGACCATTAGCATTATAATTCCTTACCAAATAAGGATATAAAAGTCTTGTCACTTCTTTGAGCTCTAAATCCAACAAAGAACCACATCCTATTTTAAAAATATTCTTCTTCTATTCTATAGTGAGCTTACTAACAATCAATAATTGAAAATTAGAACAATTGGACTGTGATTGAACTACAATTTCTCCATCTATACAATAAATTAATAAAAAATAAATCACTTTAAAAAATATTAACAGTTATAAATAAGAACTAATATATATACCTAATCTAATAATCATATAATCTATAAATTTCTAATCTTGAGATAACAAATTCTATACATAAGATAATAACTTCTTATCCTTAGATAAACATATATACCTAATATAATAAATCATACACTCTATAAATTTCTAATCATGAGATAATAAATTCTATACCTAAGATAATATCTTCTTATCTTGAGATAATAAATACTATACCTAAGACTATAACTGAGATCATAACTTATATTCTTAAGATCAGAACATCTATAACTGAGATATTAATTTTAATATCTAAGATGATAATTACTAAAACTAAGATCATAACTGATATACATAAGATCGAAAAATCTATAACTGAGATATTAATTCTATATTTAAGATCTTAATGACTATAATTGAGATTAGAACATCTATTTCTTAGATATTAATTTCTATATCTAAGATGTTAATTACTATAGCTGAGATCAGAATATTTATAACTTAGATATTAATTTCTATAACTTAGTTACTCCTAAAGATCAGAACATCTATAACTTATATATTATTTTTTATATCTAAGATGTTAATTACTATAACAGAGATCATAACTTGTATACGTAAGATCAGAAAATCTATAACTGAGATATTAATTTCTATTTCTAAGATAATAAATACTATAACTAAGATCATTAATTCTAAATTTATGATCTTAATTACTAAAACTGAGATAATAACTTATATTCCTAAAATCAGAACATTTATAACTCAAAAAATATTAATTTCTAATCCAAAGATAATGAATTCTATATCTTATCCAATAAATTTTTTTTCTAATTCTTAGATAGTAAATAATATATCTAAGATAGTAACTATGTAAACTGAAATAACTATTTATATACCTGACATTATTACTTCTAAAATAATTAAATACAAAATAAACAAAACAAAAAAAGCGTAACTCGTAAAACAAAAACTTTGCTTATAGTTTTCGAATTTAGGTTTAAGTCTATGACCAAGTTTTTTCGAATAATGTACTTCTTCAACTGTCATGATAATATCGTGCTCTTCACCTTTAACTACTTTTGATTTCTTTTGCTTTTGTGTATATGTATTCAATCCCTTCTCCATTGAACACTAAATATTAAAAAAAATAAAAAAATTAGGTTTAAACTACCAAAAATTAAACAACAAAATCAGTTCCCAAAATATGTTCATCTAATCTTTACTATAACTATAATATTCAAAAAATATTAATGAAAGTTACAATAATTTGAAGAAATAACTCACACTATATTGCGAGGCTAAGTTATGAGAGACTGTGAGGCGAAAAATGTGAGAGAATGCGAGATTTTAGTGCAAAATTGAAAGAGATTAGTGCGAAATTTTAGATGGCTGTAAGAAATAAAACTAGAAGTCTAGAATAATGGAAACCTAATTTTTATCTCGAAATAACTTTTTATACTTTACTAATGTCACACCACTCGCCTAATGTGACAGTCTTAGCCAATATTTTTGTGGAGCATCACTTCCTCATCTCATCTTATACAATAGTGCAACATGAATGGAAAAAAAAGTTAATTATCTCAATGTACATCCTAACAATATTTCTCAACACCAACCAACAAACATCTCTGTGACAAGCTCATATGTAGAAGATTGAAGCAAACTTGAGCATAAAATGGGAACAATGGAGCAAAATTGATTTTGAATGATGATTCATACATTTTTTTTCTATTTCTTTTATGAGAAAACTAGTATTCAGTTTCCTATCTATACAAAATAACATCCAATCCACCCTTACGTTGTTTGCCTCACCAACAACCTTACATCTTTAAATATTAAGAGAAGTGCCAAAAAGAATACTCATAAAATTCCGTGGTTCGAATTTGTGTAATTATAGACATTTCCAGAAATATAATGTTAAAATATTAGCATTGAATCGATATATCAATGGATATTTCCATTTTGTTGATATTAATTTCTTTTAATTTTTTCTGGTTACTAAAAAAAGAAATATTTTCAATATTTTCTAGCCTGATTTACTCACATGTAATCATAGTGTCAACTAAACAATCAAACCCACGTTCTAGGAAGCCTTTGAAGGCATGAACTCCTCATGAATTAGTACTTTTGATGATAAATAATTCCTTTTGTGAACCACATGAGTACTAAACAAAATACTTTTCCAGTCATCCAAAGGGTCATCCAGACCCTTACTATTCCGACATTGAAAGGGTCGGCAAGATATGGAAACTTGTCTAAATACAACCAAATTGCCAGAGAAGCATAGGCCCATCTTAAATATATTGTAATTGTAACTGAAGGATTTTTTTAGATAAAGTTGTTAGGGAAGCATAGGGTCACCAACAACCCATTTTCAATTATCTATTTAGACACTTGCTCCTAAACACATGCAATTCAACTCGCAAAAAATTAGACTGCAGTCCTAAAAAATTTAAGGTACCTAACAACTAGAATGAATTGAAGTTGTGTAAAAAAATTTATCTTTTTTCATTTTCTCTGAGATTGGACGAGAGTCGAAGTTGCAATTTAGGATCTGTGAGAGTGAGAGTACGTGGTCGAAAGCGATTTGGCTTATGCGTATTCGATCAATACAAATTAAAGAGTGTCAAATAGATGTGGGAATGAATTGGGAAGTGGGAACAAATTGAAGGGCAATGTGTGAACAAATTAAAGCGTGAAGTGTGAACAAATTGAAGAGCCAAGTGGGAACGAAGAACTAGTCGGATATGAAATTTGAAGTTGCAGCGGCGCACTCAAGCAGTAAGCTAAGTTATTATCTTACATATACTCTGGTTCTTAAAACTAGAGTCTATTCTCTTTTTGCTGAGATATTGTATCCAAAAGCTAATTTGCATATGCTTCGGTTCTTAGAATCGGGGTATATTTTCTTATTCTATGCTCCATATGCTCTGGGTCTCAATAAACCAGAGCATTTACTCTGTTAAGCTTGATTCTAAAAATTTACTCTTCTTACTTACGAGAACCAACATATTACTAATGTCGGTAGTCAAGAGCCAAACTAAGGGTTTCGGCCACTATGCAAAGGTCTCATGAGCTTACTCGAGCCTTTTGATGAAGGTGTAAGGGGCATAAATGAGAACATCCTTATAATTTTATCATAATCGTCGACACTAACCTTGACATGATTAGGAAGTATGTGAGAATGGTGGTCTTGGGTCAGATCTAGATTCACGATTCCTAGAGCAACAATAATTGATCCATTCTCATTCACTATGTATAACAATTAACAAGATACAAGTCCCTATAATAATATTTTACAAAGATGTGAGTAAATCATTAGATACTAATGAGATAAAGTAAAATTTCGGAGATTGAATGAGTAAACAAACCTTTAGATCCTGAAAAGGATTTCTAGCCCCCAAAAAGCGGCTGGATGGGAAGACTGGAGGGTCAGGCTACTGGATGCTACACTAGAGTTCTTGACTAGGTGGTGGGATATCGTACAACAAAGCAAACACCTTGAACTTTTCTTGGTTGATAGCGTACATCTTCTCTTCCATCTCCCTCATTGTTTGCTCCCAAACTAGTTGCTCCACCTCTCTCTGATCTTTCTCGATTCAAGATTCCACGTCCTCTACCCTCTAGATGATTGATCTCCTTATCTCAAAACCATACAAAACTTTATGGCCTAAACTAATCCCGTAATTGACCACGTGACTCGATTGGTGATGTGCTCTTTTTAGGTCACGTTTACAACCCCATTTTAGTGTCGAGTCTCGTGATTTTATATTGGTTTTATATACATTACATCCGTTTTTACCTTGATCTTGTCCTCGAGCTGTTTTTAGGTTATTTTAGGTACTTTCGATGATTTCGAGGTAAAATGAGACGTGTTCGAGGCTTTGACACTCTTATCAAGAGTTTAGATGCGTGTATCATAGCTTGGGCATGCGTTCCAAGTCAATCTCGAAGATTCCACAAACTCCAAAAGCCATTAGACATTTCAAAGGAGCTGTTCAGCAAGGTTCAGGTTCAGATTCGACCGAATCTGACATCCATTCGGCCGAATGGAAGACAGGGATTCAAGCACATGACTCAAGCTCTCGAGAATAGCCGAATGAACTCTCATTTGACCGAATCAAGTCTTATTCGGCCGAATGAGTGCTCTCCTTTGACCAAATGATGGACAGGCCCCAAAAACAACAAGCTTCTGATATGGGCGAATGAGACAACCACTCGGCCGAATGGGACCTCATTCGGCTGAATCCCATCTCTATTCGGCCGAATGGAGCCTATTTCCAAAGTTCTTGGTTCTTTCTTAGGCCGGTGCTTGAGGGTTTTTTCTAGGGTTTTACCCCTTATGTCCCTAGGGTATAAATACCCTCTTGCTCTGTAAATAACCCTTATGCCTACTTTGAGAGATTTTGTGCCTCAACCTAGAACATCACATTTAATTCTTTTCATTTCATTCAAGCATTAGTTTAGATTTACAGCTTTCGTTGTTTTCGTTTTCAAGCTTCGTATTTCGGATTCGGGTTCTCTTTCGTTCACGCAATTTCATTTATGTAAGGTATCGATTCTTTACTGTTTTATTTTGTTTAATGCTTTCAAGTATTGTTTTCGTGAATTTCATTTCTCTTGCTATTATCGTTGCTTCATTTATAGTTTTGATAGAGTAGTTGTCGGTTTTGTTATAGATCTTTGTTTTTCGTTCTCTTGTTCATTACATTCAAATCGTTTGTGTTTTCAATCATGTTCTTTTTCGTTATTTATGCCCTAGTCTTTATTACTATGTGTGAGTAGTTTTCTTAGGGGTTTTATTGGTGAAACCCTAGGTTGGCTTTTTGTTCATGCGTAAAGTTAGGGTTTGAGATTGTTGATGATTGATTGATTGATATTCGATGCGAATCTTGTCCTTCCACTCCTTCGGAGACATAGGGCGATTATAGGTTATTCATGTGATTTATAGGGTCACAAAATTCTTCTCGTCATCTTGAGTGTCATGATTTATTATTGACTGATTTCTCCTAATTTAGCGTATTGATAGTTCGATTGTCCTTCCTAGGGTGGAACTGATCTGTCCCCGTTTTCCTTTCATAGCATATTATCGTTTTAGTTCTTGCTTTATTTTTCTGTTATTAGTATATTTCTATCAAATCCCCAAATAAACCCTTTGCATCAAGTTTAGAAACTATCGCCTCTTGTCCTTGTGGTTCGACCCCGACTTACCACTACACTAGTTGTACTAGTATATGGTGTTTACAAATATTGTTTGCATAACTAATCTTTTAGTAAAATGAGGCTAAAAGACGGTTATCAATTGGTATTTCTTTCTAAGAGCACAAGACAAGACGTTGTCCCATGTTTAAGAGACAAACTCTCCAGACTCCTCTCTTTGTCTCCATTCCTCTTGCATATTTAACAAAATTACAAAAACATCCTTTAATCAATGTGAACAAAGTAGTCAATATAATATCAAACTAAATAAAGTTCAAGTATCTTACCATGGAGTCCCTTACTGCCACGGTCCGCTCGTTAGGCACCATGAGACGTCCTTTGTCGTTCGAGACTGATCTCGCAAGAAGTCACATTGTAGTCTTTTCTGGTAAGCTCGAAACAATGGATGAACAACTAGACAACGATGAAGCAGCAGGAGGAAGCCCTTTTGGCACCAAATTTCATTCATCTTAGTATATGAGTGTTGACCCATATGATAAGAATACAAGTTCTAGGCCACACTCCTCTTTGTCTTCTCGCTTTTTCCGATAAGAGGTAACAAGTAAATGTGAAAACGTTAATACAATTATATAAATTAAGACTCTTATTGTTGAACAATGTATTTGTAATTGAGATTTCCTTACTCTAAACTCCTCGGTAAAATGCATATCCATGAACGAGTTTCATTCCTTCTTGGAGATGAAGTTATAGAGATCCTAACATTGCTTCCTAGTCTTGCCCTCCTTATTCCTTATATAGGAGATCTAGCCACTCCCTAGCTTGCTTTAAAATCTCTCCAATTAAGGTCGTAAGAGGTGAGCACCACTTTCTTTTTCTGTGGATCCTCCTCGATCTGGAACTATTTCTGTATGATTAAGGAGGAAAAAGACACAATTAGATTTTAAGAGATACAAACAATACAAATACACCATGTAAGATGTTGCGAGTTTCAAACCTATAATGTGTCCTTCACAACTTTTGGGACTAAGCTCTAATCCTTTATTAAGATAGACACCTTGGAACAACTTATCTTCCCCATGTGGTTCTAAAATTACTTTAGGTATCTCCCACAAGGGTGCCTGAGTGCGTCCTATTCCAACACCCGCTGAACACCAGAGATTGCTTTAATCCCTTTTGAGGTACCTTTCCCCACTTTTTTCTTCTTCATCTGCGAGGTATTGGCGCCAGACGATAACTCGGGCCCTCTCTCTTTGTACATTTCTATAAACCTGCGATAAATACAAACGAACATAGTTAGATTTTACTAAAAGATATAAAAAAATTAGACGATACAAATTAAAAAATACAATAACATAAAGTTTTATATGTAATCAAAACTCACATTCAAAGTTGAAATTACTCGGACTCCCTAGCTACATAAAATCCTTCATCATGGTAATTGCGTCTTAGAATATCATCAACATCATCGACAACTAATTTGGGGATATTCCATGTGCATGACGGGGTCTCATCAAAGTTGACTTCTCATTTTAGCGCATCGTGTAAAACAAATAATCATTGATGTCGTATCCCTCATACGACATAACTTCAACTTTATCACCATACGCCAACCATCTTAATGAATCGAAAACATCATCGGGTGTGTCAAATAATTGAGCCATGACCCTTGTTTTGAACCACTCAGCAAATGTAGCATTATGCTCCTTTATTAACTATAAATCCCCTTTTAAATGATATTGACTCCTTAGAGTGTTCATATGCTCATCTAAGTATGGATGGACTTCACTTAGGTTTTGCAAAATAAACAATTTCGCCATATATTTAAACTCAAAACTAAGTGAAATCCATTTTTGACTAATAGTGCCATGACCCTCAAGCCTCCCTACATGTCTTGATTTTCACACCACAATTTCATGCACCCAAGATAAATACTGTGCAATCCATGATGAAACTTTTATAGAAACTATTCTATATACAATATTGACCTCCTGTTTGGCTGGATTTATAACTCTACTCTTCAAGGTATCCATCTCTCATTTAAAGGGATACATACACCTCTCCTAAACTATTCCACACAACTTAATCTCACAAACCAAATGAATGACCAAGTGAGGCATGATGTCAAATAAAGAAGGTGGGAAATACGCCTCAAATCAACATGTGGTCTTAACTACATCATCTTGCAAGTCATCTAACATCGCTAGATTTATTAATTTGCTACAAATAGCGTTAAAGAAGATGCACAACCTTGTAAATATGTATCTCATTTGTGGAGGTAATATCCCTCGAATAGCAACTTGAAGAGATTGTTTCATAAACACATGACAATCATGGGATATCATTTCTAATAACTTCATATCATTCATTAACACAAGTCTAGTAAAATTCAAAGAGAACTCAGCTAGAACGTTTAGTCCATGCAAAGACTCCCCAAAAGTTGATCTTCTCCTTCCTTAACAATGTCAACCAAGATGGAGGAAGATATTAATGCTTATCATGTTCTTGAGGAACCAATTCAATTCGCCCCATAGCAGTTATATTTCTCCTAAATTTAACTCCATCCTTGGTTTTACTGGGCATATTAAAGAGCGTCCCAACAATGGTATCGCAAATATTCTTCTCAATGTGCATGACATCAAGGAAATGTCTAACCTCCAAATGGTGTCAATACTGAAGAGTCCAAAACACAGACCTCTTCTTATAAACACCTGCCGATCTACTCTTAGATCTCTTTCGAAAAACGGTTTTAATGCCTTCACCCGATCATGGAGCCATTAAAAACTTTTCTCTTTTCTTCTAAAAGGATGATCTTCAAGAAGGTACTTGCGAACACCTATATAAACATGATTCCTACAGTTCTGTAGGCGCACAACCTCTATGTCTTTTTCACATACAAGGCTTGTAGTCTTCCCCTTATTAGTGTACCTAGAAAGATTTCCATAAGCTGGAAAATAGTTGATTGTGTAGAAGATCATAGCATGCAAAGTAAAATTTTATTTAGAGTAAGCATAAAAAAACTTAGACACCTTCCTCCCACAATAATCTCAAATCATCGATAAGAGGGGAAAAATACACTTCTATGTCATTACCGGGCTATTTAGGTCTAGATATAATAAGAGACAATATGATGTAACTGCAATTCATGCGTGACCAGGGTAGTAAATTTTAGATAGTGAAAAGAACCGACTAAGTGTTGTACTGGGTGCTCAAGGTCCCAAAGGGATTTCTTCTATCCGTACAAAGACCTAGCGTAAGATTTTGATCTTCTCCTCAAAAATACATGATCATCGAGGAGAACCAAATGGATTCCTTAACAAACCATCTTTCTTCCTCCCCTCAGCATGCCACTACAACAATTTTTCATTACTATCATTAGAGTAAAGTTGCTTAAACCTTCGTATAATTAGAAGATACCATAAATCTTGGCCAGTATCCTCTTCTTTCTCAACTTGAGCTCATTGTGCTTTTTTTTGTAACAAGGCACTCTACACTCTACACTCTGGACATTCATCTAGATCCATATACTCATTTCGATACAGAACATAATCATATGCATGGATCTTCACATAATTGGACACATGAGTTTCTTAGTCTCGTAGGTATAAAGTGGTAGTTCATTTCCCTTGGTAAGCATGTCTGATAAAACCTCTAACAAGTGTCTAAAATTCCAGTCAGTCTAGTTGTGGTGTGCCTTTTAGTTGAAGAGTTTCTTGATAGCGCTTAATCTAGTGTGTGAAGTACAAGAATGATACAGAGGCTTCTCTATAGCTCTAAGGATTTCATCAAACATATAAGGATGTTCTATGAAATGATCCTCAACATCTTCCATCATCTTATTTATTCTATCCTCTT
This sequence comes from Dysphania ambrosioides, assembly GCA_026401315.1. Taxonomy (NCBI): domain Eukaryota; kingdom Viridiplantae; phylum Streptophyta; class Magnoliopsida; order Caryophyllales; family Amaranthaceae; genus Dysphania; species Dysphania ambrosioides. The sequence continues at coordinate 25,311,240 of CM048657.1, forward strand.
CTACTCTATCCTCATCACTACCCTCATTGTACACCTCATTAACATTCAATCCATCTTCATTGCAAGGTGTCTTCTCTCTACTCGTGCACTTACTAGCGCTTGCCCCAAAATCTAATACTTTCCCATGCTAATTCCACGTCCTATAATCTGCTATAAAACCTCGATGAATTATATGATCTTTGATTTCATTAATGTCATGATAACCCCTCAAGTTGTTGCAATCACAACAAGGACACAATATTATCTCGGAATGATTGTCTACTTGGTGTCTAAGTGCAACGCTAGCAAACTTCTCAACCCCCTTGTAAGTATTCCATTGAGATACAGTTACCATACATAAAATCTCTATCCATTTTGAATAACTTCTAAGAAATAAACAAATAAATCTGAATAGGTAGTTCATTTCAATGTAATTTATCATTTTATTTATTAAGAAAATAGTTTCTATGCCATATCTAACACTTTTTACTTAAAAAAAATCAAATATTATAGCAACTAGTACATCTAATAATGACATGTAAAATAATTTTTATTAAAAAATTTGACAGAGTTTCTCCTATAATGGGACTGTTGAGTCCCTTAGGTTTTGATTGATAGTTTTGAATGATGACAAACAGCTAAGGGAAACAGGTCTTTGAAAGTGTTCAATACAGTTGGGGGAACCAGCTAAAATAGAACATTGTTTCCCTAGATAAGTTATTACTTATATGAGATATTTGTTGAACTAACTTGTCTTTATACAGGGAACAACTAGATGATAAATGAGCTATGCATCTAAGTTGATTTCTAAGATTGGAAGCTTGAAAGGATTTTCGATCAACTTAAAGGAAGGTCCTTTGGTCAATAATTGAGTTCATTCATGGAAGCTTTCAAGACTTAACGAATGCATGAAGGAAGACTACACTCAAAGAGTTATTTAGGATCTTCATGTAAATGCTCCGTAGTATAACTTATATAATTGAGTATATAAAGTGCTTTTAGTATATTAAATATCGTTATGAAATTTGGTACAAGGTTTGGAACAAATTTCATAACATATTCAGTTCAGGGAACCAGGTCGGGGAACCAGGTTAACTGAACAGATTATTTAAGCTGCGGTTTTTACAAAGATTTTACAAAAAGGATATTTTCCGAAAAATATTGATTTAAGATATATCCAAGCAGCTAAAGATAAGATGATATTTTTGGTTAGCTAAAAACTAGGAAGTATCTTATCCTAAATTGATCTTATCTTGTGATCAAATTAATTAGGATAAATACTTATCTTAAAATCGCATATATCTTATATGCATGATTTTAGGGTTTAGCCAACTAACCTATAAATACATCTTGCTCTGAATAATCATATACACAGGTCTCATGCATTTTTAATAGAGTTTGATCTTTGAGAGCTAAAAGCACTAATTCAATTATTAAGTGATACACAAGAGCATAATAGTGTTTTAACGTTTTTCTCTATTTGACTTTTGAGAGTTAGATCATTAGAGAGTTCTTGATCTTGTATTAAGTCTTTGACAGAGGGGTTGAAGACTTGGTGAGTGTTTGTGAGTTCAAACACACTAGGAACTTACGAGGGTAAGTTTAGAGCACATTCGGAGTAGAGTGTGGGGTTTACTGGTTCCCGGAGTAGGGAAACAGTAGAGTGTTCTTTGTCTTTAATTTTCGGAGTAGATTAATAAAGGACTTAGGATAGGAGGACGTAGGCTAGAGTTGGCTGAACCTCGTTAAATCTGTGGTGTTCTTTATTGCTTTGTTTTATTCCGTTGCATAAGGGAACCAGCACAACTGGTTCCTTACACATAATCCGAAAAGAAGAAAAAATTGCTAACGATTACTTAACACTCAATTCACCCCCCCTCTTGAGTGCCCATTGAACCTTCAATTGGTATCAGAGCCTAAGCTTCTCGAAAGAGTAACATCTAGAGGAGTTAAGAATGAGTACTCAAGAATTAAGTGCAATCGGTTATGACAACAAGACAGTAAAGTTTAATGGAAATAATTATGCCTGGTGGAAGAATAGGATCCAGAATGTTATCATGGGTATTGATTATGAATGCTGGTTCGTAGTTAAAAATGGTCCTAATATCATTCTCAAGACAGAAGCTGATGGGAAACAGGTTCCCAAGAAGGATATCGAATTGGTCACTGCTGATTACAAGTTGCTGGAGAAAAATGCTAAGGAAATGTCAAATCTACAACAAGTAATAGGTGAGACCGAAACAAATCGTATCTCTGGTTGCAGTAGTGCTAAGGAGATATGGGACACCCTTGAACTTGCGTTTGAGGGAACCAGTGAGGTAAAACGGTCAAAAATTGATTTAATCATGTCTAAATACGAATTGTTTGCCATGAATAAAAATGAAAAAAATCAATGATTGCTTTCGTAGTTTTATGACTATTGTTAATGATCTTAGATCACTTGGTAAAAAATTTTCTGATGAGGATCTTGTGAGAAAATTTTTGCGTAGTTTAACAGATACATGGACAGCTAAGGTAACAGCAGTATATGAAGCAAAGGATCTGTCTACCTTGTCTTTGGAACAGCTGATTGGTTCCCTTATGACTCATGAGATGCTGATTGACTCTAAGTCTGAGAGGGAACCAGCCAGAGGCATGGCACTGAAGGGAACAGTAGAAGAAGAAGAAGATGAGATCAGCTTGATTGCAAAAAGATTTGAAAGATCTCTTCGTGATCAAAAGAGGAATTTCAAAGGTAGGAATTTCAAAAACACTAAAAAATCTAACTCGTCTTCATCTTCAGGTTGCTTCAAGTGTGGTGAGAAAGGACACATCATTCGTGATTGTCCAAAATGGAAGGACAAGCAATCTCAATCTGGAGATAAGAGGGCTTTCAAGAATGCCATGATAGCATCTATGTGGGGAGAATCTGACTCAGGATCAGATGAAGAAGAAGATACACCTAGTTCTGATGTTTGCTTAACTGCTTTCACAAACATCAAGGAGAACAACACTGGTCCGGGAACCAGGGAACCAGTACATTCAAGAAATGCTTGATGGCTAAGAAGGATGTACTACAAAGACATAAGGTAAACCTTGAACAAATTAGAATAGATATGCATGAATATGATAGAGAAAATATGCTTACTTGTATAGATTCTTTATTAGATGAATGCTATAAATTAGGTGAAACTTATATAACGGGCAAAAGAGAACTAAAAGAAAAACGCAATGAATGTGAAATTGCTATTTCTAGTTGTGATCACCTAGAGATGGTTTGCCATAACTTGAAAAATCAAGTTGCTGAACTAGAAGTTGAATTGGACAAGTGCAAGGTAGAACTAGAAAGGGCAAGATCTTCCGAACTTGACTATTCGAGTGATGGTGAAGAAGATCTGATCTCCTGGTTCCCTAGAGACTTATCAACTACTAGTGAAGTCCTTGATTTTTCAACAGTCATAAGTAAAGCAAATTCTTGCAATAGAACTTCTCTGTTGAAGGCCTTTGAAACATTGGCTTTCAACTTAGAAAATTCTCACAAAGAAATTGCTTCACTTAAAGCTGTTCAGTCCCCTGGTTCTCCTACTGGAACCAGCGTTGAAGTCAGCAGTGTGATTAATGAATATGAAAGTACTATCTGTAAGTTACATGCTGAATTTAATCAACTAAAAAGTGAAAAGCAATCAGTAGTTATTGACATGTCTAATGACCCTACGGTTTTAGATCTTAACTTACAACTTGCAACTTTATAAAGTAACTTTGAGTTTTTGAAAGAGAAAAACGAGTTGTTAGTTAAAACACTTGAAACAAAAGAAAGGGAATTGCATGACAGTCATAGACATGTGGATAAGCTACTGAATGCACAAAGAACTTTGAACCATCTGACTTCATCAGGAGGAAACAAAGGAAAATTTGGTCTTGGTTATACTAGACAGAGAACCAGGACTAACTGGTCTCCCAGAGAAACCACCTGGATCACAGAATATCAGCGAGGTAAGTATGTCATGACTAAAGAGATGCACGTGTGTTTTCATTGTGGTAAGAATGGACACAAGATACATGAATGTCCAGCTAAGAAAATTAGTGCTAATAAGAACAGCAAGAGTGTAATGTATGTGTGGAGAAGAAAGGATCAACAAGATGTTAATGTTGTTGAAAAGGGACCCAAGTGTGTTTGGGTTCCTAAAACTAATGTTTGATTTACTCTTGCAGGCTAGAGTGAAGGGAGACACCTATTGGTATTTGGACAGTGGTTGCTCAAGACACATGTCCGGGGATAAAGATCAATTCCTTTCACTAGTGGCCTTTGATGGAGGAAGTGTCACCTTTGGGGATAACAGCAAGGGAACCAGCACTGGTTTAGGTAAGGTTGGTAAGACACTTTCTAACACAATAGATGATGTTTATTATGTTGAAGGCTTGCAACATAATCTCTTGAGTATTTCTCAATTATGTGACAAAGGTAATAGAGTTGAGTTTCAAGCCAACCTATGTCACATAGTTAACTCACAAACAGGAGAACTTGTATGTGAGGGAACCAAGAAGCATGATGTCTACATCATCTTCTTAGATAAAATCCCTCAAGACAAGTCCATCTGTTTGAGAGCTGTTTCTGAAAATAATCAATGGATTTGGCACAAGAGGTTTGGACATGCTAGCCTAACACTTCTAAATAAGCTTAAAGCACGTGACTTAGTGGTAGGTCTTCCTAACATTAAGTACGAAGCTGATAAAGTTTGTTCTGAATGTGTAAGGGGCAAACAGGTCAAAATCTCTTTTAAGCCTAAAACTGTTTTGAGTACCAGCAGACCCTTCGAACTTGTACACATTGACTTGTGTGGTCCCATGAGAGTACAAAGTCGAAGAAGTCATAGATATGTCTGTGTTATGGTTGATGATTATTCCAGGTACACTTGGGTAATGATGTTACACACAAAGGATGAAACGTTTGAAGAATGGGTAACATTGGTGAAACAAGTGGAGAACCAGCTCACCCATAAGCTGGTCTCGATAAGATCAGACCATGGTATTGAATTTGATAATGCTAACTTTATTGATTATTGTAGGGAACATGGAGTTAATCACAACTTCTCAGCCCCTAGAACACCTCAACAAAATGGTGTTGTAGAAAGGAAGAACAGAAATCTTGAGGAGATGGCGAGGACGATGCTCATTGAGAGTGGTCTCCCAAAGAGTTTTTGGGGTGAAGCTGTTGACACTGCTTGCTATATACTGAATAGAGGTCTCATTAGACCAAAGTTAAATAAGACTCCCTATGAACTTCTTAAAGGTCGAAAACCCAACATCACATACTTTCGTGTCTTTGGATGTAAATGTTATGTGCATAATAATGGGAAGGACCAGCTTGATAAATTTGATCCTAGAAGTGATGAGAGAATCTTTCTTGGATACTCTTCTCACAGCAAAGCATATAGAGTCTTCAATAAAAGGACTCTCTGTGTTGAGGAGAGTGTCCATGTCATTTTTGATGAATTTAACATGTCTTCTGAGATTGCGTAGGTACAACCTGATGAAGTGATTGGATTGATGGATTTCACGGGGAACTAGTATACTGGTCCCTCAGATGAAGTGCAAGCAGAGCTAGGCCTACCAAATACTCCACCAGATGATAATGATGAAGTGCCTAGAGAAGAAAATGGAGATAATGAGGATTCTGAAGGGGAACCAAGTCCTGATGGTTCCTCATATAATAGACAGGTAATGAGTTCAGGGGGAACAGAAGAAGGTACCACCCCTGAACCTGAGGTAAGTAATGATAGAGGAAATAGCATGAATGTGAATCCTCCTGGTTCTTCAGAAAGAGAAGAGATTCATGAACATGCTAGTTCCCAACTTAATGAGGAAGCACAAAACAGTATTAATTTCAAAAGTTTTAGATATCAATCCTCTCATTCCACTGATCAAATAATTAGTGATATAAATAAGGGGATTCAAACGAGAAGAAGTGTCTTTCAAAACTTTTGCGCTTTCTATTCTTTCCTGTCTAATGTAGAGCCTACTGACTATAAAATGGCATTGACTGATCCTGATTGGGTACTAGCTATGCAAGATGAGTTAAATCAGTTTCAGAAAAACCAGGTTTGGCACCTGGTTCCCCGTCCAAAGGAAAGATCAGTCATTGGTACTAGATGGGTCTTTAGAAACAAGTTAGATGACCTCGGTACTATAGTCAGAAACAAAGCAAGGCTAGTGGTGCAAGGGTACAATCAACAAGAAGGAATTGACTATGATGAGACGTTTGCACCAGTAGCTAGGCTAGAGGCTATTAGGATTTTAATTGCTTATGCTGCTCACATGAATTTTAAGCTGTTTCAGATGGATGTGAAGACTGCCTTCCTTAATGGCTATTTGAAGGAAGAAGTATATGTGGAGCAGCCACCTGGTTTTGAAGATGCACTGTTTCCCCAGCATGTATATAAGTTGGATAAAGCATTATATGGCTTGAAACAAGCTCCAAGGGCTTGGTATGAAAGACTGTCCAATTTCTTGATGGCTAATGATTACAAGAGGGGAACAGTAGACAAGACCTTGTTCATAAGAACCAGGGGGAAACACTTGATTGTAGTACAAATCTATGTTGATGATATCTTATTTGGTGCTACTAATCAAACTCTGTGTGATGAATTTGCAAATCTTATGCAGAGTGAATTTGAAATGAGTATGATGGGAGAACTAGGGTTCTTCCTAGGGCTGCAAATTAAGCAAACAAATGATGGTATAATGATCCATCAACAAAAGTACTTAAAAGAGCTGCTGAAAAAGTTTGGCATGGAGAACAGCAAAGCGTATGACACACCTGTTCCCACATCCACAAAGTTGGATGCTGATCTTAAGGGAAAAAATGTTGAAGCTACGCTTTATAGAGGAATGATTGGTTCTCTACTTTACCTAACAGCTAGTAGACCTGACATTGTGTTTTCTGTTGGTTTGTGTGCTAGGTTTCAAAGCAATCCAAAGGAATCTCACTTGAAGGCTGTTAGAAGGATACTTAGGTATCTTGTGGGAACAGAAGATCTGTTTTTGTGGTACCCCAAAGGCAGTACCATTGATCTCATTGGATATACAGATGCAGATTATGCTGGTTTCCTAGTTGATAGAAAGAGCACATCAGGTATGGCACACTTCCTTGGCTCTTGTCTTATATCATGGGGTTCTAAAAAGCAAAATTCAGTGGCCCTATCCACAGTAGAGTCAGAATATATAGCTGCAGCTTCATGCTGTTCCCAGCTACTGTGGATAAGGAACCAGCTGAAAGATTTTGGTGTTATTTATAAAAGTGTTCCTATTTTTTGTGATAACACTAGTGCAATCAATATTTCAAAGAACCCCGTGCAACACTCCAAGACCAAACACATTGAGATAAGACACCATTTTCTAAGAGACAATGTGGAAAAAGGATTGGTGGAGATGTTGTTTTGTAAAAGTGAAGATCAAATAGCTGATATCTTCACAAAGCCTTTATGTAGAGAGTCTTTTTGTAGGTTAAGAGTCCTTTTAGGTCTAGTTATATTTTAGGCGTTGGCTTCAATTATTTCCTTCAATGATTGGTTAGAATAAGTATGCTTTTGTATTGATTATGTATATAACTATGTTGCTTACTTACAAATATTGTGTAAATAACCTAAGTGGATTATTGTTGCATAGAAACAGGAGAAGTTATTTTGAAACATGCTGAAAATAGAATGACTGGTTCAGTACAGGTACCAGCAAGAGGAAACAGCAGTTCAGCTCTGATATGTCATCCGAAAATATCTTATTTTCGGAAGATTACTATAAGATAATTTCTTTTTGGAAAGAAGTATCTTATTTCAGTTATTCCTATCCTACAAAGAGGCAAATATATTTAATTGCCTAATTAATAGTTGGTTGACTCTTTTGTAAAAAGATAACTACAATTTTTAAATTTTCAATTTCTGAAATTATCTCTTCCGTTTATTTTGACTCTCAACCGGCTAATTCTTGGAATTCCTATGTCTGTGCAATTGATATAAATACACATCAACACATTGATACAACTTCACATCACATCATCATTCTATTCATCCTCTCTCTCGTTCAAAAGTGGTACCCTGATCACTGTTCACTCCGTTTTCATCTCCCTCAAAGCTGTGAAGCTTGTCTGCTACAATGGGAAGGAAATCAACCAGGGCTCCAGCTAAGAAAAGGAAGGAGAAGACTCAAGCAAGTGAGTCCACTCAATTGAAGGAGACCTCCATCACTGAAATTAACCCTGCTCCGACTTCATCGAGCAACTCACCTCCTACCACCACAAAGAACCCATCACCAACTCAGTCTCCATCTTCTAAATCTCTCTCACCTCCACCTCCCAAAATTGCACCTTTACCCAAAACCCCTAAGGCTGATGATTCCATCATCAAAGAACCTGCCTCATCTCAGGGGGACCAGCCCAAAAGCACTGAAGAATTCTTCAACACTGTTGGAGAAAGGGAAGAGGAGAAGTTAGAAGTGAAGAAGATGATCTACAGATTATTGGGCAGAAAAAGGGGACTACAGAAACCTTGGTTCGCAGCAGAGTGACTAGGTCTTCCCTGAAAAGGATTAGCGAAGTAGTAGTAGAGGAACAGTCGATGGACTCTGCTGGTTCCAAACGAAAGAGAACAACACGGAAGTCTACAAGAGGTATGTCAGTAGAATCTTCATCTGTTGGTATGACTGATTTAGGTTCTAGGGTTGTGGTATCTGGGTGTAAAACAGAAGTTGGTTATTTTGATGAAGTTGCCTTAAGTGATGTGAAAGAGTTGTTAGAACATCAGGGTTGGATGCCTTTGTTTGATGTCTGTGATGCTAATATTGATGGTGTTAGAAAGTTTTATGTGAATTTGAAACAAATGTTGGATAGGTCGTTAAGTTCAGTTGTGAATGATGTTGAAGTGAATGTGTCTGTTGCAAGTTTGGCTGGGTTGTTGAAAATACCCAGAGATGGTTTTGATGAGTATTCTGGAGATGGATGGCCCACACTTATAGGGGTTAGTCCAGATGAAGTGCATGACTTTGTGTTTGGAGGGAAAGTTCCAAAGAAAGCTGGAACGTTTAAAACTGGTAGCTTGAAGGAACCAGTGATGCTGGTCCTTCACTCTGTGTGTAACAAGATGATTATCCCTCGAGCACAAGGTAGGGGTTTTGTGCGCATCATGGAAATGGTGCTTATATATTTGCTGATGAAAAAGATTAAGATAAATCTTCCTTCCCTAATGATAAACCATATGATGAATTGCTATAATTCATCCCACCACTCTCTTCCTTATGGTTCTTACATAACTAAGCTTCTTAAAGAGAATAACGTTTCTCTTAGTGGATCAACTGCTCCTGCAATGGTGTTTACCAAAGGTATTCTGAAACAAAAAGGGTTGATCATAAGTGCTGGGGTGTTGAAGTTTAGGGAGGAGGAACCAGTAGAGACTCCTAAGCCTGCCAAGAAGAAACAGAAGGCAGAGGAACCAGCAGGTCAGAAGATTATTCTTAAGAGGTTGGAGAGTCAGGAAGAGAAGATAAGTGCTGTAGGGGATTAGCTCAGCAAGTTAGTGAACTTAGTGGAAGGTCTATCTACTTCGCTTATTATGAGGATGATCAAGTTAGAGAAACAGATTGCTGGTAGTTTTGGAAATGAGAAGAAACAAGTTGAGGAGGACCAGCAAGTAGACCAGCAGGAAGATGACAGTGAAGAGGAGGAGAACCAGGAAGAAACAGCTGAGGAGGCTGACACTGAAGAAGAGGAAGGAGATGATGAAAATGATGATGATGATTAAATCTGTTCTCTTTTTCATTTAGCCTACCTTTATTATATTATATTCTGAATAACTGATTTTGTTGGACTGTTTTTATTTCTCCCAATCCATGAACTTGTTTTGATATGGATTTGGGCTCTATCGTTCACTTTTGTTGGTTTGTATTAAACTATGATCTTTATTGATGGCATGGCTTAACTTTGACTATTCTGACCTTCTTTTGCAGCACTTTATTTGTATAATGGTTGATGCCATTGGATGGTTTAGCACGTTACTTTATGCATAAGATGCTACTTTTGCATATCTTTTTAATGATGCCAAAAGGGGGAAAATAGTTGAAGTTGAAGCCTAGAGTCTTTACTAGTTTAGATTGAGTCGTTTTTGAGTCTTTTTACTTTTACTTTGACTTTATTTTATTTTCTGTTTCTGTTTAGGGAACCAGTTGGCTTAACTGACTTGTTCCATTGAGTCTTGAGTTCTTGAAGTTTTTGACTACTTTCTTTTGAGTATGTTCACAGGTGCAGAAACTTCAAATGTTTGTCATCATCAAAAAGGGGGAATTTGTTGAGTCCCTTAGGTTTTGATTGATAGTTTTGAATGATGACAAACAGCTAAGGGAAACAGGTCTTTGAAAGTGTTCAATACAGTTGGGGGAACCAGCTAAAATAGAACACTGTTTCCCTAGATAAGTTATTACTTATATGAGATATTTGTTGAACTAACTTGTCTTTATACAGGGAACAACTAGATGATAAATGAGCTATGCATCTAAGTTGATTTCTAAGATTGGAAGCTTGAAAGGATTTTCGATCAACTTAAAGGAAGGTCCTTTGGTCAATAATTGAGTTCATTCATGGAAGCTTTCAAGACTTAACGAATGCATGAAGGAAGACTACACTCAAAGAGTTATTTAGGATCTTCATGTAAATGCTCCGTAGTATAACTTATATAATTGAGTATATAAAGTGCTTTTAGTATATTAAATATCGTTATGAAATTTGGTACAAGGTTTGGAACAAATTTCATAACATATTCAGTTCAGGGAACCAGGTCAGGGAACCAGGTTAACTGAACAGATTATTTAAGCTGCGGTTTTTACAAAGATTTTACAAAAAGGATATTTTCCGAAAAATATTGATTTAAGATATATCCAAGCAGCTAAAGATAAGATGATATTTTTGGTTAGCTAAAAACTAGGAAGTATCTTATCCTAAATTGATCTTATCTTGTGATCAAATTAATTAGGATAAATACTTATCTTAAAATCGCATATATCTTATATGCATGATTTTAGGGTTTAGCCAACTAACCTATAAATACATCTTGCTCTGAATAATCATATACACAGCTCTCATGCATTTTTAATAGAGTTTGATCTTTGAGAGCTAAAAGCACTAATTCAATTATTAAGTGATACACAAGAGCATAATAGTGTTTTAACATTTTTCTCTATTTGACTTTTGAGAGTTAGATCATTAGAGAGTTCTTGATCTTGTATTAAGTCTTTGACAGAGGGGTTGAAGACTTGGTGAGTGTTTGTGAGTTCAAACACACTAGGAACTTACGAGGGTAAGTTTAGAGCACATTCGGAGTAGAGTGTGGGGTTTACTGGTTCCCGGAGTAGGGAAACAGTATAGTGTTCTTTGTCTTTAATTTTCGGAGTAGATTAATAAAGGACTTAGGATAGGAGGACGTAGGCTAGAGTTGGCTGAACCTCGTTAAATCTGTGGTGTTCTTTATTGCTTTGTTTTATTCCGCTGCATAAGGGAACCAGCACAACTGGTTCCTTACACATAATCCGAAAAGAAGAAAAAATTGCTAACGATTACTTAACACTCAATTCACTCCCCCCCCCCCCCCCCCCCCCCCCCCCCCCTCTTGAGTGCCCATTGAACCTTCAGGGACCATCCCAACATATCTTATCATCTATTTTCACCATCATATCAGCTCAAACCAATATTTCAATCATCAACCATAGTCTTACAAATAAAATACTTTGATTTCATATATTTGTCTAACTATAATTTATGCTTCATATATCTTCAAGAGAATAAATATGAACACGAAAAACACACTTTGATATGGAAGCCAATCGAAATGTCTTAAACTTGCACTTCAAAGCACGAGAAATAATCAAAATGTTCCAAATTCTATATATAATTTTCAAAATTAAGTATTAAATAAAGTGGAAAGCTATTAGGTATAAAAATGAGAGAAATAAAGCACATCTAAACAAACATTTATAGGAACACTACATGTCCAATATTTCAACAATGAACTTGCACTTGACCAATACTACTTTTCAAATAACTATAATTATAATTTTTTTACAAGATTTCATGCAAGAATAAATAAAGACTAGGATCTTCTTCTAGTTTTAATGGCTTGAAGAACAACCCTCAAATAAGTTGGCTATTACATTTTTGTAGGCTGACTACATGTCACATTGGTTTGAGTAGTCTCATAAAGTTAATTATCTCTCTTTAGTGTTTATTCGCTGCATTTAGTGAAATGTTGTCAAAGCTACATATTGTAGTTAGTTATTTCTCATATATGATGGCATTTATGCTCCAAAACATAACCATTGCATGATTGCATATAGTTTATTTGCTTTACTCTATAAAGCTCATATTGGCATTCACTTTAGTATCGTGTTTAAGCTAAGGACCTGAAGTATTTCAAATTTTTGACACATTTGGTATCCTTAATTTTGGTGCAAATCCTTAAATATAGTGGATTTGGCAACATTAGAAAGAGTTGCTAAGACATGACTCAAACCAATTTATGGGAGAAAATTGCCTTCAAAACAACCATCTAATCCATCTTAATTCATTGAGATATTTTTCCTCTTAAAGATAACTCAATACTTCAACAATGAATATAAAATTTTTCAAAGGTAGGCAAAAAACAGGGGAATGTAGCCGTTAACAAGAAAGCTCCTAATGCAACTTTATCCTCAACAACCTCTATGTTTGGCTCATATAAAGGACCAAAGCTAAAGGTAAAGAACCTGAAAGCGAAGGATAGGAATTATGTACATTTTCATATACGATAAAAGAGACTCTTCCTTCAGATTTGAGTTAACTACCAACACAACCCCCACCATTCAAGTATATAGGGTAAAGAACAAAACCATTAAGAATGGTCGAAACAAACCCTATGAATTATAAACCCCGTAATACCGTAAAACCCACATTCAAATATACAAACCTAGCACATTCGCAAAAAACCACATTCAAGTATACAAAGCCACATTCAAGTATATAAATCCTAGATAATTCGTGAAAAAAAAGGAAAAAAAAGTATACAAACCTCCAAATGTCAAAGTTTAGAATGTATACTTCTTTAAATCAATATGTTAGAGAGAGAGGGCAACAAAAGCAAGCAAAGCTTCACACCATAGCCACGGAGGACCTCATGAGTGGGAGAGAGGAGATGGGGCTTCAAATTGAAGTTAGGATTTATGGGAAAGGAAAGGAATTAGGATATGGTTTTTGAAGTTAAGGTATATAGGTTCTTGGAATTTCATGGGGGATTGGGAGTTAAGGTTTATGGGTGCTTCAAAGAGGGTTAAAGAAGATGAGAGTATAGCTAGTGTAATTTTTGTGAGTTTTTGTATTGGTTGTGTGTTCGTCAATTTTAAATATATTACAAGTGTTGTGGTTATTTGAAATACCGCAACAGTTATTACTAATGCTACAATTTTTCAAATAACCGCAACATTTGTGGTTTCAAGTGCTGAATTTTTTAAAAATCGTAGCACTTGATATTTAGCTATATTTCAAATCATTAAGTGCTTCAAATTGTGTATAACCACAACATTTGTACCGAAGAAATTAAATGGTTTTCTACTAGTGATTGCATAATATTTAGCACATGCATGGGAAATTGGGTTGCCAAAATCTTGACATGATGTTGGCTTCAAGGTAAGGGTACTATTGGTTGAAAAAGGATATCGATTGGTGCATAAATGAAATAGGCTATTGATCTTTTCATGTTGCAAAATATGAGTGTAGTCCATGCATACTTGGATGTGCACATAATTCTTCTTAGAAGCAAACATCCTTTAAATGATGATCTTCAGCTGATAAGTTTGCATAATTTGTCATTTGTATCTTGGTTTAAGGAAAACGTTATGTACGAGTTGTCCATCATAACTAATGATGTTTCGGACACAATGAGATGGTTGGCATATGGTTCAAAATTCAAGTCACTTCATATGAAGGATACAACATCAATGTAAATTCATTTTACACAAATCAACAAAATTAAAAGTCAACAATACAAAATAGTTATGTCATCGTCGTATTGATTAAAAAGTGGAACTCATATTTTGGAGTAATTGAATAGATATTAGAGCTAGACTACATTGATGTCAAGGTTCTTCTTTTCCAACGTGAGTGGGTTGACATTGTTCATAGTGTAACAAAGAATGAAAATAAAATTTTGACCTTAGTGAACTATAGTAGACAAGGGCATTTTAAAGATCCATTTGTATTGGCCTCTCAAGCAAAGCAAGTTTTCTACGTCCATGATTCCTTTGATCATAGATGGCTTGTTGCACAAAGGGGTGCTTACTAAGTTGAGCTACTCGTGAGCTACTCAGACTCAGCTCGGTCAAAACTTAGTCAAAGCTCGACTTGATTGAACTCGACTCGATAAGTTAATGAGCCAAGTCGAAAATGAAATATGGCTGGAGAGAGTTTTATATATAAAAATCAAAGTCCCACATTGAAAAAAATGATAGATTGTTTGAAGCAATTAGTATATATAAACCTAAGAGTATTTTTCACCAAAATAAAATTAAGCTTATTAGAGCAAAAATTTAGCCTTCATCTTGGCTCAATTGGGGTATAAGTACTTAGGCCTATTAAGCTTTTAATCAAACTAAAAATGAGTCGAGTTTGAGCTTGAAACGAGCTTAAATCGAGCTTGAAACGAGCTTAAATCGAGCTTGAGTCGAGCTGGAACCGAGCTTAAATTGAGCTCGAGTCGAGCTTGAAACGAGCTTAAATCGAGCTCAAGTCGAGCTTGAAACGAGCTTTAATCGAGCTTGAAACGAGCTTTAATCGAGCTCGAGTCGAGCTTCAAACGAGCTTTAATCGAGCTCAAGCTTCGGCTTTATAGCTCACGAGCTTTTGAGCTAGAGTCGAGCTCGAATTTGAGTTATCGAGCTCGAGTCGAGCTTAGCCCAACTCAAGCTCGGCTCGGCTCGGCTCATAAGCATCCCTAGGTTCACATGATGGAAAGAAGCAAATACTTGGCAAAAACGATGTAGTCGACGAACAAGAATATGAGGCACAGTTCAATGAGATTCTCCCTTCCTCTTTAGATATTCCCATATTAGCAGATGATAATGTTGAAACATATCGTTTACGTCAAGAACATAGTGAAGGATTTTATATTGCAAAAGACTAAGTGTATGATATAAATTACTTTATATATAATTAATGAAGGTGTTGAAGTTTATTGATGATAGATGTGTTTATGCAACGCAATTCATGTAGAGCAAATGTTTTTCATTTCTATAATTTGGTCTATTTTGAGGATATATATTGACGTCTTTTTGGAATATCTACTCCTTTCATATCTTACATTTTTTTTTTTATTATTGATTGCCAGCTATTCTCTGTGCTCTAATAACTGATGGATTCTATCCGTTATATGTTCTCTTCCAAGGTCATTCTCCTAACACAAAGAGGCTGAATGTGGAAGCTGAGGACTGAAATTGACCATAAAAGTGTTGTCAAGGTATTTTTTTGTTTTATTTAGTCTTCAAATCACATTGGCTACAATATTAGCATAATTTGAACTTACATATCCTTAAATTTCTGAACATTACTCAGACGGGCATAATTCCAGTACATAAACTTGTTACCTTTAGACCTTCATCTTTTCTGAGCCAAGAGGCTCAACTATGTGCATATTTGAACTTAGTCTACTATTGGATCATAATATAAAAAGATAAGCCTCTCCTTGTATGTTTTTGAACTCATAACAAACTGGAAGCAAGTGGTTCTTGTCAGGGTTACTAGTCATTCAACGTTGCTTATGCTCTACTTTTACAGCTGAGTTGCAAGTTGATTGGCCAACAAGTGAATCATATGTAGCAATTGCAAATGGTGGAGTGCTGAGGTAACTGTAATTTTTTTATTTATTTAGGTTAATTGCGTCGGTTTCTTTGATTGAGTTTCATGCTTTAGCTAGCCTTTATCAATGCAGGCCTCCTAGGAAGCTATTCTCTTTTATTTTTCTTTTTTGAAGTTGGTTTCACCAGAGGCGCATTTCCAGTATGTGAAACAGCATAGGAACTGGATTTATTATCTTAATGGAATGTGATACTTCTAAATTAAAACTAGAGATAGCCCCTAAAAATGTATTTGATGGAAACCATGTGAAAACAAGAGGTCAACAGTATAGTAAAGAGTAACATGACTACATTATGAGAGAATGCAAGGAACAAACACAGATGCAAATACATGAAGTCATCTTCCATAAATTGAAAACATCAATGAGCCAATGTATACTGACCTGAGTTTCTTTAACTCTATATTTCTCAACCACTACCTTGTTTCCCATATTTGTAAGCACTTGGTGTAGTAAATCTGGACTGCAGTAAATCTTGCAGGCATTAACTGAGCCGATTGAAGCCAAAAAATGCCATATTCAGCCAAGTAAAGTCCTTAATTGAGAACCTGTCATTCATAAAGTGGCCTTCTTTGCCGGAGGTGTCAAAGAATATTCCACCAGTTAGAAGCTCTGATAATCAGACTCTTCATTTCATCTCAACAACATACGTCTAATTTCCATTTCAATACTCTGACAAAGGTATAAACAGTACGTGCATAAAAGTTTGTCACTAAATAGCCGCGTCTAACACTTCATCAATGTCTAGAACTAATCTTCCTACATTAGCTGTTTACCAAATTTTATGTTGAACCTCTTAAAATAGTTGGTGTCTTACGAGTATGGTAGTTTGAGGAATTTGGTGACAAAGAATCCTTTTCAAGTGTTCTGTTTGAGAGCAAGACTGTCCATTAAATAGTCCTCTGGCAAATTCTACTGAATTTCCTGCAGTTACTACATGGACTATCTCTGCAGCAATTTCTGTTCCTGCACAGCTTTAACAACTATGATTAGTCTATGATTCTGAAGTTATATTATAACCTATACAAGATAAGGTACAAAAGAGTAAGACCTTTTCATTCCCTAAATGGCCAGAAAATGGAGAGGGTTCGAGGTATAATTCCCAACACTTAAGCCTGATACGAAGACAAGATACTTGTCATCACTTGTAAACAAAAAAAAAAAAAAAGAGATCAGATATAGTAAGATAGAAGGGAAGTTGGTACAGATATTTTTGGTACCAAAATAAAAACTAGAGTTTCACGTGTAAACAATACTGCAATTTATTATGATAGCAGTCAGGTAAATATTTTTTTTTCCAAGTTAAACGGTAAATTAATACACATTCTAGATTTCTTCTCATCTGTCTCATTTCATTAAAATTCTTGGGATCTTTGAGACAAAATTAAAAGTACCTTAACTGCAAACACATATGATCTCAGCTCTATGAATCAAGTGAAGCAAATGGAACTTGGAGAAGATCTTTCTCACAAGTAGAAATCTTCTTGACATGGAAGAAGATTCAAAAGGACCTATTTGCCAGATGTGAGAAAAAAAACCTCATCCCCAATATTTTGGGCTTTCTATTTTCTCATTGCTTTTACTTTTGAACTACAGTAGACTAGAACTTGCAGTAGCCAAGAAGATGAATCTGGCAATTTCACACTTCTTCAACATAGCGTTCCAGTACAGATTTTGTTTTCTGAAAAGGTTCAGTAATTCTCTGTAGAATTTTAGGTTAATGTTTTCATTTGATTTTATTAATGTGTACAAATATATTTATATATACATGTATTTGTATTTTACTCTATTAGAACTTTTTTATTTGGAATTTTTTCTTAGAGAAATAAATAAAATAAAGTTCCTACCTCTCTGTTTTTGGAATCCTAACTTCTATCAGCTCCCTGTGATTAAACATCGGAGTATTTTAGCTCCCAGTTAAGGTATGTCTTTGTTTTCTTAGTCTTCAAATCAAACTGGCTATAATGGGCAGAATTTCCTAAAGTTATGAACATTACTCTTTTGGTCAGAATTCCAGTACATTAGTCTTATATTGTAATCTACTAATAATTAACGTGGATCGCTAAACATTGCCCGTGATTATCCAGCTATCGCCCGTATTTTATACGTATCTTACACTTTCCTTACGATATTGCCTTTATATATATTAGTAACCTTATTTAACCATATTTAATAATTATTTAACATATTAGTTTACTAACATAATTTAATAATTTAATTTACTAATCTAATTTAAGCTATTTACTAACCTAAATTATTATTTATATAATATTTGAATTTAATGACCTAATTTAATCCATTTACTCATCTAATTGTACTATTTTTTTCCTATCTCTTATAAACCCATTTTTTTATCACTCTTTTAACATTTTTCTATCATTTAAACTCACTCAAACTCTCTCAAAATCTGTTTCTCTCCCAAGAAATCACCTCTTTCAAAAAATCAAATTTTTTTTCCAAAACTTCACCATGTCAAGAGCGGACAAAGAATCAAGTCGAAGCTTGAGTAGAAGAATAAGTAGAGTTGCCGGTAAAGCTCTAAGAGGATTAACGGGTTCTTTATCCTCAAAAGTATGTATTATTTTGTTTTTTAAGCAATTTATGGTTCTTTATACTCATAAGTGTATATTACTTTGATTTTTAACCAATTTCAAGTTAATTTTCATTGAGTATACTGATTTTTAGGAAGATTTTGGTTGTTCCGCCATTTTTGAATTTCGGTATTTTAAGCTAGAAGAAGATGAAAAAAATATATAGAGGAACCGTGTAAAATACATTGTTCTACCTCAATAGAAACGTCCAAAATGGACGGTTCTACCATGGTAGAATCATGTATTATATACGGCTCTTTCATGGTAGAATCATGTATTTTATACGATCAAGCCATGGAAGAACAAAAACAGTGTATTTTACACGATTCTCCTATACTTTTTTTTTCTTTTTTGTATAAAAATGATTAATTATATTATTAGTTAATATTTATTACTCAATTTAATAATAATAATAATACATATAGATAAATTAATATGAAGTATTAATTAATTAATATTTAATATTATGTATAATTGTAATTAAAATTCCATATTAAATTAGTTAATATTACATTACATACTAAGCATATTAAATTATTTAAGGAAAAATTGAAACTAAAAATACAACCTTTGACCCATCTTGTCTATAAAGGCCAACCTTCAATTTATTTCTAAAAAATCCCACCTTTCCATGATTTGTATTTTAAAGTGATAAATGAAAAAAATAACTGGTAGATAAACATGATGACGTGACAGTTGCTTCTTAATGACCATTGCAAAACACCTTCTCATCCCCTTCCCATCCCTATAACCTATCTAGCAGCACATCACCTCCCTCACCTCATTTCTTCAAATTTCCATAGCCATAGTTTTAAACATGACTACTCCAAATCGAAACTCCTCTTACTTTTTATCTTCTACTTGTAACTGGATATGGTGGTTAAATAGTTCGCCAACTAGTGGAGAAGTCAGAATGCGACTTTTTATAGTGAGGAACAAATTAATTACGGAGAATATATATACGCAGGTAAATCTAAGGCTATGATATCATGATTTTATTTTGCATTATTGGAATGATGTAGGTGGCTGGGATGTAACTCTATAGGGTAGGCAATTATGATGAGCCAACTATTTTTAAAGTTCATGATTTTTGTTTATTTGGTATTTTCATGGCAATTGTTACCTAAAATATCAAGTGATGAGAGTTGAGAATTGAGGGCTTGTTATCTTTTCATTTACTTTATCTCGGTGGGTTGGTGATTGTTCTTGGTGGGTTGGTGGTTGTTCTTGGTTTGGTTGGGCAGTACCATGGAAGAACCTCAAATTTACACTAAAGCTCATTGTGAACCTTTAATTTAGGAAGAGAAAATTGAAGTGCATCACACAAATTACTCAAACAATACAATCACAACAACAAAAAACTGTTAGTTGAATTATCCCAAACACTTCAACTACTGTTGAACAAAGCAAAATGTTAAACAAAGCGAAATGTTGAACAAAAATTGAGGGTTAAGGGAAATTACCTGGAATTGCTTCGCGGGGATATTGAGGGTTAAGGGTAACGATCTTACTCTGGCGTCGGTGACTAAAGAATTAAAGGGCATCGGTGGTTGCTTCGCGGGGAATTTTCGCAGGGGGGATGGAGAGTACGAAAGCGTAGTGAAGAAATGAGAGAGAAGGGAGTTTTTAGAAATAAACTGAAAGTTGGTCTTTAAAGACAAGATGTGTCAAAGGTTATATTTTTAGTTTCAATTTTTCCATTATTTAATATTTCATTAGTTAATAATAATACGTATTAATTAGATAATATTAATAAGTTTATATTAATAATACGTATAATTAGACGTAATTTCATTATATTAATTACATTCTATATTTATTAATAATAATACGTATAATTAGTCGTAATTTTATTGTATTAATTACATACTATATTTATTAAGAATAATATTCATAATTTATTATATTAATTATATTATATATTTATTAATAATAATACGTATAATTAGTCGTAATTCTATTGTATTTTACATTATATATTAAAGATCTTTATATATATATATTAATAATAATAATAATACTTGCTCGTAATTTTATATTGTAGTTAAATTTTATTTAATAGTTACTATAGTTAAATTATATTTATATTAAATTAGTATTAATTTTATTTATTACTTATTATTTATCTTTAATATAATGGAATAGGTACCTAAAAGCCATGATGAGGGTGATTCAGGTCCGAGACGTCCCTGATCCCGTGGTATCTCAACTTCTATACGGAGGGAGAGAGAGGATGTACGGTTGCAATATTTACATGAGGATCAGGTAGATAAGGCAGACGAGGATGTAGATGATGATTTGGATAATTACATGATAGATGACGATTATTAGGATCAGGATGATGATGATATCCAGAATTATGATTTGGGTGGTGTTAGTGCTATGCCGGAGGAACAATTAGGGGATCAGTATGTTAGAGTGCGCAAAGGCATGGATGGTAAATTTGCTAGTGCAACGAAATTGGGTTTTTCTTCAACTATTTCTTGCTCGAGTAGTAAGAGGTAGAAGGGGGATGACTCTTGGGTTGTGAAGGGTGGAATTCCTGGCAGCCCAATCAAAAGGAATGTGATTCCTAGATTTTTTTGGGTCACATTGCAACAAATATTTGGGTTGGGAAGGAGCGCATAAACGGTGTATTAAAGTGTCAAAACCGTGACAAGTACTCCCTTCTCAATAAATGGGCTCGTTTCAAGCTTAATAGAAGTCCAATACAACAACGACTGCTGAACTCTGACATTCTCTTTCTACCGAACATTATGTTCGATCAGATAGATGCGCCACTGATATCTACTTGTGGAGCGTTGGCAACCAGATACGAATTCCTTCCACTTTCCATTTAGTGAGATGACTACCTTATTGTATGACGTGGAGGCAATTCTTGGTGTTCGTGTAGAGGGTAAACTGGTAGATGATTGTACTGATGTCTCCTCCACGACCCTAAGTGAACTTTTATGTGTTGACCCTGCTATCCTCGGAGGAGAAGATCCCGAGAGCATCTATTATAATGGTGGTGTGAAACTTACATCTGTGTACAAGAGATGTCTCGTAGCAAATACGGTAGAGGATACACATGTATTAGTGTGGTTGTTTTTGGCCTTGGGTTGCACTTTGTTCGTAATATAAGAGTGGAAGTAGGGTTAGGAAGCAATGTCTGCATGAGGCATTGAAGCAAAATTCTATTTCTACATACTCTTGGGGATCGGACAACTCGTCCCTTAGCTTCCAAAAACCAGTAGAAGTTCAAAAAATCCCCATTTTTGAAAAGGATTCTATATCGAGTTTAGTAGAACCACACCTATTTCTGTACTCATTATCCACCAGAATCCTAAAAAATGCAAAGATTTTGGGAAGAATATTAGCATAGGGTAAAGGTATAGGCCGAGAAGAGGATATTATATGGAGCATGTGATGAAGGATAATGTAAGGCAAGTCAAGATCATAACCAGACAACAAAAGGTAGATAATTTCTAATGCTTGGTCAGTTAATAGCTCACAAGAATTAACCCGGGGAATAACACAATAACAAGATATGTAAAAATGACCTTAGGTTTGAGTTTTAGAGCAGAGTGAGTTAATTGATGGTTTTTAGGAAAATTAGCAATCAAGAAATTCTTTTTATCTTTTGAGACACGGTCAAGTCTAGAGGGATGGGAGGCACGTGAAATATCCTAAGGGATTGACAAAATATAAGCAAGAGTGGTGGAATTTAGGGAAATATCATGGCCCTTTACAATAGTATCGAGTGTGAGATGACCACAATCCCGTTTCGCCACCGTGTTTATGTAAAACAGCCGAGTTAAATGAGGATAGACAAGGTCACCGAGATTCAAGATTTTGAAAAGGGAAGAGTTCTTGAACTTAGTTAAACAAGGTAATGAAGAAGACTCAAACACATCCATATCAACAGGTTCACAATGACATATTTTTCTAGCATGATAACCATCCTTCCATAACCCATAAATCTAAATATAACAAAACAAAAGAGTTTGGTAGACCATGAGATACCTGAGGGAAGGAGGAAGCCTCAGCATTAGGAGCATCAATACGGGTAGAACGTGGAGAATATGGAGGAGACCCGGAATAGGAAGACACCGAATAAGTGACCCGAGGTATGATAGAACGTGCAGCACGAGAGGAGCTTCTTATTTTCTTTGAGGATGAAGGATTGTTGGAGGGAGGTGTACGTTTTGGAGCCAAGGCAAAGGATGAAGCTTTTGGAGGGGATGAAGGACAAAAGACGGTCAAATGATGAGGGAAAGGGATGGGTGAGAGTAAAAGAGGTGAGTAAAGACAAGTAAAAAAAATCTAATGCAAAGTGGTGTGAGGTCGGTTGGGTAGCGTGAGGGAAGGGAGTGATTGTGACAAGAGAGAAGTGAATAGTGATAGATGGAATAGAATGATGGCTAGTGAATAGTGGGACTTATAGGGTTGTAAGTGACGGTTGGGAAGGGTAAATGGATTGATTTTGACTAGAGATGAAATAGGAAAAGGGTAGGAGTAAGTGACGGTTCGGGAGGAAATTAAGGCCGAAAATATAAGCAGGTACAGGAAGCTAGAAAGGTAGATAATTAAGCACATAGAAACAAGTGAAATCAAAATAGAATAAGTACTAGATATATTAAGCTACAGTAAATAACAGAAGATAAAAAG
The DNA here is from genome assembly GCA_026401315.1 of Dysphania ambrosioides. NCBI lineage: Eukaryota > Viridiplantae > Streptophyta > Magnoliopsida > Caryophyllales > Amaranthaceae > Dysphania > Dysphania ambrosioides. Next base: position 25,334,353 of record CM048657.1, read on the forward strand.
ATAAACATTAAAAGAGTGAAAGATAAGTACAGTGTACATCAAAAGAATTTTAAACCCATAAAAATTGTACACGCACGAATCCAAAACAAGATATTTAAAATTTATTTTAATGAAAACATGTATTATAATTATCTAAAAAGTTAATCATCATACATTTTGATCCAATTAATAAAATATGATATCAGTCAAGATAACAGTAAAAATGTAACAGTTTCTTAGACTGTACGTAAAAATAAAAAAATAAAAAATATGCAATATGTAATATGCTCATGCAAGATACGTAAAATATTTAAAGCATTAAATATTACGTACCAATGCTCCCCCTAAATCGATGCTTCTTTGTTCAACATTCCAAGTTCTAAGGGTCGAGAAGTACATTCCAACTCTAATAAAGCCTTTGGTTTTTCTCGTAAAAATGAAATCCAAGTAAATCTAAAAAAATCATCAACTACCATAGGGATGTATTGTTTACCTTTAGGAGACTTGAAATGCATAGAGCCACATAAGTCAATATGAAGAAGTTCTAACGGTCGAGAAGTACTTACAACATTTTTGGCTTTGAATGACCCTTTGGTTTGTTTACCTCTCGCACATGCTTTGCACAACTCCTTATCCTTGAAATCCAACTTAGGAAGTCCACGCACTAAGTCTTTTGAGGAAAGTTTTTTCATGGTATGCATATTGATATGACCTAAACTTCTATGCTAAAGTCTTGAGTTGTTTGTCAAGGCCTTGAGACATTTCAAGCTAGTACTCGCAACTTGGTTAGTATGAAAAGCATAAACATTATTACATATAGGAGCAGTTAGAATAACTTTACCGTCTTCCTTACTTTGCACTTAGCATTTTTCTTCATAAAAAATAACTTTATGACCTTTGTCGCATAATTGAGAAATACTAAGCAAGTTGTACTTTAGACCTTCAACAAGATAGACATCATCAATGGTGTTTGAAGCATTATTGCCAACTTTTCCAATACCGATTATTTTGCATTTCCTTTATCAACAAGTGTTATTATTTCAGAAGATTGCTCTTTGATCATTGAAAATAAAGAAGATTTTCCACTCATGTGCCGTGAGCAACCACTATCTAGAATCCACTAATAATCCTTACTCTTGGCGATTTCCTACAAAATGACAAAAACATTGAACCTTTCTAAACCAAATTACAAATTTGGTTTCATAATCAAGATGGACCATGTTGGGTGGTCTAGTTCCTTTTTGAACCTATACTTGCTTTATTTGGTCTCAAAAATACATTGGAAAAGAATTCTTAAGAACTTGAGGATCATTCCTTCGAAAAGGACAAGTTAACTTGGTATTACCCTTTTTGCAACAATAAAAACATGTAGGTGTTCTCCAATTGTCCTTGGCTTTGACAAATGTGGTCAAGGTTTTGTTTGGAAAATTTTTGTTATACCCAAGACCACTCTTATTCAAGGACGATTGATGTTTACCCAACATTTTATTCAAAGTAGCTTCATATTTAGTAAATCTAATCAAGGCATTATGCTGTTCTCTACACTTCCCAGTCAGAAGTTTTTTTTTCCTTTTCTAAGTTATCGTTACAATAACTCAAAGAGGCGAGCTTACGTTTTAAAACACTGTTTTTAATTTCCAAGGCCTTGTCCTTGGTGTCAAAGGATGACTCCGAGGCTTTGACCCTGAGTTCAAAAGTTGACTGAGTTGCTTTGAGATTAGTTAGTTCCTTAAAAAGACTCTTAGAGATACTTACCTGTTGGCTTAGCTTTTCCTTGAGAATCTTGAATTCAAGAATCAAACTTTCTTCATTTATAATCATGTTTTGTAAAAACTCAGATAGAACATCAGTAGGACTTGAAATTAAATTTTTTACCATTACCTAAAGATGTTCTTCTTTTGCTTCTTCATGCTCAGCCATTAGACATAAATTTGCATGTTCTTCTTCTGAATCACTAGACTCTGAGTCACTCAATGAAGCAATCATATCTTTCTTTTTATAGTCTTTTTTTGTATATAGCTTCTTCTTTCTTTGAGGATAATCTTTTACTAGATGGTCTGTGTCACCACATTCATAACAAGTAAGTGTGTTAACTTTATTCACTAGGTTAGATGACTTACCTCTATATTTTTTTGGTCGATAGTTGTCTCTTCCTCTTGAGAATTTTTTCTTCATTTTCAAGATCTTGGCAAGACTTCTAGTAATGAGAGAAAAAGGATCTTCATCATCATCATTGCAATCATCTTTTTCACTTGGAGCTTCTTCTTTCTTTTCTTTGAGTGCTAATTTATTTGTGGATGAAGCCGGTTCCATCTTCTTCATTGAGGGATATTTTATGAGTGATCAATTTTCTGAGTAAATCATCCAAAGACAAGGTTCTTAGATTTTGAGCTTCTTAGATTGTAGTCACCTTTGGAGCTCACTTTGACTTTGGGAGACACTGTAGTATCTTTCTCACTTCCTCTTCATTAGTAAACACTTTTCCAAGAGAATCCAAATTGTTCATGATTTGTGTGAATCCTGTAAACATTTCCTTCACACTTTCATTGTTAGACATTTTAAATAATTCATATTGACGAAGGAAAATACTTATCTTGCTTTCTTTAACTTGGATTGTTCCCTCGTATGTAACCACTAGCTTATCCCATATTTCTTTGGCACTCTTGCAAGTAGAAACTCGGTTGAATTTCTTTACATCTAATCCACAATAAATCAAGTTCATAGCTCAATAATTTTTTGTGATGCTTTCCAAATTCGTTTGAATGAAATCACCATCTTCCTTTGGAGTAGGAATGTCACTTTCATGATTTAATATTTTCTTATGAGTCTTACCCTGATACTAATTGAAGAATCAATAGGAGAAGAATATATGATCGAATATACTCTAGAAGGAGGATGGGGGGGGGGGGGGGGGGCGGGGGGGGGGGGGGGAGGGGTGTTGAATAGAGTATGGCCATTTTTCACAGTTGGAATCTCAAAGCCTTGAGATGTCTTTCAAGGAGGGAATTGAAACTTTAAGAACCACTGAATATCAAGGCCTTAGAATACGTTTTAAAGGTTGTTTCTAAACTTTGACTTTGATGTAGCTATTATAATAATTTAAATAAAATAGATAAAAATAAATTACGAAAAATAAATAAATAAATAAGAGAGACAAGGCACGACAATTTGTTATGAAGTTCGGAAATTGGCCTATGTCTCTTCCTAGGGTGTCCAACCCGTAGGATTTAACTCCTTTTATTTCTTCCTTTAGAGACCTAAAGCAACCTAGAAGACTTTACCTATCTTCTACTTCATAGCTTCCCTTGCTACACCTTAGTGTCTCAGATCTTAGAAATAAAAAGATTCCTCACTTTTTCGATACTTTTGAGTATTATAATTTTACTCTAAGTATATCACTCTTTCTTTTATCACACTCTTATAAACACTTGATATAATTTTTTTTTCTTATCTCTCAATCTTAAAATACAATATCGTTCATTTTTTGAATATTTGTTGAAGCTTCAAAAATATTGATATACCATTTGACTGCTTCAAATAAATATTTGTAATCATAAAGTCTTCATGACGGTTTGAAGAAATTCAAATAAGACTTCATGAGAATTGTGCGCCAAGCTTGTTGCTGAGACTACTCAAGAATATCTTAAACATATTTCCCTATTTAAATGGAGCTTCACAAAATTGTAGTACACCAAAAGGTTGACATCCAAAAAGATGAATAGTAAAAGAGCATGCTTTCCATGAAATGAGGAGGACACATTCTGCAAAAAGGAAATCCACAAAAAAAGGAAACACAAAAGAGGAATTTTTAAGCCTTCCACGCATGTTAGTAGAAAAAGTAAGCCTTTGGTCATATCTTGCTTTCCCATAAAATAAGGAACAATGTTCCCATGCAAAAGATAAGGACTCACGTAAAACATGGAGATTTCTTTATGGACTATGTAATGAACATATGTAAAAGACTTTTGTTAGGCATAACTATACTAAAATTGTTAAAGGCTTAACAAAAGACAAATTAAATATAAAAAGCCCAAATAAATTTATAGTCAATTAAAAACCTGCAAAACTAACAAGGTTAGATAATAAGTAAAGATAAGTAATGGGCTAATTTTGCATTTGAGGCTAGACTTCCATCACTTAAAAGTAGACAAGTTAAATAAACATATCAAGGTGGAGTTATCAGCCTAGAATGCCAAGAGGAAACAATTGTCAAGGTGATGCACCTTGTGACCTCTTAGGTGGGGACTATGCTTATTGGGGAAGCATTTGTAAGTTTTGGGGATGGCATCCAACTCTGCTAAAGAATTCTTTTATATTAGTTCATGACTTAGGCTAACTTTATATCTTGACAACCTTGCTCGATTTCTAGTTGAATCGGCTAAGGGAGGTAATTGATTTTCTAAGGCCATTACCATTGAATCCTATGAGGATAGACGAACTCCTTTTGTGGACTGATGAACGTAGCCTTGAATTTTATGGTTTGATATAGAAATTATTTTTTTATCAAGAATGATCCATGGGGATCTTTCCATTTGTAGGTAACTTTTTCGAGGTAGCCCCCACTAAATAATTGAATGTTTTAGGGATACAAGAATCTTGGCATTTTTTTAGGATTCCATTGGGGAACTTGGTTGCTCGAATGACTCTATAAGCTTTATGTGACCATTTTCAATATTATATTGACCTTTTTATGTGAAATCTCATTCATTAGATCTTAATACTTAAAGGGCCAACATTCCTTCTTGTCTTTCCCATTTTAAGCATTCTTCTCATTAGATCCCTACACTATAGAGATTAAATGAGACCTTCTCATATTAACTTATACATATATGATGTGAATCTAGGTATAAAAACTTTAATCCACACAAGGGATAAAAAATATACTATGAATCTTATAAAGCAACGCACCAAAGGCTATAATCTAGGGCAAAAGTTTGGAGAGTTGATTAAAGAAAACACACTCAATTCTTTTAACTTCCTCCTATGAACTTAAAGAAACACCTGCTCATAAATCTTTGCTTCACACAAACAGTAATAAACTTTTAAATTTTATTTCTTAAAATAAGAAAAACAAGCTCAAAATATGATTTTTCTCAGCTTTGGCACACATCTATTTATATCCTAAGCTTGAAAGTTCGAATCCTACTTGAATTAGGACTCCTAAGAACCAATAGGAATTTGACACCTAGCTATTACACATTACTATTAGGACTCTAATTTTACAAAGGATAAGATTAACTAGAGTACTACTCCTACTTATACTCTACTCCTAATTAGAATACCTGAGAACACCCCTAGATAAACTCCTAAGAAGAAGGACGCGACATATCTTTTAGGACCTTATCCAAGCTGTACGTGCATTTATTGTCTTCATGGATGCCACATCAAATTCCACTTCAACCCAGCCATGTGCCATATCCCCAGCCACGCCATCATTACGCCAACTTAGCAGCCATGTCACTCCATAGCATCGACCACCCACCGTCCAATGTAATAAATTTTTTAGACTTGGGTCTAAATTTTCAATCTTCAAAAATCAATCCAAGATTTTATCTTTTGATCAAGGCCTTCCAACAATCATCATCTCCATGGCTTCCACACCTTATAAAACAATAAAACTAAAAAGGAAAGTTCGAAAAACAACTATGCCTAAAATGAGAAAAATCCTATCAAGTGAAGTAGGAGAAAACTCATAAGCAAAACCAACTTATTCCTCATATCTACCAAAACCTCCTTATTCACGTGTACTAATTGTCACATGCACACGCAAATAATTCCATTTGCATTATATATATATATATATATATATATATATATATATATATATATATATATATATATATATATATATGGGAGGGATCCAATGAGAAGGGTGCTTAAAATAAGAAGAATAAGAAGATATCTTAGCCATTCAAATGGTAAAATCCAACACTAGAGATTTCATGTAAAAAAATGGTTACTATAACAATAAAAAAAATTGTCACTATAATAATAAAAAGTGTAACTATAATAATAAAAAGAGTCATTATAAGTGAAAAAAAATTATTTGGTCACTATGAATTAAAAAAGGGTCACTATGAGTACATAAAATATCATCCGTTGGATTTAGGAGATGAAGAGCCAAAATTTCTTCTCATCCTTCTCATTTTAAGTACCCTTCTTATTTTAACTTTTACACACACACACACACACACACAGATATATATATATATATATATATAGGCGCATTCTAGTCAAAACCCCCTAATGTATAAGAACTCCCCATATATGAAAACCCATCTGTAGCCTTTAAATTCTAAAATCCAATGGTTTAGGAGCGTTGATCATCAAATGGCATTAATTTAATTACTGTAGAAATTATTGAAAACTAACAAGTGTATTAACTGGAACTTCCCTTTAATATTCAAAATAACCTAGATTTTTGCCCCCACTATTATTACTCCTTAACCTTTTAACTTTTTTTCTCAATCAAACTTCCATATTATAATCAAGTTCCAAATTCAAACCTCTCTTCACTCACTCTTTTGAACTTCCAATCAATTCAAAATTTGATGGCCTAATGTTCTTAATTCTTGTGCAATTGTTCTAAATTGAAAACCTTTTGTCCGAAAGTTAATACTACTGTTCTAAACCATTGTTATATTGTTCCAAATATTGTATGTCTACCATTATTTTTCGAATAATTTGATATTCTTGTTATAAGAATTCCAGATGTGTACCATTATTATTCTGAACTTTTGGTTCAATTGTACTAATTTATATATCATAATGTTTTAAATGTATAATCGATTGTTCTAATAATTTTATCCTGTTTGGATAACATTTTGTTCTGAACATTGACTATATTGTTCTGAGCATTAATTCCATTATTGTTCAAAGAATTTTGTATTGTTGTTCTAAGAATATTTCGTTGTCTACCATTATTGTTATGAACTTTCGCTTTAATTATACTAATCTATATTTCATAATGTTCTAAATGCATAATGGATTATTCTAATAATTTTTTTATTGTTGGTCTAACATTTTATTCTGAACATGATATTGTTCTTAACATTAATACCATTTTTTTGAATATTAACTATATTACTCTAATCATTAATATCATTATTCCTAATAACTTTGTACTATTGTTCTCATAATTTTTCGATGTCTACACTTATTGTTCTAAACTTTTGGTTCAACTGTACTACTTTCTATACCATATTGTTCTAAATGTATAATCGATTGTTCGAATAAGTTTGTATTGTTGGTCTAAATTTTTGTTCTAAACAAACTTTATATCAAAAATAGTTTTTATAACATCACTAATCTTAAGAATGCCCAAACTAAAGTAAAAAAAGAACAGTAGAACTAATCCTTAAAACACTAGGTTTAATATTCGAAATAGAGGGATTAAACATTATATTAATATTCATAACATTATTTATGTTGTTATAAACTATAAATCTATTGTTTTGAAGTAATATTTATCTTTTAAACAAATAATTCAATTATTCTTACAACTATTATGTCTATATTATTTTGACTATAAAACTGTTGATCTAAAATATGAAACTGATGTTCAAAACATTAATAATATTCTTTTTTAAATTACAATAGGTTCGTATAATTTACATAATAACTCAACTGCAACGTTATTTGTAATGGCATTACTGTAAGTAATGTAAAACTATTTTGCATCTAAAAAATATAATAATTGCAAGTTCCCTCTAAATTTCGAAATTATCTTAAAATTTGGCCCACTAAGCATAACTGTTGTAACCTTTTAACTTCATATTCTAGACTTTCCTAATCTTCTCAACTTGCCCAATCAAAATTTCCATCAGTCAAAATCTTTGTAGTTTTCTCCCTTTTTGAAATATCATACAAAGGATTAAGATCACCAATTTATACAAAAATATCTGCATCTTCTACCATAATTCTGCACTAAAAATCTCCAATTCTACACTTAACAATGGAGACTCCATCGAAAGAAATGCAATCCAAAAATAAAAGCATTGCAACACTATTGTAAATAATTTTGTTCATTCGTAAATTTATTAGTACAAATTCTTGTTGTTGAATTGTTTTATTTATTAAGTGTAAAAAATCTTGTTCCACGCAAAGGATTAACGAAGAGACGTCACCATACTCTCTCTGCCTCCAATCACTAATGAAGAGACCATGAATGTAGAAAAGTATGACTATTATTCTTCTGTTCAAATGTTGTATAATTTGTGCCTAATGTTCAAAAAAATCATCTTCCAAATGTTGTATAATTTGCGCTTAATGCTTAAAAGTTTTCACTGTGAAATTTTATATAGTTGTTCGTATTTTTTATGTAATGTTTTAAAATTTTATTCAGTTGTTATAAACATTATTTCAATTGTTTGAAATTTAATGTGAATGTTCAAAATTACTTAAGTAGTATACTAAACATTTCCTGAAGTTTATTCCTAATGTTGAAACTCTATTTATGTTGTTCTATTCCTTATATTACAAACCATATTGTTCCAAATTTTGAAACATAATGCTTTGAACCCTTGTTTAGTTGTTCACCTTGTTACACCTGATGTTTGAATATTAACCCTAATGCCTAACCTATTGTTCTAATTGTTCTAATGTCCTGACCTATAGTTCTAATGGTCTAGCCAATTGTTCAAAATTTAATATACTCATTATGAATGATGTATATTATTTGAAATTTTTGGTCTAATGTTCTAAAATAATGTTCAAATAATCTAAACTTTTCCATAGTTAACATAATGTTCTTAATGCATGATCAATTGCTCTAAATATATATATATTGTTGTTCTAAAATTCTATTTAACTGCCTCTAAACTATTGTTCCAAACTAAGATTCTACACTCTAGAGATGTGGTTGTCTTTGGACTATTGATCTAAACTAATAATAGTACACTCTTTCTGATAAGTTTAGTTAAGTTGTTCAGAATGATTGTTTAATTATTCTAATTGTTAATCCTACTATTCTAATAGTTAATTCTACTGTTAATCCTAAATTCTATTGTTAACTTTTATTATGAATACTTGTAGGAATGTTGTGAAAGGAAAGAAGAAAAAAAGCATTAATCATACATCCAATTAGGAAGAAGCGAAAGCATTTAGACATTGTAGTATTACAACCCAATGAGAAGAAAACAAACCCTTAAAGCCCATGATCTAACTGTATTGAATTAGAGAGTAGCCCCTAAACAATTTATGGTTGTAGTCTTAAAGGACCTTTTCTAAACAACACAAGGAAGCCATAAAGAGAATTGGATTTGGAGGTTTCTTGGAGCTAGATTTAGATGCACATATCTAGTTTCTGTGCAGAGTTGGTCAGAAGCTTTGATCCTGACAGATCTTCATTGGTACCCTCTCAAGGGCATGATATACCATTGATGCCTAAAGATGTCCACTTGGTATATGGGTTACCCATTGGAGGTCAACTCATTCTAGAACACATTGATGAAGATGAAGAAGCCCAAGGTTTCTAGCAGAGGTGGAGACAGATGTTTGGACTAACAAATGAAAGTCCAAACAATTCATCTTTAATAAGTAAAATAGAAGAGCTAAAAAAAATTGAAATGTGTGATGAGTTCTTATGGAATTTTGTTGTTGCTGCCATTAATTATTGTGTTAGGTCGACAACAAACCAAGCTCTAAACTTTAAATTTTGACACTGCTACAAACATATCAGGAGAATTAACAGTTTGATTGGTGTACTTTTACATACAAACACATGTTACAATCAATTACTAAATGTTAAGATGGATCTTCCTTTTTTACTGGTCCACTACCATTTTTGATGGTATGAAAATATTATAATTTTTTATTTCTATTATTGTGCTTTAATTTATCACTTTTGTTCTAAAGCATAACCTCATTGTTCTAAAAATTACATCATTAGTTCTAATGATATGAAGTTTTTATTCTAATGTTCTAAATTATATTATTTGTGTTATATAATCCTTGTTATATTGTTCCAAATAGTTATAGAATCCTTCCTATGATTTGCTCTACATTTGTAGTTCTTGTGTTTTGACTTCTTTATTCCGAAGGTGTAACCCCCGAAGGGGAAGCCCGATGGCCCGCCTGGAGTGGTTTGCTTGGAATAAATGATCGCGATGTAGTAGGGTTGTGATAACTCTCTTCAAGTGGATCAACAAAGGTGAGATCAGCTCACTTGCCCACCGACCCGTTTATAGCTTAGGTTTTAATGCGAGTAAGACCATCGCGATCTCCCTCGCTTATTAGAAAGCGTCAGCTACACAACTTTTTTATTTAAACAGTCCTCCCCTAAATCCCCCCACTGGGGGACTTCATAACCATTTTTGATCAATAAAAGCTTCCAGTCTTTAGTACATCAATTTTTGGTCCGAGTGTTTAGGAGCACGAAGCAAAGACATAGAGGGGCTGGCCTTGAGAGCAATAGTAAGCTACTTCACTCGAGAAGAAGAAAAATGCTCTCACTTGACTCAGATAATGATGAAGCTAGAGCTCATCTCTTGCCAAAATAGCTCTAATGCTACTGCTCAACCCAGCTCTGAGACTTCAGTCATTTAAGTGTCCATCCCTTTCACTTTAAGGAGTCTCGGACCGACAAGAAATTCAATAGCACCAAGATTTGGGTCCTCCTCTCCGAGCTAGTTTTTTAGTTTTCACCTTTTATTACCTTTGATTTTATTGTTATATTTATTTTATATACAATTTTAAAATTTTGATTCTACTAATTATAAATTTGAAGACCTAATGCTTAAATGTACTCTCCATTATTCTGATGGTTTGAAGTTTATTTATAATATTCTAAATATATTATTTTAGTTCTGGAATCATTGTTCTATTGTTCTAAATATTTTCTCAATTCCTATGATTTGGTCACCAGTTGTACTATTTCATTTCTATATTGCTCTAAACCTTTCAGTATGTTGTTTTATTTATTTGGTATATTGTTCAAGACTTCTGATTCTATTATTTTATTTATTTACTATATTATTTAAAATACTCATTAAGTCTAATGTCTTAATAGTCAATAGTTATACTATTGCATCTTTTTTATTATTCTAAATTTTTTATCACCCATTGTTCTATATCTTTAGTACTTTGTTCAAATCTTTTAACTCTATAGGTCTAATGTTTATTATATTGCAAATTTCCTACTTTGATATATTTAAAAGAGGAAACTTTGAGACACCATGACAATTTCCTCTTATATCTGTTTGGAAAAAAGAACATATCCAATCTAGAATGAAGATTTAGTTGAAAGGAGGGTATATAAAGGGAATTGTACTTAAAAGGATGAGTACCAAAGAAGTTGAATATGAACCTTTAACATCAAACACATATGCATCTACAAACATAATGGTGATTATTTTAAATCATAATGCTATTGTTCTTTAGTTTTATCCTATATTACATTATTGTTGATTACTATAACATTATTGTTGTGCATCATACACCTACTGTTCTAAGTTCTTGTTCTAATATTCTTGTTCTAATGTCTAATGTTCTTATTTAAATGTTCTAATGTTTATATATATTGTTCTAAATTCAATTTATAATGTTCTAATATTCATATATGACAATGTCTAATTCATATACCTAAGTTGTAAATTCAATGACTAATGTTCTTTAGTTTTCTCCTATATTACACTATTGTTTTTTTTAATATAACAGTATTGTTCTGCATCATATACCTATTGATCTAAAGTTATTGTTCTAATATTCTTGTTCTAATTTCTAATGCCTAATGTTCTTGTTCTAATTTCTAATGCCTAATGTTCTTGTTCTAATATGTTTTTATATATAGCTCTAAATTCAATGTATATTGTTCTAATATTCATATACCTATTGTTCTAAGTTTAATATCTAATGTTCTATATTAAATGAATTAAAGTACTATATTAAACGTTATAGTCTCTTCTTCTAAGTTTAATATCTAATGTTCTAATGTTTTTTTCTTATGGTTACTTAAACAATTTTGGTAAATTGGCTAAGACTCTTGCTTCCAATGTCAATGAGATGTATTCAATGATTGACAAATAAAAAACCTTGTTTGAAGAGACTTCTATACAAGAGGAAATGAATAACCTCATTGACAACATTTGGGATAAGTATACTTTAAAGAAACAAGTCATGAGCCAAGATGGCATCAAGAGTCCAACATTTCTGAGCCAAGACCAACATTTGTTTGATAAACCATCATTTATGGCAGAGCTAAATGATATGATGGGGAAAGCGTGGGCCAATTGTATACCAAAGAACATACCCAAAGATACAAGAGCACATTGATTTCTACTTTTAATGCGTTCACTAGATCACAAGAGTATCAAATGAAATCATGTCACCAAATAGTGCGTAGTTCTTCCTACATAATGGATTTGCCCATGAAACTCTACATAAACAATCATCATCATCATCATCATCTATTTGATAGTCAAAGAAACAAGCAGATCACATAAACTTCTTCCTCTTAAAATCATCAACAAACATTTGCGCATCTAAACCTTTAGTACATTCCTTCAAATCCCTATGGAAATTTTTGAAATCAGACTTGAAGCACCTATATTCTCATAACCCCCCATGTACTATTTCATAATTCTATATGTTTTCATTACCTATATAAATAAAAAAAAACTTATTAGAAAAAATATAATAACTAATTAATAGGACATTAGAACTAAATTTTCGAATAATAGATCGCCATATCTAAACATTAGAACTACATTTCTAAAAATATAAATCTAAAATTATAAATATTAGAACAAAATATAAATCTATTGTTTCTAATATTTAATCAAATGTTCTATTGTCTACAATGTTCTAACTACTTACTTTATAACAAATATAACTAACCATTAGAACAATAGAGCTACGATAAAACTACCTTAGATTTATCAACAATCATCTTCTTGTGTAAAATGCTCATATTTCTTCTTGCTTTTTGAAAATGTAGAAACTTATGAGGAAAAAGATGATGAGTATGTCCTTGAAAATTTGATACAACATAACCATCATCATCGCAAACCTTTAACTTAATTTTTGCCCTACATCTAACACGAGTGACCAATCTTCTTCTACAAACTTTATCTTCTCCTTCATTACCAATTCCATTATCTTCTACATGACTATTTCATTTAAACTTATATCCAACTCTATTACACACTACATATTGGAAACTAATAACACAGGCCGATTTGAAGTCGCTAGAACAATAAGGTGTCCATACATTTATTCCTCTAGGAGTACATCAAGATAATGCTCTAAGACTATCCACATTGGAATTAGAAGAACAACAATTATTATTAATGCTCAAGCATACAAAAACGAATTCAGAAACAATAGAACAACTATAACAATCTTAATAACTTACAATAGATCACCTATTTGAAATAATAGAACAACTATTTAAAACAATATAATTAAACTTTATGTTTCTCTAAAGTGTTTAAACTTTATTACCAATGTTCTAAATATGTTACACTATTGCTCTAAGGTATTTCGATAATATTCTAAAAAGTTATGCTTATGTTCTAAACATATGCAATAATGTTCTAACGAATTGTTGTAATGTTCCAAAAAGTTACACCCATTGTTCTAACCACTTATGTCATTCTTCTAAATAGATTCTCTAACGTACAACAACTATTTAGAACTATAGAAAAATATAAAACCTATTTAAAACAATATAACTAAACTATCTAGTGCTCTAAAGTGTTTAAACTTTATTACCATTGTTCTAAATATATTACACTATTTCTCTAAAGTGTTTCGTTATTGTTCTAAAAAGTTATGCAATTGTTCTGAATATGTACAATAATGTTATAAACACTTATGATATTATTCTAAAAAGTTATGTTATTGTTCTAAATATGTACCATATTTTTATAAACACTTATGCTAATGTCCTAAAGTGTTGTAAAGTTCTAAACACGCTAATACAAATAATGTTCTAAAGTGTTGTAATGCACAAAACATGCTAATACAAATATGTTACACTATTCCAATCAAAACTACAACAATTCAAATCAAAACTACAACAATTGTTCCAAATAAACAATAATATGTTAATACATATAATTCTAACGAATCTATTCAAATCAAAACTACACTATTTGTTCCAAATCAACAATAATGCAAAGATAAATCTTAATTTAAATAAATCTACACAAATAAGATGAGAGAATAGCATTATTGAACATCATCTTAACTTAAACACGAATTATAATTATAATTATAAAAAAAATTAAAACAAATTACTGTTGAAGAGCATTGATTAATACTTGTAATTTGAGTTGCCAATTCAAATAAAATCAAAAATCAAATGACGACTGAAGAATTATAGAGGAGAGAAAAGCATTACTGAAGAATTAATGTTGATACATGTTACACAAATAAGTATTAAGTTGAAATATAGCAAAAAAAGAAAAATAAAAAAAATTGGAAACTAACCAAACAAAACATCAAAGGACATAATATAAATTTTTACAGCATTGGAAAACTACCATTAATCATGGGTGTAATTTACTCTCAACTGCCTGCCATTTAATTTAATCTAAATTATAATTACAACTTTACCATTAATAAAAATTAATCACACCCATCAAACTACTCTAAATTGATGATTACAGATTGGTTCTCGTCTAACAAGAGTTCTCATATATCGTCTAAAGGATTCTCACATGATCCCTTTTTCTATGTACATGTGTGTGTGTGTGTGTGTGTGTGTGTGTGTGAGACATCTTATCAAATGAAAAATATAAACTTGTCCATTTGCCAAATGAGCAAACATAATATTTTCCATTTGTCAAATGAGCACATATATATTTTTTTTCCTTTAACAAATGAGCATATATTAATTATCCATTTAATTTGCATCTTAAATAAAGAAGTAAAAAAATATGCATGAATTGTAACATGTACTTCTCCTTTTGTTGGTTTCTATCAAGGAAAATTGAGTGGTTTTGATGAGTGATTTATGTCACTCATTTGTGCCTTCCTAACGGAGTTTTCATACTCTTTTTGCCCGAATTCGTCCCGTTTTGTGCCATATTGCATCATTTTATGCATGATTCAGACTTGAGAGCATTTTTCTTTTTCTATCCTATTTCCCTTTATTTTCCATGTCTTTTCTACTTTAATGCATGTTTTTATTGGCTTGGTGCAAGTATCTAGTTGGTATGATTACGAGAAACGAGAAATAAAGATGTGTAGTAGAAAAGCCGAGAAGATAAGCCAAGAGATCGCTCAAGAAAAGAGGCAAGAGGCCTCTTAAGTCAAAAAGACCTGAGCAACCACTCAGAAGGATTCTTAAGTGTGCTCAGTTCAATGTGAAGTGGAAAACAAAAGAATGTGAGCAAGAAGTTAAGCGGCCATCAAGATGGCGCTCAGAAGGCGAATTTCCCTCATGAGCGAGCGCTCATAATGTGAACTAAGAACCCGCTCAGTTTACTGAATCATCAGAATTCTTCCTATGAGCGGGCACACTTAACTTGGCCTAAGCAGCGACTTAGGCTGATTCTTGGCATATACATATTGGAATTGAATTCTTGTATGGGATCTTTGAAGGGGCAGCAATGAAGGGACGCAGAGAACATCATTATTTCATAGTTTTCTAGCCTAGTTTAGAGAGTAGAGATAATAGTTTTTAGGTTTTTATTTTCCATCAAAAAAATTGTTAGATTAGTTGAAGATTTGTTTCTGGTTTTTGCAATTATCAACAATTTGCATTGAAGCTTGTTAGACATTAGATTTATATATATAAATCAGTAATTTCTTTCCTTTCTCTTGTTCTAATTTTTTTTGTTTTCTATTGTTTTTGTTCTTGTTTGATTTAAGCTTGTTGATTCTAGATTTTAATCATAAAGTAGTTAACACTTATTCAAATTTCAGAAAATGTTTGTCCTGATCAATTTCATAGTGTTTATTACCCTAAAGTATGAGTAGTTAGATTAGTTAGGGGATAGGGTGAAAACACAATCCCGAGCATGGATGTTGATTAAAGTTTAGAGTTGGTTCATTAATGAATAATATGGTGATTTGATATCGGGTTTTGGTTGAAGCCTAGATTTGGCTATATAGGTTTCTCCCATTCATGTTCATAGGTTAGAGACATTGAAAAATGTAGATTTAGGTAGTGACCTGATACTGGATTTGTTGAATTTTGAGGTACTGATTTTTTGTGTTGTCTATATTGTGTTACTTGGGTTGCTTTAGATAAAAATTAGGTGAGAAATCCTAATTGTAGTTCTTTTTTCCTTGACTATAACCGAGAGTTTGGTTCTTGGATGAAACCCCTTCCTTGTTGCATGTTTTATGTTTAGCCTATAGGTCGATGGTGAGTTTGTAAACCCCATGTTATCTCAATTTTTATCCAATTTTAGATTTAGATAACAACATATGTTTTTTAATAGAGCCATGAATGATTTAAATAGAACACATGTTCAAAACATAACAAAACATGTTGTGAAAAAAACAACGTATGTTCTAAACAGATCAGAACAACATATATGTACTGAACATGTAAATAGCACAACATATGTTCTCATGAGGCAGGATATCTTTGGTAGATTAAATATTTATTCTTCCTAGTTAAAGTATCGGGCCATCCATGGAGGAATCTCTAGGTGTAGGTGTTTCGAAAGAGATGAAGAAGGTTAATTGCATTGAAAACTGAAATTTTATATCCAAATATTTGTGAGATGCTCAAATATAGTTGTGGATATAACTTACCATAATTTAAAAGAATTAGGATATTATGAACTATGTTATGCAATGGCTTTTAGGAAATAGGCCACATGATTATACAAGTTCTAAACAAAAACACATATTTAATGGATGATATTTTAAAGTGAACAACCTATATACCAAAATAACAACATATATTAATTAATAGTGCGATACATGTTCTAAATATAACAACATATGTTCTAAATAGAACAATATATGATCTAAATAAGACAACATATATTTAGAGCATATAACCAGCATAATATATGTTCTAAAAAGGATTTATTTTTAATATAGAATAATGCATATTCATATATTATTATCCCCCTAAAATTAATAAAGGGGATTATGTGTTGTGTATCTTTTAGTCTACACTCTACAAAAGCCCAAAATAAACTAGAACATTATGGAACTCGAACTTCATTTCCTCTTCTATATAAACCATCTTTTGATTGACAAACCTAAAAAAACCATATTGTCGACTTTAATCCTCTAAGAAGGATGTTTACATGTTCTTTGTCAAAAAAGTTACATATTTATATTCCTTCATATATTATATATATCTTCTTAATCAGAATTCCATATTATATCCTTGGATATTTAATTTCAAGCGTGATCTTTTTGTCAAAAGAAATGTTTTTTGTGTGACACTAATCTTCCATAAGGAAGGATGTATTTAATTGAGGATTCTCTCCTCACAAGCTCATTTGTTTGTTCTTAGATAGAACTACATGGACATGGGTTATGTCTCCTTGATAAGATCTCTGTCTTGGACAAGATTGGGGGATGTGATGATTTTGGGTGCAGTTTTATTAGGGTTTCCGAACCACTCTACCTTATTCTTGGGCTAGAGCTTGGGACACCCAAACCCACTTTATAGTATTCTTCACCATAATCTTCTCCAACTACGTACTTTACCAAATGGCAATCAAATTCATCATCTTCATTGAGGTAACACACATGTCCTAATTTCAATCACGTTGGGCGATGTTATGGTTTATTAGTTAATAGTAAATATTTTGGCATGTTTGAGAAGAAACTAAGTGAAGTTCATTGAGAGTTGTCGAGATGGACTACGTAGAAGTCTTATTAAGTTGAGTGTTTCATGGATTCCATTGGAATTAAGATTCAAAAACTTTGTAAACATGGACTATTAAAATTATTCATTTTAAAAAAAATAAACATGTATGTTTTTACAGTGGTAAAGATATATTTGATAAGCCCCATTTGAGTATATGAATTAGGGATGTTTTAGGTCCATTTGCATGTAGTTTAGTTGTATTTTAGTATAGTTTTAGTTAGTTTTAACTCCTTTGCTCTCATATGATGCGTTCGTGGGTGTTTGTAGTATTTTTGATCTTTTTCATGGATACTAGAGTAATCCCGAGGTTTTGAAATGAGTTCGAAATATCGTGAAGCAATCCATGAGGCCTCGAGTGTCATTATGGAGCAACACAATCCCATTTGGAGTAGATGATTGATGGCTAAGTAATTATGAAGCAAATGAGCCAAGCCTTAGTTGATTTGATCTTGATTTAAGAAGCCATAGATGAGCCTTTGCAGAGTACTCATCCGAGTGTAAGGCCTCAAAAGATTAGAAAGGAGGCTTGAGTTGAAGAAGTCAAGAAATTGAAGGGACTTGAACAAGTGTGCAAAGCACTCACTCGAGTCTATGCTGGAAATGTCATTTGCTTATGATCTCTCGTTTCTAGCTAAATGAGAGGGGACTTAGACGAGTGTGCTGAGCACTCCTCCGAGTGCATTGTCCTAGGTCGGTATTTTCAGCACTTTCCTTATTTAAGCTCGTGTAAATCTTATTTATTTAAGAGTTTTCCTAAGATTTGTAAGAACAAAATATTAGTTTTATAGTAGTTTTCCAATATTCTCTTGAGATTGGCCCTATATGCCTAAACTACACTAGTTTAGGTAAATAGGTATTTTTTTATTAGGTTGCGACAGCCTCGATTAATGTGTGAAGTTTCTAGAATGCATGGAGATAGGTTAGCTTAGCTCATATCCAACCCTAGTGGTGGTCTAGCTGTATTAAACCAACGATCTTTGTTTTTACTTTTTCCACAATTAAATAATTAAGATACATGTCTTATAAAAATCATAGTTAGAGTTCTGTAAAATGTACCATTGGTAAAGTTTAAAATTATGAGAAGAGGGGTATTATTTTGGTTTTAGAGAACCCCAAGAGGATTAAAAAATATAAAATTGATGATTTTATTTTTCCTAAAGTGAAAAAAATAGAATCTATAGAGAGATTTTATGATTGCTAAGGCTAGGGAAGTCAACAAGGTTTTGGGTAGATGATTCGATAAGTGAATCATTACTGAGGAGTCTGGTTTTTCATAACCCAACCTTCCTTTCTCGGTGAAGATAAAAGGAAGGAGCTCTTCCCACTAGTGCCCTACATATTTTGCACATCACAAAGATCGGCTACGTGGCTTTGTAAAAAGTAAGGGTTAAGGAGTCGCCACCAAACCTTTAAAGGCGATTTGGGAACCTAATTGGATTTAAATTCAAAAAAGACTCATGTTAATGGATTACAAACCATGAGAAGGTTCGAGAATAAGAAATCTATTTTAACTTGAGAAAAATGTGACAACAATTCACATTAAGATGGAGAACAAATAAGTTTTAGTTCCTAAGCAAACATGCAAAATTCAAATAGAAAGCCCACTCTAATTTAGTTGGTTTGGCAAGTTAAGCTAAGTATTATGCATACAAGTATAAATTAGGTGATCACTTTGTTTATTGTACACAAGATTAAGGCTCCCTATGACCGGTTTTAAAGATTATCTTATTAAGCGTGATTACATTTTAAAAGGTCTTGATTTAATGTATACGATAAAGGTGGTCACACACAATTATTACAAGATTAGGTTTATGAAATAAAAGTGAAAAATTGAAAGAAAACCATTAAGAGACAATACTAAAAGATGAAAAGTATGAATTATGCATGATGATAAGTAAAAGGTTTGCTAATCAAATGAAAATTTGAGCTTAAAGAGACCCTT
The DNA here is from genome assembly GCA_026401315.1 of Dysphania ambrosioides. Taxonomy (NCBI): domain Eukaryota; kingdom Viridiplantae; phylum Streptophyta; class Magnoliopsida; order Caryophyllales; family Amaranthaceae; genus Dysphania; species Dysphania ambrosioides. The sequence continues at coordinate 25,354,062 of CM048657.1, forward strand.
CTTCATAATACACTTCAACTAAGTAAGGGTCTAGCTCATAAAGACGCGTATCTTTTAGTCTTTGAACATCATTGACTCCAAAATGAAAAGTAAATCAAAATATACTTTATGACATTTTAACATAAAATGAGTTTTAGGATAACACCTAAATGTACATTTAAGTAATGATGTACACCTAGGGTTTGCTTATGAAAAGAGTCAAATATTGATCAAGTCTAGAGAGACAAGAGATGTCTAGATCATTTCATCACAAACCAAAGGAAAATAAAACAAAAAGAAGTTTGCATAATATAAGTAAATTTCAAAAGATAAAATTCAAGGGAGAAGGGTTGCTTGATTAATTAAAAGTATACTAATCTATGAAGATGGTTCCTTGATTAAGGTGCTCAAAGTTAGGGTTTTGAGGCTTGATGTAGTAAGGAGTTGCTACTAATTCTTCACATCATAGGTAAAAAAGACATGAAAATAGAGGTTTAGGAGTTTATCATAAGAAAACATCAAGAGTGATGATTCTTTGGTTGATCAAGGCTCACTAAAGGTTACATAAAAGTTAAAATAAAGGTTCATGTAGAAGAGGTTTGCATCTTCCACAATCATTACAAAAAGAGTCCAATCTTAGGCTCTTGAGTGGAAGAAAACCACTAGAACCAAAGATGGATGGTGAATGGAGTCAAGTAGACAAAAACAATAGAAAAAGTATTAAATTTGAAAGGGTCCTTAGTGTATATCGTTGAGGGAAATTCCTTTGCTTGTGTCTTGATTGAATATAAGTTGAAGGAGTTATGGTTCCTTGTTGAATGAAGGCAAAGTACGCCTTGAATTCTCTTAAATATGTTTGAGTAAGTTGTATGAGGTTTTGAGAGGTTATTTTTGACAGAGTAACAACTTTTTGGAATGTGGAAAATTCAGACCCTTTGCTTATAAAATTTTGGGATGTAAATAGGAATGTTTTGCTTGAATGAAAAGATGCTTGAAAGGAGACATGAGCGCTTTTAAGGGAGCGCTTAAGGCTAGGTGTCAGAAGTTAGACGTTGGAACTAAAACTAAATCAAAATCCATTTCAGTTCAAGCACTGAAAGTAGGTTAAGCGTTAGACGCTTAGGCTTGGCGTCAGATGCCAAGTAGGAGTTAAATGCCCTAGCTAGGCGTTGGATGCCTGAAGTTCTTGCGTTCAACGCTAACTTCGATCGTTAGGCATTAAATCTCCGATCAACTTGGTTTTGCACATATTAGTGGGTTTGTTTTAGTGTTTAAGGTTTGATTTTTGTGTTTTGGGTTTTGTATTTGGGCCTAGGTAAGTGTTTTAGGCTTGATTTGTGTTTAGGGTCCTTTTGAGGGGTCGGTTTTGAGGTGATTTTGGGTTTTCACATACTCAATCTCGACCTAATCTAAGTCCACCCGCAACGGTTGGTTCGTCATTGAACCATTAGGCGGGGAGACAAGATTTTGTGTCTACATAATCCTTTCTAGATAGGAAACATTTTCTCAAAACACTTTTAGAAACTTTTCCTTATTACAAAATAAAACTTTAATTAAATTACTAAATATTTTTATTACTCTTATTTAGTCGAAAACTGCAATAATATTCAAAGTGGTAAAGCAAGGCATAGAACAAGCTACACACTATTAGTGTGATTTATAGGAAAATGCATGGCCAATCAACCATATGATTATTTTTATACTACTCATTAACTCATATAGGTATCTTTAAAAGTTTTGGTGCAAATTGTTATATAAATTTACTGTAGATAACTAGTCTTCCTCCTTTTTTAACTTGATAACATCAATGCGTGATGAACAATCATTAATTTACACAATTTTCTTTTTTCTTCTCCTGCTTTTTGTTATTCCTAAATTATGTACATCTTGAATATCTACTATGTGGTGTAGACATACAATATATGGGATGACTCTCCCTTATCCATTATTGACATATGATTTCAAAAATTCTCTCCTCTATGGAATCCATATTGATTTGTGTTTTCTCAACTCATGTCTATTAGAATTGTAAAAAGAAGTTAACCAACATCAGGGAAGACTAAGATGAAGATAAAACCTAATGCTTGACTAGAGTAAAATTCAACCATAGGAGTTATTACTTATTAGCGTAGAAAGTATGCAATAAGAATTTATAAGAAATTATGGAGAAACAAAACTTCATTTGTTTTGAAGGAATATATTCTATAGAAAAATGAGTTTTTCTAAAAAGGGGAAAAAACTTTTCAAGATTATGTTTGTTTATAATGGGGAAAGTTACTTTCCAAAAGGGGGCAAATAATTTTTCAAGAGTGGATTACATTTTGTTTTATAATGAAGATATGCCACATTTTCCTCTCAACTACTTTCAAATTTTTTTTCACTCCTACAATAGCGTCAATCCTTTCTTTGAAAAAGGAATGCTGACATGTGATTGGCTATTGAGTATTGACAAATATTAACACAGGACTAGGGGTGTCAAATCGGGTCTACGGGTCAGTTTTGGGTTGACTCATCGCAGATCGGTTCTTACAGGTTAAATCAGGTCAATTTGTCCTGTTAAGTTAGGTCATGCCATTATCAGGTCGGATTAAATCGGTTATTTACTTGCTAAGATTCGGTTCGGGTTAGGGTTGGTTCAGGTAAAATCGGGTCGAACGAGTTATAGCGGGTTTTTTTTTTTATTTCAAGTAAATTTTGAGTTAATTCAATTATGGTAATGGGTCACCTTGATTTCATTGAAATCCCATTTAGGCTTTATAGGGTTTGCATCGGGTCATTAATGACATGTTATCGAATTATGACTCGGTATTTGACTATTTTGTTGAATTTATCTCGGGTCATACCAGGTCATTTCACTCATTTCGAGTCTGCTCATGCGATAACTTATTTTTATATGATGGTTAATTCATAAAATGATGTCAATAAGTCATTGTAAAACAAAATATATTATGAGGAAATGATTATTAAATGGGTATTATCGTATCAAACTAGTATAGGATATGTATCTTTAGTGCATCAATATTTGATATGTATCATTGTATTATGAGTTAATGACTATTGTCTATATCAATTATCTACATTAATGCATATATATCATATAAATATATAATCAATTTGACAATTGGATTATTCTATCAAATACGAACATGTATCTAATATAGAAATATCTATCAAACAAACTGCGACTTAATTAGAAAAAACATAAGAAACAAAAGTTCTGTTAGGTTCTTAGCTGCTTTTTGTCTCCTTCGCCTCTTTCATTTAAAAAAGGTTTTCTTTTACTTTAGCTTCTCTTCATTCCTTTTATTCTTATTGATCGGATGAAATGGTTGACAGAAGGCGCGTAGCTCCTTATCAGCTTCTTTCTTCCTTCTCTGACTTAATTCCGCATCTAGGCTAGCTAAGTGTGCTAGGGCCTTTTTGCTATGTTATGAGGTGTGTGTCTTTCTTCCTGTGATTTGCTCCGCATTTGTAGTTCTTGTGTTTCGACTTCTTTATTCAATTGAATATGATAGATTTAATCAAATCAATAGTGAACACAGTAATTTGATATATTTATAATGCATAATTTTTAATATATACTTAAAAGTTATAACATACGATGACTTATGAAAAGTTGGAAAATATTAGTAGAGTTATAAATGCGCAATTGATGTGCTCATTTTAGAGCACGTTTACAACCCCATTTTAGTGTCGAGTCTTGCTATTTTATATTGGTTTTATGCACATTACATCCGGTTTTACCGTGATCTTGTCCTCGAGTTGTTTTTAGGTCATTTCAGGTACTTTCGATGATTTTGAGGTAAAATGAGACGTATTCAAGGTTTTGACATTCTTATCAAGATTTTAGATGTGCGTATCATAGCTTGGGTATACGTTCCAAGTCACTCTCAAATATCTCATAAACTCCATAAGCCATTAGACACTTCAAAGGAGCTGTTCAGCAAGGTTCAAGTGCAGGTTCAGATTCGACCGAATCTGACATCCATTCGGTCGAATGGAAGACAGGGATTCAAGCACATAACTCAAGCTCTCGGGAATAGCCGAATGAACACACATTCAGCCGAATAAAAGTCCATTCGGCCGAATGGTGGACAGGGTGCAAAAACACCAAGTTTCTGATATAGGAGAATGACATTCCCATTTGGCCGAATGGCCACTCATTCGGCTGAATCCTCTCTTCATTCGGTTGAATGGTCTTCTTTCCCGCAGTTTTTGGTTCTTTCTTTAGCCGGCGCTCGAGGGTTTTTCTAGGGTTTTACCCCTTATGTCCCTAGGGTATAAATACCCCCTTGTTTTGTAAATAACCCTCATGCCTACTTTGAGAGCTTTTGTGCCTCAACCTAGAACATCACTTTAAAGCTTTTCATTTCATTCATGCATTAGTTTAGATTTACAGCTTTCGTTGTTCTCATTTTCAAGATTTGTATTTCGGATTCGGATTCTCTTTCGTTCACGCTATTTCATTTATGCAAGGTATCGATTCTATTCTGTTTTATTTCGTTTAATGCTTTCAAGTATTGTTTTTCTGAATTTCATTCCTCTTGCTATTATCGTTGCTTCTTTTACGGTATTGATAGAGTAGTTGTCAGTTTTGTTATAGGTCTTCGTTTTTCGTTCTCTTGTTCATTACATTCAAACCGTTCGTGCTTTTAATCATGTTCTTTTTCGTTGTTTATGCCCTAGTCTTTATTACTATGTGTGAGTAGTTTTCTTAGGGGTTTGATTGGTGAAACCCTAGGTTGGCTCGTTCTTCATGCGTAGAGTTAGGATTTGAGATTGTTGATGATTGATTGATTGATATTCGATGCGAATCTTGTCCTGCCACTCGTTTGGAGACATAGGGCGATTATAGGTTGTTCATGTGGTTTATAGGGTCACAAACTTCCTCTCGTTATCTTGAGTGTCATGATTTATTGTTGACTGATTTTTCCTAATTTAGCGTATTGATAGTTCGATTATCCTTCCTAGGGTGGACTGATCTATCCCCGTTTTTCTTTCATAGCATATCATCGTTTTAATTCTTGCTTTACTTTTCTGTTATTAGTATATTTCTATCAAATCCCCATATAAACCCTTTGCATCAAGTGTAGAAACTATCGCCCCTTGTCCTTGTGGTTCGATCCCCGACTTACCACTACACTAGTTGTAGTAGTATTAGGGTGTTTACAAATTTTGTTTGCATAACTATTCTTTTAGTTAAACGACCTAAAAGAACGGTTATCAGCAATCATTTGTTAATATATACTTATATGTTATAATATAAGTTATAACATAATAATTAAATTAATAAAAATGCTTGGTTTCAAGGTTATTAGAAATTGGGTAAAAAATAGGTTGGGCAAAACTAGGTTACATTCACGTATATTCAGATTGTTAACATATCGAGTGAATTTGGATAACATATTGTCATAAATTGGGTCATATCGGTTATGTGTCAGGTTTAATCGGTTTTGGGTTCTTATCGGGTCGGGTTTAATCAGTTTTGGGTTCTTATCGGGTCGGGTTTAATCGGTTTTGGGTTCTTATCGGGTCGGGTTTAATCGGTTTTGGGTTCTTATCGGGTCGGATTTAATCGGTTTTGGGTTCTTATCGGGTCGGGTTTAATCCGTTTTGGGTTCTTATCGGGTCGAGTTTGTAATGGATCGGACACGGATCGTGTTTAGGTCTTCAAATATTGGGTCAAATCAATTTCGGGTTGCCTTTAGGTCGGATTGGGTTGATTTCAGGTCACACTTTTTGGGTCAGGATCAGTTTTGGATAGGGATGGCAACGGATATTGGACCCGACCCGGATCCGTGGATCCATATCCGTTTTTGCGGATATGGGTCTTCAAAATTTAGACCCGACGGATCCGGATCGGATCTGGGTCCTATGACTGAAAAACGGATTCGGGTACGGGTCCAACCATAATACCCGTTTTGGACCCGTTTTAGACCCATCTTGAAATATTTTTCGTGATACTAAAGTTCGACCATTAGTAAGAAGTATTCAAATTAGGTCGATTTGGGTATCCATTAAAAAAGAATGAAAAATTGATTTTGATAATATTTTTTAAATTTGTCTAATTTGAAATACAGTAATTTGCTTTATAATTCAATCTGAAAAATAAAGTTATTTTCTCATTAATGTATATGCAAATGTTCTAATGTGTATAATAAAGTCCATAATTTCAATTACAAATTCATTTTCCTAGTTACGGAGTATTATAGACAATAATATAATAGTACAAAAAATGTCTTTTCGCTCAAACTATCCCTTATGGTGGTGTATGGAGGACCCTAAAAATACACCTAAATATGCAAATCCGTTTTGGACCCGAATCTGGATCTTTACTTTTCATACCTGGCGGATCTGGATCTGAATCCATCCTTGAAAAACGGATCTGGATCTGGATCCATAAGGACCCGGTCCAGATCCAGTCCGTTACCATCCCTAGTTTTGGATAACTTATCGGGTCGATTCTAATTTTAAGAGCTACTTGACTACGTGAGAGCTACTATGACGAGTGACACTTCAAAAACCAAAAATAAATAATCTTTACCAGATTCTTACAATTCAAAATAGAAAAACTTCTGATGTATCTAGTAATCTAATATAACCGCAAAGTTGAACAGTTCATCGTAATAACAGAACCGATCTCAATTAGCAGGGCAGCAATGTAAGTAAACCTCCTCAATTTAAATCCATATATTCCGATTTTAATTGATGAATTGTCTTGCATATTACATTCTATATTATGTTCCCGAATCCACAATTTATATACTTGTTTTTGCACGAGATATTGATATTATGATGCTATTTCGTGTGTTGTGTAGTTGAATTTTGCAAATGACAAGTCAAGAGAGATGGTGTGTGGTGACCGGAGGCCGAGGTTTCGCGGCCCGGCATTTAGTCGAAATGTTGATCCGCTACGAGATGTACTGCGTTCGTATTGCCGATTTAGGCCCCTCGATTAAGCTTGACCCTTATGAGGAGGATGGAACCCTTGGCAAAGCTTTGTCATCCGGCCGCGCTCAGTATGTGTCCGCTGATCTTAGGGATAAGGCTCAAGTTGTCAAAGGTTTGATTCTTCGTTTTTAGGATTGAATGATTGATTACTCTGAATTGCTCATTAGCTTTTAAGAATGTCTGTCCATTCCCTTTCTCGGTTTTCGAGTATTAGGGTTGCTTACTTTGAATAGATTATTAGTTTTTGAGGTTCTACGTATAGCTGTGCATTCTCGGTTTTTGAAAATGATTAACCTGAAAACGTTATCCTTTGGTGTAATAAAAGTTACCTTTGAAGACAATATATCTTGATCTTTATCAACTTTAAGAGGTAACTTTTGTTATATAAAGGACATGATTGGATCAGGGTAATGCACTAGGAGAGTAATAAAAGTCAAACCAATGAAAGACAAGGTTATTGGAAGTTGTTTATAAAGGAAATGTAGTGTTGGTAGTGTGATAAAAGGGGAATTAATACCCTCATTTGAGGGATATTAGATACTCTTCACACCCCTAGAGTAGTAATTACTACCATAATGAAAGTAATAATCAATCTCCCAATTTCTTCTTCTTTATACCACTCTATAATATCTTTTTTTCCACCTCATCCTCTTATCACCACCTCTATTTACCTTTATTTTTCATTAATTTAACTTTTATCACCTCTTTAATCCATCTCCTTTAATCCAAGCATGACTTAAGGTCACAAGATTTTGTGTTTCTAGTACAGTGATTTTCATCGTCAGAATTAGAGAACTGTATTAGTCTTTTTTCCAATGTAGGACAAGTCTTGTCTTATCTGACAATGTAGTACTAGATAAATTTTGTCAATGTGTTTTGGAGGATCATTAGGGTGCTTACTTTGCCTGATTCATTAGTTTTAGAGGATCTATATGGAGCTAGGAGCCATAGTCGGTTTTTTAAAATTACTTAAAAATGTGAATACATTTGATATTACTATGATTTCTAGTATTTCCATTTAAAATATTGGAAATAAAGAATCTATTAGTGTATTTCAAATCTAACATACAACAAGGTTCTGTACGAACTGCCGAAGGTAGTACTAAGTAGACTTTGTTAGAAAAGAATATATGTTTAGGATTATGAGGGTATTTACTTTGCATGGATAATTGGTTTTAGAGGATTTAGATGAAGTTTAAAAGTTGTTGTTTGTTGTTGTAGTTTAAGTTGGGATGACAAGTTGTAATGTTTTGCAGCCTGTCAGGGTGCTGAGGTTGTGTTTCATATGGCAGCACCAGATTCTTCAATTAATAATTACAATCTCCATCGTTCCGTTAATGTTGAAGGTGAACTTGATTGGTTACATGTAGAAGTATTTGAATTGAAAATAACTGCTGTGTACTGATTAGAGAATCGCCAATGTAATTTCTACGTGGTTTCCATTTTTTTTTGTGTTATAGGAACAAAGAATGTGATTGAGGCATGCGTTGAGATGCAAGTGAAGAGATTGATTTATACTAGCTCTGCTAGTGTAGTCTTTGATGGAATTCTTGGGGTTATCAATGCAGATGAAACTTTATCCTATCCAGTTAAGGTATTAATTTGATTGTGCAACTCTCTCTGTTTGACTTTGTATGAATTTCGAATTCTCTATGTCGAGCCAAATATGTCCATAAGTAACATGAGACCGTGAGAGGAGAAGAACTGTTGGTTAGCTTGATATCCTTGTCCGAAAAAGAAGAATTGGTTGCTTTTTTTTTTTTTTTAATGTTTTTGCATTGTTGGCTTCCTATTTTTAGCTCAGTTGTTAAAGTAAGCTAATCATACTGCACATGACTGCGGGCTTCATTCTGGAAGAGGTCATTTACAACAAATTCAAAGCAAGAAGCTTTTACTACTTCTCAAACCTTTTTTGTGCACTTTCTTTTACTTATTATATTTTTGGTGTTCAAAATTCTTAAAATGGAGATTCATATTTCTTGATGGAGTTCCATTTCATCCATTGAATACCTTCATGCATATTTCATCAACTGAATACCTTCATGTGTAACTGTTTCTGTTGGCCTTCCTTATTATTTCTTTTATGTCTACTCTGTCCTAGTTTGTACACAAGTTTCTGACTCCCTTAACCCTATGGTTGGTTGTCTTAGCATAATGATTTTTATTCAGCCACGAAAGCTGAAGGAGAAGCATTGGTCTTGAAGGCAAATGGTGAAAAGGGGCTTCTCACTTGCTCCTTACGTCCCAGCGGTATCTTTGGCCCTGGTGACAAGCTATTAGTTCCATCTCTAGTTGATGCTGCAAGGGCTGGAAAGTCAAAGGTATACTTCCTTGTAGTCCTTATAAATGCTTTTAGTAAGTTATTAAATAGTTAAAGACTCAAAGATGGAAAGTGCTGAAGATATGTAATATACCTTAACATTGAAGGCATACTTACATAGGCCAGCATACTTCTGATTTGGAGCCTTTTGAGGAAAAAGCGATATAGACAAACAGGACATCTAGACTCATTGGCTTGCAAAAATGTTACATATACTAAAATTTTTGAGTTCCTACTGGAGTTTTTCTTTATTTTATTTGTAAAATTTGAACTCAAAATTTGGTTTCAGTGTTCTAAGGTAGCTGGTCATGTGCATTGTTCATTCCTTGAGAACTAGTTTTCAGAATCAATGTAGGAAGTGACTCATGTAGGCTGGATTATGTTTAGAGACACATATATACTCTTCCATTAGATGAAACATACTTTAGATTTTTTCTTTACATTTATCATGAATTCCTCTAGGACGTTGTGTCACAAAACTTTCAAATTTCAGTATAGCTTCATATTATTGTCAGCACAATCAAATATTTCATTTTTTTGAAGCTCTGAAAGGTTTCTTACTTGGCATGGTATTTAGACTCCACTATGAGTATCAGACTTTCAGATATGGTATCAAAAGTTAATGTCAGCTATGTTACAAAATGGTCCATGCTTTTAGTCCAAAGCAAAGTGTCAAGTTTCCCTATGTGTATCTGAATGTCTGAGTGCTTGACATGGGTACTTGAGGTGAACTAATACCTGATAACATAGCTTATGGAAGAGTTCTTTTTTTTTTTTTTTTTTTTTAATTATGCAAGTTTCTGATTGTATTATCCTATTGATATATCTGCGTAAAGCATCATATAAGCCTAGATAGCCATCTTTGTATGTTTTATTTGATGCTTTGTCCAATCAATTTGTTTTAAAGTTTAGTGCCTACTATTTTAGTTAAATCATCTCCTACAGAATTCCTATTCTGATGTTTTGTCATTTACCGACTGTGGGACCCAATGGTTGAGCCATGAAACCACCAATTGTGGGTGGTAGGGAGCTCAAATTTAGGAGTTGAGGTTGGTCAAAATTTGAAAAATTGAATTCATCCTCTTAGGAAAGAACTCGTGTGCTTTTAAGGATAGAAGAAAACTGAAAAAAGGACTACTATTTTTGAATGGATGAAAAATATACTTCATTTGGGATTTAGCTAAGAACACTATACAAGTGTCATTTAGACTAGTATTCTTATTTATGGCTCTTTAGATTAATACTTTGTGATAGGATACAAAAAATATTCACATATTACTTTTTTTTTTTAAAAACAGGATGGCCAAAATATTAAGCTAATTAAAAATGGAAGGTTTAAAATCAAAGGACTCTTTTTATAATGATAGTGAAACAAGAAAGGAGATTTACGAGTGACAGTAGTTGAACCAGTGATGTCTTTCATTTCCATTATACTTGTTGACTTTTAACACTCATGAAGGGGCTGGACCTCTACCCCTGATGGAATCTTCTCTCCTAGAGGAACTTAGGGGACTTGGGGGTTTCTAGACAAGGCAAGATAATAAAAATTTCTTTGTTTGATGACACTGAAATATTATTTTTGCATGTATTGGTTTTCCATCTAAATTCATAGCACCACAATAAATCAAACTGATCATAACCCAAGTTAAATTGAGGGAGAGGTAATGAGTTTGTGGTGCAACTTTAGGTAAAATATTAATGATAAATGGTTTGGTCTCCAATCAATTTTTGTTTTCTTTGTTGATTATCTACTAGAACTTATGAACTAGAATTTTTTTAATGAACGGTATTGAATATCATTATAAGGATAACATGTATTTTAGAGTAACGAGCAGTTGTGCAGATCATGACCTGTAATGTTCCATGTAGCTTACATTTAATTTATTACTAGTATTTCAATTTTTGACCTTGTGTCAAAAGGCTTCTAGAGAAGTACTCTCCAAACTTACTATGTTTCTTTTCCTCTTAAAATTTTAATGAAATTTTTTCCATGTCAAAAAAGAAAGCTCAAAAGAGTACCACTTCCATTTATCCAATTTGAGGTATAGTTTTCCTTATTATCTCTTGTGTTATAACTTTATTTCATGCATGTTAACTATCTAGTTCTATTCAAGGAAATAGGTTGGAGGCCCACCTGCTTTCATATTCTTCTTTCAAAGCCCATATTTTATACTTACTTAAACCTATCGTTTTCAAATGGGTGTTCATTATTATGAGATGATTTGTTTATTAGGTTAGTGTCCTATGCTTATGTTTTTAGAAAAAGTTGTGCCTTTGCTAATGGTCCTAGAGTTGTGGAATCAGCATTTGGTTTGTCGAAGACTCATGCTGCATTTCGTTTCTGCTGCCATTTAAAATTGACAAATTGGGAAAATTCACTTCATCACTGCTTATTGAAGTTTTCCTACATAATTTCTATATCATACTTGAAAAACATTATACAGAAATCAGAGGTTCTAAATAATAGTGGTGACTTAGTGAGAGTTCTAAAAAATTAGTATCAATGATGCACAGTAGCTTTATAACGTATTGTGGCAACTGATGTGCTAAGCATAATAGTTGATTAGTGATGTGATTTGATTTGAAGACCACTGGCAACAAAATGGCATCCTCCAAAATTGCTAGTTGAACCTATACTAATGGAATGACCTCTACTGGATTTCATGCATTTACCATTTTCTTCCAGTTCGGCTGATTGCCATTAGAGTCCAACTGATGCTCATTTGTGAACTATACTTATGTCCCTAAAGGATGCATATACTACAATTGCATTCTAGTTGCTCCTTACACTCATTGATGAAAAATAATGCATTGTGTCTTTTCTTTTCCGTAGAGCGTGACTTGCATTTTGTGAAGACCATAAAGAAGTCACGAGTTAGCATTTAAATGGACTGATCAATATTTGTAATTTGTGGGGTGCAATGAGAACTGAGTCTTTGCAATTCAGTTGTTTATGGTTGGACTCAAAATCATTTTCAGATTATCTTCATTTTTTTTCTTTCCTCTTGTTGTGATAAGTGAGACTAGTTGTGATTTTTTTTTTTATGCAACTAAGCCGCTAATGACATTTTTGTGTATGTTGAACATAAAACAGTTTATCATTGGAGATGGAAATAATATGTATGACTTCACCTATGTTGAAAATGTTGCCCATGCTCACATATGTGCTGAACGAGCTCTAGCATCAAAAGGCACAGTAGCAGAAAAAGCTTCAGGACAGGTGATTTTCCATTCAGATTTTTTTCCGAGTATTCTTCTTACTTCCACAGTTTCACCCACATGCTATTAGGGGAGATTTCCCAGATGGAAAACTATTCATTACTCCCATTGTCCTACAATTAAGTTACTTATATTATTTGGTGGTCCTACAATTTTCTTATAAGTTATACTTGTTCTGCCTATTTTTACAAGAGTTTGGCTTTACACCCACCTACTTAATTTTCCGCTCTACTTTTCTGCTCTCCGCAATCTCCATGTAAAAGTAGATTTTAGCTCAATTTTAGGATGAAGTATATAGGGTTTTTGGTGCGTTTGAGAATTAATTAACTCTGAAACAGTTGACATCATGAAATTCTGACAAAATTGGATACAATATTGTTCCCAATATCTAGTTGCTTACATTTTCATCGGTGGTGACTTTGGTGTGAACTCCTATGTTTTTGGTGACGTGCTTGCAATCAATGTGATCCCCTGATCCCCTCTCTTTGCTCATGGTTTATTCCATATTACCAAGGAGTTAACTATTGTAGTTTCTTCATCATAGTAAGAAGAGTAAACTCTTTATTAGCATCTTTAAGTTGAAATAGTTTAGAATCTTTTTTTCTCTGCAGGCATATTTTATTACAAATATGGAGCCAATCAAATTTTGGGAATTTATGTCACTCATACTTGAGGGTCTAGGTTATGAAAGGTATCTTTTTTCTTCTTTTTGTTTTGTTATCTCTCTGTTTTATGCCTCTCTAATTTTTTTCCACTTCCTTTTTAGATTTCACTATATGTTTTGGAGTTCAAACAAAACTAATTTTGTCCAAGCAATGTCAGAGACTTGTCATATGTGACAGCATTGATTTTTCCTCCCTCATGCTGTGTCTTGTGTATGCAAATGGAGTATGTCATGTTAAAATTTACTTGAGGAAGAAGTGCTTATAAATTACCCCCATAATGGCATGGCATCTTGAGTATCAAAGGTTAGAGAGAAAACATATATGCCCGGACAATCTATCTGAATATGGTGTTTTCAAGTGAAAATGTGTTCCCTATTCTCGCCTCTCCTTTCCATAAAACAAAGGAAAGGTTAAAGTCAAGTCTGTCGTATTGTTAAATGTTTACTGAATGATACTGAGAGACATTGCTGATACTCCAAATTGAACAAGCTTTCAGAACTATTGGAAAACTACTTTTCTTAGAGGTATCAGACAAAAAAAATTACATTTTTGCAATTTTAATCTCAGTGAGACCTTTCAATATTACTGGTAATGACATTCATGCCAGTGGCATAAGAGTGACAATTTTTTTAGAGTGCAAGGAGGCTCTATAAAAACAAAGAAGGATAAGGGTGTGGGTCTGTGTGTGTGTGTGTGTGTGTGGAGATAAGAAACAGAGGCGGAGTAATATAGGAGATCTTGGGGGAAGGTCAATTCTGTCAAAAGGCATTGCTAACTTCTAAGATGTTTGATATCTTTCCTTTTTATGCATTATTGCTCTTGTTTGATGATTTCTGAGACTAGAACGTGAGCAGAATCATCTCTCAAACCTTGTACAAAAGCAATTCTTCTGAATGCCTTTTTTAAAGACTTTTCTTCTGATTAACCATTTTCCAAATCAATTACTTTTCCAGTAAATGGTTGTCTCCCTCTTTCATTTATGTTCCATTCCAGTAGTTGTTTCCCTTACTGTGCTATACAGCTATTGGAAGATATTCTTTTTGCCAAGTCCTAAGTAAACATCTCAGATTTGTGCTTGGAAAATATTATCTAAGAGGAGCTGCAAACATTTTTTGAAATTGTGTGAAATAACCTTATGGATGCCCTAGTTTCAATTGAGGGGGGTATGTGCTACAATTAATGAATGGGATAAACAAATAGTATATAGAGGTGAAAAAATGAGAATGCTTCTAGGATTTGAACCTATTACCATCTCCCATTAAATGCATCCTAAGACCTTTGCAATTACAATTAAACTAACAACAGTATACTGATTTTATAGCCTGATTCACCTAACACAAAAAACCTAACAAAAAAAAAAAAAAATCTTGTGGGGGGTGCAGAACATCTCTGCCCCCATCTCCACCATTACCTTTTGTTGATTAAGATGTGTAAACCAATGAGCTTCATATGTTCATTTCACTAGTGTTTATTTAATGGGATCAAATCCTGTTTGATTATTGTGAGATCAAACTGTTGCATCCAAATAATTTACTTTTGTAAACCTCTTTTTTGATGCAAGGTGAAAATAATTGGTCTTTTGTATTTGTTACATATCTTATCACATGGTGAAGATTTTGTTGTTTAGCTGGTCTCTTAAATTTAATGTTTTCTCAGGCCGAGGATAAAGATTCCAGCATTCATTATGATGCCTATTGCGCATTTGGTGGAGTTTATTTACAAGTTATTGGCCCCTTATGGTATGAAAGTTCCACAGCTGACACCTTCAAGGATTAGACTCCTTTCTTGCAACAGAACTTTTAATAGCTCTAAAGCCAAGGATCGCCTTGGCTACACACCCATTGTGTCACTTCAGGTTCATCTATTTTCCTTAGTAATGTCATTCTCATCTCTTAATTACAAACTGCTATAATTGTTACTCTTAATAAATAGATATTCAAGTTTCTTTTTGTGATTCTCTAACAAAATACTAGTGTAATCTTTGCTGCTTTTTGGTGTCATAGGAGGGTCTTGAGAGAACAATTGAGTCCTACTCACACTTGAGAGCAGAGCACCTGCCTAAAAGAGATGGACCATCTAAAGTGCATAAATATCTTGGAGGTGGAAGAGGTAGTAAACTTTTAGCTCATCTAGTGTTCCTGTATATTATTTTCTTTGCTCATGTGAATTTGTTATTATATTTGATGCTAGTGAAAAGTGAAAACACATTGTTTCCTTATGAGTGAATTTCAAAGACATGTAGCACTTGAATATATCAAGGACATGGTAAATTTGGAATTTTTAATAGGATATATAAATAATTGAATCCTGGTACAGAAAGAACAAGAAGAAACTACAACTCTAACAAACGGAAAGTAAAATTTTATGGTAGATATGTATTTGGGTGCTCATACCGAAAGTCTACTAGCTAGAATAGTGGCGCCAAAAATTGGTCCCTCTTTGACTTTAGGTTGATCACAATTCCTTCTATTTGGAGAAGGAATATAGAACCTTGAGTCTAGTTGATTAGTCAGTGTTGAAAATTTGGTATTGATATGGGATTTTAAGTCAATTGGACGCCATAGTTTTGTAAGAAATCACAAAACTTCATATGTATTTGATACTTAAACTTTGCTGTTCCACTTTTTCACCTTCAATTAATTATGGAGTATTTTTTACTGAAAATGTTACGTCTTTGCTGTCTTTTCTTTATTTTATTAATACTCGTGTTTTTTTTGGCAATTTTGTGTTAACAGTCCCTCTCCTTTTCTCTTTTCATTTTACTTGGTAAAACTTTGAGATCCTCCTGTATTATTTTTCCTGCAAATAGGCAGAAGAGCAAATATTCAAAGCCTTGAATACCAAGCAATATGCTAATTTAAGAAAAATGTCCTGTAAGAAAATCTCCAATTAAGCATGAATTTATCATACCACTCCTTTCCTACGCCTGTTAACACTCTCTTTTGTTGTACCTTTAAGGAGTCTAAGCTCTTTGATACCATTTATGCCTAGCACAGTTTCCATAATCAGTTTGCAATTGATCTACTGTGGCCACCTCTATATATTTCAAGCTCTCTTTTGTTGTACCCTCATGGAATCAGAGCTCTATGATTTCTTTTATATCCTGTATTTTTCACTATCAAATTAAAATTGATCTTCTAAAAAGTCTCAATATCACTTTTCTATCAAGCTGATTTCTAATTGACTTAGATCTTTGAGATTCTTGCATAAATTCTTGATTCAACAGTCAATTTAACTAATGGGCTCATAGGATTCAGTCCAAGTTTTATAGGAGAAGAGCTAGATCTTGATGATTAGTACCTTTCTGTGGTTGACAATCAGCTGTGTTAGGGCAAAGGGAGAGTAAAGATGATAGCTGCTTTATGGTCTTTGTTGGAAACATTTTGGGGGGTAGGGTGGTGGAAAGAATAAGAAAGATATGGAGGGCTATCTTAATGGCTCTGCTAATCAAATAATATGAAAGTCTACCAAGCATGTTCCACATTTTTGCTAATCTATTATAGAGGATCATTAACCTAGTAACAATCCTTTTGAACATGTTTTGTGGGAGGTCTAGAATAAGATTCACAGAGTTTTACCCTTAGCTAGTAAGAACCAGTAGTAAGGCTACTGTAACTTACTCTGTATTAAAGAGGTGGGTAAGTTTGCTGGAAGTCAATTTTATTTTATGTATTATTACATAGTTTGTCACTAGTTAATTTTTTCTTTTTTCTTTTCTGTATTATAAGAATGACTTGGATGGAAGGAGTTAGAAATGATGAATGAAAATGGGTTTAGAGGAGCATGTAATACTAAATAGAGTGTAACGGAGATCGAGTATCTTTGTGAATGATGCACATTAGATATCTCATGGTTCACAGTTGACCCCATCTTTTGGGATTTGAGGGCTTCGAAATCTTTGTTTTGATCATTGACGTTGGTAGTTAGTTTAAAAACAGAGGAATGTGCTGTATATGACCTTTTATTTTGTAGTTACCATTATCACTATAACCATTATAGTAATGACTAACAAAATTCCATAAATTCAATTCTTGATGAGCATCTTCGTTAATTTTTATTGAATGGTATACTTCTTCTTCCCCTCATCCATTCCCTGCCATTCTTGCTCCCCTCTGTCCAAATCTAAGGAAAAGTTAGAGAAGTGACCTATTAGTTTATGTTATTCTGTAGTTTTCTACATCACAAGTCATGATTTGAGATAACTATGAGGTAGAAAATAAAACATTGAAGATGAAAATCAAACTTTGATTTGATTGATTAGTAAAAAAGTTCTGATTTGGAAGACACTGATCAGAATTTGACCCACAGTACACCTTGGCTTGTGTTCTTTCTATTCTACACTCATCGCCGTAATCAATTTTTTTGTTTCATAAGGTACACAAGAAGAGAAGGGACTTTTGCATGAGAATTTCGTGATGGAGAAAGCTAAAATGACTTAGAGGACAGGAGGAAGAAGATGAAGATGAAGATTAAGGGTTTGATTGGGGGGTGGGGGTGTCAAAATATTAATTGTTTTTTATTTTATTTTAGGCGAAAAAGGTCTATGTGACATTTTTGTTTGAAATACCAAAGTGGTAGAAGGGTCTTTTTTTTTTTTCAATTCCAAAAGGTATTACTGGGCTCTTAAAGGCACATGAACAAGTGACCATGCTTCGGTTTGATTCTTATCTAGGATATGTTAGAATATGCACAATCAGTGTTTCCTTTGTTTGATTGAACTGTTTGTATTTTGTGCCAATTATGCAACTTGACCGTGATGATTGTCTGAAATGCAATATGCTTAGCCTTAGCTTATGAGCCTCTAAGGTTGAAATTTTTGTTTTTCAAGTATTTCTTTCCCTGTTCAATGTGCCCGGAAATCTCCTATGAATGCAGATGATTCAGGCATTCCCATTTGAAATCAACCTATATTTTTCAAGAGTAGCTTTGTAAATGGATTTGCAAGGCATAAACTGACTATATATCTAGGTCTTCAACAATATTGTTGTTACTTGCCAATAGTGAGAAGTATTTTCTCTGGAAGAAGATAACATAAGTGGAATTATTTGTAGTCATTCAGTGATCAATTTCCTGTCCTGTCATTCAGTTGACGTAGTTAACTTAATAGGAAATCATTCCTTCTTATGTATTGGAAGAAATGAAAAAATGGAGAATCAATCATCCTATCATATTTCTATTTGTATTCTGGTTTATTTGTTTTGAATTGGTACTCTAATATGCATTCTTGTCTGAATAGTTATCTTTGATCCTTGTCTTATTAGTGTAAAATCATGTTTGACTGCTTATGTTGTTCATGAAGATGTATTGGTACTTGACCTCTTGCAGTTGCTGATATACTCTTATGGAAGGACAAAAAGCAAAGCCTAGCCACCATGCTTATTTTCCTTGCATTTTACTACAACTTTGTTGCATCTGGATACACCATTGTTACAACAATCTTCAAGATCATCTTGATGGCTGCAGTTCTTCTCTACATTCATGCCAATTTGCCTGAAAGAATGTATGCTTGGTTTGTTCTGTCTATCTTGCTCCATCCTCCCTCTTCCTCTTGTCCCTCTCCAAAGTCGTCTACTTAGCCCCCTTCTCCCCTTCTCCCCTTCTCCCAACCGTGAATATCTTTTTGTTATGTACCAAAGAAATAACTGAAAAATGAAGCTTGCTGTTTCTACTTGTGAAGTATTCTGGGTACCACATTGAAATGTAGGGATGTATGCTGTACTACTTGGTTTTGATTTTGGCTTAGGTTTAAGACCATGTTAAAATAATTCTGGGTTTTCAGATTTTGGTAATGAATCCTAATGAAATACAGAATAAGACCAAACATTTTCAGCATTTCTGTCGATGCATTTTAATTTTTGTTAAAGCAAATATTTGTCTAATTGCTGAGATTATTCAATGATATGTTTCTGTGAACATATTTTATTTAACAAGCCCATGATTTTGTCCACATCTAAAAGTTATGGGATATGGACACTTTCGCACATTTTTGTCTTAATTCTTTCAGCACAAATGCGTGATTTGCTTAAGAAAGTATTTATTTTGGGTTATTCAGTTCATTTTCAACAAAAACCTTGAGTTTAAATTCAAACCAAAAGTCTCTTTGGTAAATTGAGTCCAAATCTAAACTGAATCAACCAAAAAACTTTCAAATCCGGTTTCTAATCTGGTTTTTTACTTCTGATCAAGTATAAACAACTTAGATTACAGTGTATAAATCAGATAGTAAATAAAACATGACCAATTAACTTGTTTTTGGCGTACTCTTCAGCCATCTATGAAAAGGTGGAATCTTCTGTAAGGTGCTTTCCATCTTAAAGTGCAGCATTTACCAATTCTCTTATAGTATGTTTGTTACTTGTATTTGAATCCATTGATCTGCAGAGTATTAATTCACAATTTGAATGCCCCAAATCTCTTTTAGTACGTTTGTTAGATGCTTGAAGCTTCATTGTGCAACTCTTTCAACTCCATTTTAGTCAATTTTGTATCCTGTTACCTTCGTGCAATGTTGTCACTTTGACTAAGTCAAAAAATAACAAAGCTATGGCCATCCTCTGACAAAATTTAAAGTTACCTGAATAGACTTGATTATGAATTCTACCCACATATACTTTGACCTTCATGACCATATCTTATATGATCTGACCTGAACTGACCCATAGACCTGATTTGATAGATCTACGTCTTCCTTTATAATGTTTTGCATGATTGGAGTTTATTTCTATTGCCTTGATAACTGGTGACTTCTGGTCCCCCTTCTTTGTTCACTTTTTACATTGTGTGAAATTTGTAAATATTATCCTTTAAAATGACAGTTGATGAATTGAAGCACATTTAGCTAATGTTCAAAAAGGGATATTCTCTGTACAGATTTGGATGCAATGTTGAGAAGGTTCCTATTTCAGCTTTCCACTGCTCTGAGGAGAAATCACGAAAAGCTGCTCTTTCAGTTGTTTCTCAGTGGAATTCTGCAGTTGGTATCTTAAAATCACTTTGCAAGGGCAATGATTGGACATTGTTTCTTAAGGTAATGTTCTCTTCTATGGTCTGATAAGCGTATTTTTCCACTTTTTCTTGAATGTGTGACTGTGTTAGTAAGACATGGACATCTTATGATAATTTTGCGTGTTTTGTTAATATTGGGCTAAGTGTCATAACCATATCTGAGTGTCAAGTATCAGATGCGGGTACTTGCAGAAAGTGAAGAGTCTGAGTGACTTACATCACATTATCATTTATGTTTTTTATCCCAATGTATTTTTTTTATATATTTATGTTATTGTAGCATGTTATCTGCTTGACATTGAAAATGATCATTTGTGACTCTTAATCTGCATTTACAACCTTTAATAGAACTTCATATTTTTTCGGTCAGATGCGTTTGTAAATTTACAATGAACACAAAATCTGAGCCTTAACTCCATAAGGATTTGGGGAGAGGTGTGTTGTAAAATCTAGCCTAGGAGATACTATACAGAAAGATTGAATAAAAAACAAAAGATACTATAGAGAAAGAGAGAAGATAATTTTGATTATGAATTATCATAGTTTAAGGACCATTAATGGAAGATTGTAAGGAAGAAGAAGAAGATATTTTTGATTAATATTCCAAATTTACAGCTATACAATCATCGTAATGATATTCAAGTTTCTGAATTCTGAGAGGCTTGATTATCTCCTAAAGACTAACCTGAATGCTTAACTAAGCTGTCATCAATTTTCAACATTGAACATAACTCAATACTACCTGATTTTCCTTATTTCTAGAGCTAATAACTCTAAAAATAACTATTTTCTTCCTTTAGCTACTAACAAAATAATTATTATGCCTCTACCTATTGTGTCCTTCCCTTAATACTGATTTTTTCTGTAATGTTATAGTAGACATTTGATAGTTATACTAGGCATGACTGTTAGCTATGGTATATCATAAACAGTTTAGGTATTAGCCATTTCAATTTTCACTGATGCAGTTTCTCTGTTGAAGAACAAAATTAGGAGAGTCAAGATGATGAAGAAGATACATTCTTCGCATTAATGTTAAAACGTCCATGAAAGAGCCTGGAGAAAAAAAGAAAAATTCTACAAAATGATACTTTACCTCAGAATAGTGCCTCCTAAGTCTATCTCTTGTCTATGATCACTGATTATGGTTTCTCATGGGGTTTTTTTGACAGTGGTATACAAGGGAATTTATGTGCAGAGTTGCTATTCTGATACACCAAACAGCAGTTGGTGTACTCTGTCTTGTACTTGGTTTGCAGTGCTTCATGTAAATTGTTAAAAAATGTCACATGTTTCTTTTAGTAAAAGGCAATTTCAAATGAACACTTGCTTCTTTTTTTTGCACATTTGATTAAATATTAGTCAAATCACATTGAATGCAAGCAAATCAAAAGTTGAACTATTATGCTCAGGTAACTGCTGTGAATCCTCTGATGCTCGTTGGATTATACAGTTGGTTAATAATGGTTCATTCATCTCTCATCTTTGGAGTTAATGCATTTGGGCCTATTAATTGGGTAGGAAGTTAGAAATAGACTAATGATTGTTGAAGATGTGTTGAAGGATGTAGTAGACTGTATTCAACAGAAGCATGTTGAATCTTAACCATTATTCTACAGAAGCATGTTGAATCTTAACCATTATTCTATTTCTTGTAGTTTTTCAATATCCTTTTTTCTTTAGGAGCCAAAGAGTTCAGTGGTAAATTGGAAGAGTTGATGTAGACAAAAATAAGTTATTGTTTGATGATAGAGGGTTACATATGGGGATCTGACTGGTCAGAACTGAAAGGAGGGAATTAGAGAGAAGAGATTATAGTGAAAACAATGATGGCAATGATGAAAGGGTTCCAAGATAGAGGAGAGGGATTAGGAATTATATACCAAAACTTATCAAAATACTGCCATTTTCTCCCCCTGTCAAACTCTAGATGCCTGTCATGCTCTAGATTTTGGATGTCCTAATTTGACTGCTTTTCGTGAGTAAATTTTTTCACCTTTTGATATCTGTGCTAGATATACTCATTATTTGTATAAAATAAACCAAGTCATCATGGGACAATGGGTGTATAGGAGGATTCTCTATCTTCTACAATTCGGTTTCATACTTTATTTTTGGTTTATCTCTTACCTTGAGATGATACAATACTCTCTGTACCACCTGGTGTGACTTAAACAAAAGATGACTAGCTCATAACTTAAGGTTGTCAAAGACTGTGGAAGGGACTGACTTACCACCTGAAATAAGCAAGGTAATTATTATATGGGAATAAGGAAAAAGTAGTTAGGATAGTATTGATGCCTTCGTTCGAGAGGAAGGGACTCTCCACAAGTGTCTATACTGTTCGTAATGATTTCTTGGATTCCCCCCCCCCCCCCCCCCCCCCCCAGCTATTCTTCCCTTTTTATTTACAATGCCTCGCATGTTCTCGTACTAACCGTAAAATATTCCTTACAATATTCCTTGACCCTCTTCGTTTGTGCTCCCACTGGAACCAAAGAAATGCTTCTCCATCTAGGGCCACCACTGCTGCTTCTAGTTTGTCTCCTTCATTCAACCTGTAAAATTGGAAATACCTTTCCGCTTGAAGGATCCATCCATCAGGATTAAATCCGTCAAAGCTGGGTAGGTCTAGCTTCTTGGTTCGCCAACTCGTTCCCAACTCCCCTGAGTGCCCTTCGACTGTTGAAGCTTGCGGGAAATCCTCCATATTCTGGGCTTCTAGGCCCGAATAGCCTCCCTGATTCGGTGCTACCGCTTGCGAGGGTCTCTACCCCATTTCCAGATGTGGGGTCTTAATCCTCTGTGACAACGAGGCAACCTCAGCTCTGAGTTGCTGAGCCGTCTTCTCCACAGCCTCATTAGTATGCCTTAGGAATCTTATCTCCATCGCCTCTGTGTCAGGGCCTATACGATTTTCGCATCCATGACCGCAATCTCCGCTTCCATCGCCTCTAACCTTTGTGCGTTCTGCTGATTTGGCTGATCCTTCCTTGTGCACGCCTCTTCCTTGAGTATGTCTTGATTATCGGTGGTCTTGAGTTGTCCCTTGCAGATTGATGCTGGAAACTATGCCAATCACATAATACATACTTCACCATTCAATTTTCTTCTATCGTAGAGTAGGATGTTCACTTGTTCAGTGATGAGTTGGGTGCTTTCATTGTGATGATGAGAATTCTTGAAGTTGTATTCTCAAGTTATGTTTGGACTATCCTACAATAAGCATGTTAATGTATTCATTTATGAAAGATAATGTAAATATGAAATTCTCTATCTATTTCTTATTCTAATTATTTTGATCTCCCATGCTTCATTGCTGAAGACTAGATATTGTGATAATTTCTTGTAGTTGCAATTCACTATTAATTCTACTGGCTTTTGTGGAAAACTTGAATCATGCTCAAGTGTATTCTCTTATTGTTTCTATCGTAGGTGATTCCACAATGAAAGGTAAGAACAAGGGTGTTAAGAATGTACTTCGTATTATTTTTCCCTCTTCCCATTTGCTTTAGCATATCTTCTCACGTTTCCAGCATTCCGTAATGACGGGACATATATGATTCTTTTGACATATTTTGACCACAATTTTTAAGTACTGCATTGTAAAATAATTAAAGATAAATCTATTTCAAGCATAGTAAACTTAAAGAATTTTTAACAGTTAAATTATTACGTTGTAGAATGATATAATTCCCTAACAAGTTATTGTTAATAACAACTTTTCTGTTCCCACTGATGGAAAAGGTTTTACACCTTTGGTCTAAGTTTGTAGTCATTGCAGTTTATACAGCCATTATGAAAGCCAGTAATAGCTTTAAAGTGAAAAACTGGATTGTAGTGGCGTAATTCCTTGATAAGAATTTTGCTGCTTAATTAATTTAGAAGGACAACTTGGGCTAAATGAATGTAATCTTTTGTAATGGTTCCTATTGATGAAGCAGGTTGTCCTGACACTTCTGATTATCAGTTTATTGGGATTCATCTCTATTCAGCAGTTATATTTGGCTGGTGCGCTTCCTTTCTAACTCTCACGTCATATTTTTGTCCCTGTATGCAGATTTCAAATGTTGTTTTGTCGTGTTCTTGTCAAGCTTATTTGTAGTTGTGCTTTTATTTGCATTGCAGGAATGCTAATAATCTTTGTAGCATTCTACATCTATGATAAGAAAGAAGAAGAAATTCATCAACTGGTCTCAAGGGCTATCAAATTCGGCAACGAGTTGAAACCCTACTTGATGAAAAAAGTTTTGTAGGTCTAGATCTCTTCAGACGTGGCTTGCTTTGAGTCTGGGATGACATGAATCATGCAGGCGTGGGTGCTCCCGCCCCTTTTCTTTATTTCCAGTCTTCACTCGGGGGTAGGTAAAAGAACATTTTGTGCCTGTTCTTTTCCAACCCTCTGAGACATGTACAGCTTCTAGGTGTTTTTTTTCAGTGTCTGTAGGATGGATGGGTGAATCCTGAAATTTGGCATGGAATTGCGTGTGGAGAAGGAGAGAGAAAGAGCTTGGGGTGTGCGTGAGTGTGGTTTTATTTATTTTTTTTTTTTTATTTTTTTTTTGTGGGGGGGGGGAGGGGGGGGGGGGGGGGGGGGGGTTAGTGTATGCAGTACGTTAACATCAGCAGGTGCTGAGAATTGTTCTTTCTCCTGTTGCTGATTATGCTGCAATTTCTCAAAATGATCAATTATCCTACTTGCCCCAAACCCCAATGGAGAGGGATTGGATATCCTTTTTAAGGGGCTGGTATAGGTAGGTGTAACTTTAAATTTTTGATATGCTTTGTTACTTTGGTCCCTTTGATGGTTTATGCATGATAAATTTCGAATTTTTGATACGCTTTGTTCTTTGTGACCATTTGTCTCCAAGAAAGAAAATGAGTTTTGCTTATCACATTTGAAGATTTTTGAATTTCACTAAATTCTTATCAACTAAAAATAATTTTCAATATGTATAGTCAAAGTGTTAGTTGTTGTGTGGATGTTCCCAATGCCTTTCACTTATCAATCTAGTTATAACATGAAGACTCCTATATCCTCTTAGCTACAAAAACTTTGCCAAAGTCTTCTCGCTAAATTTTTTTTTTCTTCCTAAAAGCCTCCCCTAACTAATTCCTCTATTCATTCTTATTGGGAGAGAATCGGTTCTGCGTCTGTATTTGTGTCTTGCAAAGTCATACATGCATCAAAAGTCATGCTAAGCATTGTTCGCATTAGACATATGTGTCACAAGTTATGCTAAATCTTATTTGCATTAGACACACGAATCATAAGTCAAACCTTGTCATAGTCATGTTTGGCAAAATCAATCAAATTTGAGCTATAGTCAAATCTTCCAATCTACAAATTTTCCAATCCTAAAACTTATGCAAAGCTAGAATCTTGACCTTGTCGGACAATTGTTCATCAAATCATTGATCAGCAGTCAAACTACCATCTTGAAAATTGGCACACATCATAAATAAAAGAGCACAAACAAGTATGATATTAGGGGGGCTAAGATCTCCTTTTAAAGGCTCCTAGGGCCTCTTCTTCATGTCCCTTGACGTCTACCTCAAAGGTTACCACAATAGAGCTAGAAAATTGTGCCAAGAAGCTCACGACTCTCATTAACCACATAGCAATACACTAAGAAAACTCTAGGTTCAAAACCATACTTGCCTCAGACCCTGACAAACCTAATAACCAAATCAAATGTATAGCCACAAATCTCCAAGAAAAACCTAATAACCAAATCCCTAACAATGTGGTACATCTAAAATATCTAAAAAGACAATCCTCATGACCTATCCAAACAACCAAAAAGATTCAAAGACTTTGATACCTTCAACATGATCAAAATTGGGGGCTCACCACTCATACTCGTTCTGCAAACACTTCTATCATGGCCGGAGGCTAATAACTCATACTCGTCCTCTTCAAATAGGCAAAAGACTATTTTGCCCCTAAAACTCACAAAATGGCATTCCACATGTTGATTTCTCGAAATTCAAAAAGTCGGGTTGACCTTACATGATGCTTAAGCACTTCAAATGACTCTTAAGCAGCTCAATGTGATGTAGAAGTGTTAAGTTTGAATCTTAGTTTAAATCTTTGTTAGATATTTCTAATTTTTTTTATCCTTAGTAATTTTGCTTATAGGTTTTTACCTTTCACTTGAAAAGGGTTTTTCATGTTTTAAGCCTTAGTTAAACTTGGGCCGAATTATAATGAGTACTCCGGTTCTAAGTTGTATTTTAATTAGCTAGTTAGTATTGGGATGAACTAGGATTAAGATTTCAGTTCCAAGTTGTAATTTTAATAAAGTTTAAAATTCATTAGATAGTATTTACATATAAGGGATATTAGTTAGAGTTTGAGTTAGATTGGGTTAATGCAATCCTAATCTGATTCAAAGTAGTTATTAACTATTTAAGAGTCTTAGTTTGAGTTAAATAAAGAGTCATAGTTGGAGTCCCACTCAACTATGATTCTATATACATAGGGGGCCATGTTGTACGATTTTGGCAGAGTTGAAGAATAAAGTTATATATACTATGTGATCTCCATGAGAAGGACTAAATGAAGATTGGACTTTTCCAATCAGTTTGCGTTCTTCTATTTCTAAAAAAGTTGGGACTTCTACATATGTTTTCTTTGATGATGTGCTCAGGTTAGCAGAGAGATTTGAGAGACAAGAGATAAAGAAATCACGTATGAGGGAGAGGACTCTTTTTAAAGGACCGTACACACTCCCTAAAAGCCTACCTTTATGTGTGAGTCTCCAAGTGCTGCCATTGCTTCTCGTTCTTCAAGGGTGAATTCAACCCCTAAGCCTAAGATTGACTTGAACGAACTTCAAGTTACCTTGGATAAAAGGCAATGTTTTAAATGTCAAGGTTTTGGGCACATTGCTAAGGATTTCTCATAGCATTTCACGGTTTATAAAGAAACCCACAAGCTCCTTATAGCTTATATGTTGCAGCAAGAAGAGGAAGAGGAATTGGAGGCCAAAAGGAAAGCCCGAGCTATGATGGTTAAGCAAGAATGGTACAAGGGGCTCAAAGCTAATGGGTATGACATCGAGGATGCAAATGAGGCTTGGAATAATTAGGTATTTGATCGGATTGATTGTGAACTAGTGGAGGGCCATGGGTAAATAATAATTCTACAAAGACTTCTACATATTAAGGCTTCTCTTTTGGAGGATAAACCTAAAAAGGATAACCTATTCCATACTCATTGCATGGTGAATGGTAGGGCATGTAGTGTGATTGTTAATAGTGGGTTTTGCAGTAGTGTTACTTCGTTGAAGATGGCAAAAACCCTTAAACTTTCTACCAAAGCACATCCTAAGCCGTATAAATTGAGTTAGTTGAATGAAAATGATTTAATCGCCATGATAACACAAGCCTTGGTCACTTTCAAGATAGGGGTACATGAAGATGAGTTATGGTGTGATGTGATCCCCATGACTGCTTGTGCTCTTTTTTTAGGGGGACCTTGGCAATGGGAGAAGAATGATAGGCATGTAGGTAGAAGTAATGTATACCGGGTTGAGAAGGGAGGAAAGAACTTCAAATTGGAACCACTTCCCCCCTAAATATGGCGCCAATGAAGCCTACACCTCCAAAATCCAAAGAGATGGCTAATTCATCGACTTCTAGTGCAACCAAGTTAAGTCCAACTGATGTGAAGTAAGCTAGCTTGTTCATTAACACATACAGGACCAAAGAGGTTGATGAGAAGAATAGAAGGGCCATAAAGAAAGAACGTGTGTCAACCATAGCTAAGGGAGCTCCATTTGAGGTTGAGGAATTTGTTTGGTTGTCTTTGACTGTTGAGAAAGCTTATGAAGACCAACATGGAGATATGGAAGCTTTAGAAGAAGCGTAGGGGATTTTTCACAGCGAGTGTAATTTAAAGGGACTGGAACCCAACTAGGTTTTGGGTGAACGATTGAATGAGTGAATTGCCACTAGAGAGCCTCATTTTTTCAATCCAACCTTCCCTTTTTTGGCACAGAAAAGAGGAAGAGAATCTCTCCCATTAGTGCCTTACAATTTTACGCATCAGTAAGGATCGGCCCATTAGTGCCTTACAATTTTACGCATCAGTAAGGATCGGCTATGCGGCTTTAGAGACATCGAATGGGTCAAGGAGTCACCACCTAATAGCTAATGGTTGTTTGGAAACTCTGGGTCCTGAATCCTTATATTACTCACGTAAGTGGTCTATGAACCATAAGAAGGTTTGAAAATGAGCAACTTATTTCAAAGCCGAGAATGTGTGCAAAACAATTGGCATAGAGATAAGAACAAATCAAATTAAGTTCATAGGAAAACATGCACAAACAAGAGATAACACACTTTAATTTAGTCGGTTGAGCAATTCAAACTTTATGCACATAAGTATAAATTAGGTGATCACTTAAATTAGTTGTCCATAAGACTAAGGGTCCCTATGGTTAGTGGTAAAAAATTTTCTTATTAGTCATGATTACAATCAACAAGTCTTGATTATAAGCTTAAGATAAAGGTGGTCATGCAATTAAAAGCTAAGGATTATGTAATAAAAGGTGCATAATTAAAATGCAATAAAGGAGATAAGAGGAAACTAAATAAAATGTTAGGGTAAGGGTTAGTGGCGATGCAAAATAAGGATTATGTAACATAAGTCGGAGAAGATTGCTCGATCAAATAAGATTGAGGCCTAGAGAGACATGTCCTCATGAAAAATTCCAACTTTAGAAATAGGTTTAGTTTAAATGACAAGTATGATTTATTCATAGAGCATTATTGACATTAATATTGCAAATAGAAATCAAAATATGTGTTATGAGATCTAAGGCAAGAAATGAGTTTTAGGGATAACTCCCAAACATGTATTCAAGAATGATACATATTTAGGGTTTGCTCATGAAAAGTGAGTGAAATGTGTCAAGTCTAATAAGAATGGAAATGTCCAAATCTTAGCATCATACACCAAATGCAAAAGAGATAAAAAGGCATAATGTAACTTGCAATAAATGAAAATCCAAGTGAGAGGGGTTGCTTGAATGATGGAGAGGAGACCAATTTATAAAGATGATTCCTTGAATAAGATGTTCAATGTTAGGGTCTTAAGGCTTATCCAAGTGAAGTAGGACATTCTCCATGCACTTCACATCATAGGCAAGATGAGACATTAAAATAAAAGGTGTGTGAGTTGATCACAAGAGAGCAGCAAGGAGTGAGGTCTCTTTTCTAGATCAAGGCTCATCAAGGTTGCAAGAAATATTGAAATAAGTGTTCATGTGAGAGGATTTTTCACCTTACACAATCATCAAAATATTAGTCTAATCTACGGGTCTTGAGTGGATGAAAACCACTAGATTCAAAGACTAGAGAGTGAATGTAGTAGAAGTAGAGAAAGGAATAAAATGTATTTAATGAGATTAGGGGTCCTCGGTATTTAGCGTTGAGGATATTTCCTTTGCTTGAGTCTTTGTTGAGTGCTTAAAGAAGGAATTATGGTTGCTTCTTGATTCAAGGCTTGAGGGTTGCCTTGAGAGTTAGTAATTGTTTTGTGATTGTATTTGTTAGGATTTGAGAGTGTATTTCAGTAGAGTAACAGTGCCCTAAGATCTCAAAAATTTTGACCTCTTGGGCTAGGGAAATGAAGGGGTATTTATAGGCAAAAAGTTAGTTTCTTGAGCATTGGATGCCAAGGCCAAGCATCAGACGCGTGGCTGTGCGTCAAGCACTTGGCCTGTGCGTCGAGCGCCTGAGAAGGGAATATTCGGCTCAACTACAGAAAAGCTTGAGGTGAGCCAAGAGCACTCTTGGGGTGGCACACAAGGTTGGGCATCGGACATTGAGCAGTGCATCATATGCTGGAATGGACAACTAATCAGGTTTAGTTAATGTTCAGGTGCTGGAAAAAGGGTGAGCGCTGAACACTGGGTTTGAGTACTAGGCGCCTGCTGCGATGGGCACTGGGATTGTGCGCTTGACGCCTGATGCTGGAGCTTGACGCTTGATTATGGTGAAGATTCTACTTACGCTCTTGACACTAGGCTTCTAGCGACGACCAAAATTGCTTCGATTTTCATGATTTGCATGGTTTGAGGTTTGATTTGTTTGGTATTTTTGGATGGATTTCAGGCAATGTGTTTGGTCCGATTTGTGTTTGGAATTTTTTGGGGTTTGTCTTCAAGGTGTTTTCGGGGTTACCAAAATTGCAAAATATTTTATTTTTTTAACTAAATCTTAAAATTAAAACTCTTTTCTACAAAATATATATTTTTATTTTCCTAAGAAACCCACTAAGCCCAAATATATAAACCTAGTATTACTTTTCTACTAAGCATATACTACCTAAACCTAAGAATTTTACCTAAACGTAAACACTACAAAAAAAAGAACAAACCCAAACCAACCCCATAATTACGTAAAAAACAAAAATAAAACACCTAAACCCCTTAAAACCTTTTCCTACGTGAAGCAAGAACCCACCCCCCTTGTGTTGCTTCCTCCTTACCGTGAATCCCAGTAGCCACGCCAACCCCCTTGCCGCTGCCGCTGCCGCCGTCGGTGAGCCATCAGCCTTCCTTAGTCTTCTTCTTCCTTTGTGTTTCCAATTTTTCCCCTTAATTATTATGCCTAGTATGCATGTTTTATAAATTATTACATGATACCTATCTGACTTTAATATGGGTTAAAATTATATTGAAAGTATATAAATTTGTATGTTTTATAAATTATTTTTATACATCCTATAAGTTTTCATGCATAAATAATAGGTCTAGGTATGCTAGTATAATAAATTAGGGTTTTTAATAATTGGCTTTTGAGTTTTACATAAAATTATAAATATTTAGTGAATCATCTATGTTAAATTTTATGGGGTTGTTGTTTAAATGAATTTTCAGATTTTATAAGGGTATATTTTAGTATAAAAATGTTAGTTTTCGTGATTTAAGGCTTAGATTTTTACACTAGTATTTGTTTTATGAAATTTTGACTATAGTATGATGTATTTTGATAAAAATTTAATATTATGGTATTTGGAATAAACTTTCAAAATATTATACATAGTAGATTATGGTTTAATTGTTGAGATTTCATGTTTTGAAGCTTAAAATTATATACTATTAGTATATATATATTAAATTAAGACTATTTTATGATACAATTGGGAGTAATTTGAGTATACTATATTGAATACAAATTTTCAAATTTGAAGGGTTATAAAAAATGGAGTTTCATAACATATACTTAGAAAGGTTAGTATGATTACTGTAAATTTTGGGTATTGATGTATTGATTTAGATTGTATAATTTGGTATAGAAGAACATTTTGTAGAAGGTGCTTAATATTAAGGAAAGTGGTCACTCGTTTATTTTACTCCAGGTACGTACAAATTACGAAGTTACCTTTAGAAGCATGATCTAGGGTGAAATGCAAACTTCGTATCATGTTTATGGAACCTTTGGGTGAGATTGTTTGGTTATTTATTTGAAAGAATTCATGTTATTGTGTTCTCTGTTGGATTATGTGTCAGGTTTCAAAGCAATCCAAAAGAGTCTCATTTGAAGGCTGTTAGAAGGATACTTAGATATCTTTTGGGAACAACAAATCTGTGCTTGTGGTACCCCAAAGGTAGTTCAATTGATCTTATTGGGTACACGGATGCAGATTATGCTAGCTTTCTTGTTGATAGGAAGAGCACTTCAGGTATGGCACACTTTCTTGGCTCTTGCTTAATTTCTTGGGGTTCTAAAAAGCAAAATTCAGTGGCTTTATCCACGGCAGAATCAGAGTATATTGCTACAGCTTCATGCTGTTCCTAGTTACTGTGGATAAGGAACCAGCTGAAGGATTTTGGTGTTGTTTATGATAGTGTTCCTATCTATTGTGACAACACTAGTGCTATTAATATTTCAAAGAATCCTGTCCAACATTCCAAAACCAAACACATTGAGATAAGACATCACTTCTTGAGAGACAATGTGGAAAAAGGTTTGGTGGAGTTGTTGTTTTGTAAAAGTGAAGATCAGATCGCTGATATCTTCACAAAGCCTTTGTGTCGAGAGTCTTTTTGTAAGTTAAGAGTCTTATTAGGTCTAGTTAGATTTTAGGTCTTTGGCTTCAATTACTTCCCTAAATGATTGGCTAGAATGGTATTCTTTTGTATAGTATGTGTATATACCTATGTCGAAATCCTTCAAGTTTTGTGTAAATGGTTCAAGATCCCAAAAGGGTTGAGAATTATTGGTGCAAGAAACAGGTAAAATCAGGCTAAGTTACCAAAAACAGGGTGACGTGGTTCTGTATAGGTACCAGCAAAGGGAAACAGCAGATCAACTCAGATATGTCATCCGATAAATATTTTTATATTTTTTGGAAGATTACTATAAGATCTTTTCCTTTTGGAAGGAAATAATCTTCTCTCCTCTTTCTGTGTTATAAATATATGATCTCTAACCCCTTGTGCAGCTCACAACTCTCATCATCATTCGAAACTCTCTCTCTCTCTCTTGTGCTCTATTCAGAAATCTCTGCTCACAACGGCTACTGTTCATCAACCTCCTCTTCACTCTCTAATCTAATATTACATAATCAACATGGGTAGAAAATCAAGCGCATCCAAAAGAGCCAAGGGAAGGGGACATGCAATTGATTCCTCACAATCTTAGGGAAACACTAATGTCACTCCTCACTCTCCTCACCTCGATCAAAATCCAACCAAACCACCACCCAATTGCACTTCCACAACTTCCTCACCCACAAAATTACCAACCCCCATCCTCGATCCACCACAAAAATCTACCTCACCACCAAAATCAACCCAACCAAAATCACAACAAACCGTGCTTGTTACCAATCCTTCAGAAGCTGATGGTTCCATCATTAAGGAACCAACTCAGTCTCAAGGGGAACATCAACATGAAGCACAAAGAACACTAAGCCAGGAGTTGGAAGATATCAGTCAGAGTGTAGGAGATGATGATGTAGAGATCACTAGTCACAAGGAGGGAACATTCACGGAAGGAGTCCTGGTACGTGGTAGAGTAACTCGATCTTCAGTAAAGAAGATTATTGAGGAAGTTCCGGAGGATCAATCCACTGGTTCTGTTCAGGGAACCAAGAGGAAACGGGTACCAGCAAGAACACCTCGTACTACAAAAGGTATATCTGTAGAATCTCTAACTACTGGTTCTACTGATTTAAATGCTCGATTGGTTCTTTCTGGTTGTCGGGTTGAGAAGGGATATTTTGATGTGCCTGCTTTGTCTGAGTTTAAAAGTTTAATTGAGTATCAAGTATGGATGCCACTGTTTGATTGTAGTGCTTCTAATGTGTCTGGAGTAAGAGACTTTTATGTGAATTTAAAGAATTTACCTGATATGTCTGTTGGTTCTCATGTGAATGATGTGGATGTAAGCTTGTCTGTTGCCACTTTGTCTAGCATGTTAAGGGTGCCTAGGGATGAATTTTATAAGTATTCTAGTGATTGGTGGCCCGTGTTGGTAGGGGTAACCCCTGATGAGATTTATGAGCATTTGTTTAGAGGAAAGATGTCTAAGAAACCGGGTGTCTTTAAATCTGCTAATTTGAAGGAACCAATAATGTTGGTTCTGCATTCATTGTGCAATAAAGTCTTGATCCCATGGGCTTGAGGAAGGGGAACAGTGCGCATCATGGAGATAGTTCTGATGTATCTCATGATGAAGAGGATTAAGATTAATCTCCCCTCCTTGATGCTGGATCACATTATGAATTGTTATGGTTCATCTCACCATTCTCTTCCTTATGGTTCTGTCATTACTCAATTGCTTATGGATAACAATGTTGCTATAAGTGGGTCCACCATGCCTGTCACGGTGTTCACAAAAGCAATCCTGAAGCTAAAGGGTCTTGACATAAGTGGTGATATGTTAAGTTTTAAGCTTGAGGAACCAGCAGAGGAGATGAGGCCCCCATCAAAGAAGAAGAAGAAGGTAGAGGAACCAGTAGGTCAAGAAATGATTCTGAAACGGTTGGAGAATCAGGAGGATATGCTAAGAAAGATAATCAGTTTGGTTCAAAGCTTGTCATCTTCTTTCAGTACTAGGATGGAGAAAATGGAAAAAATGCTAGCTAACACTCAAGCTCAGATGGCTCCGGGTATAGGTTTAGGTACTCCACAAACTCAGCCCGAGGAAGAAGAGCCTGGTGAAGAAGATGAGGAAGATGAAGAGGAATCAGTTGCTGATGCAGACGATGATGCTAAGTCCGAGGAGGAAGAGGAAGAGAATGATGATGAGGAGTGATGCTGGTTCTCGCTCTTGTTTTCCCTCCCCTTTATTTTTATTCAACAATAACTGATTCTGTTGGTCTGTATATTTCTCACCCAATCCATGAACTTTCCTTTTGATATGGATTTGGGTTCCTTTTGTTGAACTTTGTTGGCTTGTATGGACCATTAATTCTGCTATGGTATGCACTGTCTGACTAATCTTCTCCTGCAGCATACTACTTGGATGGTGGTTGATGCCACTGCATGGATGAGCACATTTAACAATTTAAGGACATCACTTTTACTTAAGAGTACTTTTTAATGATGCCAAAAGGGGGAAGTAGTGTGCCAAAGCCTAAGTCAGTTTAGATTGTGTCAAGTAGCTTAGTTTGAAGTCTGTTTCATAGTTAGTTTTTGGAACCAGTTAGCTTCACTAACTTGTTCAGTTGAGTCTTGAGTCTGTTAGTTGTACTCAAAAATATTTGAGTACTTAATTGGAGTTTTTTTTTCTATGTTTTTGACTTGATTGGTTGCAGGAACTTCAATTAGTTTTTCATCATCAAAAAGGGGGAATTTGTTGAGTCCCTTAGGTTCTTGAGTGATGACAAACGGTTATAGGAAACAGGTTATAATAAGCATTGCGAATAGTTGGCTGGAAACCAGCTGGAATTTAACACTGTTTTCCTAGACAAGTTATTACTTATTTAAGTTATTCATTTGACTAACTTGTCTATATGTAGGAAATGGTTGGATGTAAATTGATCCATGTACTGGTGGGAAACCAGTAGGAACTGGTTCCTAGACTGCTATGCTAAAAAGCAGTCACATACTCTCTATTGTACATTAACCATGTTACATGTGCAGTAGTGAAGTTGATTCCAAGACTTGGAGCATAGAGGCCTTTCGAAGACATTCGAAGAAAGATACATTGCTCAAAATGGAAGTATTCAAGGAAGATTCAAGTCTTGAAGATTACATGAAGAAAAGAGGATCTGTACTTTAATGCTTAAATCATGTAATGTGCTCCGTAGTATGATTTGCATGTTTGGGTAAAATAAGTACTTACAAGTGTATCGAGTCATATTATGAATTCTAGCACAAAGCTGGAACAGAATTCATAACATACTCAATTCAGGGAACCAGGTTGAGGAACCAAATTCACTGGACAGTATATCCGAGCTGCACGTTTTGAGAAAAATAAAAGATTTCATAAAAATATTTTTTAAGGAATATTCCAAAAATATCCTAAGCAGCTGGAGATTAGATGATAATATTATGGTTACCTAAAAACTAGGAGTATCTATCTTATTTGATTCTATCTTTATGATTAAATCATATAAGATAAATACTTTCCTAAAATCATGCTATTACTTGCTCATCAAGTTTATGTGATTTAAGGAAACTAGGGTTTTTGTATCCAAGTATATAAACCCATCTAGTCTCTCATATTCTGATAAGTCTCTCTGAAATTAAAAAGGAGGATATTTGAGAGACATATACACTTAAGCACAAAAGCCTATTCATCGAGTCATATACAAGAGCACTATTAGAGCTTAAATAATTTCTCTTAATTAGCTTTCAGAAGTGAGATTAAAAGAGAACATTTGATTTTGTCAAAGCCTTCAACAGAGGGGTTGAAAGGCTGGGTGTGTGTTTATTAGTTCAAACACAAAGGGCTTACTAGTGTAAGTCGAGCGCATATTCGGAGTAGAGTGTGGAGTATACTAGTTCTCGGAGTAGGGAAACAGTAGAGCGTCTGTGATCTTTATTTTTCATAGTAGATTAATAATAGAGCATAGGGTAGGAGGACGTAGGCCATAGTTGGCTGAACCTCGTTAAATCTTGTGTTTTTGTTATTGCCTTTCTTACATTCCGCTGCTTACACGAACTAGCCCAACTGGTTCCTCTCGTAGATCAAAAAGAAAGAAAAATAGGCCAAGGCTACTTAACACTCAATTCACCCCCCCCCCCCCCCCTCTTGAGTGCTCTAAAACCTTCAAAACCCAATACCTTGAAGGAAGGCGGAACACACGAGACGAAGAGATGGGGGGACGAGACGACGCACTACATGGCAGCGGTATAGAAGAATTACGATAGGGAATTGGGGTGAAAGAACACGAAGAGATATAGTTAGGGAATTTGGGAGTAAGTACACAAAGCATTACTTTAGAGAATTAGGGCGCAAAAACATAACTAGAGGAAGTACTAAAGAAATGCAAATTGAAGAGAAATAAACTGAAGAAAAATGTCGGTGGTCTTATTCTAAAGTGAGAATCAATATACAGTGGGTGTCAAAGAATATGCCTCATATTATTATGGGATTAAATTAATATGCGGTAGTTTAACCCTAATACGCCGCATATTATTATGCCTAGGTATTAAATAGCGGCGGTTGTTCAATAATACGCCGCACACTATTGAGTTCTCTAATTAAATTGTAGCATTTTTGGTATTACGCGGCAAATACTTAGCCGCAATTGATTATTATTTTACTAGTGTTTCGAAAGGGTAGGCTTTTAAGGATGGGAACGAAGGAAAAAATACGAGAATAGGTTATGGGGATAGGGGTATGTATTAGGGACGTTTTCTTTGGAGGAAAAAGCTTTAGAAATGATTTGGAATGTATGGGAAGAATGTAGGAAATTTTTTTAAAGGATATATGTGTTTGAAAGAAGAAAGAAAGAAAGATGGTGTTTTCAAGAAATACTCACTTAAACAAATAAGGATATGTAAGTAAGGAATACTGATTTAAACCTACTATTTGTAGCACCTTGGCAAGGAATACACACTTAAGCCAATAAACTACAAGATTTTCATGGAAGGAATACTCACTTGACCGCTCAAACTCTTCTAGAGAAACTCTTGGAAATTTACTTATCCAATTACCTCAATTAAGCTAAACAATGGATTCTTTTTTGACAACATTAAATAACTTTTCTATTACAAATAAGCTCCTTTATATAGGCTACAAAATCAACCTAGAAGCTTATAAGACTCAAGAAAATCAAAAACACAAGCACGCCCAAAAAATACATAAAATCCAAATTTTTGGCTTTTGACAAGTAGCACATTGGGATAATATAGCTACTGCATCAATGATCGTTTTGGCTAATAGAAGTGTTCATGGAGCATTGTCAAAGTCTTTGAGACCCCAAAGTGTCCTGCTATTCCTCCCCTATGTGCCTCCTGCACGAGCGATTCACGAATTAAGCATTTGTGGTTGCACAATTAATTTCCCATTAAACAAAAAAAACCACCATGAAGAACATAGGAACCCACAACCCCTTTGTTGATTTGTTGGATGATTGGTCTTAAATCCTCATCTTGGTCATAATATTTCTTAATTAGATCCAATCTAAGAAGGAGTTTAGAATACCAAGCAACAAATACCTCCTCCAAAGAGCATCAACCACCACATTAGAATTACCCTCCTTATACTTTGAAGAAAAGTGAAAAGATTGTAAGAATTCAACCTCCTTAGCATTGCGTGGATTAAGCTTGTGTTGGCCTTTAATATACTTCAAAGATTCATAATTAGAATGCAATATAAAGTAGTTTTGGCCTTGGGTAGTGACTTTAATGATCCAAAGCCCTCAAAGTTGCATAGAATTCTTTTTCATAAGTAAAGTAGTTCATTTTATCCCCATTTAACTTCTCACTGAAATAAGAAATGGGTTTTTTACCCTAAACTAGTAGGACACCAATTCCAATGCTACTTGTATTGGTTTCAACCTCAAAAGGCCTAGTAATATATGATAAGCCTAGGATAGGGGTGTTTCATAGCATCTTCTTAATAACTTTGAAGGCCATATAAGCTTCGTTGGTCCATTTGAACTTCCTTTTATCCTTCTTGATACATTCAGTCATAAGAGCAACACTAGAGGAAAAATTCTTCATGAACCTTATTTGATTTGATTGCTTCAACCTTAGATGGATCAACAAAAACCCTATTCTTTGAAACAATATAGCCCAAAACCTGACATTAGGCACCATAAAATAGCACTTTTTGAGTTTAGCATAGAGTTTTTGTTTTCTTAAGACCTTAAACATGCTTCATAGGTGGCTTTAATGATCTTTAATGCATATGCTATAAATCAAGATATTATCTAAGTATACAGCAACAAACTTACCTAAGAAAGGTTTCAAGACCTCATTTATCAACCTCATAAAGGTCCTTGGAGCAATAGTTAGGCCAAAAAACATAACTAACCATTCATAAAGCCCTAGCTTTGTTTTGAAGTCGGTCTTCTATTCATCACCTTCCTTTATGCAAATTTGATGATATCCACATTGTAGATTAATCTTGGAGAAGACTTGAGCCACATAAATCTTGTCCAACAACTCATCAAGTCTAGGTAAGGGAAACCTATATTTAATGGTTCTTGAATCAATGTACATCCTCCAAGTTCCATCTTTCTTTGGTATAATCAAGGTAGGCATTACACTAGGAGCCATGCTCTCCCTTATATAACCACATGCAATAACCTCTTTAATTTTCCTCTAAATTTCCTTTGTCTCTTCTTGATGAGTGACATTTATGTCACTCATTTGTATCTTCCTAGCAGAATTTTATACTCTTTTTGGACCGCATTCGTCCCATTTTGTTTCAATTTGCATCACTTTTTGCATAGTCAAGGCTTAGGACCATTCTTGGTGTTTTTATCTTATTTTACTTGACTTCCCGTATCTTTCTTTTTTTTATGTGTTTTTATGGCTTGATGCAAGTATCTAGTGAGCTTGAGCACGACACCGAGGAATAGAGAAGTATAGTAGAAAAGCTGAGAAGAGAAGACAAGAGGTCTCTCAAGAATTGAACCAAGAGGCCTCTTGAGAGAAAAAGGCCTGAGTAGTCGCCCAGAAGAATCCCAAGCGGCCGCCCAGTTTAAAGGAATTGACAGGCAAGAAGTCACAAGTGGGCGTTGAGCGGTTTCTAAGCAGGCGCTTTAAGGCTTGAGGGGGCTCTTAAAGGTGAACTGAGCAGCCGCTAGTTCACTAAAATCCCAAAATTTGCCTTATGAGCAGGCGCTTACTCTTAAACTGAGCGCCCGCTTAATTATATTTTAGCGACTTTCATTTTTTTGAAACTCTTCTATGAGAAAAAGAGCAACAAGGAGGGCACGAAGGGGGGATAGATTCATTTAGTATTCTAGCATAGTTTTAGTTTTAGAGAGCATAGTTTAGGGTTTCTTATTTTTCCTTCACAAAACTATTAGGTTATTGTTAGATTTGTTATTGATTTTTTCTACTTTCAACTGGATTGCAATCAAAACTTGTCAGTCATCAATTTTACATCAATTCAGTATTTTTATTACTTTCTCTTGCTTTATATTTCGTAGTTTTCATTTATTTCTATTTTATTAGTTTATGTATGATTATTTTAAATTTTTCGCATAGTATTGTTAATCTTTGTTTGTGAATTTGGTAGTATGTTTTGATTATTCAATTTTTCTATGTTTTTTAATTCTAGATATGAGTAGTTAGATAAGTTAGGGGATACAATGAAAACTCGATCCTAAGTATGGATGATTTTTAAAGTTTTGAGTTGGTTTCATGATGATTAATGTGTGATTTGATGCGAGTTTTGGTTGGAACCTAGATTAACCATATAGGTTTCTTCCATTTGTATTCCTAGGTCGAAGACATTGAGAAATATTAATTTAGGTAGTGACCCAATGTTAAATATTGTTGACTTGCAAGCTATTGGTTCTTGTTTTGGATTTATGAAGTTGCTTGGATGCTTTAGAAAATGATTAGGTGAGAAATCCCAAATGTAATTCTCCTTTCTTGAAGATGACCGAGAGGTTGGTTCTTGGTTGAAACCCCTTCCTTATAGCATGTTTTAGGTTCAATTCATAGAACAATAGTGAGTTTATAGCCTCATATTATCTCATTTTGAGTCCATTATCCAACTTTAGCTCATTTATGTTAGGAATTAGTGTTGAATATCAAACCCCTAGTGCTTTTATCCTTATAGAAAAAACCCATTAGAACCTCACATTAGCTCTTATTTAGATTTAAACCCTTTCCATACCTTAGTTACAGCAAGCTTGTAGTCGAATTGCTAGAGTTCGATAACTATTAAGAGCATTTCCCTGTGGATTCAACCCTTACTTTCCCGTTATTAATAATAGTTGAAGTCGAGGTTTTGTTGATAGCAGATGTCGTAATGACCGATCCCTAACCCCTATCAAATGGTGTCGTTGCCTGGGATTGGCTTTAGTATCGAGTCTTTAGCAATTTTTATGAGTTTAATTTATTTTTTATTTCATTTTATTTACTTTCTTTTACTTTTAATTGTGATTATCAGTACTAACCTTCTATTTAGCTTTGATTTTGTATCCCATCAAGTAGAAGCAGTAGAGCACATCTATTAGCTTCACTAAATCTAGAGATAGAGCATACGATTTGAGTTATAAGAAGAGGGTTGAGAGCAGGAAGTAGTTCATTCCAAAAAGAGGGAAAAGAAGCTAAACTAGATTCATCTAGCCCTATTCCTACAAAAGGAGAGTTCAATAAGAACCTATATTCTACTTATTCAAATCCACTATTTACTATGGCATATGGTACAGGTAGACCATTGAGACAATATGTAGCTCTTAGAGCTTATCAAGTCTAGAGTGGTATTGTGGAACTCACTACGGAGGCTAATAACTGTGAGTTAAAGCTAACACTAATCATTTTGGTGGAAAGCCATCCATTTAAAGGAGAGAAACATGAGCTACTACATGGTCATCTTAAGAAATTCATAAGATATTATGATACAGTCAAAGAAAATAGGGTGACTTAGGACTACATAAGGTTGAGTTTATTCAAGTTCTCTCTTACGGGTAAAGCTAGTGAATGTCTTGAGAAGATGGAGCCCAATTCTTTAGGACATGGGAAGAAGCGACTAGAGCAGTCTTACATATGTTCTTCCCACCATCAAAGACAGCTAAAATAAGGACCAAGATTGCAACGTTCCATGAAAAAGAGATAAAACCTTATTTGAAGCATAGGAATGATTCAAAGGGTTGATAGAAGCATGCCCACATAATGGAATGGAGAAGTGGTTACTTCTTAATATCTTCTATAATAGAATATCTCAGTAGAATAAGACTAGCCTCAATACAGTAGTTAATGGAGCCATAATGAGATTGAGTCCAACCGAGGCATTCAAAGTCATTGAAAAGGCGGTCGAGAATTTTGCTGATTGGAACAAAGGTTAAAGAGTGCAACCCAAATGAGGAGGAAGGTATGAAGTAGACTCTATTAGTGTACTTTTTTCTAAGTTGGATGCTTATACTAACAAATTTAATGAGGTTGTTCTGAATAGTCTAATGCGTGGCAAGCAATCCCATAGGCATCTATTTTTAATGCTCCTATGCAGGTGTTATTTTATGACGTTTGTGGTGATTATGATCATAACCTCGTGTAGTGTCATCTGCTAACCTCTATAGGCAATGAACCATCTAGCATGAAATAGGTAAATTTCATGAATAATATGGCTCCTAACCCCAAATTTGATCCTTACGCTAACACCTATAATACAAGGTGGAAAGCTCACCCTAACTTTGGTTGGAGAAATGGGTAGAATTAGGGATAAGGATACTTTAGTGGGCATAACCAAGGGAACTTTCATAACTAGGGGTAAGGGAATTTTAGTGGCAAAAACCAAGTAAATTTCCAAGGCAATAGGAACTATGAGAACCAAGGTCGGGGTAACTTTAGAGGATAAGGATATGGGAACTATGGGCCAAATCATAATAAAACTAGGTTTTAAAACCCAATTCAAGGCCAATTTCAAAATCCTAACCAATAAAACCCAACTGGTTTCAATTTAGGACCTAGGCCTAATGTCCCCTCAACTCAACCTCCTCCTCATAAGTTTAACTTAGAGTATTGGATGGATATTTTTGTGGTCACCCTAAGAAGAATAATGACATTAAGGAAACCCTGAGGCAAATTCAAACCCACAATAAAATGCTTGAGAATTAAATTTCCTAGCTTGCCAATGTCCTTAAGGATGGACCGAGACCTTCAATCTCTAGCCAAGACATAGATCCTACTAAGCATGATGATGCCATTGTAACTAGGACTAGAAAGGCTTTGAGTGAAGAACCTAAGAGAGTGCTTAAGAAGGTGAGTAAAAGTCAATATAATCCAAGGGTTCCAAGGATAAATATGTGGAGGTGACTAGTGGAAGTAAGGTTGAGATAGAGGAGAGTAAAGAAGAGACAAGCAAATGATTATTACCCCCTCTTGTGAGAAGCTTCCTTATCCAACTAGGTTTGCACAATATAAGATAGATGATCATTTTGAAAAATTCTTAGAGGTCATCAGGAAGTTTTACGTCAACATCCTATTGATTCACTCAAGCAAATGCCTGCCTATGCCACGTTCCTTAAGGATATTTTGAGGAATAAGCATGAGGTAGGTGTAGTGGAGACAATTATCTTGCTAGAGACTTGTAGTGCCATCATCCAAAATAAGTTACCTACTAAGTTAAAGGATCTTCGTAGTTTTTCCATACCTTGTGCGATAGGTGAGATGTTGATAGAAAAAAGCACTTTGTGGTATGGGGGCTAGCATAAGTGCCATGCCATATTCCTTGTGTAAGAAGCTGAACTTAGGAGAATGCAGACCAAACAACATCTCTTTTTAGTTGGCAAACCATTTGGTGAAGTCACCTCTAGGGAAGGTAGAAGATGTCCTTCTTAGAGTAGGCAAATTTTATATCCCAGTTGACTTTGTGTTCTAGATATAGAGGAAGATCCCGATGTGCATATCATTATAGGAAGACCTTTCCTAGCAGTTGTAGGAGTTGTGATTGATGTAAATATTGGTAAGTTGATTCTTAAGGTTGTTAATGATAAGGTTAAATTCATTTTGGAACAAGTAGTGAAATGCCCATCTAACATGGATGATTGCATGCAAATTGATCTTATTGAGAATATTATACTTGATACTTTGCATGAACATTTGCATGAAACTCATGATCCCTTTGAGTGTGTTTTATTGAATAAAGACATGATATACAGGGATAAAGAAGAGATAATAAAGGTGAGGAAACACTTTGATTCTATCCCTTCACTATCCTTGGAGAAAGAACTGTATCTCGTGATTAGAGATGATGAGGTCAGCAAGGAGATAGATAAAACCAAGGCAGCCCCAAAAAGTGGAGATGAAACCTTTACCATGAAACCTCAAGTATGAATTTTTTGGTCCCTCGTCCACTTACCTAGTCATAGTGAATTCTTCCTTAGGAAAAGAGGAAACATTTAGTTTACTTGATGTATTGAGACTCGCACCGTTTGAAAAAAAAGCGGAGAAGTGAAAATTGTGTCAGCTTCTAAGGTGAATCATGTGCAAAAAGCAAGCAACCTATGCAGCGACAAAATCTGTCTTTTAAGTTACCTACTAGGCCGAATATGTTCGAAGATCTCAAAATGATCTTCTAGTTCCGGGGAGAACTCGCAAAACTTCGTTTCCATCGTGTTAGTCACTTAAGCCATTTTCTTGCTTCGATAACGCTTTTCTTTTTTATAAAAAGGCATTGGGGTACACTCTTGATGATAGAAAGGGAATAAGCCCCACCTTATGCATACACTGTATATCATTAGAGGATGTAGCTAAGCCTTCCATTGAAAGGCAACAAAAACCCAATCCCAATGATGGAGGTGGTAAGGAAAGAAATTCTTAAACTCATCATTATAGGTGGCACTAGTGCATGTTGTTCCCAAGAAAGGAGGAATGACCATAGTTGTAAACGATAAAGGTGAGCAGATCTCTAAAAGAATTATAATCGGTTGGAGGATGTGTAACCGGTTGGAGGATGTGTATAGATTATAGGAAATTGAACACCTCCTCCAAAAAGGACCATTTCTCCCTCCCCTTTATTAATCAGATCTTGGAAAGGTTAGCAAGACACAAATATTTCTGTTATCTTAACAGGTTCTTAGGATTCTTTCAAATCCCTATTTACCCTGAGGACCAGGAAAAGATGGCATTTACATGCTCCTATGGTACCTATGCTTATGATAGGATTCCGTTTGGGTTATGTAATGCCCTAGCTACTTTCTAGAGTTTCATGATGTCTATTTTTACATAAATAATTGAAAAAGAAATGGAGTTTTTCATGGATTACTTTTCTATACGTGGTAGTACTT
This sequence comes from Dysphania ambrosioides, assembly GCA_026401315.1. Lineage (NCBI taxonomy): Eukaryota > Viridiplantae > Streptophyta > Magnoliopsida > Caryophyllales > Amaranthaceae > Dysphania > Dysphania ambrosioides. Next base: position 25,398,589 of record CM048657.1, read on the forward strand.
TTGATGAATGTCTTGTCAACTTAGCTCTATGTTTGAAAAGGAGTGAGGATGCCAACCTAGTTCTTAACTGGAAAAAGTACCACTTTATGGTGCAAGAAGGGATCGTTCTAGGCCATAAGGTGTCACATAGAGGCATTAAAGTGGACCCAACCAAGGTTAAAGTCATCCTTGGGCTTCTCCCTCCCACTATGATGAAGAGGGTGAGGTCTTTCTTGGGTCCCATAGGCTTTTATAATTTTTTCATTGAATCATTCTCGATGATAGTTAAACCTCTTACTAAACTACTTCAAAATAAGAGTGAGTTCTATTTGATGAATCTTATTTGAGTGCTTTTGACACGGTAAAAGAGGTGCTTACATCAGCTTCGACAGTGCAGCCACTGGATTGGACTTTACCATTGAACTCATGTTTGATGCCACTGATATAGCTGTAGGAGCTATGATAAGGGAGAGGAAAAATGGACATTCTCATGTCATTTACTATACAAGTAAGACATGGAACAAGGCATAGAGAAACTACACCACCACTAAAAAGGAGTTCTTAGTTGTGGTGTATGCTTTCGAGAAGTTTCGCGCATACCTGGTAGGATCAAGGAATGTTATGTATACTGATCATTCAACAATCAAATACCTATTTTCTAAGAAGGATGCCAAACCGAAGTAGATTGGGTGGATTTTACTTCTTCAAGATTTTGATATTGAGATCAAGGATAAAAAGGAGTCTAAGAACTTAGTTAAATATTATTTGTCCCATTTGAAGAGGAAATATGATATTCTTGGAAATCTACCCATTGATGATTGTCTTAGGGAGGACATTATTTATGCATTATAGTCTAAGAGCTTACCATGGTTCATAGATCTAGTGAATTATTTGGTTGGGAGCAACGTTCCACCTTATTTCACACCACAGGAACAGTGGAGGTTGATGCATAAAGCAAAGAGATACATTTTGGATGAGCCAATTCTTTTCAAGAGATGTATTGTTGGTCTAATTAGACAGTGTGTGTCAAATAAAGACGTTCCTAGTGTCCTAAGTATGTGTCATTCCTCACCTTGTGGATGGCACATGAGTGCAAGGAAGACAATAGCAAAGGTGTTGTAATCTGGCTTGTATTGATCAACCTTATTCAAGGATGCATGGGAATTTGTAAGGAGATGTTACCGATGTCAGAGAATGGGAAATATCTCAAAAAGGGATGAAATGCCTGAGAACCCGATCCTAGAGTTGGAAATCTTTGATGCGTGGGCAGATGAATTCATGGGACCATTCCCATCCTCTCGTGGGAATAAGTATATTTTCGTGGTAGTTGACTTCATGAGTAAGTGGGTAGAAGCAATTGTATCTCCCACGGATGATCACAAGGTAGTTTTTTGACTTTTTTAAGAAAGTGATTTTCCCAAGGTTTGGAATCCCTTAAGCCATCAAAAGTGATGGTGGTTTGTATTTTGCAAAGGGTGTCCTTCAAAGACTCCTTAGTAAGTATGAAGTCCACCACAAGGTAGGGTTGGCATATCACCCTCAAACAAGTGGCCAAGCAGAAATCTCAAACAAGGAAATCAAGCTTATCTTAGATAAGAGCATTGAAATAAATAAAAAAGATTGGTCTCTAAAGATTTATGATGCTTTGTGTGCCTATAGGAAAGCTTTCAAGACTCCTATAGGCACCACCCCATATAAACTGGTTTATGAAAAGAGTTGTCATCTCCCATTGGAGATGAAACATAAGCAAATGTTGGAAATTAAGCATATCAACTTCGATCTCAAAAGTGCAAGTGAAAAGAGACTCCTTGACCTTCATAAACTAGAAGAACTCCGCATGAACTCATATGGTAGTGCAAGCATCTGTAAAGCAAGAGCTAAAGAGCGGCATGATAGGCAAATTATGGAAAAGCATTTACTAGTGGGTGACAAGGTACAAGTCAAGGTTAAAGTTGTTACCCGGGAAGCTAAAATCGAGATGGAGTGGCTTATTTGAGGTATTGAAGGTGTTTCCGTATGGTTCAGTGGAAATATGGAGTGAATCGTCTGGAGCATTAAAGGTCAATGGTTAAAGGCTCAAGATTTACTACCAAGGAGACAATATCGGGAATATCTCATCAATAAAGGTGTCGGAGTTTGAAGTCACCTCAACCAACTGAAAATCATGCATAATGTCAAGCTAGTGCCAATAAAAGAGCACTTGCGAGAGGCATCCTGAGTTTTCTTGCCTTTCTTTTCAGTTTCTTTCTTTTAGTTTTATGATTTTAGCTTTAGAAATGATTTTGCATGGATTTTCATGTTTTAAGTACAATGCACCAAGGGAATGTTAGGACAGAAGTGCTTAAGAGGAGTGAAGAAAGACTAGGCCGAGAACATAGGCAAAAGTGCGTTTAGTAGAAAAATCAAGCAAAAAATCTAGAATCTAGAAAAATTCCCCAAGTGGTCGCTTGCACTGTCATAACACTAAGCGCCCGCTCATTTCAGTATTAAGGATCATCTAGAGAGTTATGAGCGAGCAGTGAGCGGTGAGTGAGCGCCCGCACAAAAGGAATTTAGGGCCCTGTTACATGACCTAAGCGACCGCTCAAAATCCTTATGAGCGGTCACTTAGAAGTAAAAAAGTAGGAGTCAAGGAGTTATGAGTGGGCATTAAGCAGTGAGTGAGCGCCCACTCAAAAGGAATTTGGGTGCCTATAACTGAATTAAGCGGCCGCTTGAAATCCTTCAGAGCAACCGCTCAAAGGAAAAGTTGGGGGTATGAAGGCTTATGAGTGGATGCTCAAAACCCTTTTGAGCCTCGCTTAACTCGCATTTTGTTAGAGCACAGGATTCTTCAAACACGCATCCGACCCCTTTTTCCTCCATTTCTTCTTCTTCAACCTTCAAACCCTTACTTTCTCTCTCTAAAAACCCCATTACTCCCTCACCTTATTTCCTCCATAACTCACTCTTTTCTCCTCCATTTCACTCCAAATTACCACCATTCTCTTTTTTTTCTCTTGATCTACAACTTGACAAACAAAATTCAGAAATTACTCACTTTCATAAAACCACAAATCTAAAAACTTAGGTTTTTGTTGTTATTTTTTGGTGATTTTGGGCTTTTACCTTAGAATTTGGACTGAGTTTTTGGTATTCCCTACATCCCTACTCCTTTAAAATTCATTTATTTTATTTTTAAAGAATTTCATCTGAATTTTTTGAAAACAATAATTGATGACTTAGAATACCAATCCAACACTTGGCATGCCTCCTATATTATTCACCCATAGAATATTTGGGTACACCATATTTAATAAAAAGGATTTGGGTAAGACACCTTGATAGGCGTGTCGCACACCTAACAAAATTAATGCAACAATGATTCCTCCTTCCCTAATTCAATTACTAACAATTTATAGGATAGATACGTCCTAATCAATACCAATGATTTCTTTCAATCAATCAATGGCTTTTTCAACAATGCAATCATACCTATTTTCATGGACTCATGCAATTGAAAGACTTTAAGCATAGACTCTTAACATCCTAACAAATTCCATCAATACTATCATAGTGATTTCCTTTATCTTAAATTAGGGTTCTACATTGGATGAAGGATCAACTTTCGTTGTAACCTAACCACATTCAACCAATACTATTTCTAGTCATTCACTGATAATAAAACCAACCCTAAAATAAATGAATTGTAAACTAATCAAATTGAGAATTGAGAATTAATAACACATCATTCCATGCAAGGGTTTAACCTAACCCTAGAATGAGAAAACTACTCTAGCATATTGAATAAAATAACAAAAGCATTATAAATTAAAAATATGATTAATAATAACATTAAGAGAAGAGAAAAGTGAAAATAATACTTGATTTAGATTTCTTGAAAATATCAATTTAATGTTAAACATAAAGTCTTCTTCAATGAATGCAAACGGGAGAACCAAAATATAGCTATGAAAACCCTAAAGCAAAACAATGAATCATGAAAACCCAGAAGAGGAAAATCAAAAAATTCCCCTAGTTCTCTCAAAAGTGGCATGTGAAATCATCCTAAAAGAAGTCCAAAACTTCTTAAAGTCCCCCCCACCTAGCTAGTGCCTAATGCCTAGGTTTTAGGGCTAAAAAAATATTCTTTCAAAGTGGCCGCCAAGGTGTTGCGGCGCAAGGTTAAGGATCGCTAACGAGATATGGTGTATGCTGCGAAATTCATCATTTTGCTAGCCAAACATCATTTGCCACACCTCACATTGAAATATCAACGTCTAGCTAAATCCATATTGCAATAGGTCTTCAAAAATCCCGAGATAAGGCTACTAAGCGACGCATATACTTCCAACATGAGTCAAGCATGATATTATGAGATCTTTTATTGCATTAAAATCCTACAAAACAAAATAAATCATACCCAAGAAGAGCAATATCGAAATATATGAAATGAAAGCTCATAAAGGAGGAAAATATGGAAGAAAATTGATGAAATAAGATCATCTACAACATTAACCCAAGAATAAAATCGTATTATCACACCTAGGGATGAGATTGACCTGCTGTGGATGGCAGTATTTAGGAAGGAGAGATTAGGAAGTATGCTAAACTTTGGGCACTAACTTTTGGCCCGATGCATTTAGCACAAGAGGGGTGGGCTGACTAGAGACATCTACGTGGGTGGATTGTAACTAATGGAGAAAATGCTTTGGGTTTTGAAAATAAGGGCAAGCTTCTGAACCCCATCGATATAAATGATATTTACATTGACAAAGGTGCAATGAAGTGGACAGAATTCATCCAATTCATACTCAACCCTAAGGTATAGGGGTAGAAGGTGAGGAGGGTAGTCCATTACTACCTTCCAAACCCCCAGCATACTGATATTAAGCAATAAGGATGGACTTCTAGCTCATCAAGGGCCATAACCACATGCCCTTGGCGCCCAAGTAGTGCTGCCTCTAACCTCGGAAGGTACCTCTTTATATCAAGTCCTCTTCCCCTCTTTTAACTTGGAAGAAGAATTTAGGAAGCTTACTATGATGATGGAAGGCCAAGCTAAGGCCCAAACGGGTAGTATAATTCAAGAGAATCAAATCTATGACTCTCATGTCTAATGTGAGGACATTTCACCCTACATTAACTACCCCTATGATCCACCTTAGCTTGGCCCTATCCCTTCTTGGTCCGGGGATGGCAACCCTACACACCCATATTGGATGGGTCCTACTGTCCTTAGTGTCACTCCTCCTTCTTCCCTCTTATGATTATATGCAAATAAGGGGAGTTATTACATACTAAGGTAATCCCGCCTACCCATATGACAAACTGGGTTGGCTCCTAGGTTATACAGGTTGGTGGGATGGCTCAGTAGGTATGTCATCCTTTGGGAACTACGGCGGCATAATTGGTTGCCCTACACTAATGCATTAGGTCCCGATGTTGATCCACTAAAACTTCTCCTTCCATAACAATGACGAGAGGCGTAGGAAGGGAAAGGGCCCCAGTACTAGCTAGCCATACCATGATTGATCGACCCTTCCCTTTTCTTTCTTAATTTTTACGTCAAGGACTGCGCTGCACTTAAGCCTGGGGGTTTATTCCAAAAAGGGTTAGGCTCTAGCTTCCTTCATTCTTCATCCTTTGTGGAATCCATGTATAGTTTTTCTTTTCTTTTTTTGTGTATTTTTAGCTAGAGTAGGAACTATTATTCTCACATTTCTCTTATTTTGCTAACTATTATTTGTTCATGGTATTAGCAAAAATCCAAAGCAAGGGGTATAATTTTTCCTACTTTCCTTTTTATTGCTTTAGTTGGTGTGTTTTTCATTTTTTAGGCTAAGGAAAGTTGATTGTTCGAGGATGTATGGCATTTTATTATTGAAGCCATTTAGCCTGTTTTTGAGGATTGGTTCGCTAAAAACCATTGGTTTTGATAATCATGGTTAGTTGTTGATTGTGTTGAATTGCTTAGATAACCTTTGCTATATCATATCCTATGCATGCTTCTTCTTATTTTGCTTTCTCTTTGTTTTCCTTTCACAAAATTTGAAAATCCAAAAAGATTTTCAGTTTTGTTTTGCAAGACAAGTACTTTGTTTTCTTTTTGTTTTGTTTTTCTTACATTGCCATAGGCTTGAATAGAACACTCATCTTGATTAATGTTTTCCTTAGTAAACCTTAATAGCCTACATGGTTTAGACTTAAATTGTGTTTCAAAGAGTTTAGGATGTACTTTTGTTAAGGTGGATGAAACTATTGTGATTATGACCTTATCTAAGCACCCCATCTTTTCTCTAGCTGAGTGAAATCCTTAGGATTAGTATTTGAAAACCCCATGGTAAGGAAATATTTTGAGCCTTCATCATGATTTTCATTATGTGGCTATGATTTATAATTTGTCATGATTTGATCAAGAACTTGTACTATACCTACCCAAGACTGCGACCGAACATTTTAAGAAAAGACAAAGGCATTCTTGAACTTACTTTCCTTTTCCCTTAACCATTAATCTTTCCCCATCTCTTGTACATTTTGTCTTCCCTATAAGTTGTTACCTTCTTCAGCTTATATTTCTTCAAAATTAGCCAATCGATATCCATTGACCCAACATGTACCTTCTCGCCTTATTTTTTATTTGTATTGATGGTGATTTAGGAGCTATGAAGCTTCAAAGGGTAGCAGTAGTTTCTCTTCAAATAACACCTCTTAAGAGCTAATCATCTTTTGTAGACTCTTTTAGTAATAAAAAAATGAAAAAAATCAGAAAAAGTTATATAGAAAAAGAAAAAATCAGAAAAAGTTATACACAAAAAGAAAAAAGGGGAAGAAATAATAAAAAGAGGAAATGAGATGAGAAGGATTTTGTGGATTTATGGGAATCTGAGAATGAAAGAAACTCATATATATTCTTAAACAAGATTGAGGGAGGATACTAGTTAGTGTTCATTTGACTATGAGGGCTCAAGGCCTTGAAATGAGGTGAAGGTCAAAATCATAAGAATTCCATTGTTCATGAAGCTAAGCCTCACAACATTACCAAAGCTTTTCCTATTTTGTTCTAGTCCTTTTCCTATTTTACCTTTATTCTATCCCAAAGACCTTTCGACTCTAGGAAGTTGAGTCGGTGTAGGGAGGTAAAGGTCAAGAATATTGAGCGAGCATGGCAATTAAGATGTCGATTAATATGTCATTACCCATATTTTCTTATTTGTTCAACTCCCTCAAGGAGTAATGATAAGCTAATTCTTTAAGGATGGAAATGAGGCTTTGGAAGAGTGTGGTTGTGTTTTAGTTTAAGGTGCATGAAATTTATAGTTTCCTACTCTTTCCTGGTTATCCTTTATTCATTGTTATTCCTTCCTTAGCATGTCTTCTATTATTGTTTAGAAAGTTGAATATCCATCATGATGTTGTCCCATGAATACCCACTAGTTGCATCTTTTTATTTCTCTTTTTTTTTCTTATTTTCTCTATTTAGTTTTCAAAATTCTCTCCTTCGTTTTATTTTGTTTAGAGAGTTATGGGTCACTTTTTAGGAAACCCTTACAAGAGCATACTCGTTCTCCTAAGTGATTAGGGGGTTTAAAGGGCTTGTTGATTGTTGCTACAATCAATTATGATTCCTACAAAAGTGAGTTAGGTTTATTGTTTTCCTTAGTTATTGTTGTAAGTGCTTTGTTTTCTTCTATCCTTTGTCCTAGAGTCTTGCTCAAGGACGAGCAAGAGCCAAGCTTAGGGGAATGAGTGACATTTAAGTCACTCACTCGTATCTTCTCCTAGCAAAGTTTCGTACTCTTTTTGGCTCAAGTTTGTCCCGTTTTGTTCCATTTTGCATCATTGTGTGCATGGTTTAGGCTTAGCATTCTTTATTTTTTATTCCTATTTTACTTGATTTCCCGTATCTTTTATACTTTTATATATGTTTTGATGGCTTGATGCTAGTATCTATTGAGCTTGAGCACAAGAACCGAGGAATAGAGATTATGTAGTAGTAAAGCCAAGAAGAAAAGCGAAGAAGTCACTCAAGAATTGAACCAAGAGGCCTCTTAAGAGAAAAAGGCTTGAGAGGTCGCTCAGAAGAGAAAAAGGCCTCTCAAGAGAAAAAGGCCTAAGCGTTCAAAGGTGAACTGAGAGGCCTCTCAGTCTTCATATTGGAATCAATACTTCATTTAAACTATAGTAGATATGAAATACTTCATTACTCTATTGATGATGAGCGGAAAATTATCCACTTTTTTATTATTCTTATTATTTTATCTCTTTTTCTATTTTTCTTCGTTTTCTGATTTTTCTTTTCTTTGTTTTTACTTTCTAATTTTTTCTTTTTCTATTTTTTTCATTTTAATAAAACTCTTTGTTGAGTTCCTTGAGTTTTGATGTTTTGAATGATGACAAACAGTTACATGAAACAGGTCACAAGAAGTTGGAACTGTCTCCTTGACTGCTATGCTTAAAGCAGTCACATATTATCTATTGCATGTTAACCATGTTATATGTGCAGTAGTTAAGAAGATTCCAAGACTTGGAGCATAGAAGCCTTTCAAAGACATTCGAAGAAAGATACTTTGCTCAAGATGAAGCATTCAAGGAAGATTCAAGTCTTGAAGATTACATGAAAAGAAGATCATTTGTACTTTACTGTTAATCTAGTTTTTTATGTAATATGCTCCGTAGTATGACTTATATGAGTAGGTAATATAAGTGTTTTAAGTGTGATAAGTCATGTTATGAATTCTGGTACAAAACTGGAATAGAATTCATAACATACTTAATTCAGGGAACCAGGTTCAGAGAACCAGGTTTACTGAATGAAATATCAAGCTGCGTATTTTTGAAAAGATTTTGTAAAAAATATTTTCTAAGAATTATTTTTGGAAAATATATTAAGCAGCTGGTAGATTAGATGAGAATATATTGGTTACCTAAAAGCTAGGAGTATTTATCTTAATTGATTCTATCTATATGATTAAGTCAAATAAGATAAATACTTTCCTAACTTCATACTTTCCTAAACTCACATAAGGTGACAGCTCAAAAGATTATGTGATTTTAGGAAAGCTAGGGTTTTTGTAATCACATATATAAACTCATCTAATCAACCTACTTCAACAAGTCTCTCACGTGAAGAAAACTGAGTTTATCTCTAGAGAGCATTATACACACTTAAGCATAAAAACCTTTCATTAAGTCATATACACGAGCAACATTAGAACTTATATTTTTCTCTCATAATTAGCTTTTAGAAGCAAGATCAAAGGAGAGTTTGATTCTGTAAAAAGCCTTCAATAGAGGGGTTGATAGGCTGGGAGAGTGTTTGTGAGTTCAAACACAAAAGGGCTTACTGCACACTCAGAGTAGAGTGTGGGGTGAACTGGTTCCCAGAGTAGGGAAACAGTTGAGTGTATGTGTTCTTTGTTTTTCGGAGTAGATTAATAAAAGAGCATAGAGTAGGAGGACGTAGGCCTGAGTTGGCTGAACCTCGTTAAATTGTGTGTCTTCCTTTATTACTCTACATACATTCCGCTGCTAAATAGGAACCAGCACAATTGGTTCCTCCCACTGATCGAAAAAGGGAGAAAAATAGGCAAAGACTATTTAACACTCAATTCACCCCCCCCCCCCCCCCCCCCTCTTGAGTACTCTAAAACCTTCAATTGGTATCAGAGTCTAGGCTTCTCATAAGAGTAACATCTAGAGAAGTCAAGTATGAGTACTCATGAATTGAACGCTATGAGCTATGACAATAAGACAACAAAGTTCAATGGTAACAACTATGCTTGGTGGAAAAACAGGATCAAGAATGTGATCATGGGAATTGATTATGAATGTTGGCTAGTTGTCAAAAATGGTCCCAATATCATTTTCAAGACAGATGAAGAGGGAAACAGGATTCCAAAGAAAGATAGTGAACTAGTAACTGCTGATTACAAACTGTTGGAGAAGAATGCCAAAGCAATGTCAATTCTACAACAGGCTATAGGTGAGACTGAAACAAACCGGATCTCAGGTTGCAGCAATGCAAAAGAGATTTGGGATACCCTCGAACTTGCCTTTGAGGGAACCAGTGAGGTAAAAAGGCCTAAAATTGATTTACTTATGTCTAAGTATGAATTGTTTGCTATGAATAAAAGTGAAAAGATTAATGACTATTTTCGTAGATTTATGACAATAATTAATGATCATAGATCTCTTGGTAAGAACTTTTCTGATGAGGATCTTGTGAGAAAAGTTTTACGCAGTTTGACAGATGCAAGGACATCCAAGGTAACAGTAATATATGAGGCAAAGGATTTATCAACTCTATCTCTGGAACAACTGATTGGTTCCCTCATGACTCATGAAATGCTGATTGATTCTAAGTCTGAGAAGGAACCAGCCAGAGGAACAGCTCTTAAGGGAACAATAGAAGAAGAAGAAGATGAGATTGGAATGATTGCTAAAAGATTTGAAAGAACTCTTCGTGATCAAAGGAAGAATTTCAAAGGTAAGAACTTTAAGAAATCTAACTCTTCTTCTATAGGTTGCTTCAAGTGTGGAGATAAGGGACATCTTATTCGAGATTGCCGTAAGTGGAAGGACAAACAATCCAAATCTAGAGATAAACGGGCCTTCAAAAATGCAATGATAGCAGCCATATGGGGTGATTCTGATTCAGGGTCTGATGAAGATGAGGAATCACCTAACTCTGATGTTTATTTGACTGCCTTCACCAACATTCAGGGAAACATCACTGACTCAGGAACTAGAGGGGGAACCAGTACATTCAGAAAATGCTTAATGGCAAAGAAGGATGTGCTACATGAACACAAGGTAAACTTAGAACAAGTTAGGAAAGATATGCATGACTATGATAGAGATAATATGCTTGAATGTATTGACTCTTTATTAGATGAATGCTATAAACTTGGTGAAACTTACATAACTGGCAAAAGAAAACTCAAAGAAAAACGTGTTGAATGTGAAATTGATGTTGCTAGTTGTGATCACCTAGAAGAAGTTTGCTTTGAATTGAAAAATCAAGTAGCTGAACTAGAGGTTGAATTGGACAAGTGTAAGGTGGAACTGGAGAAGGAAAGGTCTTCTAAATCTGACTGTCCTAGTGATGATGAGGAAGATCTGACCTCCTGGCTCCTTAGAGACTTATCAACTGCTAGTGAATCTCTTAATTTTTCAGTAGCTATAGTAAAGCAAATTCCTGTAGTAGAACTTCCTTGTTGAAAGCCTTTGAAATATTGGCTCACAACTTGGAAGAAATACACAAAGAATTTGTTTCACTTAAGGCTGCTCAGTTCACTGTTTCCCCTACAGGTACCAATGTTAAGATTAGTGATGTAATAGATGAGTATGAAGATACTATTAGTGATTTGCATGCTGAGATTCATAAACTAAAAAAAGATAAGCAATCAGTAATTATTGACATGACTATTGATCCTATGGTTTCGAAACTTAATTTACAACTTGAATCCTTAAAAAGTGATTTTGATTTTCTAAAAGATAAAAACGATTTGTTGATTAAGAATCTTGAAACCAGAGAGAAAGAACTTCATGAAAGTCATAGACATGTTGAAAAATTACTGACTGCACAAGAAACTTTGAATTCTTTAATTTCTTTTAAAATTACAAAGGAAGAGTTGGTCTTGGATATACTAGACAGAGAACCAGGACTAACTGGTCCCCCAGGGAAATCACGTGGGTTAGAGAATTCAAAAGAGGTAAGTATGTAATGACTAAAGAGATGCATGTTTGTTATCATTGTGGAATGAATGGGCATAAGATACATGAGTGTCCTGCTAAGAAGAACAGTGAGAATAAGAACAATAAACATATGAAGGTGGTCTGGAGAAGAAAAGACCAACAAGAGCCTAATATCGTTGAAAAGGGACCCAAACATGTTTGGGTTCCTAAAAGTAATGTTTGATTTGTTCTTGCAGGCTAAAGTGTAAGGAGATACCTATTGGTATTTGGACAGTGGTTGCTCAAGACACATGTCCGGGGATAAAAGTCAATTCCTTTCACTAGTAGCCTTTGACGGTAGAAGTGTCACCTTTGGAGATAACAGCAAGGGAACCATCACTGGTTTAGGTAAGGTAGGTAAGACACTTTCAAATGCAATTGATGATGTATATTATGTTGAGGGCTTACAACATAATCTCTTGAGTATTTCTCAATTATGTGACAAAGGTAATAGAGTTGAGTTTCAAGCTAATCTTTGTCATATAGTTAATTCTCAAACAGGTGAACTTGTATGTGAGGGAACCAGGAAGCATGATGTTTACATCACCTTTCTGGATAAAATTCCTCAAGACAAGTCTGTTTGTTTGAAAGTTGTTTTTGACAATAATCAATGGATTTGGCATAAGAGATTTGGACATGCTAGCTTGACACTTTTGAATAAATTAAGGTCTCGTGATTTGGTGGTAGGACTTCCTAACATCACTTATGAGGCAGATAAAGTTTGTTCAGAATGTGTTAAAGGGAAACAGGTTAAAATCTCTTTTAAGCCTAAAACTGTTTTGAGTACCAGCAGACCCTTCGAACTTGTACACATTGATTTGTGTGGTCCCATGAGGATACAAAGTCGAAGAGGCCATAGATATGTCTGTGTTATGGTTGATGATTATTCTAGGTACACTTGGGTAATAATGCTACATTCAAAAGATGAAACGTTCGATGAATGGGTAGCATTGGTGAAGCAAGTGGAGAACCAGCTCTCTCACAAGCTAGTCTCGGTAAGATCAGACCATGGTACTGAATTTGATAATGCTAAATTTGTTGAATATTGTAGGGAACAGGGAGTTAGTCACAACTTCTCAGCCCCAAGAACACCACAGCAAAATGGTGTTGTTGAAAGAAAGAATAGAACTCTTGAAGAGATGGCCATAATAATGCTCATTAAGAGTGGTCTCCCTAAGAGTTTCTGGGGTGAAGCTGTGGACACTGCTTGCTATATTTTAAATAGAGGTCTCATTAGACCAAAGTTAAATAAGACTCCCTATGAACTCCTTAGAGGTTGAAAGCCTAATATTACATACTTTCATGTATTTGGATGCAAATGTTATATTCATAACAATGGGAAGAATCAGCTTGATAAATTTGATCCTAGGAGTGATGAGGGAATCTTTCTTGGATATTCTCCTTAAAGCAAAGCATATAGATTCCTTAATAAAAGGACTTTGTGTGTTGAGGAGAGTGTGCATGTCATCTTTGATGAATTTAACATGTCTTCTGAGATTGCGCAGGTACAACCTGATGAAATGATTGGATTGATGGAGTTTACAGGGAACCATGATGCTGGTCTCCTAAATGAAGTGCAAGCAGATCTAGGCTCACTTAATAATGATAATGAGGAGCCTAGAGAGTGAGCCTAGAGAAGAAAATGAAGACAATACAGAAGAGGAACCAAGACCAAATAGTTCATCAAGTAACAGACAGGTAAGGAGTTTAGGGGGAATGAATGAAGATGCCTCCCCTGAACCTAAAGTAAGTAATGTTAATGGAAATAGCGTGAATATGAATCTTACTAGTTCCGAAGAAATTGATGAGATTCATGATCATGCTGGTTCTGAATCAAATGAAGAAGCACAAAATGATTTCTCTTTTAAAAGTTTCAAATATCAATCTTCTCATCCTCCAGATCAAATCATTAGTGATATTAGTAAAGGAGTTCAAACGAGAAGAAATATTTTTCAAAACTTTTGTGTCTTTTATTCTTTCCTGTCTAATATAGAGCCAACTGACTATAAAATGGCACTGACTGATCCTGATTGGGTTCTGGCAATGCAGGATGAATTAAATCAGTTCCATAGGAACCAGGTTTGGCATCTTGTACCTAGACCAAAGGATAGGTCAGTTATTGGTACAAAATGGGTCTTCAGAAACAAATTGGATGACCTAGGTACAATAGTCAGAAACAAAGCTAGGCTAGTGGTGCAAGGTTACAATCAACAAGAAGGGATTGACTATGATGAGACTTTTGCACCAGTAGCTAGGCTAGAGGCAATTAGGATTTTAATTGCTTATGCTGCTCACATGAATATGAAATTGTTTCAGATGGATGTAAAGACTACCTTCCTAAATGGATATTTGAAGGAAGAGGTATATGTAGAGCAGCCACCTGGTTTTGAAGACAAGCTGTTTTCCCAACATGTTTACAAGTTAGACAAAGCTCTATATGGATTGAAGCAAGCTCCAAGAGCTTGGTATGAAAGATTGTCTAAGTTCTTGATGGAGAATGATTATAAGAGGGGAACAGTAGACAAGACACTGTTTATCAAAGCCAGGGGGAACAACTTGATTATAGTACAAATTTATGTTTATGATATCTTATTTGGTGCTACTAATCAAGTACTATGTGATGAGTTTGCTAATCTTATGCAGAGTGAGTTTGAATGAGCATGATGGGAGAACTAGGATTCTTTCTAGGATTGCAGATTAAGCAAATGGAAAATGGAACCATGATACATCAGCAAAAATACTTGAAAGAATTGCTGAAGAAATTTGGCATGGAAAACAGCAAGGCTTATGATACACCTATTCCCACATCCACAAAATTAGATAATGATCTAAAGGGAAAAGATGTTGAAGCCACACTTTATAGAGGAATGATTGGTTCTCTTCTTTATCTAACAGCTAGTAGACCTGATATTGTGTTTTCTGTTGGATTGTGTGCTAGGTTTCAAAGTAATCCAAAGAAATCTCACTTGAAGGTTGTTAGAAGGATACTTAGGTATCTTGTGGGAACAACAGACTTATGCTTGTGGTACCCCAAAGGGAGTGCAATTGATCTTATTGGGTACACTGATGCAGACTATGCTGGCTTTCTTGTTGATAGAAAGAGAACATCAGGTATGGCACACTTTCTTGGCTCCTGTCTAATATCATGGGGTTCTAAAAAGCAAAACTCAGTGGCCTTATCCACAGTAGAGGCAGAATATATTGCACCAGCTTCATGTTGCTCCCAGCTACTGTGGGTAAGGAACCAGCTGAAGGATTTTGGTGTTGTTTATAATAGTGTTCCTATATTTTGTGACAACACTAGTGCAATTAATATTTCTAAAAATCCAGTTCAACATTCCAAAACCAAACATATAGAGATTAGACATCATTTTCTGAGAGATAATGTAGAAAAAGGTTTAGTAGAAGTTTTGTTTTGCAAAAGTGAAGATCAAATAGCTGATATCTTCACAAAACCCTTGTGTAGAGAAACTTTTTGTAATTTAAGAATCTTACTAGGTCTAGTTAGATTTTAGTCTTTGGCTTTATCTATTTCCCTCAATGATTGGTTAGAATGGTATTCTCTTGTATAGTATGTGTACATACCTATGTCGAAATCCTTTAAGTTTTATGTAAATGTTTTGTGATCTCAAAAGGATTAAAAATCATTGTTGCAAGAAACAGGTGAAATTAAACTAAGTTGCCAAAAATAGAATAAAATGGTTTTAATCAAGTATCAGGAAAGGGAAACAGCAGATCAGCACTGATATGTCTTCCATATAATATTTGCATATCTTTGGAAGATTATTATAGGATATTTTCCTTTTGAAAGGAAATAATCTTATTTCAATCATTTACCATAAAAATAATGGCAAATCAATCACTTACCTAATTTATAGGATGGTTAAGATATTTATGGCAAGTAATGATAGCTATCTTTTCAATTTTTAAAACTTGTCATACTTATCAAATCACTTAACCGTCATATTTTTTTTGAATTTCCATATTTTTGTTATGCTTCAAATATATATATAACCCTTAGTGCAACTTCATTACCTCTCATTCATCACTCTCCTTCTCTCTTCTGCGTGTTGCTCAACAATCTGAGTGCTATTCATCATCTTCATTCTCAATTTCTCTCTCAAAATGGGAAGGAAGATTGTAGCTTCATCTAGGAGAGGCAGAGGAAAGGGGTCTGCTAGTGACTCCACTCAATCAAGAGGAACCCCCATCGGTGTTCCACCCACCTCTCATCAAAAACAAACCCCAATTGAACCTTCATCACCCAATGTAGCTTCATCACCTTCAGAAACTCCTACCACAATCCCAGATTCCCCTCAAAAATCTTCCTCACCACCAAAATCAACCAAACCCTCATCAAAACAACCTAAGCCTATCTTCCATCCTCCAGAAACTGATGACTTTGTCATCAAGGAACTTGTACCATCTCAGGGGGAACAGGAGACAGAAGCTCAGCAATCTGTGAGCCAAGGAGTGGAGGTTAGTAGTGCTGAAGAGCACAGTGACGAAGTGCAAGTGGTTGAGGTTACTGGGTTCAAAGAAGGATCACCAGATGAAAAGGTTAGTAGAAGTGGTCATTTCACACGTTCTTCTGTAAAAAGGAAAATTGATGACAACCAGGAGGACCAGTCTGCTGATTCTGTGCAAAGAAACAAGAGAAAGAGGTTGCCTGCTAAAACCTCTCATGCTTCAAAAGGTAAATCTGTAGAATCCATTCCTACTGGTTCTATTGATTTAAATTCTAGACTAGTGTTGTCTGGGTGTGGTGTTGAAAAAGGATATTTTGATATTGCTGTATTATTTGAGTTCAAGAAGTTGCTTGATTATCAAGGTTGGTTAATGTTGTTTGATGTTTGAGCTGCAAATGTGTCTGGAGTTAGGGAATTTTATGTTAATATCAAGCAAATGCCTGATATGTCCATAAATTCATGTGTGAATGGGGTTGATGTCAGTTTATCAGTTGCTTCTCTGTTAAGTCTGTTAAGTATACCAAGAGATGGTTTTGATAAGTACTCTAGTGACTGGTGGCCCATGCTTGTTGGGGTCACACCAGAGGAGATATATACTTTTATGTTTGGAGGAAAGATGCCCAAAAAGCTAGGGGTTCTTAAGTCTGTAAATCTGAAGGAACCAGTCATGCTTGTTCTACACTCTCTGTGTAACAAGGTTTTAATACTAAGGGCTCAGGGTAGAGGTACTGTGAGAATAATGGAAATGGTATTGATGTATCTGTTAATGAAGAAGGTGAAAATCAATCTTCCTGCATTAATGTTGGCCCATATGATGAACTACCATGGGTCATCTCATCACTCCTTGCCTTATGGATCCTTTATAACCCACCTGCTCAAATCTAACAATGTACCCCTGAGTGGTTCCACTGTCCCAGTTACAGTGTTTACCAGGGTCATCTTAAAGCAGAAGGGTTTAGATATAAGTGGGGATCAGCTGCTGTTTAAATCAGAGGAACCAATGGAGGATGTGAGATCTCCAACAAAGAAGAATAAGAAAGTAGAGGAGCCAGTAGGTCAGGCTCTAGTCTTGAAAAGGTTGGAGGATCAGGAGATTTTTCTCAAAAACATCATTGGTCTGGTCCAAGATTTATTCTCCTCTATTGATTCTAGGTTTATTAATCTAGAAAAGAAGCTTGCTGGTTCTCATGATCAAGAAGCACCTGGTACAAGTGCTGCTGCTCCATAGTCTCCTCCTGAAGAAGAAATGCATGATGCTGAGGAAGGAGATGAAGATGAGTAACCAGCTGATGATGGAGACCAGGATGCTGACAGAGAAGAGGAGGATGAGAATGATGAAGATTGATTCTGCTTTCTTTTTTTTTTTTTTGCCTACCCTATCTATTATGACTGATTCTGTTGATTTGCTTCTTCCCACTCCATGAACTGTTCTTTTGATATGGAGTTGGGGTATCTAATTTGTTGAACTTTGTTTGGTATTTGTTTTGAACAATTTTACTTCTGCTATGACATGCCTTGTTTGACTAATCTATTTTTTTGCAGCATTTAACTTGAATAGTGGTTGATGTCACTACATCGATGAGTACATTTAATAATTTATGCATTTTATTTTTATTTAAGTATACTTTTTAATGATGCCAAAAGGGGGAAAGAGTTGAAGCTGAAGCCTAGGATCTTCTTAGCCCTTTAGGATTTTTAGATTAAGTTAAATATGAGTCGAGTCAAGTTAACTTAAGAAAATTTTTTTTTCAGTGTGTTTATTTTTAGTCTTAAAGATTGTTGATGTACTCAATCCTAGTTGAGTACTTTATTGGAGTTTGTATGTTTTTAATGTGCTTGGATTGCAGGAACTTTAATTAGTTTGTCATCATCAAAAAGGGGGAATTTGTTGAGTTCCTTGAGTTTTGATGTTTTGAATGATGACAAACAGTTACAGGAAACAGGTCACAAGAAGTTGGAACTGTCTCCTTGACTGCTATGCTTAAAGCAGTCACATATTATCTATTGCATGTTAACCATGTTATATGTGCAGTAGTTAAGAAGATTCCAAGAATTGGAGCATAGAAGCCTTTCGAAGACATTCGAAGAAAGATACTTTGCTCAAGATGAAGCATTCAAGGAAGATTCAAGTCTTGAAGATTACATGAAAAGAAGATCATTTGTACTTTACTTTTAATCTAGTTTTTCATGTAATATGCTCCGTAGTATGACTTATATGAGTAGGTAATATAAGTGTTTTAAGTTTGATAAGTCATGTTATGAATTCTGGTACAAAACTGGAACAGAATTCATAACATACTTAATTCAGGGAACCAGGTTCAGAGAACCAGGTTTACTGAATGAAATATCAAGCTGCGTATTTTTGAAAAGATTTTGTAAAAAATATTTTCTAAGAATTATTTTCGGAAAATATATTAAGCAGCTGGTAGATTAGATGAGAATATATTGGTTACCTAAAAGCTAGGAGTATTTATCTTAATTGATTCTATCTATATGATTAAGTCAAATAAGATAAATACTTTCCTAACTTCATACTTTCCTAAACTCACATAAGGTGACAGCTCAAAAGATTATGTGATTTTAGGAAAGCTAGGGTTTTTGTAATCACATATATAAACTCATCTAATCAACCTAATTCAACAAGTCTCTCACGTGAAAAAAACTGAGTTTATCTCTAGAGAGCATTATACACACTTAAGCATAAAAACCTTTCATTAAGTCATATACACGAGTAACATTAGAACTTATATTTTTCTCTCATAATTAGCTTTTAGAAGCAAGATCAAAGGAGAGTTTGATTCTGTAAAAAGCCTTCAACAAAGGGGTTGATAGGCTGGGAGAGTGTTTGTGAGTTCAAACACAAAAGGGCTTACTAGTGTAAGTCGAGTGCACACTCGGAGTAGAGTGTGGGGTGAACTAGTTCCCAGAGTAGGGAAACAGTTGAGTGTCTGTGTTCTTTGTTTTTCGGAGTAGATTAATAAAAGAGCATAGAGTAGGAGGACGTAGGCCTGAGTTGGCTGAACCTTGTTAAATTGTGTGTCTTCCTTTATTACTCTACATACATTCCGCTGCTAAATAGGAACCAGCACAACTGGTTCCTCCCACTAATCGAAAAAGGGAGAAAAATAGGCCAAGACTATTTAACACTCAATTCACCCCCCCCCCCCCCCCCCCCCTCTTGAGTGCTCTAAAACCTTCACTCTTCTTTTCATTTTGATATGTACTATAGAAGGGGATATAAACTAAAGCTCTTCTACTAAATGTGATCAACTCGGTAAGAGAAACATTGAGAATTGCGTACTCTTCTCCAAAATTAAACCTAGCAAAAAGGATAAGGCTTTTTAATGATAGACATCAAGAAAAAGGAAATATAGGCTCAACGGGTTTCATCCTAAGGGTTAATGAAAAGAAAAACTATTTTGTGGAAAAATAGTGTAAGTATGAGAAATGAAAAAACTATCCTAAGGAGAGTTCAATCATTCCTTTCATTTGAACCAAAAAGTCTTGAATAGCCAGATAGCAAACCAAAGAGTAAAATTACACAAATAAAAACATCTAACTCACAAAATAATACCATCGGCCAAAGGCTCAAATCCTCACTTGTAAATACAAGTCTACAACATTGGGTGATATGTCAAGTAAAACCATTTCAAAAAAGAGACATTTATATCTATCAATCCTCATTGAAAGGCTAATCTCAATTAAACAAATAAAATATGGTATGTATACAATGATCTAAACAACAAAATGCATGAAAAATTAAGCAAGGACGTAATAACTGAAAAAACTGAACAAGGAAATTATGACCCAAGAAGCTAAAAAAGAAATATATAAAAACCTAAGCGGGATATTGAGAATGCTCTAAAAGTAAAAGAAAAAATTGAACAAGCAAATAATGAAAACTATGCTACAATGCATGCTCTAAATGATCGATTACCCCCAAGTCGCTTATAATGTCCTCAGCATAAGCACCAAAGATCAAAGGAAATGTCAAAAAGGGAGAGAATGAAAAAATCCTAATCTAAAAACAAACCATAAACAAATAAATCAAAATAAAATAAAAGCAAAAAACTAATGTTGATCCGGGGGAGGAGGGTAGGGTCCATAACTAAGCCAAAGCTAGACAGACCATATCTCAATGAAGAATTAGGACCACACTCGAAATACCTCTGTATAACTTTTTTCATGAATGAGAAGCTAGCTCGCATGGTGTTGTAGTTAGTCCTCATCCAATAAAATTGTGCACTCATAGCCTGGTTGGACTCCTACAAAGCATGATAATCAGTCCTCATCTCATGGAAACAATCGGCCATGGAGTAATGGTGCTCTCAGCTCTGTAGTTGTCCCGCATATGCCCAATATTGGTCCGTAGAAGACCAAAATCGTGCTACAAGGTAGCTATCTGAGCCTCATAGGACTAAGACTGGCTACTTCTTGCCTCAAACTATGGGGAGTTGTTCCTCCATCCAACCAGAGGCTTTTTGACCATCTTTGATAGCTTTATCCTCCTCGAGGAGTGGAGCACCTTCGTCTCTTGGGGGAGACCACTGGAAGTCTAGGGGAAGAATCCATGTCTTAGAAGAATCCAAGTCTAGGAGAAGGAGATGACCTAGGGGCAAGAAGGCATAGGGGCTGATGCATGAAGAGTCGAGAGCCTCACAAGACACTCAAAACCCTAGTGTCGACCTCTACAAGGTCTAATCCATCGCATATTTTGCATGCTACATGGAGTTATACGGGTGAGGCATGTCACCTCATAACAGGAGCAGCTAGAGAGATCTATGACGCGGGACAACGCTATAAGGGTAATGAGGCCTCCTACTACTATCTAGGTTGAACCCTCATCTACTTAGGCAAGGTATTCCATAAACTAGGATTTAAGCAAAGAATCTTAGTCCCTCAAGTCCTAAGGCCCAAGCAGCCGATGCATTGTAAAAGCGCGTTGGGATAAGGTTTCTATTGGTATTTCTCACAAAGTTATGCATTTAATCCTCATTAGTCTCAAAATCAATCCCATAAATCTCCATTTACGGGATTTTAAATCTAACTAAGGAGGGGTCCCTTTGCCTCATAGACTTACTTCTCCTAAAGAAAGATATATTATCAAAGTTTAAAGCACTAAATTAGGGTTCTAAATTACAAGGGGGAAGGATGGGTCCTAAGAGAGTATAGTACTACTTAGGTTTCATGCTCAAAAATTTCCAAATACTATGTTCAATCAATAATCCTCGAGAAAACCAAACTCATTCATATACACATCACAACACAACACAAATCCAACAATAATTTGGATAAAATTCAGAAAAATATTGTAGAATAGTGAAGTGTATACAAGAGTTAAGGTTAGAGTGTACCAAAGATTTATCAAACAATATATCCACAAAAACCCTTGCCAAAACATTCAAAAATGTGTATAGTAGCACCAAGAACCACCAAATTGCAAAGATCAACACAAATCCAAGAAATCCTAAAAATTTTGGGAAGTTAGGGTTAGGGATGAAATGGGTGAGATTTTGGAGTTGAAATTGGTTCTAAAGTGTAGAGGAGTGTAAAAAAATGAAGGATTTTGGGTTTTAATTGAGTGGGTTGGGTGATAATTTGAGAGGAGATTGGAGTTGGGAGTAGAGAGTGCTCATGAGAGAGAGAGAGAGAGAGAGAGAGAGAGAGAGAGAGAGAGCTTGAGAGAAATGAACAAAATAAGAGCAAAGGCTAAAATAAAAGGCATTGACTCGAGGGCATTTTGCTTCATTCTGCCCAACAACTCAAATTTGCTTAAATATAAGGCACTCGATCGAGTGCTCTACAAACTTGATCGAGTGTCTTCATTTTAGCCTAATTCCTCACATTGTGCTAGTAACCTCGAATTGGCATATCTACAAGTCACTTATTCGAGTGCTCTACCCAATTCCTCAAGACTCCAAATATGATTCTAAGCATCAAAAATACTCAATGCAAACCAAAAATGATTAGCATTACCTAAAACCTACAAAGAAAACATAAAACACACACAAAACTAAAAGTCACCTATCAAAACCAAGAAAAATCAGAAAAATCACAGAAAAACTAGAAAAATGGGTTGTCTCCCATTAAGGGCTTGTTTTTTGGGTCATAAGCTTGACTCCCTTGATTCTTAGCTAGTTGATGATGCAGGATCAGAAAGGTTCACGCTAACCTTCCCATGAATAGGGCCTCTTGTGTGATAATGCTTCAAGCGATAACCATTACCTTGAAAGAAACTGTTGTTTCACTCTAAATCTCCACAAATCCATAAGGGAAGACTTTTTTCACCTAAAATGGACTAGACCATCTCTTCTTTAGCTTCCTGGGGAACAATCTCAACCTAGAATTGAATAGTAACACCAAATCGCCTTCTTAGAACTCTCACTTATGTTGATCTTCCCATCTTTTTGTCTTATTTGTCTAGATTCATTAACTCTCATATGCATCCAATTAGAATTCATCGAGCTCATTGAGCTGTAGGAGCCTTTTCTCACCAGCTTGTTGATGATCAAAGTTAATATACTTAACCGTCCAAAAAGCATGATGTTCTAGTTTAACTAGTAGATGACACGCTTTCCTATATACCAACCTATAGTGACTTGTTCCTATAGGTGTCATAAATGATCTTTGATATGCCCATAAGGCATCATCTAGTCTAGAAGCCCAGTCCTTACGAGAGTTTGCCACTATTTTCTCTAGAATGGCTTTGATTTCTCAATTTGGCACCTCTACTTAGCCACTTGTCTATGGATGACAAGAACAACCTACCCTATGATGCACTCCATACTTTTTCAACATAACCTCAAACTTATTCTCCAAGAAGTGTTGTCCTCCATCACTTATCTAGACCCTGGGGATTCCAAATCTAGGAAAAATCATTTTCTTGAAAAACTTCTAACAACTCGAGCATCATTGGTTGGTGATGTTATTGCCTCTACCCATTTATATACGTAATCCACAACAACCAAGATATAGTTATTCCTATAAGAGGACGAAAAATGACCCATGAAGTCAACACCATAGACATCGAAAATATCATCCTCTGGAATGCTGTTCTGAGGCATTCCATTCCTTTTTAAGATGTTCCCGATGCCGTGGCAATGATCACAAGACAGTACAAAGGCATGAACATCCTTAAATAAGAATTTCCAATAAAAACCACACTAAAAGACCTTAGCACACATTTTGGTTGAGCTGGCATGATCACCACAAAGCAGATCATGACAATGAGAGATGATGAAGACTACCTCACTCTTGGGTACACATCTCCTAATAATACCATCAGCACTTGATCTATACAGGAACATGTCATCCCAGAAAAAATGCTTCGCATCGTTGAAGAACCTCTTCGTCTATTGTGAGATATAACCATGAGAGACAGCCCATGTGGCCAAATAATTCACCAGATCATCATACCAATGCGTATCCACGATAGACATCATAAAAAAGATGCTCATCAAGACAAGAATCATTAATCGAAAGTTCTTTTTCAACCTTCTCAAGAGTTGATCAGGAGAGATGATCAGCAACTACATTCTCTACTCCCTTCTTGTCTTTTATTTCCAAATCAAATTCCTACAAAAGGAAAATCCATCTAATCAGTCTAGGCTTGTCATCTTTCTTACTCATCAGATACCTAAGTGTTGCGTGATTTATATGCACTATCACCCTCGAGCCCACTTAATAGGAACGGAATTTCTCTATTACATATACTACTGCTAGCAACTCCTTCTCGGTAGTGGCATAGTTCACTTGAGCTGGATCAAGTGTTTTGCTTGCATAATAGATGGTGTGCAGTTTTTCAGCCTTCCTTTGTGCCTAGACTACCCCTATAGCATAATTGCTTGCATCACACATGATTTCAAATGAAAGAGTCTAGTGTGGTGGCTGAAGTACAAGAGTCATGTTGAGAGCTTCTTTCAACTCGTTAAAGGACTTAACACATGCATTAGTGATAAAAAAAAACACGAGGCATCTTTGCTTAAAAGCTCAATTAGAGGCTTGGCATCTTGGAGAAGTCTTGGATAAAATGCCAATAGAAGCCCATGTGACCCAAGAAACTCCTAATCATCTTTACAGGCATAGGTACCGATAAGCCCTCAATGACCTCTACCTTTTCTTTATCCAATTCAATGCCTTTATATGACACTTTATAACCCAAACAATACCTTTAATGAGCATGAAGTGGCATTTTTCCTAGTTCAATACTAAACCAACTTCCACACATATGAGCACCTTGTTGAGGTTTGTTAGAAAATCATCGAAAGATGACCCATAGACTGAGAAGTCATCATATCCATGGAATTTTCGATCATTTCTAAGAAAATTACAATCATTCATCGCTGAAAAGGGGTCCGGTAACCCATGATGAGGACAATGATTCAGTATCCTTTTAAATCGTCTACATGTCTTGTTGAGTGACTCATCATACAACTGCTGAAAGTTGTTGATCTTAGCTCTCAACATAGTCGTCTTATCCTGATCCAAGAACTTCATGAGAAAACCTTTAGCGAGCTTATCCCATGTATCGAATGTACCCGGACCTTCATCTCTAAGCCATTCACGTGCTCTATCCCTCAAAGAGAATGAAAAAAAAAACCTCAGTTTCATAGAATTGTAAGGAAAATCTTTCATCTTTATATGAAATGGGGCACTCCGTAGGGTATCCTACGAATGCATCGCTAAAGACGAACTGAATAAACGCCGGCTTTAATTCAAACTGTGCAGCTGTGACCTGCGGCCGAGAAATACTTGACATTGTCTGAGGATCAGGGATGCCATACTCAAACAAAGTTTTCTGAGGCAAGGTTTTAGCCATGTTGTTTGGTTTCTTTGCTTTCCTTTTTTGTTTCTTTTGTTTCTTTGCTGAGTTCTCGGTCTCGAGATCTAGAGAAATAAGCTCTTTAGACTTGTACTTCAAGTTTACTTGCAAAAGAAAACACTAGAAAGGAAATAGAATAAATCAACAAATATAATAGCTGAAGCAACTACCTAAGAAAAATCCAGAAAATCCTAATAGAAATCTAAACTAAAAACAACAAAAGAAAATCACCATTAGTCCCTGGCAACAGCGCCATATTTTGACCAGGCTATCGCTACTCTATCAAAAGTAACCTAATTACCTAAACTAATGTAGCTCGGGTAAGTATGATTAAAATCCCAAGAGACTATCGGGCTTTAATGTTGTATATCCTAGTTCTAACTTCTATTAGGAATGTCACGAACAAAGAATGTTTATATTCTAACTAATGGCTCTGCTAAATTAATCTAGAACGCAAACTATAGCTAAACTGGTTACCTATGTAAGACAAATATCTAGGACAACGAATCCCCACTAATATGACTTAGATATATATTTCTATCTCAATCCCGCAAATTCAATACATAAAGTAATTCCTAGGATGAATGCACCCTAAACAATATTAAGAATCTCTCTTGAGTATCAATAGCTTCCTCATGAAGTAATCCTACCTACTTTTGTCGATTCATGCGATAGTAAGACATTAAACACAGCATTCTATAAGTCCTAATACTCATGACGTCTACTTTCGTGATCATCAATCACACCTTATAAGTGATTCTAATGTAGAGTATGAACCAACTCTCGCCGCGAACCTAATCCATGCCATTAATCAACTAATGTTGTCTAGCCTTTTAATGGAATTAAAACCAATTACAGATTAAAAGATTTATTTTTGTGCATTTATAATTGGGTCTCGAAATTTATCAATACCTAATCCATAAAGGGTTCATTGGGATCCTAAATTAATGACAAAACACATATTGACTCTAAAACTAACACAAGCGATGATAAAAGACAAGTTCTATGCTAGAACAATATTAAAGCAATAATAGAAAAACAATACCAAAACAATATGAGAGATTAGAGTACCAAAATATTGAATATAAAATGAACTGAATGATGTCCACAACGCAAGAGTAGCAATTTGAAAACTTCAACGCAAAACTAAGAATAAACAGCAAATCTAGAGAAAATTTGAGAGTAATTTAGAGATCTAATGAAAATTCGCGACTACTGTTGCTTAACCTAATTCTTAGCCTAATAAAAACCCCATTAATGCATATTAAAATCGTGCAAAATAGCCTAAATATATATTTAAAGAGTTTGGGCTTTTACAAATCACTCGCTAAAAAACGACCAAAAGACAAGGCACTCGATTGAGTCCTTTTTTCTTCATACTTTGAATCAGGCCAAAATTGGTTGCTAGAAAAGAGACTCAATCGAGTGCTCTGCACACTCGATCGAGTGTTCGTTTTCTCCACTTTTTCATTAGGAAGCTACTTTTCCACGATTTTACACTTCCACTCGATCGAGTCTTCTTGCTTTTGACTCTAATTATGCTCCTTTGCTTCATCCTATGTTCAGGTTCTCCTAGAGTTGTGTTCTTCACTTGTTGGAGCACTTTTCCTTAGGTCTTGAACTCGTCTCGTGACACTGAGTTCGTAGGAATCCTAAAAAATGTCATAAATACCACAAAAAAAACCCATGAACGCATCATATGATAACAAATGAGCAAAATTCACTTAAAACTTAACTAAAATGCAATAAATTATGAAAAAAGACCTAAAATACCATATAATTATGAGTATAATTGGGAATTATCAGAAAACTCATGGGCAAAACCAACTTATTCCCCATATCTACTAAAGCTTCCATATTTATGTGTGCTAATTGTTATTGCATGTCACCACGCACACACAAATAATCCCCTTGGATGCACCTAAAAGATTTGTATCTCCATAAGCTAGCAACTCTCTCTGGTTGCATCCTTCTTTGATGCTTCAATCAACCCTTTGAAGTTGGCATCCTTAATAGTATCAAGGTCCAGCTGAAACAGAGCATTAATCACATGCATTTCCTCAAGTACTTCAATTCGTTGAAGCTTCAATTAATGCGCAACTTCAATTAAACACGTCTAGATTTGATTGCAACTCTAATTCAACTTGTTTATTAATTACATTTACTTTATTCAAAGCAAAACTAAAACAACTATTCTTTCTTTAGATTAAATAAAGTTTATTGAATAAAACTCTAATTAATTTAAGACTAAAATACTAGAAACTCTTTTGACCGAAACAAACTATCCATGCAAGCCAAAATGGTCCAACACGTCATTCTCATGAGATTTAGAAAGAAGAACTTCTTTTCAAAGCCCATGAATCCAATTTGTTACATTAGACCCATTAATCAACCCTATATGAAAATTAGGGTTTATGTGATTTACATCACTAACTTATAAGAGCAACATTTAACACCTAAATTTTGAGCAACTAGTGGATGATCTCCAAATCGATGATCACCTAATTTCTTCTTCTGCAATGTACTTTTCTGTAATGTTTGATGCTAGCCCACGCTTGTAACTTATGTTGAGCCACATATGAGTGTTGGACACATGTTGCATTAAACACACAAACACATTGCCCAAGACCATTTTTTCTCTATAGATACTCCTAATTTTCATGAGCAAAGGATCCAAAATTTTGCACTATCTCCAACATTGTTATTCTGCCCAAGTACACTCCCAACCTTCTCTCAAAATATCCTTCTATTATACAAAGGACTAACCAAGGCACTAAGCCTTCCCTTAGCAAAAACTCATTAATACTCTGAATACTCCTATTACTCATCAAAATGTTTCAAGAAGGAAAAAATACTCATCGGTGAGAAAATTTGGTCTTCCGAGTCGGTTCTTATTGGGTCGGATTGAAACAAGTCAATTTGGCCTTTCAGGTCGAGTTAGGTTAGGTCGGGTTATTATCGAGTAGGTGAAATCGGTTATTTTCTTTTTAGGATTCAGTTCGAGTTTATATCAAGTCATGTTCGATTCGAGTCAATCTAGGTTGGTTCCTAGAGTTACAATGTATTGTTTCGAGTTTAGGTAGATGAGGATTTGGAACATTTTTTGTTCGGGTTAATCCGAATATATTCGTAAATAGCTTATAGCAGGTTATTTTGGTTCAAGAAGATTTCGAATTCGGATCATAGTCAGTTCAAATCGATCCGAATCGGTTCTTGAACGAGTTGTTTGGTGTAAAAAGATTTCAGCTCAAGTCACTTATGGTAAAAGGTCATCTCTATTTCAGTTGAAATCAACCGCTTAGCCTTATCAAGTTTGAATCGTTAATTCATGATAATGTATTATTATCTATTTATGATTTGATTTTTTTTACAGTTTGTTGTATTTATCTCAGATTATATCGGGTAATCTCAAGTCAGATTACTTAATAACTTAATTTTATATGATTGTCAATTAATAAATTGAATAGTGATGAACGATAAATCATTACAAAACAAAATATTTACAAGGAAGTAATTATAAAAATATCTCTAGTACTATCTAATAGTATCAAGTTGCCAATCAATAGAATAGAGGTAGTCAAACAGGGCGCTGTTAAGCATCAACCATCAATCTTTACATGTCACCCACATAGACGGTTCAATATACTTTATATAGGGGTAATGTAATCAAGACGGTTCAATATATTTTATACAGGGGTAAAGTAATCAAATAATATTTTATACAGATAATACATAGAAATTCATGGGCCACGTCATCAATTACTACATAGCATGCTAAATTGATAAAATAACGTTGTGGGTCAATGAAGGTCATAATAAGGAAGGAAAAAAAGAATTATAGTCACAACAAATTGAATTATTGCAACATATCCAACCTTAAAAATAAATATCCAACTATAAATTTTAAGAAAATGTCTAATGGTTGATAAAGTAATAATTTAATTAATGATTACAATAATCGAACAATATATACATATTTAAATCAAAATAAGAATTAAGTTTAAGGTTTATCTCCAACAGGTCATAAACAAATCAGGTAGAATAGGTCAGTCAATATTAGTCATGTTGTTAACAAAACAATACCATGAAAACAAATCGCCCAAATCATATAATACCCTAAAACAATGCCTCAGCGTCATACAGAAACATCGAGTGCCATAAATATAGAAAGTTCTGGATTTCCCTGGAATTAGGAGTATGTCTTTTTAACCCAAAGTGTGAGAATTTTCGGGTTCCCAACCCAAGGCATCACCAATCAGCCAATCACACGCATCCTCATGAAAAGATAGCATTCAAGCTCTTACACCTGTAAGTCTGTAACTCAGTTCCTAAATCAAATGAACCAATAATTTAACAGTTATAACTTTGCTCAATTTCTTAGAGTAAGCGAAAACGCCTGACTCAGATCAATCATCAATAAGTAGGAAAGAAACCCATTAGGGTATACACATGAACTTGAACAGAAAACCTTCCATATTTTCCAAGGCCACAATAGCAGTCCACACTATTTACCCACAACTAAACCCCTCTCTACCAAACTCAGCATCCTAGCACCCTTTCAATGAATAGTCAGTCAGTCAGTCTTAACCATTGGACCAACATTGTTACCAATGAACTAAGAAAGAACCTTAAGCAACGCTAATTCTCAACAAACTTAGTTAACAACACATCACTCATCTCCCCCTGATGCTCAAAACACCTTAACTTGGTTGTATTAGCCTAAATTCTATGAGACTAGGCACTAATCATAGCATTATATACCACAGTATACACTAAAACCCAACTTCTAAAATCATTAAGTTATGCAACCAATTTCAGATAAACCATCACATTAATCCATTTATAAAACAAAAATCATACTTCACAACCTGAATTTACACAGCATAAACCAACTCTAATATCCAACAAATATCATAACAACATGAATATCATTTGTACCAAAAAAAACTAAATTCGAAAGCATAAACGTTTTTCCATAAATAAAAAAACA
Source organism: Dysphania ambrosioides (assembly GCA_026401315.1). Lineage (NCBI taxonomy): Eukaryota > Viridiplantae > Streptophyta > Magnoliopsida > Caryophyllales > Amaranthaceae > Dysphania > Dysphania ambrosioides. Next base: position 25,428,566 of record CM048657.1, read on the forward strand.
TCAATTATTCTCATCCCACATCAATAAAATACACTAAAAAACCTTTATCAAAGCAACATAAACCAAAGAAAAAGCACCCAATTCAGCGATAGCAGCGATAGCTGTAATCAAACAACACCCAGAAAACATTAATAACAATCTCTGAAATCCAACAATCATAGCACAAAAATGTAATAAAAACTAACGATAAAAGCTGATTCAAAATTGTAGGTCCAAGATTTCCCAAAAACATGAGTAATTAATATCAAAATTCTTAACAAAACAACATGTTTTAAAGAGTACTACAGAAATCTTAAAATCAATGACGGAGGAGAGAGGAAACCCCCTCAAAATCTCCGGAAATTCCACCATCACGCTTAGTCCCCGCCAGCCTTCTGGTAGACATAGGTAAGACCACACTTACCACAGTAATGCCTATCAAAGTGGTTAGCCATGAAAGTCCCGGCCCCACACTCAGCATTAGGGCACTCCTTCCTCAACCTCTGCACCTTCGCGGACGCGTCATCCACTTTGTAGAACTGCAGCACAGCTAGCTTGACCTTCTTCTTCTTGTGCTTGATCTTCTTAGGCTTGGTATAGGTCTTCTTCTTCCTCTTCTTCGCCCCACCACGCAGGCGGAGGACGAGGTGGAGGGTGGACTCCTTCTGGATGTTGTAATCGGCGAGTGTGCGGCCGTCTTCCAGCTGCTTTCCGGCGAAGATAAGGCGTTGCTGGTCTGGTGGGATGCCTTCCTTGTCCTGGATCTTGGCTTTCACATTGTCGATTGTGTCGGAGGATTCGACTTCTAGGGTTATGGTTTTACCCGTCAGGGTTTTCACGAAGATCTGCATATTGTGGAGCTCTCTCTCTCTCTCTATCTCTCCTCTGTGGGGCTGCTGCTGCGGAACTGTGAGGAAGGTTTAGGGTTTGTGTGTATGAGAGGTATTTATTTATTTAGGGGTGGATGGAGAAACTGAAGGGGGGAAGCTAGGGTTTTGCTCTATGTTGACGTTGGGCCATTCGAGTTTTTATTCAAACTTAGCCCAGTTCATTTGATAAATGATTTGGTTTGGGATTTGGGTACACCGATCACATAGTGTCCAACCGAATAATGGCTTGTGCTATAACATGTGTGAATCTAGACTAATATACATCCGTGTCAATCCACTGGAAATTAGTAAAAATATGAATTTAATATAAATTATTAACTATTTTAAAAAAAAGTTTTATAAATGACATTAGCGTAATATTTGACCTATATTGTGTCTTGGAATCACCTATAATACTAATAAGTAAATTTGAAGAAAATATGACGATCAATAAAAAAATATAATATAATATAATTATATAGCAATGTAGATATCTAAATATACCTCGCAAATACAATCAAATACCATATATTTATTCTGCAATATTTTCAAAAAATTCAATTTATCTAACTCTATAATTTCTTCTCACTCAACTTTTTTCTTTTAAAAAATTTGTGTCGTTCACCACAAATGTCCACCTTCTATACATTTTCTTAATATCTCTCCTACTAAATAATTATATAACTCATTTATCTAATTAGGCATATATTTAGGATATTCACATTTTTAAACACTTTCCCTCACTCATGACAAAATTTACGATTTTAGCGAATGCTTAAGGTTAGGGTTTATGAAAATTTGGGGATTTGGTGAGTTAAAATATGGATTTTAACATAAATCATGAAATTTACGTGTAAAAACATTGTGGGTGGAGATTATTTTATTTAACTTATAAAACTTCGTAGATATAGGGTGGAGGTTATTTATTAAAAATGTTTGTAAAATGATATGATGAGAGGGTTTTTTTAAAAAACATATATATAATTTAAAAATAAATAAGTAGGAGCTCCTAAAATACTCGACTTAGGATTTGATGGCTTCGCTTATTTCTTTACACTTAAATAATAATAACAATAATAATAATATACTCAAAGTATACATATACTCGTTTCATTATTTTGATTTATTTTTTATATCTATATGACTATATTATATACTGAAAATTTAGATTGATTGTTGCTTTTCTTAAACTTAATTTATTAGTATTGATATAATTTTTTCAAAATACAATATAAGAGTAATAATTATATTATTGTCAATTATCAAATTTTTTTATTATGTAATTGATACTAATTTAATGAGTTCATACTTTTACCAACTTTCTATACATTAGCTCTAGGCACATACTAATAAAAAGATAAAGAAGGTGGCATTTCTATATTTAATAGGAGGATTAAATTTGTCTATTAAAGAATTAAAAAAATTCATTGTTTTCTAAAATACCATATTAGAATAAGGGGAGTGTTTTTAAAAAAAATAAAATGAAAAAGTAAGAAATTGTCATAATTTAGATTTTTCATTCAACACATTAACTTTTTCTCTTAAATAATAAGATAAGATTAAGCGTGTGAAATTGGTTTTTTCGAATCACCGTCAGTTAGTTTTAAGAGTTTGTTGTTTGGGTTAGTTTGTAATTCCTTTTTAGTTTTAATTTATAATGACGAGGATGTTCATTAGTGTTAGTACCCATTTCGTATGTAAATCTATTATCACACAACCTAATAAGAACTTTTAAAATGATTTCGGGCTCGTTTGGTATGAGAAACTAAAATAAAATGGAATGGGATTTAAAACTCATTTCTAACTAAAAGCTATTTGGTTTGGAAAAAAAAAGGGAATGGGTTTCAAATAATCCCAAAATCTCCTTTTTGATCCCTTTGATTTTAGTCAATGTTCACACATTATTCATTCAAACCCCGCTTCTCTGCTCCAACTTTTGAATATCGCGTTATTATAATACTTATTATTATTATTATTATTATTATTATTATTATTATTATTATTATTATTACTGATATTACTATTGATATTATTATATTATTATTATTATAATTATTATTAATGGTATTATCATTTTTATTTTATTTATTAAATTGATTACTATTATCATTATTATTAATATATTTATAAATTTTTATTAGTATCGTTAGTACTTTTTTTGATAATATTTATTTTTATAGTTATTTTAATTAGAACTGTTAAAATCTGATCCGACCCAATAAACTACCTGAAACCGACTTGGACTCGACCTGATTATGACTCACAAAGTGAGACCCATAAACTGACCCAACCCGAAATCAACCCACCCAACCCGAAATCAACCCGAAGTCGATGTGACCCGATATTCGAAAACCTAAACTGATATGTCCGGACTATTACAGACCCGACCCATTATAGACCCAACCTGAAGATAACCCGAAATTGGTTGAACCCGACAAATAGCCCGTAGTTGACTTAACCCAAAACCTGCTATAAATCGTCTAGGAATCGACCCGAATTGACTTGAACCGATATTGACCCGAACCGAATATGAGTTGATCTGACCCCGAGCAAGCAAATAACTGATTTGACCTAACCCAACTTGCTCCTACCAGATAGGCCAAATTGACCCAATTTAACCCGAACCGATAAGCATCGACCCGCGATGGATCAACCCAGTATTGTCTTGTGGACCTGAATTGACACCCCTAGTTTTAATATCGTGAATATATAAAAATAAATATATTTTTATTATTAATATCAAGATACAGTTATTCATGTTTGAACCAAACAAGTAAAAAACTAAATTTCATTCCTCTATTAAACTAAATAACTAGAAAGGGTTTAAAACTCATTCTTGTACTTAACCAAACAGGGCATTCGTGGTTCAGGTGCAATATTGGTTACTTGTGTTTGTGTGCTGAGTATATCCATGCAAATCGAATATTTATAAAATCAAGTTAGTTTAGGTTACATCTATTTTTGTTGAGGTGTGCTTAGGTCGAGTCAATTTTTGATAGCTCCACTCTTATCTATAGGTATACGAAGGGGTTGTCTTTTTTGGGATTGATTAGGTTTATATTTAGCTAAGCCATGGTGAAACAAACTTGAGTCAAATCAATAGATGTACGTGGGAATAATTATGGCTAGATTATCAAATAAATTTATTTTAATCATATAAACTTTTATTATTGGCTCAATTTGGGTTTGGGTACATTATAAGTCATCAAAATTCAGATATAGATAGAGTGTTTATGGTTGAATCAGTGACTCTAGGATAAGGCCTCACTGCTTAGTAAGGTGGTAAAATGTAGAGGTGAAAGTTAGATTTTGGATTTGGATTAGAGCCTAATCCGAATTCAAACCAAATATAATTCGGTTTTGGATTTTTCAATTCAATTCAAACCGATTATAGTTTAAATCCAATCAAAATCAATCTGAATTTTTTTTTGCTAGTTTAGATCCGAACCGATATATGGAGTTTTTTTAGCTAATTTGAATCCAAACCAAAATCTGAAATCTTTTTAGCTAGTTTGGATTCAAACCAAAGTTTGAGATTATTTTTTTTAACTAATTTGGATCTAAAAAAATCCAAAATGACAATGTTTTGATTAATGAATTAGGTTCAATACATAAAGTGGGACTAATATGTTGCAGTCCACTATATAAATTCAATTTTGATCGATTTATTTGAATCCGTACATACTCAAACCAATCTAATGAATAATCCAAACTTTTTAAGAAAATTTGAATCCGATCCAAATCGAATTAAAAAATATCAAACCTGAATTGTTAATTCGATTCAGTTTAATTTGGATTTTGATTTTTATCTTGAAAAATTTTCACCCCTAGTAAAATGACAAACTTATATTTTATGAGATTTTTTAAAATATAGGTAATGAACTAACTTTACAACATCATACATTAAATATTGCATTGTTGATAACAAATTAAAGTGCAAATCCAAACATAAAGTCAACCCTAAAGTCTCTAAATGATCAATGATATGTGATAAAAATAGTCATTTTCAAAGAATTAAGTTGAAGTAGAAAAAATTATCCATTATCCATAATGTTTTACTTCTTCTTTTATTATAATTCTTAATTCATGATATGATTAAAGTTTGTAGGGATAACATTAAATGTTTATAAGTTAGTTTTTATAATTTTAGATATCAATAATTCGTATTATCTATCATAGTACAAATATGGAAACTTAGTTGTCATTAGTAGCCTTAATGTCTACTAATATCCGTATTGTCCGTATTAATTATTCCACCTTGTGCACGATACAGATCCGAAACTTAGTTGTAATAGACTTAATGCGACGAACACATTCGATATGTCCAAAATGTCATTATAGATCCATGGAGGGTTGAAACCAGAAAAGACGAGTCTTAAGATTCCAAGAAGGCAAAAACCTTTTGATAAACACTGTTGCAAAGCATGAAGACAAGCTAAAGTCTCCTAATGGAGGGCCGAAGATGCAAAATCGACTGATGTTCCTCACAAACCAATACAATTGTCTCATCTCTAAGCACTATCAATTTGCACCATTGTTATAGCATGGATGACTATTCCATTCCGAAGGATGACTATTCAGTTCCGGAGGATGCACAAAGCATAAATTACTGTAATGGACATCCAAAAAAGCAAAATTATCAAGAAGATATCCCTTAATTAGGGCCAAACAAGAGTTAAGATCCCTCCTATTATTGTTGAAAATCAAGTCATTTCTTTTGTTTCATAAGGCCCAATAAGATAACAATAAAACGAGGGAGCTTTAAACCACTTAAACAATTTATGCTGTAAAAAAGCTGGATATTAGTAGACAACAAATCCCTCATGCATTGATGTTTATTGAGATCTAAATAAATTGCTAGCGAGCCAATTTGCCAAACCTGAATTGCAAAGGCTAGAGACGAAAGACGTGGTTAACGTTCTCATGTTTTGAACCACACTCAATATAGGAAAGCTGAGTGTTATCCAAACCACACTTAGAAAGTTGGAGCATTACCGGAAGGGCTTCATAAGACAGTTTCCATAGAAAAGTTTACCAAGGAGGTCTTACCGGGAATATGCCATAAGTGGCGAAAAAATGTTTGACTAGTTGTCCATGTAGAATGGTTTCCTAAGAAGCCTTGCACTTTTGAAGAAAGGTGTAATAGGACTTCATCGTCAAGTTACCCAATATGTGAAAATGCCATCGTAGAGTATCTTTCTCCATGGAAAAAGGAGGATCTAAGCTCAACATTTCCTTTACTGATATAGGATCGAAGTCTTGAAAAAGCCTAATCGATTTCCATTTCTAGTGGTCTAGTCCAGGAAATTACTAACGCGAAAGAGAGAGGCAACCAATAAGGAAATTGAAGATTTACAAATTGAAACATGACCCTTGAACCACTTATCTAAACAAGCACATATTGACTCTCCATTGCTGACTTTCAAGCAACAACCTTCTAAAAGGACAATTTTAGCTCTCATAAGACCCTGGAAAACCCAAGATAATCTAGAATTATAGAAGCATTTGATTTCCCTAAAACTAGGGCAAAAGGAGAAGTAGCCGAAAAAATCTTTGAAACAAGTAGTTGTGGATTATGTGACATGCACCAAACTTGTTTTATCAGGGAGGAGCTATTCAGGTCTGACAAACAACGAACTCCTAGTCCTCCCATACCTTTCGAGCATTGCACCATCAACTTTTTAACCTAGTGAACCCACCCAAGAGATTGCTTTGCCAACAAAATCGAAACACTAGGGAATCAAATTTTTGATTAAATTGACATATGAATCTCCATTGTTGAAAGAATGGATAAAGCAAGAGAGAACATAATTGAATACGATTAGGCGTTGCGACAAGGAAAATAAGGCCGATTTGAAGCTTTAACTATTGACATAACTTTGTCAATGAGAAATTTAAAATGGATATTACGGCTTCTGGCTATGTCAATAGGGGCCCAAAGGTGGTTACCAAACTTTTGAACAGAGGGGACTTGAAATATAGTCCTGTAGACCACACAATCATTTGAAGGAACATTTGGGCTTACCTTCAGATATTTCAATCTTTATCAACTTTGAGGAGTAACTTTTATTATATTAAGGGTAACTTTATTGGGATATAATAACCTTATTGTATCCCATGTGTATACATGATATTATGATAATAATTTCCTTGGAATTTGTTTTCTCGCTCCAGCTTTGTATCCCAATAAAATCATTTTCCAAGAAATTTTTTTAAAGGGAATTAAAAATTTTAAAATAGTTTTCCTTCATTTATTGCTCACTCAAAAAATTAAAAAATAAAGGGAAATAACGAGGAGGAAAAAAGAAGTAAGAAATAGAGGGAGGAAAATGTGACATGTCTTTATGAAAATACTTTCTATTTTTAGAGAGTTATTTTCCCTCTTAGGGCTTGCTTGGTATTGGAGGATTGATTACTAGGGAGAAAATTATGAGGGTAATTGATATTAGAGAAGTAGTTATGGGGGGAAAGATTATAGGAGTTGGTTTTGCTATGGGATGGTTTGAGGGAATAATACACAAGGGTAAAAGGGATTCCCATGCTTGGTATCATGGTAAAAATGCATTTGTTGGAAATACACCAATGTAAGGCTGTGAGTGAGTATTAGAGGATATTATTCCTACTCATTTTGCACCGTCATCACCTATTATTTATCCACCACTGTAAGGTTGTGAGTTGAGTGTTTAGTGTTCCATAAATTAGCCAAGACTTTCCTATCCGGCGACATTACAATCTAAGGACTAAAATACAGCCTGTTCACAGTACAACCATCACTAACCAACTGATTGCATTTACAGTTCGATCATAATCTTTAACCGACAAGAAAAAGAATAAAAAAACATGTCCCCATTACATGTTCCACCTGCATATGTTTGACTGTAAACCAACATTTGAAAAAACACGCTACGGAGTTCTTGTATATATAACTAAAGATACACAGTCAGCTATAGGAATATATAACTAAAGGCATAAGTTGCTTCACAAAGAACACTGGACTAGTTTTTGTACGAAGTTCAAAACTCACTGTTTCACAAAAAAGTTACACTCAACACTATATCAAGCCCTATTTTCTAAAATCATTGTTAGGAAATCATACTTCTCACCATCATCGTCCAAGTCACAGAATATCATAATCTCGTCTTCGGTCATCTTAACACACAAAGATAGAGCGTTATCCCTTGAAATTCCAGGAATTTTTCCTAATTCTTCACGCAAGCCAATCTTGATGTTCTTGGGCCCCTCAAGCAAACTCACCAGATTGTCAATATGAGCATTGCTATTGTCTAGCATCTTTCCCATCATTGTTTCAAGGCTTGCTTGAACATTTTGAATATCCTTCGTCCGCAACTTTTTCTTAGTTGGTTTCTTAGATGAATGCTCTACACTTCTCTTACTTGTCTCAGATACCTCATTATGTACAACATCATTGTGATTCGAAGATGAGACTTCAGTGGACTGTTTGGATGTTGTAGTGTCTTGATTAAGGGCAATGTCTTGATCATCTCGATCAATCGGCGTTGCAGACATCACTCCAGTAGCTCTATCCTTTGCAAAGACTTCCTCAAGATCATCAAATAATTGAAATGGATTTTGATACAAGCCTTTTGCTTCCTTGTGACTCTATATATAAGTGAAGTCAGTGGAATAGTACAAAAGAAAATATTACAAAAGAAGAGAATAATACAAAGAAGAGAATAAATGCAAGGAACCAATAACATTACAGTAAGCTATATAACAAAAGAGAATAACATTAAAATGAGCACATAAACTAGTAATAATATTAAAGTTTATGGTAGTAAAGCAATAAATGTATGAAATGACATTACCTTAGCCCATTCTTTAAACACACTACGATCACCGGTCACCATCTTCAAATGATCATCCCATCCGAAACTGCTACCCTTATGTTTGATCTCGAGTAAAGCATTAAACTTTTTCTTTAAATAAGTTAGTCGTGAATCAATGTTTGTAGCTTTTAGTTTAGCATCAAGCATTTTCTCTACAAAGAACTTCTCCAAATGGTTCAAATAACCACTTTTAAAGCCTCCTTCACCTTTCCATTTCCCATTTGAATTCATATTAACTAAGAATTGGACCAATAGATCATCCTCTTCACCGATCCACCTTCTTGGAGCACCCTTATCACTTCCACTCATAGTTCAAACAAAATTATTTAATGACTGTTTGAGAATAAAAGTGTTATTATATTCATAAAATAAAATAATTACAAGCTATAAAGCAACATAATAAACTCCTAGAACTAATTAACTATTGCCCTATGCAGCTGCCAATTGTCAAACATTTGACGTGCAAGGTTATCTCTCCAAACAGTCCATGCATTAGAAGTTTCAAGAAGATTGATATACTTATCAACATCATCATCAATGAACTGTTGCCCAAAATTTGTATATAATAGGGGTTCAAAGGGATCAAAACACGTTTCTCTACGAATAAGAATATGAAGTAGACAACAAGTACTTATAATATCCGCATGTCTTACAATTCCATAAAAGCTACTATTTCTAAGTATTGCCCATCACATTTTGAGCAAACCAAAACACCTTTCAATTACATTTCTTGCAGCCGAGTGTTTCATGTTGAAATACTCCTCTGGGGTAATTGGTTGGTAACCATCTTTCCACTCTTTAAGATGATACCTTTGTCCCCTATATAGGGCAAGAAATCCTTCTCCATTCATGTAACCAACATCAACCAAATAATACATTCCTAAAAATAATGCCAAAAGTTTAAAAATATAAAAATGTTAAGATATAACTTAAAGTCAAACTACAAAGGTTATATCCTCACCACGAGGGACTTTAATGGGATGTCTTCTACTAATTGCATCACGAAGAATTCTACAATCAGCGGCAGAGCCTTCCCATCCCGGGAAAACGTAAGTAAATTGCATATCTATAGAACAAGCTGCTAAAACATTAGTTACTATATCCCCTTTCCTTGTTCGATATCTAGGCTTGTCAATTTCAGCAACCCTTAATTTGATAAATGTTCCATCTAAAGCCCCTATGCAATTCTACAAATACAATAAACAAAAAAACTAATATTAACTATCAGGCATAAGAAATATTGGCTAAACCACAAGCTAACTAAACTAACATAGTAAATTCAATATCTACCTTAAACCATTTCCATCTGTCATCTTTACTATCCTCTTGAATAGGCTCTAGAGTCTTTATTAAGATTTTATACAATCGTAAAACACGTCTTAGCACTTGATGAAAGTTTCTTGTGATAGTTTCCTTAGACCTTCTCAAACGACTTGCAATCATCCTTTATTTTTGGTCATGACCCAATATATTCAAAAAGATTGCAACTCTCTCTTCAACGAACATGTTTCTAGACTCTCGTAAGCCACCATGGTCCCAAAGTAACTTACAAAGTGTGTAAAATGTTTTCCTATCCATTCTAAGTTGATCAATACAACAAATTTTGTTTCGAAGAAACTCTTTTATATTCTTCATTCCACGAATCAGGTTTCTTTTAGCAGAATGCACAGTTTTTTTATGTGGTTTTTTCATTAACTCAAGTACAAACATAATGTAAAAGTAAAATATCATCATTATCATATCCCTCAATCTAATGAAGAAAATAATATAAACAATCATATTTTGACATTTTGATAATGGCATGCGAGCCATAGCTGCATAAAAGAATGACACACACGAGTTAGAACAAAAGAAAATTGAGAAACTCACCAAAAAAAATGATGCCATCTATGATTGTCTTACTAACGAACTACCCCCAGATAAATGCTTATACTAAAAGATACACCTAAGTCAGTCATCCAACATGCATTCAACTCATGGGTGTCACCTCAATTTCTTTCTTTTATTTTTTTTATAATGACATATGCTACACTTACAAGAGAAAATCTCAATTATTTATAACTAGAAGGATGCTTCAGATTATGGTGAATCCCTATATAAAAATGATCATATGATTGAACATGTAATATATGCAACACACAACACAAATATGTGGAGTAAATTGTTTAGTAAAGTGTATTAGCACTTTGGGACTTATGTTCTAGTATGAAATAGTGCGTTGTTATAAATTTGTAAGTGCCGTGGGTCTAGTATAATAAGTTAAAGGTGGTACTATCAACTCAAAAAGGGCCTTTACATAGGCGTACATACCAACTCTATCATTTATTAGACTATTAGTGGGTCACCTCAATTACACTTGCAACAATTAGCAAGCAGCCTAGAAGGCCAGAGAGTAACATAGGGGAAATGATTTGGGTAGCCGGGTAGCATTGTCCACATTCAGAACATCACTAAGATATGCCTACCTTAAATTAACAAAAATACTCCTCTTGACTGGGAGTGCCTCATTTCTGCGTCAATGGCAGACTCATTCCCTTAAGACAATAAGTTTCATATAGCAACAGAGTACATTATATAAACAATGAATCAGATCAGACAAAGTTGAAACCAAACCCATTATTTCAATCTATGACTCCCTAACAAAAATGACATTGCTACACCGACCTGTGACATAATTTAATGCACTTTACTCTTAATTCTTAAGGAAATGTGTCTGTGTCAAATTTGAGGTGTGTCGTCGTAGTTAACTGCTACTCCATACAAAACGATTAATGGATGTAACAAAATAAATGGTCACCATTCCAGCCAAACTAAAAGTAGGTATGATTGTCTGAATGTACTGGAACTCTGGAAGTAGGAATGAAAGAGTAGGAGAGTTAGATGGAGTACTGGAGTAGATACCTGCTATTCTGCCCTGTACTGCATGCTTCACACTCCCAATACTAACTAGTCCATTGCATTAAAGAACAACGAACTGATTCATTTTTTCAAAAAGATTTATCAAACCAAACAATTTCGTAGATCTAAATATTATGGAGCAGATTTCTTGGATCTTACAATCAAATAACAAAACTCAGATTTAAGAACCCAAAATTTGAAAAATCAAGCACAAATCGAAGAAGAAGAAGAATCACACCTCATAAAATTATAGGTCGAAGCAAAAGCAAATTGGAGGCGTGTATGGTGGGGACGAGGAAGGAGGCGTGAACCGAGGAAGGAGGCATGAACAGAGGAAGGAGGGAAGCTAGGGTTCCACCAATTCGAAGGTGCACCCGGGTGCACCATGCTCATGGTGCACCCGCTCCAAAAAAATGTACATCACGTACATGGAAAATGTACATTACGTATATGAAAAATGTACATTGTACACATGTGAGTTATGTGGAATGTACATCACGTATATGGAAAATGTACATCACATACAAGGAAAATGTACATCACATACAAGGAAAATGTACATCACGTACATGAAAAATGTACATTACATACATAAAAAATGTACATAGTACACATGTGAATTATGTGGAATGTACATAACTCGCATGTGTACTATGTACATTTTTCATGTGCGTAATGTACATTTTCCATGTACGTGATGTACATTTTTTTCTGGAGCGGGTGCACCATGCTCATGGTGCACTCGGAATTGTTTACTGCCTCTTAACAAACAAACTAAGGACAAAACAAATGGAGCCCAAGAATACAAATCCTTGGGTTTCTTTTTATCTTTGGTGGAAATTAAAGATACATTGTGTTGCACTAAGTCATAAGAGTAGTTAATATATTCTAGTATTATGAAATTAAAACTTACTAACTACTTTGTTGTAATGGCCAGAATTATTGCATAAACAAAGTGTGAAATTAATAAATCGATCCTTGTCTTATTAAGTTTAATTTCCTTCTTACAACGTTATTCTTAGTATTTGTTTTGAAAGGATATGATGTACGATTGCGTAACACAACCGTTGAATCCTCGATGTTTAACATTAAGGTGATATCTCAAAGATTGCAGAGCTGACTAACTTCTGAAATATGCTTGTGGATTATATGGAAATGGGGTTCAATATATTAAGCGGCTGCATGGACTCGGAAAAATCAATTCACTAGGTGTGAATCCGAATAAAAAGTGGCCATGCATGCAACCGATGAACTTGCAGCAGATTGTCGTCTTTGTTAGTAAATCAATATATTAAGATGGGACTTTGAATTTTTTGTAAGATTTGCAGCAGATTGTTGTCTTTGTTAGTAAATCAATAATTACGTAACATTGGGGGTAACTTGAGTAAATTTTATTTTTTTTATTTTTTTTACGTAAGGGGAGCCGCAAGCAGCAAGACAATAAACGATTTATATGAGATTTGATCCAGGTCTTAGATATCATCCTCTAAAATTTTAACCACTAAGCAAGTTAACGTGACTATTAAATATAGGGAAAATTAATATATATTAAGTGATAGATGAACTATATGACCAATTGGTATATACTTCCTTACTAAAGAGCCCAAATGCCCAATCATGTAAGTGCAACAAAAGATACTTTGGTTACTAAAGTGTGTATAATTATTGGAAGTGGGATTTAACATTGTGTTATGGTATTTGAGATAATTAAACCTTTGTCTTTTTGCTTTCTAAAAGCACATCATGATAGAAGTGTTGACGCACAACCTTAAAGTTTTAGTGACTAAAAGCGTTATCTGTCCCACTAGATCGGGACGACGTTGCCAATAATGTTAGAAAAACCTTTAATATGATATGTATATTCAAAATTTTATATTGAAAAGTGTACAATCAATTATTGCAATAGTTTACCTCGAATCTCTATTTTTTACATAATTCAATCTGTGACTAATACTCTTTCAGTTATTACCCCTTGAACAAAAAGAGGGAAATTCACTCAATTGTATAAGACTTGATAAATCCCAAAAAACTAGAAAAACTATATCATAAATGACAATTGATAGTGCAATGTAAAATATTGGAAAAATAAAACATACTAATGTATTTGAAACTAAAGATTCATACACGGTTATCAGACTTGTTAATCAAACGGACTAGTAGAGTCAAGTTATTGGATATCTTAAAACTAGGGGTGTGAAATCGGGTCAACGGGTCGGTTTTGGGTTGACCCATCGCGGGTCGGTTCTTATAGGGTTGATTCTTATCGGGTCGGGTTAAATCGGTTATTTTCTTGGTCGGGTTCGGGTCGGGTTGTATTCGATTCGGGTCAATGCCAGGTCGGGTTGTATTCGGTTCGGGTCAAGGTCGATTCTAATACAATCGGGTCGGTTCCTAAACAGGTCATATCGGGTTATTTCGGATTTGGGTCAAGGTCGGTTCTGGTAAAATCGGGTCGGTTCCTGAACAGATTATAGCGAGGTTATTTTGGGTTCGAGTCAAGGTTGGTTCTGGTAAAATCGGATCGATTCCTGAATGGGTTATTTCTGGTCAATGTTGGTTTTGATAAAATCGAACAATGATGATGGTTAATTCATAAATTGGACAATGATGATGTTGATAAGTCATTTAAAAACAAAATATTTGTGAGTTAATGATTATCAAATGTATACTATCCTATCAACCTAGTCTACCACTTACGATGTTAAGTTTATATATACATAAGAATTTGTAATATGTTTAGTTTGAATCGACAATGACAAGTTTGGTTTCAAAGTTATTAGATATTAGGTAAAAAATAAGTATGTTAAGATTAGGTCATATTCATGTCTTTCAGATTATTAACACTTCTAGTGAACTTCGGTAACGAATTGTTATAAATCGGGTTATATCGGTTATGTGTCGGTTTCAATCGGTTTCGGGTTCTTTTCGGGTCGGGTCCATAACGGGTCAGGTCTGTAACGGGGTCGGACACGGATTGGGTTCGGGTCTTTGAATATCGGGTCAAATCGGTTTCGGGTTAACTTCAGTTCGGGTTGGGTTGGTTTTCAGGTCATAATCAAGTCGGGTCTGAGTCGGTTTCGGGTAACTTATCGGGTCGGGTTTGATTCTAATAGCTCTACTTAAAACTTGATTATTCTCTTATATCTTTCACTTGGTAGTGGAGAAAGACAAACTACCCTTGGATTTGATGCATATGTGTTTAAATACTTGCATCAAGTTGTAGGGTGTTCATTCGGGTCAGTTTTGGGGTGATATATTGTGGGTCAATACTTATTAGTTTTGGTAAAATATGGTCAAGTTGGTTTATCTGGTCAGATTAGATCATTATTTGGTCAAGTCAAATTGGTTATTTTCTTGTTCAGGTTCGGTTAGGGTTAGGGTTAGGTCATATTCGACTTGGATCAAGGTTGGTTTAAGTCAATCCAGGTTGGTTTCTAGTCGGGTTATAGTGGTTATTTCGAGATAGATTTCAGATCAAGTCAATTATGATAATAGATTGCCTCAATTTAGGTTGAAATATAAGTTGGGGTTTATCGGGCTTGCCTCAATTATGCTATTATCGATTTATGACTTGATATTTGGATATTTTGTTGTATTCATCGTCTCATATAGGGTAATTTCGGGTTAGTTCATGGATAACTTGTTTTCATTTGATGTTTAAACTGCAAATTGGGCAATGAGGATATCGATAAGTCATTGCAAAATAAAATATTTTTGAGGTAGTGATTACTAAATGTGTAGTATTGTATCAAACTAGTTAGGATGTGTATCTCTAGTATATCAATGTATCATTATATTATTTATATCAATTATTTACATTACTGCATATATTTAATTCGTTAACATGTCGATTGAAATCGGGTCATGGGTTGATATAAGTAATGTCATATCGGCTATTTATCGGGTTTAATCGGTTTTGCTTTGTCTTCGTGTCAGGTCTGTAACAGTCGTTTTGTAACGGGTCGGACACATATCGGTTTCGGATCTTGGAATATTGCGTCAAATCGGATTCAGGTTGACTTCAAGTCGAGTTAGGTCGATTTCCGAATCTCAATCAATTTTCGGGTCACAATTAGGTTGGGTCTACATCGATTTTGAGCCGTTTATTGGGTTGTTTAAGATTTTAATAACTATATCAAATTGTACAAAGACAAAATACGAAGTAAAATTCCAAGTTTTATCCGAATAGTGGGCAATCACATGGAGTTACCGATCTTTACATTGTTGGTTTACAAGGCTATCGACACGAAACGGGTTATGTATTCCCTTCAATGTTGGAATATAGAGATTCCACTTTTTGACAAAATTCTTAAGGCAGAAGTAATCCCAGTACCAGTACTTGAAAGTATCTTTGATTCTCTATTTCTCCAGACACAATTTCCCAATATATGCCATTCACTATCTTATAACAAGGAGACAATCAATTGAGCATGTCCAACTTTTCCAAGAATATGACACGCTTGCACTTACTTACCTTTGCTTTGCTTACCCTGGTTTCATTTCATACATATTCGACCCACTTCCCACCTCTAAAAGTTAAAGCTACCTCAAAGGGGAAAAATGCATAAACAATTTTAATAATATATGTTAAAATTAATTTGAGCTTTTGGGTTTTTATAAATATCAAGTTGGTGCTTCAACTTTTGCTTTGTTTTTATTCTAATTTTTTCCCATCAAAGTAATGGATACTTGTGATTGCCCACTCAACATTCTGGGGTTTTCTTCACTTGTGTTATATTATTAACATTTCCCTCGAATTTTCAAGTTTTTCATGGACTGAAATCACTGAATTTGAGGTTAGTCATCTATTTTTTGATTAATTGTATTTATTTTTATGTTATTATGATCGATTAATTGTTTTGATTATGATTATATATATTTATTTTTGTTTTGATTATGATTATTGCTATGTTTAGTTGTACTAAGAAACGGATACTAAACACTGACTCTATTTCATTTGAGTTGTCTTGGTTAATGAAATCAATTCTTATGGTTAATGAAATCAATTCTTATGGAGTAGTAGAGTTGGCTAATAGTAGAATAAGTGGCATTATAGGTTAGTTGTAGATAGAAATAATAATTCTTAAATCATAAAAAGTAGTAGTTAGAAAGTTCGAGTCTAATAGAGGAAGTAGGAATTTTCTTAGGTTGTAAGAGAATGCTGAGAAGAGTGTGTGGTGTAATGAGGGGCTTATTGGATTTACAATTGAATATGGTTGGTTGGCAAAATACCCAAATACCCTGTTGTTCACTACTGAAAAAATTGGGCTGCACAAACTGGGAATCATGCTGGTATTGGCTTTAAGTGTGAGGTTGAATTCTTAAGCTTTAAACAGTTATCATACTAATAAACTCCAGATCACTGTGGATTGTTTGTTGTCTGTACGGCTTCCTATCTAAGATGTTGTACTGCTTGTATATATTCCCAATTTTCATTGGAAGAAAGAAAATTTTGTAGTCATGGATTGACTTGCACTAATGTTTGATTTTTTTTTTTTTTTTTTTTTTTTTTTTTTTTTTTTTTTTTTTTTATCTCTATGTTATGTAATTCCTTTTTGGTTGGGCTTATTGCTTATTGTTTTCATCTTTGAGGACTTTTTCTCATGTGGGTTATTAATTTGTTTTTCTGTAGATCATGAGCTCCACCACGATTCAAGTTACCAATTCTGCAACTATGGGAATATATGAATTACCTAAGGCAATGAGCATGTGGAGGGATACCTCAAAAGCCCTGATCACTTCTGATGCAGGTGCATCTTCAAGCACACAGGCAGATTCTGGACATGAGAATAAGGTAAAACTTGATAATAATTTCATTTGCTGAATCCAAGTCATCTTCTGTCAGATTGTTCTTAAATTCTTATCCTTCTTTGTGCTTAGTTTGAATATGAGTATGCTTCTCCTGAGATGATGGAACCGTCCTTAAGTGGTGAAGATGCAGCAAGACTCTCTGAGAAGGTAATATAATCTGATTTTGCCCCCTTTAATTCATGAATATTATAAATGAGTGATTCCTCCCATTTAAGGGATGAACCCCTATATGTTTATGCTGAACTTACATAGCTGCAATGCTTTATGTTTTTCTTCTTGCTTATGCGGACTCTAGTGTTCTTTTTCTTGTATTGAACTGAAATAGTACTTTCTATTGGTCTCATTTTTCTGTTGTGGTTGTACAAATAGCATAACTGATAAAAAAGACTTATCCCCGAGACTAATTTAAATTTTTTGGGAATGAAATAGAGACTATTGCTGTTGAGTTTGCCTCACTATTTCCTACACACTTCTTCACCACTGATGGATAACCCTTCCATCCCTTTTTCAATTGAGCTCATAATTGAAATGTCTGGTAATAAAATAGGCTAATACTTTGAAATCAGATCAATATTCTTCCTATTTATGTAGTCAGGTATTAGGCTTGTGCCTCATGGGTGATGGCAATAGTCAATTTTATTGACAAGGTTCAATCTTGGTAGTCATGTTTTCTGCATGTTGTAATGTGGTACTTTGGATGGGAGTGGAGGATGAGGACATAGTTTTTGTTGGTCATGTAGATTAATCACGTTGGTCGCGATAGTTATTTTCTGGATTTTGGGAAATTGGGATCCAGTGGTAGCCAGAATATGAGAGAAACAAGGAATTTGAGGAAGAGGGTAAAAGTGAAGATGATTACAATTTTTACTTGCTGAAACATAATATACGATTAATTTTGAATCTGTGAGGGCCTTTGGAATGAATGATACTGATGTTTTCCAGAACTAAATTGTTTAATCTGGTAGCCCCGTGGACAAAGTTGAAGAGGCTATTTTTGATGGAAAATGTAGGAGATTTATTTTGGAATGAATTCTAAGTGTTGTCTCTAAACAATAGCACCAATGTCTGGACCCTGGTGGAGTTTGATTCTAAACAATATCTCCATGTTTTAAGACAAAAAATGTTGGATTCAAGGTGTTGAGTTTGGAAACAATTGTTCTTTGTTGGAAAAGCAAAAATTATACTTTGTATTCAAATTTATTAAACTTGTAGTTGGTTACTATTAGATGAGGAGGTTGCATTTTTCTATTCCACAATTATGGCTTGATGTTTCTGAATTTCATAATTGGTCCATATGTTGAGGCGTCCTTTGCACCTTGTTATATTTTTTAATTTTTAACAGTCCTTGAACATGAAAGAGGTTTAAGTAAGGTTCCGCTTGGCCAATACACTTTGATGTGAATCTAAGTATAAAAACCTTAATTCACACGAAGGGATAAAACTAGATTTGAAACCTTCTAAAGCAATGCACCAAAGGCTCACAATTTAGGGCGAAAGTTTGGAGAATTGATTAAAGAAACACCGTCAATTCGTCTCACTTTCTCACGAGAACTTAAAGAAACACCAGTTCACAATCTTTGCTACGCACAAAGAATAATAAACTCTTCAAAGTTTATTGCATAAAACGAATAAGCAAGTATAAAATCTGGTTTTTTTCAAGCTTGGGTGCACATCTATTTATACCCATAGCTTGAGAGTTTCAATCACATTAAGACTAGGACTCCTACTTCTAAAAGGACTCTTAATAACCACCTAATAACCAATAGGATAATGCTACCTATTTATTACATAATCCTACCAAAACTCTAACACTATCTTATGTTAATTAGAATTCTATCATACCTAAAAAGATAAAATTACAAATTAACTATTCTTAACCTATTTTATTTAAAGTAAAACACTAAATATTCAATCACATGTGTGTAGCCACGTCCATGCCCATGCCATGTCACTGAAGTTTTAAAAAAACACCGACAAGATGTAATAAGCACTGTCCAATGTAATAAGCTCCTCTCCTTGTCTTAAAATTTTTCCTCCTTGGTCAAAATTTTCAGTCTTCAAGAAACTCTTTAAGATTGAATCTTTTAATCAAGAAAACTTCCCCAATGCTCTTTTCCATGGCTTTCACATACAATACGATGGATAAGGCTCCTACCGAAAATAAAAGAAACAAATCCTAATCTAAGTAGGATTAGTAAAGATATGATGAATCCTAGAGGGAATATGATTCAACTAGCTTGTAAGAATTCCATGCATGCATTCACATCACAATTTTAGTCTACTGGTTTAAGATCTGTGTCATTAATTTTACTTTTTTTTTTATCTGAGGACATAGCTCTAATTTAAGGTCCCCATTAGTTGAAAATCATGTGATGTTCAGGCTGTTAAGTCTGATAACATAATACATAATGCAGGTGCAAAGACGTTTGGCACAAAATCGGGAAGCTGCAAGGAAAAGTCGTTTGAGAAAGAAGGTACATAGTCATGCATATTGATATGGCTTATTGACTTAATTATCTATGTGCTATTAGATTAGTAAGTTTCAGCTAATTTAGTCAAATTGTGCAGGCTTATGTTCAGCAATTAGAAAGTAGCCGTTTGAAGCTTGCCCAGTTAGAGCAACAAATCCAGCAAACTAAACAGCAGGTTAGACACTTTTTCTTTTATCTTAATTAATATTTGATCTCAATCATGAACTATTGAAATATGATTAACAAGTGGAATGGTGAATGGGTTGATATAGGTCTCGTATGGGGCTGCATTGCATGCTAATTTTGGATTTGCAGGGCATATCAGCACAGGTTTGTTTTTCCTATGTGGGATTTCTTATAGTTACTCTATGATATGTTTTCCTGCTGTGGACTTTACTGACTGACATCTATGTTTTCCATCTATTGTTCATAATCTGACTCAAATTCATGTTTTGTGATTAAGTTCAAATTTGGATCCATAATTTCTTCAGCTACTTCACAATAATCTTGATGGTTTCCTTGATCCTGTTTTGTTGTCATACACATAACTGTATGTTTTTCATTTATTAGCCAATTCTTTCTCGACTAAATATATGAATATTACTTCACACTGTGAATCACTATATTTTTTTTGAGGAGATACTGTGATATACTCGCTAAAGCCACTGTATCATTTTATATGATGTTATGCTAGTGTCTGATTTACAATTCTGTTGATAATGCAACTATGTTGTTATTGATTCTTGTGGCTGTCTGTTAACTGCTTATTGTCATGCAGGACTACCTACTTTTGAAATGGAATATGGACACTGGGTTGAAGAGCAAAATCGGCAGAATGGTGAACTTAGAAATGCTTTGCAAACTAATTTGTCTGACGTCGAGCTACAAATCCTTGTAGATGGTGTTTTGAATCACTATTATAGCCTCTTCCAGATTAAAGCAGATGCAGCAAAGGCTGATGTCTTCTATTTGATGTCTGGCATGTGGAGAACATCAGTTGAGCGGTTCTTCCTCTGGATTGGTGGTTTTAGGCCATCTGAACTTCTAAACGTAATTTCTTACTTCTTATACTTATTTTTAGTATTTTATAGCACAGCAGGCTATATATCTGTGGAGCCGTAAAACCTGACTCTAGAAAGAACCTAATATGAAACCTGGATAACTGGACATATGGTCCACAGGATCACCAAATACCTTCCTACTGTGACGTTGGGAGTGAGATAATAAAGCTTATAAATCATTATGAGGAATCCCTACCATTGAGCCTCCACATCTCATGTTCAGTTCATAAGCCACAAGCTTATAAATCATTATTTTTCTCTGGTTGCTTTAGAATCTGCTTGCTGTGATCTTCTAAGCTTACGAGTACATCCTCTCAGACTTCTCTCTAAGATGATCTTCTATGGAGAAATTTTAATCAATATTCTGCTAGAGATTATTGCAACTAGCCTCACATCATTAGCTTCCTTCTACTTATCTGTGGTAATAAGTGTTCATATGATTCTTATTCATCATGCTACTCATGAAGAGCTAACAGAACCCATATTGACGCGCTTTCTTGTACTTTAAGCATTTTGGTTGCATTGATGTTAATGCATCATCAAACACTACTCCTGTCCTGCTTATCTTCCACTTAACACTAGTAGGGGGTTGATATCTAGTTTAGTTATTAGCTTTAGTTGTTGAGAGAATGGAATTCAATTGATGTAGCTGCTTGAAATTCAGCAATCAGGTACCTTAAGGTTCTTATTATCGTTTATGAGCCTTCAACCTTTTGCAGATTCTAATGCCACAACTTGAGCCCTTGACCAATCAACAAATGGAGGACATTGGTAAACTAAGATATGCATCCCGACAAGCTGAGGATGCCTTGTCACGAGGAGTGGATAAACTTCAGCAAACCCTGAATCAGATAATGTCTGAATATGCTCCGGGTGTAGAAATATATGGGAATCAGATGGCCCTTGCATTGGAGAAGTTAGGAGCTATTGAAGGCTTCGTTAATCAGGTGATACAAATCATCTCACATTCCTTACACTTAAAACAGCATTTTATATAACTAATGGTTTCTTAGAAAACTTTATTGTTTGCTTGTCATGTGGCAATAGTTGTCTTTGCTTTTGCTCTCTGTCACTTTCTTATTGCTTTTGTCTCTATAGTAGCTATGATGCTAGATAGTTTGGATCTTGTTTTGGGTTACAGAGGACTTTTGTCTTACATATTCTTCCTACAGTAAGTTTATAAAAGTACCGTTGATTAAGTTGCAAAGCATCAAATAACTCATTGATTGAAGATTAAAGCATAAATGTTCTGCCTTAAAGGATTATCATGAGAAGATACGTGCAAAACAACTATAATTGAATAACTATGTCGCTCACTCGCTTTGTGTCAGACACAACACACAAGTATATGAAATACCTCCATGTCTTTGTTCTGAAATGAAGTGTCAAGTCTCCATTTTTCCTTACCCATGTCAGAGTGCTGAAAACACTTAGCAGTTGAGTTTCAATGTGGAGTCCCAATTAACATCTTGGGGAAGTAGAAAACTCTGTGGACTATGGAGTCACTGAAATACAGAGTATTATTAGTCTTGACTTTAATGTCTGGCAGTCATATCATCTAATTTCAAACATTATTCCAGTGTTTTCATACCCATTAACTGCAACACATAAGGTATAATAACTTTGCTATTGGCTTGAAGGATTAGATTAACGAGTAAAACTTGTTCTTCACAAATCACAAGATGGGTACATTATACATACATGTTATACAGTCTGAAGATTGGTTAGTAAGCTTATTATAATCGGTCTTCATCAATCCAGCATCTGTGTTTGTCTTATCAACAGGCTGACCATCTACGTAAGCAAACCCTGCAACTGATGTCCCGGATCCTCACTCCCATTCAAGCAGCACGAGGATTGCTGGCATTAGGGGAGTATTTTCATCGTCTCCGTGCACTCAGTTCACTCTGGGCTGCTCGCCCTCGCGATCCTGGCTAGAGAGACACTGTGAAGTGGCCCACAGGAGTCAGCTTCTTGGTTACTGTACATGGCTGAAAGCTTCATTCTTCAGTTAACTTGTATTTATTATATATTACTTGTTCGGTTGTTCCTCCGTTCCCCGCTTTTCTCCCTAGAGGTAGCGTGGTTTCTGCTTTTAGAGAATAGTTTGTAAATATGCATCATGGCATATCTAGAATGAGGAATAGTGATTGTGGGTTGGGCGCGGCGGTTGTGCAGTATCGATGAGGTTGGACTGTGGTAAAGCTGTACAGAATGGATAATGAATTACTGATAAATGAGGGCTGGGCTGTGCCACTGTGGACATGGTGAGATGATACTGAAAATTTGTTAAATAGGGGTAATGGGGACACAGGGAATATTGCTGAAACATGTGAGATTCTGCTTATTTCTGTAAGATAATTACAGCCTCCTACTATGTTCTTTAGTATCACTAGCATATGCAGGAAGATCATTTAATGAAATATTACAGTAAGCTGATATTACAATGGTTATAATTCGAGTCTTAGTTAAATAATGCTGATCTAGCTACACTGAGTGTTCACCAATCCCTTTATAAGTGAGCAACATCAAAGCTCTCAACTTCTCATTTGGTCATTACATTATATATATATATATATATATATATATATATATATATATGATCCCTCCCCTTATGTGAACATAGTGTGTGAGAATCCATCTAAGACCATTGGTTGTTGGTAGATTTACGGCTGTGATCACAAGCAAATATAATGGCAAATCTGTAAATATTTGAAATTGGGATGTTTCTGTGCATTTGTTCGGCTAGCACATGTACCGTTGATTTATGGTGCAGATTTTGTCAATTGTTTTTCCACTCTAGTAAGTTATTGTACTTTTCCCCATCATTGTGATTTGCTTTCCTTTATATTTTCAATGTTTTCTTCATAATTGTACATTAATGCAAAGAAAATAAAATATAGAACATTAGAAGAAGACGTTAAAACAATGAGAACATTGATTTAGAACAATAACACAAAAATTTTAGAACAATTAAGCATTCTTAGAACAAAAGTTATAAATTTTATAATTTAACATATAATTGGTAAAAATTTGGTGATGTTTGAATATTTTTTTATTTTTGGAATCTTTGAAATTTTATGAAATAGTATACATTTGAAAAAATATAGAACATTAGAAGAAGACGTTAGAACAATAGAAGATTATTTTAGAACAATAAAAGATTATTTTAGAACAATGAGAATAATACTTTATAACTATAACACAAAATTTTAGAATAATAAGACATACTTTAAACATTTGAACATAAGTTATACTTGACGTTAATTTAATGATGTTTGAATATTTTCTTATTTCAAAATGTTTGAAATTTTGAAATTTTATGAAACACTAGCTTACATTTGAAAAAAAAAAATATATAGAACATTATAAGAAGATGTCAGAACAATAGGAGACCAACTTAGAACAATGCAAACATTTGTTTAGAACAATAACACAAAAGTTTAGAACAATAAGGCATACTTAGAACATAAGTTATAAATTTTGTAATTTGACATGTAGTTGGTAAAAATGTGGTGATGTTTGAATATTTTTTTTTGTTTTTATAATCTTTGAAATTTTATGAAATAATACCTTAGTACATTTGAAAAAAATATAAAATATTAAAAGAATACATTAGAATAATAGAAGATTATTTTAGAACAATAACACAAATTTTTAGAACAATAAGGCATACTTAAAACATTTGAACAGAAGTTATACTTGACGTTAATTTGGTGACGTTTGAATATGTTCTTATTACGAAATGTTTGAAAATTTGAAATTTTATGAAACACTAGTTTTGTACATTTGAAAAAAGTAAAGAACATTAGAAGAAAAAGTTAGAACAATAGGAGACCAATTTAGAACAATGAGAACATTTGTTTAGAACAATAACACAAAAGTTTAGAACAATAAGGCATACTTAGAACAGAAGTTATAAATTTTGTAATTTGACATGTAGTTGGTAGAAATTTGACAAATTTGTTTTATTGTTCTAAACTATTGCTCTAATGTTCTAAACTTCTGTCTATTATTCTAAACTTCTATTCTAATGTTTTAAACGTTTGTTCTAATGTTCTAAATTTTTGTTCTATTGTTATAAACTATTGTCAATGTTCTAAACTTCTATTCTATTATTCTAAACTTTTGTTCTATTGTCCTAAACTTCTGTTGTATTGTTCTAAACTTCTATTCTATTGTTATATCGTTCTAACTTTCGTTTTATTGTTTTAAACTATTGTTCTAATGTTCTAAAGTTCTGTTCTATTGTTCTAAAGTTCTATTGTACTAAATTATTGTCCTAATTTTCTAAACTTCTATTCTATTGTTCTAAATTTATGTTCTATTGTTCTAAACGTTTGTTCTAATGTTCAAAACATCAGGATTAGACCTTAGAACACTAGTATTAAACTTTAGAACATAAAGTATTAGACCTTAGACAATATAATAAATATTTAGAACACACGTGTCAATCTTTAGAACAATAGAATAGAAGTTTAGAACAATTACATATAAGTTTAGAACAATAGAATGAAAGTTTAGAACATTAAAAGAATAGTTTAGAACAATATAACAGAAGCTTAGAACATTAGAACAATAGTTTAGAACAGTAGAACAATATTTTAGAACAATATAACAGAAGTTTAGAACATTTAAACAATAGTTTAGAATAATAGAGTAGAAGCTTAGAATATTAGAGCAATAGTTTAGAATAATATAACAGAAATTTAGAACAATATAACAGAAATTTAGAACATTGGAAAAACAGAATAAAAGTTTAGAACAACGAAATAGATCTTTTGAACAATAAAACAAAAGTTTAAAACATTAGAACAAAAGTGTAGAACAAATGTTTTCGAGATAAGTACAGATGCAATGATGTCAGAAAGTAAAATTTTTTTTGGGGTTTTGTAAAAAGTATTTTTTGTCTCAATATTTTTCTGAAAATAGGAAAAGTGTGTTAGTTTTTTTTTAAATTAAAGAAGTATGTCAGTTTTGCCATTTTGAAATTGGGATGTTTCTATGCATTTGTTCGGCTAACACATGTACCTATGATTTATGGTTCAAATTTTGTCAGTTGCCTTTTCCAATTTAGTAAGTTAATGTACTTTTTCTCATCATTGTGATTTGTCTTTCTTTATATTTTCATTGTTTTCTTCATTATTGTACATTAATGCACTAGAAAAAAATATGTAACATTAGAAGAAGACGTTAGAACAATAAGAGACCAGTATAAAATAATGGAACATTGGTTTAGAACAATAACACAAAATTTTTAGAACAATTAGGCATTCTTAGAACAAAAGTTAGAAATTTTGTAATTTAACATGTAGTTGGTAAAAATTTGGTGATGTCTGAATATTTTTTATTTTTGGAATCTTTGAAATTTTGAAATTTTATGAAATACTAGCTTAGTACATTTGAAAAAAATATAGAACTTTAGAATAAGACGTTAGAACAATAGAAGTTTATTTTAAAATAATGAGAATAATAGTTTATAACAATAACACAAAATTTTAGAACAATAAGGCATACTTTAAACATTTGAACAGAAGTTATACTTGACGTCAATTTGGTGATGTTTGAATATGTTCTTATTTCAAAATGTTTGAAATTTTATAAAACACTAGCTTAGTACATTTGAAAAAAAAATATACAACATTAGAAGAAGGCGTTAGAACAATAGGAGACCGGTTTCGAACAATACGAACATTCGTTTAGAACAATAACACAAACGTTTAGAACAATAAGACATACTTAGAACAAAAGTTATAAATTTTGTAATTTGAGATATAGTTGATAAAAATTTGACAGATCTGTTCTATTGTTCTAAACTATTGTTATAAACTATTGCTCTAATGTTCTAAACTTCTTCCTATTGTTTAAACTTCTATTATAATGCTCTAAATTTTTGTTCTAATGTTCTAAATTTCTGTTTTATTGTTACAAACTATTGTTCCAATGTTCTAAACTCCTGTTTTATTCTTCTAAACTTCTGTTATATTGTTCTAAACTTATGTTTTATTGTTCTAAATTTATGTTCTATTGTTCTAAATTTATGTTCTATTGTTCTAAACTTCTGTTATATTGTTCTATCGTTTTAAACTTCCGTTTTATTGTTTTAAACTATTGTTCTAATGTTCTAAATTTCTGTTCTATTGTTTTAATGTTCTAAAGTTCTGTTCTAAAGTTCTATTTTATTGTTCTAAACTTCTGTTCTATTGTTCTAAACGTTTGTTCTAATGTTCAAAATATAATGATTAAACCTTATAATATTAGAACAATAGAACAAAAATTTAGAACAATAGAACAAAAATTTAGAACATTAGAACAATAGTTTAGAATAATGGAACAGAAACTTAGAATATTAGAATAATAGTTTAGAATAATAGAATAGAAGTTTAGAACATTAGAAAAATTGAATAGAAGTTTAGAACAACAAAACAACTATTTAGAACAATAAAAAAGAAGTTTAAAACATAAGAACAAAAGTGTAGAACAATAGAAGAGAAGTTTAAAACAATAAAACAAACATTTAGAACAATAGAATAGAAGTTTAAAACAAATGTTTTCGAGAAAAGTACAACTGCAATGATGTCAAAAAGTATAACTTTTTGGGGTTTTGCAGAAAGTAGTTTTTGTCTCAGTATTTTTCTAAAAATAGGGAAACATGTGTCAGTTTTTTTTTAAATTAAATAAGCGCGTCATTTTTGTCATTATTTACACTTTTGCCATTCTTTTTCACTCAATCTCATTCGTTGGATTTGGAGATTGTATGGTGTAGGATTGGTTCTTATTTAGCAAAGGGTTCTCATGTAAGGAAGGGGGGTTCTCACATGAACTCACCCATATATTTATATATATTCATAATTACAAAAACTAATATGTTATATATCTTAAAAAGAAAAAAAAATATTTTGATTTAGAACATTTGATCTTATGAGAATTCATTTTAGCCTTAGATTTACGTATGCTGATATTAGGAAAAGATTTTAAGTATAGACATTCTAAAGTTAAGTATAAACATTTTGATATCACTTATAAACCTTCTGATATCATGAAAATATTAAGATACCAAGAAAAAAGAAATTCTAATATCAAATATATAACTATTGATTCAAAAAGAGTAATTTTGATAACTTATATATAACTTTTTATCTTAGTATTGATATTTTGATTTTCGCTATGAAACCAGAAATCTATATCAAATAATTAACAAAATTATCTTAGATAATTTAAATGATATATTCAATTAGTAATTTTGAGCCAAATTTATTTAGATAGCTGATTTTTGCTTTCTTCTTGTCAAAATGTCTTGTCATTCTCTTTATTATTTTTGGTCTACCTTTGATTTTTCATTTTTTAGATATGAAATTATTTCACTTTAGCTTTTTTCTTCATCTTCTTGTCGTGATTGCATAATTTGGATTAAATCTCTATATAACTTTGCGAAAAATTACTTTCATTTTTTCCGTACTTCTTTTTTCCTTAGGACGTTGTTACAATATTGTAGAAATCATAAACATTATTGTACCTCCAAGGAGTGAAAATACTAAAAAACTGATTAACATTTGAAGAATCAACCCAATCATTACCATCAAAAGAAAAAACTAGATAACATTTCAATACAATTTCAAGTCTTAAAACTATTACATTAGTTATAAAAACATAGCCTCATGTATTGAAAAAATATCCTTGGTATAGAAACAGTATTGAAAAAATAAATAATTTAACACTAAATACCTTCCAAACAACTAATTTTACAAACCAAGCCAAAAGCTTACTCACATATCTTTCTGGATTCTTTAATACTAAATTAATATACATTATTTTGGATATGAAATAACATAAACTAGCTTCTTAATAACGCATATATGTGTATGTAAATTCTAAAATCTGGTGTAGTCATATCTATGTTGCTCTTTGTCATGTATTCATTATTAGAACCTCAAAAAATTGAAACTCACCTTCTTTCAATAAAGGCTTCAAAATAGGTGCTTATACTTAAATTAAATTCATATAAGAAATTATCATATATATTTAATGTGTTTACTTCAGCTACATGTTGTAATAATTTAAACTTTAGTCGAGAAGTTTTTGATTTTTTTATAATGCACTTGAAATTAGCAGATTTCATAATTGAGTGCCATTTTTTTATAGTATTTTCAAATATATGAAAAAATTATAAAGAATTAAACTCCTATTGGCTTTGAAAGATATAACTTGATTTATTAATTTTAAATTTTTAGATGATGATAATATAGCAGAAAATATTATTGAATCTCTCCAAAAGTATGATACTATATCATTTTATTCTCTAAATTTTAATTTATAAAAAAATTAGGATCTAGTTATACTCTTTCTAGCAATATGTCTAATAGAGTTTGATTATCTCTTCCTTTTATTGTTTGTATTTTGTGTTTTGGGATATAGTTCTAATTATCTCTTTTGGTATGTTGAAGAATTTTCTCTCCACCAGCTTCATTACAGAGATAATGATATGAGTCCATTGGTTTGATTCCACGTACTCTCCACCATTATGTTAATAACTTCACCAATCTGTTCTCTGGTATATCCTTTAGATATTATAGGATGTTGTACTGCTTTATCTACAAGGTCATGATTATAAATTACATTGTAATCTACAACAATAAATTCTCCATCTTTAAACACCTTCCGGCGGGTATTAGCTTTTTCATCCTAACCGAGTATCATTTATCATTCTTGTTTTAGTCTTTTTTGAAACAAAACTAGAAGCACTATTAGCCAATAAAGAGAGTGTTAGGAAATCTTCTTCTTACTTTTACAAAATCCTTCCTTTGAGAAGCGAAAGTAACACTCAACTAGTTTACCACTAACTTTTCTAGAAGTAAATTTCCTTAAAGTAAATCCTTAAAGTTTTGAGTGATACTTACATAATGAATAACATCATCATAATTAGCTACAGTTTGCTTCAATAGACATCCATCAATATGCTCAATATTATCAAATTTGTAATGAATTTATGTTTTGAATCATGTAACTAATCATAACATAATATGTCAATATAACAAGTAAAATCAAAGATTTCAGGTATATTGTTTCTAATCTTAGGCATAGAATGTTTTCAAAATATAGAAATAAAATGATTTCAGATATATAAATTTTTCTTTTAGGTATATAATTTCTTATTTTAGATATAAAACTTTTGATATCATGTATAAAACCTATATAAAACAATGGTCTCAATATAGGATATTTGTATCTCAAATATTGAAATGACTATCTTAGATATAGAGATTATGAATTTAGGTATATAAATTATGATTTCATGAATAGAAACAAAGCTATCAACTATAAAATAAAATCTCATATATAGAAATTATAATATCAGAATTAGAAACTATAAAAAATAATGATGTAAGACATATATTTTTTTTATCTTGATTAGTGAATTATAATATCAGGTAGTATTCACTATTATTTTAGGAATAGGTAACTATTTGAAAAAATTATCTCAAGTATAGCATTTAAGATCTCAAATATACAAATTTTAGCCTTAGGCATTTATTAAAGGATTTTCTAATTTAGGTACTAAAATAACTATCTCAAATATAGAGACTTTGATATTAGATATAGAGATAATAATCTCATATTTCCAAATTATGATCTTATAGGGGCTTTTTTTTGCAAATTTTATGGGTATTTGAACCCAACTAAGTTTCGGGGTGGGTGATTCGATGAGTTAATCACCACTAGAGAGCCTGATTTTTTATAACCCAAACTTCATATTTAGTGAATAAAAAGGAAGGGGCTCTCTCGCACTAGTGCCCTACTTAATTTGCGCATCATTAAGGATCGGCTAAGTGGCTTTGCAAAATTGTACAGGTCAAGGAGTTGCCATCAAATATTTATTAGTGGTCTTTGAACCATGGGAAGGTTTAGAAATGAAAAATTTATTTCAACCCAAGAATGTGTGTAAAAAAATTTGCTAAAGATGTAGAACAAATCAGTTTTAATTCATAGGCAAACATGCAAAAACAAAGGAAAAACACAATCTATATTTAGTCGATATGACAAGTTAAGAACTATGCATATAAATCTAGATTAGGTGATCACTTTGTTAAGAGTCCATAAGATTAAGGGTCCCTATAAGCGGTTTTCCATTGATTATCTTATTAGGGGTGATTTTTGATCAGTTGGTTTTGATTTGGTGCATAAATAAAAGTGATCATACATATTTATTACATAGTGAGAATCATGAATAAAAGTGAAATAATTAAAGAAAGGGACAAGGTTAGTATAATGCAAGATATGGGTGATGCATTATGAGTTAAAGCTAGGATTTTGCATGATTCGATGGAGAAGGGAGCCTAAAGAGACTCTTTCTCATGATGAACTTCAACTTGGAATAGAGTCTTGTTCATGAAGACTTATATGTTTTAGCCTTAGAACATCATCGACTTAAGAGTGCAAAATAGAAATAAAAGTATGATATCTAAACATAGAATGAGCCTTTTAATAACTCTTAAATATACATTCAAGTATGATGTATGTCTAGAGTTTTCTCATGAAGATGGGACAAAATGTTGAGTCTAGAAAGATTGGAGATGTTTGCATCATAAACTAAAGAAAAAAGAGACAAAAGAGACTTAAAATAACTTATAATAAGAAAAATATAAGGGAGAGAGGTTGAGAAAATGTTAAGAGTAGACCAATATATGGAGATGGCTCCTTTATTAGGTTACTCAACAGCAGGGTTTTGAGGCATGAATTAGTGAGTAGGAGTTGCTCCTAGCTCTTCACATTCTAGGGAAAAGAGGCATAAATGTAAGGATGTTGGAATTGATTATAAGAGATCATCAAGAGTGATGACTCCTTGGTTGATCAAGGCTCACAAAGAAGTGCATAAAAACTGAAATAATAGTTCGTGTAGAAGAGATTTGCATCTTCCATAATCATTACAAAAAAGAAGGCTAATCTAAGGCCTTAAATGGATGTAAAACCATAAAGATAAAATACTAGAGAGTGAATGGAGTAGAAATAGACAAAATATAAAGCAAAAGATTGAAATTAAGAGGGGTCCTTGATGTTTACCATTGAGAATAGTTCCTTAACTTAAGTCTTGCTTTAGTATTTGTTGAAGGAGTTATGATTTCTTGATGTTTGAAGGCAAGTAGATGCCTCAAATGCTTAGATTTGTGTTTTATTTGAGTGTGAAAATGCTTGGGAGTATTTAAGAGGGTGTTTTGGAAGAGTAATGGTGCTCTAAACTTGTGAAAATTTTGAACCCTTTCGGGGGTATTTATAGGCAAAAAGAGTCGATTTCCGTAGCGTTGGACGCCAACTTAGGGCGTCAAATGCCGGGGTTGTGCGTTGGATTCTCCAAAAGGGAGTATTTTTCTCGATTGAAAAGAAGCTTGAAAGGAGTCAGGAGCACTTTTGGGGATGACGCTCAAGGTTGGGCGTCAGATGCCAAGGTAGGGTGTTAGGCATTGGAACTAGTAACTGATCAGACTCCATTTCAGTTTAGGCTCCACAAGTAGAGTGGGATTTTTATGCCAAGGCCCAGTGTCAACGCATAAACTCGGCGTTGGAAGCTTGAAGCTGATCAAGATTTGATTCGTGCGCTTTACGCCAATTTCGATCATCGGGCATTAGTCTCCGAGTAGTTTGCTTTTGGAAAATTTTGGAGGGTTGATTTTGGTTTATGTGTTTTGGCCAATGTATTTTAGGGATCGGATTTGTGTTCAGGGCCTTTTTGTGTTTGACTTTGAGGTGATTTTGAGTTTTCACATACTCAAACCCGACCCAAGCTAAGTCCACTTGCAAGGGTTGGTTCGTCATTGGACCTCTAAGATGGGAGACACAATTTTGTGTCTACAGATCTTTAAGAAAATAATGACGTAGTACATATAGTTTTTTATCTTAGGTTTTGAAACAAAGGTCAATATAATATCTATTATAAAAATTATGACTAGGTTTTACAACTACTACATTTGGTATTGAAATTGTAGAATAACAATTATTTCAGATACAATGTTTTTTTTTTATCTTAGATATAAAATTTCTAATCTCAAATATAGAAATTTTGATTAAAAGTATAAAACTATAGAAAACAATGATCTCAAATATAGGTTTTATGATCATATAAATAGAAATTCCAGGCTTAATAATAGAACTAATGATTTCAAATAATTGAATTATAACTTGAGGTGTAAACACTATTATTTCAATTTTTAGAGGGTATAAAACTATATTTTGTATGTATAACAATATTATGTTAGATTTGGAAAATGTTTTTACCTTCATAATCAAACTATAATAATTCTGAATATCCTGATTTAAAACCATCATTACCCGTAATAGATTCAAACTGCAACGTACTTAAATTAAATTTTTTATAACAATCCATTTTTCTAATTTCTTAATCACATAATTTCTCTTAGAAACATTGCGAATAGTTTCTTCATTTCACAATTTTTTGAAATTCTCTTCGTTTAAGGTGTTCTACAAAGTTATTCTCCTACTCTACTTTATTTCTTTTATATTCCCTCTATCCCAAAATATTTTCCCTAATTTTCATATTTGGTTTTCCCAATAAGATTGCCCCAATTTCAAATGTGGTAAATTTGGACCATGTCAAGTACAATGCTAATTGAATTTTTTTTCGACAGTTGGTATGTTTAAACCCAAATTCTTGGATTGATTACATCGGCCCACGTGCAAATCACTCCCTTCAACTATAATCTAACCTTACCCATGTGTCTACCTCACTCTTAATGCTTCCCTTTTGTCTCTAGATTTCTCTTTGTCTTCCTCGATTTTTCATCTGTCAAAACCCTAGATCTACTCCTGTACACGAAGATAAACTGCTCAATTGTGTTACCATTTGCTTACTTGCCCTATGATCTTTCTTTTGGTGGGTTTTTTGGGAAATAAGGTGGAATCTAAACATGGGTTAGGGTTATGTGAAATATTGAAGCTAGCAATCTTGATGTTTTCTTCTTAGGAGACTCTTTTCTTAGTTGAATTAACTTATTTTTCCATAAGTACTGCCTCTTGGGTTCAAATAATTTCGGATCTAGTCTTCAATAAACCATGGATATCATAGATTTTCATGATTCATGTGAGTGGTGGTAGGGATTCGTACCGATAACTCCATTAAAACCACCTTCTTCACTTATAGATCTCTTTTTTCCCATATCTCCACTCCTACTATGTTACCTCTTCAACCACTGACAACGAAAACTCCTTCTCCTTACGTCCCTCCTCCAAATCTGGTGGTTTCTCGCAGACTAAAGGAATTTTGAAGGTGGAGAGGAAATTGGAGTGGGACTGCAATTAGGGCCGAGCTTGCTAGAATTTAGACAACTCTAACTTATTGGTAGTCGTTGGTTTGGCTAATGATGCACATGCTAAATGTGAGGGCTTGAAGGTCCTCCATGTAAATGGAGTGAAAGAATGGTTTCCTCCTAATTATGTACCTAAGCCATAACATGATATATTGAAGCTTTTGCTACCCGATTACTTCTTAAACATCCTAGATGAGTATCACTACCTTTTTCTTAATTTATTGGTTTCACTATGTATTCTGATGTATGCATATTATGATCTTCAATTTTCAGTCTTGACTTTTTATGTGTCATTGTGTTTAGGGTATGAATTTTTCACTTTGTATGTCTGTTTATATTGTTTACATTTCATTTTGTGCTATATTTCTAGGTATGAATTTCAAGCTTTATTTTATGTATGTATCTCACTATGCTTGATTTTGATATTCTAGATTTTGGAGTATGGATATATTAATTTCTTGAGTATGCATGTTATAGTTAAGGGGTATTAATGCTTGTTGGGGTGTAATTTTGTTAGGTGATTGATGGTTGTTGCGGTTTTTGTAGTATTGATGCTTGTTTTGTGCTTCGACTTTCTTGGGTATGATTTTGTTCTTGTAAAATGTTGGGTGAGTTTTTGGGCTTTGTTATGCATAATGATTGTAGTCCCTGAGTATTGTGATGCATTTTTCAGTTCCTAGAATATGTTGGCTATGCTTTTTTGTTTGAATAATGTATATTTATGTTCATAGTGTGTTGGGTGTGCTTTGGATTGGGTTTAGGACAACACGTAGAGTATATATTGGGATATTTGATGCTTATTAGGTTGTAATTCTAGTCTATCAATGTTGTGATCCATTGTTTGATTTCATTACTATGCTATGTGTGCTTTTTTTCCCTTTAAGTATGCATATTCATGCTCATATTATGTTAGGTGTCCTTTGGATATGGTTTAGGTTAGTATGTAGAGTATATTTTGGGGATTATCATGCTTTTAGGTTGTAATGGTTGCCATATGAGTGTGTTGTGATGTATTGCTTGGTTTCATTATTATGCTGATTGTGATTTTTTTGCTTGAATTATGCATGTTTAGGCTGATATTGTGTTGGGTGTGCTTTGGATTGGGTTTAGGGACAATATGTAGAGTACGTTTTGGGGTATTTGATGTTGTTTTGGTTGTAATTGTAGTCTACCAGTGGTGTGATGCATTGCTTGGTTTTATTAGTATGTTGAGTGTGAATTTTTTTTGCTTGAATTATGCATATTTATGCTCATATTGTAATGCGTCTGCTTTGGATTGTATTTAGGACAATGTCCTTAAAGATACGATGGTCACTCATATTAACACATTTTAATAAGTCATTTTAGAGTATTAGCCGTTCACCCAAAATGCATATGCTTGAATAAAGAGACGTATAGGAAGTCAATTATTTAGGCAATGAGTAATGTCCCTTGTACTGAGAGATTGTTTATCTCTATGATGAATGAGTTGTCTATGAATGAAATGCAATGCCCACTCATACCCCATAATGTTTTTGATGCCATATGCCACCATTTTATACATGTCATTTGAGTGTTGTTTGCATTAATGTACCTGTTCTAACTTATTTGACTCATTTGATGGTACTTTAAAATAACAGAGAGGAAAGTCATATATCCATAACAAAATCTTTCATGATATCCATGTGCATCATTATTTACATGCTAAATTATGAAATAACAAGCATAAGTAGGTTCCATCACATGTATCACTACCTTTTACATTCACAAAAGTCATATTCTATGTTTCTTCCTTGTTGGGTGATTGTTGTAGTTGTCCTATCAGCCTTAAATATTATTTCACTAATGACCTTAAGGATTAATCCAAAAGTGATCTAGAGACCTCCACTATTGTAGGAAGGACTCCCTCCCTTTCTAGTGTCTTCTTTCCCACATGTGGAAGCCTGTAGTTATTTCCTCCTTTATATTTCATCACTTCAATTATTACATACTGCAATGAAAAAGAAAACATGGTTAATTAGGGTAGGATCAAAAGAACTAAATGCATAGGTCACAACATCTGATACACTAATTCTCCAGCTCTTCTAGAGGCTTGCTCATGTTGTAAAGACTGAATACCTCTAAAGAATCCTAAGACTAAGACGTTAAGGTCTAGGGAATTAGGAGGTTGTGGCACTAATTGCATATTAAAACCGTATGAAATAGCAGTCATTTTGAAATCATTATCTGAGTCTAACATGTGTGGAGGTTCATTGTCTTATAGGATTTTTGTGTTACCACTGCAACCTAATGGTCATTTACTCTTGACTGTTGGTAGCATTTTAGTGATTATCACATCATTTATGACAACTTTTGTGATATTCTTCATGGTTTCATCTCTAGTGTATTTGCCTCTCTATGTAAGATTTTCCTCTTTGCTGTTTCCTCTTTTGCAAAGGGATAACATCTAATTTTTCCATCAAATACACATGTTCCATCCTCTTAAAACTCTGGCCTAGCTATGGCTATGAGGAACATGATATTCATTATGTACCTTTTTTTTTAATTTGCATGTCTATACAAATCTCTTTTTGCTGGGGCTAATTAGTAGTTTAGCTAGTTTTGGACATATAAACCACTTTCATCAATGTGCATTGTATCATACGTGCCTTCAAAGTGTGGTGATGTGTTGATGTTTTATATGTGTGACATGCACCAATGTAGCCTATGCAATTTGTGTTGTTGGTGTAAGTGTGGGCTTCATTGCATTGTTGTGTCTCCTTATGTGGTCATTAGGGATGGCAAACGGATCAGGTCAGGTTCGTGTTCGGGTCACCTACTTTTGGATCAGCTATCTCCAAACCCAAACCTAATCTATTTAAGTTTTCGTGTTGAAAACCCCAACCTGAACCTAACCCATTTAATTTCGGGTTGGGTTCGTGTCAACCCATTTAAGTTTTTGTGTCGAAAATATCGACCCTACCCGCTATTTTCGGGTCGGGTCGTGTTGGGTCAGATTTTGCCACCCATGAGATGTGTTATTCAATAGCGTGAATGAAAAAAACTTTTAGAGTTGAGATGAAACGACAGACAAGTTGACATAGTTTAATTATCTTTTAGGGTTTAAATTTGGGTTTGAGGTTTGTGTAGAGTGGGTGACTGCCCCAGTAATTTTTTTTTCAATCTACTTAATATAGTTTGGTTATAAGGTCGGGTTCGGATTGACCTGACCTGATTTTGACCAGAAAATAATTTCAGGTTACGTAGGTCATTTTCGGGTTGGAATTTTCAACCTTAACTTAACCCATTTGATTTCGGGTCGAGTTTGTATCAACCCATTTAAATTTTAATGTCGAAAATCTCAACCCCGCTATTTTCGGGTCGGATTTGAGTTGGGTTTTTAGGTCGGGTCAGTTTTTGCCACCCCTAGTAGGCCATAATTCACAAACTTATGGATAGTACTCTTACTCATGTTCAATGCTTTGGCTAATGATCTGATGTTAGTTTTTTTAAGGGATTGGCATGAACCGTTTACCACAAATGTGGTTTGTTTCCTTCCCAATTTGCCTTTTATAGTCCTTGTCTACTTTTAAGTGTTTATTGACTAGGGCACTCTCCTTGAAAGCTCTCCACACTCTTTGTATAGTCCATCTAATATACTTATACTCATCTACAAGTCTCTTTATGTAACCAAATGACAACTTCCCATCTTTGTTGTCTTGCCTGGCTATATGCATTTCATTCTTTCTTCCCATGATAGGACCTTGTTGCTTGGGTTCTACTTGTTGCATGTGATTGCTGAGAGGAATATTCCTCTGTTTCGGCCTCTATTGGGAAGCATTGAGTTACCATCCCACCAAGTTATAACTCTATATCATATTCATCTCTCATTCTTGTTGAATTTTGATTATAATTGCTTTCTGAGTGTTTCTAGAATCAGCTCCAAATATTTACAATAAATATGATTCTCTAATAAATGAGTTTGTTCTTATTAAATGTGGGAATGGAGTCCTAAATAGGCCTTGCCTTGCTCCATATATACGAAAATCAATTTTATTTTAAGAGGGAGCTTAGAATTTTGTGGGAAAATCAAATGTATAGTAAAAGGGAGGGAATGTCAAATGTGGGCCAAATTTTTAGACAGCTCACCTATATACTGACATGTTTTTTTAACTTGATTTAGCATTTGACTTTTTGTTAATCACAATGACCCACATTTATTGCTTTATGTTTCTTTTTTAAAAGTGAAGTTTTGTACTTGGGGCAAACATTTTAAGAGGAAGTAACAATTAATCCTAACTATTTTTTCTTCGCTTATCTCAGTACAGGGATGTGCTTAAACTATTTAATAATACACCAAATCTATTTCGTTTTTAAAAGTTAAAATAAATCTAGTTTGTACTAATATATTAAATTATTCCTTAGTGTATAGAGTTACGATAACAAATAAAAATTAAGAACTTTTTCGGGAGAGCAGGGAATAAAACCAGAATAAATTGTGGTAGAACTAGAAGGAGTGAGCAAATGACCCTACAACGTGAGATTCAGAATCTCCGAGTTTGGAAAGAAAACACAAACTCAAACTCCTCCACAAATCCCCTGTAATTAAAATAAAACAAAACAAAACCTTCCTCACCCAACCCAAACCGTCAGTTCAGCTTGGCACCGAATACCGTTAACCCACGATTGAAATGTTAGTAGCTTCTCCATCTGTCTCTTCCTCTTCCTTTACGTCTCCAACCACAATCACAATAGGCGGCACCACCACTTGAGGCCCCCAATTATACTCTTTCACTATTCGTTGCAATCACTCTTTAAATCCATAAATCTTGTCTTCCATTTGTGTACTATAATTATGAGTCATTTGAGGACAATCTGCAGACCCAACGCGGTGTTTTCGTCCTTGGTATGTTGTTGTAGAATTCGGGTTCGATTATTTGGGCCCGAATATTCATCATCGAATAAGGTCCTTTTTTCAAGGCCGGGTTTGAGCTCGTTTCCTTCTCTCTCCTCCGATTCGTCGGAGTTGTTTCGGGCTGGCCAGTGGCTGCGTTTGAATTACCGCAGTTATGTCGCCAGGGCTTCTAATTGGACAGGCGAGAAGTCTCCCTACGATGTTCTTGGTGAGGTTTTTATTGTTCGGGTCATTTGTTCCTTCTTGCGGATTCTTGTAAAACACGGTTCTTATGCCACGTATTTACTGCTACATTTAGGTTCGATTTGGCCTTCAACGCACCTCTAAAATAAGTTAGGCTGTTCTAAAATTATTTGTAAGTGAATTTCAGGTAAATTATAATTTTCAAAACTATGTGTAGGATGCGATCAAGCTCTGAAACCATGTGTACTCGTTGCCGAATCAAGGATTTTCCGCCTACTTAATAATAATCGATAATCAAACATGTAATAAATTTTTTTTACCAAACAATCAAATAATAATATTAAAAAAATTTGGACAACTAGTTGACTCGCCAAGACACCAGCTACATCAGCTACTGTCTGTACTTGATGTACTAATAAGGCTTAGGAGATAGCGGGGAATGTCATTTAACTTGTGTAGTATTTAGTGTTTGCTAGATGGAAGGATTATGTCATGTGATTGACTTGTAATATTTACTTTGGCTAATGGCAAAGATGCAATCAAGGTTGGGTATCCGTTGTTTTCTTCTTTCGTGGCTTGATTTCTGATTAATGGCTTGCTATGTTCTTATTTGTGGTTTGCAGAACTAGAGAGGGATGCAGATGAAGAGCAGATAAAATTCGCTTACAGGCGGTTGGCCAAGTTTTATCATCCGGATGGTTTGTCTCCTTCTAGTCCTTACTTAGCTTCACTGACGTTATCAAGAATTTCTTCTTTTGTGGTAATCTGTGCTGAAGCCACAGGCATAAAATGATAGTTGTAGGATTGGTGATGACCTATTTGGAATACTAAATGATGCACTATCATCGAACAGAAGCTTTTTTGCATTGGGGTATGTTGCTTAAAGCTGATCATAATAGCGATCACATTCTATTGTTTTAGGAAAGATTTCGCGAGAGAGCTTCAGTTACTGTCGATGTCAAGTTTAATTAGTAACAGTTTTATGATGAATTGAGTAAACCAAACGAAGACCCTGAAAAAAGGCCTAAAATTAACTGTACATGTTTTGGCAAACTACGAAACCTTGTTTGTTTCAGCTGACTGACTCTTCTATTCATTGTTGTAGTAATCTATGTTTGACTCTACATCGAATTTCCTCTAAATGTTTCTGTTTTGAGGATTCTCTGTTTCCAAAAGCTTCATTTCTGGACAGATATAAGCTGCAAGAACACTAGCTATCACTCACAATGCGCCTATTCTAAATGGTTTGAGCCCACAGTTGTTCCAGCCTAGTTCTCTTGATCCATTTGTAGACTTTACTGGTTGAGTTTGTCTGATTATGATGCCACCGAACCCTGTTTTAGCTCATTGTTAGTTCTACAAATACATCTTTAGTTCCTGATTGCCTGATTTGGGGGACAATTGCTCCATCAGTCCTCATCTTTTATGTAGACAGAGTGTATCCTCCACTAGAATAGGTCAACTTGTTTGGTAGCAACAATTTTCCAAATATATTTATCTGTGTCTGCTTTATTCCAGATTGTAACATTTCTAAAGCATAACCTCCTTGTTTTTTAGACATATGCATCGTATCTCAAGCTTACATATCTATGTCTTGCACTTTCCTCTTCTCCATGCCAAGGATAAGACCTGCATATGTTGTTCATCCACTGAATTACTTACTGTATAGCACTTAATCAAACGAAGAAACAAATTTAGTAAATGGATGACAGTGCTCATACCCTGTTAACCTGTTTATATATGAGCTGTTAAGGAGAAGGTAAATGTTCCTGTCCAGTTTCTTAAAGGTTCATCTGAGCTATATGATCTGGCCTTAGTCAGTTTAATATTCCTTGCAATAATCATAATTCATCAATTCTTACACAACCATCAGTGTAATTTGAACCACAAACTGGATATAATGTACTAAAAATTCATCATGTTGCTATTGAATGATCATAATCCCTCATCACTTATGCAAATAGCCTCCCCTTCATTGGAACTAATTAGAGCTGTGGTGTTGAAGTACTAATTACATTTGCTATCTTCAAATCATTGCATGGTAGCCACTTTCTTTTTGTTCCAAAGTACTTTTGTGCTAATAGAATATTAATAGAATATTGTCTGATTTATTATATCTCGTGTAGTCTATAATGGAAGAGGAAATCTTGAGGAAGGTGAAACAGCGGAAACCCGCTTTATCAAAATTCAAGCAGCTTATGAGATACTTATAGATGGAGAGAGCAAAAGGAAATATGACATGGAAAACCGGGTGAACCCAATGAAGGTGAAATTTGGCCTTTTAGTTTATTGATGAGAGTTATTGCAAATTAAGAAGAATTAATAGTCAAATTTCTCTTCTTCCAACCAAACAAAAAAACAATTAACCTTCATCATCCTTCGTCTTACATTCTTTTTTCTTTCCAAGTGGCAACAAATTTGTTCAATTTAATCATGATTATATTAATAGGCATCTCAAGCGTGGATGGATTGGTTAGTAAAGAAGCGGAAAGCATTTGATCAGAGGGGTGATATGGCAATTGCAGCATGGGCTGAACAGCAACAGCGTGAAATGAACATAAGAGCACGACAACGTGCTCGGTCAAAGGTATTCAGTTTAATTTTAAGACTTCTTAATTGTAGCCTGAGAGTTTTCCTTCTTTTTTTTTTCTTGGCAAGATGATATTACTCTGTTCAAGAGCATTGCAACTGAAACAGCCTGAACCTTTTGATAGTTGACTGGTACAATAACAAGAAAAAGTAAATCTAAGGAAGTTGACTGGTACAATAAACTCCCTTCGCTCCCAAACAGTAGGCTACATTTATGTAGTGAGTTGGAATATCAAAACCATCCTTTTTCTTTTAAAGTTTGTATACACTATTGTACTCTTCCTTAAAATTCTTGGTTTAGGGTCTCATGAAAGAGGTATACAAGAAAGTTCCAATTTAGAAAAATGACTGCTATTTTGAGATGGCCTAAAATACGAACTTGGTCTGGAAGGGAGTATAGATAACGAAGGTTTCCGTTGGTCGAGCTGAGGAGGCATAGTGTTTAAGCATGCGATGGTAGTTATTTTGCCTTAAAAACGGAAACCCTCGAGGCTTGATTGTTGCATAATTTATTCTGTTGAAGTGAAATCTTGAAAACATTTGGACACTTGATTTCAAATGCAATTGCAATTGCAAAGAAATCTGATTTGAATGGTGATACTATACATAATATAACGAGTTTCAGGTTGATCCTGAAGAAGAGAAGAGGATCCTTGCAAGGGAAAAGAAGGCATCTGTGGAAAACTTCCACACCACACTTAGGAGGCATACACTTGTGTTGAAGAAGAGGGACTTGATGCGTCGAAAGAAGGCTGAGGAGGAAAAGAGAAAAGAGATAAGCCGTCTCTTAGCTTTAGAGGGACTGGAATTGGAGAGTGAAGATGACTAGCTTTATGATTGGTTGTAGTTTGTTCTCATAGGTTTTCAACTCTTATCTATACATCCTCATAATTTATTTCCGCTGTTGATAGTTTTGTACAAAAAAATGTATATACATGCTTCAAAAAGCAGAGTATCATAGTATTTTTTATTTATATGAATTATAAGACTATAAGAAAATGAAAATAAGGATGGGAGAGAATCAGTGACGTCTGAAGTATTTCTCCTTTCTCCTTAGGCTAGTTAAGATTGCAATCTTTGG
This sequence comes from Dysphania ambrosioides, assembly GCA_026401315.1. Taxonomy (NCBI): domain Eukaryota; kingdom Viridiplantae; phylum Streptophyta; class Magnoliopsida; order Caryophyllales; family Amaranthaceae; genus Dysphania; species Dysphania ambrosioides. The sequence goes on from CM048657.1 coordinate 25,471,544, forward strand.
GCAGTTTCCAGTTGCTTAGCTTGTATGCTATCGTTATGTAGTACTCCTAAAGCATCGTGTGCACGGTGATGGTGCTTGAAATGATTAAATTGTTGTGAAATGAACATATCCCCTATTTATAATAACTACAACTTCATTTGCACAAAGTATAACTTTCAATTTTCTAATAGTGCAACTTTTACAATTTCATTTGCAAATAGTAAAATTTCAATTCTTAAAAGTACAACTTCAAAAAAAGAAAATAAAGATAAAACGAGGTCATTGGAGAATGATGAAATTATTCATAAATTTATTTCTTAATAATATAACTTTATACTTTATAAGTAGAGTTTCGATTTTCAAAAGTACAAATTTAAAAATAATGAAAGGAAGTTACTGATTTATCCTCTGAAATATGCGTTGTTGCATATTTTAGATATATATTCGGATAACCTCATATTCAAGAGCAAACAATGCTAACTACTATATAGCTAAACTAGATATAAGACTAGAGAGAATAGAAGTAAACTAATACTGCTTAACTTCCTTAACTTGACAAGAGCCATAATAACAACAATAATTAAATTGATGAATCCCGTCTTGGAGAGTGGATGACAACTATCTTAATTGGTTAAAATCTTGGAGGGTGGTATCCAAGACATGGGATCGAATCCCGTCTATATCAGCTGTTGCCTTGTCGATTGTAACTCTCTTTACATCAAAATAATTTAATTAACGAAGAAAGTACATGATAAGTAACATTACAAAAAGTTTCTAAGACGCAACTCTGTGCTCAGCTTACACTACAAGACGAGGCCTTATCAACATGCAAAATAATTTAATGCACTGAAACACAAGAAATAATGTCCTACTTCTCAAAAAACAGTCCAAACTGCACCAAAGTAAATTCTGACAAGCATAGTAAATATAAAGCATAAAAACACTGGGAAATGTAAAGATGAACGACCAATGGAGCAAATTACTTAGAAGAGGGGATGTGATAGTATTTGCCGTTGCACATGCATCTGTAAACAATAGGGCAAGACTCTGAAGCACATCTGAAGCTAACCATTACCCTCTTGCATGGGGAACAAACTCCACACGCATGTGAACAATCTGGCAAACTTGACCCCATTGGGTATAGGCCGTATAGCTCTCTCTCCGACTCTTCTCTGGCTAGCCCCTGCATTAATTCACCAAAACAACGAAACCAAAAATTTACAAAAATAATAAGAAATTCATGACAAATTGTCTAGGCAAAATAATTTTTTTAAAAAAAAGTCCAGCAAAAAAACGGTACTAAATTTAATGACTGAAATAGAGGTCTAGATGTTTGAGAAGATTAAGTATATAAGCGTAACTCAACCATTTTGTTTGCCACCCACATTTACAAAAAAATCTCGGATATACACGTAATACAATAAGGTTATTGTATCCCTAATAAAGTTATCCCTCATTATAATAAAAGTTACCCCTCACTCTTTTTCAACTTTGAGGGATAACTTTTATTATATTAAAAGATGAATTTTATGGGTATACAATTACCTTATTATATTCGGTGTGTATACAAAACTTTGTGCTATGCATGAAGTTGTTTTATGAAAATCGTTGAATTTGTGGAAAGAGGAATTAGGTCAACATCACTCTTAATAATATTTCAAAAGATTTCAGGAATGATTTCATCTCGATTGCCCATAAATGATAATTCTCTCTTCGAAAATTGGAATAAAAATAGAGTAAAAAGTTGTTTGATGCCTTTGTAAAAAAAAAAAAAAAAAGATTTAAGGACAAACACTCAATTTTTTTTTATTGTAAAGGCTGACAAGATCATATGGATCTTTATATATACAAATTTTGTCGGAGGTAAAAACATAAAATAAAAGTGGAAGCTACTCTTATTTATGCAAAAGAAAGATGTTAACTTTGTTTACAGGAAATGAATTCTGGCCTGTTTATTAAGAACAACCAAAAATGCCTAAATGTATAGGCTTCCAACTTAACAAATACTCTGAAAAAATAGCGACCAATTACTAAATAATAGGGCATGCACGACGTATCCCATTAATACTTTCACTTACAACTAAAACCTCATCACAATTAAACGTGATACTCCGTCAGTTCCTGATTCCTAACAGCATGCGCCTATGTTAGTTTGTCAAATGGCATGTGTTTCGGCCCGGATGCTTACTGTACACCCGGGTCCATAGTTTTATTTGCGGTCAACATGACTGTTCGTAGCTTAGTTTTTCATTCAAAATTTGTTCGAAATAAAAACATTAATGAACCTTTCTGTTGGGATGGCTTGGATCTTCATTGAAGGTTGTTCTTTTATGTAATCTAGCCGATAAATCTGTCAAAATAAAATATTCATACGTGAGATAATGCCAATAAAACTGAAATGGGTAATAATGTTAAGGACAAAATTTGAAAAAAATATTTGAGCTTCATTTTTTTTTTGGCGCAAAATATTTGAGCTTCATTACATACAACACTGAAGTGAGCTTCATTACATACAACACTGAAGTACATTTTGCAAAAACTTACATTATTTTTTTTTTTTTTTGTTTGGAGAACTTGATTTCATTTCATAAAGGCTATTCAAGAGTAGATACAAATTTTCCTTGAAAAAGAATCAAAATTTAATTAGAACTTACGCTGTTTTGGATTGGAATGAGTAGTAACTGCGATAGCAAGCAAAACCAACATAAGTAATACCAAAATGTAGTACGACTTGTAGCCACCAAGTGAGAATTTCATGTCTTAGTTGTTTATAGGTGGATAAAAGAGGGTAAGTTTTCAGGAAATATTTGCTATAAATGGTGAATCAGGTTAGAGGATTGGACTAAAGATGTAATATTTATATATCTGACATATGAGGCAAGGGAAGGGTGAGCATTAAACTGTAGGAGGTACACCTACATGTTTCATTTCACATGATACATGCCCATCCTTGAAGGGGTTTTTTTTTTGGCAATGGAAAAAAAAACAAGAGTAAAACAAACAAGACCTAGTTATATTACCTAGCTCTAGTTGATAGGATATGTGCTTTGAAAACAAAGATCCTAGCTAGACACCTTAAAATAAGATATCCACATTACTCCCTTCGTTCTTCAAAAATTGCTCTATTTTTATTTATAAAGCTAAAGTTCAAAATTTTGATCACAAATTCTCATTATTTTATAAGAAATAATATATTCAAGTAGGATTTTGTTGGATACATCTCAATGTAAATTTTTATAATATCAAGTTTTAATAATTTTTTGCCTTATTAATTTAGAGATAAAAACGTTTGAATTTGTATCTTGAAAACCGCGAAAAGTCAAATGGGGCAATCTTCGGAGCGGAGTCAGTACTAATCATGTCTTTTACAAGCATTCTTGATTCCTTCAGAGCCGAATCTGGAATTTACATAGCCAACTGCTGCCATACTATCTAATCTAATCAATCGGGATTTCCCAAGAGTGAGTGTCACTTCCAATCCTTTTCATATGGCAAGTAGTTCCACGTGCAGTGTTGAGCAAGGCAAAACCTTTTCCTTTAGAAGTAGATTCTGCCTAATCTTTTTTCTTAACCCGCTTTCAGGTTTTTTGTTGCTTTAAAAAATAATCCCGATTGTAGTTTTACATCATCTTATACTCTTCGGAAATGTACTTATGATGAACTAGTGATTATATGTAAATTAAAGCACAAAAGATGGACACTAAATGGAATTGTCAACTAAACATGACACCTATGATATTGAAAAACATACACAATACATAAACAAATTTTTCAAATAAAAATCTAACGAATAAGGTATATGTACCTATTAATTGAAGACTATACATCTTATTATTATTCTGACCCCTTTTATTTGTCCCATTTTTAATTTTTGGTTGTCTCTAAAAGTTTATTCCATTTCTTTAAAAAGACTTATTTAATATTTTCTTAAACTCAATTTGGTTACCTCAAACTATATTAAATAGTGTTTCGGGTGAATAATCACGGTTTAACCATTTTCTCTCTCCAATTAAACGATTATACACATAATTATTTTTAAAAAAAAAGTTGATTTATATGTACTTAATCTAGTTAACTTTTTTTGCTCAAAAAAAAATCTAGTTACTATTTTTTACTCTTATAAAAACATATAATGGGAAATAAAGCATATAAAAAGAATAGAGTATAAGCCACTAATCCTCTCTATGATGAAACTTTGGAAAAAATTGCCTCACGTGATGTCACAAAAGTACTTGACATGAGATGGAAGTGGTTTATTTATGGAAAGGCGACTAATAAACGTGAATTCTGATTCTTTTGGTTGAAGGTTCTCAAATGAAGTTTGCTTGTATATTAATGCTTATCTTTGTCTTCTTCCTATTACCATTACTTCCATTCATGCATGGTTATGCAACTTACAACTTGTCTGACTCCATTTATGGAGAAATTCTTGGTTGCATTTTCATCTTCTCAAGGCTTCCCGCCTATTTAGAAGCATCCCATGTAGTCAGTACACTTGTACTCCGTAGCCACTACTTCAATTTAACATACTATTTAATGCAACATCACATATTTAATAATTATATATCCTGACCAAATTATTCCAAAGTATTTATGTGTTTTTCCCAGCATTGATTTATTGCCAAAAAAAAAAAAAGATTTATTGCAGCATCATGCCATTTCTTCCAACATTGTTGAGCAAGACAAATCCTACAATTTCAAATGTTACCATTTCAAAGGATCAAAAATTAATTTTAATCAGTAATCAGATTTGACTAGTAAAAATCATTTTTGATCAATAAAAATTAGTTACAATTAGAAAAAATCAATTTAGTAAAATTAAGCTCATTTAAAATCCAATTTTGATCAATGATAACTTTTTATCATGAATTTTATTGGTATAACTATAGTTCGTGATGATTATCTTTTTCTAATGATAGATATTACAATAATAATTGTTATTTTAGAGTATCTTTGCACGACATGACTTTAGGCGAATTTATCAATTACAATGTAATGACTATACCTAAATCCTATCTAAATAAAAAAATTAAGTAAAATGACTTTGGCCCTCCTACTTTATGATAACTTAAGTGACGAGGAAATGTCTTAGGTTGTTTTTTATTTGTTTTGCTTTATTGAATTCTTTTTTTTTTTTGTTATTTTGAGTCTAGATTTTAATTACATGTTTTTTTTTTCTTTCACTTGAAAGGGTTTTTCATATTTTAAGCTTTAGGGTAATTGGGCTAATTCTATGGTTCTAAGTTGTATTAATTAACTAGGTTAGATATGGGCCAAAATTAGGTAAGATAATTAGTTTCCAATTTATAATAAAGTCCGAAATTACTAGGGCTTATGTTAGATAAAATTTTCGGATTTAGGATAATGTTATGATAATGTTGGGTTAAAATAAAGTAAAATCTATCCTAATCTTATCCTACGTTAGTTATATCTTATCCTAGGATATTTATATCTTATTCTAAGATAAGTATATCTTTTAAAGTTTTAGATAGAGTCTAGTAATAAGTCCTAGGTAGAGCTTAACTCAACTAAGACTAATATAAATAGGGGGCAAGGGTCGTGTTTTTGTTTATGTGTGTTTGATGAAATAAAGTTATGTTTTAAGTTAAGCTTTCTTGTTAAGATTTCTTATAAGTATAGTGATAGCCTTTGAGATAGGAATTTAGGTTATTTTCCTACTTCCACCATATTGGACGTGTTTCCTTAGGTTTTTATCAAAGTCCCACCAACTTCCCACATTATATTGGTATCAGATTCAGGCCTCTTTGCTTTGTCCAAGAACCGTCCAAGATTGGAACTTTTCTTTAATATTTAGGGATTTTGCAAAGGTTGATCAAGGAGGCACCTTGCTTGAGGGTTTGGTTGAAGAAAATTCAGCAACTTTGGTGCTTTTGATTTCGGGTGAGTGGTACTACCTTCTGCCTTTTTTTTAAGCTTTTCCAAGTTTCACTGTGATTCTTTTTCTTGCTGTATTTGGTTTTGCTTGTTCTGCCATAATCACGTATAGGCTAACCCTCCTACCAAGTGTTGGCTCGTGGGTTTGCTTGGTTGTATTCCTAATAGAATTAGGAAAGTTGATTTTCCTTTTGCTAGTTGGTTTAGGAGTTATTTTCTTATTCGGTCTTGGAGTTGGGTTCCGTTCCTTGTTCTTTCGAATTTTGGTGTGTTAAATCTCTTTTTCCTTGATGATTTTGGTGTGTGGGAATCTTGTCCTTCTTGGTGTTCGGTTCATAAGTCACCAATATCTGCCTGGGTTTGGATTTACACTTATAATTTGTGAGGGCTTGGATTTGCGATGGTTTATACACTCGTTTTGTGCTAGTTGGTGTCTTTGTTGCTTTTCAAATTTTTGTCATCATGGCTATTGTGTCACGTGATGATTTTGAGACGATCCTCATAGCTATAAGAGACTTAGCAAAGGGTATTAGAAATCCGAATAGCAAAATTGACTCCTTATCTTTAAATACGAGTGAGCCAAGATGTGATGAGAATCCTAAGGCCTCTTTATACATAGAAAGGGACCTTGAACTAGTTGAGATCCATGAATTCACTAGTAATGGAGATGTTGAAGATCTCATGGAGTATATTTGGAATTTCAAGAAGATTATTGAGTTTAAAGGACATGATGATCATAAGGCCTTCACGGTGGCACACATAGAACTTACCCAATATGCGGGGATTGGTTTGAGAGCTTGCATCACTAGTAGAAAACACTTCAATTGCTTTGTCTCTAATGCTGCGGTTAAATATATTTTGAAGCACATGAATAGGGAGAACATATTTTTGACCTAAATGTTGCGGTTATTTAAATAACCGCAACACTTATAACCACAAGTGCTGCGGTTATTTAAAAAACCACAGCATTTATAATATATGCTACACTTATTAAAATAACCACAACACTTGTGGTTATAAGTGTTGCAGTTATTTGAAAAAACGCAACATTTATTCCCGTCATGAAATGCCCTGGAAAATAGAAATTCTGGGAAAACATCATGGTCATAAGTGTTGCGGTTATTTAAATAACCGCATCATTTATTAATAGCCTAGAAAATGTTAATAAATTAATGAATAAGTGTTGCGGTTTTTCAAATAGGCCCAGCACTTATAACACAAATGCTGTGGTTATTTAAATAACCACAGCACTTAGGTCATAAGTGATGCGGTTATTTAAATAACTGTAGAATTTATTAATGGCCTAGAAAATGTTAATATATTAATGAATAAGGGTTGCGGTTATTTAAAAAGCCGCAGTACTTATTACAAATGTTGCGGTTATTTAAATAACTGTAGCACTTTTTTCATTAATATATTACCCCAGGCTGCCTTTTTCCAAGCCATTTCAAAACACGAAAACTTTTCCCCAGACTCCCAACACTTCAGCGCACGAAAAAAACCCTAACCTTCGTCTTCTCTAGCCATAACTTAATATCCCCTTTTCGTCTCTAGCCCTAACCCTATAATACCCACTACCTAACTCTCTTCCTCACGCAATTCAAAACCTACTCCTCTCTCCCACTCGTGCCTCCTTGGATATGGCGTAGTGAAGTGTTTTGAAGCTTACTCATCTCTCCCATTTTGAAGAAGTCTACATACTCTAAAGTTCAAAATCTAAAGGTTTGTATATGCCTTGAACCCTAGCATATATTTAAATTTTTTTTTTCATAATTTGTTAATATATAAATGTAAAGATGAAAAACTCTTATATGTTCAGATTTGCATGTTAAATGTTGTGTTTATTAAGGAATAACTCTTAAAAATCGAATTTCATAAATTATATGGTGTTAGAGGCATTTATTTGGAGAAAATAAGTGGACAAATCCCTTGGAGGAAAATTTGCGGTCTGTTAATCTCGAAAAAATACCCAATTTAGACATATTATAAGTCTCATACGGAGTTCCGTAGCCAATTTTATGGTTTCTCATAGAGTTTTTTTCAATATCTCAAATAAGACGTCTCTGTGGCCACTAAAGAATAACATAGTTGTGTAGTGCCTCTAAAAATAGGGGGTTTCAAAAAATATTACGCCATTCGGACTACCGGGCTAAGAGATATGCCTCTCCGAATTTTCCAAAACCTCGGAATAGCACTCGAAATCTATGAAGAATGAATTGGTTGTTTGTTTTGAGTGTAAAATATTGTAGATCGCGATTTTTTGTGCCAAAGAGAGTGGTCATAATAGAATTTTGGATTTATATGCTTCACGGTTGATCATTTCTTAACTTTTCTTATCTTTTATGACATATTATTTGACACATTATGTATGATATTCTTAGCTTAGATCAAATTATGTTCTTGATTAAATGTGTTGTGTTGTAATAGTATATAACAATTAGATTTGCAAATATAATAATTTTGAGAGATTTTAATTATTAATAATATACTTTTATATGTAATTAACACATAAAATGACCTATTAATTTTTTTCTGTTCTAAAAACCATCAATTGCTGCGGTCTTCTAATATAATCGTAGCATTTAATTTATATGTGATGCGGTTATATTAGAAAAATGCATCACATATAAATTTCATAATAAAAAAAATTAAAAAATCAATTAAATGTTGCGGTTATTAGAAAAAACACAACAAATATATCTATTAATTGCTGCGGTGTTTCCAAAAAACCGCAGCAAATAATGATAAATTTTTTTTTTAATTTTTAAAAATTTATGCTGCGGTTTTTTGGTAAAATCTCAGATATTAATAAAAATATTTGCTGTAGTTTTTCTAATAACCGCAATATTTATTGTTTTTATTGCTGCATTTAAAAAACTACATCATTTGTTGTTTTTCCATGTGCTTCGCCTATATGTGCTTTGTATCAATAACTGCCGCATTTAAAGCTAGAAAACTGCAGCAAATAGACATTTCTCTACTAGTACATGCCAAAGGATGAGGGAGGATGAACCACGTATTGTGACTTGGTCAGAATTAAAGAAACAGTTGAAGAAACGGTTTATTCCTAGAAAATATATCCATCATCAATTCCTCAAACTCAACCATATTGGACAAGGATCTCAATCTATGGCTGTCAATGCAAAAGAATTTGAGAAGTTGTACATACTTTGTCATCTCTATGAGTAGGACGAGGTGAAGATAGGAAACATTTTAACGGGTTTTCGTTCTTCTATTTCTAACAAAGTTGAAAATTCTATATATGTTTTCTTTGATGATGTGCTTAGGTTGCCAAAGAGGTTTAAGAGGAATGAGAATAATCTAACACGTGCTAAGGAGAGGGTTCCTTTCAAAGGACCTTACACACCTTCCCAAAAGCCTAGATTCATGCGTGATCCTCCTAGTACTACCATTGCTAAAGCCTAGGTTCACCATCCTTTATGTCATCATCAAGAATGTTGACGTGTGCGGCTTCAAAACTCCTCTTTATGAAAAGGGACATTTTAGTTTGGTTTGCAGGAATGTTGACCATCTATGTAAATTGAGTTAATGCATTAGTGAATTGGTTCTCATCTCTAGGTAGATAACTAAACTCAAATTTCTAAAATTTACTTGGTCAACTACTTACGGTAATCTTGAAAATGACGAGACTTTCACTTTGAACTTTCCATTTCTTGGAAACTTGGCTAATTATTAAGGAGAAATCACCAAATAATCAAAGCTTCTAGATGTCTTATGAGATTACATCTTGTAGACCTAAAATGCATGCTTCATAGTCAGCGACATTGTTCATTACTTTAAAGTATAGTTTAACAAAGATGGGAATGTGCTCTTATTTTGGAGATACCAAGAGTATCCCCACACCACATCCCTTCTGGATGGATGCACCTTAAAAGTATAAGATCAGCAATTATTTTAGGTCATAAGGAGATCTTCATCGGGAAGATCATAGTTTACCTCGGAATCATCTGTTGGCGATTTGGCCTAGAAGTCTAAGACTATGGATCCCTGAATTGCCTTTTAAGGGATGTATTTGAGATCCAATTCAACCAGAAGGACCAACCATCTTGAGAGTCACCCATTAAGGCTGAGTTTCTCAAATAAGAATTTAAGGGGATCCATTTTTAACACAATATGGAACTTGTACAAAAGTATGTAATGTCCAAGCTTCTTGGTGGCCAAATTTAATGCAACGCTGAGTTTTTCTAGATGAGTGTACCTAGTTTCATATTCGAGGAGATTTTTGCTAAGATAGTAGATTATGTTTTCTTTTCCCTCTACCTCTTGAGCTAGCATAGCCCTAATCGCTGAGTTGGTGACTGTGAGGTACATATGAAGAGGAATTTCTAACAATGCTAGGGAAAGTACATAAGGATTGAGAATAAAGATTTTTATATTTGAAAGCTTTCTACCAATCTTTGTCCCATTCCTTAGGTGCATCCTTTTTCAGTTTTCGAAATATCGGATCACATACCATAGTGAGCTTAAAAATGAATCGACCGATGTATTGGAGATGACCTAAGAAGCCTCATATTTCTTTTTTGTTTCTAAGGGTTACCAAAGCCAAGATAGAATTGATTGTTCTATGATCAACCTTTATACCTTAAGAGCTAATGACATACGCTAATAACTTGCCTAATGTTACACCAAGAACACATTTCTGAGGGTCGAACCTCATATTGAAGCTTCTGAATCATTCATAGAATTTTAGGAGGGCAATGAAGTGCACCAGATGAACTCTAGATTTTACGATCATATCATCGACATACACCTCCACCTCTTTATACATCATGTCATGGAGAAGGTTTGTAGTTGTTCTTCGATCTATGGCACCTGCGTTCTTGAGGCTAAACAACTCGACCGTGTAGCAATAGGTGCCCCTATTGAGTTATAAAGGTAGTTTTCTCCATATCCTCTTTCGTCATTCTTATCAGGATGTAGCCTACATACCCGTTCATGAACGAGAGCAACACATGGGTTGCTCTATTATTAAGCAGAACGCTGATATGGGGTAGCAAAACCCACTTTTGAACTTACCCGATTCAAGCAGAACGTTGATATGTGTTAGCCAGAGTTGCACATGTTTTTTATCCTATTTGGCACCTATGTCAATCTTTTCTTCAATTATAGGTTTTTTATTTTCATGTTTTTCCATTTCTTTGATGAATTAAAAGTCATTTTCATTATAGACAAAGCAATAAGTAGTAAGAATTGGGGTGGAAGAAGAGGAGTAAGTAGAAAGAGTAATGTTACTGAATTTAAAGGTGATTACATCAAGGAAGGATTTTTGTGTTTCTCTTGGTGGAATAACCAATGGGGCCTAAAATTTATACATTTAGATTCCACAGATATCATTGGGCCTTCTCCAATGACAGTCTTTAGCTTTTTTCCATAAGAGGTCATGATGTTTAATGTCTTTCTCCACCCATGTGTCATGTCAAGAACTGGCATAATTATCTATGATGGATTGATGTCACAGCTTTAAACGATCATTTGGACATCTTTTTTTGTTTTCTTGAACCCAAATAGTAAAGAGAGAGCTTGGTCATCAACACATTCGAGTGGCTTAGATGATTCTTTAGCTCATCATCATTAAGGAAGTAAAAATCATAGAAAGCCTTGTTGCCAGGATAAAACTTTCCTTGTTCTCAATCAAAGAGAGGCTTGGGGAATTAGTTGTATACATCCTCTTCATCTTCTTTTAAAAATTACACGTTTATAGTTAGGGTGCTTTAGTTTAAAATTTTCTTGGCCTTGAGCCTTAGCAGCCTTATGAGCTACTTCTTCTAGGATGTATTCTTGAAGCTCTCTCCTAGAGGGTTCATACCTTAGCCAAAAAAGGTTTTTTTCTCCCTTTAGGTCTTTAAAAGGAGCGTCAAGCTTTTACTTTTGACCTAGATTTAAGCTAGGGAAGTAACCTTGATTCCTCATCATAATGTGTACTGTTGGACAAAGAAGTAAAGGGTGGTCCCTCTAATTCAAGCATGGTTAATTCTGTGCTAAAGCCTCATACTTCCTCTTCATCTTCATTGTATTTGATGTTGAAGAGAGGTTTACCAGCGAATTACACCTTAACAGTTAAGGCATCAATAGAAATGGTGGCGCCCTTAAAAGGTAGCTTCACTTTCTGGTGCAATAAAGACTGAAGGGCCCTTAGATCGAGATTATAAGGGCGTCCTAAGAGAAGATTAAAGCTAACTTTAATGTTTAAGAATTAGAAGGTCACTTTTCTCTTGATTGGCCTCAAAACAAAGGACAAACAAATAATTTAGAGTGATTGACGGTGTGCGTTGTCATATGCCTGAACACCTTGTACTGAAAGAGTGAAATCTTTCACTATAAGACCTAGCATTTCAGTGGTGCAAAGAGGAAACACATTATTTTTGGAACCATTTTCTGCAAGGATCACGGAAATTTTTATATTGCACATGATAACAATGAGATGTAGAGCCTTGATGGGAAGGCTCCCCTCAAAGGGCAAGTCATTGTTAGAGAACAATATTTGTGATTTCTCCTTTTCGATAGTAAGGAGGTTAACTAAGGTGTCGGGAAAAGTTCTCGATGGGTCATTAATTTTGGTCAATTTATTTAGTAAGGCATTAGGGTGTTCGAAAGAACTGATAATGAGTTCTAATATGTTGACCTCATCTCAAGTGTTTTTCAATTATTTAATGAGAGAACTTTTCCCTTGAAGTGGTTGTGCTACCAAGGCGACTATGTTAGGAATTGGATTTGAAATAGGATTCTGAACCCTACTAGACCTAGTCATGGCATTGATATCAGTAACATCTTTTTTGTACCACTTAGGGTTGATACACTTGGTTGGGGCAATAACATGGTTGATTTCGTCAAGATAGACGTCCTTGTCATCCGTTCCTCATACATCGATGATTGAGTTTTGTGGAAACAAGATTCTCATATTAGGTGATACGACTCTCACATGGGTAATTAATGAAGATGGATCGAATGCGGGGGCATCTTCATGAATAGATAGGATCATGAGCAAATGGGTATTATTATTGGGCTTAGCCCCTGGAGGGATATGCAACCTCCCATTGTGTACCATATATGGAAGTAAGTGCTTAGTTCGAATACATTCATTGATGTCATGCCCCTTCCCATGTTGGAATTTACATAACTTACTTAGGTCTAACTTGGAGCTCCTTTTGTTTTTACTAGAGGGTTCTCCGTTCAGCTAATGGGTGCTATATGACCATTACTCGATAATCAATCAAAAGCACTTGAATAGGTCATCCCTGGGTTAGAGAAAACCTAGTCAGAAGGGTTTTGGGAACCTCCTCTGTTGTTATTATTGTTGTTCTAAAATTTTTCCTAAGATCTTGGAGTCTCAAGAGCTTTAACTTCATTAGTAGACTTGGAAAAGGGGTAATTTTAAGCATTTTTACCATTCCAATGCTTGTTGCATTAAGGGACATGATTTTTCATCAAGTTGTCTTCAATATCAATGTTGATGTTGTAGGCATGCACAAATGACTTGAGACCAAACACTTTATGTGACCATTGTATTTTAGTAGAAGACATGGGAAAGATTACCGAGAATAGTTTAAGATCAACCCCTTTAATGACCATGGTGACCCTGAAGTTATGTAGATGATATCGAGGATCATCCATGGACTTGAACTTAAGGATATCATTCGAAGAAAATTTCTTGGGATGGCTAACTCTTCCCTTTATTTTGTCATCTGAGACATTATCAAAGTATTGTCCACTATTGGTGAATTGATGAATTGTACCCTAGTTTTCCATGCTAAATTTTCCTTGGAATTAGCACTTTCCACTTGGTTTAGATGCGCATTTATGCCCTCTAAAGATTTTGTCAAACCATTGACTATAGCTAGGACATAGGCCATTTGTTTTGAAGTTTCCATGGATTGAATGGGAATACTGGGAGAATTTTGAGATGATGCGTGCTCAAACACTAGCATAAGTTGAGGTGGGGATGGTCTCTTCAACCTCTTTCCCAATCTTCATACCCGAATCGATGAAGTTTTTAGAAAAAGCAGAATCTTTAGGACTTTGTACATGGGACACTAAAACTTTACTCGATTTGGGACGAACTTATGCATGATGCAATTACAATATGATATAACTACATGATCAACTCTAACGTAAATGAATGCATAGCTTAGTTTAAGGTGTCATCCTCCTCTTACAAAAATGATTCTAAATGCATGAGATAGACTCGATATGCATAGGCAAACTAGAAATAGTGCCCTGTATTGAGATAGGGTATTTGTGGTGCTATAAGGGTAATTTTGGAGCCCGACATAGGATCTGAGGCAATTTTAGGGTTTTTGTCAGTGAGGAATTATTTCAGGATTTTACCCTAATAGGATTTCAGTAAGAAGGTTAGGATCATAGGGAAATGACATCATGTAAATTTAGGATTTTACCGGTTTGAGACATTTAGGGGTAAATTTGTAAGTTTATTAGATGTGGGACATTTTGAAGGTAGGATATGCTTTATACCGTCGGATTTTCAGAGGAGAGGTATGGTTCGATTTTTGAAATTTTTGGTTAGGAGATAGGTATTTATCATGTTTGAAGCATTTTGAGAGGTAAAATAGGGGTTTTACCATGTTTAAGTCATTTTGTGAGTTAAAGTTGGGATGTTACTGTGTTTGAGTCCTATTTTGAGGTAATGTTGATTCCTGTAAATGTTTTGGTCATGAAAAACTTTGTTCTTAATGGGTTTTTGTTTCCTAGATGTGTGTAGAGCAATGTTCTTAGTTTTGAGTAAGAGCCAATTGAAGTTATATTATATCAACCAAATCTAGCATACACATAAGAGTATGAAGCACTCAAGGGAAAGTAGGAGAAAAACATTCTTTTTTATGGAGCTTTGAAGGAAGTTTTGTTCTTTCATGTTGACCTATTCCAAATAGGGTATAGTGCACTAGACTTCGAGTGAAACCTAAGTTTCGTGGAGTAAGAGAAGCCCAATTTCATGAGTGTGCTTTAGGGTGTATATAAGCATGTGGGATAGTACAAAGTTGGTTCAGCTAAGTTTAATTCATCCTTTGCATCAAACTATATTTTAAAGAACTTTATACTTTGGAAATCTATATTAAAATCTATTTGATCTTCACTTAAACCTATAAAATGATTTCTAGTAGAAAATATTTCCTTACTTTACTCCTTATTTTACTTCCATGGAAGCATGGAGTGGCTTTTGGTTTTCAAAGCTCAAATGGTTTTGGCAAAGTACATTGTAGTTGGTAGTCAACCGTACTTATACACAATGGATAACTAACTTTTTAATTGCTTCCGTATTTTATGCAAAGCGGTGGGCGAAAGCTTCTCAAGGTCTTTTTTATATAAGTCACCCATCCTAACATTTTATAACTACATTTTATTGACCGATTTTGAGAGATTTTCAAAGAAAACATTCTAAGTGTCAGTTGCCACATTTCTTGAGCTAAACTTGTCCCAATCTTCATCCTTTCCTATGTGCACTGAATTTTGAGTGAAGTTTAAGAGAGAGAAGTGAGTGACTTAGAGTTAAGTCAAAGGGGCTATAATGTAGAGATAAGGGAACTTTTAGTTTAGTTTAGAACACAAGAGGGGACAGAATTCGTAATAGAGTGTATTAGGTGTTTTCCACATAGTAGAGAGTTCAAAATCCCAAAGTGGGGTCATGGTTTTTCTCTCGATATTGGGACAAGATTTTCCACGTGAAAAATTCCTATTATTCCTTTTTATTTTTCTTTTCCAGTTTTTGAAATTTTGCAAAATCAAAAATTTTCCCTCACTTACAATTCACCCCCTTTCATGTTCTAGTGTCCTTCTAAATAATAGGTAAGGTTTAGATATTTATTATCGTTTTTGAGGTGTTTTATAGTGTAAGGTTAAGATTTTGAATGGCATAATGGGACTTGATACGGGCATGATGGGACATGACGCGGTTTTAAAGTGCTTTAGACATGCATTATGATGACGATCCTAATTTGTGATCATGGACCAAGGATGCATGAGACGTGAATCATTTTTTTTAGGGTTGTAGGTTTCCCTAGGGTTTCACAAAACTATATTCTAAAGGTTAGCACAAATAAGATATCAATGTGCAAACAAGTTCACTTACATAGTCACACTAGCATGCTCATATGAATGCAAGACTCAAAGTCTCTACCTAGCCAAGGACCTATGTATTGAATGTACTATTGTTGGTTGAACATGGCCAAAAGGTTCCATGTCTTAGAGGAAGATTCATTCACTTAGATCTACTACTTAAAAGAGCCCTAAGTGAGAGGATAATCCCCTCGACACAACGCCATGAGCGCATGCCAAATGTCACGGTTTGGAAAGTTTAGGAAAAGCCAAAGGTCGGACCACGAGATTTAATTGATTTTTTGCTGATGTTCTACTCTAAATTTGTACATAATGTAGAACACATGACGGTGACTTAATTTGTAATTTTCTACATGTGGAAAATCATATGCATGAATTCAAGAAATGCTTAATGCAATCCTAAGCAAATTGTAAGCACACCAATCTAAGTTTTTAAATTGCTCATATGCACACATAGCCAAATATTTTAGGCATAAAATTCCCAATTATAGTCATAAATTTTTAGGAGGCTTTTTTGTAGGTTTAAGAGTCTTGAACCCAACTAATTTTTTGGTGGATGATTCGATGAGTTAATCATCACTAAGGAGCCTGGTTTTTTATAACTCAACTTTCCCGTCGTGGTGAACAGAAAAGGAAGGGGCTCCCCCCCACTAGTGGTAATAATAATGGGTCAAGGAGTCACCACCAAACCTTTACGAGTGCTTTGGACTTGAATTCCAACAATACTCGCATAGCGATCTATGAAACATGAAAAGGTTCGAGAATGAGGAGTCTATGTCAACGCAAGAATGATGTGCAAACAATTTATATTAGGATAGAACGAGTAAGTTAGCTCCCAAGGAATCATGAAAATACAAAGGGAAAGCACAATCTAGATTTACTTGGTTTGGTAAGTTAAGAATTATGCATATAAATCTACATTAGGTGATCACTTTGTTAAGATTCCACAAGATTAAGGATTCATATGTCCGGTTGTCCAAATTTATCTTATTAGGCTTGAATGTATTTCAATATGTCTTGAATTAGTGCAAAAGATAAAAGTTCTCTTACACAATTATTACATAGTAAGGTTCATGAACTAAAGGTGCAAAATGGAAAGTGTGTAATTGAAAGAAAGTATTAAAGAACAATATTAAAAGATGAAAAGTATGAGTTACACTTGATGATAAGTTGAAGATTTACTAATCAGATGAAGATTTAAGCCTAAAGAGACCTTTCTACAAAACATACTTCAACCAAATAGAAGTATAGTTCAGAATGGACACATATGGATTAGCCTTTGAATATTTTTGACACAAAAAGAAAAGGAACATTAATATATTATTTATGACGCTTAACATAAATGAGCATTAGGATACCACCTAAATATACATTCAAGTATGAGGCACACCTAAGGTTTGCTCATAAAAAGGGTCAAACCTTGATCAATTTAGAGAGAATGGAGATGTCCAAATCTCTTCATCATAGACTAAAAAAAAGAAATAAAAGAAGCTTGCATAATGTAAATATATTATAATAAGTAAAAAAGGTGATGTTTCTTTGGTTGATCAAGTTAGGTTACTAAAGTTCAATAAAAATTAAAATAATATATTCATATAGAAGAGGTTTGCATGTTCTACATTCATTACAAAAAATAATCCAATCTCAGGCTTTTGAGTGGATAAAAAACCACTAGAACCTATGATGGATAGTGAAGGGAGTATAAGTAGACAAAAGCAAATGAAAATGAATTGAATTTAGAAGGGTGCTCGGTGAATACCATTAAGGGAAGTTCCTTTGCTTGAGCCTTGATTAAGGGTGGCTTAAAGGAGTTATGATTCCTTGATTAGCTAAGGCAAAGTATGCCTTGAATGCACTTTGAATATGTTTAAAGAGGATTGTGAGGTTTTGAGTGTATTTGAGAGAGTATTATGGAAGATTAACGGTATTTTTGAATGTGAAATTTTTTGGACCCTTTGCTCATAAAATTTTGAGGTATTTATAGGCAAAAAAAGGTCAGCATCAGACCATTGGATGCTAAGTTAAGGTGTCAGACGCTAACATAGGGCGTCAGACGCCCATGTTGTGCATAGAACGCTTAACAAAAGAATCTTTTTCTTAGATAAAAAGGGGGTTAAAAGGATTCAGGAGCACTTTTGAGGGAGCACCCAAGGTTGTGCATCAAATGCTCAAAGTTGGAACTGAATTAAATGCTTTTTCAGTTTTGACGTTAGTCACCTAGGCTAGGCGTTGGACGCCTTAAGTTGTTATTGGATGCCTAAAGATGGACTTATTTTAGTTCTTATATTTAATTCTTACTTCAAGCATTAGAGCTCTAAGTAATTTGGCTTTGCTTAGATTAGGATTTGTTTTAGTGTTTAAGGTTTGATTTTTGTGATTTAGGTTTTGTGTTTGGGCCAAGGTATGTGTTTTGGGCTCGGTTTGTGTTTAGGGTCTTTTGATGGTTTGGTTTTGAGGTAATTTGGGTTCTCATACACTAAGTCTCAACCCAAACTAAGTCCACCTCCAAGGGTTGGTTCGTCATTGGACTGTTGCACGAGAAGACACGATTCTGTATCTATAGCCAGCCTCATTTATCTACTACTTTTGGATCGCAATTGGTCTAACATTATTAGTTCTTA
Organism: Dysphania ambrosioides; assembly: GCA_026401315.1. Classification (NCBI taxonomy): domain Eukaryota; kingdom Viridiplantae; phylum Streptophyta; class Magnoliopsida; order Caryophyllales; family Amaranthaceae; genus Dysphania; species Dysphania ambrosioides. The sequence continues at coordinate 25,490,128 of CM048657.1, forward strand.
CAGTTGGAGTAGGGCAGTCTTAGTGTGTTTATGTAGAAAACTTTGTAGTGTAATGATGCTGAAGGAAGAGGTTTTTTGTATAAATTTTGGTGAGAAACTAGAGATACTTTAGGTATTTCTTCATGGACACATCTTTGGTTAATATATACTGAGAATGTTATACATTTCACATATAGTTCTATGTAAATATTTTGGTAGGTATGAGCATGGGAGAATATGGTAGTCTATTGGCCAGCCATTCCTACAAGCCATTGACATAATCACAATAGAGACCTCTGAATCTCTACATTCAGTATCTACAACCCGTCATAAGGAAGCCACATAAGATATGGTGGCTTTAATCGAGATTCCCTTTTTTAGACATGGACACTAAGGAAAACTCTTATAGAGACAGAATGGAAAAGATGAGTGAGGATCAGGTAACTTTTTAGCATTCATTTCTTTCGTGATATATGATATCTTTTAATTATTCATTCATTATTAACTAAATTTAATATGATTTTATTACATAGATGCTACGGGACCTATACTTAAACGTTGTTGACCGAGACAAATGGCGTGTCGTCACTCCACTTATTTACTTTTAGATACTTGAGATACATTACCAGAACAAGAAATGAGATAATTTGGGTTATATGTAGTATGTCCCAGCCAATGCTGAGACAATTACTAGTTTACACGAGTGCAATCGTCAAGGAAGGTCATAGCATATAGGAGAGTTATGCATGTCCAGTGGATACAAGCCTAGGATCGATAACATGAGCATATTGTTTAGGGACACCCACTTTAGATGCCGATGGATAACTATGATCCATACAATGTATGGTATTGTAATACCACACAGATATTCCACATTTCCATCTAGCATCCATCCCACTTCATTTCTAGCCATCATCCATCAGTAGAGGTAAAAAATTCTCCAACAAGACCATCCACTGAATTAGGTGTAATCAATTTGGTATATCGTAGTTATAATTTATTATCTATTTCTAGTTCTAACTGCTTCTTTATTTCTAAATCAAGCGGTTGTTAGTAGTTCATGACATTTGTCATAATAACCGTGGTATTCCTAGTTTCAATCTCATAAATAGAGCCATCCAGACGTGTACAGGGGGTTTAGAGAGTGTTGGCCATGGGTGACAAGTAAGACCCTACATTTTATTTTCTAATTCTAACTGCTTCTTTATTTCCAAATTGAGCAGTTGTTTGTTATTCATGACATTTGTTATGATAATATCCATATACCTAGTTTGAATCTCACAAATAGAGCCATCCAGACATGTGCCTAAGATTTGGAGAGAATAGGCCATAGGCGACATGTAAGACCCTTTCAGCCGTAGTCTACTCCACATGGCACATCAGGCATGCCTTCCTCATCTCAAGCGCATGAGATCCCTCATATTATGAGTCTTAAAATAACCTAATATGCTTTCAGGTCTCTAGGATTAGTTTTTTTTACCTACATATCTCCTAAATATCTATTTGGATACACAGTGAATGGGATTCACATCCAGCAGTGCTTGAGTACACCACTCCCTCATTTAGACAATATTCATGAGCATGATACTCTAGTTCATAGTTCATAGTCTTTGTTTAGGATTTAGATTAAATGTATATGATAGTAAATATATTAGTAGATATGTTATAAGATACTTATTATTTATATTTTTTATTGTAATTAGTTCATATCTATCCATGTTTATATATAAATGTTTTGTTTAATGCTTTATAATGAAGTTATGTTGGAGGATTTGTGCTTAAGAAGTGTTGGATTAGAGGTCTTAGCATCAACTTGAGTTAGATTTGAGAAATGTCAGAGTTCTATTGAATTAAAAAGTTGTATTGATCATTGACTTGTTTGTATATGGTTTTTTAAATAGGTTTAAGAACCAAAGGAATTAGAAAAAATAGGCAAAGTTGTTGACAAGGGTTGTGACCTTGCCATAGGCAGCCAGCATAGAACCAACATTAGTCCAGCTCAAATTCAATTGAAGTCCAAAGTCATTGTCACTGGTAGTGACTTATACCCTAACCTATCCAAATTCATTTTTCAAAATAGTTTGTTGCGAAGGGTAGTTTTCTAATTTTTTTTTATAAAAAGTTAAAGAAAATAGTTTAATTTTGGCTTCTTAATATTTTAGGGATGGAACATTACTTTGATGTTACCATTAGAAAAAATCCAACTCATTTGATGATGATGAAGATGATAATTCTAACACCCCCAAATTACTAACATAATAATAATAGTAATTTTAGTAACTTGGGGTATTACCACCATGTGTCACCACGCTTTGGTTGTGCTAACTAATTACTATATTATAGTGGAAGAAAAACTTAATTTATTTATTAAATTTTTTTTTGATTATCCAAAGATACAAAAGTTGAATAAAAAAATTAGGGAACTCCTAGCTAGTATGTGCCTCTTGATGTAATGCTCATATACACATTTATTCTTGCAAACTACTCAATCATAAGTAGGACAAACCAAAAATAAATAGAAAAATACGTGTCATTATAAAAACACTATGTATATATACATGCTAAAAGAAATACTTTGATTTTTAAATTCCTTTATTTCAAACTTGTCTTCTTATAATTAATAAACTTTAAACCTTCTTTAATAATAATAATTCAATTCAAATGGAATTATTAAAATACTTAATAAATACATTTTTCTTTATCCCCTCCTTAATCCAATGTAAGCACACCCCCAAGTTATTTATCCCATCATGAATTTATCCTTGGAGTTTTCATTTTATTTGCCAATAATTGGATTTTGAAACATGAACCCTTTTTTATTATAAAATCAAGCATTAATATAATAATAATAATTCTCTTATAACTCCATTATTTTTAAATGAAAACTATCTTTTTAACTAAATTCCTTTAAATTAGGATTATATATATATATATATATATATATATATATATATATATATATATATATATATATATATATATATAAGCACTAATCATGGCAGCTGTCCATGATTAGAGAAAGTTGAATTTTTTTTGGTAAATATATCTGATATTTTAAAAAATAAATTTTAAATATAAAAATATTTATAAATATCTTTAAACTTTTTTTTTCTAATAATAATAATATCTTAAATGCTTCTATATTATTCTAAAATGAAAGTGAATATTCGAGATATTTTTAGGATATTTTGGAGGAATTTTTGGGAATTTAATAGAATAATTAAGGAATTATATATTTATTTATGTTATTAAATGATTTTCTTAATAAAATTGTTAAAAAACTATGTAAGTGGCGTTCCATAATTATGATTGGTGCCAAAATACTTTTTAAATTATTAAATTGAACTAAAATGTTCTTAAAATAATTTTATTTAAAATGCTAAAATATAGTGTACATATAATTTTAAATACAACTTAGCATATAAATATTTTAATATAATATCTAAAATACGAGGTATTATAATATACGCCCTTAAAAAAAGTTTTGTCCTCAAAACTTGAAAACATTTATGAAACTTTTGAATGAAATACACGTGACATATGCAACTAATTCATGTAACTTATGTAATTAACTTTTGAATGCAAGTTTTGTCCTCTATTGTACGGAACACACCATCATCCTTTGAACCTAATAATCCCATTATTAGCGACCGAAAAGTCTAGGGTATGTCCTTCACGAATTTTCTCTTTGATGTTTTCCATCTTATTATCCTTTAGTTGGTTTTCCCGAATCTCATCATAAAATGATGGATGAATTTTTATGGCATTAATATATTCTTGTACTCCTCCTTGTTCCACTACCTCTAATTTTGTTTTATGAAATTTTATACATAACCAACAAGGCAAAATTATTGCATTCACCAAATGATTTGACTTCCTACTTAATGTATCTGCCACAACATTGGCTTTTCCTTTGAGATATTGAATCTCTAATTCATAATATTTTATGAGTCCAACCATCTCCTTTGCCTCATATTTAACTCCTTTAGGTGAAAATGTACTTTTAAACTCTTATGATCCATATAGATCTTACAAGTTACTTTGTAAAGGTAATGTCTCTAAATCTTCAAGGTAAAAACTATCGCTAATAACTCCAAATCATGAGTTGTGTAGTTAAACTCATATGGTTTCAATTGCCTAGAGGCATAGGCTATAACCCTTCGGTTTTGCATCACTATAAAACCCAACCCAAACTTGGATGCATCACTATAGACCTCATATTGCTCACTCCCATCTGGTAAGGCTAAAACTAGCATCGATGTTAACTTCTCTTTAAGGTTTGAAATTCCTCTTCACACTTTAGAGTCCACACAAACCTACACTCATTTTTCATAAGACTGTTCATAGGTCTAGATATCTTCGAAAAGCCTTTCACAAATCGTTGATAATAGCCTGCTAATCCCAAGAAACGTTGAATATTTGATACACTCTTCGGTGTTGGCCATTCACTTATGGCTTAATTCTATGCTGGATCCATAGATACGCCTTTCTTAGATATCATATGTCCCAAAAAGGCTACTTTCTCCATCAAAAACTCACACTTATAAAGCTTAGAATACAATTGATTTTCCCAAAAGGTCAACAAAATCACCTTTAAATGTTCTTTATAATCATCTTTATCCCTTAATATCATCAATGAAGACAACAACAACCCTATCTAAGTAGGGCCTAAGAACTTGGTGCATCAAAATCCATGAACATCACTGGTGCATTACTCAATCCAAATGGCATTACTGTAATTTCATAGTGTCCATAACGGGTCTTAAATGCTCGGCAATCCTTAACTAGTGATATCCAGCCCCTTTCAACTAATCAAATAGGTCATGTATCCTCGAAAGTGGGTATTTGTTCTTCACAGTCACATTATTCAATCCTCTATAACCAATGCATAACCTCAAACTTCCATCTTTCTTCTTGTTAAATGACATTAGGACTCCCTAAGGTGATGAACTCGGCCTAATATAGCCTTTATCTAACAAATCATCCAATTAAGTCTTCAACTCCTTCAATTCAACTGGTGCCATCCTATAGGGGTCTTAGAGATCAGTCTAGTTCCAGACACTACATCTATAGTGAACTCAACATCTCTAATTAGACGCATTCTTGGAATCTCTTCTGGAAAATGTCTGAAAATTCACAAACAACTGGAATCTCTTGCGTATTTCCATCTTCTCCTTCCCGAACTTTGTGCACACTACATAGGTATAAGGGATAGCCCTTACGCACACATATCTTTATTTTTAACTTAGAGATAATCTTCAATCCAGGTTTCTTCCCTTTTCTTTGATACGTCACTCTGACCTTATTAGGTCCAATCAAGGATACCTTCTAAATTGCACAATTAATTCGAGCTTTAAATTTTCTCATCCAATCCATACCCAAAATCACATCTAAGTTGCTTATTTAAAATTCTATTAAGGCTGATGGAAATTCAACTCCGACAATTACTAAAGGTATTTTAAAATGCAATTTAGTACAACTCATAACTTCCCTGGACGATAAATCCATGTCTAAGGAAAGGAATTCTGACTCTGTTAACTTTAGACTTCCTACAAAAGTCTTAGAAATGAATAAATGAGATGCTCTTGAATCAAAAAATACTTTTACAAGAAAATTACATATAGAGAAAGTAACAACTACTACTTTAGACGTGGATCTAGCCTCACAATTGTTTATAACAAACACTAGCCCTTTATAAGGATTTTAATTTGTCACCTCCTTGGAAGTTTCTATTCCCTTCCTCTTTTATCTCGAGGCTTGATTCTCTTATTCTCTTCCCCTAATCTCATACAAATGGGCGACTCTCCCATATACCTTATCTAAGGTTTTAAAAGTGACCCCTCCTAGCTTCCCTTGCAAGATTAAGGTTAGGCCTTGTTCAGACCTCTTTACTTTCATTTCTTTAGTCGGGACTACCTCTGGAGCAAATAGCATTAGTTCAATAAACTTAGTATAGTATTCATTAATGGTCATGGTTCCCATACATCCTAATAATTGTAAATTCCATGCACTTTTATTTCTTAAGGCAAGGTAGATAGAACTTATTTCTAAGGGCTTCTTTGAAGGTTAACTGAAGACTCCACCTTGATGTATACTAACATGCTCTATTTTGTAGGTGATGGAAGTCATACATTTTCAATATTTCAAATGCATAATACTATTTGCATGCTTAACCACTATAATCGTACATTTCTATTATGTTATTGTGTGTTGGTTTGTTGTTGCTACTTTTCCGGATATGGCCGAGCAAGATAAGCATATGGTGTTTCCTAAAATTCAAACACTAAGCTTGGTTCCTATATTCATGGGATAAGAAGCATGGTTGAAGCTTTCAAGCATTGGTTCCTTGTTTTGTGAATTGGTTATGTAGATAAGACTGTCTATTAGGAGTGTTTGAAGTTATTCAAATTCTAACGTAGTCAAATTATTCAAACAAGAAGACTTAGTCGCTTCAATAAAGCTCCTTATATTAGTGGAGTTAGTTTTGCTATTTCTGATGAAAATTTCAAAAGGTCAACGTCCCTTTGTAACAACTTTCATAATTGCCCTAAAAATGTGGAACGACTTTAAAGTAATTAGTCAAATAGTGAAGCTTCAATTTAAAAGCAACGGTCTCCTTGAAGTTCAAATCTATCCATTGCAATTTCTCTTATAAATAGAGTTTTGCTGAAGCATTAAAGAATATACAAGCCTTCAATGTAAAAATACAACTATTAAGCTACATCAACTCAAACACATTTTTCTCTCTAGTACTTACTATTTTCATTGTAATTTAGAATTGAGAGAAAAAAAAAGATTATCAAGTATATCTTAAGTGTGAAAAAGAAAGATCAAAAGAAAAGATAGATATACCTTGAGTAGAAATTATAATACTCAAAGGTTTAGAAAAAGTAAGGCGATTTTTATTTCTAGGAATTGAGATGCTAAAGTGTAGCTAGGGAAAGCTATGGTAAAGAAGATAGGGTAAAGATCTTTTATGTGGCTTTAGATCTCTAAAGGAAGAAAATGAAAGTTGTTAAATCCTAAGGGTATGAAACCCTAGGCAGAGACGTATGCATATTGCCGAACTTTATAACAAATACTTGTCCCCTTTACATTTGCAGTTTCGTACTTAATTTGCTTTATTTACTTCATACTTCTTGTAATAGCCCATTCAAGTCAAAATCCTGAAACCCACTTCAAAGCCCTTGAAACCAATTTTATTATTTTTCCGCATCTGAAAGTCGTCTGAAAGCTTTGAAAGCCTAATTGCAAAAATTGACCATACTCTGTTCACCCCCCCCCCCCCCCCCCCCCTCCTCTAGAGTATATTGATCTTATTATATATCCTATTGATTCTTTAATTAGTATCAGAGCTTTACTCACTAATCAAAGATTTAATCATCTGTAAGGCATCATGAATCCAATAGGTGATGGTGGTTTTGCTCAAGGACGTTCATCAAATCATCCTCCTTTGTTTTGTGGAAATAATTTTTCCCACTGATGTTTGTTGATGCAAATGTTTTTAATTGATCAAGATCTTGAATTATGGGATATCATCAAGAAAGGACCGAAGGTACCTATGAAGAATAACGAAAGTAGAGTTCCAATTCTAAAAGAAGACAATGACTTCACTCAAACGGATTTAGAGAGCATTGCTAAGAACTATCGTGCCATGAACTTACTCTACTGTGGATTGAATGCAAATGAATTCAATCGAGTTTCCTCTTGTAAAAGTGCCAGAGAAATATGGGACAAGTTGGTTGTCACATACGAGGGAACAAGCCAAGTTAAGGAAACCAAGATAAGTATCTTTCTTCGTTAATATGAATTGTTTAAAATGACTAATAATGAAAGTATGAAGGAGATGTTTACAAGGTTTACCCAAATTGTGAATAATCTGGAATCACTTGGAAAAGTGTTCACTAATGAAGAGAAAGTAAGGAAGATCCTTTGATGTCTTCCTAAATCTAAATGGGGTCCAAAGGTGACTACGATTGAAGAAGCCCAGAACTTAAGAACCTTGTATTTTAATGATCTTCTTAGAAAATTGATTACCCATGAAATGTCCTTAAATGAAGAAGATGGAGAACCAACTTCATCAACAAAGAATCTAGTACTTAAGGCAAAAAAAGAAGAAGCTTCTAGTGAAGATGGCGATAGTGATGATGATGAGGATGATGAAGATCCATTTGCCTTCATTGCAAGAAGTCTCGCAAGGATATTGAAAATGAAGAAATAATTTTCTAGAGGAAGAGACAACTATCGTCCAAACAAATACAAAGGTAAGTCATTCAACCTAGTGAATAAAGTTAATACACTAACTTGTTATGAATGTGGTGAAACAGACCACCTTGTGAAAGAATGTCCTCAACGAAAGAAAAAGGAATATCCAAAAAAGGATTTTAAAAAGAAGGCTATTTTTGCCTCTTGGAGTGATTCAGAATCAAGTGATGAAGAAGAAGAACATGAAAACTTATGCTTACTGGCTAATCATGAAGATAAATAAAAAGGAGAACTTCTTAAAGAAATCACCAAGAGCAAGGATCATAAGTGGATTCTAGATAGTGGTTGCTCTCGACACATGAGTGGAAAAGTTGGTGATAAAGGAAATGCAAAATAATTGGTATTAGAAAAGAGTAAACTTCTAGAACAATTACACTTGGTGATAAAGGAAATTCAAAATAATTGGTAATGGAAAAGTTAGAGAAATCTCATCAAACTCCATAGATGATATATATCTTGTCGAAGGTCTTAAATATAACTTGCTTAGCATTTCTCAATTGTGTGACAAAGGTATCAAAGTTATTTTTAATAAAGATAAATATGAGGTACAGAATAATGATGATGGTAAAATTATTCTCACTTCTCCTCGTTGCAATAATGTTTATGATTTTCATACTAATCAAGTTTCGAGTGCTAGCTTGAAATGTCTCAAAGCCTCGACAGGCGATTCAAAGCTTTAGCATAGACGATTAGGTCATATTAATGTGCATACCATGAAGAAGCTTTCCTGAAAAGACTTAGTTCGTGGACTTCCTAAATTGGATTTTAAAGATTATGAAATGTGCAAAGCTTGTGCGAGAGGTAAACAAACCAAAGGTTCATTCAAAGCCAAAAAGTTTATAAGTACTTCTCGACACAAAGAACTTCTTCACATAGATATATATGGGCCCTATGCATGTCAAATGTCCTAAAGGTAAATAGTACATCCTTGTGGTAGTTGATGATTATTCTAGATTTACTTGGGTTTCCTTTTTACGAGAAAAATCATAAGCTTTACAAGAGTTTTCTAAAATTTGCAAAGAATTACAAACTATGAAAAACCTACCTATTGTTTCTGTAAGAAGTGACCATGGTAAAGAATTTGATCAACTTAACTTTGATAAATTTTGTGCAAAATATGGTATTTCTCAAAAAATTTCAACTCCTAGGACACCTCAACAAAATAGAGTTATGGAACGTAAGAACTAAACTCTTGAGGACATGTTTAGGACTATGCTTTTAAGAAAATGGTTTACCAAAATACTTTTGGGCTGAAGCTATTAATACAGCAAATTATATTCTAAACTGTTGTCTAATAAGACCTATTTTGAAGAAAACCCCTTATGAACTTTTCAAACGTAAAAAGCCTAATATTTGTTATTTCAAACCCTTTAGATGTACATGCTTTGTTCATAATAATGGCTAAGATAACCTAGGGAAATTTAATGCTCGTAGTGATGAAGCAATCTTATTGGGTTATTCTTTAAATTCTAAAGCTTATAGAGTTTTTAATAAACATACTAAAGTTGTTGAAGAAAGTATTCACGTAATCTTTGATGAAACCAAGAATGGTACTTTGAGTGATATTTTTACAGGTCTAAAGTTGAATAAATATGAAGGATTTTCATCTTATGAAGAAGATGGAAGCTTTTCTAATGAAGAGGTAATACAACCTGTCTGGAATATGCAAGAGCCAATCAAAAATCCGGATGAGTTAGACCAAGACATTGACGAACAGTCTCAAAGGCATAAAGTGCCTTCTCAAAGTCTTGAAACTCCACCTCAAGAACCAGAACAGTCAATGGAAGTGATTTCATGACCTTCAGAACCATCTCCAGGTCTTGAAGGAGTACTTCAACAGTCAGCTTCTACTCCCTTGATGATGAGATGAAAATTCAAGAATTCCTCATCTCATCCAATAGACAACATTTTTGATCAAAAGTCTGGTACTCAAACTCGCTCTAATGTTAAAAATCTTTGTGCATTTCACACTTTTTGTGCCTCTTGTAGAACCAAAGAACATAAGTGAAGCACTCCAAGAGCTCGATTAGATCGTTTCTATGTATGACTTATAGCCTAAGGTTATAATCAAGAAGAAAGAATTGATTATGAAGAGACATTTGCACCCGTGGCAAGAATGGAGGCTATTAGAATGCTACTTGCTTTTGCTTCCTTTATGCGAATCAAGCTATTTCAAATGGACGTCAAATGCGCATTCCTAAATGGGTATTTACAAGAAGAGGTATACGTTGCTCAACCTCTCAATTTTGGAAATGAAAAATTTCCAAATCATGTATTCAAACTTGACAAAGCGCTCTATGGCCTAAAACAAGCTCCAAGGGCATGGTATGAGCGTCTTTCAAAATATCTTTTAGAAAATGAGTTTAAACGTGGATTGATTGACAAAACTCTTTTTGTAAAAACTAAAGGTAAAGACATTTTGATTGTTCAAGTCTATGTAGATGACATTTTATTCGGTGCTACTAATGACTCTTTGTGCAAGGAATTCTCTGAGATTATGTGTAGGGAATTCGAAATGAGCTTGATGGGAGAGTTGAACTTTTTCCTTGGATTACAAGTTAAACAAGAAAAAGGAGGTATATTTATTAATCAAGGAAAATATATAAGAGACCTCCTAAAGAAGTACAACATGACATAATCCAAAGAAGCCAAAACTCCTATGAGTTCGACACTATTATTAGATCAAGATGACAATGGTAAGTCAATAAATCAAAAGGAATATCGAGGTTTGATCAGATCACTACTCTATCTTACTGCAAGTCGACCTAATATTATGTTTAGTGTGTGTATGTGTGCTCGATTTCAAGCTAACCCCAAGGAATCTCACTTAAGTGCGGTAAAAATAATTTTATGATATCTCAATGGGACTAAGGATTTCAGTCTTTGGTACCTAGGGATAGTAACTTTGAACTTATTGGATATTCGGATGCTGACTTTGCAGGTTACAAAAGTTGATAGAAAAAGCACTTCTAGATGTTTCCAATTTTTAGGGTCTTCACTTATTAGTTGACACTCAAAGAAGCAAAATTCAATTGCTCTTTCTATAGCTGAGGCCGAATACATAGCAGTCGGTGCATGTTGCTCTCAAATTATTTGGATATCTTAACAACTACGAGACCTTGGACTAGATTTCAAAGGCATACCTATCAAATGTGACAATACAAGTGCTATTTCGATTACTAAAAATCCAGCGCAACACTCACGTACTAAACATATTGATGTTTGGCATCATTTCATTCGTGATCATATTGAAAAAGGTGATGTTACTATCTCTTTTATATCTACTGATTTTCCACTTGTTGATATTTTTACTAAGCCATTGAATGAAGATCGATTTAATTTTATACAATTTGAGCTTGGTATGTTAAATAAAGAAGAATCAATTTAGGAGGAGCTATGGTATGTATACTCTACTTTTTCTTCTCATAAGTATTTAAATTGTTGCATGGTTATGTTTTTACGTATGAATCTCTATTTCGTTAGAGCTACAGTACGAATATATTGCATATGCTTGCATAACATTTAACATTGCGTATTGATGTGCTCATTTTAAAGCACGTTTACAACCCCATTTTAGTGTTGAGTCTTGTGGTTTTATATTGATTTTATCACATTACACTTGATTTTACCTTGATCTTGTCCTTGAGCTGTTTTAAGGTCATTTCAGGTACTTTCGATGATTTCAAAGTAAAATGTGATGTGTTTGAGGCTTTGACACTCTTACCAAGGGTTTAGATGCGCATATCATAGCTTAGGCACGCGTTCCAAGTCATTCTCGAAGATCCCACAAAGTTCAGAAGCCATTAGACACTTCAAAGAAGTTGTTCAGCAAGGTTCAGGCTCAGATTCAACCGAATCTGACATCCATTCGGTCAAATGGAAGACAGGGATTCAAGCATATGACTCAAGCTCTCGGGAATAGCCGAATAAACTCCCTTTTGGCCTAATCAAAGCCCATTCGGCCGAATGCATGCACTCCTTCGGTCGAATGGTGGACAGGTTATCAAAGCTCGGAGTTTCTGTTTTGGGCGAATGACACGACCATTCAGCTGAATCACCCCTCATTTGGCCGAATCCTTCATCCATTTGGTCGAATGGCCTTCTTTCCCGCAAAGTCGGCCCTCGAGGGTTTTTCTAGGGTTTTACCCCCTTATGTCCTTAGGGTATAAATACCCTCTTGCTCTGTAAAAAAAACTTTCATGCCTTCTTTGAGAGCTTTTGTGCCTCAACTTAGAACATCACTTTCATTGCTTTTGATTTCATTCATGCTTTAGTTTAGATTTAAGGCTTTTGTTGCTCTTTTTTTCAACCATTGTATTTCAGATTCAGAATCTCTTTCATTCACGCAATTTCATTCACGTAAGATATCGATTCTTTGTTGTTCTATTTTGTTTAATGCCTTCATGTATTGTTTTTGTTAATTCCATTGCTCTTTTTATTATCCTTGCTCCATTTACAGCTTTGATAGAGTAGTTGTCAGTTTTGTTATAGTTCTTTGCTTTCCCTTTTTCATTCTCTTGTTCATTTACATTCAAATTGTTTATGCTTTCAATCATGTTCTTGTTCATTGTTCATGCCCTAGTTTTTACTACTATGAGTGAGTAGTTTTCTTAGGGGTTTGATTGGTGAAACCCTAGGTTGGCTTGTTCTTTATGCGTAGAGTTAGGGTTTGAGATTGTTGATGATTAATTGATTGACATTCGATGCGAATCTTGTCCTGCAATTCTTTAGGAGACATAGGGCGATTATATGTTGTTCATGTGATTTATAGGGTCGCAAACTTCCTCTGGTCATCTTGAGTGTCTTGATTGATTGTTAATCGATTTCCCCTAACTTAGTGTATTTGCTAGTTCGATTGTCCTTCCTAGGTTGGAACTATTCTATCCCTGTTTTTCTTTCATTGCATATTATCGTTCTTATTCTTGCTTTACTTTTCTGTCATTAGTGTAGTTCAACCAATTCGCATTTCAAATAAACGCTTACATCAAGTCTAGAAACTAGCATCCCTTGTCCTTATGGTTCGACCCCCCGACTTACCATTACACTAGTTGTAGTAGTATTAGGGTGTTTATAAATATTGTTTACATAACTAGTCTTTTAGTAAAACGACGCTAAAAGCCGATTATCAAAATGGCGTCGTTGTCGGGGACAAGGCATTATGTTTGGATTATAGTCTTGCTATAATTCATTTTATTTATTTATTGTCTTTTAATCTTGCTTATTAGTGCTTACGCTTGGTTTCTAGTATTGTTTGCATGTCCTATAGCACACGTGGATCAAATCAACAGCTAGAACCATATGATCCTAAAATTCAACGTACTAAACGGAGAATTCCATCCCAAACCCCGTTACAACCAAATACTTCCAACCCTCTTACACCACCAATGGATGAAAATCAGCAATTATTTGGTCAATTTGGAACACCTAGGTCCCAAGAATTTCAAGGAGGTGTAGTGTTACCCATAGCTCCAAATCCTTATCACATACATCCATAATTCACCCAGATGGTGAAGGAGACCCCTTTTTACGGTTTGAAAAATGAATGCCCCCTCCAACACTTGGAGGCATTCTCAGATATTTGCGGTCTCATTCCTCCATGCCCCAATAGTCCGGACTATGTGCGAATGCACTTGTTTCACTTGAGTCTAGCTGGCGGCGCTAAGGATTAGTATAAATGCTTAGAGCCAAACTCAATCATTAATTGGGCTCAATTAAAGACAGCTTTTCTAGAAAGGTTCTATCCCACGGCTCGAACGCAAGATTGGCATAAGAAAATCACGTCATTCACTCAAGAGGATGATGAGAACCTTAGTGCTACTTGGAGTCAGTTTAAGAGAATGATTAGAGCATGCCCCCATCATGAGGACGGGGAGAACCATCTCAATACATTCGTCTAAGATGGTCTCAATGACTCGACCAAAGAACTTCTAGACTCGGCAGTTGGTGGCCAACTCTCAAAGATCCCATGCAATCAAGTGAAAGCTAAGATTGAAAAGGTGGCCAAAAATAGCTCTTAGGGAGGAGTGAGAGGTAATGGACTACCGAGGGGAACGATTGATTCAAGCAACTTGGACATGATTAGCTCAAAAATTGACGCTATCATGGATAAGAAACTGTCCAAGTTCAAACTAGCTCAAGGTAATGCCAATGTATCATCGGTTAATGTGAAGCCCTTTTCATGTAGAATATGTGGGGGCACCAATCATAATACATCCTATTGTGGGGGTTTGAGTTCTGAACATGTGGCAGCCATGAATTATGGAGGGTGCAACCAAGAAGGACCTCCAGTCATGAACTATGATGGATATGGGTACAATCCCGATTATGTGGCAGCTGTGGGTTATGGTGGTCAAAACCAAGGGTTTTCTCAACAAGGTCCTTACAACAATCAACCCTTTAGACCTCCCTTCAATCCAAATTCTAGCCAAGGAAACTTCAACCAAGTGTACAACTCCACCAATCAAGCAAATGGGAGTTTTCCTAATAGGCCATATCCTCAAGTGCCAAGGTCCAACCCCAACCTTCCCTATCCATCTACACAGCCACCACCAAACCCGCCTCCAAATCATGACTACCTTTCCACCCAAGTGAACTCCCTTGCGCAGCAAAATCAAACCCTCTCCCAAATAAATCAAACCTTGATCACTCAAATGCAACAACTTCAAGCACAACAGAAGTTGTTTGAGTCCCAGCTAGCTCAGATGGCCAGTCCACCTCCATCATTGCTATTCCCATCTCACCCTCAACAAAACCCATCCACCCAACCTCCACCCCAAAACACCCCTGACTCTAACCCCAAACATCACACATGTAAGGCGATCTTCCTAAGATCGGGAACCTCATATTCAGATCCAGTTCCACCTCCACGAGATGATTTAGGGGAAGGGTCCTCAAAGGATAGTGGTTTTCAAAGAGAAACTGAGCATAAGAAGGATCTTAAAGGGAGAGAAGAGAAGGAAGGTAGTGAAGAAGATGAGGAAAATAAGGTTGAAGTAGATGGGGATGAGAGGAAGAAGAAGGATGAGGAAGAGAGATGGAGGGAGATACAAGAAAGGAGGAAACTTGAGCATCAACATGCTCCGCCTCTACCTTTTCCTTACAAAAAGGCGGAGAAACAATTGCAAGAAAAGTTTCTTGAATTCCTAGAGCATATGAGGCACCTTGAAATGAAGATACCATTCTTAGAGGCCATGGGTCAAATGCCTCAGTATGCTAAGTATTTGAAAACTCTCTTAGGAAATAAGAGAAAGCTTGAGGGCGAAGTGATTAGTTTTCCAGAGCAAGTGAGTGCCATCATTCGAGGCACATGGGCAAATAAAGAAAAAGCTAGAGGACCCTTTGTGCTCCCAGTCACCCTTGGAAAACTCAATTCTAAGGGAGTACTCACTGACCTTGGGGCCTCCATTAGCCTAATGACAATGTCCATTGCCAAATAGCTAACCTTTGAGCTTAAGCCATCAAAGAAAACCATCCAACTGGCCGACCGTATATAAAAGTGCCTTGTGGGGAATTTGAGGACCTTCTGATCCAAGTAGGGAATATTGTGGTTCCATGTGACTTCGTGGTGCTTGATATGGTTGAGGATCCTTATACTTCCTTCATCCTAGGGAGAGATGCTTTGAAGACTTTGGGTGCCTTGATAGACTGTGAATCAGAGACTATCACTATGAGGGTAGCCCAAGAAAAGGTTGTGTTTGCCTTTTCTAAGTCTTCCAAGGAACCCAGGGTCGAGCAAATTTGTTCCTGTGATGTTTTTGCTACCCCAATGTTGGTTGAGGTGTCGGATGAAGAGGAGGCAATGAAGAGTGTTGTTTTTGAGGTTGCGAAGGAGATTGCTCTGATAAAAGAGATTTGTGACATGTATGAGGGAACTGATAAGCCAACCCGCAAAAGGAAGAGGGCTAGAAAAAGAAAAACCAAAAAGATATAGATGGCTCCACCCTAGCTTGGGGAGCCCCGCATTATAGCCCACCTCCAGATGACCCTGGATCTCCGTTGCTTACTTCTGCCACTGCGGCTCGGTGGAGAGTTTTGACTCCCCACGCTGGAGGTGATGGAGATGCTAGGAGTGAACCCACTCCTACGACAGGTATAATTTCGTTGTTTTCTTTTTCTGTTTGAACCTGTGGCTAACTATGTCGAACTTACCGACGTTAAACAAAAGTACTTACAGGAGATAACCCGATGTTTGTTTTGTTTGTTTATTTGTATAGCAATAGCTTTCATAATGCTGCTCTTTCTCCCTTTTGGTTCTCTTCTCCATCTTTCACAAGTGCCAAGACGGCTCTTGAGCTGGCTTGGGGGAGGGTTCTTGCGTTTTCAAAGTCTCGAAAGATCCGCATTATTGAAACTATTACCTTGGTTTTTGTTACAGTTTTTGTATGTTTAGTAGTCTCAAGTTGATGTGCTTGAGTTGTGAAATTGGCAGGCAAGCTTCTGACGTGTACATTCTAGTGGTCCTATGCATACTCATGTTTTTCCTAGCCTTGTGCCTGTTTTGGGACCGAATGACTGAATGTTTTCCACTTGACTTGGGGATCTGGGCTTGCTTGGTTTGTGGCTTGGATGACTACTTATTGAGGCACATTTCGACTAGCCTAGTGAGGATTGAGCCTTCTAGGACTCCATTATGAGTCCTATGTTAAAAAAGGGATATAAGAGAGATTTTAGCGTGAAATATGGAATAGAGTCATGTATTTTACTATACCTGGGAAGTACGACAGAGTTATGATCAATTAGGGGATAGTAGCCAATGGAGCCCTACATTAGTACTGAAATACATTAAGAAACAATGCCTTACATTGGACAAATAATATCCTTTATTTTGGGAATACTACGACCTTTGAGGTTGAGAACTCGCATGATACCTTGAAGAATTGACTTTATTCTTCCAACTCTGCACTTTATATGATTTTTAAGCATGTGAAAATGACCATTGACGTTCATCTCAACGATAATAGACAATATCTCGAGGATTTCAAACGTCGACATGGAACCTAGTTTCAAGAATTTTTATTTGAAAATCTCTATTGTTGTAATTCCCACCATTGCTAATGTTTATTATTGGAAGATACGAAGAAGATGAAAGAGCTAACTAATCAACTTAAAATCATTATGGATTCACTTTCTTGACTACTTATGGGATTCCAAGTGCTTGTACAATTCACCGTTGTATTCATTTAAGCAAGGGAATTCATCTAGATAAGATCCATTTATTCCAAAGAACACTTTTTGTTGAATAAAAAAGCAAACAAAGAGTTTGTCAATTGATGGATCCTCGCAAGATGTGGAACACATTAAGAAACTAGCATATCATGTTACATCTAGTTATCCATCATTTATACAATTATGTTGAGCTAGATTAAAACCCTACAATCATAGGGTCAAAGACAATGGGATTTCATTGTATTTGAGTATAGACATAGTCACATAGATTAGTTTCCATATGTGGATAGATTTCTTGGCATTATTATTCCATTTATGTAAGTGGATTCCTTTTATTGTCATTGGCTTAGGATTATTGGTTATATGCACGCCAAGTTATGCATAACAAAATACACACATTCGGTGAATTACAAGAGAGTAGATTACAACAATGTGGATACAACTTGTCTACGTAACAATTAGGGAAGAGCATATTGTGACAAGGACCGTTGTATGGACATTTTTTGACTTATCCCCTTTGCTAACTTATACAAGTGTATAGTTATGTGTTTTGGAGTGGGACATAATGATGATTCTTTGTATTTTTGCACTATAGTTCGACCATGTGAAGAATTCCCAATTATTCATTTAGCTTGAGAGGTATAACAACTTTATTCCTAAGATCTAGCTACTGATTTTTCTATACCACCGTTGGTTCTCCAATGGTACCAAATTTCAAACTCAATGTGTGATGGGTTAAGATGAAATGTATGAACAAAGAATTGGACAATGATAATTTTATGCAAATGTGTGATGAAAATCCAAAATTGGACAACCAAAAATTGAGTAGAGATTTTGGTATTGTCACCTTTGTAAATTGGACAACCAAAAATTGAGTAGAGATTTTGGTAGAGTCACCTTTGTAAATTGGACAATCCAAAGTTTCTTTCAATCCCAATCTAATTCACAACTTAAATGCAATATTACTCCTCGGGTACTGTAGCAGACTTTGTAATGCTTAACAACATATTCTACCTATCAATGATGGTGTCCCACTCGTCACACGCAAATTCAAAGGTGCACCCGATCCAAAAAAATGTACATCACGTATATGAAAAATGTACATTACGTACATGAAAAATGTACATAATACATATGTGAGTTATGTGGAATATACATCATGTACATAGAAAATATACATCATGTACATGAAAAATGTACATAGTACACATACATTCCACATAACTCACATATGTACTATGTACATTTTTCATGTATATAATACACATTTTTTCATGTACGTGATGTACAATTTTTTGGATCGGGTGGTGCACCCGAGTGTACTGTCTACCCATTGCTTATCATAAACGGCCCTCATATTCTCGGTCGTCATCAAGTCCCTTGTCTTCGAGAAACGTGTTGACGAGCTAATAGCCGTAAGATAGAAAATAATATATCATTAATATCTAAATTAATTAATAAATAAATAATAAACTTTAAAATTTTAAAATGAGCAAGAACCCTACAGACTCAGTAGCATTTAGTGAAGGTACTCGTACCCCTTCACAACATTCTTCCTAAGAAATGGGTATATGTAGTTGTGGAACCACACCATGTACAAAATCATCACTATTTAAGTGATCATAAAGTACTCGCCAACAAAAGTCAACATTAATTCATTTCAACACGGAGATCAGATACCTCAAACCATACTTTTTCGATATCGTTTATCGAAATGCATGCACTAGAGTTGGAACAGGACCCGGGATCATCTACACGAACCTGAGTTGATGCAAGTAGCGGTCAGGCAAGTATAACTCCACGATGCTTAGCGACTTTCCTCTCATGACCTTCCCAAATGCTAATGGCAATGTGTCCCCTAAAACTAGGAATGACGCTCTTATTTATATTGCCACCGGCACCATCTCCTTCACAACCCATGAGTCATAAACATTGACTTTTTTAGCTTAGACCCATGACAGTGCATGAGGTTTGGTTTGAGCAGGGGCTAACAAACCTACCACCCTTACCCCTCCCTACTCATCGCCCAAGATAATGCATGTTGAAGAAGGATTAAGGTCAACAATTATCAATTATAACATTATGAACCAAAAAACAATTAACAATAAATTAAATTGAATAATAACAATTATGAACCGATAAATAAATTAGTAATGCTAAACTACCTCCCATTGTAAGAATTTAACATTAAATTATATACTTAATTTCCTTCTACATACTGACAAAAACACATTAATTGTGCAACAAAAATTATCAATAACACACAATATTATGAACCAAGTAAAAATTGATAACAATAAATAATATCAAAACAAATTATACACCAATTAAATTTGTAATAATACTAATTTAAGTTATTATTAATTTTTTAATTATAATTCTTAATTTTTAAATTGTAATTATTTTTTAATGTAACAATACAAAAGTATATTATTTATAATTTTATAATTTTAACTGGTAATTTTATTTAATTATAATGATTAAATTTAAAATTAATAATCAATATTTGAAAAGGAGTGGGCGTCTCATGGCCACCGGCCCGCCCCGCCCTTGGCGTCGTTGACGTCAAATTCACAACTACAACCACCACCAACGAATGGAATTAGGACCATATAAATATGCGTTTACCATAAGAACTGCTGACAAAATTTATACTTTTTCCCTTATTATTGATTTAATTATAAAATCAAATGATGTTATACATAAAATACCTGTCCAACGTTTAACAAACTCTCATGCGGGACATTAAAGATCACGCTATGCTCCCTACAAATCTTCCTAAGAAATGCATAAATATAATCAACAGCGATTTTTTTATACAACCTTGAATCTTTCCTTGCCTTCACCACAGTGTTGCCTAATATGTGCACCACTCCAGCATCTTTACAACTATTCAAGAATTCCAATTCATCAATCTCGTTCTGGCTGCTTGCCTGCCCGGACGACATTGGCCTAAAATGTACTTGTTGCAAGGGAGAATTTGCAGGCACAATGGAATCCCCGGATTCAACTGTGTGCTCGAACTCAGACATGGTGTTGCCATTATCCAACAGGCAATCTCTTGACTCAGCAGTTTGCTGACCATATATGCTACTGTATTCTTCAGAATCAGTACACCCTTCCATCATTGACTCGAGGCGAACAAACATGAATAGATTATGGAAAAGCTTCTTTTCAAAATCATCATCTTTCTTATGGAGATCCTTGTATCCATACCTCGCAACACATCGGAACATATGGAAGTTCTTGGGTCCAATCCGCTTCACAAGAAATCTCTCATCTTCTGGGACTGTGTATACTGGAAGGTATTTTACACAGACAAAAACCACCACTGAATGAATGGCTGGTAAGTTTGTTATAAAGTGAGAGAAAATGCTGGGGACACCACTGGCTAGTTCAGTGTACACAAGTCCAATTCCTGGTACCCTTACCAGCCCTAAGCTTGGGCCGAGACCTAATATCCATGCCATCGAGACCTTACTATGCAATTCAAACTCATATCGTTTCACAGTTCCATAGTGCCAAACTACCATGACTAAGAGAAAGGCAGCTGCAATGACAAGTGGGACCCATCCACCTTGATCAATTTTGAAGAGAACAGCTGAAAAGTAGGTTAACTCCACCAGTAATGACAAAGCAGTGAAGATCAAGACGATTAACCAGTGCCAGTGCCAAACCAATAACATGATAAGAATCATGAGGAATGTGGTGGCTAACATGACTATCACAACTGCTGTACCTGTTAATACATGAAGGCACAAAATTTTAAATAACAAATCATATCTGAGCTGCCTCCCAACAGACTCGAACACTGAAACATTATTTAGGAAAAGCACTATATGTTCAGATGCAGCAACAATTAAAGAAAAATTTTGTTGAAAGGAAAATCATGCAAGCGTATAGGCCCCTGTATCTCAGGGGATAGATGCAGCAAGATTGTCCAACTTCTAGAGAAAACATATTGAATAGCCATAAATATGTCCAGTCTTCAGGAGATTCCCTGAACACATTTCCAAATTTGTGATACATTCAATATGCAGAGATTATAAGCAAATATTTTTTTCAAACTGCTGAGATGCTATATTAGTTACCAAAGGCAAAGGTTTATATGCTGGTATAGACGAAATAAAAGTCCATTACGTACAATGAAAACTGGAAACATGCAGAAATTTCAATTGGCTATCAACCATAGTTTCCTGTAGCTATTTCACAGTCGAAGTGTTGTGCAGTATATGTCAGATATCTTTTGTAGTAGTAACTCACTAAATACACGAGAATTATTTTTCCTTATAATATTTAACAAATTGTTTGGAACAGTTTGATATCAGAAATTATTCTTCCAGTAGTCCTATCGCTAGCAGGAACAAGCTATGTGGTTATTGGCCTCATCAGATGGCTAAGTTGCAGAGATGGTGGATCTTGACGTTAGGAGTATCTTCCAGGAATTACAATGGAGTTTTCTTATCTAATGCAGACATGGTAATTTTGACCACAGAAGCTACATCTGGCCAATGCTGGCTTTACAAGTTGATGGTTTCTGAACACTAGGGTATGCATGGCGATTATCGTAATTTGTAGTAGTTTTTAGAAGTTTATGTTACTTAATACAAGAGCTAGTAGTAGCGGTTTTTGCCCTCAGCTAAGAGCCGAGAGTTTTCATCACTCATCATATCTCTTGAACCTTCTTTTATATTTATATGTGTGATCCTACTTACAACAGTACAGCAGGATTTTATCCCAAGTCTCTGATAAACTAGTATTAGAGAAGAGGTAATGCGAAAGATACCCCCAACAAGGAAGCTAACACTAAGGAGAAGCCTCAAGCACATGAAAACTTCATAACAAATGCAAGCTTTTGTAAAAAATAAAGGAATCAAACTCACCATAAGCATTTCCTATCTGATTTTGGTTCCTAAATCCAGCAGTCACAGCTATGCAAAGGACCATAAGAATCCAATTGATATCTGGAATGTACACTTGCCCGAGAAAGTTCTTTGAAGTGTGAACGACTTTCACTCTTGGAAAGCAGCCTAATGCAAGAGCCTGCTTTATAATTGAAAATGTTGCAGATATGGTTGCCTGACTAGCAACAATGGCAGCCAAAGTTGCTATGACAAAAACTGGCCAGTAGATGCTATCTGAGATTAAAGATATTATTAAGCTTGACAACCAAAAAGAAAGAAAATATCATATATTCATTCAAAAGATATTTATCCAAAGATGCATCTTTAGAATTAAAGCGATCATGGTCTATTGTAGACAGGAATGAAAAGGACAGTTTACTAGGTGGATTGTACACTAGTTCTCTATTTGCAGGAATATTTAGTCTGAAACCATTAACAACAAGCAAGAGCATCTAGCTAGATACCCCAAGAGAGAGACAATCATAGTCACACTCATAGCTGTTATTATCATAACTTCATTATCATATTAGGTATTATGGTTCATAAGAATCTCATGGGTCTAGTTGACACTCGATTTCTTGACCCCTATTACAAGAAACAATTAAAAAATTTAAACTAATTGTCTTCACAAGTCAGCCAAACTAGTTTATTGCTTCATTACTCTCTTCTCTCTGAAGAGCCATATCAGCTCATTCAGTAAGAATCATGCTAGTATCACATGTGATGTTGCTTGTGAATATCTAAAGGTCATGCATGTCCACACAAAAACTTTTTTTTTCATTATCAGTCATGCTCATGTCTTGAGATGTTATAATAGATGATGAATTAAAATATACACAAACAAATTGTTTGTTAATGGAGATTTATCACCTCAAACACCGGGTCATTGCATGTATAATTGGATCTAACTCTATGCTATTTCCTTAGCTTCTTAAATTATACCAGATAAACCATAAATGCAAGCATAGTCAAAGACTTGAAGCAACCCTATGACTAATATCTCTAGACCCCGCCTATGACCAGCTTCACAAAGTTTTGGAACCTGCCCCTACATCAATCCCCTATCTACTTTCCTTTATTTCTTAAGGCTACATCATCGAATACAAAGTACTACTATTTGTACATCAACTACCCATGGCTATGCACAAGAAAAACAAAAAGGTCGAGCTGAGAGAGACCTGGTATTGAATGATAGAATGCATCTACCACATGGTCTTGATGATTCACTAGATAAGCAGCTTGTCCAGAATATGCTAGAAGGAGGCAGGGAAAAACAACTACTGTGAATGCTATCTGTACAGCCAACACCGGAAAATGAGCCAAGTCAGCAAACAGTGCTTCCGTCCCTGTCATATTTACCATTGAGAAGTGAATAAATAACCTTTGTACCTGAATGTTAATCTTTGTTGCCTACTTAAGAAAGCATTAAGACATGGCAACTACTATTTAATGAGGCAATTTACTAAATAAGAGTACTTTAAGTTCCTTACCAGTTATGCTTAGCATGATTCCCCCTAAGGATGTCCATCCATCTTTCCCTCCTCCTTTAAGATATCGATATAGATAAACCGGTGAAAAAGCTTTCAATACACGGCTATCATGTTTCCAAATGTTGAAAGCACCAATACCTCCAATCATCAGAAACCAGAGCAGCACAATTGGTGCAAAGAGCCACCCAACTTTATCGGTTCCATAATGTTGCAAGCTGAACAACCCAACCAGTATCACAACAGCAACAAGCACAACAACATCTGGACACCAGAAATAGGAAAAGAAAATATGTCAAAAAGGTGGCAAGAATAGGAGATCAATGTTTTTATAGAGATATCACATTAAGAAAACTAATACAAACATCAAATAGAGAAAGAGGAGACTACCGTTGCTCAAGTTTGGGTGGTCTACCTTGATTCCTCCAGAAGCTGAAAGAACTGTAAATAACAGATATATTAGGGGAAGAATTTGAACAAGCTATACACTGTCCTTGATGACATTTGAAAGAAAAATAGAGGCAATTTTTATGATTGATTAAAAAGTGACTGAACATGGAATTCAAAGCACAGGAAATAGTTTTGGTGTCAGACTCACAGATATAACTGGCCATTTCAGGTAGAAAGTCACAAATAGGCAGCTAAAGTCTTATTAAGATTGGACATTTCAGATATTTGTTGACATGTATTCCCTTGATTGCTACACAAAACAAATGATAGCAACCATGTAGTATTCATTGATGAAATAAAGGCTTACATTTCTGAGTTACTAAATGTTAAACCTAACACATATCATGAATCATGATAAGAATCACACAAGATTAGAAGTTTAAAGGGTCTCGAGATTTCTTGAACAAAACCCCAGGTATCTAGGTCAGGTACAGTCCACACCTATAGATAAGCATGGTCTAAGTCTTTTTTATGAACCACCCCATTATGGTATTCAAAAAGCTGTCTACTATCTACATATACAATATCCACCCACATGCAGGATACTATGGCTTTCTATTAGCACTGCTCACATGTTAGCAGTTTGGTCAACTAGACATGAACTCCAGCTGACTGTACACTCAATATTGTTTTTAATCAATAATGTGTTCACTAGTTGTATGTTGAAAGAACTTTGTACGGAGAAAAATAAAGCATCATAATTAAAACACTGTAACAAACAGAAAGCTATATTGAATGATGGAATCACTTTCAAAGTATGAAATCTTTATTTTTCTAAAGTAGAGGCCTGAAATAATTTTGACATGTCCTAAACCTTTATATAAAGCTCCAACTTAAGCCTATCTTTTTATCACAATGCACCAAAGTACACCATGAATTTGAGTTTAGTAGCAACATTTATAATAGAACTAGGTATGATAGTGACAAATAAACAGAAAAAGATTAAAATAAAGAACTCCAAACATTGTGTTTTCGAGTTTACCCTATTTCTAATAATCTCCATAATGCAGGCCCTTATCTCCACGTATTAAGGAAGTTAATTTAGTTTCGCATTTTACATCACCCCCAGTTAAGGTATCCCAAAATTTATCTACTGAATTCTCACATGAATAACTCTCAAACATCAAACATATAGATCATATGCTAATCAAAGAAGCGTTGCGGACCTCACAAATTCTTCAAGAGTTAAAAGTCTTCTGTAATCTGATTGCATTAATTACTAACAAAATATACTCTCAGATGTCACAGCCATTCTTGGCCAGAGACTAGGTTATTTGCTAAATAAAACTAGCCTCAGTAAGTCACAAAAGGTGTGAAGCACAGGGCGGTAAATAAAATTAATAGAATATGAGATATCATTTGGACCTTATAACCCAGGAAAACATAAAAACACGTCCCATAACATTTCACTTTCGTCACATTAGGTCCAGAATATCAGCTATAAGATTTCATAGCCTCTCAAATCCTAATGTGAAAAAGCTCAAAAGCCATGTCGTTGAAAAGAAGAAGAGTTTAATAAGGTACACTTTGGAAATCAACCAGTTGTTCTCCATAACTTGTTTACACTTAACTTAAAATTGAAGTCATTAAGAATGTGATGGTGTGTTGGGTGTTTGGCCTATACCTGATATTGCGGGAGTGAGAATCCCATCTCCAATTACCATGCAGGTTCCAACAAGAACAAGCAGAAGAAGAGCATTCTTCCTGGATGAATGCTTCTCTAGCCATTTCCTGGTTTTAGACGCAAATGATTTTTCTTGGAGTCTGATACGACTATAAGTTGTCAAATCCTCATCTGTTCTATGCCGGTTTGGGATTGTATTCACATTTGCATGTCTACACAGCAATGAATAAAGAGCAAATGTACCCCCTACTCCAGTCAAGGAAAAAAACTTTTATCAATAACAGGGAAATAGCTATAAATTCACTACTGTTGTTACATGTAACTGATATTGTCCATCTGAACTTAAACATGGCAGAGCAGAAGAATCTAAGAGAAGACCAGAAGAGTTCCAGTGGACAAGAAAAGCATAAAGAAAATCAAGTGCTTGGACGAAGAAAAAAGAACATCAACATTGGACATGATAATATAACTGTCGATATTGAGGATATCAGAAATTTAGCTGCATACATTAAGGCATCTGTTTGGCGTACATAATCAAAATTATCTCACCAGAAATACAAATTGTTTGTTCTGTGATATGATTTTCACATAGCTTAGCATAATATAGCATGAATCATAATAAAAGTAAACCAAACAAAGCATTGTGCTCAAGAGTTTGATCACCAGAAATACAAACTGTTTGTTCTGTGATATGATTTTCACATAGCATAACCCAACATAGCATGAATCATAATAAAAGTAAACCAAACAAAGCCTTGTGCTCAAGAGTTCGTTCAGTACCTTGACCATTGTCATTTGCTCGGCAAACTATGAAAACATATTTCAACAACGGGATAAGAGTAAGGGAGTATATGATCAGCGAAAGTGCCCCAATCACATCATCAGGATCTTTCACTCCACGCGGAAACGTATTGTAGAAAACATACAATGGAGATGTGCCCAAGTCTCCATACACTACCCCAAGACTTTGAAATGCCAACCGTAGAAGCAATAGTGTGGAATATTTCTGCAGCAATCAGCAAAATATCAGGTCTTAATACTAGATGATGTCATACAATTAATTCTCAAGATACCGACAAGTCAACAACGCAGCGAGAAATTTTATATAGTAAAGGTAAACTACTTGTACCCAAAGGCTCGAAGATCAAAGGAAATGCTCTATAAATCTAGACAACAAACAAGACCTTTTATCAAGCACAAGTACAGCAACATATATACTAAGATACCTTTTCTCGGTATGCATTCTTAAGCTTTCCAGCCTCCTCATCCATGGGCTGATCCAGCTTCTGATCCAAATCCCACATACTTCCTCTTGTCTCGGTTTCTTCCGTAACAGAACCCATCGATTAGAGTCAATGAGCAAGCAATCCCAGTAACCCCTCTTGATTATAACTTCCCCAGTACAAATGCAATAGTCCCGCCAGCCAACAACAATAGAAGCACTATGCTGCAACAGCAACTTTCAGAGTAAGCTAACTTCTACAGATGCTTCTCCAATTCTGCAACATTCAAATTAAGTACAATCAGATTACATAAATTCCACTCAAAAAACTAAAATCCAAAAACACATAATCAAGTACCAAAGTTCACAACTTTAAATACACAAACTCGGTCAAAAGTACTCAACTAACATAGTGTAAGCACTGAGATCAACTTATAGTAGCAAGTATAAACACAACTCAAGAACTGTAAACCAAAATCCAAGCTTTACTCACAATAATAATTGCATGAGTTCTGTCAATTGCCAAACTTAACTCAAGTACTCAATCAGTCAATGTTAATTTCATATCTCTTAAAACAGCTGCAATAAATAGAGATCACAATTGATCTTATTCTTTCCATTTTTGGAAATAATAATTCTCGACCACAAAATTCAATAACCCAGATATTATTTTCCTTTTTCCAACAAATAAAATAAAACCCAGAATTTTTTTTTTCGATTTCATTCACATACCCATTAAAGAAGACGGTTTTAGAAGTCTCTTAGAAGCTGCAAAATCACATTTGGAGAGGACTTCTTGAAGTTAAATTTGTGCAGAATTAAGGAAAGTAAACCGAAAAAAGATGGATTTTTTAAGCAAATGAAACAGTTACAATCTGAGAAACTAAAATAAAAGAAAGATGACAGGTCTAATTTGGGAACCAAATTTGTACAGTACTACAAAATATAACTACAAGACAGGGCTGAGCTCTGAGACAACTACTGAAACCTTTTTTTTTGAGAGATATGGTAAGTTGGGTCATTAAGATCAACTTATAATTAATTATAAACAAATGATTTGTTACTATTTAAGTACTCCTAGTAATATTTGAAAGCCGGTCTAAAAGAGCTCATTAAAATCACCTCTCTCCTGTGTACGATAAATCTCGTGTAAAATTTTATGGAAACGTTCTTTTTAAATTTGTGCAATTTTTTTTTTTACAATATCTCAATTTCGAAATGATAAAAAGTTTTGCTAATATCGTAGAATATCTTCGCATGCGTTTGTAATTTAAGTTTTGTTCTATTTAAAGTTGTACGCATATATTATAATGTTTTTTCTAATTTTTAATATATAAATACGGTTAAAAATCACTCAAGTATGAAAATTATTGAGTCAAACAAACTTAAATCAAATCAAACCAAAACTTGAAAAAATTTAGACCAAACTAAATTAGATAAGACGAAGAAAACACATCCTCAATAATTAATAAATTTTCTTTTTTATTACAACATGTTGAATTATAGGAAAGTCGTACATGTAGGCAAGAAATAAATTTTTAATAAGGAATGATGGAGATCTAGGATACTCTAATTAATATTATGGCTGCATGTATAATATAAAGTATAAATTTGGTGGTCCCTGCAACTGAAAGGAGGTTTAGAACTCATCTATATTCGGTGGATCTTGTGGCAAATAGCAAACTTTGTTTTTCTTTCTCTTTTTTTTATCAAACTACTTATTATTATTTTTATTGTTTTTTATTAGATTTATGCCATGTGTGCCCGAATCGTGATCAAATTAAACAACTATAAAGTGCTGAGATACTAGACCCATTTTGGCGAGGAAGAATTCTAGATGGTCCGTTAGTTTTCATCCTGAACCGTGAACCTAAGTATATCAATCTGATTCGATCTTGCTCAAATTGTTATAAGCCGAAAAGAACGAGTAACCCAAAACAATCCGATCAGAACTGAACCCGGAAGCTAATTTAGCCTGAAATAAACCCGAATACAAATCGATCCGAAATGACTTGATAAGTTAACAATTCAACCCTATAGTAAATCTTTAGTAACAACTTGAACCCAATTCAACGCGACAACAAATCGACAAAGCCTAATTGATAGTAACCTTAATTCAATTTAAGACAACATGTTTAGATCCAAACTTTTGTTGATAAGGTTGAGAGTAGGGATGGCAACGGATATTGGACTCGACGGGTCTTCAAAATTTAGACCCGACGGATCCGAGTCTTATAATTGGAAAACAGATCCGAGTCTTCATAAATTGAAGTTTTAGTTTATTAACATATCAATTTATGTTGTTATGTTCTGATATTTGCAAATGATGAATTATAAAGAGGAAAAAAAATGTTTTTTTCTTTGAAAGAATAATAGAATGCATATTAGTTCATTGTTTGTTTGAATGCCATTCATAAATAGGGCTATTTATTTGTTATGTTGTTCATTTCATGTCTCTGTTAGATGTGTGATGGGTAGGACATTGTACTGATTTCTTGTTTTTTTTAACCTTATGGTGGATAGGATATTGTACTGTTAGATTTAGCATAATTTCGTGTTTCTAATAAGTTTATGATAGACGTTGTTCTAATTTTGTAAATGCATGGTAGATGGAATATTGTACTGATTTCGTAAATGCATAGGTGTGGGCACTGGGTAGTGAGCTCATTTCTTTGTTTACTGGGTAAATACACGGGACAAAGGGAAGCATCACTACACTATTTGTATTGCATTATTTCATATCAAAATTCCCTTTGCGCTTCAGGGTAAATATAATACATATATAGAATTAGTACGGAGGTTTTGTACAAATTAGAGGCCATGATCGAGTTATTGGTCTTCCCTTTGTGTGGTGTTTCATTTGGTTCTTGTACAATACTTTATTTGCTCCTCATTGTTGTCCATTGTTCATGCCTAGAGCGTTCTTGTTTTCAATACCAAGTTCATGTAGGTTAGTACAACAGTTTAAATCCCTCTTTATTTTTTTTTTAATTTGTAACATTCCTTACTCGTAATTTGTAACAGAGTAATAGAGAAAAAATTCACAGTATAGACTATAGACACTTGTTATTCATTTCAAAACGGTTGGCCAATCATGCCATATATATATATATATTTTGACTTGTCTTGTCTTTTGCAAAAAACCATGCATTCTTTGTCTCCTACTCCTTATCATTCATCTCCCCCATCCACAATAATGTCAACTCCTTAATTTATAAAATGTTATCACTATCTATAGTATCCTAATATAGTATCTTTGTAATTTATAAATTTGAAATTTATTATTGTCACAAAAAATAGACAAAATATTTAAGATTCGTTTTGGACCCGTTTGGACCCGGATCCGTTGGATTTACATATGGATCCTTACTTTTCATACCCGGCGGATCTGGATTTGAATCCATCCTTGAAAAACGGATATGGATCCATAAAAATCCGGTCTATTTCCATCCCTAGTTGAGAGTTATAAGTCCTAAATACGCTATTAGATAAGATCACATGATTTTACGATTTGATTTGATCTGATCCAATGATCATATCCTACCAAGTCCTTCCTATCAAATTAAAATTATGATCCTAATAACACTGATCATTGTCAAATAATTGACAAGCATATAATAGCAACTAAAGATTCATAAACTTAAGCTAACTTGTAAAATATTATTTATAACTTAACTAGTAAAATTCGATTTATAACATAGTTGTAAAATTTAAAATAATCAAGTATCAACCCGGATTGTGTCAAAATGACTCGAAATAAATTATACTAACCCATCCAAATTGGATTCAGCCCAAAGTTGAGCCAAATCCGAAATAAAATTTCTTAACTTGTTAGACCTAAATCGTTCAGACCTGAACCATGCAACCCGAATTGAACCTGATCCAAATTGATTAAATAAATAACCAATTGAACCCGATCCGATTATTGACCTGAACCAAACCAATCCAAGAATAATTAACAACCCGTTTCACCCAACCCGATAGTTCTAAATCCGTTAGAACCGAACTGAACCCATATCGATAACCCAAATTCACACTCTTAGGAAGAAATAAATGAAAGCAAGGCATCATTAAGGCTCCATTTACTGGGGCGTAAAATATTTTCAACTGAAAATGATTTTCCACTAAAAATATTTCATGGTGAAAAACTCATTTTCATGGAACTTTTTCGTTATTTGGTTGCATGGAAAATGATTCTACATTTAAACATTTTTCGTTATTTGGTTGAACTGAAAATCAATTACTTATATTAACTTTTCTAATTGGATTCTCTTGTCATTTTTTAACTATTTTTTTTGTTGTATTTTCTAGTTGTTTGTCATTAGCTAAATTTGTTAAGTTACAACATTTTTTATATAAAATCTACAATATATTTCTCTGATCTATTAATAATATAATACAGAATATCGCCATAAAATCTAATTGTTATAAAAAGACCTTAAGCTAACTATAAAAGTATTCGCAATCGAATAGACAAACAGATAAACCAATCAACTAGTTGTAATGTAATAGTTTATACTTTTACATTTTAAATTCTAACAGAAAGAAAATTTCTACTCTAAGATCAAATAAACTATTAATTGCCCACATTTCATGAGAAACTTTCATGATTCGATTAAATCGAGGGGAAATCTAAGATTTTTTTTTTATTTTCGACTAAAATGGATAAAAAAATTTCAAATTCATGAGATAGTATGATAATTTAATAATCAAGACAGGAGATTCGAAGAAAATGTATTGAATTGATGATATTCGAAAAAGATGAAAAAAATTTGTCGATTTTCCCCCAATTATTAAGAGAGAGAAAGTGTGAAGTAGAGAGAGAGAGTCTACTGAGAAGATTAAGGAGAGGTGGGCATGGATCGAACCGGCATGCGGTCTGAGAAGGCACACTTTCGGCATAGTATGACACAAGTATGGTCGTGGCACGATACGATACGATACGTTATCTGTGTAGTGGGCTGTAGGCTAGGCCGCGGACATTAAAAAAACTGTAGGCACTAGCATGGAGTGGCACGCCAATTTGGCACGAGGCACGACCCAAAACACACTATTATTTAATATTATTTAATACATTAATATTACTATTATTTTTAATATTATTATATTCTTATAATATAATTTATATTATCTAAAATTATTTTTTTTACAATTCTATTATATACTTTATTTTTATATTTTGTTAAAAAAAATTAGGTCAGCATGAAGCACGACACGACACGCTAAGCACGTGGACCGTGCTAGGCCATTGGCTGAGTTTAGGGAAAGATAGCATGACACAACCACAATTAGGCACGGCATAACGCGACAAGAAGCCAGGCATGAGCTGGCATGGTCTATGACTAGCATGGCACGTCCCGTGCCCACCTCTATGCTTGAGTTGGTAATGTGTAAGTTGTTTGTTAGTTGGTATTTTTTTGGAGTGAATGGATGTAAAATTATTTTACTCCCAATTTTGGAGGAAAATGTTTTCAATAGGGTGTAAAATGAATTTACATTATAAGTTTTACATCTTATATTTTACTCCAGACCAAACAATGTAAAATGGAAAAATAGTTTTCAAGGAAAATATTTTACACCCTACTAAACGGAGCCTAAGTGATGAAGCTCAATGAAGGAAAGTGACAAGTCTATAAGGAAAAAAATAATTAGACTTTTACCTTTCTTTCATAAAAATTTTAGTTAATCTTAAATATTTGATATTAGTGGTTAAGGTAGCTAGGTAGGTGTATCTAATATGCAAGTTAATGTGTTTATTTGTTAGGGTAGGTTTTGTGTTCTCTTTACCAGTGTTCTATGTATTACTCTCTTTTGAAATTGGTCAAATATAATGACCTAATTTCTAGATGAACACACTTGTCCATAACCTCAAAATTGTTTAACTTGGGATTATTGATTCAAACACAAACCTATAGGAAACCCAATACTATCCTAAATAAACTTTGATAACAAATTTGAGGAAGATATTAGAGGTAGGGTTATTATAGTTTAATTTCTTTTAGATAATAATCAATCCATTTATTTTTAATCTCTTTCTCGAATATGTGCCAAAAGGATGAGATACAACTTACAAGTAATAAAACAACAAAAATATAATATGGAGTAGCATTTAGATACTTCATGGATAGTAAAATAACATATCATGCTTATGACATGCAACTATCACTAGTAGAAAATACTTCAATTGCTTCATCTCAAATGTTGCGGTTAAATATATTACAAAGCACGTGAATAGAGAGAACATACTTTTAACCTAAATGTTGCGGTTATTTAAATTATCGCAGCACTTATAATCACAAGTGTTGCGGTTATTTAAAAAAATCTCAGCATTTATTCCCATCATGAAATGCCCTAGGAAAAAGAAATTAGGGGAAAATATCATGGTCATAAGTGTTGCGGTTATTTAAATCGAATCACTTGTGGCTATAAGTGCTGCGGTTATTTAAATAATTGTAGCAATTATTAATGGTTTGGAAAATGTTAATAAATTAATGAATAAGTGCTGCGGTTTTTTCAAATAACCACAACACTTATAACACAAATGCTGCGGTTTTTTAAATAATTGCAACACTTAGGTCATAAGTGTTGAGGTTATATAAATAACCGTAACATTTATTAATGGCCTAGAAAAATGTTAATATATTAATGAATTAGTGTTGCAATTATTTAAATAACCGTAACACTTGTGGTTTTAAGTGTTGCGATTATTTAAATAACCGCATCACTTTTTCATTAATATATTACCCCAGACTACCCTTTTCCAAGCCATTTCGAAACACAAATTTTTTTCCCAGACTCCCGACACTTCAGCGCACGAAAAAAACCGCTAACCTTCGTCTTCTCTAGCCATAACTTAATATCCCCCATTTTCGTCTCTAGCCCTAACCCCATAACACCCACTATCTAACTTTCTTCCTCACACAATTTGAAACCTTCTCCTCTCTCCCACTCGTGCCTCCATGGATATGGCGCATTGAAGCGTTTTGAAGCTTACTCGTCTCACCCATTTTGAAAAAGTGTACATACTCTAAAGTTCAAAATCTAAAGGTTTGTATATGCCTTGAACCCTAGTATATATTTTTTTTAAATTTTTTTTGTAATTTGTTAATATATAAATGTCAAGATGACAAACTCTTGTATGTTCAGATCTGCATGTTATATGTTGTGTTTATGAAGAAATAACCCTTAAAAATTAAATTTCATAAATTATATAGTGTTAGAGGCATTTTTTGGAGAAAATAAGTGGGCAAATCCCCCAAAGAATGATTTGCGGTATGTTAATCTCAAAAAAATACCCATTTTGGACATATTATAAGCCTCATTCGGAGTCCCGTAGCTAATTTTATGGATTCTCAAAGATTTTTTTTCAATATCTCAAATAAGACGTCACCGAGGCTAGATGATACAATTCAGGATTTTCCTTGGAGGTATCGGAAAGGAATTGGAATGTAATAATATCGATTCATGCATGGAACCCTCTCACTGCCAGCTTGACAACTTTGTCCAGTCCCCGATCCCGTTGACTAAGAACCAAAAAAGCAGTGGCCGGTGTAATATTCAGTAAAAGTTAGTACCTCTAAAAATAGGGGGTTTCATAAAAAATTACGCCATTCAGAGTACCGGGCTAAGAGATATGCCTCTTCAAATTTTCCAAAACCTCAGAATAGCACCCGAAATCTATGAAGAATGAATTGGTTGTTTGTTTTGAGTGTAAAATATTATAGATCGTGATTCTGCGTGCCAAAATGAGTGGTCATAATAGAATTTTGGATTTATATGCTTCACGGTTGATCATTTCTCAATTTTTCTTATCTTTTATGATATATTATTTAACACATTATGCATGATATGCTTAGCTTAGATTAGATTATGTTCTTGATTAAATGTGTTGTGTTGTAATAGTATATAACAATTAGATTTGCAAATATAATAATTTTGAGAGATATTAATTATTAATAATATACTTTTATATGTAATTAACACATAAAATGACCTATTAATTTTTTTTATGGAGACCATTAATTGCTGCGGTTTTCTAATATGTGGGAAAGATGGGTTTAAGTCTTGTAAATTTTGTGTTAGTGAGTCAATCTCTAGAGAACTTCTTGAATCTTCTAAGCTAGAAGGTGTTATAATGTTTAAAACTTCTTCCCTTTTGCGTATGGTTGATATAGGTAGGTTGTGTACCCTAGATTAACCCATCTGTTCTATTTGAACATGACTTCAAAACGTGAAAATGGCATTATTTATTTGAGTATGAATGTCAAAGGTACTCCTGTGACTTTGGATCCTGAGGTTCTTTCCAAAATTCTTAATGTTCCTAATGAGGATTGGACTAATTCCTGTCTTTCATATAATGAGTGTGTGACTCAAGCTAAGTCTACTTATTTCCTTCTAAATTTTCCTTCTTTTCGTCAGTTAACCCACATCATTTTAAAGGTTGATGCTAAGGTTGTCCATTCTCTGTTAGTCCGTTGTGTGGTGCCAAGGACTAACTCTCGTGAACTTTTAGTAGACCAAAACCTAGCCCTTATGCTTCTTATTATGAGTGGTTTTGATGTCAACCTATTCAACCTTATTCTTACCCAAATGTATCATACAATTTCCTCCTCCCGAGCCAATCCACTGCCATATGCCAACCTTCTTCCTTTTATCTTTAAGTATTTTAAGATTAATGTATCTTCTAAGGAATTTGAAAGTTTTCTTCTCGAAATACAATAGAAACTTTTAATCGCATTGGGGCTTTTATTTCTTCTGATGGTTCTTGGAAATTGCGAGAAGACTTATCCCCGAAAGAACAGGCTAAGCTCCCATCTTCAAAGGTCGCTACCAAAGATCCAATTGCTTTAACATTGTCTAAGATCAGCTCTAGGCTTATCGAGTTGGAGCTTGAAATTAATGGTATGCATCTTGATCTTGCCGAATTAAGTGCTAAGATGGATAAGCGTTTTGGCGAGCTCCTTGTTGCTATTCAAAAGTCTTTCAAAGACTCGTCTGCCTAAAGTTGTTTTAATGCTTTACTTTCACTAAACTTATGCCCAAACAACTCTTTTACTTAGTTCTTGAATTTTATTCGATTTGGTTGTAGCCTAACTCCTTTTACTCTCTTTTTTATCCTACATTATTGGGTCTTCTCTCCTTGACTGGAAAAGAAGGAGAACAATCCATATATATTTTATTGATTTCTTATTTTGGTTTCTTATTAGTTTGTATGCATGTTTATATATTTTTATTTACTTTATTGTTTTGACTTCCATCAAGGGGGAGATTGAAGTCTCCACCTTGATGAGGTATATGCTTTCTAACGCTGTTTGAATTATGGAAGTCAAAATAACCAAGTTTCTCATGCACATGCACATGCACAAATGAAAGAAAACGCGTGGAACTCTTGTTGACTCAAATGAATAATATCTTGTGTTGGTTCCCGATTTCGTGGCTCTAGTATTGTTTGGAGAATTTGAAGCTTCAATAACTTCCTAATTTCATGGCTGAGATATCTATGAACATAAATCGAATATTCAAAGCCTACTACCTTACTCCATTATTCAAGGATTCGGTAGAAGAAAGAATTTTGAATTATCCGACAGCAATAATAATTCAAACAAGAAGATATTTTCTGTTGCAAAGTTTTGAAGTGGTCAGCAAGTCTTTCTCAACAAACATTTGAATTTTTTAAAGGCAACGGTCCTTTGAAGAATTATTGAAGACTAACCGTTACTCCATTATTTTGTATAAAGAATCAGCTGAAGCATTGAAGAATAAGCAAGCCTTGAATGTGTAATAAATCAAAAGCTGCAACATTACTAATTTTCTCACTAGTACTTACTTCATTGTATTTTAGTTTTGAGAGAAAAGAAATTTGAGTAAAACTTATAATACTCAAAAGTTCAGAAAAAGTGAGGTGTCTTTTATTTCTAAGAATTGAGATGCTAAAGTGTAGTTAGGGAAACTATGGTGTAAAAGATAGGGTGAAATCTTCTAAGGTGCTTTAGATCTCTAAGGGAAGAAATAAAATCATTTAAATCATAAGGGTAGAAAACCCTAAGTGGAGACGTAGGTAAATTGCCAAACTTCTTAACAAATACCCGTCCTCTTTACATTTGCACTTTCGTATTTATTTGCTTTGTTTACTTTGTTCTTGTTTCAAAAGTTTAACTCCATCAAAACCTATTTGCAATTCCTGAAACCTCTGTCAAAGCCCTTGAGATAAGTTTAACCTTTTATATTAAGTAATTTCAAACTTGAAAGTCATTTTAAAGCTTTGAGCACTTTATTGCAAAAATTGACATACTCTATTCACACCCCCCTCTAAAGTATATTGATCCTATTTGTCTCCTATAAATCAAAAAACAACATTAAAATTTTGTAAATTACCAGAATTAATTGAAAATGATAAATTATCACAAAGAGTGAGGAACTGTTGTCACAAAGAGAGAGAGAGAGAGAGAGAGAGAGAGAGAGGAAGAAAAGTGTGAATTGAGAAGGCATATCCATGAAGAGGATCAAGTCACACTTAGAAGAGGCACACTTAGAAGGCAGAGTGAGTGACTAAAAGAGGCACGAAACCATGAAGAGGAGACGGAGTAAAAAGGCAAAAGGAGGTAATAGTAAGGCAAATAAAGGCTATAAAGTGAGGCACAAAGAGATTGTGAGATTGCATGAAAAGGAGGTAAAAGTGAGACTATGAGAAGGCATGAAGAGCTAAAGAGGAGGCAGAAGGCAAAATGACAGAAGAAAAGTGAACAGGCAAAAGTGAGATTTTGAGAAGAACATAAGGCATGAAGAGGCAATATAGAAAGTTAGGGCTAAGGTCTTAAGGATTATACTTTATCTTATGGGATTGATAGCCTAAGCATATTCGTTTTTGCATTCACTATAAATTTTGGCTATTGTAATGCCTTCAAGGTTGAGTTAATGACACTACTTCAAGGGTTGCCTCTAGCTAAGGAGCTACAAAAGCAAGCTTGTCATTCAACTAAAAAATCAAGCATGTGTCAAAGCCATCATAGGGGATGTAGAAGGTCAAGGTGAATATACCCACTTAGTGAATGGTGTCTTTCTTTGATTAATTCGATGGATTGGGAAGCTTGCATCACTTATGTTTATCGCAAATGGAATCGAGTTGCAGATTGGTTATTTAATGAAAGAGTGTATCAGCAATCAAGAATTAACTTCTTAGAGGGAGCTCCCCTAGATTTAATTAGAATCTTAGATGAAGATGTTATAGGAGTATGTTTTTCCTCGGGACGTCCCTTACTAGTTCATTTTGGTAGTGTTTGTTTTCATTTGCCTTTGTTTTTGGTTTGTTTACTTCCCTTGCATTAAAAGAAAAGATGAAATCTGATCCATCAAATATTCGTCTTCCCTAATCCTCCCTCCAATTTGTTTTTCTTAAATCCAAAATAACTTAATTTTAAATATCTTCAATTATATATGTACAAAAATTATAAAAAGTTGATATTTGAAAAATATAAATTGAGATGAATATTTTAATACCCCATATGATTTTGTTAGATTAGGAAGAATTCATAGTTAAGTTTGACTCTAAAATTTATAAATTCCAAAAGAGAAGAACAAAAAAAAAAATAGTGGGAGTATTATTGTATTCTTTATATTATTGTTACCTTATTTTATCTTAGTTGAACTCAACGATGATTTCGCAAGACAAGGGACTAGTGAAGGTCAGTTCTAATATGTTGGAGAACAGGTCGTTCTTCCTAAAGTTACTCCATTTAGGATTATCATCGACGATGTAATTTTTCATAATTGTCATTGTCTCATCAATGGAATGGTAAAACAAGCCACGTACAATACTAACTACTCCTCTATTCTTAATTATGTGCCCCATATACCAGAAATAGATGTCCTTAAAAGATTACCTTATACCTTAATGATTATAGGGGATCACACTTGTAGTCCCATTATTTTTTTCTCTCATCAACTTTAAGAAACCATAACTTAATAAAGGTCTTATTTGGCAAGTGGCTGTTATCTGATTTGATTGGCGATTCATGTTGTCTTTTATTTTGATTGTTTATACTTGCTTTTGACTATTGACAATTACCTTTTTAGACATTTTAATATCTACAATATATTATATTTGGTAAAAAAAGAGTAAACTTAGGGATATAATAGTAATTTGAATCAAACATAATTTTTTTTTACTATTTGACCAAGTGGTAAAACTAAAAACAAATAAAAAAGTCTGTAAAAATCACTTTATCAAACGAGGCCAAAGTAAAAATGTGAAAATAAGGTAAATTATTAGAGAGGCAAGTTCGAACTAGCAAAGGCTCATTGTGGTAATCTTCTCATCTTTGGAAGTTGGAAATCTCCATCCAATCTTTCTCAATCTTCATACAAAGAACAAAGAAACATGGGAGGAACAGGGAGAAGCATCCTAACACTCTCTTTCTCCTCAAACCTTATATCACACACACTCTTCTCATCATCCTCTAAAAACTTTTGCTTCACACTTCGCAAACTCCCTTATCCTCCAAGGGTTTTACTAGGGTTTAGGCCCCTCTGCTCTTCCACCTTATCCACTGTTGAAACAGCAGATGAACTCCTGTCTAACTCTAACCCCACCAAACAGTCTATCCTTCTTGAAAAATTAAGGGTCAGGCATCTCAAAAATGCCCCTAAAACCCCAGAAATAAAACACCTATCTCATAAAACTGGTTCAATTTTGGAATATAGTAATGAATTTGAAGTGGGGTTGGGGACAAAGGCAAGGAAGAAGTCGGGTAGTGGTGTTTCGAATTCTGGTTCGAGTTTTCGGGAGTTGGGGTTGAGTGATGAAGTGATGGCTGCTTTGGAGGAGATGGGTATTTCTGTTCCTACTGAGATTCAGTGTATTGGTATACCATCTGTTCTTGAAGGGAATAGTGTGGTGTTGGGTTCTCATACTGGTTCTGGCAAGACTTTGGCTTATTTGTTGCCTATTATTCAGGTGAAATTTATGTACATTGGTAAAAAAATTTGGTTGTTTGAAGTTTATGTGGTATGGCTCAAGATGATATGTTTCATATGTAACTTGGTGTTGTTTGCAATGTTTGTGTTTTATACAATAGGTTTAGTCCTCCTCCAGTTCATACAATGGTCGCGCCTTTGTGAAGTTGGGTTTTATGTGAAATGGGGGTAATGTAGGATTAGGCTCATTTCTGAATTTCTTTGATTGATTTGTGGTACTCTATAGTTTTATATGGTATTGCTTAAAATGATTGTAACTCTAGTTTATGATGGGTGTATTATATGCAACAAGTTTAGTGGCGTTCCAGTTCATGTAAAAGCCACTGCTTTGCAAAGTTCGAATTTCATGTGAAATGAATATTCTTAAAATTAAGTTCTTTTCTGAATTTGATTGTTTTTGTGGAAGTTTTATATTGTAGGATTCAAAATGACATTTTATTGTGGTAGGTCTTGTTATAACGCACGTATTTCATACAACAGGTTTAGAAATCTACGTAGAAATCACCCCGTTGCGTAGGTTTAGAAAACCAAGCATGTTGGGACTTTTTACTATCCTTTCTCTTTGGGTCAGTGGGTAGTTGTATTATGATTTGATTAGACTTTAAACATAGTTATCATTGAAGCTGAGTTATATACATAAAAGGCTAAGTAATGAGACTCAGCAACTTGTTGTCCTGATGATAACTTATAGAGTCATCCACAATTTAAATCGTTCTTTTTGCTATGAGTCGCTTTATTGTCTTGTTTTGTTGGCAAGAATAGGCATTGGATTCAATATATGAATAATGATGCTGGTTTTGGTCAATTTTTTTTTGGAGTTCAATCAGTACTTGCTCGATGCAGTTATTGGAATGATGTTAACTCAAAATTTTGAATTATGATTTCTTTTTACTTATTAGCTATTGAGGCGGGATGAAGAAATTTCTGGCATCCGAATCAAACCCAGACGTCCACGAGCTGTAGTCCTTAGTCCAACAAGGGAACTTTCTGAGCAGGTAATTTTCTTCATTCTCTACAATTCAGAATGCAGTTGCTTACTATTCAAGTTTTTACTGATGCTCCTTAGGTCTATTCTTATGTTTATTACTTCTATTCTGGAAACTGGATTGGCTTTACAGGTATTTCGTGTGGCAAAGTCCATCAGTCATCATGCACGGTTTAGGTCTACTATGGTAAGTGGTGGTGGTAGGTTGCGACCCCAAGAAGACTCATTAAATGTCCCCATAGATATGGTAGTTGGCACCCCAGGGAGGATTTTACAACATATTGAGGATGGGAATATAGTCTATGGTGATATAAAATATGTGGTGAGTATTTCCTTAACTTATTGAATTCTTAACTTCCTTGAGTTATGACTAGCTTCAAAAAATGACTAAAAACATTACGCCAGATTTTGGATGAGGCAGACACCATGTTTGATCATGGCTTCGGTCCTGATATTCGTAAATTTCTTGCCCCACTCAAGAACCGTGCATCTAAATCTGGTGATCCTGGGTTTCAAACTGTCTTGGTTGCAGCAACAATGACAAAGGTATGCTATTGTCTGTAAAAATTATACAAGTTCTTGTCTTATTTTGGAGTTTTATTGTTCACTTTTCTGTAAGGTGATTGAAATTTTTATATGATGTGTAACTTTATGTTGTACTCATATATAAAGGGATATAATTGCAACTTAAATGATAAAGCTATTATGTAAAAGAAGCCAAGATGACCGTATGAAAAATGATTTGCCTTCCATCAACGTCAGGGTCATCACAATTTAAATTGCTTTGAGTTACAGTCTTACAGAATATTTACTGTTGTACTATTCATGTTGGATTTGTGATGTTAGAGTGTTTGATAAAACTCTTAGCAGCCTGAGAAAGTGGGGAGTTAAGGTAAATTTGTACTTTCCTGGACAAACCAATCTGCATCATATGTGTGTATGCTGCTGGCCTGCTGTCATTGCAGGTCTATATAATTAGGTGGGTCAACTTCCTTGAGTTTGGATTCTTTAATAGCTAATAATCCACCATCAAATTTTATAATCCAAATCCACCATCAAATATGCGCATAAAGGAACTTCAAGATTTTTTTGATGTGTTTGGATTTTGAAATTTCATTTGAA
This sequence comes from Dysphania ambrosioides, assembly GCA_026401315.1. Classification (NCBI taxonomy): domain Eukaryota; kingdom Viridiplantae; phylum Streptophyta; class Magnoliopsida; order Caryophyllales; family Amaranthaceae; genus Dysphania; species Dysphania ambrosioides. The sequence goes on from CM048657.1 coordinate 25,532,303, forward strand.
ATTCTGAAATTGTCTAGAATCATTTGTTTGGAATTTGGATATCATAGAATTTCAAATTTGGATTTTGACCCAAACTGGAATATTTTATAAAAAGAATCATCTACAGTAATTCGCGTTGAAATTTTTTGGTCGTCAAAGAAGAAGCTTTCTTCCCTACTTGTTCTTCAAGTTATATTGAAAGATCAACTTAGCACTCTGAAAATTCTTCCAAATTTTCAGAATTTGTTATTTTTTTTTGAAGATTTTTTCCTGTAATCTATTCTGGTTCTTCATACGTTGGGCTTCAAATTCATAGAATTCAGCAACATTATTTTTTAGATAGAATTTTTCTTAATATTGTCGATCATACCTTTTCTATTTTTGTCTCTAACAGAAATATTCAGTTTCAGAAATGAAATTCTACTTCCTGATCACTATAGTGAAAGTGAATTTCTAGGTTTTAAGGTTCAGTGTTTGCCTAACAATATTTTGGAATCAAATTTTGACATTTTAATTCCCACATTTGAAATGAAAGAATTAAAATGAAATTTAAAATCTACAGTACCTCAAGCTATTCAAATTGGGCCTCTTGAAATGAAATACAATAACTACTACTACCTCCGTTTTCCTGAGGTCTGTGTAGTTATTGTAGCAACATAAATCAGGAAAAGTGGAAAGGGGGACCATACATGTGAGTTCTTTACTTTTAATAGAAGAGAGATATGAGAGCAAGAGAATTGTAAAATATGATTTGATATTATAAGCTAGGGTGTGAGATGATAAATAATGAATATAAAATTGCCATGAAAGGAATGAAACAAAAATGGGTAGAGATTAGTAAAAGGATGAATAAGGAATGTGGGTAGAACTTAGGAAAACGGAGATAGTAAGAATTAAATGTTTGTGATTAATATGGACATTAAGTGTAATATGTTAGAATCTAATGGCCTAAGCTTGTATTGTCTTTTGTGACTTGTTTTCCTCTCTTCTAATATACCTTTATTCACGAATAATCTTCTTTTTGGGCTTGGTATACTTATTACGGGTTTTAGTAGGGTGGATAATAGGATCCATAACACATAAGATGAAAAGATGGAGATGCCAAAAGGAGGGAGGGGGTGAGGAAGGGAGATGTTATGTAGATAGGGTCCACATCATATGGATTGGATGAATTAAGTTTCCATTTTAAGTAATATGAAGATTTTTGGAAAGGAATGCATGAACATGAATTGGATAGTTAACTCACTTATATGTGAAGTGGACCCCTCAACTAACTCTCTTTTTTTAAGTGCTTGTTTGGTTCGCACAAGAATTGAAAATCCCATGGGAAGTTATTTTTTTTTATAAGAAGCTACTTTTCATGTGAACTTCTTAGGAATTGGCTTAAAATTGTTTTTTGGCACGGGAGAATCCATGCTTTCTAGGAATTGATATGGATTGGCAAGTCTGACTTATCTAGGGGAGGTTGGGTAAGCCAATTCCTACAATCTAATGTCTCATATCAACCAATTAACAAGGTAAATTCTCAATTTCTAGGAAGTCCCATTTACTCTTCTATTTGCTTGTAACCAAACATGCACTCATACTCTTTCTTTATACATTAAGGTGGTTGGCGTTAGGGGTGCTTATGAGCAGAGTCGAGCTCGAGTTTGGCTAAGCTCGACTCGAACTCGAAAGCTCGTGAGCTATAAAACCAAAGCTCGAGCTCGAGCTCGACTCGAGCTCGAACTCTACTAAAGCTTGTTTCAAGCTTGACTCGAGCTCGATTAAAGCTCGTTTCAAGCTCGACTCGAGCTTAATTTAAGCTCGTTTCAAGCTCGACTCGAGCTCGATTTAAGCTCGTTTCAAGCTCGAGCTCGACTCATTTTTAGCTTGATAAAAAGATTAATAGGCCTAAATACTTATACCCTAATTGGGCCAAGAAGAAGGCTAAATTTTAGCTTTAATAAATTTAATTTGGTTTTACGTGGAAGATAGGCAGGAGGGGTCGATAAGGGAGTATGTCCGGAGATTCATCGAGATGGCTGCACCATTGGAGGGGTTGGCGGAGGAAGTAACTAAGGGCTAGTTTGTCTCAGGGTTGAAGAAAGAGGTTAAGGTGAAAGTAAGGCTACTTTGACTCGTTAATTTGGAGCAAGCAATGGAATTGGCTCTGAAGGTGGAAGATAAGCTACGGATGGGCTTCCAGACTAGGAAGAGTATTGGGCCTCAACTAAACCGGTCCATGAACACTTACAACCCCCAACACTCTCATCTTTACACGTATAGGAGTAACACATCCCCACTTTCTTACCAACGTGTACCCCACCTAAGACCAATTTCAAAGCCTCCTTCACCTATCACAAGTATGGCCAGCCACAACCAGAGGGGGACAGAGAGGAGCCCTAATAAACTTAGGGAGATAAGGAGTTAAGCAAGAAATAAATACAAGAAAAAAGAGCCAAGGGTTTGTGTTTTCGTTATGATGGAAAATGGGGGCCAACTCGTAGGGAGCTTAGTGTTTTAATGGGCCAAGTTGAGGAAGAGGATGAAGGGGAAATGACAGAGATGGAGGCTATGACCGAAGGGGTTGAAGAAGGAATTAAAGCGGAACCCAACCAACCCATGATTTCGCTCAACTTTGTGATGGGAATTACAAGTCCAAAAACTCTCTAGTTAGGAGGATGGGTGAATGGGCATGAGGTTGTGGTGATGGTAGATCCCGGGACTATGCACAATTTCATAAGCACAAGGCCGTGACGAAGCTAGGAGTGGAGATGGAAAACACCTAGGGTTTTGGGGTATCCTCAGGAATCGGTGAGGCGGTTCATGGAAACGGGTATTGCAAGTCTGTTGTTCTACAATTGCAAAGCTTGACGATAATCGAGGATTTCCTTCCTTTGCCCATTGGGAATTCAGATTTAATACTAGGGATACAATGGCTTGAGAAACTAGGGACTATGACGACTAACTGGAAAACTCAGACCATCAAGTTCCAGGTTGACGGAAGATCGGTGTTGCTCCAGGGAGATCCCTCTTTGGGCAGAACAAAAATATCACTCTAAGGCAATGGTCAAAACGTTGAAGAAACTAATTCATGCCCTCAGGGTTTCCACCCCCTCGCAATCACGAGCGTGCCATAGAAAGATGAGATCGAGGGACTAAATCATGATATGCTTAAAGCCGGAATCATACAAATCTCCTCTAGCTCTTTCTCAAGCCCGATGCTATTGGTAAAGAAGAAAGACGATTCTTGGCGATTTTGAACAAGGTGACTGTGCCAGACAAGTTTCCAATACCGGTGATAGATGAGTTGCTCGATGAGTTGAGGGGAGCGACCATTTTCTAAAAACTAGACCTTAAATCGGGATATCATTAGATTCGAGTTCGAAAGGAGGATGTGCCCAAAACAACATTTCAAACTCACGAAGGTTACTACGAGTTCTTAGTGATGCCTTTCGGCCACTTTCCAGGCCTTGATGAATGAGGTATTCAAACCCTTCGTAAATTTGTTTTAGTGTTCTTTGATGATATACTCGTATATAGTAAGAATGAGGGAGAGCATGTGGAGCATCTGAAGGAGGTACTGGAGACTGTTGAAAAATGCTCTTTACGCAAATTATAAAAAATGTGAGTTTGAAAAATGCTCTTTATGCAAATTATGGAACAGGACACTCTAATACAAGGGCCGCATAGTGATTCCTTCAGGCTCTAATGTGGTGAAAGAGCTCCTACGGGAGTACCATGATTCTCCTCTTGGGGGTCATATGAGGGAGTATAAGATTTACAAGAAAATGGCCATGGAATGGTATTGGTTGGGGATGAGGAGGGATGTAACAAAGTATGTCCAATCTTGTAGAGTGTGCCAACAGAAAAAATACTCCACATTGTCACCTGCGGGCCTACTTCAACCATTGCCTATTCCTACTCGAATCTGGGAGGATCTCTCAATGGAATTCATCGAAGGACTTCCCAAGTCCATGGGGTTGAACGTGGTTCTGGTGGTTGTGGATAGGATGTCTAAGTATGCACATTTCTTAGGGCTTAGACATCCCTTCTCAGCAAAGACAGTAGCTGGTTTGTTTATCAAATAGATTGTGCAATTACATTGATTTCCTTCCTATAGTATCTGACCGGGACAAAGTTTTCATGAGTATCTTCTGGACAGAACTCTTTAAGCTACAAAATACTCAGTTGAACCGAAGCACTGCTTACCATCCTCAGTCAGGCCAAACTGAGGTAGTCAATCGAGGGCTAGAGACCTACTATGCTATAAAACCACAATGCATTCAGCTCTTAATTGCACTCCTTTAAAAGTTGTTTATGGTAGAGAGGCCCCAACATTCATGAAATACGAAAAGTGGAGCACTGAACAATTGTTGGAGAGGGATGTGATGTTGGAAGAATTGAAGGCTCAGCTCCTCAGGTCACAGCACAGGATGTCAGATCAGGCCAATAAGCACAGGAGAGATGTTCAGTACGAAGTGGGTGATCAAGTCTTTCTTAAATTACAGCCTTATCGACAGAAATCACTTGCTAAGAGGCCCTATGAGAAACTATCCCCCAGATTTTATGGACCATATGAAGTGGTTCAAAGAATTGGGGCAGTGGCTTATAAGCCAGCCCTCCCTGAATCTGCAAGAATTCACCCCGTCTTCCATGTGTCACAACTTAAGAGAGTCATTGGTTCAGTCCCTATCAGCCGAAGTATACCCCCTCTGATTACTCCTGATGTGGTGGTAGAGGCAGAGCCAGATTCTGTGCTGTCTGTGAGAAATGGGAGGACAACTGGTGCCGCTGAAGTGGAGATACTGATAAAATGGAAGGGTATGCAGGAGTTTGAAGCCAATTGGGAAAATTACACGGCATTAGATCTCAAGTTTCCTTCCTTTCACCTTGAGGACAAGGTGAGTCTACTAGCCAGGGTAATGATAAGACTCAAGCTAAGCCACCAATTGTCTTCACTTGCAACAGGAGGAAGAGAGGGCAGAACCAGAATAAGCAATGAACGGCAGAAGGGGAGAATCTGAAGACAAAGCAAACACGTAGGAAAAAGAATAATTTCAGCTGGCTTATATTTGTATTTTGTTACAATGAAATATAAAATGTAATTATGTAAGGGAATCTAGGCGGTTATGAGTTTGTTAGGGAGGGGTATACAACAGAGGATATAAGTACCACACCATGTAATGGAAACGATATACATAAATCATAATAACAAGTTACAATTGGAGAGCTCCTACGTCTCGAACCGTAGGCCACCATCCCCCTTGATTTTCTTACTGCAATTCAGTTTCTTTTCCTTTGCAATTTTCCAGTTTCAACCCACAACTCTCGGCTCATATCAAAATGCTATAAAACACAAGGGTTTTTTTTAATCTTCAATGCCTCAAATGGATAGCAATGAGCTCTTATTTATAGCCAACTATAGTCCTTGTACTACATGCTAGTACAAAGGATATGTACTACATGGTAGTACAAGTTGTACTACATGCTTGTACAATTTGTACTACATGCTAGTACAATTTGTACTACATGCTAGTACAATTTGTACTACATGCTAGTAACAAAGCTTTATTACTACTCATGACTAATTTTATGATATTTATTACTACTCATGACTGAATCTATGATATTTGTATCACATATACGCCTTCTTTATGTTTGTTGTATCCAAGTAATGCATGTGACGAATTCTTGTAAGTAAATGGAGAGAATCCAAGAGCTTCTAATACAGGAGCAACTGGTTCATAAACCAAAGATCCTTTAAGTGGGCTTGTCTTTGGATGATTTCTCCTTTCTACTGAAAAGTTTGACCTCAAACTATAATCATCCAAGTAAGTAGACAAATCCCCCACATTGAACTCATCAGGAAGCTCAATTTTGTAAGTACTCTAAATGGACCATCAGATCGTGGCGTAAGCTTGTTCTTTCGGAGCTTTAGAAACCTCTCCTTCCTTAAATGTAACCAAACCAAATTGCCTGGGTGAAAGATGGGTTGTTTGTGTTTTTTGTTGGCTCTCTCTTTGTATTTCTTATTCATTTCCTCAATTCTTTTCTTCACTTGCTCACATGTTTTTTGAAAGGTTTCCACCCTATTTTTTGCATCTTTCTCCACAATATCACCCTTAACCATTGGAACAAGATCAATGGCACGAATGGATTCACCTCATAAACTACTTCAAATGGAGAATGAGAAGTAGTTAAGAAATGAGCTCTATTGTAAACAAACTCCGCATGGGCTAGTTTCATGTCCCAATCTTTTTACGTTTTGCTTACAAGTCCTCTCTACAACGTACCCAAAGTTCTATTTGTCACCTCTGTTTGCCCATCCGTTTGGGGATGATGAGACGTGCAGAATAGCAACTTGGTACCAACAAGCTTCCATAGGGTCCTCCAAAAGTGACTAAGAAACTTGGAGTCTCTATCCGAAACTATACTTCGAGGAATGCCGTGAAGCTTGACAATTTTGTTGAAATATAATTCGGCTACTTTTACATCATCATCAGTTTTATTACAAGTTATGAAGTGAGCCATTTTAGAGAATCTATCTACAATAACCATGATATTATCTCTTCCCCTTTGAGTGCGAGGCAACCCAACAGTGAAATCCACGCTAACACTTTCCCATGGAGAAACCCTTTATGAAGTGACCCTTTGCCTTTTGACAAGTAGCACACCTCTCCACAACCATATTCTTGTCCTTGATCATTCTTGGCCAATAGAAATGCTCACTAAGAATATCAAGAGTCTTTTGGATCCCAAAATGAACCGCCAAACCCCCACTATGTACTTCTCTAATTAACAACTCTCTCACTCCACTCTTTGGAATGCCCAACTTGTTACCCTTAAAAAGGTAACCATCATGTTGCACATACTCTTTTGTGGGGCTTTCAAAATCTCTAGCAAAGTCGGGATCATCCTTATATCACTCCTTGAGTTGTTCAAAACCCAACATTTCAGCATCCATCATAGTAAGTAATTCCGATGAGATAAAGCATCGGCCACCACATTACTTTTCCCATCTTTTTACTTGGAGCTAAACGTAAATGATTGGAGAAACTCCTCCCATTTAGCATGTCTTTCATTGAGTTTTTGTTGCCCATGAATGAACTTTAGAGCCTCGTGATCGGAATAAAGAACAAAGGGTTTTGGTCTAAGCTAGTGAGACCAATGATCAAGCGCTCTAACTATGGCATAAAACTCACGACCATAGGTGGAATCGTTAAGCTTTGCCCCATTTTACTTCTCACTAAAGCAACTAACAGGCATTCTCTATTGAATAAGCACAACATCGATCCCAATCCCACTCGCATCACACTCCACTTTAAACACTTTATCAAAATTGGGTAATACAAGTATAGAAGCGTTGCAAAGCACATGTTTGACTTTCTCAAAGGCTCGCGAGCACTCTCTGCCCATATGAACTCTCCCTTCTTGATCAACTCGGTGATTGGAGCCATAATGTTTGAGAAGTTCTTAATGAACCGCCTATAAAAGGAGACAAGTCCATGAAAACTTCTTACTTCGTGCACATTGGTTGGAGCCAACCAAGACTGAACCGCTTTTACCTTCTCTTATCTGCATGAACCCCCTCTCCTGTTACAATGTATCCTAGGAATACAACACTAGGAGTCATGAATATACATTTCTTAAGCTTACCATACAACTTCACCTCACTCAATTTTTCAAATAATCTCCTCAAATGAATTACATGATCGTCATTGTTTTTACTATACACAAGAATGCCATCTAAGTAAACAACAAATAAATCATTAAGAAAAGGACAAAGGACTTCCTTCATCAACCTCATGAAGGAGCTTGGGGCGTTGCAAAGCCCGAACTGCATCACTGACCACTCATACAACCCTTGCTTTTTTTTGAAAGTCGTTTTCCACTTATCTCCCTCCCTTATTCTCATTTGATGGTAACCACTCCTTAAGTCGATTTTCGAAAAGACTAAGGCACCACTCAATTCATCTAACATATCTTGCAAACGAGGCATAGGGAAGTGATATTTGATGGTTATGTTGTTTATGGAACGACTATCAACACACATTCTCCAAGTACCATCTTTCTTTGGTACTAAGAGGGCTAGAACCGCGCAAGGACTAAGGCTTTCTCTCACATAGCCTCTCTTAATTAACTCGTTTACTTGCTTTTCAAGTTCCTTACTCTCTTCCGGATTACACCTATAGGCTGCTTTGTCGGGCAAAGGTGCTCCTGGAATCAAGTCAATGGCATACTCAATGGCCCTTATTGATGAGAGGTCCTTGGGCAAGTCATTGGGAAACACATCTTTGTACTCTTCTAACAACTCATTCAAGGAAGATGAGTTATTACAAGAAGTACCTTTCTCATCTTTGGTTCTCACAACCAAAGCATACCCTCCCCCATTTTCTTCCACTATTTTTTCGATCTCATTACAAGTTACAAGATAGTTGCTTTTCTCTTTGTCTTTCTTAGCAACTCTAGGGGGTAAGGGAAGCAATTTAACTCTTCTACCATTTTTGGTAGTTACAAGATATACATTAGACTTTCCTCTATGCTCCGAATCATGGTTAAATTGCCATGGCCTTCCAAGTAACAAGTGACATGCATCCATGGGCATAATATCACACCACCTTTCATCTTCAAAACCTCTAATTGAATAAGAAACCAAAGCTTGTTTCTTCACTCTAACATTGGTGCCATCATTTAGCCAATTGAGCTTATAGGGCTCATCATGATCTCGAGTAGTAAGCTTTAACTTACTCAAGGTCGGTTGAAATGACATCCGTTTGTGCACCATCATCAATAATTACATTGCAAGTTCTCTCCCCAACTATATACCTAGTGTGGAACAAATTGTTTCGTTGCCTCTCATCAACTTGAGGTTCACTAAATAAGATTTTTCGAACGACCAACAAGTTATGGTCATTCTCAAGAGAAATAGCTCCTCTTCAAAGTCATCCTCCCCATTACTCTCTTCTTCTTGAACAACAAAGTTATACATTTTTTCTTCTTCATCCATAATTACACATTATGTAGTGGTCAAAACAGTTTTACTAGGGCATTCACTAGCAATATGACCCCTACCATGACACTTAGAGCATTTTCTCTTAGTTGCAAGCTCACTAGGGGAAATTACTTGCTTTTCTTTCTCTTTATCAAATTTAGAACTTGATGAGCCAGTCGAAAAGGCTTTACTTTGAAAAGTACTCCCTTTAGAGTTGAAAGGAGTAAATTTCGAAGTACTCTTGAAAGAAGTTTTGGGCTTCTCTTTCTCCTTTTCCTCCTTAGCCTGTGCCTCATATACCAAGGTGAGTTTACAAACATCACTAAAAGTGGCATAGTGAGTCACCTCCACTTTTCTACCAATCCCCTTAGACAATCCTTTAACAAAACAAGCTATTTTGAACGTTTCCTTCTCTTGTAAATCACAAATCAAACACAACTTTTCAAATTCTTTCATATTCTCTTCTACATATGCATTTTCTTGTGAAAGGTGGGTTAACTTAAGGTATTGCTCCTGTTCATACTCCTTACTAACCCACTTATCCCTCATTTTCTTTTTCAACTTCTCCCATAAGTCTATCTTTTCGTTTCCTTCTCTCCTGTTAGACGTGAGGTTTTCATACCACAACGCAACAAGTTTAGTGAGTTTAAGGATAGCTAGTTTGAAACGTTTTTTTTTATCATCATACCCTTTATACTCAAAGACGGTCTCAATTTGTCTAAGCCAATCAAGAAAAGACAATCATGACCTCTGTCAAATTCTGGTAGATCAATTTTATGGCCTCTATCCAACTGCCTACAATTGTTGCTGCTATTTGCATCCTCATTTTCCAGGTCATTTAATTTTCTAGAGATTTGTAAGAGCAAGTCAGCCATAGCATCCATTCTAGTGTTTTGCTTTGCCTTATCTACCTCTCTCCTCTGATTTCTTCTCCAAGTTCTCTAATTTTTGTGTGATAATTCGTTACATCTCAGCGAGATCCCCACCACCAGCCATGACTTCAGTATTTTGCTAGACTATTACAAGGCTTTGGGAACTTCCATAACTTCCAAGCACAAAACGAAATTGTTAACTTCCATAAAACTATAAAAGGCTTACAATTCTAAAACTAGAGATTAAAACAACCAGATTCAAAACAAAGAATCACCTCAAAAGCTTCCCAAACAAGGGAGAAAACTTCAATTGAAATCTGCCTTCCCAGATTCTCTTCTTTCTTGCGTGTTTGACAATTTTTCTGGCCAGAAAAATAGCAAACAAACTGCAGAAATTCTGAAAATTAATATGCACATTCTTTACTTAAAAAAAATCAGATTCAAAACTAGGATCACTCAATTTGGATTAAAAACGAAGGAGTTATGCCCTTTTGAATTCGTAACACAAAACTGTTTGAATCCTCTGATTTGCTTCAAATGCCTTCAAACTTGATTTTCTTCAAAAAGCCAACCAAAGCACAGATGATGTGAGTCTATAAGCACCCTCCAAAATAGATGGATGATGATTCTCAACTCAAGAGGATAAGAATGCTCACAAGAACACTCAAAAACACGCAAAATCAAAGCTATAAACCAGATTTCAAGAACACACTCAAAGCTTTGGGGTTGTAGGCTAGAGACAAGACTCACTCAATGTATTCTAGAATTCACTCAAAGTAATAAGGAACATTCAAACATGAGACAAACTCAATGCAAAAAATGCTATAAAACACAAGGTTTTTTTTTAATCTTCAATGCCTCAAATGGATAGCAATAGCTCTTATTTATAGTCAAGTATAGTCCTTGTACTACATGCTAGTACAAGTTGTACTACATGCTAGTACAAGTTGTACTACATGCTTGTACAATTTGTACTACATACTAGTATAAAAGCTTTATTACTACTCATGACTAATTCTATGATATTTATTACTACTCATGACTGAATATATGATATTTATATCACATACACGCCTTCTTCATGTTTGTTGTAATCCAAGTAATGCATGTGACGAACTCGGGCTTGTAAGCAAATTGAGAGAATCCAAGTGCTTCTAATACAAGAGCAACCAGTTCATGAACCAAAGATCCTTTAAGTGGGCTTGTCTTTGGATCAGTTTAATAGTTTTATTGAATATTGTGTAAACTAGTTAAAAGAGAGAACACATTTTCTTGTGAGGATACAAACTTATCAACTAGCCTTTAAACAAAAAAAATCAACGGCCAAAAATTCACAAGCCTGACTCTTTAGTTTCCAATTTTCTTAATAGGTATTGGGGGTTTCTATTTTTCTATAATGTCCTTTGAAAAAATATAACAAAAAAACTATTCCCTAGCTAATTTTGAGGGTTGGTGAATATTAAGAAATTGTTGGTCCAATTGTGCAAGCATACCACTATCACCAACAAAGTGTCAATAAAAATATATAAAGATTCAATCCACCTGATTAACACCATCTCTTATTTTGAGTTTCAATGAACAACATTATCACAACCTTTATCTCCATCTCCATCTGTTTCCTTGACCCCTTTCCTCTTATTGGGCCCTCTTTCTCCTTCATCACCACCAGCAAGCCGAATATGCCCACATTCACCTCCGGCATCCAAGCTCAAAGGTCTTGGTTAATTGATTTGTTGGTTTTCCAGCAAGAGCAGTTACAATAGAGGAAAGTAATAGGATGAGGGTTTTTTTTTTGGTTATGGGCAAGCAAGGCGCTCTTGAATAGTATTGGTTTTTTTTACTATTCCAATTTGGATCTTTTACTTCTAACCCTCCTCAATGCTATTTTGAGTTCTCAAGAAGTGGAAACTTCTTTGCTCCCAAAAAATATAGTGTGGACTAGTTTCATTCCCCCCCCCCCCCCCCCCCCCCCGAAGCTCAAAGGTCTTGGTTAATTGATTTGTTGGTTTTCCAGCAAGAGCAGTTACAATAGAGGAAAGTAATAGGATGAGGTTTTTTTTTTTGGTTATGGTCAAGCAAGGCGCTTTTGAATAGTATTGGTTTTTTTTACTATTCCAATTTGGATCTTTTACTTCTAACCCTCCTCAATGCTATTTTGAGTTCTCAAGAAGTGGAAACTTCTTTGCTCCCAAAAAATATAGTGTGGACTAGTTTCATTCCCCTGCCCCCCCCCCCCCCCCCCCCCCCCACACACACACACACACACACACAATCCCTCCTTTAGTCTTGTGTATTGTTTGTTTGGATAGGCTCTATACTATCAATCTGCACTAGAGGAGGCTGAAAAGTGTCCATTACCTATGTGTCTTTTGAGGAGTGTGAGGGCTAAATTTGTTGCCTTCTGGGCTGGCTTCTTTTTATGGAACATGATTTTTTCAAAAATGGGAATTAGTTGGGTATGCTTGTGGTCTCTCCTAGAGAACTTTTAGGGTCAATGGAAAATCTGGGAAACACAAAAGGAATAGTTTAATGAAGGCAGGATGCTTGCCTGTCCTTTAGATATTGTGGTTGGAAAGAACTGATTAGATTTCCCATGTTAGAACTTCTAGTTTGGAGGCTTCAAGGATAAAGTGGGGTTTCTTACTTGACTGTGTCATGTTTCTTTGGAGCCTTTCGTAAACCATAAATCAAAAGATACTGGTATAGGATTTAGTGGTATTTAACAAGAATGACATGTTTGATTTTTGGAATAGTTTTGTTTAAGACTCTTGTTGTTTATCTTTAATTTTCATTTCATCTGTTTTGTAACTTAATATAGGAGTAATGGGGACTAATGGCCTTATTCTTTGTCCTTGTACAAATCTGGATAGTACCCGACTACCCGTGATTCCCAAGTTCCAAGCTAACTATAATCAAACTTTGTGCTGGAGATCCATAATGGTGGCTATTTTATATGGAGTAGTAACGTTTAAAAAAAAAGCTTAACAGTTAACTTTTGGGGGTTAGGATCTTTGAGCACTTTGGCTTGTTGACCATTGGATATGGACTATTATTTTATTATGTTACATTATCTGTTTTCTGGAATTTTGTTGGTGATACACCAGTTATAGATAGGTTTGACCACATTTTGGTTCTTATTGGTTTAGTTTTGCAAAATAACCTATTGCATTAAAGGCAGTTCAGAATCTGGTCGATGAGGAGTTCCAAGGCATTATACATTTACGCACTTCAACACTACACAAAAAGGTTGCATCTGCTCGCCATGATTTTATAAAACTTTCAGGAGCTGATAATAAGCTGGAAGCGTTGCAGCAGGTTTGCCTTGAATTTATTTATTTACTTTTATCTCCCTCTTGATAATTTCTGTCTTGGATTTAAATTGAATAAGTTAATTATAGTATTCATACAACGCTTTTATTTTATTTTTTCGGTATCTTACATCCCTGTTGACTTCTGTAAATACCTTAATATGCTTTTTATCTTATTTTGTCAAAGGAATAAGCTCATTATAACATTTTTTGGACTTCCCAAATTGTGAACCTGGAACTCCAACCAACTTTATACAAGAGACTTCAAGTGATCCAGAACTTGGATGACATTGCACACTTGAACTACCTAGAGCAATGACACCCTATGCGAGCCCTTAATGACCACCAAATTTTTGTGCAATTCAAATTCATAGGGATGTACTGCTTTGTCTGATTTGCATCATTAATTTGTAATCCTACTTGGAGTCTCAGATTCTTCACTCAGAAGAGGGTCTTGTACATGTTACTTATGGCTAGATCAAAGGTGATTTAATTTGAGTGCTGATGAAGCTTAAGTTGGATGTGAAGGTTTCTAATTGTCAATATCCTCACACAGATGCTTCTATGATTTTATTAAGCCTGCTGAGCCAGGAATTTTGAATTATGTCACGAGTAAAGGTCAATGCGCAAACAAGCATTACTTAAAGCCTATGAAACATCAATATGAAATATGCCTGGTAGTTTGGGGAGATATATATGCAAAGGGAATAACACCTGTTTCCTGGCTTTACAATTTCATAACCCACTGAATAATTCCTTGTGAAAGATAAAATTTTAAATTTCCTCGGAATATGTAGGGTTGAAAGTATGCCTCGCTAGTCAGAAAAATGCTTTCATTTTTCCTCAACTTTTGTGTGTGCATGTAGGTATTATGCTCTGTATCATGATTCACATAGAGTAAACATTAAGTAATCATTCAAATCTGTTAGGTGTTAGATGTTCATTTTTTTACTTTCTTCCATTTCTTAGTGAATAAAGTGATGTAATTCTTTAAACATTTCACTACAATTGTGTCACAAAAACAAGTATAACATTTAAAAAAAAAAAAAAACAGCACAACTATCTTGGTTTCCCAACAATAGGATCTATATACCGCTTCGAGTGCTTCTTTGCTGGCCTGTTTCTAGTTTTTTTTTACTTTTCTCTTGGGCTATCTTCTTCTCTAATGAAAAGACCTCAAAGTAAACCTTTATTGGAGGTTTGAATGTCTTTTGTTAGGGGTGAGATGTAAAGAACTTATTGATGCATTTCCAAATTTGAACACCATTCTTAAGCCATCTGAATTTGAAGTGTTGTAATGGGTTGCACTTATTTTTCATGTTGATGCAGGTTCTTGAACCTAGCTTAACCAAAGGAAACAAAGTCATGGTCTTCTGTAATACTTTGGATTCAAGTCGCGCCGTCGATCACTTCCTCCGTGAAAATCAACTCTATACAGTCAATTATCATGGAGAAGTCCCAGCAGAGCAAAGGTAAGGCAAGGAACGTTTAAACTTTGGAGAAGATTTTTTGTTTAACAGAAGTGCATCATCATTGAATTAGTCATGACAAAAGCTGTAAGCTATAAGGTTCATGCAAGGAATCTGTACAAGCTGATTCATAGCAGTTTAATCCTATTAAAGTGAAATAGCTCTCCTTAGTTTCAGCTTCTTTTAGTGTATCTAGTGGTTGATTGCTTCAGGTTGTCATCAGTTCAATAGAAGCTCCTGTCTGGAGCATCTTTAATATGCCTAAAATGTCCATATTCCCATAATAACTAATTGAATACATATTTTTTTTAAGCCTGTTAGGTTAGAGTTCCACCTCTTTGGGTGTTGTAGACGTTTGGGTGATTTGGTAACTGATGATATTCAACAACAAAAGTTTCCAGTCATACCATTTCTTTGGATAATGCTTACAGTCTGGGGATATAAACACAACATGCTGCTGCCAGCCAATTTATAAATTGTTCCTTCTAAATGCAACTTTCTTTTTGTGGAAAGCAGGGAAGGGGAAGGGTTGGGAATTTCAATGGCTAATGATGCAAACCTTTCAAAAGGTAGTCACTTTATTGCACTTTTAACCTGGAAGATTATTGATGTACATATAAATATGGTGTTAACTTCACCTTTTCTCCTGAATATTTTATAAACTTCCACATGCATGCCACCCTTTATTACCGTGCCTAGAAGGGAGTGCTGATTTGCTCATAGAGTCGTTGGGATATAGTCTTTCGAAATAATATGCTTTCTTTTGAAGAATCTGTATTCAGAATTTTCATTGGATTAATAAATTCGCGTTATTCAGAACTTTTCTACTATGGTTGGAAGCACTGGATAGCACCTAGTCACTTAGTAAGAGTATCCATGAGATGAAAGCCGAAACTTGTTTTCATGGTTAGTGTTGTATTGTCCTGGTTGTTATTTATGTCTTGCTTGCCTTTGTGGATACTTGCATATTTGATCATGGTCGTCACGAGGGTTTGCTTGTTTGTTGGTATGTCTGTGTTGTCTTTGTGAGTACGTTCTTCCCTTTCTGAGTTATGGTCGAATATTCTCTTCTTTTGTTTGTTGGTATGTTTGTGTCAACTTTTTGAAGAATCATGAATACGTGTGTAGGTGTTAGACTTTTCTATTTCATGAAATAAATGCATGTTTGGGCTCACAATGAGAGTCAAATGTCCATACTCAAGTCATAGTCTGAGCAATATACTCATGTTGATTCTTCCTCCTCTTGACCCCCTCCCCTGTATTACTTGCTTCCATTTGTTAGACTTTAATGAGGAATTTATACATATTATTCACTTGTCTATTTTATGGCGACACAAGAGTTGAGAATCTCAAAAAGTTCAAAGAGGAAGATGGAGATTGTCCCACTCTAGTCTGCACTGATCTGGCTGCTAGGGGACTGGACTTGGATGTGGACCATGTTATCATGTTTGACTTTCCAAAGAATTCTGTGAGTATAAACACATTATGTTCAATTTTCTATTTGTTACGTTGAGTCTCGTCCCTTGCTAAATATTATCTTAAATAATCCATTGTGCAGGTTGATTATCTCCATCGCACTGGAAGAACTGCACGAATGGGAGCAAAAGGTACCTAAATTAACACAACTGAATTGATTATTATGCATTTCAGTTTTATGACTGTATGGCCTAGACTTTGAAAGGCTTGTTCTCTTGTACGTCTATCCATTTATTACTTGTATGTTATTGTTATAATTGCATTACCTGAAAATAATTGGTAGATACCTGCCTAAGCATCTCCTGTAAGTCTCCTGGTATCCTGGCTTGTCCAGAGGCTTCCCAAAGTTTCCATATAGCAATCACGTTAGGTATGCTTTGCAACTTGATCGACAAGGGCAATTGGAGAATCCACCGTTATGTCTAAATGCTTACTTGACAATGATTGATTGGATTAAGGTTTGCTGCTTTTGAGAGAATATGGGTCCTAACGCCTGCTTTGACTCAGGTTGTTTATTTTAAGAGTATGGCATGGGAATTGGGTTAAGTTGTTATTAACTAGTGTAAAATCAAAAGGAAGGTTGAGGTGGAAAGTGGCAGTAGTCAATGTTGCCATTGTTTTGAGTTTCTGGAATTAACCAATGCCATTCCAGAATTCTGGAGATATTTTTCTGCGCTCTTTGAGCTGAACCCTTGCTGGAGAGATCAGCAAGTTAGTCTTTAGTTGATATAGCTTTCAGCCCTTCAGTGGAGAATGTACTTGGCTCTCTTCTGTAGTTTCAGATTGTTTTTGGTTTATTGGTCTCTACAATTTTTTGTCCAGCCCAAAATCTAAGTTGAATAATGAAGAATAATATTTGAAGTTTGAAAGTTAGAGCTAACTATGGCAATCATGGCCTAGGGAAAGGACTTTCTATAGGACTAGAGTTCCTTATATGGTTTTACTTTGTAACACTGTTGACAGAATGTCCCTCTTATTCCTCTCATGCTCTTCAAAATTTTTTGTTTAATCTTAAAAACTTGCAAAGCCTACAGACCTGCTCCCTTATTACATGCACTCATCCACAGCAATGGTGCTTGACTTGTCCTGTTTTTCTGTCCAATAAGCATCCAGGTGTCTAGATCCATGTCACACTATTAAAATTTTGACAGGGGACCTACGGTGATACTTTGTTTTCAGCAAGCACTTAATGCTGCTTCTTACGGTCCAATGAGGCAGAAGCTCATTTCATAGTTTTGAAGCCGAGCCTTTCCAGCAATGGGGCCGGGATCAAAAAGTGATTAATTTAGGTATGCTTTTGGATAGTGCAGAAGAACAGGCTATGGGTCTTGTCTTTTGGATTTCTCAACATTTGAGATATGGTTTGATTTTCTACTATGGTTGGAAGCACTGGATAGCACCTAGTCACTTAGTAAGAGTATCCATGAGATGAAAGCCGAAACTTGTTTTCATGGTTAGTGTTGTATTGTCCTGGTTGTTATTTATGTCTTGCTTGCCTTTGTGGATACTTGCATATTTGATCATGGTCGTCACGAGGGTTTGCTTGTTTGTTGGTATGTCTGTGTTGTCTTTGTGAGTACGTTCTTCCCTTTCTGAGTTATGGTCGAATATTCTCTTCTTTTGTTTGTTGGTATGTTTGTGTCATCTGTTTGAGTGCATATGTTCGTAATAAATTGATCTCATTTTATGATTCTATACATTTTCAATTTAGGGAAAGTGACCAGTTTGGTTGCCAAGAGGACTTGCCACTGGCCACACGAATCGAGGAGGCTATCAAGAAAAACGAGAGCTTGGAATCTCTTAGTGTGGACAGTGTAAGGAGGGATATTGCAAGGACGCGTATTACTCAACAGGTAGGAAGTAACACGAAGGTGGTTAGGAAATATACATTGAAAAGCAGAGGCAAAGCTACTTCAGCGAAATCAGCTGGTCCTAGCAAAAGCTTTGGCGGAGCTACTTCAGTGAAACCCACAGGTCCTGGCAAAAGCTTTGGCAGAGCTGCTTCAGCAAAATACACAGTTGTGCCCGGAAAAAGAAGTGGCCGAGCAACTTCAGTAAAACCCTCAGGTATGGCTGGTAAAGTGGTAGCTTCTCAGGCATCTGGAAGGAAAAGCTCCAGTGGAAAACCTGGCAAAGCAGCTTTTCAGTTGACAGGAAAATCTGGAATAGCAATAAACCAGTTAAAACCAAAATCTGGAAAAGTGGTCAGCCAGTTCAAACCTACAAAGAAAGCTGTCAAAGGCTCAAAGTTTACAAGTGCCAGTACCACAAAGAGCCCTTCAAAGATCACTGTTGTTGGGTTCCGAGGACGAAGATCATCCTCCAGTGATCAATATTCAACTTGAATTCTGCGTTGTGCACTTTTTTGGCTGGGGAAGGGATATGTAAATTAAGAGTTCTTTTCAAATGTTGTAGGGTTAAAACGTTTTTGACATTCTTATAGCATTTTGCTGAATGATATTGGTTTATAAGTAAATTTTATATAGATTGCTTCAGCGTAAGATGATCTCAACAATGGTGTTGCAGATATAGCTATAATTCAAATTAAACATAGATTGTGAATAATACAGAAGGAACTTCAGGCTGAAATGAAATACACAGTGTCTGATGAAATGGATTAGCATGCAAACCCAGAATTAGGCAGTAAACATGTTTGATCACTAAAGCTTACTTCCAAGGGTGAGCAAATTGAGAAGGCTTGTTTGACGTGACAGCATTGCCGGCAGAGTCATAAAGGATGACTCCAGAGAAATCAGGTATAGTTGGGATTTGACTCCCATGAGTATGTTCTGCCAAAATGGTCCTGATATTTGCTGGTTTTCCCCTTCCTCTGTTGGGCTGAACATCATTCCTTGTTTGGGAAGCTACTGTATGACTGGTTCACTGCCCCTGCCTGTATAGCAAACACTCCAATTTTGCCACTTACTGGAGTGAGATGCACACATGAAAGCGCAAAGGCGCAAAAGACGAGGGTCAGCGCTCCAAATCCTGTTTGAGCTATACTAATGGAGTCATGGACGTATTCGCTGTCAAAAGAAGGCTAGCCATTGCAAAGGCTAAGATTGTGGTGGTGTATTGAGCCAAGAGTATGAGTTTGTTATTCATATAATCACCGGATCCAAATTCTTAAAATTGGTGGTGTGGTTGATTTAAAAAAAAAAAAATTAAGCAACAAGAGGGGTTGTTGGAGAACTAGGAGCTTGGAAAACTCCTCCAAAGATTGGAGATATTATGTGGATTAGGTCCCTATGGCGTATGGTGTTGGTGCAAGTTATTTACTTATTTTGGATTTGTTGCTTATCACCAAACCTACGTTTATCAATGTCCATACAAAATACATATGTAAAAGATATTGCCTGAATCGTTATATTAAACACAAAAGGCACATGTCATACTTAGGCTCGACTTTGAGGGTAGGCCCTGAGTGCAGTGGCTTAGGGCCTAGATCAAAGGTATCCAAAAATATAAATCCATGTATATTGAAAAATACACATTTAATCTTGATATTATGAGGGTAGTGAGACATAAATCACGAAGAGTATTGCATCTTCTACCTTTCATATTCTTGACCTTCTCGAATTCACAACTTTAACTTCTTCGGTTCTTCCTATATTTCTCTCAATTTTAGCCCTTCATATTATCCAACCATTCCATCTCGAATTCCTCCTTCTCACACTTATGTTTAGTCAATTAATGACATGGCAATAAGAAGAAAAATCATTAAGATAAATAAGGGGCTTAAGGGCAACAACAATGCTTCATCAATCATCATTATCATTGAGCACCACCATTCATCCAACAACCACCACCAATCTATCTCTCTTATTAAACCGCCACCATCCTTAATCACTCTCGTCGCCCCCGCCTTTCTTGTTTTTTTTGGATTGAAGGTTAGTGTTTTTTCTTGTTGATGTTTTGGCTGATTATTATTAGATAAATTTTTAAATTTTTTGAGTTATTATGGTTGGTGATTTATTTGATTACTGTGATTATATTATGTTCTTATTTTATTTTTTCTAATTTTTTTTGGATAAATTCTAATGTTGTTGATATTTTTTGAATGTAGTACTTAATTTATTTATTGGGTTTAGTATTTTGATTTTGATATAACTAATTTAAAGGAGAAGTTTGGATTTTGGGTGAAAATTTTTGGATTGTGCAACTCATAATAATTTTTATCAACAAAAACTTTCCAACCACATTAAAAGGAAATACAATATTCTACTTTTATAGTATGGGGAAGAGTGATTTAGGATTGAACATTTTGGGAAGGTTGACTATACTAATTTAGGGGTTATCTAGACTCTTAAGCTACCAGATTCCTACAAATATAGATAAATTATTCTTTTTCAATAAACAACCCAATAGAACTCAAAGCAAATAAACATCTAGATAATGTTGTCTTTTGTAGAGGTGACCACTGAACCGGGCTAGGTCGGGACTGCAATGGGTCGGGTTGGCCTGACTTGGGAAGTTTGATTTGTAATAAATCAAAAACCAAATCACGAACCGAATCAAGCCGAATTTACGAATCGAATCAAATCGAACAGAATTCACAGAATGCTATTTAGAAATTAGAAGAAATGAATTATTTGGAAAAAAAATTAAACATTTATATTCACGAATTTCATAATGACATTCGTTATAAATTTTTATTTCATCTAATGATATTAATCTTTCATTTATAAGAGATTTTCTTCTATTCGTTACATAGTTACATAAATTACATTAATTACATATAATCACATTAAGTCATAATCATATTCGATAGATATAAATTAAAGTGTATTCAACTAAACTAACATTCACTTATTCATATAAGCTAAATTATATTCAACTAAACTAACATTCATTGGTTCATATAAACTAAACTATATACATTTCAACTAAACTAACATTCATTGATTCATATAAACTAAACTACATTCAACTAACATTCATAGAAACTAAACTATAATTAAAAATTAAATTTTACAAAATTAGAAATTTTAGTAGGGCCGACCCAGCCCAGTCCCGACCCTATTTGGTCCGACCCAAGGCCCTATTCAGTTCGATCCTCCAACGACAATCAACCCCAATCCTGGTTATTATGAGTTGAGCTCCCCAAGTGCGGCCCAAACTAAGCCGCCCTGAGACTGGGCTGGTCACAAATCAAGCTTAGCCAAACCCGACTCAGCCCCTTCGGATCGGCCTCGTGGCCACCTCTACTCTTGGTCATACACAATTTCATGTGGTGTTCAGCCACTAAATAAGACCTAATACAACTAAAACAACTAAATTGGCATGAACAACATTTCATGATACAACTAACACTAGAGTTAGAAACTATGAAAGACTTCTACTTTTAGCGATCATATAATTATGTAAAGGAAATCTTCCTCTTAATTCCCACTGAAATATGAGTAGAGAAATCCAATGATGATGAGCCTTGCTTCTTCTTTGAACTTGTATTAAATTTAACAACTACAGATTTCTTCCTCCTACTACTCTTTATTCCTAAATGGTACCGGGTAGAACTAAGTCTCCTTCTCCTTGCTCTAGTTCTTGAACTTAGAGTAGACTCCACTCGATAATTCCAAGTAGGCCACATCACTTTGCCTCTTAATTTTCTACTTAATGACTTGTGAAATTCGCTATGGTTCTATCCTCTTCTTTTTTTCCTCCTTCATGACACTTTCTCTTATTGACATGTGTACCCTTTCCAACTATATGCGCTTTACGGGGAGAGTGATATAGCTTTAATTCTACTCTAATGTCCACCAAATTGTCTTTCATCTTGCTTACTCCATCTTCTATATTTGGATGATTGGCTTAACATTATTCTCCATTATTTTTCTATTCATCTTAATCTGATGAGTCCATGACCTTTGAATCTCACTAAACTACCTTATTGCTGATTACATCCTTTCTCCCCAAATGCTTAAACCCTACTCCCTCAAGATTTCACAAGAGTTCTTAATCTTGTTTTTAAAATATTGTTTTCCCAAGATTTCTATATCCATATCTCCTTGTTCTTTTTCTCCAAATCTTTGCTTCCTAAGTTCTTCATACACCCTCTCTAATAGAACTAATTTTAGTAAGAGCTACCCCTCTTCTATATAGAGTTTTTATATTACCCCCCCTTCAATCCCCAAAAACAAAGAGAAAAATACATTGACTTTGTTCAACTTATTCAATTTTAGAGTGCAAGCCGTGAGATTAGTGATTCATAATAGCTAATTCCTTAAAAAACTAATTGTCATCATATTCACTAATATCCTCATAGATAGAAATACAAGCTAGATATGTGTAAGCTTTTGATAGTTTTGATATACTTCAAGTATGCATTATTAAAGTCATTTGCCTTGAATCGAGAATTTTCTTCTTTTAAAACAGATAACATAAGTAAGGAGCAATTGATGAATTCAATCCCGAGCCTTTTATTCTAACCATACTACAAAACTAGCAGGAAAGCTAGACTCAAACAATAAGACATAAAGTAGAAACTCAAGTAATTAAGCAACTGAATTAAGAATCAATTTCAAGCACAAAGATCATTATTATAACAAGGAATCACAATGAAGAAGTTTAAAAACTATTTTCACCTAATATCAACTCCAACATGAGGAATAAAGGAAGAAACTTACAAGTAAAAGAAGACAAGATATACTCTAAGACCATTCGTTCCAGACTCTTGTTGTCAAGCAATCATCGACAAGCCTATGAGGCGGATGTCAGGTAGTTGGGTATGCAACTCACATCAATGGTGCTTAATAAATTTACTATTAGTTATGGGTGCTACGTCAATGTACTTAACTAATACTAACCTTAACTAATAATTACCCTATTGATAAGCAATAAACACTTTTAGTTTGGTAGGCCCCACATATCTACCTAATTGATATTTTATAACTAATAATATTTTTCTTTTAAATATATAAAAATATTTGATGCACATATAATTTTTTAAAGTAATTTTCTCTTTGGAGATAAGAGCCTATTTGCTATTCCTTAGGAACTTGCTAGCAATTTAACAAAAATCTTAGCAGATAGCTCTACCATTAAAGATGAAAAAATGCTAAGATTAGCCAATTCTCTCTATATAACAAATTGCTTTAAAAATAATAAAAAGTAATAAAGATATATAACAAGGTTGACCAATGAGACTTACTTTAGCTAAAAGAGTTTGTAACTTACAAAGTAGGAGTTATTAGTGAAAGGGGAGTATTAGCCAAGTAAATTGATGTGGTAATCTTAGCTAATAGTTTCTTTCTTCACATTTAATGATAATGCTATTTGATAAGATTTTGTAAATCTCTAGCAAGTCCTTAAGAAGTAACATTAAGGATACTCACCAATATAATTTTTCCTCATCACACTCTCTCTATCCACTTTCTCACTTAACATTTCATGGGTTTTTATTTTTTCCTAAATACCATACTACCCCTCATGACTCATGAGTAAAAGAAACTTTGGATAATTATCAATGACATCATTATAGTAATTTTATTAGTGGTATCATTAACAGAAAGTTTGTTATCAGTGATACCACTTTTTGGTCATCCTAAATACCATGAATAATAACATTAACAAAGGGCTAATTAGAAATAATCTAGGTTTAAAACAAAAGCCTAAAAAGCCCTTAAAAGCTATGGTGATCACTGTGCAATAAGAAAGTTCTATATGTATTGCCTTTTGCAAATACTAGTTGATTGATGCAAATACCAAAGGATCAAAGTTAAATCATAATGTGAAATTGAAAGGAGAAGGATCATGAGGAATAATCCCAAAACGTGACCATCAAACATATATTGATATCATCAACAACAATCAAAAGTGGATTATGATACAAGAGCTGAAGTCCTATGGAACTGATTTGGCAGAGTCTGGGAATGATGTAGAGAAGAGTATAAATAAGCATAAACAAGAAGAGAAGAACTAAAGAGAAAACAACAGAAGTAGAAGTTGGATATTGCTTACATTGTAATTATAGCTTATTGACATTATACTAAAGTTTGTTATGGATGTTGTAACGGAATTCTAAATTATGTAACAAAATCTAAGACTTATAAAAGTCTATTTACACCTTAGCAAGTAGTTACAACTAATTTGTCTCCTTAACATCTCTTTCCCCCTTCAAGAAGCTTGTTCTTCTTTTGTTTAAGACCATTCAAAATCTAGAAGCTTGGCTTTAAAATCTTCTGCCTTGATCCAAGATACCTCGTGCATCCTAAACTTTTTCCATTACACCAAGTATTGAGTAATAGCCTTGTTCTGGGATTTGACAAACCTCCTATCTAAAGTAGCTTAACAAACAATCAATGCATGGTCTGAGTTCCCTTAGAACTATGAAGGAATATAGGCTGCAACAGGAAAAATCCCCTGGAATTTCTTCAGCAAGGACACATGGAATGTATTATGAATTTTGGCATCAATTGGAAATTCTAATTTATTAGCCACTTTCCCCACCCTATAAGAAATATGGAAAGGACCATAAAACTTATAGACCAACTTCTGATTTGCTCGTCTCTAAATTATATGTTTCTTGTAATCTTGCAACTTTAACTAAACCCAATCCCCTACAACAAACACAATCTCAGACCTAAGCTTATCAACATGATGCTTCATTTGGTCAGAGCTCTATTCAAATGAAATTTTAAGGTATTGCTCATATCTTCTCTTTTGGACATGCTCCTATCAATGGTCTCATTCATTGAATCTCCAGCTAGGTAAGGAAAATACAAAGGCCGGTGCTGATTATATACCGCTTCATAAGGTGTCATTTGCATAGCTAAATGAAAATGAATATTATACCACCGCTCAGCTATGAGAAATCACAAACTTCACTTTCTAGAGTTTTCTCCATACATACTCAGCTAAAGGAAACCACAAAAACTACTCTTTAGTGTTTTCTCCATACATACACCTTAAAATAGGTTTCTAAGTACCTATTGACTACCTTAGTTTGCCCATCGATCTCTAGATGATAGTAAGAAGACATTCTAAACTCAATACAACACAAAGAGAATAGGCTTTTCCTAAAGGTGGTAAAAAAGATAGGATCTTATCATGCTCCTTGGCCGTCCATGGAGTTTGAAGATATTATCAAGATAAGTCTGTTCTACTTATGGTGTAGTTAAAGGATGCTTTAAAGCAATAAAGTGAGCATATTTGTTTAATCTATCTACCATTACAAAAATTACACTTTTACCTATTGATTTAGATAATCTAGTACTAAAATCCAATGAATATATCCATCCAAACTTCTTCAAGTATAGGCAAAGGTTGTAGGAGTCCAGTATATGGCAACATTATCACACTTAGAAACTTGACAAATTACACAAATTCTAATAAATTATTTCATAGCCTTTGCCATGCCTTTCTAATGAAAAACCCTCTTTAGTCTTTTTGATGTTAACTCTCTACTAGAGTGGCCACTCTTAGGTAAAGAATATTGTCACTAAAAAATTTCAAGCCTCAGAGCTTCATGATGCTTCATTCTCAACAATCCTTTCTTTAACTCAAACCCTTAATTCTCTACTCTATCTTACAACTCATCAATTACTTCAATTAGGTTATTATCCATATGATAGTTGTGCTTAACTTATTGCACCAAGTTAATGGAGATTCATGAAATAGCTAAACATAGCACCTCAAAACTCTAACTTTGGACATTGCATCAGTTGCTAAGTTTTCTTGGCCACTCTTGTATACAATCTCAATATCATCAAAGCCTATCAATTTAGATAAATAATATTGCTGAAAAGAGGTGGAGATTTTCTATTACAAGAGCCATTTCAAGCTCTTCTGGTCAGTTTTAATGATTAAATGTCCCCCACAAAAATATTTCTCCGATTTCTTAATTGAAAAGACAATAGCTAGTAATTCAATTTCATAAACTGAAAGCTTATTCTATTTAGGGCCTAAAGTTATAGTAATATAAGTTATAGGATGTTCTTCATGCATTAGTATAGCACCAATGCCCATGTTTAAGGCATCAGTCTCCACATTGAACTACTTAGAGAAGTTAGGGACTATCAAGATTGGTGCTGTAACCAAGGCTTGTTTTAAGAACTAGAAAGCATCTTGTGCCTTTATACTCCACCCAAATCCATCTTTCTCCAACAGATCATGTAAATATCTGCACATTGTTGCATAGCTTTTAATAAATTTCTATAGTAGCCAGATAGCCGTAGAAAACTCCTTAACTCTTCGAGAGAAGAGGGAGTGAGCCAATTAGCGATAATTGCTACCTTCTTAGGGCCAGTTTGCACCCCTTGAATAGAAAAAAATGCCCTAAATATTCCACTCTAATTATTAAAAAGGAGCATTTTTTCTCTTTAGCAAAAAGATGATTCATCTTCATCAATTCTAACACCATTTCTAAATCTACCCAATGATGTTCTTTATCATTGTTATACACCAGTATATCATCAAAAAAATATTTTCTAAGTAATGAATTGAAAACATGGTTCTCCATCCTTGAAAATAGGGAGGTATTAGTGAAGCCAAAAGGCATGAATAAGAATTTATAGTGTCTTGTATGAGTTTTAAAGACTATCTTAAAAATATCATCAGGGTGAACTCTTAGTTGGTGATATGGCTCTCAAGTCAAGCTTAGAAAATATTGTAGCTCTAGCTAACTCATTAATTAACTCCTTAACAACTATAATAGAAAATTTGTATTTAATGGTCTCCTATTTAACTCCCTGTAGTCTATATAAAGTGTTGTATGTGGATTAAAGGGACTAAAGCCATGAAATCCATGTGGCGTGACAAGGGTCTAAATTCCCATAAAAATGAGCTTGAGATTGAAAAATGGGCTTAGGCCTATATGGGCTTTGACCCATTGACTTGGGAATGGGCTTTAACCAATTGACTTGGGCTTGGTCAAAGGTGGAATTGTGTTGGACTTTTACTTTAATTGACTTAGGCTTGACCATGGATTTGACATCCATGGGCTTGACCTTGACTTTGATGGGTTGACCATTGACTTTGACTTTCATGGGCTGGAGCTTGAATTTGACTTTCATGGAATTGACTTTGGCTTTGAATTCCATGAAGATGGAATATAAATATAAGTGGTCTAGGTATGGAGGTCTAAGGGTATGGCAATTGAAGACATGGGCTTTGAAGGAACAAAGTTGGTGTGGGCTGATTTGGACATGCAAGTGAGAGCAGCAAAGTGGCGTGGACTTTGAAGGCTTGGTGTGGCTTTAAAGACTGAAAATGACATGGATTAAGAGCTCAATTCGTGGGTTTGGGTGGTTGGATGCTTAAGGGTCCATGGAGAATGAGTAAGAAGAATCCTAGCTTTCTAGGACTATGAAGACTCCAAGTGCATCAAGATTTCTTTTTATTTCTGATTTTTGTTAGCTTTAACAAGAGTTTTAATTTATTCAAAGTCCTATGTAGTTGGAAAATTTTGGAATGTTGTTAGCTAGTTTATCTTTAGCTTATCTTGTTAGATTTTTAAACTAAAAACTTTAAGTTAATTAGGGTTCTTCTAAGCATTATTTTAGGCGTGTTCTTTTCTTAGTCTATTTTTAGGTGATTGCTTTAGTTTAATCTCTTATATTAAGCCTTATTTAATGGGGCATAACAGTAGCTAGAATCAGTTGATGAAGTTTTAAAAAAAATCATTTCTTTGCTTTGAGTTTTTGCACAGGATTGTGTGAGGCTTTAAGTGTTTGATGCTATTTCAATTTTGGAAAGTTGAAAGGTGATCTTAGAGACCTTAAGAACTTAGGTGGTGAATCTCAATCCTAAGCCATTAATGGTTTCCAAAAGGTAAGATTATTTGGTGATTTTTGTAGAGTAATCAACACTTTGTTCTATCCAGCTATTTTGGTTAGTTTCATTCAAATCCAGTTCTGATTTGGTTGCTAGTATGATTTTCTAAGCCACAAAAAATTAGTATTTTATATGCTAATTAATAATCTTGCATGAAATATGATAACTTGGTATCATAAATTTATGGTTTAAAGCTGGAAAAAATGTTGGTGTTGTTCAAGGATAATTCGAAGCACAATTAGACTGTTTAGAGAATTATTTGTTATGTGATTATGTTGGATTTGTGTTTATGGGTATTGCTTGAATTCGTGCATATTAAATTAAAATTTAGCTTAGAATTTCGTGGGATATTAATAAGAATTCATAGTCTAAGTTTCGAATTGCATACGAGCTTGAAATCACTCCATTTGTGCAATAGAGTAATTTGGGTAAACTTGCTTATGTACATATTTTTCTTTGTTTGGTGCTTCAAATGAGAGAGTGAGTTTACACCCCTTTAGAATTAAGTTTATTTGGTTGTGTGTTAGTAGAAGAGGGGATAGTGAGGCATTTTGGAGGCATGAGTGTGCTAAAACCTTGACTGAGCCTTGCTAGGTGTTTGGGCTTAAATCATTGGTCCGAAACAACCCCAATTGACGAAATACCCACCGAGAACATTCCGTTACCATGAAGTCTACATGTTCCATCCTCCTTTCCTATGAGCACTACATGGGAAGAAAAAGGGCTTGAAATATCTCTCATAATGCCTATGTCCTGCATCTCTTAAATCAACTTCTAAATCACATCCCTTTGCTTCAAAGGCTATCTATAGGGTATGATATTTACAGGTCCCAAACCCTCTTAAAAAGGTATCATGTGTTTAAATACTACTATATAGGGAGGCAACTATGTAGGGTCTTAAAAAACACATAGAAACCTTTATTTTAATTTCTTTAAAGCCATATCCTAATTACTTTCTTTGATTAGTTGTCCTTCCTCTTTATTTTTAGCTTCAACCACTTGAAGTAAGCAAAGTTGAGTAGCATTTTCTAGCAAATTCCCTAATGGTTCTTTATTCAAAGCCTTCAATTTTGCTGGTGGAACTCCGTTTAATCCCAATTGATGGTTATTCCATTCGAATTATATCACCAACTTTTGAAAATCCCAACTAATATTGCCCAAGGTACTTAGTCCACCACCATGTCACAATTGCCCAAGGGAATTAGCATAACCTTTGTGGTAAACTTATTTCATGTCCATTTCCCACCAAATGTGTTGCACTTGTGTTTGCAAAATATGGGTTTCCCATCAGCCACTAAAACTAATTGAGGATCCATCATCTTTACTACAATGCCCAACTTCCAAGCTAGTGAAAAATCCCAAAAGTTATGTGTGCTACTCGAATCTATTAGGATATGTTGTGTTTTATCTTCCTTCACCCATCCACCACTTGAAGGAAAATGTCCTTTGATCAAGTGTAACGATTAAGTATAACATGGACAAATTTATGGAGATATATATAATCGGTTATTTTAGGTGATCATAGTGTTTTACTAGAAACCGACTATGATTTGTGAACTAATTTGATTAGTGCACGGCTAATAATAAACCGGTCATATAAGGTCACACATATAAGTATATGATTGAATTAAAATACAAAAGAGGTTAAGAAGCTAAATGGTTATGCTTATGTGAAGTATGGACTAAAGAGGTTATTTGTAACATATAGATGTTACTTATAAATAAGGAGAAGTATGAGACATAAGATGTACTACCACTTCAACATTCATACTTAGCCATATACTCCAAAAGCTCTCTTCCCTTTTCTTGGCCATCACCAACAAAAGCAATAAGGAATTGTTCCTTATTCCGTACTAGCATACGTGGTGTTTCAATCGTTGCTTGTGGACCAACACTAGAGGAGCAACATTTGGTGTTCTAAGGATCTCCATATAGAAGTGTGAATCGTTCTTCGCTTTGTGGAAAACACGCTTCAAGGGTATGGAATTCTAATCCTATAATTCGTATTGAAATGTGCATGAGATCCTGTTGTAGATGCAAGAAAATGTTTCTTGAAATTCCGCTTTACGTATCTACATTCCTACACCACTCTCATGGTATAAAAACTCTGATTTCCTAACAAAGTGCAAGGTTCCACTATTATAGCTTTGTTTTCAGAAGATTATGTAATCATTATCTTTCGGAATCTCTACAGCAGACAATTGAGGTTCTTTATATGAACACCTATGATTCCTATCATACTTTTGATCACAGTAGTAGCAGAACCCTTTAAGAGTTTTCTCAGATATTTCATTAGCAAGAATATACTTGTAAGGTTTATCATAACGTTTAGAAGTTGTAGGGCTTTAGCTTGAGAGGTAGGAAGAAGTGGGTTTTGTTAGAGTAAGATAGAAAAGGTATAGGTGCATTTTTTGTTGTAGAAGATGGAATAGAAACGTCCCAAGCGTAGGCTTGACTAGAGTAGCAAGTCTCTGTTCTTCTTGTAACCTAGCCAGCTTGATTGCTTCCGCCACGGTACCAGATTCAAGAGCCTTAACAAAATGGCTTCACAACTGGCTTCATACCTCCAATAAAACTCTCCAGCACATATTCATCTGATACACATGCATGCATGTGACTCTTTTGCATCAAGATGGATCTTAAATCTTCAAATTCGTTAATATAATTCTCCAATGATTTAAGCTGAGTTAATTTACTGAATTTTTCTACTGCATTCAACCCCTTTCCATCCTTAAACCTTGTCATCATTGAAGATTCAATAGGGGATGAAAAGGATCAAAATACTCTAGAGGGGGGGGGGGGGGGGGGGGGGGTTGGGGGTGAATAGAGTATGGTAGATTTTTGCAAATTAGGAGATCAAAGGCTTTGAAACGGTTTATAGATGCGGAACGGAATAAGATATGTTTCAAGGGCTTTGAACCGATTATCAGGATTTGATTTGTGAACGAATAAGATATATAAAGCGAATAAAGGATGTAAAAACGAATTTAAAGGGGACGATGATTTGTTACGAAGTTCGGCAATGTGCCTACGTCTCCGCCTAGGGTTTCCTACCCGTAGGATTTAACCGATATTTATTTCCTCCTTTAGAGACCTAAAGCCACCTTCGAAGATTATCACCAATCTTCAATACCGTAGCTTACCCTAGCTACACTCTAGCGTCTCAGATCCTAGAAATAAAAATCTTCTTACTTTTTCTTTCTTTTGAACCTTTGAGTATTATAAATCTACTCAAAGTATGTCTCTCTTTTCTTTTGATAATTTTCTTTTTCACACACAAAGAGACTTTCTTTTCTTTTCTCTCAATCTAAATTACAAATAAGATATGTAGTTCTAGAGAGGAAAGTATTTGATAATTCAGCAACTTGATTTGTTTCTTCGTGAATAACTCTCACTCTGTTAACTTCAACTCACTCTATTTAAAGAGTGTCTTCACAACAGATAGTCTTCAGTATCCTACCGTTGCCTTTGAATCGGGTGTTAGGATTTTGACTGACGCTTCAAAATTTGTTCCGTGATACTCGGGCTGTTACTGAAGTCTGTTTCAAAGACCTTGACTGGGTATCCGTTGCGAATTTGAACGAGTCTTTCCCTTTATGAATTTGCACGATCAATACTATTTTGAATGGGAGCAACTTCAGCAGAATTTGTTCAACTCCATGAAGTTAGGAATACTTGAAGTTCATCCTTATCTTTATTCCATTTGAATTTAAACATTCAAGAGTCCTTGAATTAACCGCTTTCTTGATTTTAGGAGACATCTTAGCATTGTTTCAGCAGTTTGAATAAAGTAGAGTCTTCGACTTTTTCTGGGCAGCAAACAAGTAATCCAAAACACAAAGCACCGAAGCAAGCAAATAATATACATACATGTTACTTATATTTTATGCATGACATATTACTTAAGTTTTGACTTTCATCACTTATATTAAATCTAAATCAAATATGTGAACATATTATCATCATCATCAAAGTGGAGTCTTCAATCTCCCCCTTGATGAAAGGCAAAACATGCATGGATGATCAGCACAGACAAAACATCAAATCACATAACATTTAAGCAGAAACAACAGTTATAAAAACAGAGAAGATAATATATCTCCCCCTTTTTGACTTTCGTCAAGGAAGGAGAATAATGTATGGATATAGGAGCAAGAGATATAAAAAGTTTAATACAACCATATCAAAAATAGTTTAGAACAGAAATTGAAATAGACATTCGTTAAAATCATGAGAGCATAAGCTTCACATCAGCCACCAAGGCGTCTAACTTATCATCAATGTGAGCACGAAGATCTGCAAGATCCCTTCGCACACAATCGAGTTCAAAGTCAACAGAGTCAAGCCTTGAGACGAACCTTGAAAGCTGAGATGGTGCTGGCTCCTTTGAAACGCCTTTGAAAGATGGAAGTCGGGACTGTTCATCGGGAGGAAGATCCTCGCGGAGTTTCCACGACCCATCAGAGGAGGCAAAAATGCCAATGCGATTAAAGGATCCATTGAAATTCTGGAGGAGGCACAGCTTTCACATCCTTCACCCACAACATCAACCTTAAAGAATTTGAAAATCAGGGGAAGAAGGTTTGCATAGGGAAGGGGATTAGCTCTCGAGGAGGAAATGGTGTGGTACATATGGGTTAGAATGGTGTTTGGGAGGTTCACATCAAAACCACTAAGAATAAGAAAAGTCATAGCAAGGCAATGGTCAGTTAAGAGCTCACGCGAGTTGGACCTGGGGACAACACAGCGAACCAATAGGGTGTTAACAACCTTGGGATCAATCTTAAGACTGCTATGGGTCAATTGCTTGGAGTTTGGGGGATTGGGAAGGACAAAGTCAGATTTTGCTTTAGCAACACATTCAAAATGAGGAGGAGAGGAGTCAGACCAGTCTTCATTTAGAACATTGAGGATAGAGGCCAGGATACCTGGGGTTAGGGTAATGGGAATGCCTTTGACCAACGTGGTCAGGGAAATGATACCATTTTCTCTTTTGGAAGTCATGTTAAGGTAGAATAAACGGGTTAACCGGGGATAGAAAATATCACCAACATTTAACATACGGACCAGAGAGGAAGCTTTAAACATAGAAATACCTTCAAGCTTGGAGGAGGTAAGTAAATCTAGGTCAGCTAATTCACAGACACAGAGCTTTCTAGACTTAAACCCGTCGGCCCAAATGCCAGCGAGTTGAAAATTCTTAAACCATGACACTGGAATGTCATCAATTGAGGAGGAAATTGACTTAGGGATAGAAGAAATTGGGGAAGGGGATAATACCTTAGGGCTGACAGGGGGAGGAATAACATCCGCAATGATAGGTGGAGAAGGGTGACGCACAATTGGAGACTCAGGGATCGGGGAAGGAGGCTCAATGGTCACCTCAGGAGCTTGAGGAGCAGGAGAGGGTACAGGAGATGGTTCCGGCGAGGGAGGGAGTTGAGGGGAAGAAGGAGGAGTGGGAGAAGCAGATGGTATGGAGTAATCCACAGAAGCCACATCCTTTTTAGAGGAGCGCCTGGGCATAGTCCGAGTCTTCTTAGGAGCAGGTTTGGGGGCAGTGGATTTCCGTTTGGGGGCCATAGGAGATTTTGAGATTTTGAGAAAATGACTGAGAAGGGAAGGAAGTACAGGCAGTGATGACTTTGGTGAAAGAGATGGAGTTTAAATAAAAAGAGGGGAGTATAGGGAAGGCAAAAGGATGAGTACAAAGTGTGAAATAGACGGTTGGGAGAAGTTTTAGAAAAATGAAACGACGGTTCAAAGTGATGATGACTGAAGCTAGGTGCAGTCTAGGTACACATCACGACAGTCAAGGAAATCAGAATCAAATTTTGAAATCAAATAAAACAGAAACGTGTAAAATGCATTTAAAT
Organism: Dysphania ambrosioides; assembly: GCA_026401315.1. Lineage (NCBI taxonomy): Eukaryota > Viridiplantae > Streptophyta > Magnoliopsida > Caryophyllales > Amaranthaceae > Dysphania > Dysphania ambrosioides. Next base: position 25,566,032 of record CM048657.1, read on the forward strand.
TAGAATGAAGAGTTTTGGAGTTTGAAAAGACTGAACAAAATTAAAAAAAGAGTAGAATAAATGAGTAATTATTTATATAATAAGTACCCATTTATGTATCCATTTGAGACATAGCACATACGTATGACCTTTAACAAAGCATATTATATAGGCAAAGGCATGCAACAAAAGTTGGGTACGTGAGAGCAATATATGAGGTATACGCATGCAATTAATTTAACTAAACATGCATGGAGACATAGAGTACGTACCATAGCTCCCCCTAAGTTGATGCACCTTTATTTAACATGCCAAGCTCAAATTGAATAAAATTAAAACGATCTTCACTCAAAGGTTTAGTGAATATGTCAGCTAGTTGAAAATCAGTAGAGATGAAAGAAATGTTAACATCACCTTTCTCAACATGATCACGTATAAAATGGTGTCGAACATCAATATGTTTGGTACGTGAATGTTACACTGGATTCTTTGTGATTGATATGGCACTTGTGTTATCACATCTTATGGGTATGCCTTTAAAGTCTAACCCAAGATCACGAAGTTGTTGGGATATCCAAATAAGTTGAGCACAGCATGCACCAGCCGCAATGTATTCGGCTTCGGCTGTAGAGAGAGCAACTGAATTTTGCTTCTTAGAATGCCAACTAATGAGAGAAGATCCTAAAAATTGGCAACAACCGAAAGTGCTTTTTCGATCAACTTTGTAACCTGCAAAATCAGCATCGGAATATCCAACAAGTTCAAAGTTACTATCCCTAGGGTACCAAAGACCAAGGTCCTTAGTCCCATTGAGATATCTTAATATTCTTTTTACCGCGCATAAGTGAGAGTCCTTGGGGTTAGCTTGAAAGCGTGCACACATACATACACTAAACATAATATCAGGTCGACTTGCAGTAAGATATAGTAGTGATCCGATCATACCTCGATATTCTTTCTGATTTACAGACTTACCATTTTCGTCTTGATCTAACAGTAAGGTAGAGCTCATTGGTGTTTTGGCTTCCTTTGATTGAGTCATATTGTATTTCTTAAGGAGATCTCGTGTATATTTTCCTTGATTTATGAAAATACCACCTTTTTCTTGTTTAACTTGAAGACCGAGAAAGAAATTCAATTCACCCATTAAGCTCATCTCAAATTCCCTACACATAATCTTAGAGAATTCCTTGCATAAAGAATCGTTAGTGGCACCAAAAAGAATATTGAAGGTTCAATGGGCACTCAAGAGGGGGGGGGGGGGGGGGGGGGTGAATTGAGTGTTAAGTAACCGTTGGTAATTTTTGCTTCTTTTTGGATTATGTGTAAGGAACCAGTTGTGCTGGTTCCCTTATGCAGCGGAATAAAACAAAGCAATAAAGAACAACACAGTCTTAACGAGGTTCAGCCAACTCTGGCCTACGTCCTCCTATTCTAAGTCCTTTATTAATCTACTCCGAAAAATAAAGATAAAGAACACTCTGCTGTTTCCCTACTCCGGGAACCAGTAAACTCCACACTCTACTCCGAATGTGCTTTAAACTTACCCTCGTAAGTTCCTAGTGTGTTTGAACTCACAAACACTCACCAAGTCTTCAACCCCTCTGTCAAAGACTTAATACAAGATCAAGAACTCTCTAATGATCTAACTCTCAAAAGTCAAATAGAGAAAACGTTAAAACACTATTATGCTCTTGTGTATCACTTAATAATTGAATTAGTGCTTTTAGCTCCCAAGGATCAAACTCTATTAAAATTGCGTGAGAGCTGTGTCTTTGATTATTCAGATCAAGATGTATTTATAGGTTAGTCGGCTAAACCCTCAAATCATGCATATAAGATATATATACGATTTTAGGATAAGTATTTATCCTAATTGATTTGATCATAAGATAAGATCAACTTAGGATAAGATACTTCCCGGTTTTTAGCTAACCAAAAACATCATCTTATCTTTTAGCTGCTTAGATATATCTTAAATCAATATATTTCGAAAAATATCCTTTTTGTAAAATCTTTGTAAAAAACCGCAGCTTGAATAATCTGTTCAGTTAACCTGGTTCCCTGACCTGGTTCCCTGAACTGAATATGTTATGAAATTTATTCCAAACCTTGTACCAAATTTCATAACGATATTTAATATACTAAAAGCACTTTATATACTCAATTATATAAGTTGTACTACGGAGCATTTACATGAAGATACTAAATAACTCTTCGAGTGTGGTCTTCCTTCATGCATTCGTTAAGTCTTGAAGGCTTCCATGAATGAACTAAATTATTGACCAAGGACCTTCCTTTAAGTTGATCGAAAGACCTTTCAAGCTTCCTATCTTAGAAATCAACTTAGATGCATAACTCATTTATCATCTAGTTGTTCCCTGTATAAAGACAAGTTAGTTCAACAAATATCTCATATAAGTAATAACTTATCTAGGGAAACAGTGTTCTATTTTAGCTGGTTCCCCAACTGTATTGAACACTTTCAAAGACCTGTTTCCCTTAGCTGTTTGTCATCATTCAAAACTATCAATCAAAACCTAAGGGACTCAACAAATTCCCCCTTTTTGATGATGACAAACATTTGAAGTTTCTGCACCTGTGAACATACTAAAAAACAAATAGTCAAAAACTTCAAGAACTCAAAACTCAATGGAACAAGTCAGTTAAGCCAACTGGTTCCCTAAACAGAAACAGAAAATAAAATAAAGTAAGTAAAAGTAAAAAGACTCAAAAATGACTTAATCTAAACTAGTAAATACTCTAGGCTTCAACTTCAACTATTTTCCCCCTTTTGGCATCATTAAAAAGATATGCAAAAGTAGCATCTTATGCATAAAGTAACGTGCTAAACCATCCAATGGCATCAACCATTATACAAATAAAGTGCTGCAAAAGAAGGTCAGAATAGTCAAAGTTAAGTCATGCCGTCAATAAAGATCATAGTTTAATACAAACCAACAAAAGTGAACGATAAAGCCCAAATCCATATCAAAACAAGTTCATGGATTGGGAGGAATAAAAACAGTCCAACAAAATCAGTTATTCAGAATATAATATAATAAAGGTAGGCTAAATGAAAAAGAGAACAGATTCAATCATCATCATCATTTTCATCATCTCCTTCCTCTTCTTCAGTGGCAGCCTCCTCAGCTGTTTCTTCCTGGTTCTCCTCCTCTTCACTGTCATCTTCCTGCTGGTCTACTTGCTGGTCCTGCTCAACTTGTTTCTTCTCATTTCCAGAACTGCCAGCAATCTGTTTCTCTAACTTGATCATCCTCATAATAAATGAAGTGGATAGACCTTCAACCAAGTTCACTAACTTGCTGAGCTGATCCCCTACATCATTTATCTTCTCTTCCTGACTCTCCAGCCTCTTAAGGATAACCTGCTGACCAGCTGGTTCCTCTACCTTCTGTTTCTTCTTGGCAGGCTTAGGAGTCTCTACTGGTTCCTCCTCCCTAAACTTCAACACCCCAGCACTTATGATCAACCCCTTTTGTTTCAGAATACCTTTGGTAAACACCATTGCAGGAGCAGTTGATCCACTAAGAGAAACATTATTCTCTTTAAGAAGCTTAGTTATGTAGGAGCCATAAGGAAGAGAGTGGTGGGATGAATTATAGCAATTCATCATATGGTTTATCAATAGAGAGGGAAGATTTGTCTTAATCCTTTTCATCAGCAAGTATATAAGCACCATTTCCATAATGCGCACAAAACCCCTACCTTGTGCTCGAGGGATAATCATCTTGTTACACACAGAGTGAAGGACCAGCATCACTGGTTCCTTCAAGCTACCAGTTTTAAACGTTCCAGCTTTCTTTGGAACTTTCCCTCCAACCACAAAATCATGCACTTCATCTGGACTGACCCCTATAAGTGTGGGCCATCCATCTCCAGAATACTCATCAAAACCATCTCTGGGTATATTCAACAACCCAGCCAGGCTTGCAACAGACACATTTACTTCAACATCATTCACAACTGAACTTAACGATCTATCCAACATTTGTTTCAAATTCACATAAAACTTTCTAACACCATCAATATTAGCATCACAGACATCAAACAAAGGCATCCAACCCTGATATTCTAACAGCTCTTTCACATCACTTAAAGCAACTTCATCAAAATAACCAACTTCTGTTTTACACCCAGCTACCACAACCCTAGAACCTAAATCAGTCATACCAACAGATGGAGATTCTACTGACATACCTCTTGCAGACTTCCGCGTTGTTCTCTTTCGTTTGGAACCAGCAGAGTCCATCGACTGTTCCTCTATTACTACTTCGCCAATCCTTTTCAGGGATGACCTGGTCACTCTGCTGCGAACCAAGGGTTCTGTAGTCCACTTTTTATGCCCAATGATCTGTAGATCATCTTCCTCACTATGAACTTCCTCCTCTTCCCTTTCTCCAACAGTGTTGAAGAATTCTTCAGTGCTTTTGGGCTGGTCCCCCTGAGATGAGACAGGTTCCTTGATGATGGAATCATCAGCCTCAGGGGTCTTGGGTAAAGGTGCATTTTTGGGAGGTGGAGGTGAGGGAGATTTAGAAGATGGAGATAGAGTTGGTGATGGGTTCTTTATGGTGGTAGGAGGTGAGTTGCTCGATGAAGTTGGAGCAGGGTTTGCTTCATTGATGGAGGCCTCCTTCAATTGAGTGGACTCACTTGCTTGAGTCTTCTCCTTTCTTTTCTTAGCTGGAGCCCTGGTTGATTTCCTACCCATTGTAGCAAATGAGTTTCACAGATTTGAGGGAGATGGGAACGAGTGAACAGTGATCAGGGTACCACTTTTGAACGAGAGAGAGAGATGAGTAGAGTGATGATGTAATGTGAAGCTGTATCAAGGTGTTTATGTGTATTTATATCAATTGCACAGACATAGGATTTCCAATAACTAGCCGGTTGAGAGTCAAAGTAAATGAGAGAAATAATTTTAGAAATTGAAAATTTAAAAATTGTAGTTATCTTTTTACAAAAGAGTCAACCGACTATAAATTAGGCAATTAGATATATTTGCCTCTTTGTAGGATAGGAATAACTGAAATAAGATAATTCTTTCCAAAAAGAAATTATCTTATAGTAATCTTCCGAAAATAAGATATTTTCGGATGACATATCAGAGCTGAACTGCTGTTTCCTCTTGCTGGTACCTGTACTGAACCAGTCATTCTATTTTCAGCATGTTTAAAAATAACTTCTCCTGTTTCTATGCAACAACAATCCACTTGGGGTTATTTACACAATATTTGCAAGTAAGCAACATAGTTATATACATAATCGATACAAAAGCATACTTATTCTAACCAATCATTGAAGGAAATAATTGAAGCCATCGCCTAAAGTCTAACTAGACCTAGAAGGACTCTTAACCTACAAAAAGACTCTCTACATAAAGGCTTTGTGAAGATATCAGCTATTTGATCTTCACTTTTACAGAACAACATCTCCACCAGTCCTTTTTCCACATTGTCTCTTAGAAAATGGTGTCTTATCTCAATGTGTTTGGTCTTGGAGTGTTGCACGGGGTTCTTTGAAATATTGATTGCACTAGTGTTATCACAAAAGATAGGAACACTTTTATACATAACACCAAAATCTTTCAGCTGGTTCCTTATCCATAGTAGCTGGGAACAGCATGAAGCTGCAGCTATATATTCTGACTCTGCTGTGGATAGGGCCACTGAATTTTGCTTCTTTGAACCCCATGATATAAGACAAGAGCCAAGGAAGTGTGCCATACCTGATGTGCTCTTTCTATCAACTAGGAAACCAGCATAATCTGCATCTGTATATCCAAGGAGATCGATGGTACTGCCTTTGGGGTACCACAAAAACAGATCTGATGTTCCCACAAGATACCTGAGTATCCTTCTAACAGCCTTCAAGTGAGATTCCTTTGGATTGCTTTGAAACCTAGCGCACAAACCAACAGAAAACACAATGTCAGGTCTACTAGCTGTTAGGTAAAGTAGAGAACCAATCATTCCTCTATAAAGCGTAGCTTCAACATTTTTTCCTTTAAGATCAGCATCCAACTTTGTGGATGTGGGAACAGGTGTATCATAAGCTTTGCTGTTCTCCATGCCAAACTTTTTCAGCAGCTCTTTTAAGTACTTTTGTTGATGGATCATTATACCATCATTTGTTTGCTTAATCTGCAAACCTAGGAAGAACCCTAGTTCTCCCATCATACTCATTTCAAATTCACTCTGCATAAGATTTGCAAATTCGTCACACAAAGTTTGATTAGTAGCACCAAATAAAATATCATCAACATAGATTTGTACTACAATCAAGTGTTTTCCCCTGGTTCTTATGAACAAGGTCTTGTCTACTGTTCCCCTCTTGTAATCATTAGCCATCAAGAAATTGGACAGTCTTTCATACCAAGCCCTTGGAGCTTGTTTCAAGCCATATAATGCTTTATCCAATTTATATACATGCTGGGGAAACAGTGCATTTTCAAAACTAGGTGGCTGCTCCACATATACTTCTTCCTTCAAATAGCCATTAAGGAAGGCAGTCTTCACATCCATCTGAAACAGCTTAAAATTCATGTGAGCAGCATAAGCAATTAAAATCCTAATAGCCTCTAGCCTAGCTACTGGTGCAAACGTCTCATCATAGTCAATTCCTTCTTGTTGATTGTACCCTTGCACCACTAGCCTTGCTTTGTTTCTGACTATAGTACCGAGGTCATCTAACTTGTTTCTAAAGACCCATCTAGTACCAATGACTGATCTTTCCTTTGGACGGGGAACCAGGTGCCAAACCTGGTTTTTCTGAAACTGATTTAACTCATCTTGCATAGCTAGTACCCAATTAGGATCAGTCAATGCCGTTTTATAGTCAGTAGGCTCTACATTAGACAGGAAAGAATAGAAAGCACAAAATTTTTGAAAGACACTTCTTCTCGTTTGAATCCCCTTATTTATATCACTAATTATTTGATCAGTGGGATGAGAGGATTGATATCTAAAACTTTTGACATTAATACTGTTTTGTGCTTCCTCATTAAGTTGGGGACAAGCATGTTCATGAATCTCTTCTCTTTCTGAAGAGCCAGAAGAATTCACATTCATGTTGTTTTCTCTATCATTACTTACCTCAGGTTCAGGGGTGGTACCTTCTTCTGTTCCCCCTGAACTCATTACCTGTCTATTATATGAGGGACCATCAGGACTTGGTTCCCCCTCATTATCTCTATTTTCTTCTCTAGGCACTTCATCATTATCATCTGGTGGAGTATTTGGTAGGCCTAGCTCTGCTTGCCCTTCATCTGAGGGACCAGTATACTGGTTCCCCGTGAAATCCATCAAACCAATTACTTCATCAGGTTGTACCTGCGCAATCTCAGACGACATGTTAAATTCATCAAAAATGACATGGACACTCTCCTCAACACAGAGAGTCCTCTTATTGAAGACTCTATATGCTTTGCTATGAGAAGAGTATCCAAGAAAGATTCCCTCATCACTTCTGGGATCAAATTTATCAAGCTGGTCCTTCCCATTATTATGCACATAACATTTACATCCAAAGACACGAAAGTATGTGATGTTAGGCTTTCGACCTTTAAGAAGTTCATAGGGAGTCTTATTTAACTTTGGTCTAATGAGACCTCTATTCAGTATATAGCAAGCAGTGTCAACAGCTTCACCCCAAAAACTCTTTGGGAGACCACTCTCAATGAGCATCGTCCTCGCCATCTCCTCAAGAGTTCTGTTCTTCCTTTCTACAACACCATTTTGTTGAGGTGTTCTAGGGGCTGAGAAGTTGTGATTAACTCCATGTTCCCTACAATAATCGATAAAGTTAGCATTATCAAATTTAGTACCATGGTCTGATCTTATCGAGACCAGCTTATGGGTGAGCTGGTTCTCCACTTGTTTCACCAATGTTACCCACTCTTCAAATGTTTCATCCTTTGTGTGTAACATCATTACCCAAGTGTACCTGGAATAATCATCGACCATAACACAGACATATCTATGACTTCTTCGACTTTGTACTCTCACGGGACCACACAAGTCAATGTGTACAAGTTCGAAGGGTCTGCTAGTACTCAAAACAGTTTTAGGCTTAAAAGAGATTTTGACCTGTTTCCCCCTTACACATTCAGAACAAACTTTATCAACTTCGTACTTAATGTTAGGAAGACCTATCACTAAGTCACGTGCTTTAAGCTTGTTTAGAAGTGTTAGACTAGCATGTCCAAACCTTTTATGCCAAATCCATTGATTATTTTCAGAAATAGCTCTCAAACAGATGGACTTGTCTTGAGGGATCTTATCTAAGAAGGTGATGTAGACATCATGCTTCCTAGTTCCCTCACATACCAGTTCTCCTGTTTGTGAGTTAACTATGTGACATAGGTTGGCTTGAAACTCAACTCTATTACCTTTGTCACATAATTGAGAGATACTCAAGAGATTATGTTGCAAGCCTTCAACATAATAAACATCATCTATTGTGTTAGAAAGTGTCTTACCAACCTTACCTAAACCAGTGATGGTTCCCTTGCTGTTATCCCCAAAGGTGACACTTCCTCCATCAAAGGCCACTAGTGAAAGGAATTGATCTTTATCCCCGGACATGTGTCTTGAGCAACCACTGTCCAAATACCAATAGGTGTCTCCCTTCACTCTAGCCTGTAAGATTGAATCAAACATTAGTTTTAGGAACCCAAGCACACTTGGGTCCCTTTTCAACAACATTTACATCATGTTTATCCTTTCTTCTCCACACATACATTATACTCTTGCTGTTCTTATTAGCACTAATTTTCTTAGCTGGACATTCATGTATCTTATGTCCATTCTTACCACAATGAAAACACACGTGCATCTCTTTAGTCATGACATACTTACCTCGCTGATATTCTATGATCCAGGTGGTTTCTCTGGGAGACCAGTTAGTCCTGGTTCTCTGTCTAGTATAACCAAGACCAAATTTTCCTTTGTTTCCTCCTGATGAAGTCAGAAGGTTCAAAGTCCTTTGTGCATTCAGTAGCTTATCCAAATGTCTATGACTGTCATGCAATTCCCTTTCTTTTGTGTCAAGTGTTTTAACTAACAACTCGTTTTTCTCTTTCAAAAACTCAAAATTACTTTCTAAAGTTGCAAGTTGTAAGTTAAGATCTAAAACCGTAGGGTCATTAGACATGTTACTAACTGCTGATTGTTTTTCACTTTTTAATTGATTAAATTCAGTATGTAACTTACAGATAGTGCTTTCATATTCATTAATCATACTGCTGACTTCAACGCTGGTTCCAGTGGGAAAGCTAGGGGACTGAGCAGCTTTAAGTGAAGCAATTTCTTTGTAAGAATTTTCTAAGTTGAAAGTCAATGTTTTAAAGGCCTTCAACGGAGAGGTTCTATTGCAAGAGTTTGCTTTACTTATGACTGTAGAGAAATCAGGGACTTCACTAGTAGTTGATAAGTCTCTGGGGAACCAGGAGATCAGATCTTCTTCACCGTCACTTGGATAGTCAAGTTCAGAAGATCTTGCCCTTTCTAGTTCTACCTTGCACTTGTCCAATTCAACTTCTAGTTCAGCATTTTGATTTTTCAAGTTATGGCAAACCATCTCTAGATGATCACAACTAGCAATAGCAATTTCACATTCATTGCGTTTTTCTTTTAGTTCTCTTTTGCCGGTTATGTAAGTTTCACCTAATTTATAACATTCATCTAATAAAGAATCTATACAAGCAAGCATATTTTCTCTATCATATTCATGCATATCTATTCTAATTTGTTCAAGGTTTACCTTATGTCTTTGTAGTACATCCTTCTTAGCCATTAAGCATTTTTTGAATGTACTGGTTCCCCCTCTGGTTCCCGGACCAGTGATGTTCTCCTTAATGTTTGTGAAGGCAGTTAGGCAAACATCTGAACTAGTTGTATCTTCTTCTTCATCAGATCCTGAGTCAGATTCTCCCCACATAGATGCTATCATGGCATTCTTGAAAGCCCTCTTATCTCCAGATTGAGATTGCTTGTCCTTCCATTTTGGACAATCACGAATGATGTGTCCTTTCTCACCACACTTGAAGCAACCTGAAGATGAAGACGAGTTAGATTTTTTAGTGTTTTTGAAATTCCTACCTTTGAAATTCCTCTTTTGATCACGAAGAGATCTTTCAAATCTTTTTGCAATCAGGCTGATCTCATCTTCTTCTTCCTCTATTGTTCCCTTCAGTGCCATGCCTCTGGCTGGTTCCTTCTCAGACTTAGAGTCGATCAGCATCTCATGGGTCATAAGGGAACCAATCAGCTGTTCCAAGGACAGGGTAGACAGATCCTTTGCTTCATATACTGCTGTTACCTTAGCTGTCCATGTATCTGTTAAACTACGCAAAATTTTTCTCACAAGATCCTCATCAGAAAATATTTTACCAAGTGATCTAAGATCATTAACAATAGTCATAAACCTACGAAAGCAATCATTGATTTTTTCATTTTTATTCATAGCAAACAATTCGTATTTAGACATGATTAAATCAATTTTAGACCGTTTTACTTCACTGGTTCCCTCAAACGTAAGTTCAAGGGTGTCCCATATCTCCTTAGCACTACTGCAACCAGAGATACGATTTGTTTCGTTCTCACCTATTGCTTGTTGTAGAATTGACATTGCCTTAGCATTTTTCTCCAGCAGCTTGTAATCAGCAGTGACTAATTCGATATCCTTCTTGGGAACCTGTTTCCCATCAGCTTCTGTCTTGAGAATGATATTAGGACCATTTTTAACTACGAGCCAGCATTCATAATCAATACCCATGATAACATTCTGGATCCTATTCTTCCACCAGGCATAATTATTTCCATTAAACTTTGGTGTCTTGTTGTCATAACCGATTGCACTTAATTCTTGAGTACTCATTCTTAACTCCTCTAGATGTTACTCTTTCGAGAAGCTTAGGCTCTGATACCAATTGAAGGTTCAATGGGCACTCAAGAGGGGGGGGGGGGGTGAATTGAGTGTTAAGTAACCGTTGGCAATTTTTGCTTCTTTTCGGATTATGTGTAAGGAACCAGTTGTGCTGGTTCCCTTATGCAGCGGAATAAAACAAAGCAATAAAGAACAACACAGTCTTAACGAGGTTCAGCCAACTCTGGCCTACGTCCTCCTATTCTAAGTCCTTTATTAATCTACTCCGAAAAATAAAGATAAAGAACACTCTGCTGTTTCCCTACTCCGGGAACCAGTAAACTCCACACTCTACTCCGAATGTGCTTTAAACTTACCCTCGTAAGTTCCTAGTGTGTTTGAACTCACAAACACTCACCAAGTCTTTAACCCCTCTGTCAAAGACTTAATACAAGATCAAGAACTCTCTAATGATCTAACTCTCAAAAGTCAAATAGAGAAAACGTTAAAACACTATTATGCTCTTGTGTATCACTTAATAATTGAATTAGTGCTTTTAGCTCCCAAGGATCAAACTCTATTAAAATTGCGTGAGAGCTGTGTCTTTGATTATTCAGATCAAGATGTATTTATAGGTTAGTCGGCTAAACCCTCAAATCATGCATATAAGATATATATACGATTTTAGGATAAGTATTTATCCTAATTGATTTGATCATAAGATAAGATCAACTTAGGATAAGATACTTCCCGGTTTTTAGCTAACCAAAAACATCATCTTATCTTTTAGCTGCTTAGATATATCTTAAATCAATATATTTCGGAAAATATCCTTTTTGTAAAATCTTTGTAAAAAACCGCAGCTTGAATAATCTGTTCAGTTAACCTGGTTCCCTGACCTGGTTCCCTGAACTGAATATGTTATGAAATTTGCTCCAAACCTTGTACCAAATTTCATAACGATATTTAATATACTAAAAGCACTTTATATACTCAATTATATAAGTTGTACTACGGAGCATTTACATGAAGATCCTAAATAACTCTTTGAGTGTGGTCTTCCTTCATGCATTCGTTAAGTCTTGAAGGCTTCCATGAATGAACTAAATTATTGACCAAGGACCTTCCTTTAAGTTGATCGAAAGACCTTTCAAGCTTCCAATCTTAGAAATCAACTTAGATGCATAACTCATTTATCATCTAGTTGTTCCCTGTATAAAGACAAGTTAGTTCAACAAATATCTCATATAAGTAATAACTTATCTAGGGAAACAGTGTTCTATTTTAGCTGGTTCCCCAACTGTATTGAACACTTTCAAAGACCTGTTTCCCTTAGTTGTTTGTCATCATTCAAAACTATCAATCAAAACCTAAGGGACTCAACAAATATCATCAACATAGACTTGAACGATTAAAATATCCTTGCCTTTGGTTTTCACAAATAGAGTCTTGTCAATTAAACCTCGTTTAAAATCATTTTCCAATAGATATTTTGATAGACGCTCGTACCATGCCCTTGGAGCTTGTTTAAGGCCATAGAGAGCTTTATCAAGTTTAAAAACATGGTTTGGAAAATTTTCATTTTCAAAACCGGGAGGTTGAGCAACATATACCTCTTCTTGTAAATAACCATTTAGGAATGCACATTTTACATCCATTTGGAAGAGCTTGATGCGCATGAATGATGCAAAAGCAAGTAACATTCGAATGGCCTCCATTCTTGCTACGAGAGCAAACGTCTCTTCATAATCAATGCCTTCTTCTTGATTGTAACCTTGTGCTACTAGACGTGCTTTATTTCTAACAATTTTCCTGTTTTCATCAAGCTTATTTCTGAACACCCATCGAGTTCCTATGATTGAATGATCTCTGGGGCGAGGAACAAGTGTCCAGACTTTATTCCTTTCGAACTCATTTAGTTCGCTTTGCATAGCTACATCCAATCAGGTTCTTGAAGAGCTTCATTAATAGTCTTTGGTTCTACAAGAGAAACAAACGCGTGAAATGCACAAAGATTTTTAGCACTAGAGCGAGTTTGAATACCAGACTTTGGATCTAAGATGATATTGTCAATTGGGTGAGATGTTTGAACTTTCGTCTCATCATCAAAGGGGTAGAAGCTGATTGCTGAAGTACTCCTTCAAGGCCTGGAGAAGGTTCTGAGGATCCTGAAGGACCTTCCATTCTATGTTCTAGGTCTTGAGATAATGTTTCAGGATGCTGAGAGTGCACTTCAGGTCTTTGAGACGGTTCTTCAGTTTCTTTATCTGATTCGTCCACATTCTTAATTGGTTCTTGCATATTTCGGACGGTCTGTGACACACCTTCATCAGATGAGCTTTCATCTTCATCAGATAAAAAGTCTTCATGGTTATTCAGCTTTAGACCTGTAAAAATATCACTCAAGGTACCATTCTCGGATTCATCAAAGATCACGTGTATACTTTCTTCAACAACTTTGGTACGTTTATTAAAAACTCTATATGCTTTAGATTTCAAAGAGTAACCCAATAAAATTGCTTCATCACTACGAGCATCAAAATTCCCTAGGTTATCTTTGCCATTATTATGAACAAAGCAAGTACAGCCAAAGGGTTTGAAATACGAAATGTTAGGCTTTTTACCTTTGAAAAGCTCATAAGGGGTTTTCTTCAAAATTGGTCTTATGAGACAACGATTTAGAATGTAATTGGCTGTATTTACAGCTTCAGCCCAAAAATGTTTTGGTAAACCATTTTCTAAAAGCATAGTCCTAGACATGTCCTCAAGAGTTCGGTTCTTGCGTTCCACAACTCCATTTTGTTGAGGTGTCCTAGGAGCCGAAAAATTATGAGAAATACCGTATTTTTCACAAAATTTGTTGAAGAGTAGTCGATCAAACTCTCTACCATGGTCACTTCTCACAGCGACAATAGGTAGGTTTTTCATGGTTTGTAATTCTTTGCAAATCTTGGAAAATTCCTGTAACGCTTCAGATTTTTCACGTAAAAATGAAACCCAAGTGAATCTAGAAAAATCATCAACAACAACAAGGATGTACTGTTTTCCTTTGGGAGATTTGACGCGCATAGGACCGCATAAATCAATATGAAGAAGTTCTATAGGGCGAGAGGTACTTACAACCTTTTTTGCTTTGAAGGAACCTTTAGTTTGCTTACCTCTTGCGCAAGCTTTGCACATCTCAAAGTCTTTGAAGTCCATTTTAGGAAGTCCACGTACCAGATCTTTTGAGACGAGTTTCTTCATTTTATGAACATTAATGTGACCTAAACGTCTATGCCAAAGCTTTGAATCGACAGTTGAGGCTTTAAGACATTTTAGGCTAGCACTCGAAATTTGATTAGTATTAAAAGCATAGACATTATTACAACGTGGAGCACTAAGAATGACTTTACCGTTTTCCTTGCACAGGACTTCACATTTATCTTTGTCAAAAATAACTTTATTACCTTTATCGCATAATTGAGATATGCTAAGTAAGTTGTATTTCAGACCTTCAACAAGGTATACGTCGTCTATGGAATTTGATTCGAATTCCCCAATCTTTCCAATGCCAATAATTCTGCACTTTCCTTTATCACCAAGAGTTATTGTCCCTGTAGTTTGTTCTTTGATAATTGAGAATAGCGAAGATTTTCCACTCATGTGCCGAGAACAACCGCTATCAAGAATCCACTTATGATCTTTGTTTTTGGTGATTTCCTACACAATAAAAAGACATCAAACCTTTCTAGACCAATTTATAAATTTGGTTTCATATTCGGGATCGACCATATTAGGTGGTCTTGTCCCTTTTTGAACCCATATTTGCTTTATTTGGTCTCGAAAATATATTGGAAAAGAGTTCTTAATAATTTGAGGATCATTCCTTCTAAAAGGACATGTTAATTTGGTATGACCCTTTTTACAACAATAGAAACACGTAGGTGTCCTCCAAGTATCCTTTGCTTTGACAAAAATGGTCGAGTTTTTCTTTGGAAAGTTTTTATTAAATCCAAGACCACTTTTGTTTAAGGAGGCTTTATGAACACCCAACAACTTATTTAGAGTTGCTTCCGAATGAGTAAAGTTTACCAAGGTTTTATGCTGTTCTTTACACTTCTCAGCCAGAACCTTTTTCTCCTTCTCTAAGTTATTATTGCAATAACTCAAAGAGGCGAGCTTTCTTTTTAAAACAGTGTTTTCAGTTTTTAAGGCTTTGACCTGAGTTTCAAAGGATAACTCCGTGGCCTTGGCTTTGTTTTCAAAAGCTGACTGAGTAGCTTTGAGATCACATAATTCCTTGGAGAGATTTTTCGAGATACTTACCTGTTTGTTAAGTCTCTCCTTGAGAATTTTTGAGTCAAGAATCAAGCTTTCCTCATTCATTATCATGCTTTGCAAAAATTCAGAGAGAACATTGGTAGGACTTGAGATTAAATTTTTTACAATTACCTTAAGATGTTCTCCTTTTTCGCTTTCTTCATGATTAGCCATTAAGCATAGGTTTGCATGTTCTTCCTCTTCATCACTTGATTCTGAGTCACTCCATGAAGCTACCATAGCCTTCTTTTTAAATTCCCTCTTAGGATATGCCTTTTTCTTTCGTTGAGGGCATTCTTTAACAAGATGGTCTGTTTCACCACACTCATAACAAGTTAGTGTATTAATTTTATTCATTGAGTTAGATGACTTACCTTTATATTTATTAGGACGATAGTTGTCTCTTCCTCTTGGGAATTGCTTCTTCATTTTTAATATTTTTGCTAGACTTCGAGCAATAAGCGCAAAAGGGTCTTCATCATCCTCATCATCATCGCTTTCGTCATCTTCATTTGAGACTTCTTCCTTCTTAGCTTTAAGTGCTAGGTTCTTTGTTGATGAAGCTATCTCTCCATCTTCTTCATTTAGGGACATTTCGTGGGTGATTAATTTTCCAAGAAGATCATCCAATGGCAGAGTTCTCAAGTCTTGTGCTTCTTCTATTGCCGTTACTTTAGGACCCCACTTTGCTTTGGGAAGACATCGAAGGATTTTTCTAACTTTTTCTTCATTTGTAAATGATTTTCCAAGAGAATCCAGGTTGTTTACTATTTGGGTGAATCTTGTAAACATCTCCTTTACATTCTCACTATTCGTCATTTTGAACAATTCATATTGTCGGAGATATATACTTATCTTTGTTTCCTTCACTTGACTGGTTGCTTCGTAAGTCACCACTAGCTTGTCCCATATTTCCTTTGCACTTCTACAAGAGGAGACTCTATTGAACTCATTTGCATCCAGACCGCAATAGAGCAGATTCATGGCACGATAGTTTTTTGCAATGCTCTCCAAGTCGGTTTGAGTGAAGTCACCATCTTCCTTGGGGATTGGAATGCCATTATCATCATTCTTCATGGGCACCTTAGGACCTTTCTTTATGATGTCCCATAATTCAATATCTTGGTCTATGAGGAACATTTGCATTAAGGAGCGCCAATGAGCAAAGTTATTCCCACAAAACAATGGAGGACGATTAGAGGAGCGTCCTTGGGCAAAACCACCATCGCCTATCGAATTCATGATGCCTCACAGATGTTTAAATCTTTGAAAGGTGAGTAAGGCTCTGATACCAATTGAAGATTCAATAGGGGATGAAAAGGATCAAAATACTCTAGGGGGGGGGGGGTGAATAGAGTATGGTAGATTTTCGCAAATTAGGAGATCAAAGGCTTTGAAACGGTTTATAGATGCGGAACGGAATAAGATATGTTTCAAGGGCTTTGAACCGATTATCAGGATTTGATTTGTGAACGAATAAGATATATAAAGCGAATAAAGGATGTAAAAACGAATTTAAAGGGGACGATGATTTGTTACGAAGTTCGGCAATGTGCCTACGTCTCCGCCTAGGGTTTCCTACCCGTAGGATTTAACCGATCTTTATTTCCTCCTTTAGAGACCTAAAGCCACCTTCAAAGATTATCACCCAATCTTCAATACCGTAGCTTACCCTAGCTACACTCTAGCGTCTCAGATCCTAGAAATAAAAATCTTCTTACTTTTTCTTTCTTTTGAACCTTTGAGTATTATAAATCTACTCAAAGTATGTCTCTCTTTTCTTTTGATAATTTTCTTTTTCACACACAAAGAGACTTTCTTTTCTTTTCTCTCAATCTAAATTACAAATAAGATATGTAGTTCTAGAGAGGAAAGTATTTGATAATTCAGCAACTTGATTTGTTTCTTCGTGAATAACTCTCACTATGTTAACTTCAACTCACTCTATTTAAAGAGTGTCTTCACAACAGATAGTCTTCAGTATCCTGCCGTTGCCTTTGAATCGGGTGTTAGGATTTTGACTGACGCTTCAAAATTTGTTCCGTGATACTCGGGCTGTTATTGAAGTCTGTTTCAAAGACCTTGACTGGGTATCCATTGCGAATTTGAACGAGTCTTTCCCTTTATGAATTTGCACGATCAATACTATTTTGAATGGGAGCAACTTCAGCAGAATTTGTTCAACTCCATGAAGTTAGGAATACTTGAAGTTCATCCTTATCTTTATTCCATTTGAATTTAAACATTCAAGAGTCCTTGAATTAACCGCTTCCTTGATTTTAGGAGACATCTTAGCATTGTTTCAGCAGTTTGAATAAAGTAGAGTCTTCGACTTTATCTGGGCAGCAAACAAGTAATCCAAAACACAAAGCACCGAAGCAAGCAAATAATATACATACATGTTACTTATATTTTATGCATGACATATTACTTAAGTTTTGACTTTCATCACTTATATTAAATCTAAATCAAATATGTGAACATATTATCATCATCATCAAGGTGGAGTCTTCAATCTCATCTATGATGAAATCATCCCATTCTACATGTCTTCTAACAACAAGATAGCTTGATACCCAATTTTCAACCTTATTAATCTTATGTAAGGATGCCATGTTTACTCTAGAATCACCGGTAATCTTACACAAAGCATAGTATCTACTACACGTCTTGATCCAGTTTCAAGCATTCGTTCCATCAAATATGGGGAATTGAAGATTATGAGTAATACCCTGAGGACGTACTGGGTTGGCGCCATTCAACTATTGGCACCACGTATTTTGCTTTGTTACAAATGATAAAAGAGCTTCAGTCTTGTGGAATTGGTTTGGCAGAGTTAGGGAATGATGCAGAGAAGAGTAGAGAGAAGCAGAGAATAGAAGAACTGAAGAGAAAACAACAAAAGTAGAAGAAAGAAGTTGTATTGTAGTTACATCTTATTGACATTAAAACTAAAGTTTGCTGTGGATGCTATAACAGAATTCTTAATGATATAACAGAATCTAAAAAGATTTATAAAAAGCTATATACAAATAATTTGTCTCCTTAACACATTACTAAGCGAGATAACCCTCCAATTGATACCAATTTTTATCCCCTTCAAACGTGCAAGTGATTCTTTGAATATCTATGCTTTACCAACAATGACCAGTTTTGTGGAGGGCGATTATCTTTGATGAATTCCAAACTTCATTGGGTATATCTTTGTATTCATTTAGCCTCTTGATCAACTTAAACGATTAGATGAACAACATATTAAAGGGGACACAAACGTTTGTTCAAGTTATTGACTACACTAGTTAGGTAATCTAAAATATAGTGGTATTACTATACAAACTTTTTCATCAATACCACTGTGGTACTATCGATAATTATCCTAAAAATTTTCTCATCATTGTAAATTAAGATTGTATTCAAAGTATAGAAAAAATATATATATATATATATATATCATTCTAAATTTAATTAAGTAATATGATATTTCATATATTTTTTTTATAGGTTTGTATTCTATTGATAGATATAATATAAATTAGAATTTTTTTCTCTTGAAATATGAACGTCATATAGTAAGTTATACGTGGTTGAGTGACTCATGCTCCATAAAAATGAGCTTTTTCTTTTGCACCATAAATAGACAAAAAAAACATCTAATGAATAAGAGGCCTGAGATGAAATTATCTTCTGTTTCCTTACTTAGGCTCTAGATATATTAAGTTTAACAAAAATAAGATAAATTTTGCAAAAATAAAAATAACTTTAGCTAATCAATAAAATTGTGTCTAGATAAATAACTAGTTTAGAAAAATAATGTTAAGTTTACCTCAAAAATAAAATAAATTTAATATAATCAAATTAAAAAGAACATAGCCTAAATGAGATTAAAACAATATTCATGGACAATGCTCTTAACAAACTCTAGTATACTTGGCTCTATGGGTATAGGGTACGGTAAGCTCTCTCCGTGCAGGCTTGCACACCCATCTCGACCCCATCTAAATGAATAAATGACTATTAACTACTATATTTGTCCCTATTTGTTTGTTGCATTTGAATTTTTATGGTTTTTAATACATAACTTATGACGTTTTTTTAATCCTAATTTGTAAAATAAAAATTTATGAAAACTCGATATTCTAAAATTTTACATTGGTATGCACCCAACAAGATCTCACTTATATCATGTATTATAAAATTAAAATTTATGATCAAAATTTTTAAATTTTAACTCCAAAAAGAAAAACATAGCAAATAAATAGTACTTCCTCTATTCCTTTTTTCTTTCCCATTTGAAATCAGGGAAGAAACTACGATAATATTAAATATCATTAAGTTTTTATATTATATTTTGAATTAATCTAAAAGTAATAATAGATTCTATTAAAAATTGATGTAAATGGATTGATCATTAAATAATTAGTGGAATTTTAAAAGTCTATGACATTAAATAATTAAAAAATCAATCAATGGACTACATATCATATAGATAGTAATCTCAATCGAAATTTTTACTCAATCAAAATATTAAGCTAAAATATAAATATTTCAAATAAAAACAACATTTTAAAAGGAAATCGTCGGTTGGGAGTGATCTTCCTCATTCTCCTCATCTTCCTCCCTTGCGTTCTGGTCCTCCTCCCCTATTTCCCAGTCTTTCGCTTCTCCTTGCGCCATTAAGACACTCAACTCCTTTCTGCTACATCTATGATTAAAGCTCCACTTTCCATCACACCTGAAGCACAAACCCTTGGCCCTCTTCTCTTGAATCTCCCGCTCACTTAGTCTTTGAACTTCACCTGATTTTCCAGGAGTGTTTCCCGAACTCCGGTAATTGTTAACCGAAGAGGATGAGTTAGACAGAGATCTATTTACCGTTGAGAGGGGAGCTGCTCTTTAGTAAGAGAGGGGTGAGTTGAAAACTATTGGGAGAAGGGTATATGATGGCTTACTGAACTTAGACCCTGATTTCATGTCACAGGAGGCCTAAGACCCCATTGAGTAGTTAGGCCCAATTTTAGTTTATGTTCTATTTTCAGTGCTAACTCCTTTGCCACATCTAAACTATTAGGATCGAGCAACCTCATCTTTGCTCTAATATCTTCCTTAAGGCCAATGATGTATTGCCCTTTTGTGATCTCCTCAGTCAACCCTTCTAGTGGCGCCACCAGCTCGATAAACCGCCGCGTATAGTCTTCTACCGACCCTTCTTGCTTGTGGTCTAGCCATTGTTCATGGAGAGGCCCAGTGGATGTTGCCCTAAACTTGCGGAGCAATAACATTTTCAAATCCTCCCAGCTCCTCAGGATACACCATCTATGCATCCACTGATACTAGAATAAAGCCTCCCCCTCTAACGAGACTACTTCCGCCTCCAACTTCTCTTCCCCACTCATCCTATAAAATTCAAAATACCTCTCTGCCCTCAAGATCCACCCATAAGATTGCTACCCTCAAACAGAGGTAACTCTAGTTTCTTAAACCTCCAATTGCCTCCTTGTATTCCAACGTCACCACCTCCTATTCTACTCCCCTGTTGAAACGAGTTAGGGTCCTCCTCGTTTTCTGGTTCAAGTGAGGGGCTTGGATTTTTTTCTAGTTTTTTCCATAGCTCCTTATGTTCAATCCTCAAATGCTTGATCATCTCTTCTCGTTCAACCCAGTTCCTGTCCATTCTCTCTATTCTCTCCATAATCTTCGCCATTTGTTCCATCATTTTTGCTTGCATGGTCTCTGTGTCACTCTCAAGCTGGTCCATCCTCTAGGAGTGAGTCGGTGGCATGGTTCATAGTGTGTGGTTTTTTTTAATACTGACTATCGGAATAACCATAGTTTGTGAATGCATAGATGTTTGGAATACCCTCAAGGCATAAGAAAGAAAAGAAAAGAAAAGATCCACTCATAATTTTATCTCCGAGGCGGCAGTAACGAGATTGGGAATTGACGTGAAAAACACCCCAACCTTTGGTGTGTCATTGGGCATGGGAGAAGATGATCAGGGGAAAGGAGTATGCAGAAGTGTCACTCTTTAGTTACTTGGCCTCTCAATCGTGGAATATTTCCTTCCTCTTATGCTGGGCAATGCTGATCTTATTATGGGAATACACTGGCTTGAAAAATTGGGCACGATGAGTACGAACTGGAAAACGCAAACTATCAAATTTATGGTAGGAGGGAGGAAGGTTACATTGCAGGGGGAGCCTTCCCTAGGGCGCTATTTGCAATGATACGTACGTTGCGTAAATAAGGACATGGGTACTTAATTAAGATCAACCGTATAGATGGGACTGAAGTAGTGGAATAAAGGGTGCCTAGTTTCCTAAAGGAGGTACTCTGTAATTATGAAGATGTATTTGAGTTACCCCCAGGGGTTCCACCTCTGAGGGGGCATGAGCACCCTATAGGGATGAAGGAGGGGAGCATTCCTATTAGTGTTCGCCCCTATCGGTATCCTCAAGCTCAGAAAGACGAGATCGAACGTCTTGTTCATGACATGCTTCATGCTATCATAATACAGGTATCAACTAGCCCGTACTCAAGCCCTGTTTTATTAGTATGGAAAAAAGACGGCTCTTGGAGATTATGTATTGATTATAGAGCTTTGAATAAAGCAACAGTGCCGGATAAATTTCCGATACCTGTCATAGATGAGCTTCTAGATGAGTTGAGGGGTGCTATGGTTTTCTCTAAGCTTGACCTGAAGTCAGGCTATCATCAGATACAAATGAAGCAAGAGGACATACCCAAAACCGCATTTCGTACTCATGAAGGGCACTACAAATTTTTAGTTATGCCCTTTAGGCTTATGAATGCTCCTGCTACTTTTCAAGCATTGATGAACGACGTATTTGAGCCCTACCTCCAACGATTCGTTCTTGTTTTTTATGATATTTTGATAAATAGTAAGACTAAGCAGGACCATAAACATCATGTTGCAATAGTATTGGAGACTCTCGCCTATCATTCCTTATTCGCAAATAGAAAGAAGTGCGAGTTTGAAAAGACTGAAATTGCATATTTGGGCCATATTATATCTAATGAGGGGGTTTCATAGGATGGTGAAAAGGTGCGATCTATGTTGTAGTGGCCCCTTCCTCAAAACCTTGAGGAGCTAAGGGGTTTTTTGGGACTTACCGGATATTATAGAAAATACATTGCCGGCTACGCAACCATTACATCCCCTCTTACTGAACAATTAAAGAAAGACAGCTTTGGATGGACTCCACAAGCTACACGAGCCTTTAATCACTTAAAGGAAGTAATGATAAAAGTCCCGGTGTTAGCTTTGCCCGATTTCCACGAGTTATTTGTGTTAGAGATAGATGCTAGTGGATTTGGTATCGGTGCGGTCCTGTTCCAACGTGAACATCCTATAGCATTTTTCAACAGGTTACTTGGGGTAAGGGCCAGGGCAAGATCTATATATGAAAAGGAGTTGATGGCAATTGTCATGGCTGACCAAAAGTGGCGGCATTACTTGTTAGAGAGATGTTTCCTCATTCGAATTGGTCAACAAATTAAAGCCTACGGTTCTTAATGCAACAGAGAGAAGTGGGGCTAGAATATCAGTGATATGTCAGTAAACTCTTAGGGTATGACTTTGACATTTGTTACAAACCAGGGGCTTTGAATAGAGCCGATGCTCTTTCAAGATAGTGCGTTGATCAAGTGGAATTAACATCCTTAGTGAGTAGCAGAGGCCTAGCATGGGATCAGATCAGAAGGAGTATTGATCGGGACCCTTTTATCACCAAATTAAAGGAAGATGCTCACGCTCAGCTTCCCTACCACGGGGATATTTGGTAGACCATGACATTCTTCGTTTCAAATGATGGGTGGTCCTGCCGTCCTCTTCCCCCATTGTCAAAATTCTCCTTCAAGAATATCATAATTATCCCATAGGAGGTCACTTGGGTGACTTCAAGACTTATAAAAGGCTAGCCACTGACTGGTTTTGGGTGGGCATGAGGAAGGCTATTACTAAATATATCCAGGAATGTATCATATGCCAGCAGCAAAAGTACCTCACTTTATCCCCAGTAGGGTTATTACAACCCCTACAGAGACCAGAGCAGATTTGGTAAGAAATCTCCATGGACTTCATTGAATAATTACCTAAGTCGATGGGGTTGAATATGGTCATGGTAGTTGTGAATAGGCTATCCAAATACGCTTATTTCTTTGGAATGAAACACCCTTATATTGCACAATCAGTAGCATCCCTGTTCATTAGAGAGATAGTCAGACTCCATGGGTTCCCTATCTCAATTGTCTTGGATAGAGATCGGGTTTTTATTAGTATATTCTGGTCGGAACTTTTCAGTCTTCAACAAACACAACTTCAAAAAAGTACAGCGTACCACCCCCAGACTGATGGCTAGACGGAAGTGATTATTAGAGGCCTCAAAACTTATCTAAGATGTTTCATTAATGGGGCACCGAAATCATGGGCTTAGTGGCTGCCTTAGGCAGAATTATGTTATAATACAGCCACTCATACATCTCAAGGGTGCTTCCCATTCCAAGCTGTGTATGGCAGACAACCGCCTACATTATATAGATATGAATGAGGCAGTACTGGAGTCCAGACCCTAGAAGATCAGTTGTTGGAGAGGGACATCATGCTTGATGAATTGAAGGCCCATCTCCTACGTGCCCAGTAGAGGATGGCTACACAGGCTAACAAGCATCGGAGGGACGTGCATTACCAGGTGGGAGACTTTGTTTACCTCAAACTCCAACCGCATCGACAACAGTCCTTGGCCAGGAGACCTTTTGAGAAACTACCTCCTCGGTACTTTGGACCCTTTGAGATAATCCAAAAGGTGGGAGAGGTGGCCTATAAGTTAGCCCTGCCTGACACTGCGAGAATCCATCCCATTTTCTATGTTTCTCAACTGAAGCCAGCAATTGGGTCCTTTCCGGCTAATCCGACCATACCAACATTGTTAAGTACTGAGTTAGTTCTCGAAGTTGAACCAGATTACATTATGTCTGCTAGAAATAGGAGTGGCAATGGTGTCTCTACTTTAGAAGTACTGGTAAAATGGAAAGGGTTAGAGGAATTTGAAGCTACTTGGGAGGACTTCACTGCAATAGACCTTTGCTTTCCTTTTTTTCACCTTGAGGACAAGGTGAGACTATTGGGGGAGGGTATTGATAGGGCTCACATGCGTGGCAGGCCTCCAATAACTATAACTTACAAAAGAAGGAAGCAGGATAAACAAGGCAAGCACAACAACAAACAACAACAGAATTCGGTTAATGAGGCAAAGAACAATAATTGTAATTAGTTACATTGTAATTAGTTACAGAGAAGAATATATTAATAAATGTAATAGGGGAATCATACAAAAGCAGTTATAGTTTGTTAGAGGAAGGAAGTATAAAAATAGGGAGCATGTACTAAAAAAGGCACGAAAAGAAATATACAAGTTATTCCTAGGAGAATTCCTACTTCTCGAACTGTAGGCACACTCTTTCCCATTTTCTATTTTTTTTCTTTCTTGCTTCACCACCTTGTATTACTGTTTCCTCAGCCGTGAGTGCTATCAGACTGATAAGCAGATCTAAAGTTATCATATTATTCATATCATCCTCTTAACTGTCCAAGATTTTGTCACAACTATATTTTGATACTTGGAATTAGGTACATTCCTCTGCTATCTATGTAAAATCTTGATACAGTCAAGGGTATACTATATATGAATGATAGTGATAGTTACTCATTGATATGAGTGGATTCAGTCAAATAAAAGGTAAGTGTCTTGTGTAACTCACGTCAGAAGAAATAAGGAAATCAATAACTTGACAGTATCGATCCACTCTTTGATAGAAACGATCATTTTGATTTTTGTCTTGATTCTCTAGTGGCGCTGTTTTTATTATCATTTGTTTTTCTGACACTGGCATTCTTGATAAGCAGGTAGATCACCAGACATTTTTGCTGAAACATTTTATCCATCATTCTTATTTCATATAACCTGGAATTTTTCTTGTCCAAGTTCTCTTCCTGTAGGAATCCCTCTTTTGAGTTTCATATTCGTGATGGAAATTGGTGAGGATTGGGATTGTGCTCCATTAATAAAGAAAAGAGAGGGGGAGTGAAGAAGTAGAAATTTTCAAGTGCTAAGCTATTTGATTTGGATTAAAGGTCTTGAGGATAAATAATATCATTCCAAACCCTTGATCTTCTTCTTCTTGTTCTTGTCCTAGAAGAATCTTGTCTGTTTGTCAAATTTTCAAATGTTCCACTCTCTTTAGATCTCCTTCACACTGTGTTCTTAGGCTCTCAGCAATCTTATCATATTATCTTGTCTCATCTTCTCACTTAATGTTATTTTCATTTATGTTTGGCTTTCTACCTTATTCTGTTAGTTAATTGGCAGTTGCTCAGAAATCAAAATGAACTCTTATCTGTGAGCCCAATATATTACACTTCTTGTAGGAGAGCTTTCATCTCACTAGGTGTTGTCTTATTGTCATGTCCCTCCTTTTGTCTTGTAATGGATGTAAAACCATAATCTTTGAGTTAAAAGTGATGAAACTTTCTGTGACCAGAACTACATACAAGGCTTCAATTGTGGCCAAGCTGAACCCCTATGTTATATTTTTGGCTGAGAATAAAAGTCATGGTGGATCTCAATAAGAGGACTGATAAATCACTCTTTGGTATTGGATAATACATTATAGATGGTGTCATGGTGAATCTCCATAAGAAGAATATAAATCAGTCTTTAGTATTGGACAATACATTCTAGATGGTGTCATGGTGTATCTCAATAAGAGGACTGATAAATCACTCTTTAGTAATGGACAATACATTTTAGATGGCATATTTTTTAAAATTAAAAACACTTGAGACATAATCTAAGAATTCAATTGAGAGGGGTCAAGAATCTCTTACATCTATAATAAGTTATATTTCCATATAGTCCTCCTATCAAGGGGTGTGACTTGTATGAGTTTTAAAAAGTGAAAGTTAGAATTGATAATTTACCACCTGTCTTGTAGTTGTGATAGGACTAAGTTTGGCTACTATGAGGATGCAAGGAACGAGTAGAGGCCTCTAGTGGTAGTCACGTATGCAAGGCACAAGAGGTTCAGCAAAGGGAATATTTTATGGGAGAGTTTGTTAGGTGGTCCTGCTATCTAGTAAGCATTAAATAAATATAATTATGTTAGGAAGTTGGAAGTGTGTGCGTGGGGAAAATTGTATTTAAGCTGAGATCATAGAATGAGAGAGGATATGAAAAAGAATATTATTGTAATACATTAGAGTGCTCCATCTACTCGAAAGAGGGATTGGAAGTAACAGAATATCAATATATACAATACAATACACCATATTACTCTTGATCTCTTCCATTGTGTCTGTTCTTGCACTGTAATTCTTGAACACCCAACTCTGATCTCTAGCAGCTTGGTATCAGAGTAGTCTGTCCGGGGAGGAGACGATGGCGCCGGGGACGAATGCACAACGGATTGAGGTAGTGGAGGCGAAGATATCCTTATTGGCTTTGAAGATTTCCCAAGCTATAACCACAGCCATGGAAACTATGGAGCAATGATTCTCAAGACACACCAGGGAAACGATGGAGCAATCAACCCAGCAGTTTTGATTTGAAGTGGTTGCATTGACCTAGAGGTTTGATGCTCATGTGGGGGCTTGCACTAGAGGCCAACACCGGTGGTGTCCCACCCTTAGGGAACTTTCGTGGGGAATGGGCCAAACCCCCTCAGGGAACAAAGTGACCCAGCCCTAGAAAGCAGAAACTCCAGTGAATACGGGGTGAACTAGAGGATAAAAAAATTAGACCTTCCCACCTTTGATGGAGTGAACCTAGATGGATGGATCCTTCGAT
Source organism: Dysphania ambrosioides (assembly GCA_026401315.1). Classification (NCBI taxonomy): domain Eukaryota; kingdom Viridiplantae; phylum Streptophyta; class Magnoliopsida; order Caryophyllales; family Amaranthaceae; genus Dysphania; species Dysphania ambrosioides. The sequence continues at coordinate 25,593,064 of CM048657.1, forward strand.
CTGAATGCTATATTTGTTTTTATTGATTATGCGAGGAGGATTGCTTGGAGGCAACGGTGGTTACTCTAGAAGGAGATGCACTGTTATGGTTCCAATGGGAACACCGTAGGAGGAAGATAACCAGGTGGGAAGAGCTTAAGGTATTAATCCTCCGAAAATTCTGTCCTACGGCTTTAGGATCTCTGTATGAACAATGGTTTGCCCTCTAACAAAGCTTGACAACTGTGGCGGATTATAGAAGGAAATTGATTGAGTATATGGCACCTCTTGAGGGTGTGCTTAAACCCATTTCCCTTGGGCAATATCTGAATGGGCTTAGGGAGGAAATTAGAGATGAGGTCCGATTGTGCTAGCCCACTAACTTAGATGATGCTATGGATTTGTCGGCAAGAGTAGAGGAAAAGTTGAGGGTGGGGCCGAAGAAATGGACTGAGCCCAAAAATCCACCAGCTGGGAGATCTTACACTAGTCCACCCCCCTTTAGGAAGCAGCACCTGTCTCATTTCATGTCCACCTCACCAAACATACCACCCCCAAACTCAAATTCCAGATTCACGAACTCCTTGCATCCTCAAAAAACACGGAATAATCTGGAGGTCCAAAGATTGAGTGAGCAGGAACTCAAACAGAAGCGAAAACTCATATTGTGTATCTAGTGCGATGAGAAGTGGAACGTCTCGCACCATTGCAAACGGCGAGAACTAAGCGTCCTATTGACAATGAAGGATGATTATGAAGGTAGTAAAGGAATAGAGGAGTGGGTTGAAGAGGAAGCACCAGAGGTGGAACATGAGGAACCGAATGAAAACTCTCTGGCTATCTCTCTTAACTCGGTTTTGGGGCTCACTAGCCCAAGAACAATGAAGTTAGGGGGGACAATTCAGGGAAGGGATGTAGTGGTGATGATAGATTCAAGGGTAACCCACAATTTGTTGGCGGCAAGGGAGCTAAAGCTAGTGGTGTCGGGCACTCCGAGCTATGTCTTCGAGGGCTAACAATTGTGGAAGACTTTTGGATCCTTCCACAGAATCTAGTGGCTCGAGAAATTAGGCATAATCTCCACTAATTGGAGGACACAAATCATGAAATTCAAGGTCGGGGGGGGGGGGGGGGGGGGGGGGTGGGAGAATGTCACATTGAAAGGGGAGCATTCACTAGGTCGAATAGGAGTGTCCTTAAGGGCTATGTTTAGAAACCTCAAAAAAGGAGGAGGATTTTTAGTAGAATTGAATTTACTCTCTATAGGGGAATTGACATAGAAATATAATACAATGGACTCTCCCTATCTCTAACCGATACTTCATGCGTAACTGTGGAGTGTGCCAACAAAACATGGCTTCGACAACTAGTCTAATGGAACTCCTCCAACCCCTTCCAATACCCGAGAGTGTGGGAGGATATCTCTATGGACTTTATAGAGGATTTACCAAGGTCTAAGGGATGGGATACTATTCTGGTGGTAGTTGATCGCCTCTTGAAATATGCACATTTTATACTCCTCACTCACCCCTTTTCTGCACTCATTGTTGCACAAACATTTGTGAGCGAGGTGGTACGATTGCATGGTATTCCCTCCACCATTGTCTCAGACCAAGATCAAATTTTCCTTAATTTATTATGGATAAAACTATTCAAGATGCAGGGGCCACATGCAATGGCCTGCCACCCCTACAGCGTACCTGCACTTACAAATCACCAACACCCAAAGAGTAACAACAAGTAACAGAATATATTAGGGAGTTATAGAGAAAATGTACAGGTTGGCATTCGAGAGGCCAATGCTCTCCTTTTGTAACTAATGTCACTTCTTATCTACCTCACCCCCCTTCCCCATGTACATGTATATATCCTAACCGTATTTCTATCATACGCACTCTTTCATAATATTATTTTATAACAGAATATACTAATGCTTTATAATTGAATTTGTTGTTGTTTGTTGCGCCTGTTTCTCTCAGCCTTGCTTCACCTTCTCCTTATTCTCCACAGCTTTTCTGTTCCTCTTGCCCTTCCTTTAGTACGTGAACTAAATATCCTTGGCCTTAGGATGATTCATTACATTGCCCGCCTCCTAAAGACTCACCTTGTCCTCAAGGTAGAAATCTGGAAATCTTGTATCAAATTCGAACGCGTCCTCCCAAGTAGCTTCAAACTCATTCAAATGTCTCCAATGTATCAGGACCTCCATTCTGACCTCATTTCTCGACTGATATTTCCTCACATCTAGAAGCTCATCAGGTTGTAACATCATCTCCAACTCCCCAATTAATTGCTCAGGCACTTCCTCTGATTTGCTGAAACTTCCTATCGCCTTCTTGAGTTATGAGACATGGAATACCACATGTATCTTGCACCCATTGGGTAATTGCAATTTCTATGCCACTGTCCCAATTTTTTGTAACACTGAATAAGGCCCGTAGAAACGAGCAGCCAATTTCTCAAACGATCTCTTTGCTAACGACCTTTATCTACATGGTTGCAACTTAAGAAACACCGAGTCTCCCACCTCCAATTGCATGTCTCTCCTGTGTAAATCAGCTTGGCCTTTCATTCTCTGTTGAGCCTTGGTCAACTGCACCTGTAACTCTTCTAGAACCGCATCCCTTTCCCATAACATTTCCTCCAGTGTTCCTACTCTCATCTGACCTTTATTCACTTTAAGTAGTTGAGGGGGATCATGACCATACAACACCTGGAATGGAGTGATCCGTGTTTCCAAGTGAGGAGACATATTATAGGAGTATTCGGCCCAAGCCAACCAATTATACCAATTTCGAGGAGCTCCCAAAGTGAAACACTGCAAGTATGTTTCTAGGGTCTTATTTACGTTCTCTATCTGGCCATCGGTTTGGGGATGGTAGGTTGTGCTTGGCTTAATCCATGTCCCTTGCAATCGAAATAACTCCTTCCAGAAGACAATCATGAACACCCGGTCCTTGTCACACACAATTGTTGATGGAAACTTATGGAGTCTCACCACCTTCTTAACAAACACCCCTGCCACCGAACATGCTGTAAAGGGATGTCGTAATCCCACAAAATGGGAATATTTGGACAGCCGATCAACCACTACTAGGATCGAATTATACCCTTTAGAATTAGGCAACCCTTCAACAAAGTCCATCGAAATATCCTCCCAAACCTTGGTTGGAATTGGTAAAGGTTGCAATAATCTCGCAGGGCTCTGATTTGCTGCCTTGTTAGCTTGACATATTTTACAGCGATGCACATAATCTTCCACTGCCTTTCTCATTCCCGACCAGTACCAACTCCCACCTAGTCTCATATAAGTCTTGAGGTCACCAAAATGTCCCCCTATAGGTGAATCATGAAATTCGAACATCAAGAGAGGGATGAGAGAAGAATTTTTTTGGTATGACTGTCCTCCCCTTGTACAACAGCCTCTGGTCAACTAGTGTAAAATGTGTGAAATTTCCCAGAGTATTAGCACTACTGCTTAATCAGATTTTAGTTTTTTTAAGAATGGGTCAGCCTCCACTTCATTGTCTATAATACTCCAGTCAATTGCACTGGTCAAACTCATCTCTCCAAGCTCTACTTCTCATGTGGTCTTCCTAGACAAAGCATCGGCCACTCTATTGGAAGCTCCCGGCTTATAACGCACCTCAAAGTCATAGCCCATCAATTTTTGTACCCACCTTTGATATGCTGCTCTGATCTCCCTTTGTTCTGATATAAAGAGTAGACTTTGTTGATCAGTATGGATGACAAAATGTCTCCCCATCAAATAAGGCTTCCACTTCTCCACTGCCATACAAACTGCCATCATCTCCTTCTCATACACAAACTTCAGTTGTGCCTTAGGACCCAAAAGCTTGCTAAAAAAAGCAATCGACCTCTGTTCTTGCATTAAAAAAGCTCTCAACCTATACCTCGAGGTATCAGTCTCTACAGTAAAGACCTTAGTGAAATCTGGTATAGCCAATACCAGTGTTGTCACCATGGCCCTTTTAAGGCTCTTAAATGCTTTGGTCGCCTCGTCGTTCCATCTGAAAGCATCTTTTCTCAACTGATCCGTCAATGGTGAAGCTATTTGTGCATACCATTTCACAAACTTCCTATAGTACCCTGTTAAACCAAGGAACCCCCGCAACTCCCTTAGGTTCTTTGGCACTTCCCACTCCAGCATAGCTCTGACCTTTTCCAAATCCGCCGCTACCCCCTGTTCTGAAATAACGTGGCCCAAGTAAGCCACCCTATCTTTCCCAAATTCACATTTTCGGAGGTTGATAAACAGTTGGTGATGAGTCAGTACCATCAAGACCTCTGCTAAATGCCCCTGGTGGTCCTCCTCACATCTATTGTATATTAGTATGTCATCGAAGAATACTAGCACAAATTTACGGAGATAGGGCCGGAAAATCTCATTCATCAAGGACTAAAAAGTCACCGGGGCATTTGTTAGCCCAAAAGGCATTACTAGAATTCGTAATGGCCCTCATGGGTTCTAAAAACTGTTTTGTGCGTGTCCTCCTCTCTGACTCTAATTTGATGATACCCTGACTTGAGATCGAGCTTAGTGAACACTCTCGACCCACTCAATTTGTCTAACAGTTCATCAATTACAAGAATGGGGTATTTATCAGGTATAGTCTCCTTATTTAAGGCCCTATAATCGACACAAAACCATCATGATCCGTCTTTCTTCCTAACCAAGAGTATAGGACTCGAAAATGGACTAATGGAAGGTTTAATCACCTTCGCCGCCAACATTTCTCTAATGAGATTTTCAATTTCATCCTTTTGCACCTGTAGGTATCTATAAGGCCTTACACTCACCGGATTACTCCCCTCTTTTAACACAATTGCATGCTCATGACCCCGTTTTGGAGGTAATCCCCCTTCCTAAGCAAACACCGCTTCGAACTGCCTAAGGACTTCCTCGAGAAACTTTGGTATACTTGGTGACTCTTTCTTCAGTACATCCTCTTCCAGATTCAACTCATTACACTCCAGCCACCATCCTCCTCCCCCTTTGCTCAAAGACCTCAATGGCGATTTTAAGGATACCTTTGAGTGAATTAATATCGGGTCTCCCTGAATTGACTACATCTCCCTATTGTGCTGGAAACTCATTAATTGCGTTTTCCACTTAGTTGTTACGTGTCCCAATTTCTCTAGCCACTAGACCCCCAAAATCACATCAGCATTGCCCAGCCCCAATACTAGGACATTCTCAAATATCTTGACACCTCCTTCCAACACCAACTCTACCGCATGACATTCTCCTGTTCCCTTTATAGCTTCACCGTTTCCCAAGGATACCCCAAACTATTTTAATGAAATGACTGGTAATTGTAAATCACGTACCGTGGTGGATGAAATAGAATTGTGTATTGCTCCAAGTTCAATCATAACCACGACCCTTCCTTCCCCTATGCTTCCCCGTAGTTTCAATGTTCTAGGGTCTGATAGACCCACTATTGAGTGGAGAGACACAACTGCATCCTCTTATTCTTGTTGTCATAGTGACTCATCTTCTTCTACCCCTTGCGCCTCTTCCTCTCCTTCCTCCCCACTAAAACAGAGCACACTAAACTCCCTTTTTCGACATCGATGATCTAAGCTCCATTTTTCGTCACATTTAAAACACAATCCCTTCGCTCTATTTTCCTACAGCTCTTTCTCACTTAATCTCTTCACTTCTCCCCACAGTTTTACTGGCACTGACTCTTGCCTCGCTCTAGTGTTGAGAGCTGTTGGCGGTCCCATAGGTATAAATCCACCCCTACTAGACTGGCTGCTCATTGGGCCTTGGAAATTGGGCTTACTAAATTGTGGGTAATTTCCCCCCTTATGTATATTTCCCCCTCTATGTTTTCCCGTGGCCTGATTTTGCTCCTCCAGTCGGATTGCTAATTCCATCGCCTGCTCCAATGTCTGTGGTCCCAACAACCTCAACTTCATCTTAATTTCCTCAAACCCATTGAGGAACTGGCTCATTAGCACAAAATTTGGAACATCCACAAGGGGTGCCGACATCTCGATAAATCGGCTCTGGTAATCAAGCACAGTGGTGGTTTGTATGGTAGCCAACCATAGCTCGCACAACGATCTCGCATGGTTTGGCCGGAAATGGAGGAGGATCCTTTCCCGTAAGTCTCCCCACCACCTCATTGGGTTTCTCTTCACCTCCCATTGATACCACTTCAAAGCCGCACCCTCCATCGACACCACAGCCGCCTCCAATCTCTCTTCCCCAATCAGCCTATAAAATTCAAAAAAACGTCCGCCCTTAACAACCATACATCTGGGTCTGTAACATCAAAGACAGACATATCTAACCTCCAAAACCTCCATTGTCTCCCCTGGTTACCCATCCTAGTGTTTCCTCTTATCACCCTTCCTCCATCGAAGTCCCCTTCTCCACGACTCATGGGCTGGTTACTTACCCCCAGAGATGCTGACGCCCGAATTTTTGCCACCGTTGTCTGTAGTTCCGAGCGCATCTTGTTATGTGCCTCTCTTATTACGGCCATTTGATTTTCTTGATGCTCGCGGGACCGATCTATCCTCCCTTCCAATCGGTGGGTTGCCGCCATCACTTTCGCGTTTTGACTGCGCGAAGACTCCTCCAGCTGGGTCCTGGTTTGCTGTATTTGGTTCGTGAGGTCTTTGAGCCATGTCTTGAACCCTTCTAGTGAGGAATCCAGTTGGTCCTTAGATCTCCGGATATGGCTAGACAATTTCTCTCTCAAAGTTCCAACCGTTCCATTCAAGTTCTGGACAGTAGCGTGTAACATTGTCAGTTGTTCCTCCATTCCCTCCACCCGAGAACTCATCGTCGGCGGTGCCATGATCATCGGCTCTGATACCAAATGCAACGGCCTACAGCGTACCTGCACTTACAAATCACCAACACCCAAAGAGTAACAGCAAGTAACAGAATATATTAGGGAGTTATAGAGAAAATGTACAGGCTGACATTCGAGAGGCCAATGCTCTCCTTCTGTAACTAATGTTACTTCTTATCTACCTCACCCCCCTTCCCCATGTACATATATATATCCTAAACGTATTTCTATCATACGCACTATTTCCTGTTATCATACGCACTCTTTCATAATATTCTTTTATAACAGAATATACTAATGCTTTATAACTGAATTTGTTGTTGTTTGTTGCGCCTGTTTCTCTCAGCCTTGCTCCACCTTCTCCTTATTCTCCACAGCTTGTCTATTCCTCTTGCCCTTCCTTTGGTACGTGAACTGAATATCCTTGGCCTTAGGACAATTCATTACACCACATTAAAGAGAAGTATGACATATCATCCTCAAACGAATGGACAGTCAGAGGTAGTGAATAAGGGAGTGGTGTCCTATCTGCGTTGCTTTATCAATGGAAGACCTAATGCATGGTCTGTTTTGGTGCCATGGGCCGAGTATTGGTACAACACCTCTTTTCACAGCCACTCAACAAACTCCCTTCAAAATTGTATATGGAAGGGACCCTCCTTGTCTCATTCGTTTTGTTCAAGGTTCTACGACTGTCTCTTCTGTTGAGGAACTTGTGGAGCGCGAGGTGTTAGATGATCTCAAGTATCATTTGACCAGAGCTCAAGAGTATATGAAGTTGTATGAGGATAAAAGGAGGAGAGAGGGCCACCTGGAAGTGGGTGATTTGGTGTTCCTGAAATTGCAACTATTTCGACAGAACTCAGTAGCAAAGAGGAGGTGCCATAAACTATCCCCTAAGTTCTATGGTCCTTATAAGGTGATAGAAAGAGTTGGAGAGGTAGCATATAAGATACAACTGCCAGCTAATGCCAAGATACACCCGGTATTTCACATTTCTCAATTAAAGACGGCACATGGGCTTAATCTGACTACTACCCCCACTGCCAGATCAGCTCACTGCAAACTTGGTGCTTGAGGTCAGCCCTGAGACAGTATTGGGGGTACGTAACAGGTTGCATGGACATGATTATGTGGTTGAAGTGTTGATTAAATGGCAGGGGATGTCCGATCTGGAGGCTACTTGGGAGGACACTGAGGTGGACCTATGCTTTCCTGATTTCCACCTTGAGGATAAGGTAAATCTTGTTGCGGGGGGTATTGCAGGGAATGAGCAGAGGCCTCCAGTGGTAGTCACATATGCATGGCACAAGAGGTTTAGGAAAGGGAATATTTAATGGGAGAGTTTGTTAGGTGGTTCTGCTGTCTAGTAAGCATTAAATAAATATAATGTTGTTAGGAAGTGAGAAGTGTGTGCGTGGGGAAAATTGTATTTAAGCTGAGATCATAGAATGAGAGAGGATATGAAAAAGAATATTATTGTAATACATTGGAGTGCTCCTTCTACTCGAAAGAGGGATTGTAAGTAACAGAATATCAATATATACAATACAATACACCATATTACTCTTGATCTCTTCCATTGTGTCTGTTCTTGCGCTGTAATTCTTGAACACCCATCTCCGATCTCTAGCAGAGGAACTGGTTTGGTACTTAAATTTTGCCCATGACTGGTGCCGTCAATGAAACTTTGGGATTAAAAGAACTGAGCAGAGCCCATTCTTAGGCAGTTAGGCTTGGCTCGGCGTGAAGCTCGTTTAATTTCTGATAGCTTTAGCTTAGACTCAGATCAGTCACCTGAACTCAGCTTATACTTTACTCATTTTTTTTTTTTATCTCAGGTGTTTGTTAGAATTAGACTTTATTTTCAGAAAATGTTGTATGATAATTGTAAAAAAAATAAACAAATTGAAGAATTTTATTCGAAGGAATCAAACTGAGCCTGGTTGAATCGAGCTCTAATGAATATACAATTTGGCTCAGTTTGAGCCTTGGCCTGGCTTGGGATTGAAATGGGCTTTTTCGATGTTGATTGTTCCTGCAGGAATTTTTTGGCATTTAGTCCTTGTCATTCCCATCCTCAAAAATGTTGTGAATCCTATCAGCATCATTGCCATTTCCATTCTTCCATTTCTGTTCCCTCTGTTCCAAATGAATCTCAAAACATGATTTTCATATTTGAGATGTACTAAAGCTTAATAGTTAAAAGGCTGAGCTTGAACCATCATCTGCAACTCCTTGATTTAATGGGCTTAGGAGTCACACTATTAATTTATCAAGTTCCACTTCATCACTTTAGTCTAAACAATCAGTCTTCCAACCTAGATTCTTGTCCATTTTCCTATCATATCATGGCTTCTCATATGTTCATTTATAGAACATCCTTCCTAGATTTTACGTTGTGTCGGATCTTTATTTCTGAAAGAATCTGTTTGCCAGATGTGGGAAGTCACTACTGCCCTAAACAAAAAGACTTTGATACATGTTTTGGTGTTTTGGCAAGTGTAGTCTTCAATAATTTACAACTGCAGAGGAGGTGACCTTAAATCTCCTCAACTTTCTGAAAATAACTAACTGTGCCTAGGCTGTGTTTTGTTTAGAGAAAATTGGCTGCTCCATCTTTGCTTCGTTTGGTTTGTAAACATACACGCAGTAATTATTCGAAGCTAGGAATAAAGTTAAGTTCAAAATGTTTTCCTTTGAACCTAACATAACTCGTATTTCAATTTTTGTTAGAATGTAGAGTGCCCCAAAATGCTTAGCTTTGTTTTCCAGAATTACTGGCAATAATACTCAATTACTGCATTTACCCGTTGAATCAAACTATGTTCTTGGTATCTGACAGGTTTTAGGTCTGAAGTCTGATGGGACCAATAAAACATTAGGGAAAGGTCTGATCACGAATCAGAAACTTTGGGTCTAGAGATAGCGACAATCCATACTGAAGGGATAAGTAGATTTTCAAACGGCTGAGGCTAAAAACACTGGTATAGGTGTTTGCTGGTTGGGAAGAAACAAGAACAAATCAAGTAGAAGACCCCAACCTTTTGGAAGTTTGCTCATATGGGGTATATTTGAGGTTATAATGTTCTAAAACCAGGCACTTGCCATGTTTTCCGACGTTGCTTATCTGGATTGCCTAATGATAAGAACCAATCTTGCTTTCAACACTGATTTAAAATTATTTTTGATTTTTTGAGATAGCGATCTGGGGTTAATATGTTGCTTACAACTGCATTTATTTTATATCTCATTAGTGAAGTTGACAGTTCATGCAAATAGCTTGATTGGTCCACCTTAAAATATATGGTGGTATCTTGTATAGTAACACAGGCTTGGCTTGATAGTGTTTCTCATGTTCACTGGCCGGCTAGCTTATTGGACATTATATATGCCAGATTCATCAGCCTTTGTCCTGTCCAAACTTGTCTATGATTAAATGTGTAGTCCAATCAATATCTCTAAGTTGGCTCTTATTTGCATACAATTATTGTGGTTCTAGTGATTTTTAGTGTAGAAATGCTAGAAGTGGCACTAAAAGTCTAGAATTAATAATGGTCGTGTTTGGTAATAGACTTGTACATTAGTTAAGTTAGGGTCGGGATGAGTTATATGCAAACGGCCAGGTCAAAAGAGATGCTAAATGGGTCGGGTCGGGTTGGGTCAAAGGAGATATATAACGGGCCAAGTTGGATCGGGTTGTCCGAAGAGAGTGTAGTTTTTATTTATAGAAGGTGAAGTTTACATGTATCACCTCCAATATTTGATAGTGGACTATCAGTAAGTATGTGGAAATAATTCATTACCTAATAGTGTTTAAAAGTTTTAGAAAATATAAGCTCATTATTGATCCGACTTAATCCATCAAAGACCCAATAAAACATGACTTTTTAAGACACCGACACATTAGATCCGTTATTAATTAGGCCCTTTTTACAAACGAGCCGGTCAAGGACGCTTAACTGGCCCTTTCCCATTTGATTTCCGCTATTTGTTAAGTGGGGATGAGAGATTTGTATATGCAAATGCGCTGAGTCATTGTTTTCGGCTTATTATTGATGAATTTATTGTTTTTTTAGACTTCCCATCTTTCATATTTTAATGGATATTTTTTATAGCAAGAGGATGCAAATGGAATCTCTATTGAAGCCAAGAAAGTTTTGGTGGTTAAGAGTAGACCTATGCATTGGGTTGGGTAAGGCCGAGATGGATCACATACAAAACGGGTCAGACAAAAAAGATGCAAAACAGGTCGAGTCGGACCGGTTAAAGGAGATTCAAAACTGGTCGAATCGAGCCGGACCATCTAAAGAGAGTATAATTTTTATATGTAGAGGGTGATAGTTGTATCACCTATAATCTTTGGTTGTGAGTCATCGACAGTTAGATGAAAATAATTCATTACCTGATAATGTCTAAAAGTTTTAGAAATTATTGACTCATTATTGACCCATTGAAAATTTAATAAAGCATTACCCTTAAAGAGATCGATCCATTAAGCTCATAATTAATTACACTATTTTACAAACGGATCAGTTAAGGACCCTTAATGGGGGCTCCTCCCATTTGAACGGGTCTAGTTAAGAGTTTTATCTAAAAATTTAATCCACCGTTAAATAATATCAAAACAAGTATACATTTAGGATTATGTTCACAGTAATTAGAAGTATGATTGTGGATGTACGAGGAAATACTATTATTAGTATTATATTTACATGGAGTATTATTTAGATTTGATCTAGTGTTTTGAAAAAAGCAGTCAAGGAGAAAATGGAGTAAGTGAAGCATAATAATGACAATGGCTTTAGCCTTTAGGGGACCATTGGAAAGTCATGTGGACAATGAGCCTTAAGCGTGGTTTGTTCTCGAATGTCTCCCAAGTTGCAACACAAGACCCTGATATTACTAGATACATTGTGTACACTTTTGCTTTGCCTCTCTTCTTCCTTCTAAAGTACAACCAAAAAAACATATGTGCGCATCTCGAAACTTTAACGAGTTGTAGTTAGTAGTATATGCAAAGTGAACGTTAAGCAACTTACGCTTGTAAAGCTCACAAAAACACTTGCTCTAGTTCAATCGCTGCAACTATCACCTATACTTTATGTAACCTTTATTTACACTGTATTTACACTATAGGATCTTCAGATTTGAATTCCTTGGACAAATAGCATTTCAAAGAAAGTGTACCTACCAAGAAAGTGAGAATATTTTGAAAGTATGCTTGTTCACTGACAAAAAGTGATGGATAAGGAAACTCAAATTATAGACAAATAATTTAGAGCAGAAGAAAATGAAGGAATTCAACACATTGGTAGTTCCTACAAAGCTGTACAAAAGATACTATCAGTGACCAACCTTCTGAGGCCAAGGATCATTTCTCCTTCCCTACTTCCTACAATCATACCTATGATTCTCTTATCTTGGCTTATGTGTGGTAAATGATGTGAATTGGTAAAAAAAATGACCACATTTTCGTAAAATCACTGCATTAAGGAGAAAAAGATTAGTTTAAGGGGGAAATAAAAAGAATCAGCTCTGAGTTGCAGGCTGTTTTATTAGAGGTTGGGAAGTTTTTCCCATTTCTTCAGGAGTGGTTTTCACCTCCATGAGCAAGGCTACTACTTCCTTCATGGTTGGCCTCTCCGATGGTGCGGAATTCACGCAAAACATGGCGATCCCTAGCGTCTGAAGCATCTCCTGCACCATTTGATCTGGTAGCCCTTGAAGTTTCGCGTCTAATACTGATACTGCTGGTTCAAAGCTTCCCATTTTCTTCTTCACCCACTCCACTATGTGTTGTCCATCTCCCATCAGCTGGTTTTCAATAGCACTGCGTCCACTTAGGATTTCCAGAAGGACTACCCCATAACTGTACACATCGCTCTTTTCTGTTATGTTCATGGTGTAACCATACTCTGCAACACAAGTACAGATAGAGCCATTGTTATCCAAATTCTTTTCTAAAAGAGACTGCATCAAGGCTAAAACAAAAAAAAAAAAAAAAAAAAAAAAAAAAAAAAAAAAAAACAGCAAAAGCAGAAGACATTGTCCAATCATATCACGACAAAACTCGAACAAAGTAAAAGTTATAGGGTTTGAATAAATTAACAGTGCTGTGAATTTTTTCTTTTCAGTATCTGCACCACAGAATCTGAGACCTAAAACATGGTTTCAAACAATGTGACAACATCAAAATGTCATGCATTGAAACTTTGATCATTCGCCAATAATTCTTTACACTTTTTTTGACATTGTCTAGCAAACAGACAACGCCTTTGCATGAAGCAACGGGAGTTGGACTTGTTGATCAGTAAAAAAGAACACGTAACTTTCTATTCACGTTTCCAGTAAAATGGTTTGACCAAATGTAGAACTTGCAGAATAAGGTTTGCTGCTACTACAAAATTAACAGCCAAATTTTTTTTAAAAAAAAAAACAGTGATTGAAGGTGAAGAAAACTTGCCTGGAGCTATATATCCATAAGATCCGGCAACTTTGGATATTGCGTGGTGATAGGTGGAAGAATGCATGAGCTTAGCCAATCCAAAATCCGCAAGATAAGCTTCATACTTCGCATCAAGAAGTATGTTATTGCACTTGACATCTCTGTGGATGACAGGTGGCACACAATCATGATGAAGATAAGCAAGACCTTGAGCTGATCCAACCGCAATCTTGTACCTTATTTCCCAGTCCAAGTTCCTGTAATTCTGTAATAACTGCTGCAAATTCCCATTTGGTATAAAATTGTAAAGCAGAAGTTTCACACTCCTGTTTGAACAATAGCCGACAAGCTTGACAATATTTCGATGTCGAATATGCCCAAGAATCTGGATTTCTGCAGAGAAAGAATCAATAACTTCCTCTTCTTTCTTTGTTTTCCACAGTTTTTTAACAGCAATGAGCTCTCCAGAGGGCATATCTGCCTTGTAGACAACACCAGAACACCCTTTCCCAATAATATTTTCATCTTTCAAGCATTCTAAAATGTTGTCAATAGTAAAACCGAATTTTTGGAAAGGAATGAAAGTCCATGGATAGGAAAAATCATCTATACCTGCTGCAGCAGCTGAGATCCCACCTAATTTCTCCTCTGTGTACCTGCGGTTTCGTGTTACAACTATCCATGAAATGGCAAGTCCAATTGTAACTGATGCTAGGATTGCTAGTATCACAGCAACTGTTTTGGCAGATTTCAACCCGTTTTTCCTGAATAAGCCCGAAGAACATGTTGAGCCATCAAGAGATTGGCAAAGGTTTTTGTTCTCAAGGAAGGAATTCGAGCTTAAGGTTTTGAAAAATGGGGTGACAGGAATCGGGCCTGAGAAGTTGTTGCAGGAGATATTCAAAGAAGTGAGGCTTGTCAAAAATCCAAGGATTACAATTTTACCTGAAAGCATGTTGTGAGAAAGATCAAGAGACTGTAGTTGGGTCAAACTAGATATTCTTTCTGGAATTTCACCACTCAAAGTATTATAGCTCAAGTCCAAGTTAATGGATAAGCTTGTCAAGTAACCGATTTCAGGTGGGATTACTCCTGAGAGCTTATTGTAGCTCAAATCAAGTAGTGTAAGCTTCTGCAAGTTTCTGATAGATGTGGGAATTTGCCGTGATAATAAATTGTTGTTAAGGATGAGTTTATCCAGATAGCTGAAATTCCCAAAACTCAGAGGAATTTGCCCGGTGAAGCTGTTTCGACTTAAATCAAGCTGCTCAAGATTTACTAGCTCTCCCAACTCACCCGGGATTTCTCCTGTCAGATGATTATTGTGCAAATCAAGTAGCTCAAGCACAGTGATATTACCAATCTCACGAGGAATACCCCCTGAAAAATGATTCATGTACAAGTCAAGAAACACAAGATTCTGCAACTGCCCTACCTCTTTTGGAATAGGCCCAGAAAGCTGGTTTTCTCCGAGCCTCAATCTTACCAAAGACTGACAATTTGCAACACCAGGAGACAACCCACCAGTCAATGAATTCCCAAGCAACATAAGCTTGCTGAGCTTCTTCAACCTGAAAATCTTCTCTGGGATAAACCCAGTGAGCTTATTTCTCGAAAGATCAAGCATGTAAAGCTCACTGCAGTTCCCAAACTCAACAGGAATAGAACCAGACACTGAGTTCCCCCACAAGAAGAAGCTCTGCAGGTACTTGAGATTACCAATCTGTGGAGGAATCGAGCCTGAGAGTTGATTCTTATCCAACTGCAGTGTAGTCAGACTAGTACAGTTGCTCATCTCCGGAGGAATTGAACCCGTGAGTGAATTGTCAGACAGCTGAAGCTGCTGCAACAGCGCCAACTTCCCCAATTCACCAGGTATCTCCCCTGACAGATTGTTAGCTGATAAATCAAGCACCACCAATGCTGAACAGTTAGACAGCTCAGCAGGAATACTGCCAGACAGAGAGTTCCCCCACAGAAGTAAGCTAGTGAGCTTCGTAAGCCTCCCCAACTGAGGGGGAATCTCACCCGTCATCTTATTCATATACAAGTACAAGTTAGTAAGCTGAGAACACGAACCAAGCTCACGAGGAATCGACCCTGAAATATCAGTGTCATACACAGAAAGGATCTCTAAATTCACAAGGTTCCCAAATGAAGAGGGCAACACACCTGATAAACCAGTTGCAGCAACCCCAAATGTGGTAAGGTTAGCAAGTAAACCCAACTGATGAGGAAGCTCACCTATTAAATAAGGGTTACCCCCTAGCCTAAACTGCTGAAGAGACACCAAAGAGCCCAACTGAGACGGTATTGACCCGTTCAGAAGATTATCTTGCAGGCAAAGCACTTGCAAAGATGTGAGGTTGGAAAGCTGAGGTGGGATTCTACCAGACAATTTGTTTGCATTTAAGTAAAGAAACTGCAGTGAAGACAGCTGCCCAAGCTCCCTAGGGATGGGTCCGGAGAGATTATTGTCCGAGAGATCAAGAAGACGGAGGTGCGTCAGAAGGCCGAATGATGGAGGAATGGAGCCAGAGATGTTGGTGGTGGAGAGGTTGAGGAACTGAAGAGAGGGGAGTGTAGAGAGGCGGGAAGGGAGTGAAGAGAGGTTGAGGAAGATATTAGGAAGAGACAGAGAAATTACCGTTTGTTGAGGTGAGCATGTGATGCCTTCCCATGAACATGGTGTTGCAGAGGAAGGATCCCATGTAGATAGCACTGAAGACGATGACTTTGAAACTGGGTCTGCTGCTGATAGCAATGACAATAAGGCCTGCCCATCTTGTGATAAGCTTGAAACTGAAGCTACCCAAATCATGGAAATCATAATGTAGAATAGTGTAAGCTTGGAAATCTCCATTAGAAGTTCTTCTTCCAACCCCCTAAAAGAGAATTAGGCTGTGATAAGTGCGATGAGTGGCTTTGCGAGGCGGAAGAGACGGTGGTGGTGACGGTCAAAGGCGGCGATTAGCTGAGGAGGAGGCAACTTTTATCTCGTTCATGCTTAAACTACACACAAATATGTTGAAATAAACTGTGCAAAACTTGTACTAACTAGTTTACGAAAACCAAGTTTTGACGAAAAAAAAAGGATGAAAAATCTTCGTCCAAGTTTTATTCTTGCCAAATCATAAGGATATAAATATAATGCAGGAGTTTCTTAGTTCTTACAGGAAACAATGATGCTTGGTGTAGTGTTGACCATGCGTTAACAAAGTCTAGTGATTAATGAAAAGAGGAAAGAGTTTGTGACTTAGGATATAGATTTTTACTGCAAGGCTGGTGTCAAGTACTTGTTTTGTCTAGGAATCTTCATGAAATGAGAGGGAGAGACGAGGATTGAGGAGTTAAAGGGGTGTTTGGTAATGGTGTAGGGAGGCCAGTGATTCAAGGTTCTAGGCTCTAAGTTTTTGCCCAACTGTATACAAATTATACAATATAGTTTTATTGGGAGCCAAAGAAGGTCACATATTTAAATGTGGGATTGAATATAATAGTACATTTCAAGTGCCGTGGAATCGGCGCCTGAGTAGTGTTGATTTTTTGAGGTTTTGTTTCATCTTCGTATTTATTATGTGACTTTTCACGATAATTTAGAACATTTATATTCTTTAAATCGGTAAGACTAAAAATTATGAAAATTTAATATTTTAAAATTAAATTGATATACATCCAATAATATCTCATTTACATATATTATTTGTTATTATATAATTAAAATTTATGATCAAAATTTTAAAATTTTGACTCTAAAAATATAAATTATAACCGATAAATAAGTATAGATGAAGTACTAATTTGTCAATAAACTGTACAAGTATTTCAACTTTTTTTAGCGTGGAAAATTATGGGAACAGGACAAAACTGCCCTCCTTGTCAAAGTGTAGAATGCGCTTTTATCCATTTCTATATTTTGTGGATTGCGGGTTAACTATTGTAAATTTGTAATTGTGATAAGCATTGAGGTATTGTACTTGACTACTTGATATCTGTTCTACTGAGTGCAAATGACTTAAGAAAAACTTTTATTAGTAGACAATGCCTTTATCGTAGTGTTATGTTCATATATTGGTTCATGAATGAAATATAATAAGGATAGCATTGGTGGGGTCATGTCCATTTGATATCTTAACAAGCTTATTAGTGAAACAAAGCACACCTTGACCAACTCCTAATCTAGTCAAACTAGTTGGAAGAAGTCCAACAAGGGAAGCACACCTTGTTGATAGAGTAACAATTAAACTAATACAATTACAAAGTAATAAATAAGAGTCATATAACTAAATTTGTTACGTTCTTAAACAAAATAATACTTATTATGTGTTATCTTTATCGATTATTTTCGTAGATTTCAACATTTATTCGAATGAAACAAATAAATAGTATAATAGTGGCTCTTTTTATTGTTATATTGACCATTTTTTTTTTATTGTTATAGTAATCATTTTTCTTACGTGAAATATCTGGCGTTAAATTTTATGGTTCAAGATCTATTCTTATTCTTCTTATTTTTAACCCTCTTGGATCCTTCCCCTATTTATATATAACTGTTGCTAAATTTTCCACTTATGCTCCACCAAATATCAGTACCTTGTACCTATTTCACTAGACTAGATTATGAGGGCTCATATTGACATATTCTAGTCATTTGAAAGTGTATGAGGTACTAGAGGATTTTTCAATTTATTCCCTTTTTACCCCCGTAAGGGTATATCAAACAAGCGGCAAAATACATGGACAAATAGGTCGTATACAATCAAGGATTTCAGAGTCTAGTCGATAGATGACAAGAGGGTATCTTAGGAATTACAAGTGTGAAATTAATGACAAATATAGGAGTTAGAGGGCAGCTTAGGAGAGTGTGAAAGTTAAACTTTAAAGGATTGGAGCAAGCAAGCCATTAATTGTCTTTTTTATCTTCGTAAGGCAGTAACATAATCCCAACCTTTTGTCACCAAAATATGATTTTTTTTAAATTTATGTGTCAGAGTTTTTAATTAAATAGGCGTGAAAGTTGGTAAATACCTAGTTAAAGTTTCTGAACCCGTGAGTAAATCAATCATTTGTCATGTAGTGGTAAATGATGGTAAACTAGGGAATATGTTACTGGGTGATGTTAAATTAACCTTATAAAATTATCAAAATGATAAATATATTCATTTGGAATTAGGCTGCTAATAAGAAATTATAAATGAAAATAGTAAACAAAATTAAGCATTAACTACATTATTTAATGGTTGAATTTGTCGTATATCTTTAAATTAATACAAATATATAAAAATATATGATGTACTTATTTACAACTTGAGAAAATGTATATGATATTATCCATAAAACATGGGAAATAAAAGTTTAGAAAATAAAAAAAAATAGAGTTATTCGTTTGGTAAAATAAAAAAGTTTTACTATTTTAAAAGTTTTACTTTCCACAAATAATACTTACCCCAAGTCTTTTATAATTGAATCAAACATATGAACAAAATATTTTTTAAAAATAAAATTAATTAATTAATCAAAAATCATATAGTAAAAATAACATTTTAAGATGTATTATTTTATGCCAAATTGAACAAACATTTTGTACTTGGAAACTCTTGTTACGTTAGATATGGTTATGTCACATTGGACACTTAGCTAGTTTATGGAGGTAAAATAAATTCATTTCTTTGGTTCAAAATATAGTATCAAAGTGTTAACATATGGAGTACGAAATATTCTCTTAATTTTTTTTTATTCCACATGTTTGAATGTTAAAAGTCTGGAACTAGAACCAAATTTTGGTCATATGTTTCTCCAAATTTAGAAAAAACATATGTATGTGGATATTAATATATTTGTCTTAATATATATTTCGCAGCAAATCAAAATAGACTTGTTTTCTAGTATCGTCATCACTTTTCCGTAATTTGGTTTTAGGTGATGTCAAATAAAAACTTTTTATAATATTTACAAACACACAATTAAAGGTATTTAATTTAAACTTTAAATTGATTTTAATATTAGAAAAAAAAAAGTAAATGAGAAAGATATACTTAGGTATAATAGATTGAAAGATATTGTAGGCTGTAGCATAAAGAGCAGTAAAAATGTAACAATTCGAAAGTTTTACTGAGAAAATGTGGTAAATTAAGCAAGAAAAAGAGTGGGGAAGGGTAATTAAATTACCGAGGAGAAATTGGTGGGTTTGTTTTGGGAGTAGAGCAAAGAGAAATGAGAAAGAGTATCATGAGAGCTGAGAGAAAATGGTAATTAATTATGGCACATTTTACGATTAGAGGAGATTAAATAACTCATCTAATTAAGCCAAGTCATTGTAGACTCTTCATGTTGTAGTTTAGCCACACGAGACGATTTTCCATTAAGGTCCATAGCTTGTAAACAAGAAACAATTAATCAGATGATTCTTCAACAGTACTCCGCATTTATTTCATTTTTTTTTTACTAGGATTATTTCTGGCTACTATTTATTACTAAGGTGGATTGAGTTGTTTGTACTCTAGTTAGTATTTACTCAATCTAGTACACAATTGATGCATTACAAAAAAAAAAAAAAAAAAAGTAAGGTAGTATGGGCTTCATGATGCGTACTGATAATTAATCCTAAGTATGTATTTATTTGCCCTATTTACATAAATTTACTTATCTATTTTTTAGTTGGGAGAATTAACGAAAGAGAAATTTGGAGAGTGTATATATATTATTGTTGTGAGAGTAAAGTTGATTAGTTAATGGTTTAACCTTACCTAAAAAGGATTTGAATAATTTTTTGGAGACAATTCAAAATAGAATATGGGACAATATTTCGGAGACGAAAGAAATAATTAAAAAATGCATATATTACAATTGTCCTATGTATTTGGAGTAGAAAGTACTAAGGTTTTTTTTTTTACCCCAAGGAATCTTATGCTGTGGTAATCGGAATAATACACAAGTAAGAATAATTTCACCGGGAAATTTTTCAAATTTTTTTTTAATAAATATTGGACATTTTACCTGATAATTGAAGCACTTGAAGCTAAATCAACATCAAGTTTTTTAATAAATAAATCACTATGTCGTCACTTTATCACCAACCTATTGTCCCCAAAGCGGAACAAATAATTTTCAAAAAGTATTAGTTCCTCGAAAATATTTTGATGAGTTACCCAATTTACTAACACTCTTACGGCACAGAAACAGACATTTGAGATTTTTTTTTTTAAATCCTCACCTACTATGGCGTGGCGATTCTATCGTGGTTGAATTTGTTCCGAAAAGTTTCAATTCCAAAACCTCCGAAAATTTACTAGGACTAAAAAAACAATATCCAATCTAAATCAAATCGAATTAACAATTTGAATTGGATTATTTTGTAATTTATTTGGATTAAATTGGAATTTTTTTCAAAAAATTGTCTTTTTGAATTGGATAGATTTAAGTAGGTTCAAATCTAAAAAAAACTCAAACTATCTATTGAATTCTACTGTACTTTAGGCTCACTTTGAAATTTGAAATCCTATCCCTAACCGTCTAAGTGTAGCCGCTCAACTCTGCTTCTCTGCTCTCTCTCACTTTGTTGATCTGCTCCACACTCCCAAGTCTCCCGCAAGGCCGCAACCACCCTCACTCTAACACTTCGAGAATCGCCATTTCCGAAATCTCCCATTGTCGAACACATCGACCAAATTCATCAACGCATATCTTTGCTTGAACCAAGGCACGACACTCCATGATAGGTCAAATTATTAAGGTACGACCACGATTACTTATTAAAATATACACTTCAGTAAAAATAGTAGGCCCCATTAACAGGCTCAAAAATATTTAGATTATCTATTTAAATTCGAACAAGCTAAAAATGTTTTGAATTAGATCCAAGCTATAAATGGTTTGGATTAGATTGAATAGTCCGAAATTGAATTGTGTCGGCTTAGATTTTATTTGGGTTCTAATCCAAATAAAACACCTAATCTTTACCCTTCTTACTCCATCCCATCTCACACCATCAACACCATTCCTAACCATCATCCACATTATACAACAATCGCGCATTTTGTCAAGGAGGTGACGTAAATAGCTTTGCGAATTTTGAGATTTCTTAGTTTTAAAATTCATGTGCAAATGTCATAAGGTTGTTGGTGGCGACGGGCGTCTATGATTGTGGAGTTTTATTTTATTTGTTAAAAAAAGAAGTAAAGTTAATAATTACAAATAAAATTAGTAATAATATGCTTTAGTTTAATTATAAGTTATATTAATTAACAATTATTATATTTTAAAAATCAATAACAATATAATCTAGGATTATTACAAACGAAATTGGTGTATTTTTTTTATAATATTATTATTTAGTGTAACTAATGCACTAGTTATTGAAAATAAAAGCTTAAAGTCGTTTATGTCCAACCTAAATTCTTTTTTATTTTGCTTCATAAATGTCCCTCTAGACATGCGCTAGGGTTTCCTAATGTTTCTTGGAGGGTTGCTTTTAGCCTATTCTAGGTTGTTAGAGGGACCCGTTTCTCTTCCTCCTACGTTAGGTTGTTTAGGGAATGTGCCCTAAAGCCTTGTCAGGTGGTGTTTGTGTAATGTCTGGTCCTTGTAGTTAGGGCTTGTTGTGCCAGTGTTAGGGGGTCTATGCCCACGGTGCATTGCTTGTTGAGAAATAAGGGTATACCCTTATGTTTCTTTCCACCGTGCCTTGGTGGGAGATTTGAGTTCCTGATTGTCAAGGTATTTTGGTGTAGGGGGGATTGGGTGCATTTTCTATTCGAGTGTTTTGAAAAGGAAGAGCGTGCCCTGATCACTCTTCCTGAGGGGTTTTCTTGCGGAGAATGATTTCTTTGGGAGGGGTTAGGGTCCGTGACAGAGTGCATGGAGCCTCCTCCAAATATCTTGAATCAAAGCAAAGCAATTTGGAGGTAGCGAATGAAGAGGAGGTTGATTGGGCCGTCAAAGATGATGATGAGGGGGAGGCAAGGCTGGGCTAGCATTATGTGTTTTGGGGAAGATTTGGTTTATAAAACTAGTGAATTCGAATGCCCTCATAGCCATGATGACTAAATTGCGGAACCCTAAGCATGGCATGGAGCCTGCGTTGAGTCTAATATATGTCTTCATGTTCCATTTCAATATTGAAGTGATAAAGAGGCAATTATGTAGGCTTAGTCATGACACTTTGATCGACACGTATTGGAAAGACAAATCAGTGGGGGTGATTTGCATGTAGCCCACCCTTTTGATGACTCAATTAGAGCATCTCCTTGGAAAGGCAAAGGGAAAGGAGATTTTAGGACTTTTTCTAGTAATGTTCGTAGGGGATAGCAGTTGTTTGTGTCAAAGAGGAATCAAAATGCCCAGCAGGAAAATATGCAGTGTATGGTGGATAATTTACAAAGTGTCCACATCGAGTCTAGGAGCGTTGATAACCACGAAATAGGATAGGGCAGTAGAGGTAGTGCAGATGATGCAAATGATGTGGAAGGGGGTTTAACTTTCCCCTATAATGGTGGAAAGGAAGGTCAGACAAGCTGCTATGGATGAAGTAATGGGCGATGGGCTTAAGGCATCAAATGATTGGAATGGAAGCTAAAGGAGGGCTATGTGATGCTAATGTAGATAAACAAATCAGATGTGGTAGTCCTGGTCCTGGCAAGAAGAGCATAAATAAGGGAAAGGCTAGGAGTATTAGAAAAAAGGAGTAGGTAAGCAAGGGGCAAGGATCAAGGATTCAAAGAGGGATTTATCTAGAAGAAAAAGGGGGATAAAGGAGGCTATGGGTGAGGAGTCTGGTGATGCAAAGGAAAAAAGACTGAAGGTGGATGGTCTTAGGGATCTAGGTTCAATAGAAGTGCTATTAGAGGATTTGGGTGACCCCCAAATCCTCAAAGAGCAACGAAAAATCTTGGGTTAGAACTGTTAAGACTCTCCATGGTTGGTGTTGAAGAGAAAGAACGTATATAGTGTTTTTTATGGAGATAATGATTGATGACAAAACTCTGGAAAATACTAGGAATAGGTGTTGACTTTAATAATGGTTTGTGCATTAGCAGTAGGGGTCAATCTGATGCCATGGGTTTGTGGTGGAGGGATGTGTGGGTGAATACCAATTTGTATTCTACCCACCGTAATGAGGCTGATATATTGAGTGGTGATGGATGGGTGAGTTGGAGAGCGATTGGTGTTTACGGGTGGCCCAAGCAAAGCAACAAATGGAAAATGTGGGAACTTAAGAGTGATCTTTAGAAGACTAATAATTTTCTATGCGTGGTGTTTGGTGACTTCAATGAGATTTGCTCGGCTAGGAAGAAGGTATGTGGTGCTCCGAAGGACCAAAGAAAAATGGATGCTTTTAAGGGCGCTATTAACGAATATTTTTTCACGTATTCAGGGTTTAAAGGGAATTCCTTTACGTGGAAATAGGGCAGATGGGCTCATAATCTAATTAGAGAAAGACTAGACCAATTCTTGGCAAATGCGGATTGGTGTTCTATGTTCCCCTTTTCTCCGTGTTTTGTCTCATCTTCTGAACTTCGTATCAAATCTCCGTGTTTCAAAGGCTTTTGCTGCTTTGATTAATGAGCGAAGCAAATATAAAACGTAAGCAATGAAGACAGAAATAAGATGAGACAAAACACGGAGATTTGATACGAAGTTCAGCAACTAATTTTCCTAGATCTCCGCCTAGGGTTGTCCAACCCTTAGGATTTAACTCGCTCTTTTATTACTTCCCTTAGAGACCTAAAACACCATAGAAGATCTTAATCCCCATCTTCTACTCCATAGCACCCCAGCTATACTTTAGCATCTCAGATCCTATTAATAAAAAGCTCTCACTCTTTTTCTTTACGTTTGAGTATTATGGGTATACTCTTAGTATAACACTCTCTCAAAATATTCTTTTAAACACTCAAGAGATTATACTTTTATTTTCTCTCAATCTAAATACAAGATAAAGTTTATGGAACTAGAGAGAAAATAATGAAGCTTTGTTGATGTAGCTTGTGACTGAAATTCACGATTAAAGCTTATGTTCTTGTCTCACTTTTTGTCTCGTTGTGTCTCACGTTCTTCTTCAACTTCAAAGCTTGAGAATATATACTAAACTTGATTTTAAGCCATTAAAAGGAGGCTCAAAATAGGCTGCTGAAAATCTGATTTGCCTTTAATACTTTCGGCAAGATTTCCTCCAATATGGCTGTAGAGAATCATTCATTTTGGCTGTTGAAGATTGATATCTTCTGAATATTTTACTGCAAGAATCTTTTCACTTTATTTTCTGCACTTTTAAGCTTCAACATATTTCTTTTTCCGTAACCACAATGCTTGAATTTTGGTAACTACCAAAATTAACTTGAAGAATCTTCAACATATATGAGCATCATTTATTTGCTGAAATTAAGAGATATCTTTGACAGTAAAATCATGTATAAATAAGTTAGGTTAGAGAATAAAATAAGTGAAATAAGGAAAGGAAAATACACAAGATTTAGGCAATTAGAAAATTCTTATCCTTTGACAAAGTGTTTGAACTTTGCTGACTGCTTTGAGACGTGGCTCAAGCTTTTGAAGACGTGGCTCAAACTTCGAGGACGTGGCTCAAAAGTTATTCTCATCCTTTGACAGAGGGCATAACATTTTGCATTATAGCTTCCATTACTTCCATCACATTGTCAACTCTATGCATTTTGGTTTCCATGATATTTTCAACTCTATTTGACTTTGTATTTTGGCTTCCATCATTAGACATAAACACATTAGTAATCAAGGTGGAGTCTTCAATCTCCCCCTTGATGGAAGACAAAACATTATATGCAAACGTCAAAGAATAAAACGCATAAACAAAAATATTCTCCCCTTTAAAAAAATAATACATAAATACTCTCCCCCTTTTTGTCTTCCGACAAGGTGGGAAAATATAAATGTTGGATCACAAGAAGACTTTTTCAAAATAACAAAAAGATATAAAACATTAAAACCTTTAAAGACATGAAAACAAAAAGACGTTGCTTAAAGAAGGTCAAAAAGTCAAGGCTTTGAAAGCTAAAAATAAAAGACGTGGAAAACTTTGAAAACTGCTTCAAGGCCATGAGAATTTTTAAAACGAATGGAATGAGATTTTAAAAACATTGAAAGCCAAAGCAACAGATCCATCCGTAATTTTTGTATCCAAAACATTTCAAAAATCATTTAATAAATATATGATAATTATCTATAGGATAAGTACCAAACATTTTGATCCAATATTAATATTAAAAAGTGATTGTACATCAAGGCAATGAAAAGAATGTCAAGACTTTGACATACATGTACAACTTACTCAAATAGCTCCCCCTACGAGGATGCTTCCCCATTTAACATTCCAAGCTCAAGACGAATAAAGTTAAATCGTTCTTCGCTCAGAGGCTTGGTGAAGATGTCAGCGAGTTGCAAATCAGTAGAAATAAAAGATATAGATACGTCTCCTTTCTCCACATGATCACGTATAAAGTGATGTCTAACATCAATATGTTTAGTGCGAGAGTGCTGAACTGGATTCTTCGTTATGGATATAGCACACGTGTTGTCACACTTAATAGGTATGCCTTTGAAGTCTAACCCAAGGTCTCTTAATTGTTGAGATATCCACAAAATTTGTGAACAACAAGCACTGGCTGCAATGTATTCGGCTTTGGCAGTAGAGAGTGCCACCGAATTTTGTTTCTTTGAATGCCAACTAATGAGAGATGATCCCAAGAATTGACAGCAACTGAAGTACTTTTTCTATCCACTTTATAACCTGCAAAATTAGCATCTGAATATCCAACAAGTTCAAAGTTACTATTATAAGGGTACCAAAGACCGAAATCCTTTGTCCCATTGAGATAGCGTAAAATCCTCTTAACTGCACTCAAATGAGATTCTTTGGGGTTAGCTTGAAAACGAGCACACATACACACACTAAACATAATATCTGGCCTACTTGCCATGAGATAGAGAAGAGATCCAATCATACCTTGATATTCCTTTTGATTTACCGACTTACCATTTTCATCTTGATCTAAAAGTAATGTCGAACTCATAGGAGTCTTAGCCTCTTTAGATTGAGTCATATTGTACTTCTTAAGGAGATCTCTTGCGTATTTGCTTTAATTTATAAATATACCTCCTTTCTCTTGTTTAACTTGCAATCCAAGGAAGAATTTTAACTCCCCATTAAACTCATCTCAAATTCCCTACACATAATCTCAGAAAAATTCTTTGCAAAGGGAATCGTTAGTAGCACCGAAAAGAATATCATCAACATAAACTTGAACTATTAATAAATCTTTACCTTTGTTTTTCACAAAAAGAGTTTTGTCAATCAACCCTCTTTTGAAATTATTTTCTAAAAGATATTTTGAAAGACGCTCATACCAAGCCCTTGGAGCTTGTTTCAAACCATAGAGCGCTTTGTCAAGTTTAAAAACATGATTTGTAAATTTCTCATTTTTGAAATTGGGGGGTTGAGCAACATCTACTTCTTCTTGTAAATAACCGTTCAAAAATGCACATTTGACATCCATTTGAAATAGCTTAATTCGCATAAAGGAAGCAAAAGCAAGGAGCATTCGAATAGCCACCATTCTAGCCACGGGAGCGAATGTCTCTTCATAATCTATCCCTTCTTCTTAATTATAACCTTGGGCTACTAATCTTGCTTTGTTCCTTACTATCTTTCCATTCTCATCAAGCTTATTTTTGAACACCCACCTTGTTCCAATAATTAAATGATCCTTTGGTCTTGGTGTGAGTGTCCACACTTTATTTCTTTCGAATTCATCTAGCTCACTTTGCATAGCTAAAACCCAATCGGGCTCTTGAAGTGCTTCATTGATATTCTTTGGTTCTACAAGAGAAATAAAAGCATAAAATGCACACAAATTTTTAACATTAGAGCGTGTTTGTATACCAGCTTTTAGATCTGAAATTATATTGTTTGTTGAACTTTCGTGGTAGCATCAAATGAGCTGATGTAGTTTCCTGAAGTATCCTTTCAAGGCCTTAAGATGGGTCTGAAGGCCCTGGAGTGGCTTCTGATATAATATTGTCCGTTTGTTCAAGGCTTTGAGATGGAGTTTCAAGATCTTGAGGCTGCTGGTTAAGGCTTTGATCTAATTCCTCTGCGTCTAAAATTGCCTCTTGCATATTCTGGGCAGATTTCTCCATTTCATTATCTGATGAACTTTCTTCTCCTTTCTCAAATGAATATCCTTCATGCTTATTCAAGTTTAAACCTGTAAAACCATCACTCAAGATACCGTTCTCGTTTTCATCAAAGATCATATGTATACTTTCTTTATCAACTTTAGTACGCTTATTGAAAACTCTATAAGCTTTAGAATTCAAAGAGTAACCTAACAGAATTGCTTTATCACTACATGCATCAAATTTACTAAGGTTATCTTTGCCATTATTATGAACAAATCACATACATCCAAAAGGTTTGAAATAGGAAATATTAGGCTTTTTACCTTTGAATAATTCATAAGGAGTTTTCTTTAAAATAGGGCGAATCAAACAACGATTTAAAATATAGTTTGCTGTATTAACATCTTCTGCCCAAAAGTATTTTGGAAAATCATTTTCCAAAAGCATTGTCCTAGACATATCCTCAAGAGTGTGATTCTTTCGTTCCATAACTCCATTTTGTTGAGTGTCCTAGGAGCTGAAAAATTATGAAAAATACCATATTTAGCACAAAAGTTATCAAACTTTAGTTGATCAAACTCTCTACCATGATCGCTTCTCACAGTAACTATGGGTAGGTTTTTTAAGGTTTGTAATTCTTTACAAATTTTTGAAAACTCTAGTAAAGCCTCTGATTTTTCACGCAAAAATGAAATCCACGTAAAATGGGAAAAATCATCAACAACAACAAGGATGTATTGTTTACCTTTAGGTGATTTAACACGCATAGGACCACATAAATCTATGTGTAGAAGCTCTATTGGGCGAGAGGTACTTACAACCTTTTTGGCTTTGAAGGATCCTTTTGTTTGTTTACCTCTTGCGCATGCTTTGCAAAGCTCTTTTTCTTTGAAATTTAACTTTGGTAGTCAACGTACTAAGTCCTTTGAGAAAAGCTTCTTCATGGTATGCATATTGATATGACCTAACCTTCTGTGCCAAAGACTTGAGTCGCTGGTCAAGGCCTTAAGACACTTCAAGCTAGTACTCGCAACTTAGTTAGTATAAAAAGCATAAACATTATTGCAACGAGGAGCAATTAAAATAATTTTACCTTCTCCCTTGCTTGGCACCTCGCATTTTTCTTCATCAAAGATGACTTTATTACCTTTATCGCATAATTGAGAGATGATAAGCAAGTTGTATTTAAGACCTTCAACTAGGTACACATTATCAATGGTGTTTGATGCATTATCTACAACTTTTCCAATACCAATTATTCTACACTTTCCTTTATCACCAAGTGTAATTGTTCCAGCAGATTACTCTTTGATCATTAAAAATAAAGAGGACTTCCCACTTATGTGCCATGAGCATCCACTTATAATCTTTGCTCTTGGTGATTTCCTACAAGAGAACAAAACATCAAACCTTTCGACTAGACCAAATCGCAAATTTAGATTCATAATCAGGATGGACCATGTTGGGTGGTCTAGTCCCTTTAGGAACCCATACTTGCTTGATCTGGTCTCGAAGAAAAATAGGAAATGAATTTTTAAGAACTTGAGGGTCATTCCTAAAAAAAGGACAAGTTAGCTTAGTATAACCCTTTTTGCAACAGTAAAAACTTGTAGGTGTTTGCCAATTATCCTTTGCTTTTATAAACGTGTTCATGGTTTTATTTGGAAAATTTTTGTGGTAACCAAGACAACTTTTATTCAAGGATGATTGGTGCTCACCTAGCATTTTTTCAAGAGTAGATTCGGAGTGAGAAAATCTAACCAAGGAATTATGTTGCTCTCTACACTTCCCAACCAGTAGCTTCTTTTCCTTCTCCAAGTGATCATTACAATAACTCAAAGAGGCAAGCTTTTATTTTAAAACAGTGTTTTCAGTTTTCAAGGCCTTGATCTGGGTGTCAAAGGATGACTCCGAGGCTTGAACCCTGAGTTTAAAAGCTGATTGAGAGGCTTTGAGATCAGTTAGTTCCTTAGCGAGACTTTCAAAAATACTTACCTGTTGGTTTAGCTTCTCTTTGAGAATCTTGGATTCAAGAATCAAACTCTCTTCATTTATAATCATATTTTGCAAGAATTTGGATAGAACATTAATAGGACTTGAGATTAAATTTTTCACCATTACCTCAAGATGTTCTTTCTTTGCATCATCATGATTAGCCATAAGACATAGGTTTGCTTGTTCATCTTTTGAGTCACTAGATGAATCTGAATCACTCCATGAAGCAATGATAGCTTTCTTCTTATAATCCTTTTTGTGGAAAGGCTTCTTCTTTCGTTGAGGGCAATCTTTCACTAAGTGATCTCTTTCACCACACTCATAGCATGTTAGTGTATTAACTTTATTCATTGAGTTGGATGACTTACCTTTATATTTATTTGAATAATAGTCTCTGCCTCTTAAGAAATTCTTCTTCATTTTTAGAATCTTGGCAAGACTTCTAGCGATGAGAGCAAATGGATCTTCATCATCACTATTATCACAATCTTTAGTGTCCGTTGTAGCTTCTTCTCTCTTTGCTTTGAGTGCTAAATTTTTGGTTGAAGATGCTGGTTCTACATCTTCTTCATTAAGAGACATCTCATGTGTGATCAATTTTCCAAGAAGATCATCCAAAGGCAAGATTCTCAAATTTTGAGCTTCTTCTATCGCGGTTACCTTCGGACCCCACTTTGATTTTGGAAGACACCGTAGAATATTTCTCACCTTTTCTTCATTTGTGAATACCTTATCAAGAGAATCCAGATTGTTCACTATTTGGGTAAATCTTGTGAACATCTCTTTCACGGTTTCATTAGGCGTCATTTTGAATAACTCATATTGTCAAAGGAAGATGCTTATCTTTCTCTCTTTGACTTGACTCGTTCCTTCATATCTGACCACCAATTTATCCCATATCTCTTTAGCACTTTTGCATGCAGAAAATCTATTGAATTCATTTGCATCTAAACCATAGTAGAGAAGGTTCATGGCTCGATAGTTTTTAGCAACACTTTCCAAATCCGATTGAGTAAAATCATTATCTTCTTTAGGAACCATTGTGCCGCTTTCATTAGTATTCATCGGCACCCTAGGACCTTTCTTGATAATATCCCAGAGTTCCAGATCTTGATCAATCACAAACATTTTCATCAATGAACGCCAATGGGCAAAATTGTTACCACAAAATAGAGGAGGGCGATTGGTAGACCTTCCTTAAGCAAAACAACCATCACCTATTGAATTCATTTTTCCTCACAGATGATTAAATCTTTTCCTTGTGAGTCTAGCTTTAATACCAATTGAAGAATCAATAGGGAGATGAAATAAGATTAATTATACTCTAGAGGGGGGGGGGGGGGGGGGGTGAATAGAGTATAACCGATTTTCGCGTTCAGGATCTCAAGGTCTTAAACAGACTTTCAAAGGCAGAATATAAGCGTTAAGGCTTATCTTTGAATCTGGATGTCAAAGCCTTGAAATTGGTTTCAAAGGTTTTTGCTCAGGCTTTGACTGTTCGCTGCTTTGATTAATGAGCGAAGCAAACATAAAACGTAAGCAATGAAGACAGAAATAAGATGAGACAAAACACGGAGATTTGATACGAAGTTCGGCAACTGATTTGCCTACGTCTCCGCCTAGGGTTGTCCAACCCTTAGGATTTAACTCACTCTTTTATTACTTCCCTTAGAGACCTAAAGCACCCTAGAAGATCTTAATCCCCATCTTCTACTCCATAGCTTCCTAGCTACACTTTAGCATCTCAGATCCTAGCAATAAAAAGTTCTCTCTCTTTTTCTATACGTTTGAATATTATGGGTATACTCTTAGTATAACACTCTCTCAAAATATTCTTTTAAACACTCAAGAGATTATACTTTGATTTTCTCTCAATCTAAATACAAGATAAAGTTTATGGAACTAGAGAGAAAATAATGAAGCTTTGTTGATGTAGCTTGTGACTGAAATTCATGATTAAAGCTTATGTTCTTGTCTCACTTTTTGTCTTGTTGTGTCTCACATTCTTCTTCAACTTCAAAGCTTGAGAATATATACTAAACTTGATTTCAAGCCATTCAAAGGAGGCTCAAAATAGGCTGCTGAAAATCTGATTTGCCTTTAATACTTTCAGCAAGATTTCCTCTAATATGGCTGTAGAGAATCATTCATTTTGGCTGTTGAAGATTGATATCTTCTGAATGTTTTACTGTAAGAATCTTTTCACTTTATTTGCTGCACTTTGAAGCTTCAACATATTTCTTTTTCCGTAACCACAATGCTTGAATTTTGGTAACTACCAAAATTAACTTGAAGAATCTTCAACATATATGAGCATCATTTTATTTGCTGAAATTAAGAGATATCTTTGACAGTAAAATCATGTATAATTAAGTTAGGTTAGAGAATAAAATAAGTGAAATAAGGAAAGGATAATACATAAGATTTAGGCAATTAGAAAATTCTTATCCTTTGACAAAGTGTTTGAACTTTGCTGATTGCTTTGAGACGTGGCTCAAGCTTTTGAAGACGTGGCTCAAACTTTGAGGACGTGTCTCAAAATTTATTTTCATCCTTTGACAGAGGGCATAACATTTTGCATTATAGCTTCCATTACTTCCATCACATTGTCAACTCTATGCATTTTGGTTTCCATGATGTTTTCAACTCTATTTGACTTTGTATTTTGGCTTCCATCATTAGACATAAAAACGTTAGTAATCAAGGTGGAGTCTTCAGATGAGCAAGCAACACCTTTGACCACTAGAAGAAGAAGAAGTTAAAAGAGGCAGAAGCTGAACTCCGAAACCTTTAGAGAAGAGCATTAGATACAAACAGATTGAGAAGATGGAATGAACTAGATGATGATATCTCCAAATGGCGAACCATGGAGGAGACTTACTAGTTTGCAAGGGAAAGGGTTAATGAGTGGAGGGATTAAGATAAAAATACAACTTATTTTAATCGAAAAGCTTCTCAAAGGAAGGCAACAAATAAGGTGAGTGGGCTAGATTCTCAGGCTAATTGGAGGACTAAGGAGGAGGATATATCAAGGATTATCCATGAATATTTTTATAAATATATTTATAGCCAACCCAAGCCTTATTATGGACAAAGCTATCTCATGTGTAAATAAGGTGGTAATGGAAAGAATGAATTCTTTCTTGGTCATGGAGCCGTTGGAGGAGGAGATCAAAGGGGCACTGTTCCAAATGCATCCAAACAAGGCCCCCAAATCGGATGGTCTTCATGCGATTTTCTTCCAAGAGTGTTGGGACATTGTGGGTAAAGATGTAGTGGGTTATATTGGGCAATGGTGGAAAAGGGAGCAGGATGTGGAAATGGTCAACAAAACTTACATTGTGCTCATCCCAAAATACAAGGACCCTTAATCAGTAGTAGACTTCAGACCCATTATTTTTTGTAATGTTACCTATAAGATCATCTCAAAAGTCTTGGAAAATCAAATGAAACCATGGGTAGGGGAGATTATTTCAGAGAACCAAAGTGCATTTATCCCAAAAAGACTCATTATAAATAATGCCCTAGTAGCCTATGGGTGTTCCAGGCTATGAAGAGAAGGCGGGAAGGGAAGGAAGGTTCTTTTGCTTTGAAACTGGATATAAGCAAGGCATATGATAGGGTGGAGTTACAATTCCTAGAGCAAGTTATGCAAGCGTGCGATGGGCTTTGATGATGAATGGGTGGTTTGAGTTAGGAAGTGTTTGTCGAGTATGTCATTCTCCTTTAAGATCAACGGCAAATTGAAGGAGTACGTTAAGCCGTCGAGAGGGCTTTGACAAGGTGATCCCATTTTACCATACTTATTTCTCTTTATGTGCCGATGTTTTTCAATGATGATCCTTCTAGCTATCTGAGAGAAGAAAGTACATGGAGTCCAGATATGTAGAGGAGCTTAAAGTATATCTCACATATTCTTTGCGATAATAGTATACTATTTGATAGAGAAAATGCTAGAGAATGTTCGATTATTGTAGATATCATCTACAAATTTGAGGGAGCATCAAGTCAAAAAGTTAATCTCACAGTCTTACCAAGTCAGAATTAGTCTACATCAAATTAGTATCTGTTGATCAGCGAGAATTATTGGGGACTATACTAGGGGTAAAATAAGTGGGTCATCACAACAAGTACCTGGGCATCCCAAGTGTTATTGGTAAGTCCAAGAAAGAAGTGTTCTGTGTTCTGAAGGAGAGATTATGGAAATAACTCTAAGGGTAGAAGGAGAAGGTATTGTCAAGGTCAAGTAAAGAAGTCCCAATAAAAGCGGTGTCTTAAGCTATCCCCACCTATCTTATTAGCATCTTCAGAATTCTAGATACCATTATTGATGATCTCCACTCCTTGATAACTCAATTTTGGTGGGGTGACACAGAGGCTAGGAGGATCCATTTGGTTTCATCGAAGAATCTTTTCCATAAAAAAGGAGGGTGGATTAGGGTTTTCTGACCTTAGGGTGTTTAATTAAGCGCTACTTGCTAGACAAGTGTGGTGGTTACAAAAAAACCCAAAGTCCTTATTAGCCCTCAAGTTAGAATTTATGAGCGTAGGGATGTATAGGAAGCTTTTAGAGGTTATGACCCTAGTTTCATATGGAGTAGCCTATGGGGTGCAAAGTCTATGTTGATTGAGGGATCGAGATTGAATAGTGGAGGACTGCACCAAGATTGGGGGTTTGGATGCTTCCATTAAACCCTCGACTTTTGATGAACATATAAGGGTAAGCGCACTTGTGGACCCAACTTCAAGGGCATGGAGAAAGGATTTGATATACCAGACTTTTAAGGATTAAGTTACAGAGTTGATTTGTAATATGCCTAGATTGGTTAAGATCAAACGTGATGTGTTGTATTGGGTGGGCATCCCCAAAGGTATGTTTTTAGTGAAATCTTATTATTGGCTTGATTTTCAAAGGGTGTCGAAGGATTAAAGTCAGTCGAGGAAGCTATGGAGCATCATATGGAGATGGAGGGTCCGCCAAAGTTATAGTATTTTGTATGGAGGGAGTGCAAAGGTGCACTAGCAGTTTGCATCACACTAGTCCAGCCCCAAGTAGTGGAGGACGAGAGCTACATCAGGTATAACCTTGCTAACAAAAATGACACCCATACAATTTTTGATTGCCTAAGAGCTATGGACCTATGGAATGGGAGTGAGGTTTGGCAAAGGGTGAAGCACTCACCGAGGGAGTCATTTCGCAACACTTGAAAGTGGCTAGCGGAGAGATATAACAGTAATAATCTATTACATATTGGGACACTTGTGTGGGCTGCTTGGGCATATAGAAATCAAACGGTGTTAGAGAATGTGGAGGTTGAGCCCATGCACTTTGCTGCTAGATTTTTTAAGCCAGTATCTCATTATAATTTCTATGCTGCTACCATCTTTTGGTGTCTAAAACCCCATTCCCCTCATCTCTATGTCGCTTGGGTAGAACCTACCAGTGGAGTCCTAAAGATCAATGTGGATGATCACATCAAAGGGGATTATTGTAGTGTTGGGGCATTTGTTATGGACGAGACGGGGTGCCTAATTCTCTGTGCTACACGCAAGGAGTTAGTGAGGTGGAAAGCTTCTTATACGATGGCAGCGACAATTGTTTTTGGACTAAAGATGGCGGTTATGTTTGGCTTTTGGTAAATAATCCTTGAGAATGATGCCCTTACTTATGTGGAGACGAATCAAAAGGGCGATGATGGCTTTAGCCCAATCTTTGTATTTTTGAAGAAATCAACCTTATGAAACAAGAGTTCGAATATGTCTCTTTTTCTCATGTACGTAGAGTTGGAAATATCGTGGCACATTTAGTGGCCAAACTAAACACTAAAGGACCTACATACTTAGTTTTAATGGTCCTTTTCCCACCGGGATAATCTCCCTTGCGGAGGCCGATTTGACTTAATATATGTGCTCTACGTTTTCAAAACAAAAACTAATGCACTATTTGATTAGTGTAGTTTGAAATTACTCTATTTTTTCTCTTTGTTATTCCTATATTTATTTTTTACATAAATTCCAATGTAAAATTAAATATCTTTGATTATATTTTTATAAAAATTATAAAAAGCTAATACATAGAATATATATATATATATATATATATATATGGAGATAAATCTATAAGAAACTCACATAAGTATATTTTTAATATAGACTGGGTATAATTTATTGTAAAAATTTGACTCTAAAATCGATAACAGTTCAAATGGAAGAAACAAAAAAATATAGGGAGTAATTAGTAAAATAAGTAAATACAATGAGAATTAATCATAACATGTAATATTATTATATATTGCAATTTAAGTTTGTAAATAATTATTACAATTAATTTCAATCATTAATTCTAGTTAGTATTTAGCGTTATTATTGTTGGATTAGTCCCTTTGTTTTTTCCCTTTTCCATTTTAAATTAGGGAAGAACACAATACAATAATTAAGAAGGGGAAGATTCTATGAAATGCATTAAATATTACACAAGTGGAGGGTATATATTCCATCAAAAGTAATACAAGTGGACTAATTATACATATTTATTGATATTTTGAGAATAGAAAAGATTAATTATAAAAATATAAAAATTGAAATACCCAATGGGTGAATAGTATAATGAGATTACTTACGTAATAAAATATCATATAAAAAGGAATGATTTCAAATGGGAACTTTTTGAATTTTTTTCAATGAAAAATACGGAACGGAAAAAAGGAATAGATAGAATAATTTAGTTCATAATATTAAGAGTTATTGATTGACAATTAAGATTAGTAAAAGAAAAAATATGTACTATTACTAATGTTCATATTATTAATAACTTTTACATAAATAAATCAACTACTAGACTTTGTGTAAAAATATTAACTATAACTCTAACCCTAAAATCCTTAAACCCAAAACCTAACCCAAAACTCTAAATCATAAACTATAACCTTAAACCCTACACCTTATTAAATCTATAAGCTTATTTAGTCCATTTTAAGTATACAGACTTATTACCATAGATTTATCAGTGGATTGAAATGGCTTATTAAGAATGTTGGCTTATTAAATCCAATAATCCAATAAGCTTGTATAGTTAGAAACAACATTAAATTGTAAGTCACAGTTATAAAGTTAATTTATATGGTTTTACATTGAATATGACCTTGTAAACCATAGCTTACAATGAGAGGTAGTTTGTCAATACTAACTTGTTATTTCTAACTAAGTGTTTGTGTTATTGTTATTTAAGGAAGTATGCCATTTTTATTTTTACATTTTAATATTATTAACTGTTATATAATTAACTTTAATTTGCAAATAAATTGGAACTACAATTAAGCTTAAGAAATGTAAAACTGATACCTAGTCACATGATACATAATTTGAAGGATGATCTTGGTCCTTGGCGTATACATGTTTGTGGTGTTTCTGCCTTGGTTAAGAGGGAGAGGGAGGTTGTTCAACATCCATAGTCACATGTCGAGGAAGAAGAGGAGGTTGTTTGTAACAAGCCAATAATTTGAGTTGCTTAAATTAAATATAATAATATTTAATTAGTTTAATGACATTTATGTAGGACGATTAAATTAATTAGGAATTTTGAATTATATTTTTCTAAGTGAATACTTAAAATAAGGATGAATTTAAGATTTTGAAACTAAAACTAATTAGATAAAGTAATCTTTTGGTGCTTTCTATTATTTTACAATTCATAAAGTAAATTATATATATATATATAATTCAATGATAAAAGTACTTAAAATAAGAAGAATAAGAAGAGATCTTAGCCATTCAAATGGTAAGATCCAACGTTAGAGATTTCATGTAAAAAAATGATTACTATAACAATAAAAAATGGTCACTATAATAATACAAAGAGTAACTATAATAATAAAAAAGAATCATTATAATTGAAAAAAATATTTGGTCACTATGAGTTAAAAAAAAGTCACTATGAGTAAATAAAATATCATCCGTTGGATTTAGGAGATAAGGAGCCAAGATGTCTTCTCATCCTTCCCATTCTAAGTATCCTTCTTACTTTAACTTTTACCTATATATATATATATATATATATATATATATATATATATGGGTGGGTTCATGTGAGAACCCTCCCTAATATGAGATAAAATCGCTAAACATCGCCCGCAATTACAGGACATCGCCCGCAAATTTTCAAATGAAATTACCATTACACCCTTAGTACATTATATCAACTAAATCAAACCCATCCCCACAAAAAACCATTCATTCATCCTCTCAAAACAAAATTTACAAAATTCCTTCAAACATCATGTCCCGAAGACCCGACAAAGAAGTGTTGAGGAGGCCGACACCTCTTGCGACGGCGGCACCGGCGAAGGTGGCGGCGGCGGCGAAGGTGGCGGCACCTCTTCCGGTGGTTGAGGTAAGTTTTTTTTTTTTGAATTTGCATTCGCCGGCGGGAGGCGACAACGACACGGCAAGGTAGCGGCGGCAGGCGGCTGGATCCGGCGTCTAGGGAAGACGCCCCGGCCGTGGACCAGGCGCCTGGATCCGGCGTCTAGGGAAGACGCCCCGGCCGTGGATGAGGCGGCTGGATCCGGCGTCTGGGGAAGACGCCTCCTTCGCCGCGCCGCCGCCGGAACCCTAGGTGATGTTATTTTATTTTATTTTCAATTTATTAGTTAATTACTAATGAATTTTATTAATTCATTATATTAGGCATTATAATATATTAATATGTATTTTTAGGTTAATTATGATAGTTGGTTAGAGTATATGATTAAGATAGATATATTATTAGTTAAAGTATATGATTATTTATGGTAATAAGTTAAAATATAAGTTTATAATATATTATTATAATTATTATATTAATTAGTTAAAATATAAGTTTATTATATATTATTATAATTATTGTATTAGTTATGTTAATTAGCTAAAATATAAGTTTTAGATATATTAGTTATAATTATTATGTTAATTACCTAAGTAAAAAATTTATGTTTAGTATATATAATTATAATTATTATATTAACTATGTGAATTACTTAAGTATAAATGTATATTTAGGATATATTAATTATTATAATTAATATATATTAATTGTGTAATAATTATTATATTAATTGTGGTAATTGATTTATTTTAAAATGTATATTTAGGATATAGTATTATGA
Source organism: Dysphania ambrosioides (assembly GCA_026401315.1). Lineage (NCBI taxonomy): Eukaryota > Viridiplantae > Streptophyta > Magnoliopsida > Caryophyllales > Amaranthaceae > Dysphania > Dysphania ambrosioides. The sequence goes on from CM048657.1 coordinate 25,631,616, forward strand.
TTATGTCATTTTCCTTGATGTAATTAGGAATCGAGTTACCGACCAGGAAAAGGGAAATCGATACCTGCTCACATGATTAGACAACACTTAGAGGATGATTCGGGTCCAAGGCATCCACGTACCCGTGGTGTGTCTGCCTCGGCTCGAAGGGAGAGGGTATCTACTCGATACAAGCAGTCAGTAGGTATGGAGGATGAAGAAGAAAGTGTTGATAGTTGGGATGATGATGAAAACATCTTCGAGGAAGATGGAGATGATTATATAGATGAATTAGAGGTTCAATTAAAGGGTGATCGGGCTGATCGAGAAATAACTATTCGTAAGGGTAAGGGTGGCCGGTTCGTTACTATTTCTGGTACAACTTCCTCTTCTATTTCTGGTCAAAGCCGGAAGAAGATGAAGGTTGATGATTCATGGGTTGTGAAATAGGCGGTTCCTGGTGGGCTGGTTGATGGGAGTGTTGTTCCTAGTTTTTTGGGTCACATTGCTAGGCGCATATGGGATGGTAAGGAGAGGGAATCTTCATCATGTGTTGGTATTTTAAAATGCCAGAACAGAGATAGAGCGTGTGCAAATTTGCGAACTTGGTATGAATCATGGATGGCTGATGGTTCACCTATTTGTGCACGCTTAGATAACACTGGAATGTCCCACCTGCCTTGGGCATGTTCAACCATATTGATGCTACCCTTTTATCAGCTTTCATAGAGCGTTGGCAGCTTGACACCAACTCATTTCACTTCCCTTTTGGAGAGATGACGATTTTATTGCACGATGTGCATGAGATACTTAGGCTCCCTATAGAGGGTAAATTAGTTAGTGAAAAACCAGATGTTGGGGATCTAAAGACTTATTGTGCTGAGTTACTTGCTGTGAGCATTGAAACATTGGATGCTCGTAAATATTGGCAAGGAGGTGGACTGAATATCAAGGTAGTCGATGATTTATGTAGGAAGATGGATCCACCTAGGCATTTGAACAATCAACTCAGTGCCTATTTTCTTCTATACCTTGGATGTTGTTTGTTCCTTGATAAGAGTGGTTGTAGGGTAAGGCCACGGGATATAGTAGAGGCGAGGGAACCCAGTACTATGGGAACATACTCATGGGGATCGGCTACTCTAGCATTCTTATACCATCAGCTTGGAATAACTAGTCGTACTTATTGTAAGCAACTCACTGGTATTCTTACTCTATTTCAGGCATGGATATATGAGTATTTTCCTGCCTTTCGTCCTCATAGAGACCGCATTCCCATTGAAGAAGGGTACCCTCGTGCCAGATGTTGGAATATCCGCATGGTTACTAATTCTACAGAGCGACTGAGGGTGATTCGTCGGCAGCTTGATAATATGACTGCGTCAGAGGTTAGTTATCCTTGTCTTTATGTTCTTATTTTGGTTTACTTGACGTATGATTGGTAATCGTTTGCTTTGCAGGTTGAGTGGTTGCCTTACTTTCGGGACCCTGCTACGAAGGTACCAAGGACTGTATTCCTCGGTTTCTTATAGTATCGGAACATTATTGAGCCTTACATGCCCGACGGATGCTTGCGACAGCTTGGGTATGTACAGGTCATTCCATCTCCCGCTCCCAAGCCTGTGTTCGCTTATCGTCCAGAAGTATCGGCCGAGTATAAGGTGGAGTGGCCTATATCTGTAGTGGAGAACTTATGGGTTTAATTCCCGAGGGGTGCAAGACTCTTCTTAGGTGATTTGGCGCATACTGAGGTTCCTTCCATTTGTGATGACTCGTACATGACATGGTTCGAATCAAAGTCACATCCTTGCCTTGTAGCAAATGACTCCAGAAGAGACCGAGTGCCACCACGAACTGCGACAGATGCTGTAAGTCACTTACTCTTATAATTTTCAGTTATTAATTTTTGTCTCTTATAATTGTTTCTACTTCTATGTGTAGTGGATGAACATGGCGATTGAAGCAACGTCCAATTTTTTGGAAGTTAGAGATTTGATGCTTACCGAGAAGGCAAAGGCCGCTTGCGCTTGGTGGGATAATATTATTGACATGTGGAACCGATCGTTGACTATGCAAGATGCCGATGATGAGTCTTGACGTGTTTCATATGGAATTTGTATTCAAGAATATTGATTTGTAGCTATTTTGTTGGATATTTTGTTGTGTTTGGATTGTGTTAGAGCAGGTGTGTGTTATTATTGCTTGTGCATTGTGTTGGAACAGGTTAATTTTATTGTTGTCGTCACTTGGTAGCTCACTTTACAGAGGAAAATCTGTCAAAATTTCCGTAGTATTTCCATCAAATTACTCCTAACCTAAATACATGATAACAAATGCCACAGTTCAATTCATAATGACGAGTTTGAAAACCTAAATACACGATTTTCATAATTCTATTCAAAATGATACATTTGAAAACCTAAATACATGATAAGCTTTGCCAGAGTTCAATTCGTTGTCTATATATATCTTCCCAACCGACCACACTTTCATTTCGAATTTGAAACCATAAGGTAGCTACTGGTGGTACTAGAAAACCATCAGCCAAATCCAAGCGAATGAAATGCTTATATTTGCCCAAGTGTGCAATCGCAAATTCTCTTAATGGCCTCGTAATGCTAGTTGGACTTTCTCAAGGGAGAACAGTAACACACGGGTATACTGAAACTCCATCATTTCCCAATCCGTAGCACATGACGGTGCTCTTATAAAAATTGGCAATTGGAAACAAATCCGCGATAATTTCCATGTAATGCTCAATACCACAGTGCCCTCCTCCCCAATTGATACGTGCCAATGCAGCATCCAAATCGTCGTAGTATACATCTTGGTATTTGTGTCGTTTTGTTGAAATTTCATTGAACACTGTTTGCCGGGCAATAAACCACAGATCTTCAGAACCATGAAACACATCAGCAACACATCAAAATCCACAGTTTCCATCAGCTACAACATCATTCCATCTTTCTAAATACGACATTATAAATTCGGGAAGTCTATCAATATATGGGAATTGGTCAACGTCCACTCTACCTGTTGAGGGCATGTTAACAAATGAGGACGAACGACCCATAGTCTGAGTACTGCTAGAAGATCTATTTCGACCTCGACCTCAACCCCGACCCCAACCCCGAGCAGCATATCTCTCCATGTACTTCGAAGCACTGAAATCACGCTAAGGTCGACCTCTGGTAATGGCCGTACCCTCGGGTTCTCTAATCTCTGACTCATCTGGGTGGAGCATACCATGCAGAAGTAGAGTGGCATTACGTACAACTGAGGGATGACTAGCTCGCACTTGGCCTGTAAGTTCATCAAAACGTTCTGTGTCTTGCGTGGATCGATTTACGATATTAGGGTCCACAACTTCAATAATGATAAGCGATCTCCAAAAAGGATGAATTTGATCTAGGTAAAAACTCTCGCCCGACTAAATGATTCGCGATATTGTGTAAGCGCATGGAATCCCATGGCTTGTCCTCAGCGCACACCCGCATCTAATGTCAATCTCGTCACTTAAAGCACTCATCCTACTCTTCTCTTGTTCTAGTAAGCTTAGACAATGATGGGAAGTGCGACCATGGAGATTCTGGTACAATCAACCTCGATATAACGTGCCATGTCTTCGTCTGGAGTCCTCCAAACATTGTTTAATACCGTTGACTTGGGTCTCAATCACCTTGTTAACACGCTCGAATAACTTGTCAAGAGCCGATGTGGAAGAGTTAAGCCAGTCCTTTAGAGCATTGTGGGCACTCTCGACTCTATAAGTCGTAGTGTTCCCAAAATGAAGGACCTGATTCGTCCAGTATAGCACAAATTTCTCTTTATGAGGAATCCATTGTTGCGTAACGTATTGTAAAAGTGTAGGATACCAGCTATAGCAATCCATCATGAACTGAACATTATCCTCATACTGCTCTTGCGTAGTAGCATACATGACTTGCCTCCAACGTCCCTTCTGGAATTTTTTAGCTGAAACCTTATTCTTTCCCATGCAATGGTAAGCTTTATTCAACACACACTTATTGATATGCCCGTGCAAAGTAAATGTGCGGAATTAGGGAATAAATCCCTAATCGGGGCAAAAAGACCACCCTCGCAATCGGTTATTATAGAACTCGGGTGCACCTCAGGACCAAATAATTCTTTAGCTTCTCCAACACCCACCGATAACTTGACTTTGTTTCATCTTTCATGATTACATAACCAATTACAAAGTTCATGTTCCCCTGAGTCATCCCAATTATCTCCACTAAAGGATACTTGTACTTGTTTGTCTTGAACGTAGAATCTATAAGAATCACATATGGATACGTGCCTAACAAATCAGCAGACATCGGGTGCACCAAGAAGACATGGGTCACAACATCAGTGGCTTCATCACTCATAAACCAGTGTAAGTAGTTATACTTGATTGCTTGATATAGCAATTACTGAATTAGGTTCCTTCCTTCTGACTTTTCTCTCCTTATCTTATCTCTTTCATGTACACGTGTCTTTTATTTGGATTATCTTCTGGATATTTCTCTAACAAAGTTGCCAGTATTTTAGCCGGTCTCACTTGTGCCTCAGTCATCTCGTGCACAACTTTCTTTGCACCAGGACTAATGCCGCTAATCTATCGATGTCCTTGTGGATACACAACCAACTCATGGTTGTGTTTACCCCATTTCGAAGCACCAACAATGTGCCAACCGCTAAGATCTCGACGCTGACAAACCTTAATCTTAAACAGGCAACCACAACCTTTCCTCTTCGTGTGGAACCTCACGGCTGTTGTCAAATCTCGATCAACTTTCTTCGAAGAACGACCACATTTCAACAATTTATCATATCGACCATCTCTTTGCGTTTTCCATGTTGAAGTCGTCAAAGAAAAACCGGATTGAATTGAAACATTTTTAGCCCATTCAATTGCCAATTCCGATGTTGCAAAATCATCATGTTAAAAAATACCACTATAATCAATTTCATCTCCACCGTAATCTTTATTATTATCCTAAAAGAACAAGATTGGAAATATTAGAAATAAAAAAATAAAAAATTTGAGGTGTCTTGGGAAGACGCCCCACCATGGTGGGTGGCGTCTGGGGAAGACGCCCCACCATGGTGAGTGGCATCTGGGGAAGATGCCTTACCATGGTGAGTAGCGTCTTCCCAAGACGCCCTACCATGGTGAGTGGCGTCTTCCCAAGACGCCCCACCATGGTCAGTGGCGTCTTCCCAAGACGCCCCACCATGGTGAACGACATCTTTCAAAGACGCTTCGGCAACACATCGGTAATACGACCAATTTCTAAAGTATAATCCGAACTTTTACCTGATTTTCGGGTAAAGGTGTTCTCGGTTGGTCCGACATTATCAATTTCCCACATTTAATGTCAAGTACACCTTAATTTGTCACGTACACCTTCCCTAATTGTGAGCTTTGAATGTTTTGAATGTCAAATACACCTTACTATAGTGAAAAACAATTTTACAGAATTACAATGTTATAGTGACTGATGAAATGAACTTATTTATCTTTTATTTATTTTTTTTTAAAAAAATAGTAAGGGCAAAAAGGTCATTTTATGATGAAAATGCGGGCGATCCCTGGTAATTCGCAAGCGATGTTTAGTAACTCCCATATGAGAACCGTTTTGTAGGTAAGAACCCATCTAACACCACACACATTGGCAAATATAACGGATGACATTTAACTGAACATAATGACAAATTCGTAATTAACCCGAAAACTGACAAAAAGCAGTTGGTTCAAAAATGTAACTGACACTTCCGTATAAGGAAACCCACATCACTTCTTCAAAATCCTTTCATCTTCTACCGCCATTTTGTTTCTCTTCAATATTTCAACAATTCCTCCATTTCGTCTTCTTCCTCCATTTCCATTGATGTTGCCATTTTTGCGTCAGTAGAGTGAGTTGCTTCGTCTTCTTCAAAACCCACCATTTTTGTTCCACATTTCGTCTTCCCCAGTTCTAAACAAATGAACATCATGTTCTAAATTGGTGAACATAATTTTCTAAACTAGTGAACATAATATTCTAAACCTATACGGAATAACAATGCACTAACTATTCTTTAATTTCCATAATACGTTAATGGACTAAATATTCTTTAGTGAACATAATGTTCCAAACTGGTGAATATAATATTCTAAACCAATGAACATAATGTTCTAAACCATTGAACATAATGTTCTAAACCAATGAACTCAATGTTTTAAACCAATGAACATAATGTTATAAACTAGTGAACTCACTGTTCTAAACCAATGAGCATAATGTTCTAAACCAATGAACTCAATGTTCTAAACCAATGTACATAATGTTCTACACCTATGAACAATATGTTCTAAACCAATGAACATAATGTTCTAAACCATTGAACATAATGTTCTAAACCAATGAACTAAATGTTCTAAACCAATGAACATAATGTTATAAACCAGTGAACTCAGTGTTCTAAACCAATGAACATAATGTTCTAAACCAGTGAACTCAATATTCTAAACCAATGTACATAATGTTATAAACAAGTGAACTCAGTCTTCTAAACCAGTGAACTCAATGTTCTATACTAATGAACATAATATTATAAACCAGTGAACTCAGTGTATTAAACCAATGAACATAATGTTCTAAACCAATGTACATAATATTCTAAACCTATGAACAATATGTTCTAAACCAATGAACATAATGAAGAAAACGTTGAAACTCAAGATATTGATGCACAATGATGAAAAAAGTACAATACTTTTGTAAAGGGAAAAGTGCAAGCCAAACAAAAAAGTAACTAACAGCTGAAGAAAAGAACAATACTTCGTCTGAATAAACTCTGTCAGCCGAAGAAAATAAAAAAAAGTGTTTGGATATTTACATATCTGCCATCCATGTTTAATGCCATTTCAGCCATAGATCGTCAAGCATCCAACGGTCTTCTATGGGTTCTCACCAAAAAATGGTTCTCACATAACAGGAGGGTTCTTAAATGATCCCTCATATATATATATATATAGATCTGCAATATGAGTCCACAAGGTACAAGATAGAAAGTGAATGATGAACATTCCATATGCTTAAACTATATATTTAGAATGGATAGAAATGGTCGGACATAAAAACAACCAACAAATAATTTTGCTAGCTAAGATATTCACCTAAATGGCTAAACCAAATTTACAAAATTTAAGAGCTAAGGCTCCGTTTAGTAGGGTGTAAAACGTTTTCCCTGAAAACTGTTTTCCCCATTTTACGTTATTTGGTTTGGTGTAAAATATAGGATGTAAAACTTGGAATGTAAATTCATTTTACACCCTACTGAAAACATTGTCCCCCAAAAGTGGAACTAAAATAATTTTACATTCATTCACTCCAAAAAAAATTATCAACTAACAAACAATTCACGCATTACCAACTCACGCATAGAGGTGGGAACATGTCGTGTCGTGCCCGCCATGGACCGTGTTTGCTCGTACTTGGCTTCTTGCCGTGTCATGCCTAATTATGGTCGTGCAGTGGTGTGTCGTCCATGTCCTATCATGGCCTCGTGCATAGCGTGGCATGCTGTGTCGTGCCTCATGCTAGCCTAATTTTTTTTAACAATATATATATATATATATATAATAGAATTGAAAAAAATAATTTTAAATAATTTAAATTATATTATAAAAATATAATAATATTAAAAATAATAGTAATATTAATTGTAGTAGTAATAATAATATTATTAACAATAATAGTATTAAATAATAGCATGCTTCGGGCCATGCCTCGTGCCAAATTAGCATGCCGCTCGCGTGCTCGTGCCTAATTTTTTTGCTATCTGCGGCTTGGTCTGCGACCCACTCTATAGATAGCGTACCACAACTGTACTTGTGTCTAGGGGTGTTCATAACTAGGTACTTAGGTTTTTGGCTACTTGGTAAATTGGGTACCCGCTTTTTCCGTTAGTTTGAAAATCGGCTCGACCCGGCCCGGTTTAAGCGGGTACCCACTTAAGGGGTACTCGCTTAAATCGAGTTGGGTCACAGGGTACCCTGCTTATTTCCTAAACTCTTTTCATTCTCACTAAGGTACCTGCTTAAACCGGGTCGAGCCATAGAGTACTCGCTTAAACAGACTACTCGCTTAGCGGGTACCAATAAAAATCGGGTCGGGTCACAGGGTACCCAACATAAATCCTACTAAAATAGCAAAACTAGATTTAAAAAAAATTATTGTGGGTATTTGGGTACCCGATTACATTTTTTATCTGGCCCATGACCCAACCCGAGTACCCGATTTTTTACCGGGTCGGGTACTCGACCCAAAAAGTCATTTTTTTTTAAAAACCGCTTATTTATTTTCAGATCATCGGTTAATTGGGTTGCATCAATCGGGTCTGGTAGTTTTGAATACCCCTACTTGAGTCGTATTGTGCTAAAAACGTGTATGCTCGGTCCTTGTGCTGGTCTGGCCCATTCCATGTTCTACTCACACATTCTTCATTTATCATCTTCTCAATAGCCTCTCTCTCTACTCCACCTCTCTCTCTTAAAAGTTGGGGAAAAAAATTCACAATTTCTTTTCATCTTCTTCGAATATTATCAATTCAGTACATTTTTTTTCGAAACTCATATCTTCATTATTAAATTATCGTACTATATCATGAATTCGAACAAATTTTATCCATAGTCAAAAATAAATAAAAAAACCTAGATTTTCCCCCGATTCGATTGAACCATAAAAATTAATAGGAGTAATTGATTTTTAGTTCAACCAAACAACGGTAAATATTTAAATGTAAAATCATTTTCCATGCAACCTAACAACGGAAAAGTTCCATGAAAATGAGTTTTCCACCGTATAAAGGTTTTCCATGGAAAATAATTTTCAATTGAAAACATTTTACTCCCTACTAAACGGAGCCTAAGTGTATGAGTATTATATAATCAATCTAGTATAAATAAGGATACTTGACTCTAATTCTAATGTAGTTATAAAAGGGTCATGACCTCTATGATAAAAACTTACATGTTACGTAAAAGTTATGAAATCAATTTATCCATGTGTAGCATATGATATGTTCTTAATTTTGTATTGTTATTATGTATTAATCATGCTTATATGTGTTAAATTCTAATAACTTACGTATTATTTATTTGCTAATATTCATATTAAATTTATATGACCTTTTATTGTTATTGTTGATGTTCTAATTATTATTATTATTATTATTATTATTATTATTATTATTATTATTATTATAACTATTATTACTGTTACTACTACCTACTATTATTACTATTGTTATAACGTATAATCAAACTTAATCACAAGTTTTTTGAGTCATGCTCAGACTTACTCATCTTGGTTCATTTAAATCTCAAAACGAGTTCAAACTCAAGTCGATCCCCATTTGACCGAGCTTTGGTTGAGTAGATCCCAAGCTGACCTCAAACTACTTTATTCATTTATTACCCCTACTCATGAAGGATACTAGTAATCAGCATCATGATAAACGTCATTGTATTATATTTTTAATTATCTTCCTTTGATTTGTATTGGATTGTTGTTTTTTGGATATGAATTGGGATTTTTATTTTGAAAATGATTAGGTATCGAGTTTTAAGTCAAGATTATGTAGTACATTTCATAGAGGAAATCTTGCCAAAATTTCTACTTAAGTGTTATATTATTAAATTATTTTATCAACTTGATAGTGATTGAAATTAGAACTAAATATTAACAGCCCTATGAAGGAAAATTTAACTAAATTAATTTAGACGTAATACAAATGAAAGTTGTCATAATAAACTAGCAGGGAAAAGATGTTATGGTCACTATATGTCTATCAGCTCTAGAATTATAAGTGGTACTAGAAAATCGAGAGCAAGATATAAGTGAATAAAATGTTTATACCTCCCTAAATGAACAAGTGTGAGTTATATGTATGAAATTGTGATAGTAGTAGGAGAATTCCAAGGCAATTTATAGCACACAAATATAATGAACGATCATCATCTCCCACTCCAAAACACATGACTACATACTTGTAAAAATTGGCAATGGGAAATAAGTCACAAATAATCTCCATGTAATGTTCGATGCCACAAGGCCCTCCACCCTAGATGATAAGTGAAAGAGTGGCGTCCAAACCCTCATAATGAGAAAGGGATGGTGAGGAAGGTAGGTCTCAAGTTTGGCGGCATGGTGGAACATGGTTTGGCTTGGAAAAAGATTTGTGTCAGAAGTTTTTGGTTTTGGGGTTTATGAGTAATGAGGGGCATGTGATGGAGGATGTGGTAGGCTACTTGGAAGAGGGAGGAATTATGGATATTGAAGGCATCAGGAAGTTTAAAATAGGAGGATCTTCATCGAGGTACCTGATAACATAATCCCCCATCTAAAGAATGGGAGCTTTGTTTGATCCGTAACCCCTTCTCTTATGGAAATAATATAAGGGTAGAGTTGTTATTAGTAAACAAGATCAAGCAGTTTTTCCTCTTGGTTTTGCTCAAGTTTATGAGGAAGATGAAGGTGCTCTTGGTTTTGCTCAGTTTCCCAAGGAAGAAGGAGTTAGAGCATCGATTAATAAGAATGATGTTCAAGAACATATTCCTAATTCTTTCGAGGGTTTCTTCACTTGTGAGGTTCAACCATTTATGTAAGAAACCCATATATTTGTGTTGATCGTAGCTCTAGGCCAATCTTGGAATTTCAACAATAGGCAATGCAATATGATGGATTCATATAGGGAAGAAGAAGAGGGCTACTTTCTAGCATAAGTCTCATTCTTTGGACTCGGGGGTGTTAAGTAGAAGGTTCATGTACAAGTATGTGGATTGATTTGCAAAGGAGAGGAGACTTGAAAAGAGAAAATGAGGAAATTCGATTTTGAGAGGGACAATTGCTTTATTTATCTCTCTTAAGCTCATTCTTAGTTAATCATATAAACCAAAGGAGGAATGGTAGTAGTTTGTGGTAGCACATGGACAAAAGAGAAAGTGCAAAGATTTAGGGTCTTTGTGAATAAGAAGCAATGCTTAGTGGAGGAATAAAATGATATGACTAGTATAGGAGCGATTACTACTCCACAATTCCCCACGTCTTTTGTCTTGTCAAAAAATTTTCCATAGTGTTTTTTTTTTTTTATCAAAAACTAATTAAGATGTAGGTTAATTTATGATGTTGTGCATAAGTATAGTAGTTTAGACCCTTCTTTTGCAGTATGGATTCCCAAGGGTCTAGTCGGGGCTTAGTACTTTTTATCAATGTTTTATCTTTCCAAATATAATTGTAAGTAAAGTGGTAGAGCCATTAGGATTATACTGGTATGTAGTGTTTGTCTATGGTGCTTTTAGTATGGATAATATACTATCATTGTGGAACTTAATGTAGTCGTACGTTGTACTTTTCTTATTATTGGTAACTGTTATAACTGACGCAAGAAAGAAAGCGTAAAGCTTGACAAAATAAAACACTCAAAATTTACGTGGTTCGCCGACAATATGTCGACTACGTCCACAGGCAGGGGAGAAGAGTATTTTATTACTAGAGGAAACCCAGAATACAAATATTGGATAGGTTACATAAGGGGAGGAGTTTATAAATAACTCCAATACAGAAAACCTTAGCCAAACAAATTTTGTTTTCTTGGATACTAGAAAACTAATGCCCAAGACTCCTTTTATAAGGGGAAGAATAACAAGCCTTTGTTATTCTTCCATGTGGGATAATGAAAAACTTCATTCTTCCAATGTGGGATTCAAGGCATAACCTTACAAATCTCCACCTTGACTTGAATCCTCTCAGCAACGACAGATAACAGATGTACTATCCACGAGTACCATACAAAACTCCTCTGCCTCAGATTTTTTGCCCCAAGAGGGCAATCAGCAACTTCCCACATTTAACAAGTCCAAACAATGTTGGAACTTGCTGTGCGGAACAGACTTGGTGAACATATCATCAGGATTATCAATAGTACCCACTTTGTTCACCTTAATTCTCTTCTCATTCCTTAGGAAATGATATCTAACATCAATGTGTTTGGTTCTCTCATGATGTACTTGATCCTTGGCCAAACATATCGCACTGAGACTGTCACAATATATAGTAGCCTGATCATGATGTAGACCAAGATCACCAACCAATCCTCTCAACCGAATTCCCTCTTTCGCGGCTTCTGTTAACGCCATGTACTCTGCTTCCGTTGTAGACAAGGTCACTGTAGGTTGCAAAGTAGCCTTCCAACTAACAACAGAACCACCAAGAGTGAACACATAACCGGTCATAGATCTCCTACTGTCAACATCTCCAGCATAGTCAGAATCAGAATAGCCAGTAACCAAACACTGTGTATCACCTCCATAAACGAGACCAACATCAGAGGTGCCCCTAAGGTACCGAAATATCCTCTTCACAGCTTGCCAGTGTTCTTTGCCAGGTTGTGACATAAACCTGCTAACACCACTGACGGCATGTGCCAAATCAGGTCTAGTGCAGACCATAGTATACATCAAGCTTCCTACTGCACTAACATAGGGAACTTGTGACATGTACTCAATCTCTTCAGCAGATTTTGGTGCAAAAGCAACAGACAAGTGTATATTAGAAGCACACGGAGTATCTAAGGGTTTAGCATTAGACATACCAAACCTGGATAGTATCTTCTGAATATATCCCTTTTGCGACACAAAAAGTTTCTTCTTGCTTTTGTCCCTATAGATCTCCATCCCCAGAATTTTCTTTGCAGCACCCAAATCCTTCATCTCAAACTCAGCGTTCAAAAAACCCTTCAACTTCTGAATATTAGACTTGTTCTTCGCAGCTATTAACATATCATCAACGTACAGGACTAGATAGATGTAAGAACCATCATGCAGCTTGCTGTAATATACACAACAATCGTACGGACTCCTATTATAGCCAATTTCTGTCATGTAGCTATCAAACCTCTTGTACCACTGTCTGGGAGACTGCTTTAGTCCGTACAAGGATTTCTTCAACTTGCACACATAATCCTCTTTACCAGGAACTTGGAACCATCAGGCTGAGTCATGTAAATATCTTCCTCTAACTCCCCATATAGAAAAGCTGTCTTCACATCAAGTTATTCAAGCTCAAGGTCCTGATGTGCAACCATAGCTAGTAGCACCCTGATGGAAGTGTGTCTGAACACCGGCGAAAAAATCTCATTGTAGCCAACCCCTTCTCTCTGATGGAACCCTTTAGCAACAACTCGAGCTTTATACTTGATACCCTCAGCTTGTGACATTCCTTCCTTCTTCTTGAAGACCCACTTGCAAGTGATAATGTTTCTCCCTGCAGGTCGCTGTACAAGATCCCAAGTCTTATTCTTATGAATTGACTCCATCTCATCTCCCATTGCAACAAGCCATTGGGCAGACTCTGTACATGTAACCGCTTCTTTGTAGGTGGATGGCTCGTACGAGTCCACCTCCTCAGCAACTTGAAGTGCATAAGCTATCATGTCTTCATATCCATATCTCTGTGGAGGCTTCCCAAAATTCGACCTTTTAGGCCGACCACGAGTCATGCTTGACTGAACTGGTAATGATATCAAGGTTTCTGGCTGAACAGTTTCTTCTGGAAGTGAGTGTTGAGCATCTTTATAAGGTTGCTCTTCATAACCCTTATCAGGAGTGACTTGCAGCTCTACTTGTTTCTCAACACTGCCATTTTCTGACATAACAGTGGACTTCACAGTAGGGTTAAATAGAGAATTTTCATCAAATACAATATTTCTACTAAGTATAACTCTGTTCTCAGAGGGAGACCAGATTCTATACCCTTTAACCCCTTCCCCATAGCCCACAAATATACCCAATTTAGCCCTTGGTTCTAATTTACCCTCACTTACATGATAATAAACATTACAACCAAAAGCTCTTAAGTTAGAATAATCTGCAGGCTTAGCAGACCACACCTCATAAGGTGTTTTAAGATGAATACCACTGTGAGGTGCACGGTTTATCAAGGAATATGCCGTGCTAACTGCTTCAGCCCAATACCTTCGGGACAGACCAACATTAGAGAGCATACATCTTGCTCTCTCAAGGAGTGTCTGATTCATGCGTTCTGCTACACCATTCTGCTGCGGTGTATCTCTGACTGTATGATGCCTAGCAATACCTTCATCCTTACAGAACTCAACGAACTCAGACAAACAGAACTCCAAGCCATTATCGGTGCGCAATCTTTTGATCTTCTTGCCAGTTTGGTTTTCAACCAATGCCTTCCACTGCTTGAAACTCTTGAATGCCTCACTTTTATGTTTCATCATTACCACCCAAGTCATCCTTGAGAAATCATCAATGAAAGACACAAAATATCTGTAGCCTCCAATAGCTTCAATACGAGAAGGTCCCTAACAATCGGAGTGGATATAGTCAAGAGTACCTTTTGTTCTATGAACTGCTTTAGGGAACTTGGTGCGATGTAACTTCCCATATACACAGTGCTCACAGAACCCCAGATTCTTAACCTTGTGACCACCGAGAAGATCACCTTTCGCAAGAACTTGCATCCCTCTTTCACTCATATGACCAAGCCTCATATGCCACAGCTTAGTCATATTATTTTCATGAACCTCAGATGATGCAACAGCAGCAATACCTAACAACGTAGACCCTTGTAACAAATACAGAGAACCACGTTTAACACCTTTTAGAACCACATCAGAGCCCCTGTAAACATGCAATGCTCCACCCTCACCCTTGAAACTGAACCCCTTTCTGTCGAGTAGACTCAAAGATATCAGATTCTTTGTCATTAGTGGAACATGCCTAACGTCGGTCAAGGTCCAGAATTTACCATCATGTGTCCGCAGTTTAATTGAGCCAATACCAACTGCCTTACATACAGCGTTGTTGGCCATAGACACATTACCACCATCAACCTGCTCATAAGTAGTGAACCACTCTCTCGTGGACATATATGATAAGACGCTCCTGAGTCAAGAACCCACATGTCAAATTGACGTGTCTGTACATCAACAACAAGAACATAATCATCCTCAGAATCGGTGTTCTCTTCTGCTACAGCGGAAGAACCGGATTTCACTTGCTGCTTCTTTTTCTTAGGGCAATCAGTTTTCCAATGCCCTTTCTCTTTACAATAATTACAAATATCAGTAGGTTTAGGACCCTTAGGAACAATTTTATTTGACTTCTTCTTTTTCAGATTTCCCTGACCCTTAAACCCCGACGCTACTAACCCAGCAGCCTGATTATCTATAACAATACTAGTCGCCTTATGGCGCAGTTCTCTAGTGTGAAGCGATGATCTAACTTCTTCCAGAGTAATAGAATCTTTACCAACAATAAACGACTGAACAAAATTCTCATATGATGGTGGCAAAGAAACTAACAGAATTAGGGCAGCATCTTCATCATTAATTTTAACCTCAATATTACGCAGATCTAATAGGATCGTGTTTAATTGATCTAAATGATCACGAAGAGACGTACCTTCTGACATTCGAAGACTGTACAGACGTTGCTTCAAGAGCAACTATTTGTCAGGGATTTTGTCATATACAGACTTTCGAGTTTCAGCCACAGACCTGACGCAGTTTCCTCATCGGCGACCTCAGTGATGACATCGTCAGCGAGACACAGCATTATCGTTGAATGCGCCTTTTCCTCCAGAATGGCCATCTTAGCGGTTTCGGCATCATTTGCCTTATTCGACAACGGCGCCCAGAGCCCTTGTTGCTTTAATAGAGCCCGCATCTTGATTTGCCATAAACTGAAACCATTCCTCCCGGTAAACTTGTCGATCTTCACATTCAAAGCAGACATCGTTTTGATCCAAAAACAGACTCGGCTCTGATACCAGTTTGTTATAAATGATGCAAGAAAGAAAGCGTAAAGCTTGACAAAATAAAACACTCAGAATTTACGTGGTTCGCCGACAATATGTCGACTACGTCCACAGGCAGGGGAGAAGAGTATTTTATTACTAGAGGAAACCCAGAATACAAATATTGGCTAGGTTACATAAGGGGAGGAGTTTATAAATAACTCCAATACAGAAAACCTTAGCCAAACATATTTTTTTTCTTGGATACTAGAAAACTAATGCCCAAGACTCCTTTTATAAGGGGAAGAATAACAAGCCTTTGTTATTCTTCCGATGTGGGATAATGAAAAACTCCATTCTTCCAATGTGGGATTCAAGGCATAACCTTACAGTAACTTTAATCAGGTTGAGTACCATTTGGATAAGTTAGGTGGTTTCAATAAAATTCCAGGTTGGGAAGATTTTATGGATTGGAAATTGAATTCCTCAGTAATAGATGTTCCTTTTAAGGTCCTAAGTATTCTTGGTCGAATTTTCGTGATGATCTTGGCTTGATTATGGAAAGATTATAGAGGGCTTACATTGGGATGGTTTTAGTTAATTTTGAATAGATGGGTAGAGCACCAACAACTTCTTAATTTAGACTACGTAGCCATAATCTTATTGAATGATAATTTGGCTAAGGATTCTTTTTGCCCTTATCAATTTGAGGAATAGTGCTTGTCTTTTTTTGAGATGCATCAATTGGTTAAGGATTGTTTGAATTAACATCTTTTTTGATGTCTAGCTTTAAGTTTGTCTCAAAAGTTAAGATTCTCATGAGGAAAGTTAAAATCATGGTGTTTGGATAATAAATGAGGCTAGGGTGTGGATTCGAGGTCCTTTACTCTTGCTTTTAAAAGGAAGTGAGTTCTAAGATAGATTATTTGTCTTTAGGAGGGGTATATGTTGGTCGTGAATATTTTAATATCAATACTAGCATTAGTGTCTTATATCTACATGAAGCTCTAAGGTTGACTCCCTAATTAGGTTAATGTATTCTAAGGTTAAACAACACATGATTAGGAAATAAATATTTCCTTTAAAGTAAGAGAATAGGGAATAAAAAATAATTGAGACAATATTCAACATACAGTAGTGAATTCTTTATAGTAGATTGTTAGGGTATCATATTCTTCTTTTCATCATTTAAAGGGTATACACTAAACGTCAGGAGATGAATCTTCTGTGGTCTATCTTCAATTCATGATGGGGAACTGATTTGTGCTTTGTCGTTTAGGGAGGTTAAGTTGGCAATGTTTAGTATTAATAGCTATTTATCTTTTGGTTCAGATGGATTTTAATTCTTCTTCTTTCTACAAAAATTAATGTTGCTAACCACCATTAGCCCACCTTAACCCCAAAATCACGCCTCCCCTTTTTTTGATAAGTAAAATAGAAGATAAGATGGTACTTAAAGCCCTTTCTTGCTAGACAAGCAAGGTTATAAGCTTTGCTACATTTCTTTAATCACCCTAATCAGGTTTATGAGATCCCCTATTGCCTATGAGAAGTCTGTACGTATAACCCATTCTTCTCATAGTTCTATTGCTTCCAAAATCCCCTTCCATATATCTAGGAGCTCTAAATGCAGGACATGAGTGCTTAGAAGTCTCCTTCAAGTCTCTTTCTGTTGATCCATCTTGTAGGTAGAAGACCCATGTGATTCACGAACCCATCTATCTCCATCCTTTGGATGAAACCCCCCTTGGGTCTCTCCTTAGGACTAACAGATAGGAGAAGATCAGGACTTAACTTCAACCTTATAGCTTCATTTAGTTTACTATCTACATTAAACCATTCATATTTCCATTCCTCAATAAATCTCATTATTCACAATGGACTCACTGGGTTTTCTTTGAACATAACTTGATTTCTATGAAGCCATAAACTTTATAATATGAGTTATAGGAGTGTATTATGTCACCCGTATACACTGGGTTCATCAACTCTCTATATTCATTTAATGCTTTGAAGAATATAAGTTAGACATGTTTAGCACAATCATAATATGAATAAAGTTATGAAAAGAAACCTAGTTTAGCAAATTAGCAAGCACAACTGCTCACAGTACGTTGGAGCAACAAAGTGCCTCTTGATCCCTTCTCAAAAGAACAACAAATCTTCTCCGTCGTTTTTCAATTTTGGTAAGCCCGAATACATACTATTCTATTTCATAAGAGCCTGCCTTTTTCAACTATATTTTAACAGCCTTAATACTCAGTTAAATATGATTAATCTTAATTACAAGGCCTAAAATAAAGCTAAATAATATAAAAATATTATTTTTTATAAATCAATACCCTTTTAAGAAAAAGTAAATAATTCAAAATAATAAATCGAAAAAGAAGTGTAAATACATTTATAAGTCCAAGCTAATTTTTTTGAATTAAAAAAGGCATCATGTTCACTTCTTCTATAGAACCCCACAACAATTGACAATCTTTCTGCAAAATCGATTCACTATCTGTCTCCACCAAGACAAGTCCAAACATCAAAATCAACGAAAGTTGAAGGAGAAACTTTATTTTTGAGCCAAAAAAATTAAAAAAAAGTTATTGTTTAAAATAATTTTAAAAATAAGCCAATTTAGATTCGGAAATAAAACGCTACCCAAGGCAGCATTTTAGCTTGAAAAAAAACGCTACCCAAGGCAGTGTTTTGCATGGGGCTGGGTTTTAGGGTGAATTCTGGGTCAGGGAAAAACGCTGCCCGGGGCAGCGTTTTAGGTAAAAGAAAAACGCTGCCCTGGGCAGCGTTTTTTCTAAGGACCGATTTTTTATTTAAAGTTTTTTTTATATTTTTTATTTTTATTTTTTTTATTAAGAAAAACGCTGCCCTGGGCAACGTTTTTACTGAGAGTCAGCGATTTTTTTATTAATGAGTAAAATCGCTGCCTCGGGCAGCGATTTCCTCTGTACTGATTCCCTGGCCTCTGCAGCACTGACTCTGAAAATATTTCAATGAAAAACGCTGCCCTTGGTAGCGTTTTTCATAGAATTGTAACGCTGCCCTAGGCAGCGATTTCTTTTGGCCCAGTATTTTACCCTAAAATCAAGGCCATGCAAGTCCCTGCCCTGGGTAGCGTTTCTTCATCAAGTATAACACTGTCTTGGACAACATTTTTATCCGAACCTAAAATTGGCTTATTTCTGAAATTATTTTAAACAGTAACTTATTTTTTGAACTTTTAATTTTTTTTGGCTTAAAAATAAAAAAAGTTCAAAGTTGAATATACTCTTCTTGGCCCAAAATACTTTTCAATGGTGTTTTTCGAAATAATACAAAGAGATTAACCACTAAACACTTACCTTTTACTACTCATAAGGTAGAACATACGCAGAAATTAGACAACAATCAATATTCATATAGAATAGTTGTTGAGTCAAAAAAGGAAAATAAACATATTTTAATAGATTTTAGGTGTTTTCATGAAATTTCATTTGCTCATGAAAAGCGAGACCGTCATCTTACTTTAACTAGCTTGCAAAACTCTTGCCAACCCAATTCTTCGCCCTAATAACCTTTTCAAGGTGTCATCCTACTAATCGGGATTATCCGACCCGACACGAGAAATACCGTGCCAACAGAAGATAAAAAAGTTATATCGAGCAATGTCATTATTACGGATGGCTCCGACCATCTTGGTTGGACTTCTTGTTTCTTTTGTGAAATCCATTGTTTTGTTATCATTTCACTTCCATCGGTTCTGAACATATTCTTCTTACTTTTACACAAGAGTAAGAGCATTCATCTATGAATACCTTTTTGCCCCTCTTATTCTCAACTTATAAAATGGGGTGGTTATTTAGTTTTTTTTTACATAAGATCAAGTTCCCTTTTCACATCCTAGAAATATCTTTCCTAAGAGTCAGTTAAATTTTAAGTTCATAAGTTTTCTTTTGTTAATAGCTTATACAAAACAAGGTTAAACAAACACCACAACGCGCCACTCACACTCTATGGTTTAAGTTAGTACTCTTCTAAGAATTGAATAATATCCCATGATGCTTAGCAAGAACTAAGTTAGCGAATCAACTATTTAATAATAAACAGAGGTAGCACATAAAAGGCATATTTCTCAAACTGAAGGTTCTACAAAAATTTCAGGAGATTTTCCTTTCTAAATTAAACATTTACCATTTTAAAATAAATCAAACCTATGCACAACATGTATACAATCACAATAATAATTCATAACCAGCACACAATGCCATTCCATGTTAATCTTTCGATTAATGTCGGCCACAACAATTCCATCCTCCTTTCCAACATTATTCAAGTAATTCAACAAGTCGAAGTTTTACAACAAATCAACCAAGGCTTAACAATTACTCAACCCAAACTCAATACAGCTTATTGAAATTCCAAGTACAACTTAACCTCGCCTCTTAAAGATTACAATCCTTATTTCAAGCAAAGTGGATGAATAGATGTGCCCTTTTGCTAAGCCAACTCTCGCTTTTGTCAGTCTCAGTGGCTCGTCCTTTGTTAGTGGGTTTGAACTCTAGAGAATGTAAATTAAGGCTAAGTATAAGTAACTAATAATATAGCTTTCCACACCATACCACATTAGCAACATACTATCTCACACCATATCATAAATTATACACTAGATTAGGTCTTGTATAATACATGGATATTATTAAACACATTCCTTAATAGGTGACATTTTCCTTAAAATAACCCCATGCTAATATTTATATGCAAGTATAGTATGCTCCATCCATTCTTTTTATTTCTTATGTGACCAAAATTTTCAACAAAAATATCCGCAATTAATTTAATTGCCTTATTTATCCATTTTTCTGATCCATTTTAACACACCCCTCTTATTATATTAATTAAATATAGTCTATTTCTATGCAACTTTTTAAGTTTTTAATTTTCACTTTCCTAACTTACCTAAAATCATATGATTTTGTTTAAGATTGTTTAAATGTTTTAAAAGGGTAGTGGAAGGGGAATAATAATTTAAAATTTTTTGCACTTTGAATGTATGTGAAATATTACGCTTTTATAATACATCCTTGATTTTACCTCAATTTCAAATAAAAAGAAATTGATAGAGTATAAATTAAAAATGATAAATCCCCCACATTCCATCCAAATAAATTTGTTTTAAAATATGAAAAAATTATACTCCATACATGTTATTACAATAATCACTTCAAAAATAATGACTCCAAATCTATAGTGTAATAACATGTAGAAATCAAATCATAAAAACTCAATCTTCACCAAACCTAAACTTCATTAAGATTTCATAATGACACCAACAATTCAAACCAAACTATGAATGGGCCAAAACCCAATCCTATTTTGGGCTATGAACGAAACACAAACCCCAAACACCAAACCCAAAACACAAATAATGAGACATTTTACAAAACTCTAGGGTTTTCGTTAATACCACAGATATATACACTTCGCCTAACTCACAAACCCCCCCTCCGTAAGCCGACCTCCTAAATATTTGCCCCCTTCCCTTCTCTCTCCTCCCTTAAGCCTCATCGCTAGCCATCAACAATGGGAGTATACACCTTCGTGTGCAAGAAATCTGGCGACGAGTGGACCGCCAAGCAACACTCCGGCGATCTTGAAGCCTCAGCTGATTCTACCTTTGCTCTCACTAGGAAGCTTGTCCAAACCGCCCTTGCCTCCGGAGATTCGGGCGCCGTTCAATCCTCTTTCAACTTCATCACCCCTGACTCCGGCGTCGCTCAGGTCTGCCCCCACTTGGTTTTTAGTTTTATTTTGTTTTGTACCTTTTGTTTTATGATTTTGTAATCATATACTTCTTCCAATTTTTTTAGTTGCTACTGTTTATTCACAACTATTGTTTTTACCCCCATTCGTGAATTATCCTTAAGTAAAAATGTAGTTATGTGTGATTTTGTTGGATTGGTAGCTAGATTTATTTAAGGTATAGTTTTAAGATATCAACTTTTTATGGTTTTTATTTTATTTTTTTATAATTTGAGATATTGATGCTTAACAATTGTTCATTGACAAGCTTGTTATGAGAATATATCCTAACTAAAAATAAGAGGTACGGAGTATATTGTTTTCTGATTATATTTACTTTGAATTTTGGGTTAAATTGTATTGAATTGAGGTTCCCTTTGAAATTAATATGATGTTATTGGTTGAATTGTATCGAATGAAGTGTGATTTTTCATTGTTCCAAATCCGATTCAGAGTGCCCTGAATTGTTTGATGTTGAGGCATAATGGAAGTGACTCTGGTATGTAAGGATTGGGAGTTAAAGTTGAAATGATGTGTTAACACTTACCCAAACAATAATGATCTGATGTTTACTTGAGTATCTAACCCGATAAGTTTTTTTTTTTGGTATGAATTTACTGTGTGAGTCTAGTCACTTCCCGGTGTGAATGTAGATTAATCTTGACCTGACCTTAACCTTATTGAGACTACCTGTTTGCCATCCCTTGTTGTGTTTGATTA
The DNA here is from genome assembly GCA_026401315.1 of Dysphania ambrosioides. Taxonomy (NCBI): domain Eukaryota; kingdom Viridiplantae; phylum Streptophyta; class Magnoliopsida; order Caryophyllales; family Amaranthaceae; genus Dysphania; species Dysphania ambrosioides. The sequence goes on from CM048657.1 coordinate 25,653,920, forward strand.
CTCGCCTAATGTTGTTTTACAATGAGACTGTACCCGAACCCGATTGATATGACCTGTTTGTCATAACTTATCGTGTTTGATTGCTAGTGTAATGTTATTGAATCGCATTGAGAGTTCTTGTGCATTCATAAGGAGTGGCTGTTACTGTTTTTCTGCTGAATTTGAAAGTATCCCCTCTGAATAACTTGATATTAGTTTTGGGTCATAGGTGTTGGCAGATAGATGGTTCATTAGTTATTGATTTTTTGAAAACAGGCGTATGTTTGAGGTATTATATTTGCCATTTTATGAAACTTTGCCTCTCCATAGGTCCAAATCTTGTGTTTAGTGTTCAGACACTTGGAATGTGAAGTGGCCTATGCTGGTTCTTCAATTCAATTAATTTGGTTGCGCAGGGTAGCAAAACAATGTTATATCACCCTGACTTGGAGGTTTTGTCATGCTTGTTTTCGGAATAGTTAATCGTTAAGGGATTTTGTGTGATGTTGAAATGTCCTTGTGTTTGTTTAGGTGATCATTGGTGGTGCAGTTGCTGCCTCATATGTCGGTGGTGGTGCAGCAGCTGCAGCAGCTCCTTCGGGTGGAGGGGCTGCCGCAGAGGCACCTAAGGAAGAGAAGAAGCCAGAGAAGGAGGAAAGTGAGGACGAGGACATGGGTTTCTCACTCTTTGACTAGAGTGTTATTACATGTATCGTTGATAGTTTGGCATGTCAGTCATGTCATGAAGAGCCTCAAAGTGCTAGAATTTTGTTAGATGAACTTGTTTGTTTGGCATGACTTTTGATTGTATTGTCTAAATTGTTTTGATGATAAGGTCATTTTTGTGTCTTCAATTATTTTAGTGTCAGTTATGTTTTATATTTTTGTGTTGTTAAGTAATGTTTTACTCTTGGTTACCAAAGTGACTAGCTGACGGCAATCGAAATGAGCTAAACATGATGATGATAGTTGGAAAGAGCCAGAGTCGACGTTTGCAAATTGCACTGGAAATTTCATATAAAGTTTGATTTGCTACGTTTTAGACTATCTTAGCATAATAGCATTTAGCATTTATCCCTTCTACGTGTAAGGTAGCAGTGTAGGGGGAACATATGTGCTAAGCGGGTGTTGAGTCGAATTTGGCTAGTAATTTGTAGGTTTTTAAGTTCTAATCTCATTTTTTGATGAGACATTTCTCTCCATTATACAAGTATTGTCAATTCAATCAGTATGAGTTCGATTCGGTAGTAACAGATTTGGGTATTATCAAATTGGGTTGGAATAAGTTTTTAATTATTCTTGGATTGTTTCTGCTCGGGTTTGAATTAGTATAGTTTATTTTGGGCTATTTCGAAACAATTTGTATCGATGTATTAGTTTAAGTTTATGATTATTTAGTTATTATATGCTTATTGTTCATTGACATTTATTAGTGTTAGGATTATGATTTCACTTGATAGGAACGTTTAGTATGATCAGATTGTTGGATCCAATAAATTGTAAAATTATGTGATTCCTACCTAATAGCATATTTAGGATTTATAACTCTAAACCTTATCAACAATAGTTTAATTTAAACATGTCTTAAATTGAATTAAGGGTTGCTATTAATTAGGCTTTTGGTTTGTTGTTAGGTTGAATCGAGTTCAGGTTATTTTCGATTTACTATTGGGTTGAATTGTCAATAGATCGTCTGATACTCGGGTTGGGACAGGTCGGAATCTGATTGGGTTTATTATGGGTTGGTTGATTTGGAGGAATTCTATAATAAATTTTGATTTATCTATTGTATATTGTTTGTAGTTTAATTGTTCAATTTTTAGAGCTTCACCCTTTTTTCTTGACAAGGATAGAAAACTAGTAGAAACTACTTGAAGTTAAACAAAATCATCCTTAGACCACTTTCATTGATTGGCAAAAATATTTCTTATTTCTCTCTAATCACTTTTTTCTCTTCTATATCACTTTTTTGTATGGAAGAGAATTTTTTCCAATACTCCTCATCATGTTCTCTCTGCCCCACTTATTCTCTTATTTTCTGTCATATTTCACCACATTTTTTTATCTCACTTAAATAGATCAATTATATTAATTATTTGTGAAGTTATTACATTAGCCATTTATTAAAAATATGAATGACGTCAATTCACTTAATAAAGATCTTTAAATTGATAATTTGTATTAATAATTTAAAATAATTAATTAATCGAATGTTGCATTTATATGATTTTAACATAATTAATTAATCGAATGTTGCATTTATATGATTTTAACATAATTAATTAATTGAATGGTGCATTTATAAGATTTTATCATAACTAATTGAATGGTGCATTTATAAGATTTTAACTTAAATTATTATTAAACCAAAGGAACAACAACTAAAATTTCATATTTAAAAAAATTACAACAGTTATGTTATATAACAAAATAGTGGACTATAACAATGGATTCGGTCATCCGCTATTGAACACGAAATGTTCTTCATTAGTTACTAACTTAATGTTGGACTTGTACTAGTTTGTTTTCTTGTTCTAGCACGTAATTTAGGACGATCTTCATACGATTTGCATAATTTTTTGTAATGCATATAATTATGTCGTTCATCTTTAACTTTCATGTTGTGCATAATGATACATGCTTTCATAATGTCGACTTATGTGTCTTCATCGTACGCCAGAGATTGTTTTCGTATAATAGTAAATCTCGCTTGTAAAACTCTAAATGCACTTCAACATCTTTCGGGCCATTGTTTGCTTACAAGCAAATTTTTTTTGTTTATTAGTATAAGGAAGAGTTATTCCTTGGATGAATGTATCCCAATTTAGATAAATGCTATAACTAAGATAGTATCCCAAATTGTATTGGTGTCCATTGACCATATAACATAGGGGTGTTATACCTTGTAAAACATGATTGGAGAACGAATAGAACATTAAGATCATAACATGAACCTAGAATGCCAAAACAAGCATGTCATGTCCATAAATCATAATCAACAACGACTTTGAGTATGAGGGTTGCTTTACTACTTCGTTTTGCATATTGTACTTTCCATGCGATCAAACAATTCTTCCACTCTCAATACATGCATCAATACTACAAATCATACAAGGGAATCCTCGATTTGTGTTTTGATGAAGAATTCGTAGTAAATCTTCATTAGTAGGATTACTTAAATAATCCTCCTCAAAATACTTTAGCACCCCTTTTATAAAATGATGCAGTGATAATCTTCTCTTTGTTTGACCCATACATAGGTATTCATCCACGACATCCAAAGCTAACTCGTGTGCTAACATTTTCATAGCAGCAGTGCATTTTTGCAAACCTGATAAACCCAACCTTCTAATAGTATTTTGCCTTTGTTGGAAGAACACATCATTTGCCACCAAGCTCTCCATTATATGACAAAAAATAGGTTTATTTCATTTGAATTCTCCACCAGAACATGTTTTTATTGTATATCGGTTGATCTCTGATAACAAGTTTTTAATAGTCGTTTATTCTAAACCTTGAACTAAACCAATACTTATAACAACCTACGAACCACACAAGTATAGTGGGGTAGGGGGTCGAACCACGAGGACAAAGGATATCGATACACTCCGCTTCTTAACATAACTGGACTTTTTGATTTCAAAAGCAACTAAAACTAATGACAAAAATATAAATCACGATGAACTAAAGAGGAAAATCAAAGGGAGAAAAACGGGGACGAGATTAGATTCACCCTAGGAAGGTGATTTCAAAAGAGAACATGATAGGTTAGAGGAAATCAAACAATAACTAGCATAGACACCCAAATATGCGAGAGGAAGTTGGTGATTCCACAAATCACATCGAACGACCTATAATCGCCCTATGTCTCCAAAGGAGTTGCAGGACAAGATTCACATTGGGTTTCGAGGGCTCCCTATTGTCATCATTCCTGTAACCTTAGACAATGAAAAACATAGCCTTTCCTAGGGTTTCACTAATCAATCCCCAAATAGAACTACTCACACATGTTTAAGATGTATAACATGATGATAATCAATAAAACAAACGCAACAAATAATAACTATCAAAAGAAACTAACGCAAATAAAAATAAAGCAGAAACTATTCTAGATAAGTGATAAACATTAGGCTAAACATTGACTACAATAAAACGAACTCAAAAGTAAAGAGGAAATTGATACTTACAACCCAAAGAAGATTGAATGCAATATCCACGAATAGAATCCAAACAATAAAGTCAAAATCTCGGAGTACATATGTTGAGAAAACAGAAAATGGAAAACTAGGGCTTAATGAACTAAGAGAGGCGTAGAGGCTAATCAAACTAAAACTAATGAAAAAATTAGGGTTCCCCCTCTCTCCAGAGAGTGGGGTATTTATAACTTAATATAAAAGAAGTTCGAATGCCCTAAAATGCCTTTGGGCCAGCCTAGAGAAGAAGTAAAATTTCCGGAGAAAAATAGGTCAATTCGCCTGAATGCATGACCCATTCAGCCGAATTGTACACCGTTTGCCGAACGTTTCCCCATTTGCCCATTCCACTAGCTCTAGTGATTATTTTCAATTTTTTCTCTGTGCACGATTCTCCCTAATGGGACATTCATTCGGCCGAATGGATGCTCATTCGCCCGAATGCATGCCATCTGGCCTTCCCAGTGAGAAGGAAGTGAAGGCTTCCAAGTTAGACTACCATTCGATCGAATGGTTGTTAGATTCGGTCGAATTTGAGTCTGAATTATGCTTTTCAACTTCTTCAAAGTGTCTAATGGCTTTTGAACTTTGTGGGATCTTGACTTGGAATGCGTGCCCATACTACGATATGTGCTTCTAACCTCTTGATAATAGTGTCAAAGCCTCGAATACGTTGCATTTCACCTTGAAATCATCGAAAACACCTGAAATGACCTTAAAACAACTCGAAGACAAGATCAAGGTGAAATCAAGTGTAATGTGTATAAATACAATCTAAATTTGCGAGACTTAACATTACAACGGGTTAGTAAACGTGCTCTATAACGAGCATATAAATTTCCCCCAAGCCAAACCTTTGCTAGTCCCTAGCAAATGAACTAGCAAGGTGACGTGAAAGCATAGGACAAAATAGTTACTGAAGCAAATGAAAAACAAGGAGAGTGAAAAACAAGATAATGCAAGCCGTGTATGTGCAAAACTCTTCCCTAGCCATGGTTGTGCAAGTATAATGGGATTAGAAGAGCATAATATCAAGAGGAACAACATTTTCCACAGACTCGGGATCACCAAGGGAGCTACAACATAGGCCACTCCGCCCACTACCTAATAAGGTTGCAAGTCTATGCTCCCGAGGTAATTTTCCAAGAGATGTGGGAAATTTCTATTACGCTCATGTGTTTGATAGGGTATGTGTTTTGCTCAGAATCATCCGACTAAAGATGAGTCGGGAATTAAACACCTAAACAGGGAGAAATCTCAGGGATTGTGTCTTATCTATTCTCCAGCACAGATCTTACTAATCAGGCTAAGTTGAACAGGTTTAGAAAGGGTTGTAATGTAGGCTAGGATCAAGGTAGGGTAAAATTTGGGGATGTGGAGTTAAAATAGAGGATAGTAAGTGATCCAAGGTAATAAAACCAAGAAAAACTATGACTTTTGACAACAACGCCACTCCCAAAATCCTCAAGATACGCAATAATGAACTCTAATACATTACACCAACCTTATTCTCAAATTTTTCTCTTCCTCTTTTTTCTTTTCCTCTTTTTTTTTTCTCTTTTCTCTTTTGTTCTTTTTATTTTGTTCTTTTTATTTTGTTCTTTTTTTTCTTTTTAAATCTTTTTGTGTTTTTCATGCTAATATTTCTGAAATATACTATGAGTAATGTATAGAGTCATATCATCCAACAACCACTTTTCAAACCGAAATCCTACACCACAATGCAACGGACACTAACTTCACTATGATCACTTGACTATACTCTAGGTAAAGAGAGGGGACATTGGGCTCATGTGGAGTTAAATTGTGTGGCTACAAAGAAAAAGGTAAAGGCATAAACTTGGCTTAACCTAAAGTCAATTAATATTCATGGTAGGCAATTTGGTCATGTAGCTCTAACTACAAACATGTTATCATCCCTAACCTTTAGAAAAGCAGACTATGCTGGAGGGGAACATACATAATTCTAAAGATTCCCTGACTAATAATATAGGGCTCGCAATGGAGTCCTACAAGGTTTAATCCTAACCAGGCTAATCAAAATGCGCCTCAATAGGTAGTCATCCAAACCACAAACCAAGCAAGCTCAGATTCACCAAGTTATGCGGAAAACAATCGATAAACTCAGACCCACAACAGGCGTGGGGCTAGGGAAACACGAGTTTGCATATAATCATTGTAAGTGCACGACAAAAGCTTGCATGTTTGTTTCAAAATTTTTCTCTCTTCTTCTCTTTTTTTAGAGCATATGAAAGAAAAAGAAAAGCAAACAAAAATATATAATATAAATAAGCAACTTTGGATTTTCGAGCGAGAGCAAAAGATCTTACCAAGAAGTAGGTGAAACAAAGCGGCACATGGAACTCATTACGAGGATGAGAGTAGGAGGACCTGAAAACAACACCAAGAAGAAAAACCAAACAACAGAACAATGCAAAACCACACAACAGTAAAACCAGCAACGCTAAGGGAGCCCTACTGGAGGTCTAAAACTACTCATCTCCAATGAAACCCTCAACTTCCTCTTCCTCCCCACCCGTGTAGTCCATGCCATAGTCATCAGAAGCTCTTTTAGGAGCTGGGAGGTGAAGTTGTTGAACCTACGCCTACCCACACGCAACCGGTCAAACCCATGACTTAAGGATATTTCATTATAGTTGACATGATGGGGGTACCAGGAGGGAGTGACCATTCTTTTGTCGACCATGTGGGAGTGGTAGGCTAGGTCATACCACGAGTAATTGACCCGCTCAAAGTTTTTCTCAAGGTGATCGAGCCGGGCGGTGTGATGAGCCTGGGTAGTTAGCACATGGTCAAGTCTGGCCTCTATGCGACCTAGGGAGGACATAATATCAGATTCATCCTCTGAATCGTCATGGTCCGATAAAACTGAAGTGGAGGCCCAGGGACGATCACGCATGGATAGGGTGTGAGGATGAGGAGGGGGTCGAAGAGGTGGCTCGACTGTGTATCTTGGCACATCGCCATCTAAAAGGTACGAGTTGGCAAACTGTAAGAGGGGAGGTAAGTTTGGAGAGGGGAGGGGAATGGCGTGGTCTTTAAGGTACCGCCATCGCAAAGGGTCAGTGAAGATAAAGCCTGCCCTTACGAGACACTGCTCGGGGAGGGTGGTGGTACTCGCAAATCTATCACTAAATTCAATTAGATTAATCACATTTAGGAATTTAGTGATGCGGTATACATGCCCCCCAACACATAAGTCAGTTTTAACATCAAGGGTGGTTATGGTGTTCAGAAACTTCTATAGTGTCATTGGAATACTAATTGTTGTGTCGTTGTGCGATGCAAGCTATCGGTGCAATATGTGCACTTCTTGGGTTCTGACTAGGTGAGGGCTAGGGGAAGGGAACAATGTCTCCCTAGCAAATTTAAAAAACATTCTAAGAACAGGGTGTTACACATCAGAAACATAAATATTCCTATTAGGATAAACAAGTCGGCCGACAACCTTAGGACATAATTCAGAAACACGAGCATTATCTGGTTGTTTATCTGGAATAGGTTCATGGGTAAAACCAAAAACAGTACAAAAGGCAGCATAGTTAAGGAAATACGTTGCATTTCTTAACCGGAAAGACAAATGCAACCTATTTTCACACTGACATGGGCTAACAGAACTGAGAAACTCATAAGTAAAAAGCTTGTGAGTTGGGTGCCACATGGTTATCCAATTCTGAGTAAAGTTTTCATATATACCCATATGTTGTAGAATTGAAAGATCTAAGTATCGGGTAGAATTGATTTTGCGTACCTTTAGCCGTTGAAAACGTTCAATTGCTCCAACGATACAAAGACTACCGTCCTATACTCTTCGTCGAACCAGAGTTCTTGACCGGTTGTGGTTGAGACCAAATCGTTGTTCGTCTCTTGCCGCACCGGAAGAGGATCCTTCCCCTTGTTTCTTTTATCTTTTGAAAGGATTTCTTAGGCTTCTACGAGGTCCCATGATGGTGGATTGATGTTTATGAAGGAGAGGGAGGAATTGTAGTGAGAATGAGTGAGTGAGTAAACCTTGCTTGAGCGTTTTTGAGAGTTTAGAGTGATTTATGAGTAAACCGGGGAAAATGAAGGGGTATATATAGAACTGGTGTGTTCCATTCGGCCTAATGGAGCTTAATTTGGCCGAATAGACTTCCATTCGCCTGAATGGAGGGCCCTGTTCGGTCGAATTTCAAAGGATTTCCCAGCTATCTTCGCAACAATTTGCCCGAATTGCCTAGATATTCGGCCGAATGGACCTCCATTCGCTCGAATGAAGTATCCATTTGACGTTCTTAGAAACTCTTGCCCAGTTTTGTCTGTACCTTCATTCGCCCGAATGGGACTTCCATTTGGCCGAATGGATTTCCTTTGCCCAAATTGATTATCCTTTCGATGTTCTCAGAAACTCCACCAATCTCTAGTTTGAGTCTATAATCCAAGTCCATTCGCCCAAATGGAACGTCAATTCGGTCGAATGGAATGCTTTTTCGATATTTTTAGGCCAGGAATAATCAAAGGATATGTCCTCTCCTGATGTGAATCTAGGTATTGAAACCTTAATCCACATAAAAGGGATAGAACTAGATAGAAAACCCTCTAAAGCTACGCACCAAAGGTTTAAAATCTAGGGCGAAAGTTTAAGAATTGATTAAAGCAAAGCACCCTCAATTCCTACACTTCCTCACGTAAATCTAAAGCTTTAAGCACCAATTCACAACTCTTTGTTACACACAAAGAAAAACAACAAACTCTCTAAGTTTATTGAAGAATATATAGAAAAGAATCTCCAAATCTGATTTTTCCAAGCTTGGGTGCACATCTATTTATACCCATAACTTGAGAGTTTCAATCATATTATGACTAGGCCTCCTACTTCTAAAAGGACTCCTAATAACCAATAGGATAATGCCACCTATTTATTACATAATCCTACTAAAACTCTAACACTATCTTATCTTAATTAGAATCTTATCCTACCTAAAAAGATAATATTACAAATTAACTACTCTAATCCTATTTTATTTAAAGTAAAACACTAAATATCCAATCCCATGTGTGTAGCCACGTCCATACCCATGCCATGTCACTTGCCATGTCACTTAAGTCGTAATAAAGCACCGATAAGATGTAATAAGCACATCTCAATGTAACAAGCACCTCCCCTTGTCTTAAAATTTTCCTTCTTGGTCAAAATTTTCAATCTTCGAAAATTACTCCAAGATTTTAGCTTTTGATCAAGGCCTTCCATCAATCATCACCTCCATGGCTTCCACACATTATAGAATCATAAAACCTGAAAATGGAAAGTTCAAAAACACACCTATGCCTAAAATGAGAAAAACCCTATCAAATGAAATGGGAGAAAACTCATAGGCAAAACCAACTTATTCCCCATGTCTACCAATCCTCATTTACATTTGCATGTTATCATGCACATGCAAATGTTCCCCTTTGATGCACCTAGAAGATTCGTGTCTCCATAAGCCAACAACTCTCCCATGGTAGCATTCTTCTTTAAAGCTTCAACCAATCCTTCAAATTTGGCATCCTCTATCATATCATCTCCCAAGCCAAAAATGTTACAATGGTTACTTAGCAAGAAAATTCAAAGAAGATTGGGTTACCTCCCGTAAGTGCTTTGTTTAACGTCGTTTAGCTCGACTTAGCCGAGTCCATAAATAAAAAACAATACGAAACAAATACCGAAGCAAAACCAACTTCCTTAAACTTAACAAAACTCAAAAGAATGATGATTCAAAGTTTAGATACTCGTTGTATACCAATGATTGCACCAATCATTTAAATTTGACATCAACTAATCTTATGCGCTCGACGGTGTTGATTTCATTAAGGCTACTTTCATGGAAGAGTTTTAACCGTTGCCCATTCATAATAAAGCTACCTCCATGATGATCTTTCAACTCTACCATTCCATAAGGAAATACTTGCAGGATCTCGAATGGCCCAGACCACCTCAATTTTAGTTTCCCGGGGAATAACTTTGCTCTGGAATTGAAGAGTAGCACTTTATCTCCTACAAGGAATTCTCGTTGAAGGATCCGTTGGTCGCGCCAACGCTTAGTTTGTTCCTTGTAGATGTGCATGTTGTGGAATGCGTCTAGCCTTAGTTCTTCCAATTCCCTTAATTGTGCAGCTCGCTTCTCGTAGAATAAGGTAGGGTCCAAATTAAGGGTTTGGATCTCCCACCAAGACCTACACTCCAATTCCACCGGTAAATGAAAAGACTTCCCATACAATAGCCGAAACAGGGTGTTACCAATTGGGGTTTTGTAGCATGTACGTGTGCCCAAAGAGCATCGCCTAACTTAAGAGACCAATCTTTCCTATTCGGGTTAACCACCTTCTCTAGTATTCGCTTTATCTCCTTGTTGACAACTTCCACCTATCCTTGAGTTTGGGGATGGTAAGGTGAACTGACTTTGTGCACGACTCCATACTTCTTCAATAATTTGTTCAGCTCATTTTTCGCAAAGTGGGAACCCCCATCACTTATGACTATCTTGGGAATACCGAATCGAGGGAAGATTATGCTCTTAAAAAGCTTCATAACTACTTTGTGATCATTTGTAGGCGAGGTGATGCCCTCCACCCACTTAGACACATAATCTATCCTTACCAAAATGTATTGGTTTCCATGAGATGACACAAAGGGGCCCATGAAGTCAATACCCTAACAATCAAAGACTTCAAACTCTAGGATGTAATTTTGAGGCATGTCATTCCTCATTGAGATATTACCAACTTTTTGGCATCTCTCACAGCTCTTTACGAATGTTTCAACATCTTTATGCAAGGTGGGCCAATAGAAACCCGTGGTGGCGACCTTAGCAGTAGTGTTCATTATCCCATGGTGGCCGCCACACGCGTATTAGTGACAGTGAGTTAAAACCTTGGGGACCTCCTCTTCATTGATACAATGGCGGGTTATGTCGCCGACGCAGGCATAAAACAAACAAGGGTCATCCCAAAAGAAATTTCCGACTTTCCTAAAGAAAGCCTTTTTCATTGCTCTTGATTCAAACTCTAGTAGTTCACCACAAGCTGAATAATTTGCAATATCTGCGAAACAAGGGGCTTTCCCAACAACTAACGGTGTCATCAAAGTTTCTTCAACCATTTCATCTTGGATAGGGAAGGAGTCATTATTAAGCTCAGGTAACCTAGACAAATGGTCATCTACCACATTTTCACTTCCCTTCCTATCCTTCAATTCAAAATCGAACTCTTGCAATAGGAGCACCAAACGGATCAATCTAAGCTTTGCATCTCTTTTCGTCATTAAGAATTTCAGGGCCGAGTGATCCATGAATACTATAACCTTAGAATATATCAAACACTGGCGCAGTCTCTTAAAAGCATAGACTACCGCCAGCATCTCCTTTTCCATAGTAGAGTAGTTGCGTTGTGTTGGATCCAATGTTTTACTAATATAGCATATGACATGGTGCTTTCCTTCCTTTTTCTGTCCAAGAACTGTACCTACAGAGATATCACTAGCATCGCACATTAATTCAAACGACAAACTACAATCAGGAGCTTGCACAATGGGTGCAGAGTTTAGAGCATGCTTTAAACAATTAAAGGCATTAAGGCATCTTTCATCAAAGTTAAATTCAACATCTTTCTGAAGCATTTCATTTAAGGGTTTAGCTAAGTTCAAAAATCCTAAGATGAAGCGCCTATAGAACTCTGCATATCCAAGAAAGGACCGTACTCTTGTAACCGAGGTAGGTACATGAAGGTTCCTTATCACATCTATCTTAGCAGGGTCTACCTTGATGCCTTTGAAGGACACTTTATGGCCTAGGACAATGCCTTCTTGGACAAAATAGTGACACTTCTCCCAATTCAGCACAAGATTCGTTTCTTGACACCGCAACAAAACTTTTCAAGATGTGTCAAGCAACTATCAAAAGACAAACCTCCAACAGAAAAATCATCCATGAACACTTCCATGAAGTCCTCTAGCATATCAGAAAATATGGCTGACATGCACCTCTAGAAAGTGGATGGAGCATTGCATAGTCCAAAGGGCATTCTTCTATAAGAAAAAGTCCCAAAAGGACAAGTGAAAGTTGTTTTCTGTTGATCCTCGGGGTGGATAGGGATTTGAAAGAAACCCGAGTAACCATCCAGAAAACAATAGTACTTGTGCCTTGACAGTCTTTCAAGCATCTCGTCGATGAAGGGCAAAGGGAAGTGATCCTTCCTTGTAACCTTGTTGAGTTTGCGATAATCAATACAAACCCGCCATCCTGTGGTGGCTCTAGTTGGGATCATCTCACCTTTGTCATTCTCGATAATGGTCATTCCTCCCTTTGTCGGGACAACATGAACAGGGTTAACCCACCAGGTATCTGAAATCGAGTAGATGATGCCGGCCTTGAGGAGTTTGAGGATTTCATCCTTAACTACCTCTTTCATGTTGGAGTTTAGCCTTCTTTGTGGCTCAATTGAGGATAAATGCTCATCATCAAGATGAATCCTATGCATAACTAGAGTTGGACCCCTTTTATATCACCAATGAGTACCCAATGAACCCTCGATATTTTCTTAGTAAAACAAGCAATTTTTCTAATGAGGTGTCATCAAGCTCAGAACTCACTATGACTGGACTCCCCTCATCATCATCAAGATAAGCATATTTAAGGCTAGGAGGTAGAGGTTTTAAACTTACTTAGGGAGAAGGCTTGGAACTCTCCCCCTTATAGACAATACCTTCCTTAACCTCACACAGTGGCTCAGATTTAGCTTCTTTACTTTTACATTCCAGGGCCCTGTCCACTTGGTTTTCCAACTTCTCATCTTCTTCATAAGTATCCTCATCACTAATTGAATACCCGACTTCTATTTCCCTTTGATTTTTATCAACTTCCCTATCATCCACTTCAAGGCGACAGACTTGTTCAACCATAGGTTTCTTCAAGAGCGGGGAAATTTTTAAGACTACCTTCACTTGGGCTACTTCCACCGTTATGGTATCATCATGGTAATTAATAACTGCCCGGAGCATTTTTAAAATGGCTATTCCCAAAACGAGTGGAGTATAAGGGTCCTCTTCCATTTCCATCACTACAAAGTTGCAGGGGACCACTAGTTCTCCCACTTAGATTGGTATATCATCAAGCTCTCCACACGGAACTTTTATGCTCCTATCCGCCAATTGGATTGTCTTTCTTGAAGGTATGAGGCTAAAGGGTAGCTTCTTGGCAATGGATAGAGGCATAAGACTAATCAAAGCCCCTATATCGGCGAGTGCCCCTTTGGGATCAAGATTCCCCAACTTTATTGGAAGGTTGTATGGACCAGAATCTCGCTCTTTTATAGGATTTTCCCTTGTAAAAGGGAACTAACTTGATGGGGGAGACTGATTACTTCTTCCTCAAGCTTTTTCTTGTTGGATAGCAAGTCCTTCAAGAACTTAGCATACTTAGGCATCTGTGCCATTGCATCTAAAAACGGAATCTTCATCTCCATCTTTTGCAAGTGTTCTAAAAACCTCTTGAATTTCTCATCAAGTTACTTCTCCACTCTCCTATAAGAAAAAGGAAGTGGAGGGGCATACAAGCGATCTAGCCTCTTTCTCTTTTCAATCCTCTTCTTTCTCTCTTCCTTATTCTCTATCAACTTCTCACTCCCTATCTTTTCTTCCTCATCATCAATCCTTTCAGACTCGCCTTTTTCACTGTCAACTTTCGACCTTTCACCTTATTCCTCTTCTTTTTCATTCACATCCACTCTTGTCTCATCACCAACCCGTACCAAAGGTGCATCAGCTGGATATGAAGGGCCATCATACTGAGTCCCTGATCTTAGGTGGATAGCTTTTGCAATGTGTTGGTTTGGGTTTGGGTGCTGAGGTGGAGGTTGTGTGAAGGGGTTAGGTTGAGGGTGAGATGGGAATAGCGGTGGTGGAGGAGGACTACCATTTGGGCGAGTTGAGTTTCAAACAACTTTTGTTGAGCTTGGAGTTGTTGCATCTACTTGATGAGAGTCTGATTTATCTGAGTGAGACTCTGGTTCTACTAAGAAAGAGAAGTTACTTGGGAGGCTAAATGCTCATTGCTTGAGGTGTTTTTGTTGTGGTTGCGAAACCCCATAATGAGATTGAATAGGTGGGAAAGGCAGATTTGAACCACCTCTAGGCCCTTGATTAAACCCCAGTGGTCTATATGAACTTGGCCTTGGTGCATTTCCACTCGATTGGTTCCCTTGAACACCTGGATTGTTAAACCCACTCTGGGCGTTTCTATTATATCCTGGGTGGAAGTTTCCTTGGTTTTGATTTGAATTGAAATGAGGTTTATATGGTTGAGTGGGGAAAGGTTGTTTCCCATACCCTGCTCCTTGTCCTTGTCCACCATAGTTAACTGCTACAACATGATCAGGATTATATCCATAACTGTCATAATTTATCATTTGTGTCTCTGGATTGTAACCACCATAATCAACTGCAGCAACATGCTCGGAGTGCGAACCACCACAATAGGAAGTATCATGGATGGTACCCCCATAAATAGCACATGCAAAGTGCTTTTCATGCATCGGAGGGGTGTTTGAGCTATCGGCTAGGCTTAACTTGGACAGCTTCTTGTCAATAACTGCTTCAATCTTAGCACTGATGGTGTCCAGGTTGGTTGTGTCAATCATTCCTCTTGGTAAACCCTTACTCCTTGCTCCTCCTAGGCACTATTCTTAGCAACTTCCTCAATTTTGGCTTTTACATGGTTGCATGGAATCTTGGAGAGTTGGCCACCTACTGTTGTGTCTAGAAGAGCCTTGATAGTATCATTGAGGTCATCATAAAAGAATGTATTCAGGTGGTTGTCCCCATATTCATGATGAGGGTATGCACGTATCATCCTCTTGAACCTACTTCAAGCTGTAGCTAAGTTCTCTTCATCTTCTTGAGTGAATGACGCAATCTTTTTACGCCAATCTTGCGTTCTCACAGTAGGGTAATACCTTTCCAAGAATACAGTTTTTAGTTGGGCCCAAGTGGTGATAGAGTTTGGCTCAAAGCATTTATACCAGTCTCTATCGTCCCCCACTAAGCTTAGATGGAAAAGTGCAATCGGACGTAATCAGGGTTATTGGTGCAAGGAGGGATAAGTCCATAAATATTAGAGAATGCCTCGAGATTTTGAAGAGGACATTCATTTCTTAATCCACTAAAAGGGGTTCCTTTACCATCCTTGTGAACTGGGGGTGTATTTGGTATGGTGTAGTAGCAACAAGAAGCACTACACCTCCTTGGAACTCTTGGGAGCCAGGAGTCTCGAACTGACCGAACAACTTATGTTCGTCGCCCATTGTGGATGTGGGTGGACTTTGAACAGAATGTGGGGTTTGTTTTGTTAGACATTGTTTTCTTAAACGTTGGACCTCAGGATTATACGGTATTATTGGTTGGTTTGACCTGCGCGTGCTATGGAGCATACAAATAGAAAACTCAAGGGTAACTACTGACTAACAAAGATAAACAACAACAAAAATGAAATAAAGTGAAGTTATATCAAGAACAGCAAGAGTCTAAATATAACGCCTTGTCCTCGGCAATGCCACCATTTTGATAACAAGTTTTTAACAGTCGTTTATGCTAAACCTTGAACCAAACAATACTTATAACAACCTACAAACCGCACAAGTATAGTGGGGTAGGGGGTCGAACCACGAGGAAAAAGGATATCAATAAACTCTGCTTCTTAACATAACTGGACTTTTTGATTTATAAAGCAACTAAAACTAATGATAAAAATATAAATCACGATGAACTAAAGAGGAAAATCAAAGGGAGAAAAACGGGGATGGTATTAGATTCACCCTAGGAAGGTGATTTCAAAAGAGAACATGATAGGTTAGAGGAAATCAAACAATAACTAGCATAGACACCCAAGTATGCAAGAGGAAGTTGGTGATTCCACAAATCACATCGAACGACCTATAATCGCCCTATGTCTCTAGGACAAGATTCACATTGAGTTTCGAGGGCTACCTATTGTCATCATTCCTGTAACCTTAGACAATGAAAAACATAACCTTTCCAAGGGTTTCACTAATCAATCCCCAAAGAGAACTACTCACACATGTTTAAGACGTATAGCATGATGATAGTCAATAAAACAAACGCAATAGATAATAACTATCAAAACAAACTAATGAGAATAAAAATAAAGCAGAAACTATTCTAGATAAGTGATAAACATTAGGCTAAACGTTGACTGCAACAAATCGAACTAAAAAGTAAAGAGGAAATTGATACTTATAACCCAAAGAAGATTGAATGCAATATCCACGATTAGAATCCAAGTAATAAAGTCAAAATCTGGGAGTACATATGTTGAGAAAACAGAAAATGGAAAACTAGGGCTTTATGAACTAAGAGAGGCTTAGAGGCTAATCAAACTAAAACTAATGAAAAAATTAGGGTTCCCCCTCTCTGAAGAGAGTGGGGTATTTACAACTTAAAAGTAAAAGAAGTACGAATGCCCTAAAATGCCTTTGGGCCGGCCTAGAGAAGAAGTAAAATTTTCGGAGAAAAATAGGTTAATTTGCCCGAATACATGACCCATTTGGCCGAATTGTACACCGTTCGCCCAAAAGTTTCCCCATTCGCCCATTCCAGCAGCTCTGGTGATTATCTTCAATTTCTTCTATGTGAGCGATTCGCCCGAATGGGTCATTTATTCAGCCGAATGGATGCTCATTCGCCCGAATGCATGCCATTTGGCTTTCCTAGTGAGAATGAAGTGAAGGCTTCCAAGTTGGACTACCATTCGACCGAATGGTTGTCAGATTTGGTCGAATCTGAGTCTGAATTATGCTTTTCAACTTCTTCAAAGTGTCTAATGGCTTTCGAACTTTGTGGGATCTTCAGGATTGACTTGGAATGCATGCCAAAACTACGATATGTGCTTCTAACCTCTTGATAATAGTGTCAAAGCCTCGAATACGTTGCATTTCACCTTGAAATCATCAAAAACACCTGAAATGACCTTAAAATAACTCGAAGACAAGATCAAGGTGAAATCAAGTGTAATATGTATAAAATCAATCTAAAACTGCAAGACTTAATACCTTAACGGGTTAGTAAACGTGGTCTAAAACGAGCACATCAAGCTCCAAAGTAAGTTTTAAACAAACGACAATGCCCTTCTTCATGATTTTCATCTTTAAGAGTGATAATGTCATCGTCCTTAATTTTTTTATATTGTTTTTGTGGTTGAGGACGGAGAATTAGGAAGTTTGATAATGAGATGACATGGTCATCAATTGCATGATCAATCTCTTGATATAGTTCTTTATCAGAAGAACTAGATCTAGAACTTTTTAGGAACATCATTTTTAAGAGCAAAAGAAATTTGACTGTGAGAGTACCATTATATGATGTACGATTATATATATAATTTGACAACTATACTCTTATTATTCATGTATGTAAATTATTATACGAAAGTAAGAATTCATTGAATCTACCACACGAAAAAGACAACACATTTAATATTTTTCAAAAAATGTTAATAATTGTGACCATACATTTATGACTTAATGACAATGGAACATGTTGTGATTTATATATACAAGTTATTAAATAACAAAAAGACTTGTTATAGTTGAGTATGTGAAATTTACAATCTTTGAATTTATCATTTGACATATACAAGTCATTAAAAAAGTATAATTATTTTAAAAGATTCAAATTGAAAGAAAGATAGAAAATGTTAAGTGTATGAAGACATCAATGGTAAATTAAAATAAACTTAGATTAATAAAAACATAATTTAATAATAATTAACATAAACTAGTACAAGACTATGACTCACACTAAATTAAAGCATACAACAATACCAAGCAAATTAAGCGATAAATGAATTGACATGACAATAATTTAACTTTTGAAATATACTTCCATCATCAATCTATGTTTAAATTGTTCTTCTTCAGGAGTTAGAGAAGTCTTTGACATCAACACTTGCAACATGTTAAATTTCGATTTGAGTCTTTATTGGCTGAAAGATGAATAAGATTCACATTAATAAAAATCACAAAGCAACTTTTTATATTCTTCATAATTTTAAAGTTATGCCATTTTTGTTTTGGCATTATGGCATTCATCATTTTATTGATGTAAAGCGTTAGTTTGGTGACAATAATTGCAATTAGGCTAATAAACTCTTGAACCATAATCATCATGTGAAATTTGATTTCATTTATTTAAGCTTAGAGAACTTGTTTTGATTTTAGACTGAGTTATATATAGTTAAGAATTTATTTGAATATTACGTACTTTAATGCATATTATTAGTGAAATTAAATTGGCGGGGAGAGATGATTCGTGCCAATTGATTTACATCTTAGTATAATTAAATACATTGGATTGAATAACTTCTACCCATCTTTTGTTATTAAAATTTTGTTTTCTTTTTCTTTTACTATTTTCACTTTATTATTAGGGTTTAATTACATCTATCTAATTTTTCATAAAAGGTTAATTTGAATTTCAAGAAGACAAGTGTCTGCTTTATGTTTCATAACCCACATCCACTCTCCCTATCCCAATTAGATTAAGTTAAATTTTTAGTTATTTCACTTTGACTTGGCATAATAACATAAAACGTTGTTAACTTTGAATAATTTATAAATAAAACATTAAAGTTAACATGATTAAACTACATAACAACATCACAACATTTATAGCTCTATTCATTTTTTATATTTTCATTTATTTTCTATTTTAAATATTTGAATTAATTGAATAACCCCTAAAGTTTTTCTATTCTATAAAAAAAAATTCAAAGGGATAAGTAAAATATGCTTAGTTTGAGCAGAACATAGCTACAACTAATTTATGTATGGAAACAACTAAGCTTATTCTAGTTTAGAATATATCTGTCAATTTTCAACCCTAACCGTGACCTGACGGTACCGTCCTGATCCAGTTTAACCTGAACTGCTTTACAACCTGAAAGGTGTAACCCGACCCGACCCATATCTAACCAGGAAACCGATTTAACCTGAAATAAACCTGACTCTCTCCAACCCAAATATAACCCGATCCGAAATGACTCGACCCCCATTAACAACATAACTCGATAGTAAACCGATTAGAAACAATTTGAACCCGATTCAACCTGACAACAAACGGATAAGCCTAATTCATAGTTACTCTTAATCCAATTTAAGACAATAAGATTAAAATTAACCTGTTAAAAACTCTATAGTATAGTTATCATACTCAATTTACATTTCTTGCAACTTATTTGGATCATGCTCTTATTTTCATGAATTTCTAACCTTAATTGCCTGAAGTTGGAGACTGATATGGCTATTAACTTTGAATATTAAAAGATTAAGAATATTACCTTTGTTATAGGTATGTAGTTTATGATGAGTTTGACCATAAAATCCAGTTATTACATACATAAAAAAATGGTTTTGAGAATTATCGGTGAAAAAATATATGAAAGTAGACATATTATGGACATCTACCTCATTATAAAGGTTTAAATATCAAATTGTTAAATGTTAATGTAAAATACATATATTACAATCTAATATTAAACAAGATATTTCTACAAATTTAATGATAAGAACTTAAAAATCTTAATTATGATCTTAGAATTCTTTTATTTAAACTAATTTGTGAAAATTGAAAAAATTGTTAATTGTACGAAAGAAGTCTAAAGACTATGTTTAAAATAGACCTTCATTGGTCATTATTTGGTATCAACTTTATTTTGTCGGACACAAAAACAACTAAGAAGGCTCAAGCCTAATAATGTTGTAGATTAATTTATTTAAATTCTAAGTAGATAGAATCATATAACTCACATTCTCGTAATTTCATTAGTATCTTACTATGATACTTTTCCAAAATGAAAAATCTTAGTCAATTGTATATCACTTATATATTTATAGTTAATTAATTCTTATCAATTAATCTGATGCATTGGGTACACTAGTTGCTTTTTAAGGCTTCATACTTGATTGAATGTTAATGGAACATCATTAGTTGGTTTTAATGATTTTAAATAAGATTATGATTTTTGGCTATGATGATTGATAAGTCAATCGAAATAACAAATTAATACCTTTATACTTTATTTGTATTATTTTCTAATAAGTTGATGATTATGATTTTTTAATGATTTATAGTTTTATAAATTGTCCTTTTTTCTTCAACAATAAAAATAGGCATATTGTTGATAAGGTTGAGAGTTATAAGTTTAAATAATCGATTGAACTCGATTCGATTATTAACCCGAAACCGAATCGAATTGATCCAAAAATAATCAAAACCTTGTTTCAACCCGACCCAGCAATATCAAATCTGTTAGTATCGAACCGAGCCTGTGCCGATAATCCGAATTGACACCCCTAATTTAGAATGATTTTTTAAGCATATTTTAGTTTAGAATGAGACTCTTCAACATTTAGTTTTTTTGGGTGTATTGGCGTCATTGCGTTGGCACATCAACATTTAGAAGAGGAGGTGAAGAACATTTAGTTTTATGGGCTTCACTGAATTGGTATGTCTATATTTATCCTAATTATACCCCAAACATACCCAGATATGTACTCACCTATACCCGCATTTGAATAGTTGTGCCCACTTTTAGAAAATGTTTTTGGGACGTATCTAGGCCGTACCCATACCATATCCAGCTCGTACCCATTTCCTGTAAGGGAATCGGTGAGCAAGCCGTGTATCTGTGATACATAGTCGTGTACTATGAAAAACAGGGAAGACTAGGGCATAATCGCATAAGAAAGGAATTATGTAGACTCCTGGAAGAACATATCTCAAATTAAGATGACAATGGATGGAGCTTGTGAGGGGTCACTTGACAATTTTAGAATCAACCAATTTTCCTGTTCACTCTTTACAAACAAGCTCATTGTCCTAAAGAGGTTAGAGAAATACAGAACTTCAAGGGTTAATCTTAGGGAGCCAAATGACAAATGATTTAAAGCAGATGGAGGTCCGTTAGAGACCACGTTAGATGAAGAAGACAAGGAGGAAGGGAATGAAAAGAAGATATACGCTGAATAATCTAGAAGTGATCACAATGATAGTTCGAAAAGCAGTAAGGGAAATGACGAGGAAGGTAGTGAAGAGAATATCAACAATGACAATAATTGAGATGATGATATCAACCAGGATGATAGGTTTGCAAATGATCTAACTAAAATTTCCTCGGGGAGCACTTTAGGAAATCCAAAAAAAAAAAAGAAAGGAATTCATAAAGGACTTGGAAGGGAAGCTAATATGTTTGATCTAAAAAAAATGTGACATACTAAATTAGAGGGGTAGGGGATGTGGGTGCCAGTTGTGAGTCGTGTTAGCTTATGCTTGGCCTCTTGACGGGCTAGGTCGTACGTAACTATGGTCATGTGGTGTCGTGCATGCTAAATTTTCAAAACTCGGCTATGGCCTGGTATGATGTGCCTGGTGTGATGTGTCGTGCTGTTTCTTGTGCTGCTCTATTATTTTTTAATGAAAACAAAATACTTAATATTTTTGTCTGAGGGAGAAAAAACCTTACTTGGAGGCCAAGTAATAAAAAGAGAAGAGATGGCTGGGGGTTCCTTTAAGCAGAAGCTATCTAAATCTATCCAGCTAACAACCTACACAAAGAGCACAGTTACTGGCCTCGGAGGAGGTGTTTTGAGGACACCTATTATGATGACTAAATCAACTACTTGACTAAGGATCTTAATAGAAAGTCTCTTATGGTCGGAGTGATGAAAAAAGGGGTTGCGAAGAATATTCTTACTTGAGGGATATTCTGCTCTCAAAGTAAATGTGTCTGATTTTAATGTGTGTGAGATCAACCCTTTGTCTCTTGCCCATAAATGGGTATTTATGAAGGTAGAATTAGTGGGGATAATTCGGAGGCTTCATTGGGATTTTGATAGTTGATATAGATTCCAGCCCATAGGCAAATGGGGATAGGGATGCCCAAGACCATTGTTTGATGCTCGACTTTAGTTTATAGGCCCAGTGAGGATTGGACCCATACAAACTGCTTCGTAGACCCAAGCGTCTGATGATTAAAGAGGGTTGGGTTTAGATGAACTTGCTCCCAGTGACAACTGATAGATTCGGATGGTCATAGACCAGAGGCATCTGCGAAATCTTTGCCTTCTTGGATTTTAACTTTTCGGGAAGTTGAATGGACTTTAGGCGCCATATAGACCGCAGGGTAATTAACTCCCACGACCTTTGGGAAAGTTTAACCATCTTCTTGCGCTATATAAAGCGGCTGAGCAGTAATTTTTCAAGTACTCCTAATTCGTTGAGAGTTTTACTTGCCTTAAATATTTTTCCTTCCTTTCACAGTGTATTCATGCCGTCTTTTTTAGATTTTAGGTAAGCATCTTTACTTTCTTTCGCTTTTCTTTGCTATGGACAGGCAATTGAGACCACGCCATCAGCTTTGCCACTCTGGTGGAGTTCCTGTTATTCGTGCGGTGTTTTTGCGATTTTGGAGGGGGTTATTTTGGTCCCATCTCCTTTAAAAAAGTATAAGATAATCTAATCCTCTTCTTCTCATTTAGATTTCTTAAGGGATTTGTCGTCAATGGCTGAAGTGAATTATACTAAAGCTGCTGGCGACGAACCTTCCGCCCCTAAGGAAGGTGTGGAGGCTATTTCGCTCGCACTTAGGCCCCTTAAGGGTTGTTCTTCTTATGATACTAGCAAAAACCTTTTGTTATTCCATGAAGTTGGAGAGCATCCAATGGAGTAGGCAGTCAATAAGGGGATCAGATGGCGGTACTGGGATGATCCCAGCGAGACTAGTGACATATTGTCTGCAAATTTTAAGGAGACCTTCCACATAAACTTCGTTTCAAAGTTTAAGGACCAGATTTCCATGGCTCTATTCAAAACCAGCCTGATACTAGGTATTGGTGCACCGTCCCTAAACTCAAGGTCAGACTTCACTCGCCTCCGTCTGAGTGTAGTGCTCTGTGCATTTGGATTTTAGTATGAGGTTTCCCCTTCACTGGTTTTTACAAGAGATCTTAGTGTCATACTCCATAAGTCTCGTCTAACTAACCCCTAGAGTCTGAGGAAGATATTGGGGTTCATTTGGACTTGCAAGTTTGTGAGGTTTTCTCTAACGTCGAACCTCTTTTAGTCCTTTTTCTCCTTGTCCAGAGTCTATGGGCAGGGTCATCCTGGCAATTGGTGGAGTTTTAACTGCATTAGTGAAAAGATGACGGTCTGGGCCCCTCTAAATGACCTGAAGAAGTGGAGGGATAACTGGTTTAGGGTTCCCACTAAGTCAAGGTATCCCTATAAGTTCTAGGCCCCTATGAATCTGAGTTAGCTAAGACTAGGTTGGACCCCTCTCTTTTGGGTGAGTTTGAAGCATTGGCTTTCCAGCATTTTTCATCTCAAGCTAGCCCGTCTGTTGAGTTCAAGAACTTAGTTCTTGCCTACTGGCTATCCCCACTAGGATGATATTAGGTAAGAGGAGTACTTAGGCTCTGGCTATCTTAGTGTTGCCTTGTCACCTGGCATGCTACTTTCTTACCTCATGTATTTTCTCTTTCTCATTTAGGCCTTCTAACCTATATTGTGTTGTCGTTTAGACCGCTGCAAGGAACGACTTGACTACTCAAGGGTCGGCATGAGCCTAGAATTTTGGTTATGTTTGGGGGTTAAGATGAAAAGTAAGGTTCAAAATGTGCGCCTGTCGGATCACTATGATGAGAATGTGGTGGCCCGCCATTTTGACAACCACCGCGTGTTCGTGGACCCCTGAAGGGGGAGGAGAGCTCCTATTTCTAGACCCATTCTTCAAGCTACCGCTATTCATCCTCAAGCTCCTCCTCCAGAGGTTATGGAACCAGAGGAGGGGGATGAGGAAGAAGAGGAGGAGGAAGATGAATAAGAGGAGGAGGAAGAGGAGGAAGAAGAAGATGAGGAGGTAGCCCCTTTGTCGAGGTGTTTGAGATTGACAGCTTCCCCTTCTAACGAATTCTTAGCATTGTCATCCGAGGAAGAAGAGGATGAGGATGATGTTCCTCCGGTGGATATACCTTTTGAGGAAGCTGTTGGGGATGAGGTTGCTGAACCGACCATGGGGTCTGACTCTATGTCAATTTTGGGTGAACTAGCTGAGACGATGTCCCCTATTTGGGTCAAGGAGGAGGCGGAGGATCAGGGAGTTGAAGAGGTTAGGCTAGATGTGCCTCTAACTGAATTCGCTCCCACTAAGCCTTAGGTATCAGTGCGGGATGAATTTGAGTCTAAAGCTTTCCTTCCAGCTTAGACGGAGAGTAATGCGGTGGCTCAGCTTAAGGAATCCCTTAACTTTGAATGTGCCACCGCTTAGGTGGTTGCTGAGGCTCCCTCGTCTGTGATGGAGGAGGACATCGAGAGCCTTCAGGAGCTTGCAGTTCAAGCTAGAGAAGAGAATGTCATAGCCATGGCGAATGAGGTTGAGGCAGCGGCTAATGCTGAGGAGAAATTGGAGGGTGCCTCTCTAAAGAGGTCTGCTGGGGAAGACTTGGAGCAACCTGTCACCAAGAATGCCCGAGTGGACAAGTGGATCACCTCTAGCACTCCGCTGGTCGTCATTGACGTGGACTTGTCTAAGTCCACCCTGGAGGACTGTCCTCCTCCGATGCAAGTGGATAGGGGCAGGTGAGGCAAAGAGATCTCTCTTGGCACTTTGGAGGGTCTGGGTGGTTTCACTTCCATTGAGGGGAGATCTCTAGGTTTCAACATTGTCAGTTTTGGCCTCATTAGAGGCATAGGGCAAGGTAGTTCCCATGAGATCAACATCCCTAAGGCGGGATCATCATACCCTTTTGCAACATGCTAATGCTTGTACCCTCCTACACCTCTACAAGGTTTCCTTCATCTGAAGCGGTGAGTTTACTGAGGAGACATTCTTTTTAATTGCCCCCTCTTCTTTTGTTATTTCGCTTCCTCTAACACTTTACTGTATTCAGGAGGTCCTCGGGCTAGGTATTCTAGAGCTTCTTAAGCCATCCTTTTCTTTTTACTACTCGAAGAGGTTCCTGGCTGAGTGTTAGACAAATTTAGACAACTTCAGCTGAACCGTAGAGGAGTTGAAGATGAGGTTGGATGAGTTCTAGATGCTGACGCTAACTCTTCTGAATATGCCCATCTGGTCAAGGAGAAGGCAAAACTTAAAAAGTTGGCTCGAAGAGGAGAGGAAGCGGCTGTCAACTTCGAGCAAGGACCTGACCTACCAACTTGAGTCTGAGAGGAGGGACCGCTGTTATGAGGTGGTCAAGCTTACGGAAGAGGTGGCTAGGCTCCGAGAGGAGGCGTGTAAACATGCTTGAGCTTGGTCTACAAAGATGGTTGTGCTAAAAGAGAAGCATGTTGAGTCTCTCCTACAAGAGAAATAGGAGCGTGCATTTGCCTTGAAGGAGCAAAGAGCTAAGCATCTAGAAGAGGTTAACAGGGATATTACTGCTGCTATAAAGGACTTCTAAGGCACATATTGGAAGTTCTGTTGCAATATTTTGCACGGGTGCCTACGCTGAATCTACCAGAGTCTAAGCTTGGCCCCTATCTAACCTTATAATGTCTATACCTGATATAGTCACTTCTTATCTTAAAATAATAATTTCAATACCTAACAGAATTAATAATAATTGCACTAGATATTTGAACAACAATACCTTAACTAGGGGTGTTTATAACTAACACACACACACACAACACACACACAACACACACACACACACTAGGGGTGTTTATAACTAGATACCCGGGTTTTTAGGTACCCGGTAGATTGGGTATTCATTTTTTGGGTAGATTGAAAATCAGCCCATGACCCAACCCGATTTAAGCGAGTACCTATTAAGCGGGTACCCGCTTAAACTGGGTTGGGTCACAGGGTACCCGAGTTATTTTTAAGTTTATGAGCATCCTAAGCGGAAAGCAAGGGTCATATTGTGTTATAGGGATGAGCTGATACATAAGCTTTAAAATGAAGCCCTTGACATATGATTATCATTTCAACATGATATGGTTCTTATTCTCTTAGTGTTGTGGAGTACTTGTACATGATTCCCCTTGAGAGTTAATTTACCCACTCGAAAATAAGAATATATGTGTAGAATTTTCTACATGTAATACAGACTTATAGAGTTACAGTATTAATTTTAATAAAGTTTACTAGCCCTTGATAATTACTTAGGCCAAATGATCTGACAATAACTTTTAGTCGAACCACTTAGCTATACAGCAAAGCTAGATTTTAAAAAAAAAATTTATTTCGGGTATCCTTCAGATACTTTTCATGATCCTTTACTACTCCTTACTTTATACAGATTTCGGTTACTCCATTATACACTGAAAAAATATGTTAAAACCAAGAAAAAATAGGTTCAAACAACAAAAAAATAAGTCTAAACATGAAAAATAGGTTTAAATAACATATCCATCTAAAATCTTTATTCTAACTAAAATGGTTAAAAATAGTATCAAAATTGACAAAATTGACAAAATAGTATCAAAAACACACATGATTAGAATATGAGAGATACTGCTAATTAAGAGTGTGAAATTGAAAGAGAGAGTTTGAGTTTGAAAGAGAGAATGCGAAAAATTCAGAGAAAAGAGAGTGCAAATTTGAGAGATAGTGTAAATTTAATATTTTGATAGAAACGTAAAAAGAGTAAAAGCCTAAAGAGCAAACCTAATTTAAAAATTATGCGGGATAATCTTTTATATTTTTAGATTTTTTATACCACTTGTCTAGTGTGATAGTCTTATCTAATATTTTCACTAAAAAAATTAGTCTAAAACCAAGGGAAAATGAAGGAATATTTGAATTAAGGGTATTAATTGACCCACATTAACATAGAGCTTGTCCAAAGATATATATTTTGTCTTGTAGGTTGATCGATCATGGATCCAAAACCTACATACTTATTTCTCAACCTTTTTCATATTGAAGATCTAAAATAAACTTTGAAGGCATGCATGAATAGTAAATTAATTACTTGTAATTTACGTGTTGAATCTTATTTTGATAGCATCTATGTAGTACTCATGGCCGGTTTTAAGGGTAGGCCCCGAGTCTAGTGGCCTAGGGCCCAAAAATATCAATTCATGTTTATTTTTAAAAAATTACTCTTGAATTTTTGGGGTAGTCGGGTGTAAATTGCAAATAGCATCAACAACCTTGCTTCATCAACTTTCCATCTTCTACCTTCCATATTTTGGAATTTACAATTTGAACTTCTTCGATTCTTCCAATCCTCATCACAATTTCATCCTTTCATATTATCCAACCTTCTATCTTGAATTTATCTATCTCATAATTTACAATTTAGTCAATTCATACCATGGCAACAAGAAGAAAAATCATTAAGATAAATAAGGGGCTTAAGGAAAGCAACAATGCTTCATCAATAATCATTACCTCTAAGCACCACCATTACTCCGACGACCACCACTAATCTATCTCTCTTAATATATTGTCGCCATCTTCAATCTCGATCTCTCTCCACGAACGTGTGATTAAGAATTAAAGAATTTGGAAAGGTTGAGTACTTTGATTAGGAACTATCGGGACCCTTAAGTTATCAGATCCCTTTCAAATATAGATATATAATTCTTTTTCAAACAATCAAATAAAATTCTAACTTGGTTTCCCTAAGCAAATAAACATCTTGATAAATATATAGTCTCTTGTTTGGTCTAATCTAAAAGATTTAAATTATTAGAAAAGTTGAAAAAATCGATATTTTGTTCATTTTAACTCTTAATCTCGTATAATTTTTCTAAATTGTTTGAATTCATTAATTCAACTATATAAGATACGTCTAAAAGTAATATCTAGGCATCTAGCATTCCATAAAAAAAATCTCCTTATAGTAGCTTAAACTTCACTCAACAAAAAGAAAGGCCATGTGAATAAGATTAAATCTCAAGCATTTGAATAAAATAAAAGCATTTTCATGCAACTGTTGCGTAAAGTTCAACAAAAAACTTTGATGAAGAGCAAGTAATTTTAAACAATTTTGTAAACCAACATTCCTGTATAATACACGTAAGATAAAATCTTATGGGCTGTTTTTAGTCATAAAATTTAAATTTATATTTGTCAATTAAGGAAGAAACTATTTTCTAGCGCTTTGTCTAGGGCCCTAAAAACTCAGGAATGGGGCTAGTAGTATTATCTTTGAATTTACTATGTGACACTTATTTTGATAGTATCTGTGTAGTACTATCTTTGAATTTACTATATGACACTATAATATATGTAAGAAGGAAAAAAAAACCTTTTCCAGATAAGGATAATTAATTTAGCACAAAAACTTCTGTAAATTAAGCTAGCGAAATTAAGTTTGTTACAAGTAGAAAGCTAGCATATTAAATGTATTTGTTGGTCAAAGCCATTAAATGTTGTAAAATCATGAGCAAACAAGTCAAAACTAGCTGATGCTAATGATACTTATAGTAGGTTCATAAGTTAGAGTATAAGCCTGTTTTAGTTATGAGTCTTTTCTAATTCATACTTGGTATAAATCATATCAAGATATTGAGATATCAAATATATGTATTATTATAATACAGTTTAGTTGCAAAAAATATGTATGCTTTAGGAAATTGGATTATAATAGCAGATATTATGTATATTGAAAAGCTAAAACTAGTATCTCCTTTTCAATATGGTAGGGTAGGAGGACGACTAGTCTAATCTAAATTCACTACGTAATTCCATGACATGCCTTCGAAAATCCCCTTCCGCTGTTTAATTAATGCTGGCTATAGTCATTTGTCACAATGGGGAATAAAGTATACATATATTGCAAGAATAATAAATGATTTTAGCTTACACTTATTGCCCGACCTCTTA
Organism: Dysphania ambrosioides; assembly: GCA_026401315.1. NCBI lineage: Eukaryota > Viridiplantae > Streptophyta > Magnoliopsida > Caryophyllales > Amaranthaceae > Dysphania > Dysphania ambrosioides. The sequence continues at coordinate 25,682,979 of CM048657.1, forward strand.
CGGCACAAGGTCGTCCATTTCTTTATCACCCTCTTGCTTCTCCTGTGCCCATCATTCAGGTTTTATTGGTCTTGCTTACTTGGTTTAGCGCCACTTGTATATTCAATTTTATATTTTGTATGTTAGATATGGTTTATTAATTTGTGTTTCATAGTTTATCTAGTATTGTACTTTTTCCATTTTTGTTACCATGCCAGCAAGATTTGATTAGAGCTTATTACGTGAGAAATTAACTCTAATCATTTTGGATGTAAATAACTAATGATAACTTCTACCGTAATTTTTTCAAGATTAAATTTATGGAAAAAAGTTATTTAAAAGTCCACTAGCATGTGCGGTAGGAAATCTTTTATGATCTAATCTGAATAATGTTTTTGGAAAAATATTATAATCAATATTTAAAGGTTGTTGCTTTTGTTGGCTTGGAAAAATTTAGAAAACTTGAAAAAATATATGTAGTGAAATAAATGAAAATTTGAGGATATATGTAGAAATTTAGTGATAGATCTTGCATTAGAGAGGAAAGCAGTGAACACAAGTTAAATATTTGATATGACAATGAGAAACCTACAAATTTATCATTTATGATTAAAATGAAAATGAATTGAAGGTACTAAAAGTGGCAAGTTACTTCTGTTGTGACTTATATAAAATAACTCTCTTAATTCTTACCCTTAGGAATGGATGGTGGAACTAAGAATTGGTGGATGTTTGCTAAATGGATCGATGAATATGAACGGGGAGTAGACCAATATATCAAAAAGGCTTTTGTTACTAAGTCTCAAGGAAATCAAATTTATTGCCCTTATGAAATTTGTCATTATCGTTTTTGGCGTCATGAAGGTGTTGTGAGAGATCACCTAATTTGTAATGGTTTTGTTCCAAAAACAGATAAATTATCAGAGTTAGGGATCAATATCCAAAGAGAAGAAACTATTTTGGATAATGATGAAGGGTCAAACCCAAGTGACTCTAACAATGATATAATAGGGTTGTTGCATGATGCATGTGATGCTTTTAGGGAAGGCCTAAATGATGAGGCTAAAATTTTTTTAAGGTTAGTTGAAGAAGGCCAGGAAGAATTGTATCCTGGTTCCAAAAACCATTCAAAACTTTCCTTCATGATTCGACTTTTTATTTTGAAGTGTGATCCTAAGCTAACCAATGCCGCATTTAGAGATAAATTGGAGCTTATTAGGGAGGTGTTACCAAATGCAAAATTGCCTTCTTCTTTTAATGAAGCGAAAAGTGTTTTGAAAGTGTTGGGGTTGAATTATACAAAGATTGATGCATGTCCAAATGATTGCATGATATATTGGGAAGAGCATAAAAATGCAACAAGCTGCCCTGTTTGTACAACGCCAAGATGGAAATCAAATGAGAAAGAGAATGGCATACAAAATGATAATGGAAAGACCTACAAGATTCCTTAGAAGATTCTTAGGTACTTTCCGATAAAAAAAAGGCTTCAACGACTATTTATGTGTCAAGAGACGGCGAGATACATGACGTGGCATGTCGATGGGCGTGAAAATGATCATCTTTTACACTATCCAGCTAACGATCAAGCTTGGATGGAATTTGATTCCCTATATAAAGAGTTTGCTGATGACCCGCACAATGTAAGGCTTGGGTTAGCCATAGATGGCTTTAGGCCATTCAACTCAATGAGCATTATACATAGTATTTGGCCAGTTATGTTAATCAATTATAACTTGCCTCCCTGGATGATTATGAAACCTGAGTTTTTGATGTTAGCATTACTAATCCTGGGTCCTTCTTCTCCAAGAAATGACATTGACATATATTTTCAGCCATTAATGAAGGACTTGAAGGATTTTTGGGAGTTTGGATTGGAAACATATGATGCTTTGAGTAATCAGAGGTTTGACATCCATGTAGCATTGATGACTACCGTAAGTGATTTTCCCGCTTACGTAATGTTATCTGGGTGGAGCACAAAAGAATACTTGGCATGCCCTGAGTGTCATTATAAAACAGATTCTAAGAGATTGCCTTATAGTGGTAAGAATGTGTATAGGGAAAATCGTAGATTTTTGGATCCATTGCACCCTTGGTGTCATTATAAGAGGAATTTTGATGGAAAAGTTGAAGAAAGACATCAACCCTCTCCATTGAATGGAATTGATATTGAAAATATGTTGCATGATTTTCCAAATCAATTTGGAAAGAAGTAGAAGAAACCAAGGCATGCTGGGGATGATTCGAATCCGTGGAGAAAGATGCCCATTTTTTTTAGTTACCATATTGGAAGCATTGTCTTAATCGTCATAATCTTGATGCACATCGTTATGTCTTGTTCAATTGTGATTTTGAGGAAGTTGAGAAATATATAAGGTTAGATTACCAACCAAATTGTAGTCTTTTTCTTGAACTTATTAATGTGTTTTATTCAATCCCTCCTATTATGCCACCTAAGATTATATTTTTATTTTGCACAGTGATCACAAGATATGTGTAAGCGCTAGAGGAAAAAGAAAATGTATACTGCTCAAGATCACAAAAAGGATTTCTTGGAATGGTTTAGGGAGAAAGTTCAATTGATTCTTAACGAGGGTCAAGACACCATCCCTGACCATATCTTATGGTTATCAAAAGGGCCTTCTCACACTGCTAAAAAATACACAAGGTACTCAATCAATGGTTATAAGTTCTATACCGTGAAGCGCGTTGGATTAGGTCTAATATAACGGTTTTTGACACCTAATACAATGGAATTGGCCATTGGATTAGATTGAAAATGTAGTAGGGACGTGTTCAAACATTAAGGCTTAAATTAAAATTAATACTTTAAAAAATAAAACCTTTAAAATAATAAACTCAATCAACCATATAAGTTGGAACCATTAAGGGCCTTATTAAATAATTCAAAACTCACCAACAGGTAAAATCCAAATCATGTTTCAAATGTTTAGAAAAACGTTAAACCAACGAAGAAAATGAAATAATTTCTCTCCACTCATCCCATCAATGCATGTACATCCAAGAAATACTTGTTAGAAATCTTCTCTCCAAAATTACAAATGTAAAAGTTAGATCATTATAGGGTCATTGAAAGGCAAAGGCCATGGCCAAAGATCATATATATACAAGGCACGTAGTTAGCAAAGCTGAGTACATAAAAGTTACAAAAATATAGTGATATGTAATGCCTTAATAAGAGTAAAATGCATGAGATGATCATTCCTATATTATAACCCTTTACCTAAACCAACTTATAATTGATTAAATTAATAATTTGAATTAAGCAACATCAGAAAATAAATAAGTAAACCCCATGCTCTCTCGTTAGAGGGCATAAAAAAAATATTCATAATCCAGGTGGTAAACATGCGCGACTCCATATACCACCATAGCTAGAGGAGATTTCAACTAATCCAATTCTAAGTTCAAAATTTTATTAAAGATAGATTTATAGATCACTAGGCCTGATTGTCAATACTCTAGACGTGCGCTAGTCCAAAATTTTATTTTTTATCCATCTTTCACTTCACATGATTTACAATTTATTACCTTAGTTCCAACCATAAAATAACACACATATAATGCATCATAAACAAACAATCAACCTATTTTATATTAAAATTTAATCCAATGATTTCCTCCTCAAAATTCCACTTGTTACTAACCTCCCCTTTATGACTTGAACATTACCCTTTATTCAATCCATGTCATTAGCTAGGAACGAGTAATAATAACTTACCTCATGGATTAATTAGCAAATTAATTCTACTTAAATTAACCAAAATTCCTCAACCATATATAACCAAATAATTTAAACTAAAAGATTCCCTAAACATGACACTAAGTTTAAATCCACCCTAGATCATGCTCCTAAAGTCAAGGTTTTCGTAACCTGTACGTACCTTGAATTGAACAAACGAGTAGCCACTTTCACAACTACGAATCATGTTCTATAAATAATTTTCCTAAACTAAATAATGAAACCTTAATAAATACCCAAGTAAACAAATTTACAGCAACTATACCCAATTTTCAAAGGCTTCAAAATCATTCAAAACACGTTTTTAAGTATCCCAAAAATATAGGTTAGTAGTTTAAAGAAAGTACTATAAGTGTTGATAAAAAAATTCATCAACATACACATCCCATTAATCATTTTCAAGTTGATTAACAACCCACAACATGCTAAAAATTTAGCCCCTGGATAGTGCAGGCGAGTGCACAATGAGCATTGTACACCCAAATGTACATGGTGGTCAATTGTAATGAACATGTGTAGTTTAAAGTTTCCCCCCAAAATATGAATCATTAATTGAGTACCCTGTTGCATATAATGTTAAACTAATACATATAAAATTTTACATGTATATTTGATTTTATTGTCGTGAACATTAGAAATGTGAATAATGTACATTAGAGTTGAGTATTTTGTACATTAAACATCTTGGTTCACATAAGTTTTTGGTTTCCTTCTTTCTAAATACAATATATTATGATCATTGAAAGTGCCTACAATGTACAATTAATTTATAAGAAATGTACATTAAAAATCTATCAGATGTACAATATGAAACTTTTTGTGTAATATAAGTACATTTCTACAAATGATATGTACATTTAAATTTTAAATTTGCATACTTTAATCATAATGATACGGATGTACATCGTATAACTTTATAATGTAAAAAGTCCATATAAGTGATGTATAAATACATATCATGTAATGTACATAATATTTTCGATAGTTGTGTAAGTGTACTGAATATATAAATGAAAAATTGACAGATTTTATAATGCGAAGTAAATTAAATAAAACAAATAGAATTCAATAGGTTTGTTATTCTTATATTTTCAACGCAAAATAATAGAATTCCAATACTTCATCATTTACTTTTACAAAGCATTGATGGCTTTTAGTGGGAACCTTTAAACTGCACACGTACATTACATTTGATCTCCATGTACATTGCATACTTCCCTTAATTAATGTTGTGTGCATTTTCTGTTAGTCAACCTTGCGTTTTGAACCAAGTGCATAGTAAGTATTGTGCACCCACCTGCAGTATCCTATTTGTGCTGAAAAATCTTTTCATCAATGATTTTTGTAATTTTTATAATCCAAACTTGTAGCATTGTACTAATAATCACTTAAAACATGTAAAGGCACTTTAATCCTTTGTTTTAATACTTAAATCCATGAAATACAAAGACAACCATATTAGAAAAATTATGAAAAATTTCTAAAGCATGCAAAATGTTGATTGTAATGCTGCATGTAGCATATTAATTAGGATAGTATACTACACATTAAATCATAAAACCCAATTTTTACAAGTTGTCAAATCTGAAAATTCATTTTAAATATAACATCATTAAATTTATCATACTTGAATCATAAAATCATCATAGTTTCATGAAACAACTAATAGTATATGATTTTAAACCCTAAAACATGAAAACTTATATATCCCCCCTACAAGGGTGGGCGGCGGTAGCGGGGGGAGGGGGGGGGGGGGGGGGGGTGCAGACAAGGGAGTCACGACTCCTTCTGTACTCTCTTCTTTCTTTTTTTGGGTTAATTATGATTAGGTTTGGGAAAAAGTTGGTTTACTAGAAAAATATTACGGGCTTAATGGGTTGGATATATTTTCGGCTTTTCGATCTTATAATAGCTAAATAGAAATCTTTTTTGTCAAAAATAAATCCTAATAACTATTTTAAATAAACTATTAAGTATATGCTTCATAAAAAGAAATCTTGTTTCATTTATGCTAAAATAATATATATAGAAAAATATTTCCGAGAACTTTAAATAAAACGTAATTAAAATCTTGTAATTTTATGGGGATTACAGTTAATCCACTAAGAGAAAGACCTAAGCTCTAAAAATAGATAAACATGATGAATAAGATGAAGATGAAGAGACTGCTCTATTTGTTGGACTCTTCACGAAATTATTCAAAAACTCCAAAGACTGAGATAACAGTAAGTTTGTTAAAAATTATACTAATTAATAATTTGATGCAAATAGTCAGAAAATCCAAAACACGAGATTTTTCAGAATGCCCACTCAGGGATCAAGAGAACAGAAAAGAATGAAGCAAGTTTCAATCAATAGAGAAGGTAAAGGAAGTTAAGAACACTCTTTCTAAGTCAAACTTGAGAAGTAATGATAGCTGCTTTAGGAGAATCCATCTCTAATGAAAGACAAGTTTAGCTTGAAGAAGAATTAGCAAATATGCGCCTTATTATGGCTAGTTTGATGCTAAAAAGATATAGCAAATAATATCTTGTGGATGAAGAAGAAGTTATTTTGGTCACTAAATCTAACATCTTTTATGCTAGAATTAATCAAGTTAAACATAAAATTAATTGCTTTACTAAGGAAGATTTATTATATCTGTATGCTAACATGACATATGGCTATGAGGAACTTCTCAGAAACAAGGTTATAGACACAGGAACTTATTTCTAATTTGAAAGATCAGTTGGAAGGGTTAAACAAAAATAACTAGGCGTAGATGATAAATTCTTTAATATGCTTGATCACAATACACTAATGAAGGAAGTATATGAAGCTGTTAAGGGTGATTATGAAGGAATATAATGAGACGAAGTTGTGAGTAATAAGTTTCTACTCAAGAGTTAACCAAAAATACTATCAACTGGAACTGGATAAGACTTAACTTGGATTATTTAAAGTATTCTAGGAAAAAATTGAGCTTCAAAGATAAGTTAACTCACAGGATCAGGAACCTTAATTAGGAAACTCCAAAATAAAATGATCAAATAGTTAATTAATTTAGGGATTTAAAATTAAGTTAAACATCAACGTACATTAGGGTTCAACTCAACCATAGAATAATAGCACTATTGGATATCCACAAGTCCGTCTTTCCAAAAGATAAAGATAGAAGCTAATTAGGGTTTTTATGTCTTATTAAGTATATTTATATGAAAATAAAAATAAGGAAGAAGTCCTAAGTCAAATAAAATAAGAAAACATAAACCTGGGTAATTGCCTAGACTAGGCAAATGTGTTCAGGCTTGGCACAATTTTAGAATAACTAATCCAAATAGCAGCAAGATGGGAATTTTGGCATGGGTTAGGCAACCTCCAAACATCAACATTTCATCTTTAAATGTGAACAACTTCATAATACTTTATATAAAGCATCCTCAAACCATCAAATAAACATAAATGTCTAAATATCCATTAACTACTATTGTGATTATTTCTCTTACTCTCTAAATTAGGGTTCTAATATCAATTAATAGCTAACTATATATTATTACAAACGTAATCACATTTGTCAGACACTATTTCTTATTGGTTAATTGATGATAAAACTAACTCTACAATAAGATGATGAAAAAGAATCAAATTAAGGATTTGAGATTAAATCAAACATCAACATATAGGGTTCAACTCAACACTAGAATAATAATACTACTATAGATCTATAAGTACCTCTCTAAAAGACAAAGGATAAATCTAATTAGGGTTTTCATGCCATAATTAATCCTTTTATACAAAAATACAAATAAGGGAGAAGTCCTAAGTCAAACAAAATAAGAAAACATAAAATTGGGTAACTATCCAAACTTGGCAGGCTGGGCACAATTTTAGAACATTTAATTCAAATATCATTACTTCGCCCCTAGGCACTTTCGTCTAGGTGCTTAGGAACCTTGAATCCTCATAAATATCTTACTAAAATCTCGTCTAGGATGGGCACTTTGGCCTGGGTTAGGCAACCTCCAAACTTTAACATTTTATTTTTGTATGTGAATTGCTTCATAGTACTTGATCCAAATCCAAAGCATCCTCAAACCATCAAATAATCATAAATGCCCAAATATCCTGTAATTATTCTAGTTATAGTTTCGCTTACTTTAAATTAGGTTTTTAAAGTCAATTAAGAGCCAATTATTATTACAGACCTAAATACATTCATTAGACACTATTTCTAAGTGAATATTTATAATAAAAACAACACTAAAATAAAATGATCAAATAATTAATTAACATAGGGATTTGATATTAACTCAAACCATTAATGTATATTAGGGTTCAATTTAACTCTACAATAATAACACCATTGGAGATCTACAAGTTCCTCTCTTTATGAGACAAAGGTTGAAGCTAATTAGGGTTTTTATGCCTTACTAAGGCTATTATACGAAAAACAAATAAGTGAGAAGGGTAACTCCCATAACTAGGTAGATATACTTAGGCTAGGCACAATTTCAGAACATTTAATTCAAATATCATTCTTTTGCCCATGGTCTCTTTTGTCCAAGTGCCTAGAAAACCTTGAATTGTCGAAAACTCGTCCAAGTTCACCACTTTGGTTTAGGTTAGGCAACCTCTAAACTTTAATATTTTATCATTGAATGTGAAATTCCTCATAATAAATGATTTTAAGCACCCTTAAACCATCAAATAATCGCAAATGTCCAAATATCCTTGAAATCAATTAAAACAACAAAACACCCTTTGTAATATGATAGGAACTCAACTAAGAAAAACAAAGAAAATTACTCTAAAAATTAGCATACCCTTGGTTGGGATGGGTAGGTCCACCACTTCACTTTCGCTTAGGCCCGAGCCAAGTCAGTGGGGGGCCCCTGTCGGGCTCCCCCCCCCCCCCCCCCGCCCCCACCCCAAAAAAAACACACAAGTTGTACCTAAGAGTTTCCATTCATACGACTCGAATCATTCTCAGATGCCCCGAGAGGGCATCCTTTCCTTCTTTATTGGGTTGGTTCACGCGCGCGCAAACGAGCATCGGCCGCAACAGATCCGAAACTCTATCAAAGTGAATCCTAATATGAATATAAATAATGATAGAATTATAACTCACCAACATCTTCTTAAGGTGGTTTGAGAGAACCATTTTAAAAAGAGAATAAGCCAAAGTAGGCTTTGTGAGTTTAAAATAAACGTCTTTAATGAGACCATAGTGTGAATATAGTTAAGGGAATATAATTTGGGAATAGAGAGTTAACTTAATATTGAAGTTTGTAGACTAAGTTATTTTGGCCTTTTTCTAGTGATTTAAGTCAAATTTGAAGTGGTCAAGTTTTTTAACTTCCTATTAGGACCTTGGAAGCTTTTCCTTATTTAATAAATTTTCTCAGTATTGTTTTACTTACGTTTTTTTAAGTTTCTTCTTTACTAAACCGTATCCACACAAAAGACTCAATATTTACTAAACCATATCCACAAAAAAAAGACTCAATATTTACTAAATTGAGCAATTCTAACGTGAAGACATTTGTTGCCGTGCAATATAGTTGTCTTAGCATAGGTGATTGCAGTAATATTATATTAGACTTAGGGATGTCAATTCAGGTCCACAGATCGATTTTGGATTGACCCATCGCGGGCCAGTTCTCATCGGGTCGGGTTAAAACAGGTGAATTTGTTTTTTCGGATTGGATCGGGTCAGGTCAGGTCGCGTCGTTATCGAATCGGGTCAAATCGGTTATTTACTTTGTTGGGTTCAGGTTGGATCATGTTCGGTTTGGATCAATTTCGATCGGTTCCATGACAATTTACAACGGGTTATTTTTCCAGATCACATTCGATTTGGGTCAATTTGGATAAGTTCCAACCGAGTTATAGCGGGTTGTTCCAGGTTTGGATCATGTACAGTTCAAGTTAATTCGAATCGGTTCTTAAATAGGTTATAGTAGGTTGTTTTTGTTCAAGTAGATTTTGAGTTCGGGTCATAGTTGGTTTTGGTCAATTCAGATTGTTTCCTAAACGGGTTGGTTCGTATCACGGGATTTGACGATATAATCAATTTGAGAATTGAATCATGTTATCAAGTATCAAATGAGAAACAAATATCATATATAGAGTAGAGATTGATAAAGACATATAGTGATAGACTCATAGACATATTATAACTCAAATAGACTGAAAATTGGATAATTAGTTGAACCGTCTGAGTCTAATACATTTTATCAAACCAATAGTAAAACACTAAGTAATATTGATATACCTATAAATATATAATTATAAGTTATAACATAAGGTATTAAGTCGTTAAGTACTTAAGTTCACATAAATATATAAGTTAAGAACTTCAAATGTATATAGCTTGAATGGATAAGGACAAGTTCATATACGTGAAATTTAATCATTTTATATTTATTCATTCAAAATAAATTGCATAGGTTTGAACTAAATATAATAATAAACATAAAATGAGAATAAAATATAATATAATTTATCACAATACGTTGAATAATAGAAAAAGTACTATGTGAAATATTTTTTTTTTTTGTGGTGCACAATTGATTAAAGTTATTGTTTGATGGAAAGTTACAAATTATTAATCGTTAAACTTGATGACAATTATGAGACAGCCGTAATATAGCTACAATGTTGCAATTATTATTGAATTTAGCGACTGAATTGTGTTGCTAACCTTAAATAACTCAAAGATTTCTAAATGCGACAAATCCAAAACTTTTGAATTCCCTTAAAACCCAAAAGCGCCAATTGAACTTATAATTTTATAGCCCCTACTGAACTTATAATTTTATAGCCCCTATTTCATTATAGTTTGATTAAATGAATCATGATATTCTAATGCTTTGGGAATTTTCATTTTATGATATTTTATAGCCCATGTTAAACTTAGTTTGGTTTAAATAATTACTCATGATGCTACCTAAATTTACCACGACAGTTTTAAATCGAAGCAAGAGACATTCAGATAAGAATGGTTATGTGTGTCGGTGTCAAGGTCTCAAATCTTCTAGTAGTAACATGAGCCCCTCGTATTCTTCTTGTTCATGGTACATATTTCAAAAATCCCATATTAAAAAAAATGGAAAATGATCGGAGGGAGTAGGATGTATAAAAACCAATAGTGATTGTCCTCCTCAATTTGGACATTAATAGGCGGGTTTTAGCATGTGGGGATTAATTAATGTATATATCCAAAACATCCATAGTTGCGGTATCAAAATTCTACTCATATGCTTTATATTTTAGAAGCTACTAATTATAATTGCTTAATTTGTGATTGAGGCCAGACTTGTTGCTTTGCTGCTCTGTTGATGGAAACCAAGGATTACACTGAAGCAATGTCTCCCCTCTCAGCTTTGTTGTCATAAGAGTACATGATAAACTTTTCCTTGTGGACATTGAGTTACTAGAAAGGAAGCTTCTTTTCTCTTTGAGAAACACTTCCCAAAGCAAAGGCCGCACTAATTGCAACTAGAACAACCAATGCCATATATGTACCTCCAGCACATTAGGGATCATAGAACTCAAGAGTGGAATACTCCATGCTTAAGTCTACATGTCATATGACATTGACAATGTGATGAAAGATTGGTAGGAGCTCTAGAAAGAAACTTACTCTAGATGAGCTTAATTAAGGGAGAGAAGGTTGTAGTCATAGACTTGTAGTGATAGCACTTCTTTCCCACATTAAAAGAAACTAAGATTTTGCATAATATATTCAATATGTAAGCCTAAAAGTGGTTGTCCTCGGTCACTTCTTGTCAATGCTTGCTCATTGTCTTCCTTTGGGTATAAAACTGGTCAAATGTTATACCAAGACCTTCAGGCCCATTTAAGTCATTTGTACTCAATTTGAGTTTGATTTTACTTAACTCGTGAGTGAAAATTTAATTTTGGATTAAACTTATTGGGGTGACTCCTGTGAGTTTCCCTACAAGTTATATTGTTGTCCTTTAGGGGATAAAGAATGTGCCAAACAATTTAGATTTTAAAGATATTAAATTATAAATATAATTTTTTTTTAAAAGTTAAACACAAAATTTTTTATATTTTGATAAAGTGAAAACATAACTAGTAATAAATTACTTAAGACTAAGGAAAATTTTCAAATTATAAGTATTAGCTCTACAAACATGCCTATGCTTTTTGAAATTAATAGTTTTTTTTTGTTTATCCCCTATTTGAAGCTTGGTTGAGTCCCGATGCTAGGAATGGCAATGGATCCGACAAGTTTGCGGACTTTAATTTTGGATCCGAATCCGCAAAATCCGACTCCGAATCCGAATCCGTCGGACCTCCGAATCCAATCCAAAAATTAATATTTTCTTACCTATTTTTTTGTTAATTTCTTTACTAATACTATAATTCCTTTATGACATACATTGTAAATTAAAAAAATTTATACAATAAAAGAAAATACCATGATTTATTTATTTATTATTTAATTTTTTAAATTTTGGGTTATTATATTTGGTCTTTTTTTTAATACTATCCTTAATACTACTCATTCGGATCGGACAATCGGACTCGAATCACAATCGGGTCGGATGTAATACAATATCCGAATCCGATCCATCTCCTATTTGGAGTCGGAGTTTTTTTTATCGGATTCGGAGTCGGAGTTTTTTCAAATGGGTTTGGATCGAACTTTTTCCTTCGGATCGGATCGGACTCGGTTCGGACTCGGATTGAATTGCCATCCCTACCCGATGCATTTTCACCGAGTCTATCTTGGAGCTAAGGAATAATAGGTAGTTCTTTCACTTTCTGGAAGATTAAGATGGCATCACCAAAGGGTAAAGAGAATGAATTAATAACTACAACATAAGTGCTATTTATAAGAGAGTTTACATTTGCTTACAGTGCTACCCTTATCCAAAGAATGAATTGAAGGGCAACTTGGATAAAGCTGCCGATGCTGTTCATTGTACTTCACTGATACTAGATTAAATCCGTGAGGTGGGGGCCATATACATTTAGGAGGTCAGTTAAAAATTATGAGTTTGGTTTCATAAAATATACTTTATGAATTAATATAAAAGTGTAGTTTTAAGGTATTCTCAAAGCAGGTTAAAAAGGTCAGTAAAATTTTGTCATGCATAATCAGGTTGGTAACAGGTCATTTTTTATTATGTCATATCAGTTATTTGTTGGGTTAATTCAGTTTCGAATTGTCTTCGGGTCGGGTCTAATATGGGTTAGGTTGTCTTCAAGTCGAGTCATTAACGAGTCAGGCCTAATTTGGGTAGGATGCAGATTGGGTTCGGGTCTTGGAATATCAGGTCTAATAAGTTTCGGGTTGATTTCTGGTTGGATTGGATCGGTTTACGGGTCTCACTTCTTGGGTCATAACCAAGTCGGGTGTAAGTCGATTTAAGATAGTTTTACTGGCCGGATCAGATTTTGACATCCCTAATTAGACTATAAGAAGAAACAGAAATGATCAACTATCACGTGAATACAATATAGTAAGGCTAAGAAGAAGACAAGACACAGCTTTCAGCCAATTAAGTACGTTTTTATTAGCAAGTTACATTGTAGACGTTCGTAGGAATACAAGATAGAGATGGTGAATAAGTTCATTAAAATAGGAACAAATGTCGATTTAGCAGTGGATACATGAAAAGCTTCTGCTATATGGAACGATCACGGCCACAACCATTTTCCCAAATAATATCTTGTCTTTTGCTCTAGAGAAACTTCGTGCGAACGTAGATCTATGTATAGAATGCCACAGATGTAAAATGGTTGGGAAATTTTTACTTTATTGATGGGATGTATTACTTTGCATTGTGCAACACTGCAACTTGGAGATCTTATTAGGATACAGTTCTATTTATAATTTGATCATCTATAAAAATTTGTCAGAATCACTGATGTTATATGTGTCATTGGTTTGTTACCGAGACTGTTGGAACTAAAGTTTCAACGTTGGTGGGATAAGAGAAGTATGATCACTCAATTGGATGTGACCCAAAAATTACCCACTTAAGGAGAAAGGATTTAGGAATCTAACCAACTTGCGCGTATCGTGCTGTATCCAGGGATTATAACCCTCACAAAGTCTGCTTTAAACTTTTTTCTTTATTTGATTTCGATTTCCTAAAGACCAATTTAAAAATATAGCTAGGGTTAAATAAAGGTATTATTAAACATAAAATAGGTACGCACTTGATAAGCTCTTTCAAGATTCTAGACACAAGACTTACAAATGGTCATTACTTAATTAATCATGTAAGGGTAAAACCATAAAGGGTTGTTGATATTCTTTACAAGACAGCTATGAAGATTAAGATAGGGGTACTGTTTTTAGTTAGAAGACATGAAATTAAAATGTAATTTGATCATTGCATTGAATTGTTAAGGATAGTAATCAGTAAGGATTGCATATGAAATATCATTACTAATGCTAAAATTTGTTGCAAATAAATGTTATTATGTCATGTGTCACCATAAACTTTACATAACATGTACTCTTAATAAAGGGTGTTCACTTTACAAATAAATTAATACTAGCAATCCTCAAACATGAGACCTATATCTTGCAATGTTAGGTTGTAAGCTTGTAACCAACTTTCTTACATGCTATGAATGCTTATTATTCAATCCCAATAATTATATTAACTCATTCAATACCTTGCACTAAATTTGATCCCTTTTGATTTCAGCCACAATAGATCATTGGTTCATCTTTCAAGTTCAATGCTATTGGATATATATGATGGTCCATTAATTTATTCCTCGCATTTTTAATCCAATTAGCAAGCTAAGTATGATAAATCACCCAACATACTAAATATAATTACCATAATTGTCAGGAAATTATCAACATAATTGTCTAAGTTAATAGTTTATCAATAATTAATTGGTTGCTTTATTTTGCATTTGAAGGTTATTATACTTGTATATGTAAACTCCCTATTCCCTAATCTCCAAATTTTTAGCACACCCCTCACTTGTAAATTTTATCATCAGCATTTCGTTAGGCATCTATCATGCTCCATCTCTTTCACATTTTCTAACATGAGCGCATTTTATTTCTTAAAAGTTTGCAATTAATTTTGTCATTTTCTCTAAATTTAGTGATTATTTGATTTGAAACAATTAGAATATATATATATATATATATATATATATATTATGGTTTATGTTATTGCTCTGGTTTTAATTTAGGTTGAATTTACTGAATTACTTTCAATAGCGAGGGATGCTGAAAAAGTAATGTCAATAAATATAGGAGTATTATGAAGACCATAACAATTCCATGATGAGTATGAAGTTGATCCTTTTTTATAATATATTTAGACAGGTGTATGGAATTGATCTCAATAGGGTAATTTAGCATCGAAAAAGGGCAGTTGTAATAAATTATCATAGAAGGCAATTGTTTTCTACTACGTACTCCGAATTTATTAATTAAGTAGTTGCTTTGTTTCTCATAGTTATCGGTAGATATATTGACTTCAAGTTTGGGCATTGGTACAAGGTGATTGAAAAGTTTGTCAAATAAAGACACACAGATGTAACTCAAGAACTTTGTTTTTTTTACACAACTTTCAAAATATATATATATATATATCTATAATATCTATAAATATATATTATATAAAATATATAATTTGTATATTAAAAAATATATTTTAAGACGAATCTAACAAGATGTCAAATAAATATATTTTAACTTATATATATTAAGGAAAATTCTTATTTAAGTTTCGAATAAAGTATTATTTTTCTTTATTTTATTAAATATACTATGTATTCCTTATAAAATAATATGGGATATTATCTAGACTACTAACAACTTAACTAGTGCCTAGTGCCTATGAATATCCTGTTTCTTTGGTCGTAACCCTAAGACATGCTATTAGTACAATTGTACATACTAGGGATCATATTGATTGCCATACTTATTCCCCATATAGAAATTGTATTTGAATAGTTATTACTCCATTAAAAACGTGTGAATTGGCCGTACATTATTATTCCCCCACCACCGAGGAATTACAAACGTAAAAAAACATATATTCAATAGCACAATTGCGTGGAGGTTTAGGCAACAGTCTCGTACGACATAAATGGGCCCTTCATTTTATTGCCATTTGGCTTATCTAGCTATTGATCCTTGTCTCTTGTATTGTCACGTGTCGCTCGATATTTAGTTCATCCAATGACTGAGAATAGTCTGTAGTCCCCTTAGTTTATTGCCTTCCCCAATCCCCATCTAGCCTCCATTTTTGTAACCCGAAGTCGAAGTGATCAAGTGAAAGTAGTAAAGTAAGAAGAAGATATATCCTTCTCCAAAACCCAGTTCCAGTTTGCTAGAATCACTAGCCACCACTATCCAAATTTAGGTATGATCTTCTTCTATGTTAACTATTCATATATACAACTATCACTGTAGTAATATTACCAACACTGGTTTTTAAGAAAATATTATTAACTACTTGATAAAGTGGGTGAATCGTACATCTAAGGTTGCTCTACGCCTCTACAACAATGAAATTATGCATTGAACAATGATATAATTTAAGACTAATTAGTATAATGAGCTGTATAAAATAAAGTCAATCGTGTGGCTAAAGTACGTGTAATGTAGTAAAGTCAATGTTTAGCCCTCGGATATGCTCAAATGGTTCATTAGGGTCCTTTAATTTTCAATCTTGAATGAGTTGGTAGGGTATGATGTGGTATAATAGACCCACTACATAATGAATCCTCTTAATTAGTCCATAACTATTGATCTTGAACTGCTGCTTGTGGTCTTTTCTACACTCCTATTTGATCGATGTGGAGAGGAAATCATGGACATCAACTTGCAAACTTTTGGAAAAGTATAAGAAAGTTGTAGGGTTACTGAGACATGAATTATCTACTTTAACTGGGAAATAGTTTAACATCCTTTTCAATTGTCATGTCCAAGAAGAAATATTTGTGTTTGAGTTTGCAGGCTTACTTATTCTTCTTTTTTTCTTTTTTTTTTTTTCAAATGCAAAAGGTGCTAGTAAGCTAAGATTTGATCTCATGTCCAAGATATAACCCTTTAAACTTTAACCAACTAAATTAGTTGACATCTACGCAAATTTATGCATTCTAATTGCAAGCTTGTGTTTTCCTAATATATATGTGTCCTAATCTGTATCTATGTAGCTTATTGTTGTTTTTCTTTTAACTAATGACTTTTTTTGTTCTTTTTAGTTAAATCTAATGTCAAAGTCAAAATGTGCTAAGTATTTTAATATGGGGTGATTTTGTAATTATAATATTTTAATTAATTTATTTGATGTATTAGTAAGTGTAAATTATTCGAGTCCAGCCGCTATTATTTACTTTTCGATAAGTAAGAAGGTTGTATTACTTATTTGGGATTTTAATGCGAAATATTGCCAAGCTTTTCTCTTTTTGGCCAAATGAGTAATGGAGTACAATAAATGTTAAGCAAAAAAGTGAAACGTTTAAAACGTGACATTTGAAATTAATTAATAGACGAAATATGTTTTAGGTGAAGTTTTATTTTATTTATTTATTTTTTGACAAGTTGTTTGGTGAATTTTTTTTTTTACTTTAGAAAATATAAGATTAAAAATAGTTACGAAGAGAAATTAAAGTGCGTTGTTGATAGCTAAGTAGAACATATTGTACCTTATATCTAAAAATAAAAAATAAAAAAGTTTGGTGAAGTATTGATGTGCTAGAAAGTTTTAGTTATCAAATGAATATGGTAATGACTTGTCATTTCTATAAAACGTTAAATTAGGTTATCAATAATATCAACTAATTGTAGAAATGATCTTACATTGAATGTGATGATATAGTCAATATTGTGTCACCGCCTAATTTTATAACTATTCTTCTTATACAGCTTGATATATTGTATAGATAACTGTGAATTAATGGTTTATACGTAGTTCGAATGCTTTTAGTATAACACCATTAAATCAATCATTGTAGCTCTTTAAATCATCAGAGGTGACAAGGTAATAGAAAGATTCGTTTGAATTAGGTGCGTTTGTGGCTTACATCTTTTTTAATTTTGCATTTAGTTAAGTTCGCAAAATAAAAATTTTCATGTGTTGGTACGACAAAAATTTAAGTCAAACTACTTTCAATTAAGTAACAACTATAAAATCAATATGTCACAAGTTTACTTGTTACATGCAAAATAAGGAATACATATATTTATTTTTTTTATTTGCTAAAAATGACTTTAGAGTTCCGAGCAAATTTTTACCCAAAATCTTGTATATATATAATATATAATAAAGTTAGTGTATTACTAATAAAAGTGATCCTTTAAAATAAAAAAAAATACCCTTTAAATTTAATAAAGATTTATGTATGTTATGTTGAGACTTAAAGGATAACTTTTATTATACTTTTATAGAAAATATGTTATGTATATACACTATCTGTTTCAAATTTTAATATCGAGAATTTCATGTCATTTACCTTTATGCTCCTTACATTGAAAATTTACGAATCAAAATAATAGAATGTCATTAAATCTATTTCTGCCTTCAAAAATTTTGCCTGCACATCCACTGTCCATCTCCTCTTCCCTAGTCTCAACTATGATGGCTCCTTAGTTTCTCCAGGATGCAGCCAAGTAGCACTCGTCGACGATCTCTTGAGGTACTACTACTTTCTTTTTAATTACTAATTATATTTCTTGCGTATTAAAAAAATCAAACTACACAATTCTCAAAAAAAGTTGGCCAAAAAAACAAGAAATCATAGTTATATTCTAAATGTGGGAAAATTGTGGTGAAATGGAAAACACAAGAAATAGTAGTAGTAATAGTAATGGAAATGGTATGAGTTGGGCTGAATTTTGTTGCGTCTGTTGCAACTGGCTGCAGCTTTTGCGGCCCAGAGTTGTGCTTCGCAAATTGCTCAACATTTCTTCAAATAATTCCGATTTCAGTGCTGATACCGATGTCGAGGACTTCTACGACGATGACCGCCTCGACGACAATGCCAATGATGACATCAATATTTTATCTCCTCCTTTTGTTTATCAGGAAGGTATTTTTTTATATATATGTAATTTGTTTGGTTTTTCTTATTTTACCATGCTAAAAGTAGCTCTTAGTGTACAACGCGTCATTTTGTCATGAATTTCGTGTTATTTCCACCTTACGTTAGCTCACAAACCTTTTGTCAAACTCCACTTATTACGTTATATAGCCAACTTATTACGTTATATAGCCAATTTACAGAAATGTTCATAATATTTATTAGTATTATGTAAAAGATAAGTATCCTTTGATAGATTAGACTACTTAGACGATTAATTAATTAATTATTTATAAATAATTAATAAAAAAATGACAGTTATTGAAATAAAGAATAGATATTTTTATTCGACTAAAAAATCGTGCGCTTTGCTCTTTTCTATCAAAGGACACTTTCCAAATAAAAGAAAGTTTTCACTTCTCTTATAGAGTTAGTTGATTTTTCCATCATAAGAGTTAAAAAAAACAGTAAAGAGATCCAGTAAAAGTTTAGAGAAAGAGAAAAAGGTTTGGTTCTCAAATAAGCGATTTCAATCATGTTTGCAAGTTCATCAAACGTTATTCTTAACTTTTATCTTTACTGTGATGTTGTATATCAAAAATGTATTTTGACTTAAAGTTTTCCGCATTAAATCTCTTAAAGTTCTTCTAACATTTGGTATCGGAGCAATTTTGATACATTCATCACATAATTTTTTTTATTAACCAATTGATGAGATAGTCGCATGTATATTTTCGTTCATACATGTGTTTTGGGGTTTATTGAAATCGAATTTTTTTTTTGCCAAATTATCATATGGTTATGTTTACCATGTTGATTTACATATTTGGTGAAAGTTAATTGCATTTTGGTTGCATGTACATGGAGAAATTTGCGAAATAAAGTTCGGTTTTTTGCATTTTCGTATGAAGCTTGAATGTGATTTTTTCGAGCATGAAATTGATAGTATTATGTGAAAGTGATGGAGGGCTTTGGATGAAATCATGTTTTCGGCAATTTAGGTGTTTTTTTAAATTGCAATTTAACATGCTTTTATGATGATTTATGGGTTGATATATGCATGAATGTTAAGAACCCTAACATTTTTTTCGGTTCTAAATCTTCCAATTGGATGAAATTTGTGTACGGTTTTTACAAATTGGTTTGGGGTTAATTAAAATAGCCATAATGTTGCGAAGAGTTGATAACACTCTCAAACTGAAATCCTTGTTTGTTTAGGTAGTGGGCACTTTTGATGATATGCATTATATATATATATATAGGGGAGGGATCATGTGAGAACCTTCCCCTTATGTGAGAACTACTTTTTGGTGAGAACCCATCTTATACCCTTGGATGCTTGATGATCTAGGGCTGAAAATGCTTAAGAAATGGATGGCAAATCTGTAAATATCTAGACATTGTGTAAAAAATCGTTGGCTGGCAGAGTGTTTCAGAAAAATTTTTGTACTTTATTTTGCTGGACAGTGACTTTTGCGTGTTTGCCTTTTTCCGCATTATTAGACTTACAAGTCATGCTATTCATTTTTACGTATTTCACCCTTTTCTTCATTATTAGACTTGCATGTTTCATCCTTTTCTTCATTATTGTGCATCGATTTAGAACATTACAATTCAATTGTTTAGAACATTACGTTCAATGGTTTAGAACATCAAGTTCAATAGTTTAGAACATGATGTAAACTAGTTTAGAGAATGATGTAAACTAGTTTAGAACATGATATCCACTAGTTTAGAACATGATGTTATTTGGTTTAGAACATAATGTTCTACAATTTAGAACATTATGTTCTTCGGTTTAGAACATTATGTTAATTGGTCCAATGCTTTGATATTATGTCAAATTGGGCTTAGAACATTATGCTTATTACTTGGTTAACATAATGTTCATTGTATATACCGAATTTCGAGCGTTAATCACTAATTCTAACGAAATAACACAAAATTCAGTTCAATAGTTTAGAACATTATGTCAAATCAGGTTAAGACCATTACGTTCAATGGTTTAGAACATCAAGTTCAATAATTTAGAATATGATGTTCACTAGTTTAGAACATGATGTCCACTAGTTTAGAACATGATGTTCTTTGGTTTAGAACATAATGTTCTTCGTTTTAGAACATTATGTTCTTCGGTTTAGAACATCACGTTAATTGGTCCAATGCTTTGATATTATATCAAATTGGGCTTAGAACATTATGCTCATTACTTGGTTAACATAATGTTCATTGTATATACCGAATTTTGAGCATTAATCACTAATTCTAATGAAATAAAACAAAATCCAGTTAATTAGTCTAGAACATTATGTCAAATTAGGTTTAGAACATTACGTTCAATGGTTTAGAACATCAAGTTCACTAGTTTATAACATGATGTTCAGTAGTTTAAAACATGTTGTTCTTTGGTTTAGAACATGCTGTTCGTTGGCTTAGAGTATGATGTTCTTTAGTTTAGAACATAATATTCTTTGGTTTAGAACATTATGTTCTTTGGTTTAAAACATCACGTTAATTGGTCCAATGCTTTGATATTATGTCAAATTAGGTTTAGAGCATTACGTTCATTACTTTAGTACATAATGTTTATTGGTTTAGAACATTATATTCATTGGTTTAGAACATTATGTTCAATGGTTTAGAACATTATGTTCTTCGGTTTACAACATCATGTTAATTGGTCCAATGCTTTGATATTATGACCAATTAGGCTTAGAACATTATGCTCATTACTTTAGAACATCATGTTCATTGGTTTAGAACATTATGTTTAATGGTTTAGAACATGATGCTCAATATTTTGATAAAACACCGAAACTATGGAACTATCACAAACCTGTTTTGAACAATCTACTCAGAACAAACTACCAATCTACTCATAACAATGGTTGCAATATAAAGAACATTATATACTTGTTGCGAAAGAAATGTACGAACTTGTGGGTTTTGAGATGACGAAGTAAGTGGTGCGAAATGGTGGAATTGTGAAAGTTTGAAGAGAGAAGAAATGGTGGAAGAAGATGAAAGGGCCTGAAGAAGTTTTGAAGTAGTGAATGAAAAGTGATGCGTGTTCCCTTTTTCCCAAGTGTCAGTTACACTTTTTAAGCAATTGCCTTTTGTCAGTTTATGATGGTTATAAAATTAATGGGTGTATGAATCACTAATTTAGATAGTCACCAAAGTGGCCTAAAGATGTGAAACATACACTTATTAATTTAAATAAAAGTTTGAGGAAGATTTATTAAGAATAAAAGTATATTTGTGGTTAGGGGTTAATACTAGCCCAAAGGAGAGTAATAATTTACTAACACAAATTTAAAGTAAATTATTTGTATTATTTATATAGGTATGATGGAAACCCAAAGGTTATATGTAAATAACATAAGTAATTAAATATTTAAGCTTTCTTGGAGAGAAAAATAGTTATACTTCGATTTTCCCAAAGGAAATTTTTTGTGATATCAATAGTTCATCCTAATGATTATATCCAAGGTTTGATTGAGAACACTTTTTTATTTTACGATTGATAACCGGCTTTTAGCGTCGTTTTACTAAAAGATTGGTTATGCAAATAATATTTATAAACACCCTAATACTACTACAACTAGTGTAATGGTAAGTCGGGGGTCGAACCACAAGGACAAGGGTTGATTGGTTTTAGACTTAATTTTAAAAAGCGCGTCTAAGGCGAGGAGAAGCGGTGGTGGAGCGCTTCTGTGAGGTCAGGCGAGGAGAAACCTAAAGGCGGGCGCCTTGAAGCGCCTTAGGCGAGGCTGGTGGAGGCGAGAGGTGCTCGCTTCTATGGTTTGCTGTGGGGAAACTGGAGGGAGTGACAGCTGGCTTCAACTAACACCTAAAAAAGCACGGGAGAACAATAAGGGGAAGGGAATGTGAGAAATAAACCTTAAGTCCTAAACCTAAGCAACTAAGCAATGTCAATTGACTGCAAGCCCCAACTGCCGGACGCACCAGCCACCCAGCCCCGACCGTCGGCCACCAGCAGCCGGCTCCACCAACCACCCAACACCTAACAGCCGACGCCAGGTATGTATTTAATTTTTTTTCAGTTTTTTTATCTTCTTCTTCCTTCATCAAATTTCTTTCTTCCTCTTAGTCTTCTTCTTCCTCATTCTAGTCTTCCTTTTCTTCTCTTCTTTTCTGGTTTTTTTTTTAATTTGGGGCTGGGAACAGTGGGAAGTCGATCGGGAACAGTGGAAAGGGGCTGGCGCTGGGAACAGTGGGAAGTCCGTCGGGAATGGGGCTCATAATTTTCTGAATTATATAACCCTATTTGCGCTTGTTTGCTAATGCTTCTGAATTATATAACCACTTACCTAGTACTTGAACTTCCAATGTTTTAGCAATTTGCATGTAGTATAAAACATATAAAACAAAAGGTAAAAAACAAAAAACTCACCAAATGTTAGTATGATGCGTATTACAGATTACACATTTACATTTTACACTATCTTCTATGATGTTAAAAGGGTTATTCCTAGTTTCCTAACTGAAATGGACAACGCGGTTATATATATATATATATATATATTGTAATCTGCAAATGAGCAATATAAACTTATTATAAAATAATTTTGATGACCAACTGTAGAGTAATAGTTTTGATGTTTAATTATCATTCTATATTTCTATTAAAATCTAACTCTATCTTTCTTGATTTTTTTTAGGATGTCTTTAATGAGCGATCATCATCGGAATCAGTAGATAACTTGGATCCTGGAAGAAAGTATGGGAAGCCGGATCCTAACAACAAAAATAATTGGAGTTGTTACATTTACAAGTGTTAAATTTGATTTTTGGCATAATTGGAGCGCCTCATACCCAAAGGCTAGCGCCTAGCGCCTAAGGCTCCAGGGACCCCTAGCGCCTTAGAGCGCCTCACGCCTTTTAAAACTAAGGTTTTAGACTTGATGTAAAGCGTTTATTTGAAAAGTGATTGAACTATACTAATAACAGAAAGATGAAGCAAGAATAAAAACGATAATATGCTATGGAAGAAAAATGGGGATAGATTAGTTCCACCCTAGGAAGGACAATCGAACTAACAAATACGCTAAGTTAGGGGAAATCGATCAACAATCAATCAAGACACTTAAGATGACGAGATGAAGTTTGTGACCCTATAAATCACATGAACAATCTATAATCGCTCTATGTCTCCTAAGGAGTGGCAGGACAAGCTTCGCATCGAATGTCAATCAATCAATCATCAACAATCTCAATACCCTAACTCTACGCATGAAAAATGAGCCAACCTAGGGTTTCACCAATCAAACCCCTAAGAAAAATACTCACTCATAGTAATGAAAACTAGGGCATAAACAATGAACAAGCACATGATTGTAAACATAAACAATTTGACGTAAATGAACAAGGGAACGAAAAGGGGAAAACGAAGAACTATAACAAAACCGAAAACTACTCTATCAAAGATGTAAATGGAGCAACGATAATAGCAAGACCAATGAAATTACCAAAAGCAATAAATGAAAGCATTAAACGAAATAGAACAATAAATTAAACGATAACTTACGTGATTGAAATTGCGTGAACGAAAGTAATTTTGAATCCGAAATACAAAGCTTGAAAAGGAGAACAACGAAAGCTATAAATCTAAACTAATGCATAAATGAAATGGAAAGAATTAAAGTGATGTTCTAGGTTGAGGCACAAGAGCTCTTAAAGTAGGCATGAGGGTTTTTTACAAAGCAAGAGGGTATTTATACCCTAGGGACATAAGGGGGTAAAACCCTAGAAAAACCCTCAAGGGCCGACTAAAGAAAGAACCAAAACTTGCGGGGAAAGAAGGTCATTCGGCCGAATGATAAGTGTATTCGGCCGAATGAGTGGCAATTCGTCCGAATGAAGAGTGCATTCGCCTATTACAGAAGCATCAAGTTTTCTCACCCTGTCCACCATTCGACCGAAGGAGGGTACCCATTCGGCCGAATGGGAGCTCATTCGGCCGAATGGGAGTTCATTCGGCTATTCCCGAGAGCTTGAGTCATATGTTTGTATCCATGCCTTCCATTCGACCGAATGGATGTCAGATTCGGTCGAATCTGAACCTGAACCTTGCTGAACAGCTTCTTTGAAGTGTCTAATGGCTTCTGGAGTTTGTGGGATCTTCGAAAGTGACTTGGAACGCGTGCCCAAGCTATGATACGCGCATCTAAACTCTTGATAAGAGTGTCAAAGCCTCGAACACGTCACATTTTACCTCGAAATCATCGAAATTACCTAAAATGACCTAAAAATAGCTCGAGGACAAGATCAAGGTAAAATCGAATGTAATGTGCATAAAATCAATCTAAAACCACGAGACTCGATACTAAAATGGGGTTGTAAATGTGCTCTAAAACGAGCACATCAACGATCCCCACTTTTTTGCATAACATGGTGTCTGAAATGACAGTATTTGATGGGTCTAATTTTTCGGAATGACATAGAAGGATCCAATACTCACTAGGTTTATTAGATCTTGATATGGCTTTGATTATGGAAAAACCTGCACAAGTTACGGATAGTAGTACCTCATCGGAGATTAAAAATCATTAAGCCTGGTCGAGGTCTAATTGACTTAGCCTAATGTTTATGAGAATGACCATTGCTAGTAACATTAAGATCTTTCTTCCAGAGTCTGCCACAGAATTTCTAAAAAATGTTGAGGAGCATTTTAAATGCGCTGATAAGTCCCTCGCAGTCACATTAATGGCTGAATTGACCGTCATGAAATATGATGGCTATAAAGGTATTCTGCAACATATTCTGAACATATCTAAAAAGGCTGCAAAACTCAAAGTATTGGGCATGGTATGGATGAGTCCTTCTTAGTACAATTTATTCTTAACTCACTTCCATCACAGTTTGCACCATCCAAAATTCACTATAATGCAAACAGTGAAAAAGGGAATTTGAATGAGTTAGCAAGTAAATATGTTTGGGAGGAAGTGAGATTAACACAAGAAGGGATACAGGGATTCCTTACCACCTGGAAACCGAAGTAAAGTGAAAAGTTCATCTTTATGTTAAACCATCTTAGGGTGGAAATGCTAGCTGGCACTTACCGTTTGTTATTAGAGACTGGTCATGTGATGGATCTTTTAAACACTTTTTATGTACCTTCGATTTCTAGGAATTTAGTATCATTGTCTAGATTAGAATACGATGGTTATGATATAGTAATCAGTTGTGGACGTATAAACTTGCTGTTAAATTCTATTATAGTTGGTTTTTCTATTTTATATGATGGTTTGTATAAAATACTTTTGGACCAAGAATTTGCATAAAGTTTAAATTCCTTGCATTCAGTTGTTGGTTCTAAATGTAGCATGAGTAATGAAGTTCATTTTTGTGGCATAAAAGGCTAGGGCATATTTCAAGGGAAAGAATTGAGAGAAGTAAAGGATGAAATTTTACAAAATCTCGATTTTTCTGATTTCCTTGTATGTGTAGATTGCATTAAAGGAAAAAAAATTAAACATACAAAGAAAAGTGCCACTGAGCTTCTGGAGATAATACACACTAATATTTGTGGACCACTCTTTGTATCATGTTTTACAGGAGAAAAGTATTTCATCACCTTTATAGATGATTTATCTCGTTATGGTTATGTTTATCTAATGCATGAAAAGTCTTAAGCCATTGACATCTATGAGATGTTCATTACAGTTCGAAACACAATTAGATAAAAAGATTAAAGTTGTAAGATCAGATCGAGGTGGTGAATATTAAGGTAGATATGATGAGTCGGGACAAAATCCCAGACCTTTTGCCAAATTCCTTGAAAAGCATGGCATATGTGCCCAAAATACAATGCCAGGAACGCCTCAGCACAACGGTGTTGTTGAAAGGCGTAATCATACATTAATGGAAGTGGTTAGGAGTATGATGACTTACTCTTCTCTACCAGTTTCTTTATGGGGTGAAGCCTTAAAGATTGCCATGTATATCTTAAGTTGAGTACCTAGTAAAGTTGTTCCAAAGATTCCTTTGGAGTTATGGACTGGTAGGAAATAAAGTTTAAGACATATGCATATATTGGGTTGTCCAGCGAAGGCTAGAATATACAACCCTTATGAAAAGAAACTTGATTTGAGAACAGTATCTAGATATTTCATTGGCTATCCAGATAAATCGAAAGGGTATAGATTTTATTTTCCTAACCATAGTACGAGAATTGAAACCAGTAATACTAGATTCTTAGCAAATGGCGAGAATAGTGGGAGTAATGAACTAAGAAAAGTAGAAATTAAGGAGATAAGAGTGGATATCCCACCACCCTTTCTACCTTTGGAAATTGTTCCCACTCAACCTTTTGTGCAAGTTGAGGATCAAGAGTAATATGATGGAAATAGTTCATTACCACCAGAAAATGTTGCCATTGAAAATGATGTAGAAACACCACAACCGATAGCCTTGAGGAGATCTCAAAGGGAAAGAAAATCTGCCATTTCAGATGATTATGTGGTGTATTTACAATAATCTGAATTTGATATTGGAATAAGAAAGGATCCGGTTTCGTTTTCAAAAGCTATGAAAAGTAATGTTTCTATTAAGTGATTGGAAGCTATGAAAGATGAGTTGAAGTCTATGGACCATAATGGTGTCAAGGTTCTCGTCGAATTGCCAAATAAATGTAAACCCATCGGTTGTAAATGGGTCTTTAAGACAAAAGTAAATATCGAACGATTTAAGGCTAGACTTGTGGCCAAAGGTTTCACTAAGAAAGGTATCAATTACTGAGATACTTTTTCCCCGATTTCCAATAAGGATTCACCTAGAATCATCATGGCACTTGTTGCTCATTTTGATTGGGAGCTATATCAAATGGATGTGAAAACTGCATTTTTGAATGGGAATTTGGATGAGGATATATATATGGTATAACCCGAGGGGTTCACAATAAAGGGTAGTGCACAATTAGTTTGCAAATTAAAGAAATTCATTTATGGTCGTAAGCAAGCTTCCAGACAGTGATATATTAAGTTTAACGATACCATTACATCTTTTGGCTTTAATGAAAACATTGTTGATTAGTGTATATACCTTAAGGTTAGTGGGAGAAAGTTAATATTTTTGATACTATATGTGGATGATATTTTGCTAGCTAGTAGTGATCTTGGTTTGTTACGTGAAACCAAGGAATATCTTTCTAAAAAATTTTTGATGACTGATATGGGTGAGGCAAAGTATGTTCTTGGCATCGAAATATTTAGGGATTGATCTCGAGGAATGCTAGGTTTGTCTCAAAAAAGATTTAACATGCATGCTTAGAAGGCATTGCACCTATTGTTAAAGGTGACAAATTAAGTAAATTGATGTGCCCTAAAAATGAAATGGAAAGAGAACAAATGAGGAAAACTCCTTATGCTTCACCAGTTGGGAGTTTGATGTACGCTCAAATGTGCACCAGCCTGACATTAGTTTCGCCGTTGGGATGTTAGGAAGATATCAAAGTGATCCACTTGAAATCTGCAAACAAAGTAATGAGGTATCTACAAGGGACTAAGGATTATATGCTCACACATAAAAGGTCACAAGCATTAGAGGTTATTGGTTATTCGGATTCGGATTATCGTGGTTGTCTCGATAGCTTGAAATCAACATTAGGATTTGTTTTTATGCTAGCAAACGAGGCTATCTCGTGGCAAAACTAGAAATAGTTCATCATTGCTTCATCCACAATGAAAGCCGAGTTTATTGCTTGTTTTGAAGCCTCAAATCTTGCATTATGGTTGCGGAATCTTATTTCAGGACTTGATGTTGTCGACTCTATTGCCATGCCACTGAAAATTTTGTGACCAATACCGCAACTATGTTCTTCTCGAAGAATAGTAAATTTTCGAGTGGATCGAAGGTCATGGACTTAAAGTACTTGGTCGTAAGAGAAAGAGTCCAAAAACAACAGGTGTCAATTGAAAATATAAGTACCACACTTATGGTAGTTGATCCACTCACTAAGGGATTATCACCAAAGGCATATTTGGAACTTGTTGTAAGGATGGGCCTTTTGGGAAATCCATAAAATTATATTATTGATGGTACTAATTGATATTTTGCGCAAGTAATGATTGTTTTTGCTTATTCTTGTTTTTTTTAATATAAGTGTATACATTATGGTTTGTGATGAAAAGAAAACAAGAATTGTCTTGACAAGACAAATTACAGGGGCCTCTATGGTATTAAAGGTTGAGTTAGTATGGATCATTAATGCGTAGTACATGGAAGGAAGCGTGGCATTTTGTTGCTATGTAACCGCCATGACTCGTGTTGATTGTTTATACTAATTTCAATGTTATGATAATTATATTATTTTTTAGTATGTTGGCTATATGTTGTGGTAATCATGATCACGTGTTAAAAATTAGTTTGATTTATGTTTGTATATATTTATTTTTCATATATATATATAAATGTAAGTTTTTCATAATCGGTTTAGCAGGCCAAGTGGGAGAATGTTATTTCCACATTACGTGTCAAGTGGGTGACCCTCAAACCTTTTGTTTTACTGAAATTCCACTTATTACGTTACATAGCCAATTTACAGAAATGCTCATAATTTTTATCAATACTCTTTAAAAGATAAGTGTCCTTTGATGTATTGGACTACTTAGACGATTAATTATTTATTTATAAATAATTAATAAAAGATGACAGTTATTGAAATAAAGGATAGTTAGTTTTATCCAACTAAAAAGCCGTACCCTATGCTCTTCTCTATCAAAGGACACTTGGACTCCATATAAAAGTAAGTTTTCACTTCCCTTATAGAGTTAGTTGATTTTTCTATCATAAGAGTTAAAAAAAAGTAAAGAGATCCAATAAAAATTTTAGAGAAAGAGAAAAAGGTTTGATTTTCCAATAAGCAATTTCAATCATGTCTGTAAGTTTATCAAACGGTAATCTTAACTTTTATCTTTATTGTGATGTTGTGTATCAAAAATATATCTTGGCTTAAATTTTTACCACATTAGATCTCTTAAAGTTCTTCCAACATTTCATACTCTAGTTAGGATATGTACATTGTCTTGAGTCCTGATAGCTCGTTTGATAAGGAGTGTTAAGTGTTAAATGATGATGGATTTATGGTTTGAGCATGCCATTGTTCGTGATAATGCTTGTTCACCCCTACATAATTATATTGTTGAGCCTACGACTTATAGAGGTGTCAATGAGGGGTACTGGAAGTTATGAAGAATCGTGCAAGGTTGGAGATGAAGATGTCTAGCATTGCTATTGGCATGGGACTTGGATTAAGTTATGAAGAATTACTGATTTCCAAAGTAATGTTGGCGTTTGGGGTGGAGTATTGTAGAGGACTAGACCCGAATCGCAATATCCATTGGAGATGTTGGATACTAGTCTAACATGGGTATAAGGTGAATAGTGAAGTCTTAGTGAAACATTCAGAATTATCTTCTTATTTGGTTGATCATATGGATGAAATATTGTCAAATTAAGAATCCTCAAAGTCTTTAAATCAGAGATCACCAAAATCAACTAATGAGCAAGAATCAAGCACTTAATCTTCAAGGGAAATTTAGGTTATTAAGAAAAAATGTACGTATTTAGAGTTAACGAATTAGGCAATGTAACAAGTATATAAATCATGTAAAGTGAATAGCTCAATGCATCACCGAAATTCACAAATACTTAAGATTACATGGTATCATAGTTTAGACAAAATTCAAGGGATTTCTACCATTAAAAGGTTCATCATATACTCGAAAACTAACTTTCAATAGAAGATGATGCTAGGTCCGTGTGTACAAACCGATTCGAATAACTAGCCACAATGGAGTGGTTGTTGAAATTGATAACAGAGTTAAACTCCAACAAACCCCCACCCTTTGAATTGTCCAATTCAATGGTCAGTTTATAAAAAAACCAAATCATCACAATTACACAAAATTGTTGCACTTAGTCATAAGTGACAGGGGCGAGCTAAACCCCCAAATAAATCCGACCTAGAATACACATTGTGGGCACAAAGGGATTCACTTGTGATTACTTAGATCATCGTAAACATTGATTCCGATTTGGAGAATTAATGCTTAGACTACCCAACAATGCACAATTTATGGAGGGGCATTGGGGCAACTTTCAGTAATTGGAATGATGCCCTACAAATCTATGATCTAACAATCAAAGCAAACAACATTAAACAAGGCATTGAATCAATTGAGGTTTTCAATGGCAAATTAACCTCAATTTGGAAGGAGATCGATAGAAGGCAACCACACCCAATAACAAGCCTATAAGACATAACAACATACAATGAAATTATCCAAAGAACAAGATTATATCAATTCCTCGCTGGAATTGATAATTCTTTGGACAAGGATAGACGGGATATCCTTTATCAAGACGACAAGACCTACTACCCACTGTGGAGAAGGCATACGCTACTTTAAAGCGAGAGTTGGCCATGAAAAGGATGATGAAAGAGGACTTACCAACAACGGAGGCAAGTTTCTAATGGACCAAACACCGACCAAGAAAGTTGTCACTCTAGTGAGACGAAAAAGGCCTAATTACGGTGTACCACTACAGAGGAATGAGGCACACCAAAAAAGAATGTTTCAAGCTCGTAGGCTACCTAGATTGGTGGTCAAATTCAAAAAAGAGTGGGAAGACAAGTATTGGAGGAGCAGTAACGTATGTACATAGGAATAAAGCGAAAGAAGATAAAGGAAAGCAAGGGAAGGTTATAGCCGCCACAAGCAACGAAAGAGGTAATGAAGGAATTAGGGTTCTAAACCTTTATTTCCCTCCTTATTCCTCTCTTTCCTCTTTTAAGTACGGTGTTAGTTCATTTGGTATAGCCCAAAAATGTTGATACATCAGCTGTAATTTCATCTGTGGCCCAATGGTTTGCTGCCACATTTGGACCTTCACTAAACCAAAACCCAAAACCCAAAAAGACATATAACAAACACTCAAAAAGCTCAAAACCCGAAAAACAAAAAAACTCGAAAAATCTAAAAAAGCCAAAACAGAACAAAAATAGATATTGGATCTTTGGTTGTAGGGCTACCGATACAATGACATATGCTCTGGCTTTCGAGCAATTGATAAGACAATAAAAGGACGTATACAAACTGCGAATTGAGACTTATCTCCCGTTATTGGGATTGGCAAAGTCGTGATTTCTTCAGACATTACCCTAAATAACTGCTTATATGTTCCACATATGTCTCTAATTGCTCTTGGTCAGTCATATGACCAAGGAATTGAATTGCAAAGTACTTAATTATCCAAATTTTTGTTTTTGGTGCCGGATATTTTAAATTGGGAAGATGATTGGGATGACATTAAAGAAGGTGGGCTCTACTATGTTGAAGAAGTGGTTCACTAAGGTAAAGCATTTTGGGTTAGTGGGACTACGAATCAACAAGTTTGGCTATGACATTGGCGATTAAGTCACCCTTCTCCCCTGTATTTAGATCACCTTTTTCATTCTTTATCCAAGATTAATAAGAATTTTTCATGTAACACTATATTCAGCCAAAAAGCAATAGACAACCCTTCACCTAGTAATAATAAGACTAATGTACCATTTTCCCTATTTTATTGAAAATCATGTTTTTACCTATTTATTGTTTATTGATGATTATAGTTGTCTAACTTTGTTTTATTTCCTTAAAACCAAATCTGAGGTATCCACCAAATTTGCTTTGTTTCATAACCTTGATTCAAAACCAATATGACAAGAGAACTCAGATTCTTCAAACTGATAATGTGGAGGATAAGGTAACTCCAACATGAAAAAGTTTAGCTCTGAACACGGGATAGTGCACTAAACCACCTGCCATATACATCTCAAAAGAATGTTGTAGCAAAGAGAAAAAACTGCACCCTTCTTGACATTACTCAGGGCCATTATGATAGAATCGAGAGTTTTTAGCCTGAAGCTATTACAGCCACATATTTCCTACGAAGGTACTTAATTACAAAATTGCACTTGATCATTTGGCTATACATTGTCCTAACCCTCTGTACTCTCTCTTTCTCCTCGTGTGTTTGGGTGCATGGTCTTTGTCCACTTTCTAATACACCAACACACTAAACTTGACCCTTGTGCTGTTAAATGCATTTTTATTAGATTTGGTGTAACCCAAAAAGTGTATAAATGTCATGATCAAAATACCACGCGTGTTTACACCATAGTGGACTGTGGTTCTCATGAGATTGAGTGTTACTACAAAAACCACCTTAATAATGAAGGCCTACTAAGTTGGTTGATTATGAGCCCAAATTTGTCTGAAAATGTCCCCCAAGAACTAGTGGGCGGAATAAACAAACTTGCTCCCAAAAACATAGTAGACACCACCTCACAGTTCATTTATGCTGCTCTCATCACCTTCTGAATTTCAGCACCATGAAGTAAGTACTTCTCACTCATCTCCTATGTTGTCATCTTCCTTATCTCCTATACCAAGTTATAATGATACCGAAGCCATTAACCCTTTAGTACCGGAAATACAAGAAGAATTTGTAGCACAAAAAGAGCCACAGGCTAGATATGAGATGCCTTCTCGAATTACTAGAGGAGTACCACCATAATGATATGAACCAAAATATGAGCCTCGGTAGTTAAGGTATCCAATAATTAACCTAGTGAAAATTGGGAACCTATCCAAAACTACACATATACAATGCCTCATTATATTTAGAAGAATTCCAAGAAGTGTATCTAAAGCCCTATAGTGTAAGCTCTAGAAAAAAGCTATGGAAGATGAAATCAGAGCTTTAAAGAAGAATAATAGTTGGGAAAAGTGTATGCTTCCTTCAGGGAAGGGAAGACCACTTGGGTGAAAGTGGGATTTCACGAGTTAATATAAAGGTTGGATGCAAAAGGGTATACTCAAACTTATTGTATCGACTATTCTGAGACTTTTTCTCTTGATGCAAAGATCGATACTATTAGAGTGTTATTCTCAGTAGCAACAAATGAATATTGACCTTTATATCAAGTCAATGTGAAGAATGTCTTTCTTTATAGGGAGTTCAAGAAGAAGTATATATGGAAATTTCTCCTGAAATGTGCAGATTAAAGAAGGTGTTGTATGTACTAAAGTAATCACCTAGAGCATGGTTCGGGAGATTCTTTATGGTCATAAAAAAGCTTGGATACACTTCTTAAAGAAAAGGGTTAGTCTCATAATTTACCTCATTATCTATGTTAATGACATGATCCTTATAGGAAGTGAGTTAGAAGAAATATCAAAACTAAGAGACAAGCTATTAAGGGAGTTTAAAATGCAATATATAGGGTTACTAAATACTACTAGGGAATTAAAGTTTTACGTTCTAGAATTAGAATCTTTATTTTGGTAGAAACTGGAATGGTTGATTGTAAGCCATCAGAGAATCCAATGGTGGTGATAATTGAAGGAGGTGAATTAATAGATCAAGGCCAATACTAGAGATTGGTAGGCAAACTCATCTACTTATCACACACTAGACCAGACATTGCGTATATGGTCAGAGTGGTAAGTCAGTTCATGCATAGACCTCAAATTGATCATCTGGAAGCAATCTTCAAGATTATCAAATGTTTAAAGAATTCAACAGATACATGTATCTTGTTTTATAAAAATAGTCATTTTAAGATAAAGGCTTATACTGTCTGACGTAGATTAGGGAGGTGACTAAACAAGAAGAAGGTTTATATCAGGGTACTTTACCTTAGTGGGAGGAAACTTAGTGACATGGAGAAGTAAGAAGCATGAAGTATTTGCCCTCTCTAGTACAAAAGCCGAATTCAGAGGTATAATCAAAGAAATCACTAAAATCCTATGACTTAGGAAATAGCTAACAAAGCTTGATTTCTACCAAAGGAAGAGTGTAAGTTACTATGCGACAACAAAGCAGCAATTAGCAACTCAGAAAACCCAGCCAACATGATTGAACTAAACACGTTGAGATTGACATACACTTCATTAAGGAGAAACTTGAAGCTAAGGTCATATCTCTTCCATATGTTCAATCTAAGGATCAACTAGCTAATATCCTAACCAAGGTTGTACCAACTAAAAATCCTCAAAGTCTTCAAATTAGAGATCACAAAAGTCAACTAATGAGCTAGAATCGAGCACTAAGTCAATCAAGGAACAATTTAGATCAATAAGTAAAAAATGTACATATTTAGAATCAACAATTAGGCAATTTAGATCCTCAAAATCTTCAATGCATCATAGAATTTCACGAACACTTAAGATTACAAACACTAGGCCATGAAAGTGATTGGATGGATGAATTGAGTAGTACTGATTCCAATGAATACAATATTTCTTAGTGTGTACTGTTAATCTACTGTCCTGGAGTATGGATGTTGTCCATATATTTCATCCTCTTTTGTTATCTTCTTATTCATCAGCTTATACGCTTTTCAGACAATCTACCACGACTGAGAAGGAGGAATTCCGAGACTTTTAGGGCTCAATATATACATGCAAAGGAAATCAGGTATTTGTTCTGTCTCATATGTTTTGAAGCAAATCCAAGGAGTGAAAGCTACTGCTGCATTATTCCTAGGTACTGAAAAACCGCTGTCAGTGACAACGGTTTTAACTTTAACTAAAACTGTTGTCACTGATAGTGGTTTCATGCTGACTGGGTAAAAGAATTAATGCTGACTGGGATTTAAAACCGTTGCCAGTGACAGCGGTTCTAAATCGAAGGTTATTTTTTTAAATTGTTTTGAACGGGGGTTAATTTTCAAAATATTTGTAAAAAAGAGGTTAGAAATAAAAATTAGCCAACATTAACTTCTCACCATTGTTTGCCATATTCTTTCCTTCTGGCTTATAGAGTATGTGTTGGGACTTGGAATGTTGGCGGAAAACTTCCACCTGATGATCTTGATATTGAGGAATGGCTAAATATCAACGACCCATCTGACATTTATGTGCTAGGGTAAGATCTGCTTCTTGCTTATTACACATATTTTTTGATGTTTTCTAAAAGTTTGACGAACTACCTTGGGTTATAAAGTACTGCCTTGAGACCACCTGTATGCTAGTATATCTAATGCATCATCACCATATTCAAATTTGTATTGATTACAAAAGTTTTAAACTGTCCAGATTCCAGGAAATTGTACCTCTGAATGCTGGAAACATTTTTGGGGCTGAAGACATCCGACCAGTTTTGAAATGGGAAAGTATCATTCGAGAGACACTTGGTAGATTTCTGGCTAAAAAGAGCTACAAAAGCTACAGTGATCCCCCATCTCCATCGAAGTTCAAGCCTACAGATGATTTTCCTGATTTCGTGGATGAGACATCATTTGGTTCTGATAGTGAAAGGGAGGAGGAAGTGCATCCTGTGGATGTTGAGGAGTCCAATGGATTTTATGAATTTATTGACAAATTAGTCAGCGATGATGGAATGTCTAAGAACTGTGAAGCTTCAAATGGTGATGGAGAAAAGGATTTGAAGAAGCAATATGTTTCTCCGAAGAGATTGGATAGATTACATCACTTTCAGTTAGGGAGAGTAGGTGATGAATACCTCACCAGTCCAGTGACATCAAAATTAAATAAAACTCTTAGTGGAACGGAAAGGATCGGTTTGAGCTGGCCTGAGCCACCCCTAGATCTGCTAGCTCAACGTGTTTTAGAGAGGCCATATAGTTTTAAGTCAGCAAAATCTTTTAAGTCTTTCAAGAAAGCTGATGATCGTTGGACATTGTCTGATATTTATGCACTCTCACAACTTGATCTTGCCTCACTTGTACGGATGAGAAGAAGACCAGAATATGTGAGGATAGCAAGTAAGAAAATGGTTGGAGTTTTCCTCACAGTATGGGTTCGTAAGGACTTGCGAAAACATATTCAGAATTTGAAGGTGTCTACTGTTGGCGTCGGGGTTATGGGGTATATTGGTAACAAGGTGCATCTCATATCTATTCCTATTCCTATTCCTATTCCTTCATGTTGTTTCTTCTATCGCCCCCTATATATTATATATTTTAGAGGAAGCTTCGTTTTGTTTTTGGAAATTTCTGATAGAGTACCTATATCCGTAATTATGCAGAATCCGTTTGTCCATTCTTCTACCCTACTCTATGAGTCTCTGATTTGTAGTAGAGTTCGGTGCACAAAGCTCTAACTAGTGATGAGCCCAATCAACCAGTTCATTTGTTATTGCACTTAAACTGTACCGAATTTCTTAATAGTTTGAAGAGTTGAGGGGTTCCAACTTTAATGGTTCCCTATGGTGCAAACGTACAATGAGACAATGACATAGTGCATAGATTTCATCTAAGTGACCTAGGAGCCTCATCTATATCGTGTCTCCTTCCCAGTGGAGGCTCTTACTGATTTCTTCCTTAATGTGCCAACTGGAGGTTTTTGACTTCAAACATCAGCCATTGAACTATATAAGAGGCTCTTATTATCTTCAATTGCTTTCCTCCAATCATAGAGGACTAATTTTTTTGCTGTGTGATGAGCTGACATCATTTGAGGTTGTACATCAATCCTACTTAATCTGCTTTCTCCTTAATAATATATGTCTGCATATAGTCTTCTCATTAATCTTACATAGTTAGCCTTTCTTGTTTCTATTTTATTTAACAAACCTTGGAGTTCTGTATTTTTTTGCTGTATAGTTAATATGATCTATTGGTGAAGTTCTTTTTCCCATTTAAATGAAAAAGGCAGCAAAGAATGTTACTTGGTTTCATGTCTCATGAAATTGTTATCAAGTAAAAAGTGGCTCATTTCCCCCACCAATTTTTTCAATTTCCAGGGAGCAGTTTCTGTCAGCATGTCCATCTATCAGACTCTTTTCTGCTTCATATGTACTCATCTAACAGCCGGTGAAAAGGAATGTGAACAGCAAAAACGAAATGCTGATGTGAATGAAATACACCGAAGGACAATTTTTCAATCTGGATCCGGTCTTGGAGTTCCCAAAAGAATATATGATCATGAGTAAGCTCTATTTAATCTCAGATCATGCTCTGGATTTCTAGCAACTTTTCTTGTTCTCTATCCCGTAGTTGTATGTTTTATATTGAAATCCGCACGCACACAAAGATCTGGGGAGTTGGAGTGAAAAGGCAGCCAATATTTTTTTAGTTTTCTGATTCATGGCATTTGTTATATGTTAATCATTGCAGAAGAATATTTTGGCTTGGTGATTTGAATTATCGCATCAACTTGTCATATGACCAGACAAGGAAGCTAATATCACGAAAGGAATGGTCCCAATTGATTGAATATGATCAGGTATCAGCTGCGTTCAATCACTCCTTAACTATGTTGCACAGATTTGCGTATAACTTATCGTTTTTTGTATCAGCACCCGCATTCGTATCTGTACCCGGATTCGTATTGGTGCAGCAATTTGCTAGCAATTAAATAATTTTTCCGTTTTCCGTACTCAAACCCTTATGGTATCAGTATCCGGATTAGTATTGGTACAACATAGCTCCTTGAAGGCATGAATAATTGTTTTGTTTTGAGATGTCTAGACTCTAGATATCCTCATTTTATTAAATTTTAAATGCGAGTAAATCTCCCTTCAAACTAAGATGGGATATTGCGCTGTCTGTAGTTGTATAGCCAATTCCAAGATAATAATATAGTCAGTACCTCACTACTTAACTGCCTGGCATTAGATGTTGAGAACATAATCTTTTTGTTTGAGAGGCTGTATAATTAATTTGTCATCATGATTAGTTTATTTTGGTGACTCTTACAATTGCAGCTTGCAAATGAGTTGAGAAAAGGCCGTGTCTTTGATGGTTGGTCCGAGGGTGAGTTAAATTTTCCACCTACTTACAAATATGAGATAAATTCTGATAAATATTATGGAGAAGATCCAAAAGTGGGGAGACGTATTCCAGCATGGTAAGCAAACTTTGACAGTTTTTACCTTTACTACCATGGTGATTTTACTTTTTGCTTTTTTTTTTTTAAATATTGCTTTACTTACTTTTCTTTGCTCTTGTTTCCTCCTTTAACGAAGAGTTAATTCTTTTTCAGAAATTACCTGTTCAGATACCTTCAACTTAACATACCTTAAGTCCATCTAGCATCTGTGTCTTTTATCAGGTTTTTAACTGTCTCTTGGACATTTCATCAGTTCATCTACCTTGATATACTTGCAAGTACCATGCCTATGACCGTGTTAACATACTCATGTCATACATGTGATGTTAGTATATACAAAATTCTAGCTTAAGGCAGCAAGTTAATGACGATTAGTGTTCTAGATATTTTACAAAATATCTTAGTATGTTGAGTTGGTTATTGGATTACGTCTTTCATCCACTTGTGTTGGAGCAACATATAAAGAGCTTTGTACTATTCCATTGAGTTAGTTACAATAGAATTCATTTCATTCAACAACTCTGAAAGCCTAATTCGGTTAGTAGCTTTCTTAACCATATCTAAGCCAATCCTCTTGCAATCCCTCTGAATTCTACTTCGACATTTGAAGTCTCTCAACATTTTATTTCTTATTTTTTCCATTTAACCATGTTTCCTCCAATTGAGAAGTACCATAAACTAGATGGACGATCATAAGCTTGAATCTCTAGGTGACCATTCTTTTGAAATAATACTACTTTTCAAGGGTTCCTTTAGGTATCTCACAAATTTACGATCAGCTTCCATGCATGTTCTGAGGCCTATGCATGAGTTGGCTGATTACTACCACAACATATGCCATATTGGTCTTGTGTGTGACTTATGTATGAGCTTTCCAACCTGTTTATGATAGTGCTCCCAGTTAGTCAATTTAGCACCTTCAAAGACCACAATTTACCATCATTGGAATTTTTGCAAGCTTACAGTCAACCATCCTAGTTTCTGGGTGGAAATCCATATTGTATTTCCTCTGTGAGATAAAAATTCCCCTTTGTGACCATAGTACCTCGATTCTTAGGAAATAATTTAGCTTTCTAAATCCTTCATATGAAACTCCTTAAAGAGTTTTTTTCTTTAGATTTGAAATTTCCTTGTGATGATCATGCCATCCATGTAGATAGTCAAGAAATTTAAGGAATAGGGTGTCATCTGAATTTGGTTTTATCCGTACTCCTTCATGACTTTAGTTAATCTCCCAAACCTTTCCCTAGGAGATTATCTTAGGCCTTACAAAACTTTCATCAATCGCCAACCTTCTCCTGACTTGAATCCTTAGAGCTTTCATATATACTTCCTCTTGTAGGTCACCATTCTTTATGTCAAATTGATGCAAAGGCCAATCATGATTTGTTGCAATAGAAAAGAAAACTCTAATTGTGTCTATCTTGGCAACTGCAAAAAAAAGTCTCCGAATAGTTAATGTCATATATCTAAGTGTATCCCTTCACAACAAGTCTGGCTTTATACTTTTTTACTGACCCATTAACATTGTACTTTATAGTAAATATCTATTTGTATCCTACTCGCTTCTTGTGTTAAGATGCATGCACTTTTCCTTTGTCCCATTTTTTTTCCAAGGCATTCATTTAATCCTGCATAGATAATCTCCGCTTCTCACAATTTTGGGACTCTTCCACTGTTTTGGGAGTGTCAATTAAGTATAGATTTGTGTTGAAGGTCATTGCTTTTTTTGACATCTTTTTGTGATAAACTCATTCTTACCACGTTTGTCACTGGATATTTTGAGTTTCTTGATTCATACTCGGGTTCATACTCAGGTTCATATCATTTTGGGAGAAATCCTCTAGTTCTTCGAGGAGGGAATCTATATCTCCCTTAGAGTTCAGTAGATCTTTCGTTTCGTACTACAAGATTAGTTACTTCAGTATGCTAATCATCCATTGGAAGAGTAATAGTATGCTAATCATCCATTGGAAGAGTATTTCTTATCTCAAGGATTTCGGAAGAGGAGGATAATAGTAGTGCAGAGGTATTAGTGGCAAGCTTGGTGACATTGCCTATTTATTTTAGAATGATATGATCTGACACAATAGGTTGATCAACCAACTTGGTCCTCTCCCCCAGGTTGATAAGGTGGTTTTGGATTTTGTAAAAGTTCTCGATTTCTAAAAGATCACGATCCAAAGTAATGTACATATGAGTAGTGATTGAGTCGAAGCATCGATACCCTTTTTGATTTATGTCATACCCAACAAAAACACATCAAGTGGTACACTGTTCGGTTGAGTTTAGGGCTATGGACAAGTACAATAGACCCAAACACCCGAGGTGGAAGGGTAAGAGGTGAAGTTTCTGGAATATGGAGGGATAGCTGATAAATAGGTGTTTGGAACTGGAAGATTTTTGTAGGGAGTTGGTTGGTGAGGTAAGATGTAGTAGCTATAACTTCGAGCCAAAAGGATTTGGGAACTTAAGATTCAATCATTATATGCCGAGTTATTTCAAGAAGAATTTTTTTTTTTGTTTTGCAATTCCATTATGTTATGGGGTATAAGAATGAACTAATCCTTGTTTCGCAAAGAAGGTTTTCAAGTCAATGTTGACATACGCCTCCCAATTGTCAAAAAAGGATTTTTAACTGTTTTTGGTATTGAGTTTGGATAAGGATATAAAAAACACGAATTTTTGAAACGCTTCAAATTTTCTCTTAAGGAAATAAACCCATGTCATGCGTGTGTTATCATCAATGAATACCAAAAAATACACTAATCCATTTTTTCCAATTTCAGGGGCAGGATCCTTACATTAGAGTGGACTAAGAGAAAAGGTATTTTTTGTTCTAGAGTTACTAGGACCACGTTTGTCTACGACTCTTTGTTTGAATACATGTTTCATAAGTAAAGTTTGTGTTATGTTTCAAAAAAATTGGAAATAAATGATCCAAATATCCAGGAGAAGGATGACCAATTCTTCGATGCCACAACCATAATTGTCGATCCATCGTCCCATAAGTAAGCATTGCTTTGCCTTGGTGAGCCACCTCATCCACATAGTAGCGTCTGTCGTGCTCAATATCACGCCCAATTATCTTCTTGGTCTGAATATCCTGTACAAGGCAAAAAGATGGGTAGATTAGTACAATGCAGTTTGTTCCTTCGTCCTTTGGCTAAATGACAGAAGCTTATGAGATAGACTTGGGACATATAGACTTTTGTTTAAGTTTATACTTGGAGTAAGTGTATACTCCCAACCCCTTTAACCTATAATAAATCTCCATTCGCTGGTTGAATGTGAGATCTCATTGACTTCTCAATAGCGTAGAAGCCCTTTGGGTCAAATGTCATAGTATTTGTCGCCCCATAGTCAAAGATCTATCTACTATGGTCGACCCAATTTCTATCACAAGTCTTGTACCTATTGTTTGTTTGGTCTTTTGAGTTATGAATTATGGTCCAAATAACATTGGGTTAGGGTAGATTCGTAAATTTTGTGTTAAGTCCAAATCATATACAAAGATATAAGGGCTTGATTTAATGTATGGGTTAAGTATGTTTAGGGTGGTCTTAGGCACACTAAGCATAAGAGAGGGGGAAGAATTACACATACTTGTATATAGAGGAGGCATAAAAAGAGATGGGTTTCTAGGTTTTATGGAGAACCTAGAATCCCTATTACCTATTTTGCTGATGTGAAGAAAGACAATTGTTTTGCCCATCTTCCTCTTCCCCCCTTCTTCGTGTCCGCCATTTTGATGCTCACTAGACTTGCTCCCTAGCTTCGTCCTTTTCTTCTTCTTATCCAACCACCATTTTGGATAA
This sequence comes from Dysphania ambrosioides, assembly GCA_026401315.1. Taxonomy (NCBI): domain Eukaryota; kingdom Viridiplantae; phylum Streptophyta; class Magnoliopsida; order Caryophyllales; family Amaranthaceae; genus Dysphania; species Dysphania ambrosioides. Next base: position 25,725,434 of record CM048657.1, read on the forward strand.
CCAATTAGCTTGAAACACCCCTTCTTTGCGTGCTTCATACCCCCACAATGGTTGCACTTTAGGTTAGACTTGCTTTCATCACACCGAAGTGACGACTTACTTGACGGGTAAGTTTTCTCAACAATATGCTAACTGAAGAGCGTGTTTCACTATGCCTCTTCTCATGACCTCCCTCCTAATTGTTGCGTATGCACTTTCCACCGAAGGTAAGGGTTCTTTATTCAAACATGTCCCTCCTATCCTTGTCCAAGGAATCGTTGATTTCGGCCAAGAATTGGTACAACGGAGTTCTTTGAATCAATGCATTGTAAATGGTAAGGTCTTCTGCGCACTTCATTGGGTTTGGAATCCTTCTGTCGATTCCTTGCAAATTGCGATAAGTTTGCTATAGAAATTCTCAATTGAATATGTTCCTTGAGATTATTCGCTTTTACAAGAAGATTGAATATTTGTAGTCCATCTCGGCCATTACTTAACATAGATTCAATTCCCTTTCAAAGCTCTCTTGTTGTTGGATAATCTAAGTATTGGTTTACGGATTCAATGTTCTCTATAATCCATGATATGACAGTTGAATCTCTCTGCACCCACCTTATGTATTCTAGGTCATCAATGGAGGGAGGTGGAACAATGATATGGTTAAGCCTCTCTTGTCCACTGATGGCTAGATGTATGAGATGAGATCATTCGGTGTAGTTGATTGGTAAGTTTTCACCAATGTTGACTAATTGCTTTTGTGACCATCTTATTGGTGTTTAACTGCTATAGTAGTTGCAATAAATGATCTCTAGTGATGGGTTGTTTGTGTGGATAGTGGATGACGAAGTTACATTGTCATTCTTTATGCCTGGTATGTGTTTGTGTTTAGATTGATATATGATGAAGCCGTTCTATGAGCAATCCCCTAAAGGTTAATGCCCGGCTTTGATACCATGATTGTTATAAGAGGATTTGTGTTTGGATTTTAAGTGTATTGTTTTTCATTGAATTACTAAGGTGCATTACATGCCATATGTACAAACTTCCTTTCCTAATTTACATCCACTAATTGTGCCCTATACAATCCCTAATTGATATGCTAATTGATTTGGTTCTTGATATGCTTGATTTGATTTGATTTGACGTGATTGATCATGTTACTTAGCTCTTTCTCATGTTGCTTGATTCTTTCCCACACTTGTATGCCTACTCCTAAGGTGAGAGAGCATGTTTGAGACTTTCAATTTCGGTTAAATAGAACACCTCACTAAAGTGGATTTAACAATTTGTTTTTTTATACTTCAAGTCATATGAAGATTTGCTACCTTGAGTGAATTTCACATAGGCAATCATATGTTTGACCAAAAATCAACTGGAGCTGAGTGGAGTACTAAGAAGCTTCATGTAACAAGCACTTCTAGTTAATTTATCATTGAAGTGACTTTCTGACTTCCCTTTCAACTTTGATGTCTGCATGTACTATATTTATTCTCTTGTCCATTGTGATTTAAAATTATTAGATGATTTCTTGTCCTTGACAAGAATTTAAACTAAACAAGTCATCTATGTCATTTGAAATTGTCCATGTCAGGGAGCAAATTGTGTTGAACCAATAACTTCATGGTTCCCAACCAAGAAAAGACTAGGATTCTACCACCGACTACCCAATGGTTTGAAGAAAAATACTAATAAAACTACACTTGACTGAATCAACTTCTTGAAGGGATTTATTCTTTGAACATAATTTAAGTAAGAGCTTTACACTCTTATTTTTTATCTGTTCGGGTTCTAATCACACCTTATATGTATTTATCTCCTTTCATGGGTTATCTCTAATCTCTTGTAAGAGAACGCCTGTGCATATTGTTATTCCTATCCAACTATTATTTTCTTGGACAAACTTGGCATGAATTGAAAATATGATGTTCGCATTTAACAGAAAATTTACCACCGAATCGCTAAATGTGATATTTTATACTATCTCCATTTCAAAATAATTACACCGTTTCTATTTTGAGCACTATATACGGAAAAATATATAATATAAAATGTTATGAAATTATTTTTGGATTAATTTTATTTTGTATTTTCAAAATTTAAACTTTTAAATCTTCACTAATGGATAATGAAATGTATCAATGGTCAAATATATGCATTGGGACCTTTGAAAGTCAAAATGGTGCAATTATTTTGAAACATATTTAGTATATTTTATAGTATAAATTGAAATGAAAAATACAACCTTTGACCCATCTTGTCTATAAAGACCAACATTCATTTTATTTCTGAAAAATCTCACATTTCCACGTTTTGTATTTTAAAGGGTTCCTTTACTGGTTACATGTTGAACCGGTAACTCTCTTTCATTTCTTCATGTTCCACGCATAAAGCATTCAGGTTGACCTACAAGGTGCTGCTCTCGTATCTAGCCCATGGCTTTTCCCTTCATGTCGAGAAGATTTTGAGGCTAAAGTTGATGGCTTTTGAAAGTTACCTTCTTAGGGCTTTTGAAAGTTATCATAAGTTTGCAATTCACAAAATAGATTAATACAGGGTACTAAAGCAATTGCTTGAGATAAGCTCCTTGGATATCCATACAAAAGCCACCCCTTCTCTTGTGAATCAGGTTGCATAAAGACGGTCTCGAACCATATTCACAATGACAGCTAAGTTTAGGGATTTTCAACAAAAAACTCAATCATTGTGAACGCATCTTCACACAAAAATTTAAAATTACCATCACAGCTTGCAAACTAGTTGTCCTTTGTCTATGTATTCCTTAGCCCATTTCCCATTTTCACTCCCGGATGAAATCTCGGCACGAAGCAAATCTCCAACAACAATATGAACTAAACCATACTGCATGTAGGAGGAACATCTGATTCACAATAGCAACAATACAAGGAATCACAACAACAACAACATTCCAAAATCTAAGCTTACAAAAAGGGGAGGATTGCTTACTTTGTGAGTAATGAACTCACATTGCGTCCTTTACCCGAAGCTAGAGCACCCAAATCATGATCCTCAATGGCCTAGAATTACCAATCATAACCTAGAAACAATAATCAACACTACTAATCATCCCAAAATAACAATCACATTCTTCAATATTCTTGTAATCAAATATATGGCAACAGAAAAAGCTTTGAATTAAGAAAGGTGACAATTTTTAGTGACAATTCAAAACGGTTTAAAAAGTGTCCATATTCCCCAATTACCACGAAATTGGGATGATGACGGATGTGAGAATGGCGTCGAGTGAGGGATTGATCGAAGCGGAGGGAGGATGAGGAAGAGGAGGGTCGAAGATTATGGAAAATGGGGAGAATTTGGGGGAGAATGTGAGGGGAGGAGAAGGAGATAGGTATGAAACAGAGGTGAGGATGTTGGGTAGGAGATGGGTATGAAGGTTGGGGTAGGGGAGATTCAAAAGCAGCGGTCATTTATCATAAGCAACTGCCACATCACTACATTTACCTTCAAGCCAACCGGTCACATTTTCATTTAACCCTTTAAAATACAAAACATGGAAATATGGGATTTTTCATAAATAAATTGAAGGTTGGCCTTTATAGACAAGATGGGTCAAAGGTTGTATTTTTAATTTCAATTTTTCCTATTTCATATCAATGAATTCCCAGTCATGTTTCCAGAGGCCTACTGCTATATTTTTCGCCTTCATTTTCAAACATGACTGCCTTATGGCAAGCTGTATAACTATGATTGTTAGTTTTGAATGCCAACAATACAAGGTTGTGCCTCATGAGATAGACCTACAACAGCACTAGTAATGTTTTAAGTAAGATATGTTAGCTTCAAAGTAAAGTAATGAATCGTCTTCCTTTCAGGTGTGACCGGGTTCTTTCATATGGAAAGGGATTAAAGCTGCTCAGCTATAGATCATCTGAACTTAAGTTGTCTGATCACAGACCTGTCACTGCAACATATGATGTGGAGGTTGAGGTGTTTTCTCCTAGGAAGCTTCAGCGTGCTCTGACGTTTACTGATGCAGAAGCGGAAACTGAAGAGACTGTGATGGACCACAGAATGGATGCTGCATTAAACCAATTTAGTCTAGAAGAGGCAAGTAACTATTATACTTCCTCTGTTTTTTTTACTTGCAGCACTTTTTATGCACTATTTACTAGTTTGGCTTTGATCTTCTTTGGTAAATTATCCTTAAGAAAAAATATAGTCATATAAGATCTTGTTAGATTCACCTTGATATATAGTTTCAATATATTACATTTTTATAATTTTTACTTATGTACAATTATAGATATTAACGGTTAAAATGTGTTGACAAGCGTGTTTGAGAAGTGTTGTAAGTAAAAAAAACAGAGAAAGTATGTTTCAAATATTTAGTGAACTATCACGTGTTGGACTTGGAGAATTTTTGTAAAGTCTCTAGTTCTCACATATTTCACCCATACCACTACTACAACACTCTTTAAGCACCTAGTCTCCATATGCTAGCTCTCTGGCATTGGCATACTTGCATTAATTCTATTGATTTGGCATTTTTTAGCAACATATGCTGCGGATGCTCCAGGATTAGAACATATGTAATTAAGAAAATAAAAACTCCCATTCATTTCCTCCTGGAGTTTAAGCGGGTGCAATTGCTAAGCTTGGCGCTGTTGATCAGTATCAGAAATATTATGGTAAGATTACTATTATATTATATTCATTGAACTGGCAAATAAGTATGAAAAAGACTGCCCCCGTTTGATCGTCAGAAGAAGGGAATCTTGGAAATGCTGCATTGCATTCTCCTTCCCTAGTTATTTCCTCCCTTCTCTGTTTCTTTAGATGTTCAATGGCATATAGGCAGACCAGAAAATTCAGTTGTATGTAAATTTATGATAAGCTTTTCATGCAAAGTTGAGACCTTAATTAGGATATGATATATGATCCAAGTTTATCTATTTCAGTATTATAATTTGTGTTCATTGCTGCAGGACATGGCTGACTCGGTTCACTGAGTTGGTTACCACCATTGGGCTGGATGTCTGGATGCAGTGACTTGGTCATGTATATTGCAGTTAGCGGCCTCATCTTTGGTTCTTGTACAGGTTATGACAAATAGGTTGGAGCAGAAGGTGAGTTTATCCATTTTTTTGCACTAGTGAACATCACATTAGTCAGATTCCCATTCGTTGTAGTTGTACGTTGAAGGATCAATTATGCAGGAGTTTGAATTTTTTGTGCCTGTTATTACTGATGTATCACTATGTTCCACAAGTTTCCGATATTCCTCCACAATTCAGAGTTCGAAAAGATGTTGAAGTTGGATGGGATTGTTACTATTATATGCCTTCTCTTGAACAACTACTCTCTTCCAAAAACATTGGTGACATATGACTTTTGTGGTCAAAAGAATATCAACTTTTACCAAATCTTATCATTTTACTTCAAAAAAAAAAACACTTTTTACAAAATTACAGTCAAACTTTGCCAATCAAAGGAAAACGTGCCTATTAATATAGAGGGAAGATACTATCATAGTTTATTATTGAGAAATTCCTAATTTATATCTGATATAAGTTATATCAGGGATATTTTCGTAATTTTATTTCTATATCTGATATCATGATGTCTATATTTAATATGAGTTTATTTTTTTGTTTATATATTTTGTATTTCTATATATGATATAATAAGACATAAGACATATATCTGATATATTAATATCTATATTTGATATCTCAACATGCTGATATTATTTATATTAGGTATGAATTAGGATATGCTTGTATATTATTCATAATCAATAGAAGTTGATTCAGTTGTGACTTGCGAGAGATTAGAACCAGGTAAGAGGGGATATCAAACAGTAGCTCTCTATGTATCCACTGCAGAAGGAAAATTCAGATCAATCTCTAGAAACACGTATAAAAAATAAGTACCCAACGAATTGAATCAAGAATAGAATGAGATTCAGTAATAGTTGCGAAGGACAAGTGCATGGGAGTTTCAACTCTGCCAAAGTAGAATCAACTAGAGACCAATTTCTCTTTGGGTTGTGAAGCCAACAGAATAATGGTATCAACACTTTCTTCTCAAGTTCGAAATTTTCCTGACATCTTAGCAAATATCAACAAGTCAGTCTGTTACATGGCAAGCTGCAGTTTTCTTATTTATTGGATTTGGCAGATCTATACTCATTATAATCTGAACTGTTCGAGGGAGAAAAGAATTACTAGACCAAACTTTATTGAGCTACAGAGTTTGTTCATTCCACCATTTCTCGTATGATCATCATTTTGAACGTAGCCTAACTGCGTCCAACTGTCTTTTTACTTGTTTAAAGGCTGCTCCTATTTTTCGTCACACTTCATTGACGAAACTTGCTGAAAGAGGGCATACAATATTCACCCATCAAGTATCTTGATCCATTCCATTATTCTACCTATTCTTCAGTAATTATGACAATTTATTAAATCTTAATATTAAGATGACTTTATATTTCTATTTTTCTCAATTATGTCATCAATTATTTTTTATAATTTTATTATATTTTTTTTTACTGCAAATGATAAAATAAAAGTTTTTTTAAAACTAAAAACATAATTTAGAAATATCATAATCCTCAATTTAAGATTTGAATATCTCATTAAGCATTATTTGAAAATAATAATGGGAGTGGTTATTCGTCGCTCGTGTTTTACTACCTAATGCCTGCATTTTATTTACGCTACCATTATTTTAATTTTCATTCTTTTACTCCCTCACTTTCTCTCTCTAAAATCGTCTTTGTCGTTCTTAATCCCGAACATTTCGAAACCTCCTATTAATGGGAAATCACACTCCTCAAACCCATTTAGGGAGGTTAAATAATTTCTTTGACAATAAAACAAGCCAAAAAGCCCAAAATAAATGTTTGACCATAGTAGAATAATTATGATAATAATTATGACAACAATACTAATAATAACAATAATAATACTAATAAGATGACAATAATACTAATAATAATAATAATAATAATAATAATTTTATAATTAATTATTATAATATAAATTAAATCAAAAAATATTTTTATTTAAAAATGCACACAACTGCCCAAAATGGGCGTTTCTACTATGGTCAAACTGTTCATTTTGGGCGTTTTGGCCTATTTCAACGTCAAAAAAAAAAAATTTAACCTCACTAAATGGATCTAGGGAGTGTGATTTCACGTTAATCGAAGATGTCGACATGTTTAGAATTAATATTTAGCAAGAACGACAAAGGCGATTTTAGAGTGAGAAAGTGAGGGAGGAAAAGAGTAAAATTAAATTAATGGTAAAATATAAATAAAATGCGGGCGTTAAATAGTAAAACGCAGACAACGTTTCAAATAATAATATAGAATTATGCTAGTTTCCCTTGGTATTTGATAAACATTACCTATTTTCCCTTTTCGTCCTTTTCTTTATGAGTTCCCAAAAATCTCTTTTGTTAGATTTCTAACTCTTCACTAGCCATTGACTATCTTTGACCACCTCTTGACCACCAGCATGCATTTACAATGACCACAAGACCCACCAATTTGCAACATCCTCTAAACCTTGACATCTCTCATAGCTCCACTTACTAAGGATGTTCATAAATAGTTAATCATACTATTAGGCATTAACGGTATGGTTAAACGTTATATCGGTTATTAGAAAAGGCTAATCATAACCATACTGTTAAGTAACGGAAACCAATAAAAGGTTAACCGATATTTAAAGATACGATTAATGGTTAACAGTTAACCGTTCATTCCATTTTTCTAGCTTTGAACTGTGTTTTGCTCCTAAAATTTCCATACCAATATCAACAACAATCATTCTTACACTTGACATCAATTCATCCACACTACAAGCGAAAATAACATTGAAATTAAAAAAATATATAAAAATATTCAAAGAAAATTGTCAAACCCATTAACAAAACCCGTTTCCTCCAATCCTAATTCACATCCTCAATCCCCTCATCAACTCAAGTTAAAACCACCTAGTGGCAATTACACAATCAAACCGGCAATGTAATAATAATGCACATAAATCCGATATATAATCCCGATAATCAATGCTTGTGCACTAATCAAATTCTCCCTCCATTCCTCTCATTTCGAAGAAGCATAATCAAATAAATCATCACAATTTGACAAATTAACACATCCTTAATAAATAAATAAAAACCCTAACAATCAAACTAAAACATAAATCCTAACAGTTAACACCTAATGGAAACACATACCAAACCATAAAAGGCGCAATTTTGAAAACCTATTGACCCTAAAAAATCATTGAGAAAGTGGGATTGTGTTATTGTGTATTAACAATGTAATTAGCAATTAAGAAAGGAAATGTATAGATTATTTTACTTGGGAGGAGAGTAATGGGAATTGCGGATTGACGAGAGGAAAGTGGTGTGTGTTTGGCATTCTGGGTCATTGTATAGTTGGTTCGCTGAATCGGTGTTTGTTTCTTTGTGCCTCTGAGGCTCTAACCTTTGCGGCTATGAGAGAGAATTTTAGAGATGAGTGTCATGAGCGCTAAGTGAAGACTAAAGAGTATGTTGATTAGGTTTTAGGTTTATTGTAAAAAAAATTAAAAATATCGGTTATCTG